>CM042692.1:231016272-232325076 GCA_023614405.1 Avena insularis
GCTCCAAGAAATAAGAAATGAATCAAGCTCTGACTAGGGGATTCATGGTCCCACATGTGGATAGTGCGATAGTCAAGGAATAGGTATCAAGTACTCGGGGCCTACGGGACACAAGTGAGCGGTTAAAAACCAAATATTATCTATTACCTACCGGTGCCTCTGCATTAGTTATATCTATTCCCCACATTTTAATTATCAAGTTGTAATTAATGCCATGATCATCTCCACCATTAAGCATATGGTAACCTTCCAACAACTGTGGAACGACAAAGATGCGAAGCAGCACCTGAGTAAGCAACTACGACTCGCAAGGCCGATTGTCTATCAAACAACATGCAATAGGATGTGTCCAAGTCAATATAGAGGCTGCAGGGAATATAAATGGTGCACGGAAACTAAAGCATCGCAACAGAGATAGCAATAGATCAGCAAGAGGAAGTAAAGACTATAACTACAAAATAGGTAGAAAGGGAGAGATTGCTCGCCTGGAAAACAATGCCGGAGATACACCGGAGAACTTGTCGATACTCGCATCAACTCAATGGCCTAATCCGCGAAGAACCAAATCACTAAAAGAAACACCGGATGCACTATTTAATACTACTGCAGAAGACCGGTATGATGCATGTATGATATATGACATGGCAAGATGCGATGCAATTAGGCAATATTAAACGGAAACAGGGCCCCGACAATAAATTAGGAGGTTCATGTTGTTTAGCTACCCCGCAATTTAAATGTTGGCATAACAACGCGAAACATGGCATTGGTTCGCTACACGAATTTAAATGGAGTCAGAATAGCCTGCATATGGCCTCCATATTTAATTATAAGATGAATCGACAAAATACCACCAAATTCCAAACATGTATACGGTCATGAACAATTTAATATGCAACAAGTGTATAGATGGTATTTATAAAATAGGGTTCTCGGAAAGGGGATCACATTAGGATTCGGCACCGATGATCTTGGCTTCGACGGGGGTCGGTCTTCGGGTCCACGGGCCAGAGATCTTGGCGTTCCGTGTCGGAGGTTCTCTGGATTACATGAAGGAGAGCTCGGGGATCCACCTCGGACGATTGTGGCATACTTGTTTTGGTATAGATGATCTTCGGGTTTCGGCCTTGATTCCGGGATGGAGAGCTTGTCGATGTGTCAGAATCGAAGATCTTGACATCTTTGTGTCAACCTTTTTTTAGAGAAACACACGTATTTCATTAATAGAAAATCAGGTTACATGACGCAACATACGTGGAAACTAAAAGACAGACCGGGATAAACTGATTATCCTGAATTTTTAGATAAAATCCTAAGAAATCGAGAAATACAAAACGATCTCTAAAATTTTCCGCAACCACCATAGCTAGCGGCCGCTGTCCAACTCCAGCACCGCCAAGGTGGACGACGGGAGAGACGCCGAACCTCCACCATTGCAAGATCCAAAACCACACCATCACCAACGAGGCTTTGTGAGTCGATGAATTGGCCTGATGCACGCAGCGAGACACGTGTCGCTGTGGCACGTCGACCGGGGAACATCCCCGTGCTTTCTTGGACCAAGATCTTCCGTCTCTCATCGACGAAGTCGGAGGAGAACATGAAATCCACCATCTCCGGACCAACATCCTCGCTCCAGAAGAACCACCTCGCCCCGGCCACCAGCGCCGTCGTAGATAACAACGAGCGCCGGCGATACACCGAGAAATTATTCTCGCCAGATCTGAAGAATGACGAGACGACCAAGCTGTCGATCTGAAGAACCGATCAGCACACGTTGCCATCAACTCTGAGGCACCACCTCGAAGGTCGTCGTCGGTGTAGGAGTAGAGTTGAGACAGATTTATTCGCCTGGACGCCGCTCCCACCACCCCAACGGCACACTAAAGAAGACAAAACCTAACCCTAACTATTAGGCTAGAATGGAGGAACGAGGGCCCCCCTCTCTCGTGTCGCCGCCGGAGCGGCAAGTGGAGGGAGAGGGGACCAAGGCCAATGCCCTGTCTGGATGAGATCGGTAGGAGTTTTTTCTGCCGTTACCGCTCGCGAGAGCAAACTCGCTGGGGCGTGGAAACGTGTGTGCGTGATCGCGCTGGGTTCTTTGAGTCGACATTGGGTACACGTACACGGCATGGGAAGAATGGGAGCATTAACATGACGCTTCTGTGCAGCAGCGACCACCACGTGGCAACGAGGATGTCCCCGAAAAGGTTAGAGGAGCGGCAGGGTCGACTTGCGCATGGGACACACGGTCTTGCAGCACTGGCAGATGGGCAACGAGGTAGAGGTCGATGACGACCCGTATGCACGCCTGGACGGGAGATGGTTGTGCCAATCCTTGCCGGAGCGACGAGGTTGGATCAGAGTGCCGTGGAACTTGGCCGAGATGGTGATCATGGCGAGCGGCTGCACCCAGGGAGGCTCGGCTGGAGGCGAGAGGCGAAGGGCTCGCCGAGGACGGGGCCGGCAGAGCGGGTCGGCGGCGTGGCTGGCGCCTTCTGTGGAGGCGGGAGGCGGTTGCTGGCGATGGAGGCGGGGTCGTAGGAACGGCCGCGATGGGGCCTTGGGCTCCGGTGGCGACATGGGGCGCGCTCAGGCGGAAAGGGCGAGGCCGGCGCGAGATGGTGCTGCGTTGAGCGGGACGAGGGCGACCGGAGGCGACCTCACTGTCGGCGGAGCGCAAGCAGGAGGGAGGTGCCAGAGACCGTGGCCGGCGACGGCGCACCTAAGATCGAGGCGAGGCAGGGGAGAGAGGCGGAGGACGGCCCGCGGGATGGGGATCCCGATCGAGAAGAAGACGGGGCCTCGCGTCGTGATTGGAGCGTGGCGTGTGAGCGACGTGCGGCACGCGGGGTGGGGCCAGGGTGCGGGATCGCGTGCAAGCAGTTGGTGGGGCCGGGCTCGGGAGAAGAAGAGAGCGGGCGGGGTCGGGGGGGTGGTCACGTCTGACGTGCGCGTGTTTGGTCGAGCGTGCAGCACGCGGGTTGCGTGTCCAGGGCAGGTGGTGGTGTGTGATGTGCGCGTCGCTGCGGGTGGGTGGCGGCGGTGGAGAGGGTCAGGGGTAGGATTTATAGGGTTTGGTCAGGGTTGGTCTGGTTTTATTTAGGCCGGGTACTAGGCTGCTGGCTTGCCAGGATTTTGGCCTGGCAGACTAGCGGCCTCCTCCGTGTAAAATATTTTTATTTGCTTATTTTATTTTTTCTTTAGAAAACAAATATTTTGCAAATAGGTTTTTAAAAAATAAAAGATATCCAGAGATTCCGGGATTTGGATTTGAAATAAAGACATGATATTTAGAAAACAAAGGTAGAATTTTAGAAAATAGTTTAAGGCAAACATTTGTATACAAACATAAAGATGCTCAAATGCAATGTGGCATGATGACATGAGCATGTAATCATGATGATGCACAAAACAAAAAACACAGCGATTTTCTAGTAGTGATTTTACCGGGTAACCCTAAATTAGCTCCCCTATAAATATTCTTCTCCTAAAATTTGCTTATATCTAGGAGTAACCCTAAATTAGCTCCCCTATATCATAATCGCAATATTTTAATAGGAAAGAGCGCAGTTTATCAATTTGTTTTCACCTATCAACTCAGTCATCCATATAGGTCCCATGGATAGGGGAGGTTGCGGTCGCCTTGGACGCACCACAAAATTAGGACCAGGCCATCGAAAGCGGCAAGCAGAGGCATTGTTCCATCCCATCGCTTACCCTAGTATTCGTCATCGATATTCGGAAATCTACCACATTAATCTCGGATCACCTTCTTCCTATTTATTCTCTCCCCTTCCGCGCACCAAACAATATCTAATCCCCCGCTTCTAGAAACCATTTTTGTCCCCGTCTATCATCCATGGACACCTTCCGGCTACCGCCCGCCATACCTGAGCGCAAAGACCCCGACATCGCTGCACATGAGGATAATGCCGAGTACGGTTGCTGCAAGTACCATATCTACAGCCTCCACAACAATCTAGACGGGATGTTGATGGTCAAGTTCGTCAAATTTAGGGACACCCATCTCCTCTACGGTCATGCCTTCCACTGCGGTTGTGAGATGGTAGTGTTCCCCAACAATGGCAACTTCATCCACAGTGTCTTCCTGGAGCGGCTGATGGGTTAGGAGGTTCCGCCGCCTTATCCGGAGGTGCCGATGAGTTAGGAGTCGGCGGTGGAGCTGGAGCTGGCGTTGGTGCTGATGTCTAACGAGCTGCCGCTAGCGGCACCGACTAGGTGCTAGGAGGCATCGGACCTGCACTAGTTCAGCAATGAGTCCTATATATGTAAGCTCGTGCAGTCACTACAAAAAATGTGCTAACTGTTGACCCCAAATATTGGTCATAGAAAGTTCATAGTAGCCCATCTATGACCTTTCTATGACCAAAAGCAGTAGGTCACATAACGAGGGTCACTATAGACATCTCACGACCTTTTTTTGAATTGGCCATGGACTACTATGACAAAAATAGATGGCCGCAATGTCCATCACCAGCATTATGGCATATCGACGTAAGCTAATCTGACGTGGCAACAAATTCAACCCGGTCCAGTTTAGCCTTTTAAATGGGCCTAGCCCAACAATCATCCTATTTATTCCTATCATTTTTATTCACCTACACGGTCCAAGCCCAACAGTTCAACCTTTTAATTTTAGGGTCGTGGCCCTTTTACATACAATTTCATCCATATTTTCAGAGTTTTAATTTGGTCTGGTCCCACTAGTCAGTACGTCCCAATTGTCAGATGCTCAAATCGGACCCAATTGTAAGTTTTCAATTTTCCCCTGCTACCAGTTATCAGATTTTATTTTCCCATGTTTTGACAAGAATTAACAGCTATTGATTTTTAGGAGCAACAAACACATGAAATTATTCTGATTCAACAAGGCCAATTAAAGAATAATATTTCATATAATAGCGATACATTAGAATCATGCATTATTCGTATCTGATATCCAGCTATCCAAATATAAGAAAGTCAAACTACAGTAACAGGGTACCAAAATATAAATATGTGCTTGGTTCTAGCTTCCTTCGGACTACTCTTCCACCAAGGCGCCAATCAAGTTTGGATGACTCCTTGTATGAATGCACACCATGTCTCTGAAACCTTCTGGAACATATTCTACCGCCAAAATAAGTGAGCACCAGTATACAATAGGTTTAACAATGTAATACAATAGAGTGAGAGTGCATCATGGAAACTAGAAGATATAGCAATTTAATGGATTAAACTACAAGCCTACTGCAGCTCAAAGTGGTAGTAGCTTAAAACAAGCATTTTTCAATCTCATATTGTTCTTATTCAATTAATCTAACAAACAATATTTTGTGTTACCAGAAATAAGTTAAAGTAGCCAGTGCATCAATGTTCTAACAACGGTTGAACAAATACCAGGGCATCCTTGGATACATTCCCATAGCTCAACACTTTAGAGATGCAATATAATAATTCTAATCACAAGTCAATTCTACAGAAACCTAAAAAAGCTAAAGTTGGTACCATAGAAAATCATTCTAGTAAACAAAGTTATCCAGTTTTACTTGTGGACACTGTTCGGATCAAGTATCATATTACACTATTGTGCACACCTGAAACTTGTTACCTAAAAGAAGAATCTAAATGGTTGTGCTAACAGGAACTACTGCCACTGCCACGCATGATCAAGCTCACACATATATCAAGTCCCACATCAGTTAGTTTGTCAAGAAAGAAAAATAATTTACCTGTACAAAGAAAAGCTAAATACTAGAGTAGAGATTTGAGCACAACAGGTAGCTCTACAAAGTTGTACTGAATGGCCGTCTCAACCTAAGTAGATGAAACATCAGCAAAACAAATATCTGGTTCTAGACATTTCCATCAAGACAACAATTAATAAATAAACGCCAAAGATAATACTAAGCTTCCTCATTTAAGAAAAAAGAATGTATAACAAATGACTCTTTTATTATACTTACTACCAACTACTACCTCCCACTCTAGTTTTGTAATACTTGATGTTCTGAATATGATTTCAGATACAAATGCATATGTGAATGACCAAATAAGGAAACCGCACGGAAATCACAATCAATGTAATTTGGTGAGCGCACATGACTAAGAAGCTACTTTGTGAGATGTAAAATAAGATGATGATTAACTAGTGTTGACAGTATGGAGAATTTTTATCAATGACCCCAGAGAGCACCAGCATGTTTGGGAATGAGCTAGCATATAACAGAACGGCATTTTAATGTCATTGGGGACTAAACAACTCCCAATGAGCAAAATATAAGGGCACAATAATGTGTATTCCACAAATTTAAATAGAAAAATAGTGGGTATACACAGGCAGACTACCGCAACCGTTTAAATGCTATATTCCTATGCTACGAATGAGCAAACATAAATGGAAAAAACACTGGTCTATTAGAGCTACAAGATAGTGTACTGGTCACTTATATCCTTGAAGATGGACTCATGGATGCTAGTAGAGCTACATGATAGTGTACTAAGATAACATGATAATTCTATTAAATCTTGTGGCACTTTCCTTCAGCGTGCATTTTAACTCAAAGTGAACTAGTCACTGCTATTTTAAATGCACAAGTGACACAACATGCATGAACCAGTACATGAAACAACATGATATGCAAACTAAAAAGATACAGACATCCAATTGCGTCGTGGAATCAATCATGGAGGAACTACAACCAATTTAGTGTATAGCAGAGCACCAAGGGAAGGAGGATACTCTTCGTATCACTACCATCTATTTGAACACATACAAAAAACAAAATAAGATTAGTACGATTGCAGCAAAGGTTAAATGTTCAGATAAAAAATGATGCCGCATTACAGTACTAAGTGACAAAGGATGAACTTTGAAGAGCGATGGGGGAAATGAAACTAAAGCAGTAATGGTATAACAACCAAAAAGTATATGGCAATGGACTAGTAAAACTACTTTGCGAAAACCAGTAAGTGTATTCATCAAAAAAATCTATGGGAAAAATAACTTGTCACCCTGAAAACATTTAGAAACATCTTGAAAACTGGTGAACAAAGAAGACTTATGCAAATTATCAACAAGGTTTTACTAGTTGTGGTTGGGAAACTAGGGAAATAACATAATCTTAGGTAGTGATGCTGAAAAGTTGGGACATAAAAAAGTGTCTAGCTTCCATTTGATATAGAAAAGACATTTGGAGGAGTAAACAACCCTACCAACCCAATCATGGTAATAAAGCTCGTAGCAAAGGAACCATCATCAAGCCGCACAAGGAGGCAACACTTATCAACACCTAGACATGGAAAACTAGAAAAGATCTCTTTTTAGACAATAATCACAACACAAAACTTGACCAACAAACACGCCATTAACTAAAGAATAATTAAGTAACAAGAAAGCAGCGAGGAAGCATAATTTTTTATGTAAGCAACTTTAAATATCTCAACACCATTTATAAATTATAGAACTTCTAAAGAACAAATATGCAAGAAGTTTAAATTGGTACTTTGTGAACAAATAACAAGATCCTTTTAACACTATACACAAGGCACACTAATCAGAACTAGTACTAAATAATTTTTTGGCTAATGTAGAGGAAAACGAAAAGATTAGTTTGTGCTAAGTTGATAGTAAAATGATATGAAATGTCAACTCGTAGATTCTAGACTATCACAATTAAATGGATATATTTTGTCCATACTAGAGGGGTTAGCTAGTCAAATAAACCAAGTCTATCAGTGGTAGCTTGATAGGTCGCCTACTGTTCTGTGAAATATTACATAGTATCTTGTTTTCTCCCTTGCAATTGAAGAGTGAGTCCTTTTTTCTCCCTTTCCTAAACTGGAGACATGTTTTTTGTGCTTATTCTTACATTTAATAAGATGGTCGAAGTTACGGCAGCTAATATGGCCAATGAGCAAATCCTAGAAATGATTCCATCTTAGGCCTAGAGAAATATTTACTATCCCATCAGAGTATTTTAATTTCAAGGACTAACTAGTCCTACAACACAGAAAAAGGAGGAACGAGATTGAGAACCTCACTGAACGACGAACACTACATGATGACCATGACCTCCTTCCGCAAGGACCCTAGCAGCCCAGTCCCACACCATGCGAAATAGTAGCACTAGCTCATCTGTCACTATGAGCGCCGCCTCCATGGATCCAGTACCTATAAATGAGACAGTAGGAGCGGATCAAACTCCATTAGATGGAAACGGCCAACCAGATTGTCAACACCTAGATTTTTAATCCCAGATGCCTATTATGTCATACATCGCAATCTCAGGATTACCATTTTTGCGAGACATAACAGATTGGATATCACAGTACATCATCCATTACAAACCATAAATAAGGTCTTACACAAATAAGGATCTCATGATGTAGTCTTAATACAACAAGCAGCGGAATAAATAGTAGGCGTAGTGGTGGGGTCTATCTTTAGGGTCACAGGCAATGCTGACGATGGAAGATAGTCCTAGTTATCATAGCCGTCCTGTTGTCCGTCAACTTGGTAGTCTCCTTCAGAGTCTGGCCATGAGAATAGCCAGGGACAAAAGTCATGAGTACTCTTTAAGTACTCGCAAAATACCACTAACAGGTAAGGTAGTACTAGTGTAAATGCTAACTCTAAGTTTAACTATAAAGTTAAGTTTGAAACCTAAGCTGAGTTCAGAAACAAAGAAAGATAAAATAAAGGTCTAGAATCACTTAAGTTGGGAAGCTAGTGTCATAGTCACAACCCTGTTGTGGTCAAGTCAAGATTCATCATTCATTTCATAAGTTATTTTGAAAACATCTGACAACGAAACAGTATGGCCACTCCAACTATCCATAACCGTGGACGCGGCTATTCGAATAGTTTGACACTCTGCAGAGGTGGAACACTTTCACCATAAGATTCGATACATCTGTCAGGGATAACCCTGAATCATCATACTTAGCATGCAGATAATTAAACATAACCTTTCCTTTACACACCCTAGTATAAGCACCTCTCCTATGAGCATGGCCTCCCAACCATGACCACCTATCATCTTGGGCACTGCATAGGTGGACAACATTGAGAGGTAGCCTCAGCTCAAACCTCTCCCGCGAGGGAACCAATACTAATGCATATAAACTTCCTTCTAGGCTTTACCCAATTCAGGTATTGTGGTTGTACGGTAAATTTGGAATGGTATCGCATCCGAATCCAACCATCAGTTTTGTAAAAGGGTTAAGGCTCATGCCTCAACATTTTCATCATCATAAACCATTTGTGTTTCTCAAGACATATGAAAACATCTCAATAGAATGACTCATCATTCTAAGGTTTTCACAAGTCATTTTCACCAAGTGTTCCCATCTAAAGTGACTCAAGTTTTAGTTTAGCTCTAAACTACTAAGTTAAGAGTGTTCACTAATCTCATGCCCTAGAATGACATCTAAGGTTATCTAGATAGGTCAAGTTTTATACTCTTTATGCTACCTTCAAAACAAGTAAGGGACTTTGGTAAAGTAAAAGAAAGTAAAGCTTGGGAATAAAACTTGGGATAGGTAAAATAGTCAAAGTGGTATAACCAAAGCATGCCTAATGCATCTTGCTTAGGTTATCTAGCTTAATTTTAGCTTGTTTGGTATTATACTTGCAAGTGTTAGCTTGCATTGTTAATGATGGCTTGCCTTGTGTAGTGTAGTGGTTGAAGTTTTCTTCCTCCTCCTCGAAAGCTTGGTCGGTACTATCGTCTATAAATACATACGGAGTACACAATCACCAAACAATACTTAACTGGTCTACTTAGCACTCTAAGGTACACATTTGATGATCTAATATCATCACAAGCATCACAAGGTTTCAATAACTAGCTTCATTCTTTTTATTTAAGAAAAGTAATTTCTATTCATTGAAAATATCTAAGATTTAATATTCTCCACCTAAAATATGGGATCATGTGGACATATGTCATCAGCACATATTCTAACATAGGGGAATGTGATTTAAATGTTGCATCATATTTAATTAAGTTTAAGTTTAATATTTAATGATTTAAAGTGACTAGAAATGTTATATAGCATTATTTTGGTACTAGTCCAAAGTCACTACATGCAAACCTTAATATTATTACATATTCAGATAGGTATGGTTAAATGTGATTTTTGAGAGTTGGAATCAACTCAAAAGCCATCATGGTTAATTTTATAAAAATGTTTGAATGTGCAAATGCTTCTGTCTTGTGATTTTTACTAGGAGAGATCTCTAACTCTAAATGAATTAAATCCAACGGGCTTGGATAGATCTTTTCAGTAGCTTCCTAAAAAAATTTGAATCACTCAATTTGGTTCAGTATATCTTCTTGAATTGATTTTTAAACTATGGGATAGAAGTGAGTTCAAACTAAAATAGAAAAATCTATATTTGAACTAACTGGGTCGCGCGGGAAAACTAACGGGCCGGCCCAGTGGCGCTCCGCGGTGTGGTACGGGGCACTCTCAGCGCTACAATTAAAAAGTGGATCGATGGCTGAGGATCATCGTCCCCAGCGAACAGGTCGCCGGCGAGAGTTAACCCTAGCGGGGTACGTGGGGGCTTACCAGGGCTCCAACTATACTTGGCAATGGAGGTGATCGAACATGCGGTCGATGGTGGACTCAGGCATGGTCGCGGCGTCTCCTGGGGTGGAAAAAATTGACGACGCCTCTCCTCCTCTGCTGCAGCAAGCTCTAGCAAAATTCCAGCGAACAGCGGCTTGCCTTGCTCCGGGGATGGGGTGGAAGGATGAGTGGAGAGAGGGGAGTGAGATGGTGTGAGGAGTTTGTGCTATGGTGGCCTCCTTTTATAGGTCGACGAGGAGAACGTGCGGTACGACGGCGAGCTCGTCGGTGACATTGATACAGGTCGCTAGCGGCATGGGTTGGGTAGGCGAATGGTGGCCTGCCTCCTGGCGGTGCTCTACGGCTTAAATGCGTGGCTCGGGGCGGTGGAGTTTGGTCGGGAGCGTCGCGTGCTCTGGGAGACAGAGGCGGTGCTCGTCTGGCGCTTCGGCGGCGTGGGTGCTGCAGCCTGCAACCTTGTCTGATAAGTGCTTTGGGGTCGAGGCGGAGCGGTGTGCACGGTATTGGGTCGAGGGACGGTCTGTGGCGTGCTGGCGGTGAGGGCGCTCTGGCGTGCTCTAGCTGCGCGTAGAGAGAATGGGCGGCGAGGCTGGGGAGTGGTCCAATGGCTGGTAGTGGCCGTGGGGTGGACCGAGGGCGGCGGTAGGGTGGCGCCTAGCTTCCTGGTGCGGCGGAGAGGGGCTGGCGGTCTACTGCTGCGTTGGCAACGTTGGCCGACGAGCATGGCGTCGGGGCGGCGTTGCACTGGCGCCAGGGGCTAGAAATAGGGTGGGTTTTGGTCTGGTTGTGATCAGGGGAGACAAGAGTGATCAATCCAAACCAAATGGCTCGACACGAATTGATCAAAACAGTAATAGTTAGGCTAAATTTGATTTTGTCTGCCAGGTGTTCGACACAATGGCCACAGGAGAAAAATATTTGAATTTTTGGCTGAATTTTGGTGGAGTTGGTGATTACATGCTTGGGTATCTCTGGTTGCTTGGGATTTGAAAATGGAATTCATTTGATTGGTTTTTGAATAAGTGTGATCTTCTCATATGAACTACATTCAATTTTCAAATGCCATTTAGAATTTGTGTTTGAAAGTTTTTGGTAGATCACAAAGTGGGCCTTGGTACATTACTACTTGTACTAGCAAGGTGTGCAAAGATCCATATTTGTTTCTGTTAGGTTTTGAGTTCTAGGAATAGCCAAAGTAGGCATGATGATTAAATGGCACAATTGACCATTTGCTTCTTTTATTAATTTAGAATTGTTTTTCTTTGGGATTTGTTTGGGAATGATCTAGATGATGTTTAATTAACCTAAGAATCATTT
The DNA here is from genome assembly GCA_023614405.1 of Avena insularis. Lineage (NCBI taxonomy): Eukaryota > Viridiplantae > Streptophyta > Magnoliopsida > Poales > Poaceae > Avena > Avena insularis. The sequence goes on from CM042692.1 coordinate 231,028,192, forward strand.
TACAATCAATAGATCACTTAAACATGGCAATTCAAATCAACTCCTAAATTATATGCACACACATATGAATGCTTTAATATTTTTAAATGGAAAAGTTTTTGTTAACTCTAAATTTGATGATTTGGATCTTAATAACCTTGGATTAGAGTTTTGGGATGTTACAAACCTTCCCCCCTTAAACAAAATCTCATCCCGAGATTAACGAACGAAAACTAGGAACTAAAGAGATCTAGGAACTCGGTCCTAATGAAATCTTCTCGCTCCCAAGTGGCTTCCTCTTCGGTATGGTTGCTCCATTGAATCTTGAGAAACTTGATACTCCTAGTCCTGGTGGTTCTGTAAGCTTCTTCCAAGATACGGATGGGCACTTCCCGATACGTCAGGTCCTTGTTGATCTCCACAGCTCTATGATCGATGTTCTTGAAAACTTCAGTCTTCTCCGGCACTTCTAGGCATTTGCGAAGTAATGAGATATGGAACATGTTGTGGATCGATGACATCTCTTCAGGCAGTTCCAATTGATACGATACTTCTCCTCGATGGTTCAGAATTTTGAAGGGCCCGATATATCTAGGGCTAACTTTCCTTTTAGACTGAAGCGTTGTGTTCCCTTCAAGGGCGAAACCTTGAGATATACAAAATCTCCGACATTGAAAGTCAGGTCTCTCCTTCTCTTGTCAGCATAACTCTTCTTTCTGGACTGGGCGGTCTTGAGGTGCTCATGGACTTTTTGAACCTTCTCTTCGGCTTCTCGGAGAATGTCGGGTCCAAAGATCTGACTCTCTCCTACTTGCGTCCAATTCAGAGGGGTACGGCACTTTCTTCCGTATAGGAACTCAAATGGTGTGATTTGCAAACTAGCTTGATAACTGTTGTTATATGAGAATTCTGCGAATGGCAGGCAGTCTTCCCATTTTAATCCGTACTCTAAACACAAGCTCTGAACATATCCTATAAGATTTGGTTGACTCTCTCAGTCTGTCCAACAGTTTGCGGGTGATAAGCGGTGCTGAAGTTCAACTTGGTTCCTAATCCTTCCTGGACTTTCTGCCAAAATATCGAGGTAAACTGGGTTCCTCGATCTGATACTATGGTCTTGGGGGTTCCATGTAGACTAACAATTCTAGCAATATACAGCTCTGCTAGCTTCGAACTCTGGTAGGTTGTTTTGACAGGTATAAAGTGAGCTACCTTGGATAGTCTATCAACGATGACCCAGATTGAGTCATTTCCCCTACTTGAAGTAGGTAAACCGGTGATAAAGTCCATTCCGACGGAATCCCATTTCCATTCCGGAATCTGCAAAGGCTGCAACAGTCCTGCGGGCCTCTGATGCTCTGCTTTGACTCTTTGACAGATGTCACACTTGGAGATGTAGCTTCTAATTTCTCTCTTCATCTTGTGCCACCAAAATTGCTCTTTCAAATCTTGGTACATCTTTGTTCCTCTGGGGTGGATAGAATAAAGAGTATCATAAGGTTCCTGCATGATTACTTGCTTCAGCTCCGAATCTGCTGGCACACAGATATGTCCTTTGTACCACAGAACTCCTTCTTCGTCTTCGGTGAATCCAGGTACCTTTCCTGTACCAATACGATGTTTGATTCCGTCGATACTCTCATTTCCCTTCTGGGCTTCCTTGATCTGGCTGATTAATGTGGGTTGAAGTTCAATGCTAGGTAAGAATCCTTTGCTAACTAGCTCAGTTCTAAACTGCTCCAACTCCTCATACAAACTTGGTTGCTTCTCCTTGATCATGGTGTTTAGCCTGCAAGGCAATCTTCTAAGAGCATCCGCTACCACATTGGCTTTGCCAGGGTGATAGTGAATGTCAAGGTCATAATCCTTGATTAACTCTATCCATCTTTCTTTGCCTCATATTCAACTCCTTCTGAGTGAAAATATACTTCAAGCTTTTGTGATCTGAGTAAATCTCACAGCGATTACCCATGAGATAGTGACGCCATGTCTTCAATGCCAAAACTACGGCTGCTAATTCAAGATCATGGGTCGGATAGTTCTGCTCATGTTGCTTCAGTTGTCGAGATAGATAAGCGATGACTTTGCCTTCTTGCATCAATACACATCTGAGACCAATCTTGGATGCGTCACAATACACATCAAACAGCTTCTTGATATCTGTAATGATCAATATTGGGGCTAAAATCAATCTCTTCTTCAGCTCTTGGAAACTGGCTTCACATTTGTCAGTCCATTCAAACTTCTTGTCCTTCTTCAGCAATTGGGTCATGGGTCTGGCGATGCTCGAGAATCCCTCTACGAACTTGCGGTAATATCCCCCTAATCCGAGAAATGCACAGACTTGGGTTTGAGTGGTTGGGGCTTCCCATTCTTCGACATCTTTGATCTTGGCGGGATCAACAGAGACTCCTCCGGCAGACACAATATGTCCTAGAAATCCTATTTCTTTCAGCCAAAACTCACACTTGCTGAACTTGGCATATAACCGATGCTCTCTCAGGGTTTCTCAGATGTTGCTCATGCTCTTCTTCTGACTTGGAGTAGATAAGGATATCGTCGATAAACACAACGACAAACTTATCTAGGAAATTCATACAGATCTTATTCATGAGATTCATGAAATAAGCAGGGGCATTGGTTAATCCAAAAGACATAACCGTATGCTCGTATAAACCATAGCGAGTAGTAAAGGCTGTCTTTGGAATATCCGTTGGACAAATCTTAAGTTGGTGATAACCAGTCCTAAGATCAATCTTTGAGAATACCTGGGCACCAGTCAATTGATCAAATAGATCTTCTATCTTTGGCAAAGGGTACTTGTTTTTGATGGTGTCATCATTCAGCTTTCTGTAATCGGTGCATAGACGGTTTCCTCCATCTTTCTTGTCGACGAATAACACTGGTGATCTCCATGGCGATGTGCTTGGTTGAATCAAGCCTGTTGCTAACATCGCATCCAACTGCTTCTTCAGCTCCACTAACTCTGAGGGGTTCATGCTATAGGGTCTCTAGGCTATGGGTCTGGTTCCAGGGATTAGTTCGATAATGAACTCAATATCCATATCCGGGGGCATACCTGGCAATTCATTTGGGAATACGTCAGGGTATTCACAGACTACTATGACTTGGTCAATGGAGGGCAGGGCTAGACTCTTGTTGCACTTGAATTGACGAGGTAAGGTTTCAGATATATGTTCTACTGTTACTCCAGAGCTACTGGTCATGGTGATGGCTTTCTTAGCACAGTCTATCAGTCCTTTATGCCTTGACATCCAGTCCATACCTCGTACTACTTCCAATCCTTTGGTTCCAAGTACTATAAGGTTGGCATAAAAATCTAACCCATGTATTCTGATAGGCACAGCTTTGCAAATTTTTCTAGCTTTTGTAGTTGATCCAGGAATTTGAACTATCATGACATACTTCAAGTTGGTTGGGTGGATCTTACTAGTGCATGAAAATTCTTCGGTGACAAATGAATGTGATGCTCCCGAATCAAAGAATACTCTTGCTAAAACTGAGTTGACTGAAAACATACCCAGCACTACATCTGGCGCTTCTTGGGCTTCTTCGACGTTCATGTGGAAGAGACGACCGTTGCGGTTGTGAGGGTTCCCTGGGGCAATTCTTCTCCCTGGTTGAACATGACGCTGTTGTTGAGCTGGGGCATTCACATTGGCAGTGGCGGCAATCTTCTTGGGGCACTCATTGGAATAGTGACCCTTCACTCCACACTCGAAACAAGTGATCTGGGACTTGTCTTTTGCCGCCACGGGCACAATGTTGCTTCCAGTTCTGGGTGTAGTGTTGTTGTTGTTGTTTCTCTTGGGATGGGCACGGTTGAAATTGCTGTTGTTGCCGGAGTGGTTGTTGTTTCCTCTAGACTTCACATTGCCTCCTCTACGGTTGGGGTAGTTTGGGCGAGACATTGGGGGTCGGTTGTTCCTTGGTGCATATCCTGGTGAGGGGTTGGGACGGTACTTCTGGTGACTATTGGATCCAGTTTGCTACATCATACGACGTTTGCGGTTGTCGTTTGCCTGGTTAATCTTCCCTTCCATCTGAATGGCAGAGTCGACTAGCTCTTTGAGATCTTTGAAGCGGATGTTGACGAGGACAGTCTGCATCTCATCATGCAGTTCGTTCAAGAATCTCTCCTTCTTCTTGGCCTCCGTGTTGATCTTATCAGGTGCATATCTGGCAAGCGACAGGAATCTATCACAGTATTCCACCACAGTCATTCTGCCTTGCTTCAACTCTCTGAATTCATCCCTCATTCTGGTGACTAAGCCCTGCGGCACGTGGGTGCGGCTGAACTTGATTTTGAAGGCTTACCATGTCATCACTTGACCATGGTTCATCAGGCGGATGCTGTTCCACCATGCTCTTGCATCTCCTGCCAAGTAGTGGGTGGCAAAGAGAACTTTCTCGTTGTCATCAACGCTGGCTACTTCTAGATTGTTCTCCATTGTTTGCAACCAGTCATCTGCATCTAATGGGTTCTCTGAAGTGCTAAAGATTGTGGGATTGGTATTCTGGAAGTTCTTCAGCTTGGATCCTTGATGATCCTGATTTTGATGCCCTTGGTTGTTGAGAGCCATCTAGGCGATCTGCTGCAGTGTTGCTAGATTAGCTTGGCGCTCTGCCCTGCTTTCTTCTCTGTCTGTGATGAGATTCTGGAAGATCTGCAGCATTGGGTCTTGTGACGAGCTGCTCCCTCCTTGGTTTCCGTGAGTCATCTGAAGATTGAGGTAGATAAAGGGGTAAGAGGGAAAGTTCTAAGGTTCATGGTCTTGATTTCAAAGCAAAAACTTTGAGTTTGACTCAGGTTTTGCAACTAACTTCTTTTCGTTCATTCAAGCATAGCACACGATACAAACACACACACACCACAACAACAAAAGGGAAACAGATGGTTTTAAGAACCATTCTGCAAGCTACGATACAATGGGACCGATACATCTCATGATACGACAGTGCTCTAGTGCATCTACTCATCGTCGATGAAGTCGGAGTCCTCATCATCAGTGTAGAAGTCCACGGCATCCTCCTCTAGAAAGTCATCATCATTGCTGAGGTAAGATTCCATATCTCCCTATATGTCCTCACCCTCCTCTTCTTCCTCCTTTGCTGCAAGCTGAGCTTCTTGCTCCTTGACGGTCTTCTCGAGGTCGGCCACCTTCTTGCGAAGACGGGCGATGGTGCGATCCTTCTTTTCGCGGTAGAGGCGAAGAGACTGACGGTCCTTGACAAGCAGTGAGAAAGTCTGGGCCTTTTGGGCGACAATGGCACGATTGTGGTTAGCAAACTCCCTAGCATTGTCCAATTCCTTATGGCGATCGTATAGCAGGAAGTCGAGGTTCTCCACTTGACACTTCAACTCCAGGTGGCTGGGCATCTCCATCGGCATCTCCATCGGGTTCCTTGGATTTGGTTGACACTGAGGGCACATAGACGTGCGAGAGCTTCATGCATTGCCCTGGCTAATCCATCTAGCCAGTTGTTCTCTCTGATGGAGAACTAGATTCTCCCGGACGTTGGTGCTTCTATACTTCCTCGAAGATCAGCGGTGACTAGCCACTGTAAATCTCCTCCGGGGGGTCCTGGAAGTTGAGATCCAAGAAACTCCGGATGTGGGCATCCCAATAACTCAGACAGTGAATCCAGATCCCTCTCGAAGATCAGTTGGCCTCCGTTGCCCAATTGGTAGAACTTGCTGAACTGAGTCTCCATCTACAAGAATTAAGGATGAGGAAATTAGTGAAGTGATCAAGTGTGTCAAATTTTATGTAGTAATGTAAGAATTTGAGGAACATGAATTTTTAAGAAAGAATGAATTCCCAAGGGTAAGAGAGGAAATAGTTTTTCATAAATACTCACTTTGGTTTTGAAATTAAGTTTTTGTTCGGACGTCCATTCTAACTAGGGTCTCCTATGGTCAGGATGGCTCTGATACCAACTTGTCAACACCCGGATTTTTAATCCCAGGTGCATGTTATGTCATACATCACAATCCCAGGATTACCATTTTTGCGAGACATAACAGATTGGATATCACAGTACATCATCCATTACAAACCATAAATAAGGTCTTACACAAATAAGGATCTCATGATCTAGTCTTAATACAACAAGCAACGGAATAAATAGTAAGCATAGTGGTGGAGTCCAGTCACAGGCAATGCTGACGATGGAAGATAGTCCTAGTTATCATAGTCGTCCTGTTGTCCGTCATCTTGGTAGTCTCCTTCATAGTCTGGCCATGAGAATAGCCAGGGACAAAAGCCATGAGTACTCTTTAAGTACTCGTAAACTACCGCTAACAAGTAAGGTAGTACTAGTGTAAATGCTAACTCTAAGTTTAACTATAAAGTTAAGTTTGAAACCTAAGCTGAGTTCCGAAACAAAGAAAGATAAAATAAAGTTCTAGAATCACTTAAGTTGGGAAGCTAGTGTCATAGTCACAACCCTATTGTGGTCAAGTCAAGATTCATCATTCAATTCATAAGTCATTTTGAAAACATCTGACAACAAAACGGTATGGCCACTCCAACTGTCCATATCCACGGACGCGGCTATTCGAATAGTTTGACACTCTGCAGAGGAGATACACTTTCACCACAAGATTCGATACATCTGTCAGGGATAACCCTAAATCTTCATACTTAGTATGTAGCTAATCAAACATAACCTTTCCTTTACACACCCTAGTATAAGCACCTCTCCTATGAGCATGGCCTCCCAACAATGACCATCTGTCATCTTGGGCACTGCATAGGTGGACAACATTGAGAGGTAGCCTCAGCTCAAACCTCTCCCGTGAGGGAACTAATACTAATGCATATAAACTTCCGGCTAGGCCTTACCCAATTCAGGTATTGTGGTTGTACGGTAAATTTGGAATGGTATCGCATCTGAATCCAACCATCAGTTTTGTAAAAGGGTTAAGGCTCATGCCTCAACATTTTCATCATCATAAACCATTTTTGTTTCTCAAGACATGTCAAAACATCTCAATAGAATGACTCATCATTCTAAGGTTTTCACAAGTCATTTTCACCAAGTGTACCCATCTAAAGTGACTCAAGTTTTAGTTTAGCTCTAAACTACTAAGTTAAGAGTGTTCACTAATGTGGGATGTTAAGATCAATCTCATGCCCTAGAATGACATCTAAGGTTATCTAGATAGGTCAAGTTTTATACTCTTTATGCTACCTTCAAAACAAGTAAGGGACTTTGGTAAAGTAAAAGAAAGTAAAGCTTCGGAATAAAACTTGGGGTAGGTAAAATAGTCAAAGTGGTATAACCAAAGCATGCCTAATGCATCTTGCTTAGGTTATCTAGCTTAATTTTAGCTTGTTAGATATTATACTTGCAAGTGTTAGCTTGCATTGTTAATGATGGCTTGCCTTGTGTAGTGTAGTGGTTGAAGTTTTCTTCCTCCTCCTCGAAAGCTTGGTCGGTACTATCGTCTATAAATACATACGGAGTACACAATCACCAAACAATACTTAACTGGTCTACTTAGCACTCTAAGGTACACATTTGATGATCTAATATCATCACAAGCATCACAAGGTTTCATTAACTAGCTTCATTCTTTTTATTTAAGAAAAGTAATTTCTATTCATTGAAAATATCTAAGATTTAATATTCTCCACCTAAAATATGGGATCATGTGGACATATGTCATCAGCACATATTCTAACATAGGGGAATGTGATTTAAATGTTGGATCATATTTAATTAAGTTTAAGTTTAATATTTAATGATTTAAAGTGACTAGAAATGCCTATATAGCATTATTTTGGTACTAGTCTAAAGTCACTGCATGCAAACCTTAATATTATTACATATTCAGATAGGTATGGTTAAATGTGATTTTTGAGAGTTGGAATCAACTCAAAATCCATCATGGTTGATTTTATAAAAATGTTTGAATGTGCAAATGGTTCTGTCTTGTGATTTTTACTAGGAGAGATCTCTAACTCTAAATGAATTAAATCCAACGGGCTTGGATAGATCTTTTCAGTAGCTTCCTAACAAAATTTGAATCACTCTATTTGGTTCAGTAGATCTTCTTGAATTGATTTTTAAACTAAGGGATAGAAGTGAGTTCAAAGTAAAATAGAAAAATCTATATTTGAACTAACTGGGTCGCGCGGGAAAACTAACCGGCCGGCCCAGTGGCGTTCCGCGGTGCGGATGACAACTGACAGGGGGGTCCCGCAGGTCAGCGACACATCAAACACGAAGCGGTACGGGGCACTCTTAGCGCTACGATTAAAAGGTGGATCGACAGTTGAGGATCGTCGTCCCCGGCGAACAGGTCGCAGGCGAGAGCTAACCCTAGTGGCTCAGTGGGGGTACATGGGGGCTTACCAGGGCTCCAGCTATACTTGGCGATGGGGGTGATCGATGATGGCTCTGTGTATGGCGCCAGAAAAATGCTGGAGCGTGGTTGATGTAGAGCTCGTTGGGAACCCCAAGAGGAAGGTATGATGAGCACAACATCAAGTTTCCCTCAGTATGAAACCAAGGTTTAATCGAACCAGTAGGAGCAAGGAAACTCCCCATAGGTGTTACTAGCTGAGCTTTGGCAGGGCACACTACCGATGCTAGTAGCAATATGGAGACCTACTTGCGATGAGGTTGTCAATCTCACCGTGTTTTGCTGAAAACAAAGGATTAAACGTATCAAATGGAAAGAAGTAATAGTTTGCAGAAAGTAAACACAAAGCAGTAAACAGTTTATAGATTGTATGTAAAAGAAAAGGACCGGGATCCATAGTTGACTAGAGGTGGCTCTCCTTAAGATAGATAACATGCTGGGTAAACAAATTACAGCGGGGCAATTAACAAACATCGAGAAAGTAATACATGCATATACTAATCATCTTGACTCCTTTAAGACTTGATTGGGTATTACAACATTATACATAGACCGCCATCCAACCGCATCTATGACTAATAATCCACCTTCAGGTTATCATCCGAACCCCTTCCAGTATTAAGTTGCAAGCAATAGATTATTGCTTTACGAATTGCGTGTAAAGTAGACAATACGATTGTTCTATGAACAAAGGATTGTTGTTCTCTCCCTATTAGCAACAGCACATCTAGTACCTTAGAGATTCCTGTCACTTCCACAGATTACCAGAGGCATGAACCCACTATCGAGCATAAATACTAACTCTTGGAGTTGCTAGCATCTACTTGGCCAAGATAGGTACTAACAACGGAAAGCATGCAAGATCACAAATAACAAAGACATGATAGAATCAATAATCAATCTGAATTAGCATCTCAATATCCATCGGATCCCCGCAAACACAACATGCAAAATTACAAATAGATGATCTTGATCATGAACGGAGCTCACAAGATCTAAACATGAAAGCACAAACGAGGAGAACCAGCCATCTAGCTACTACATGGATCCGTAGTCCAAGGATGAACTACCCACGCATCACATCGGAGGCTTGCATGGTGATGAAGAAGGCCTCCAGGGTGAATTCCCCTCTCCGACAGGGTGCCGGGAAGAGCTTCAGATCCCTCCCGATCTAGGGATGGAGATGACGGGAAGAGCTTTCATGGATTTTTGATCGGGCCCTTAGGGTTTCCGTCCCGAGGGCATCTTATAGTCGGAAGGGGAGGCCGAGGGGGTGCCAGGGGACACCGCACCACCCCCTGGAACGGGTCAAGCCTGGCCGCGTGGCCAGGTGGTGTGGCCGGCCTCTGGCCCCTCTCCGTCTCGTATTCTGGCATCTGATGACTTCCAGAAAAGTAGGCACTTTGGGTTTTGTCCCGTCCAATTCCGAGAATATTCATCTTCTGACTTTCCTAGAACCAAAAACAGCAGAAAACAGGTAGCTGGCACTGTGGCTCTTGTTAATAGGTTAGTCCAAGAAATCATATGAAAAGTACTCCAAAGTGTGGACAAAACACAAGAAAGTGGATAAAACCAAGCATGGAACATAAAAAATTATAGATACATTTGCAATGTATCAATCGAACATGCAGTCGACGGCGGACTCAGGCGTGGTTGCGGCGTCTCCTGGGGTGGACGAAATTGACAGCGCCTCTCCTCCTCTGCTGCGGTAATCTCCGGCAAAATTCAGGCGAACGGCGGCTCGCCTTGCTCCGGGGATGGGGTGGAAGGATCAGTGGAGAGAGGGGACTGATATGGTGTGAGGAGTTTGTGCAGGGGTGACCTCCTTTTATAGGTTGACGAGGGGACTGTATGGTACAATGGCGAGCTCGTCGGTGACGTTGATACAGGTCTCTAGCGGCATGGGTTGGGTAGGCGGACGGTGGCCTGCCTCCTGGCGGTGCTCTGCTTAAATGCGCGGCTAGGGGCGGTGGCGTTTGGTCGGGAGCGTCGCGCGCTCTGGGAGACAGAGGCGATGCTCGACGCGGCGCTCGGCGACTATGGGTCGCGCGGCGGCGCACGGCCGTGTCTGGCGGGGTGCTGGGGTCGAGGCGGAGCGGCGTGCACGATATTGGGTCGAGGGGCGATCTGTGGCGTGCTGGCGGTGAGGGTGCTCTGGCGTGCTCTAGCTGCGCAGAGAGAATGGGCGGCGAGGATGGGGAGTGGTCCAATGGCTGGCAGTGGCCGTGGGGTGGACCGTGGGCGGCGGTAGGGTGGCGCCTAGCTTCCTGGAGTGGCGGAGAGGGGTTGGCGGTCTGCTGCTGCATTGGCAACATTGGCCGGCGTGCATGGCGTCGGGGCGACATTGCACTGACGCCAGGGGCTAGAACTAGGGTGGGTTTTGGTCTGGTTGTGCTCAGGGGAGACAAGAGTGATCAATGCAAACCAAATGGCTCGACACGAATTGATCAAAACAGTAATAGTTAGGCTAAATTTGATTATGTCTGCCAGGTGTTCGACACAATGGCCGCAAGAGAAAAATATTTGAATTTTTGGCTGAATTTTGGTGGAGTTGGCGATCACATGCTTGGGCATCTCTGGTTGCTTGGGATTTGAAAATGGAATTCATTTGATTGGTTTTTGAATAAGTGTGATCTTCTCATGTGAACTACATTCAATTTTCAAATGCCATTTAGAATTTGTGTTTGAAAGTTTTTGGTAGATCACAAAGTGGGCCTTGGTACATTACTACTTTTACTAGCAAGGGGTGCAAAGATCCATATTTGTTTCTGTTAGGTTTTGAGTTCTAGGAATAGCCAAAGTAGGCATGATGATTAAAATGGCACAATTCACAATTTGCTTCTTTTATTCATTTTGAGTTGTTTTTCTTTGGGATTTGTTTGGGAATGATCTAGATGAGGTTTAATTTACCTAAGAATAATTTTACAATCAATGGATCACTTAAACATGGCAATTCAAATCAACTCCTAAATTATATGTACACACATATGAATGCTTTAATATTTTTAGATGGAAAAGTTTTTGTTAATTCTAAATTGGATGATTTGGATCTTAATAACCTTAGATTAGAGTTTTGGGATGTTACACAGATCTAACAGGAGTAACCAAAGGTGAATTAAAGAAACTTATAGATGGATCAAACAAAGAAGAAATTTCGGAGCGCACGAGAGAGTGGCCACTGCCTGGACATCATGGCTCTTCATCACCATGGACCGTGAGCATGGCTCTTCCTTTCCATGGACCGCGAGATGGATGGAAGCAAAGGGCCTAGAGTGGGTGGCTCCGCTGCTGCTGGTCATAAAGGGAGAGGCTATGAAAGCAACAAGCTGCCCATGGTCGGAAGGTGGCAGGGTGAGGATACGACTAGGGGAGGGAGACGATGGGAGGCGGTGTGGTGGGGGATACAGGAGATGAGACTCCATCTTAGGACGAGGAAGATAAAAGAAGTACGAGATAGGCGGCGGGTTTGGGGAATGAGGGAGCAAGGAAGGAGAATGGGTCGGGTGTCACTAAGAAAGAGATAAGGATGGGAAAGTTGAGTTAGGGTTTGGTAGCTGGCTACGGCTGTTCTTGGGCCGGTCCTATTTTGCTACCTCCCCTATTTTTTTTTTTTTAAATATTTTTCTACAGTATTAATTTCTTTTACTCCACATATTTTGCTGGACTTGTCTAAAAAACATCTTTTGCTAGACATGAATGAATGTAGGATGTTGCGGGTTCGCACCCCATGGTCTCCCATTTTTGTTCGGTTATTTCTCATGTGCAAGTTGGTATTCTTGGCATGTACGTACCTCGGTTTGGTGATGCTCCATGTGTCAAGTGGAATAGAGGGGCCCACATGTCTGGTCGTTGGAGTGTGGTTCCCACATGTCAATTGGGTTGGGTCCCACATATCAGGGACCCCACATGTCATACAATATATTGTATACTTGACTTCCCGATCAACACGTAAATATGTGAGTTCCACGTATCTGTGGTAGATTAAAACGTAGTATTATCTTGACATGTAAGAAAAAATAGACACATGGACGTGACACGTAGGCAAAACTGCTGACATGGCCGCCCAATCATTACACTGCACCACATATTATCACACATGACCAATTAAATTGGTCGTAATCGATTAAAAATAAGGTCGTTAGTTAGTGTTATCTATTTTCCGACCAATTCATGTAAGATAATTATGACCTTTATGCTAAAAATGGTCATAGTTCCTCAGGGTTTGGATCCTCCCAAATGCCTTACGACCATTTGGTTCGAAATGGTCATGGATCTATGACCAATTTACACACGGTCATTAGGAGAAGGTCACAAGTTAACACATTTCTTGTAGTGTGTTGTGTTAATGGTTGAATGAAGTTTGTATTGGTACTATCATAAAAAAACGTTTCTTTTGGTACTACTCATTGTACCTTGTACCTCTTGTTCGGAACCCATCCCAGCTTTGCTCTAACATCACACTGCCTTCAAATCCTCCTCTTCGCAGCTCTCTCGCTGCCTATGTGCTCATAATCTCTTCTTGCTCTTTAATTTTTTACTAGAAAAAAGGAAATAAATTCTTCTTACTTGCTTTTCAGAAAATAAATTATTGTCACTTGGAAAATTGAAATTGATTTTTTTGTTTTTAATATCTTCGATTGTTTTCAAAATATAGCCAACAACATGCAAATTCTTGGATATGGTATCATGAGCATAAAGTATGATGTAGATATGGCCTTGACCTTGGTCGTTCGTCTTGAAATCCAAGAATGTTCATACTCGTTGATAACTAAGGTTAAATTCATTTAAATTTCACCACTTACTTTTTGGTTAGAATTTTACACGGGTGGTGGGAGTACTGTAACATCCCAAAACTTCAATCCAAGCTTATCAAGATCTAAATCATCAAATTTGGGGTTAACAAAAACTTTTTCAAATTAAAAATAAAAGCATTCATATGTGTGTGCATTTAAAATAGGAGTTTTTTTGAATTGTCATGATTGTGCGTTCCAATGCTTATAAAATGTTTCTTAGGTGATTTAAACATCATCTACATCATTCCCAAACTTTTCCTAAAGAAAATCTAATAAAAAAGAATTAAAAAGGAGGAATGGTCATTTTGGCCATTTTAACCCACTACACTACTTTGGCTATTCCTAGTACTCAATTCTTAACAGAAACAATTCTTGATCATTGTACCCCTTGGTAGTACACATAATGAGGTACCAAGGCCCACCATTGGATCTGCTAAAAACATTTTGTTAACTATTTTAAATGGCATTTGAAAATTGAATCCAATGCATATGCATAGATCACCCCTATTTCAAAACCCATGTATTTGAGCTCCACTTTCAAAACCCTTGCAACCAGAGACTACCTAGCACTAGTGGAGATCACTCAAAAATTTTGAAACCAAAATTCAAAACTTTTTCTCTTGCGGCCATTTCATCAAACACTTGGCAGGCAAATTTCAAACAAAACACATTTCACTATTTCAAATAGTATTCTAGCCAAACTTGTCTCCCATTTGGCCCCTTTTTACTCCCTTTGTCTCTAAATGATCTAGCAAAGCCATTTAAACCCACTCCCCTAGCCCCTAGTGGCATTGCCATGCCATGCCGAGCCACCTCTCGCCGGCCGACCACGCACCTGTTGTAGCAGACCACTCCCCTCTCCCTCGCCATGTCTAGGAGGTAGCCAGCACCTCACCGCCACCCTCTGTCCCCTGCCCGAGCTGAGCCTCGCCGTGGACCACCGAGGATACCACGCGCCCAGTTCCACCGCACCATGCCGAGCACGCACGTAGCACGCTGTGACACTGCAGACGTGCGCGTCGACCGCAGCCGCGCCCACCACTCTGCGACACAGAGAACACCCAGCACCCCGTTTGCCGCCCAAAGCACCACATCCACCGCTCGCCGTGGACACCGCCGCCTCTGCCACTAAGAGCGCCACCACGCCCAGACCGCATGCCACCGCCCCTACGGCCGCATTCACTTCCTAGAGCACCGCCAGGAGACCGCCTGTCGATCGCCACCCTCAGCCATGCTGCTAGCCGGCCGTAGCCTTGTCGCCACCGTTGTCTGCCCATCCTGCTCGGTCTCACCGTCGGGCCTATAAAAGGAGGACTCCCCAGCCTTTTCTCTCCACACCACTCCACTCCCCTCATCTCTCTGAATCTCACCCACCTCTAGCCGGAACAAGGGCTGCAGCAGCTCGCCGAAATTGGAGCCGGAGCAGCCGCAACAGGAGGAGAAGGGCACCGTTGATTGCGACCACCCCAAGCTCCGCCGCAACCGCGCCTCGCCTCGCCATTGTCTTCCATTTCGTTTGCCTACCTCGCCGACTCCGCTGGAGCCCTGGTACGTCCCCAGCAGACCCCCACCGAGCTGCTACGGTTCGAGCTCGCTGGCGACCTGTTCGTCGTCGACGACGACCCTCAGCCGTAGATCCCCCTTCTAATCCTACGGCCCACAGCGCGCGTACCGTTTCGCGTGTTAAGACCCACTGACAAGCGGGACCCGCCTGTCAGCTGAACACCGCACCACGGAGCGCCACTGGGCCGGCCCAACTTCTTTCCCGCGTTAGCCCACCCATTCAAATTTGGAATTTTCTTTTTAGTTAAATCTAGTTTCTATCCACTAGTTTAAAATTCAATTCAGAGAGTTTTATAAGTGCAAATTGCATGAGACCAATTTTGTCTGAAAGGTATGGAGATGATCTATCCAAGACTGTTAGATTTAATGCAATTAGAGTTATAGATCTCTTCTAATAAAAATAACAAAACAGAGGCTTTTGCAACTTGCAACATTTTTATAAAATCAACCAACTTAGCTTTTGAGTTGATTCCAACTCTCAAAAATCACATTTCACCATATCTATCTAAATATGTAATAATATTAAGGTTTACATGCAGTGACTTTGGACTAGTACCAAAATAATGCTATATAGGCATTTCTAGTCACTTTAAATCATTAAATAAGGAACTTAAACCAAAGTAATATTGATCCAACCCTTAAACCTCATTCCCACATGTTGGAATATGTGGTGATGACATGTGTCAACATGATCCCATATTTTAAGTGGTGAATATTAAATCTTAGTTAAATTTTCAATGAGTAGAAATTACTTTTCTAAATTAAAAAGAATGAAACTATTGAATTAAACTTGTGATGCTTGTGATCATAATAGATCATCAATTGTGTGTCTTAGAATGCTACCTAGCCTAGTTAAGTAGTGTTTGGTGATTGTGTACTCCATATGTATTTATAGAAGATAGTACCGACCAAGCTTACGAGGAGGAGGAGTGCTATCAAGACGAAGACGAAGAAAACTTCAACCACTGCACCAACCAAGGCAAGCTAGCACTATCCAAGATTAACCCTTGCAAGTTATACTTGCAAGCCACCATTAACAATGCAAGCGAACCCTTGCAAGTTTAGTGCTTAGCAAACTAGAATAACACTAGATGGTTTAGCAAAGATGCCTTAAGCATGCTTTGAGCACCCCTTTTTGACTATTAGTACCTCAAGTCTTATTGACAAGTTTCACCTCCCTTACTTTACACAAAGTTCTTTACTTGTTTTGAAGGTAGCATAAAAAGTATAAAACTTGACCTACTTAGAAACCTTTGGATGTCATTCTATGGCATGAGATTGATCCCATCCTTCCACCTTAGTGAACACTCTTCTTAGTAGTTTAGAGTAGATAAAAAACTTGAGTCACTTTAGATGGGAACACTTGGTGAAAATGAATTATGAAAACCTTGGAATGATGAGTCATTCTATTGAGTTGTTTTGACATATGTTGAGAAACACAAATGGTTGATGATGATGAAAATAATGAGGCATGAGCCTTAACCCCTTTATAAAACTGATGGTTGGATTCAGATGCGATACCATTCCAAATTTACCGTACAACCACATTAGCTGAATTGGGTAAGGCTTAGCTGGAAATTTATATGCATTAGTATTAGTTCCCTCACGGGAGAGGTCTGAGATGAGGCTACCTCTCATGATGTCCACCTATGCAGTGCCCAAGATGACTGATGGTCAAGGTTGGGAGGCCATGCTCATAGGAGAGGTGCTTATACTAGGGTGTGTAAAGGGAAGGTTATGTTTGATTATCTGCATACTAAGTATGATGATTCAGGGTTATCCCTGACAGATGTATCAAATCTTGTGGTGAAAGTGTACCACCTCTATTCGAATAGCCGCGTCCGCGGTTATGGACAGTTGGAATGGCCATACTGTTTCGTTGTCAGATGTTTTCTAAATAATTTGAAATGAATGATGAACCTTGACTTGACCACAACAGGGTTGTGTTTATGATACTAACTTCCCAACTTAAGTGATTTTAGAACTTTATTTTATCTTTCTTGGCTTCAGAACTCAGCTTAGGTTTCAAACTTAACTTTATGGTTAAACTTAGATTTAGCACTTTTACTTAGAACTATAGTACTTGTTAGAGGTAGTTTGCGAGTACTTAAAGAGTACTCATGGCTTTTGTCCCTGGCTATTCTCATGGCCAGACTATGAAGGAGATTATCAAGATGATGGTCAGCAGGACGGCTACGATAACTAGGACTACCTGCCTTCGACAACATTTCCTGTGCCCTTGAAGATGGACCCCACCGCTACGCTTATCTTTTATTTCTGGTGCTTGTTGTATTAAAGACTGGATCATGCGATCCTTCTTTGTGTAATACCTTATGTATGGTTTGTAATGGATGATGTACTGTGATATCCAATCCGTTATGTCTCACAAAAATGGTAATCCTGGGATTGCGAGGTATGGCATAACACGCATCTGGGATTAAAAATCCGGGTGTTGACAAGTTGGTATCAGAGCCATCCTGACCATAGGAGACCCTGGTTAGAATGGACGTCCAAACCAAAAATTTAGCTTCAAAACCAAAGTGAGTATTTATGAAAACTATTTCCTCTCTTACCCTTGTGAACTCATCCTTTCTCAAAAATTCATGTTCCTCAAAATTCTTACATTACTACTTAAAATTTGACACACTTGATCACTTCACTAACTTCCTCATCCTGAATTCTTGTAGATGGAGACTCAGTTTCAGCAAGTACCAGTTGGGAAATGGAGGTCAGCTGATCTTCGAGAGGGATCTGGATTCACTGTCAGAGTTACTGGGACGCCCACATCCGGAGTTTCTTGGAGCTTAACTTCCAGTACCCCCAGGAGAAGACCTACAGTGGCTAGTCACCGCAGATCTTAGAGGAAGCATCGAAGCACCAACTTCTGGAAGAATTCAGTTCTCCGTGAGAGAGAACAACTGGCTAGATGGATTAGCCAGGGCAATGCATGAAGCTCTCGCACGTCTATGTGCCCTCAGCGTCAACAAGATCCAAGGAACCCGTTTTGCCCACTATGCAAGACGAGACTTCATGGGTATGAAGATGGAGATGCCAGGTCACCCATATTTGAGCCGTCAAGTGGAGAATCTTGACTTCTTCTTTGCTTGACGCAGGAATCGGACAATGCCGTAGAGAGTTAGCCAACCGTAACTGCCATTGCACCGTAAAGGCCTAGACTTTCGCACTGCTTGTCCAAGATCGCCAGTCTCTTCGCCGCCAGCGTGCCAAGAAGGATCACACCATCGCCCGTCTTTGCAAGAAGGTGGCCGACCTTGAGAAGACCGTCAAGGGCAGGAAGCTCAGCTTGCAGCCAAGGAAGAAGAAGATGAGGGTGAAGACATCCAGGGAGACATGGATTCTTACCTTAGCAACAATGATGACTTTCTGGAGGAGGATGATGTGGACTTCTACACTGATGATGAAGACTCTGACTTTATCGACGATGAGTAGATGCACTAGAGCACTGTCGTAGCATGAGATGTATCATCTCCTTTGTATCAGTAGCATGTAATGGTTCTTCAAACCATCTGTTTTCCTTTGTTTGTTGTGGTGTGTGTTGTATCGTGTGCTGGCTTGCATGAATGAAAATGAAGTTAGTTGGAAAACCTGAGTCTAACTCAAAGTTTTAGCTTTGAAAACCCAAAACCATGAACCTTAGAATTTCCCCCTTACCCTATATATATCTCAATCTTCAGATGACTCGTGGAAACCAAGGAGGGAGCAACTCGTCACAGGACCCAATGCTGCAGATCTTGCAGAATCTCATCGCAGACCGTGAAGCAAGCAGGGCCAAGCGCCAAGACAACTTAGTAACATTGCAGCAAATCGTCCAAATGGCTCTCAACAACCAAGGACATGGAAATCAGGATCACCATGGATCCAAACTCAAAAAAATTCAGAACACCAATCCCCAAATCTTCAACCAATCTGAGAACCCATTAGATGCTGATGACTAGTTACAGACCATGGAAAACAACCTCGAAGTTGCAGGAGTTGATGAAAATGAGAAAGTTCTCTTCGCCACCCACTATCTAGTGGGAGATGCCAGAGCTTGGTGGGATAGCATCCGCAATATGAACCATGGTCAGGTTATGACATGGGAAGCATTCAAAGTCAAGTTCAGCCGCACCCACGTGCCGCAAGGTCTCGTCAACAGGATGAGAGATGAATTCCGCGAATTGAAGCAAGGAAGAATGACTATGGTGGAGTACCGTGACAGATTCTTGTCACTTGCCAGATATGCACCTGATGAGATCAACACAGAGGCCAAGAAGAAGGAGATATTCTTGAACGGACTGCATGATGAGATGCAGACTGTCCTCGTCAACATCTGTTTTCAGGATCTCGAAGAGCTAGTCGACTGTAACACCCTCGATTCGGCCCTATGCAAGTTTTAGCCCTTTCCGCCAAACCCGCATAGAAACGATTCAAGGACGCCCACCAGGCACTTTCGTGCGGGTGGAAAACAAAGTAATACCATTACACAACAGTCCTCGATGGGACCCATAGAACAGATATATACAACAACGACTCCATGAGTCAAGAATACAGATATACTATACAAAGATCCAAATCACCTTGAAAACGATAGAGCGTCCGACCGCGGACAAGATGCAAATGGGGCTAAGAGCCCTGAAGAATAACCAATGGCGTGCATAACCCTGCCCAGGCCAAGCCGGAAGGGTAACCCTGCTAACAACGTCGATCTCAAACCTGCTAAAACAAAAGGGGTGCCGACAAAGGGCAAAGGAAAAAAGAGGAGCGTCAGTACGGAGGGCAGTACACGGCGAGGCTAGAATTTGGCGGCTCTCGCCTACATAGGTATGGTGGACTGAAGCGCCAGCGCAGCAGCACTAAACAACCTATAGAGACTCAGTAAAACTAGCGGCTATTAGAGAGGGATAAGACCTATTCGGATCCAACCTGATACTAACACCAATCATACCCATCCTGGTATTTCCCCCTCGAGACCAAACGAGGAAGTCGGACCAAGGAACTCACATAGTTGGCAATTTTACTCATTTCGTTATAGTTGCAGCATTTACTAATCAGATATAGATAGCATGAGTCATCCTGAAGCATAAGTAGTGGGCTGTTTTAATTAACCAATCTGTGTTAGTTGGAACATTTACTAGTCAGATATAATTGTCTTGAGGAATCCCAAAACCCAACAGTTGTGGGCACTTTTATCACATTCCATTGGAGTTGCAATACTTACTAGGCAGGTATAGTATGACACATATCACCACAGATCCACCAGTTGCTGGCATTTTTATTATCCATTCCATTGTAGTGAAGCTGAATTACTAGTCACATATTAAGTCAAATTTATAACACTACTTTAGTTATGCTTGTCTATGATCGAGATACTGTGCTCCAAGTCATCCATAACCGCGGACACGGCTTTCAGAAAGATTTACCCTACAGGGGTGCACAAATAGCAACACACACACGATCAAGCTCGGAAAAACCAAATCAAACCCAACGAGGCTTTCACGACAAAGCAATCACAGGATTCAGAAATTATTTCAGGGGGCCACCCCACTAAGCTACCCGCAACGAAGTTGGCCGGCTCCGGAACGGACCCAGGGTTTGTGTCAATCGCTGTAAACGATTGGGAACCCGAAAGTGTGACCGGGCTAGTCGATACCGCGAAAACATTCCACGTTCCAAAACAGTATAGGTGCTCCACGCACAATCTTAAATAAAGCAGTAAAGCATGGCATAAGTACAGGATAGTAATAAAGCCCCAAACTACTTTGTGGCCCCAAGAAATAAGAATGAATCAAGCTCTAGCTAAGGGGGTTCATGGTCCCATATGCGGATAGTGCGATAGTCAAGGAACAGGTATCAAGTACTCGGGGTCCTACGGGACACAAGTGAGCGTGGAAGAACCAAATAACATCTATTGCCCACCGATGCCTCTGCATTAGTTATATCTAGCATTTTAATAGTTGTATTTAAAGTCATGATCATCTCCACCATAAACATCTGCCAGCATTCAAACAACTGTGGTACTTGACAACACGAGATCGCACCTGAGCACACAACTACGACTCGCAAGGCCAGCTATCTACCAAACACAGGTAATAGGAGGTGTCCAAGGCAATATAGAGGCTACACGGGTTATAACTGGTGCACGGAAACTAAAGCATCGTGACGCGGATAGAATAGATCAACAGTAGGAAATAAACACTATAAATGCAAAATAGGTAGAAGGGGAGAGATGCTCGCCTCGGAAACACTGCCGATGGATCATATCCGAATAACTTGTCGATACTCGCATCAACTCATCGTCCTAATCCGCAAAGAAGCAAACACTACAAGAAACACTGGACGCAATATTTAATACGACGACAGAAGATCCGGCATGATTATGATATGATGCAGATGCGGTGCAATTCGGCAATATTAAGCGGAACCGGGGTCCCTATACTTAATGAGACAGTTCAAGTTGTTTGGATACCCCGCAAATTAAATGTTGGATTAGCAAGACAAAACATGGCATCGGTTCGCTACACCAATTTAAATGGAGTCCAGAATAAGACAAAGATATCCTGAATATAGACTCCATATTTAATTATGAGGTGAATCGACTATATTTCCCCAACCCACAGACAAGTATGCATGCATGAACAATTTAATATGCGACAGTTGATAATGTCATATTATAAAAATAGGGGCTTAGGGTCACACATCTGGGGTCGAAGGTCTTGGGGTTCGACGGGGATCGAGGTTCGGACTCCGGGGTTCATGGTCTTCGGATGTATGAAGGAGATCATGGCGTTCCGAGGAGAAGATCTTGGCGCTCGGGTTCCCGGGCATCACATCCGGGAAGGAGTACTTGTCGCACCGGGGCCTTCGGGTCCGTCTAGACGGTCATGGCGTCCCGGATGAAGAACTTGGCGTTTCCTGTGGCCGATTTTGGCGTCCGGGAGGAAGGTCTTGTCGTACCTGCATCATCGCCTCCGGGCCTCATCTCGGAGAACTCGATGTTCCAAGAAGCTCTTGTAGTTTGGCGTCGGTCTTGTCGGCGGTCGATCTTGAATTGCCGGTGAAGGTCGTGGCAGCTCTTGGTGTCGGCGGGATCGGTCTCGGACAACGGGAAGTAGTTCATGGCGTTCTAGGCAGGAGACCTTGGCATGTCGAGGGTTCAGCCTTACATCTCTGGTGGTGCTGAGGATTACACATGGTCGCGTGGTCTTCAACAACATCAGATCGATTCTTCGGATTCCCGGACGAGGTTGAATTAGCCGATGTAGGTACACAAGTAGTACCATCCATCAACACACATTGTAACACCACAGGCATCGCGGAGAACCAACATGGCGATTATGTACGGGGCAGGGACGCGCACTAGCAAAGGCGCTGCACGGTCCAGGTGCCGCACCGGAATAGAGAATGGTCAGACGCAGCGGCATGCGTTCGCGCAGATAAGCACAGAGGCGACATCAGGGCTCACTGGCGATGACCGCGAGTACTGCAGGTGAGGGCCGCGACGGCGGCGGAAGCGAGAGACGCAGGGAGGAGAGGGGGTGACCTCGGGCGTCTGACGGCACGAAGCGGGGCGCGAGGCGGCTTGCTGATGGCGGGAAGAGGGGAAGGTGGGTCGTGGCGGTGCGCGCGCGTGGAGCTTGCCGGCCGAACAGAGGGCGATGATGGGCTTCGCGGGCGGCGCCGCTGCTCGAGGGCACGGTCGCGAGGAGGATCCAGTACGGGATCGACCCGACTGCGATGTTGGCGAGGCGATCGAGGATATGGTGGTGAGGCTGAGAGCTAGCTCCCGGCAGCAGGAGGAGGAGCTTGGGCAGCGGCCACGGGGGACGGCAGGGCCCCGGCGAGCGGCACGGCCGCGACCATGGATAGGAGGGAGCCAAGCTAGGGTAGGTGGCGAGGGCGGCCAGAGGCAGCACTGTGGCGGGGAAAAGTGAGGGGGAGGAGGTCGAGGATGGGCCGGTGAGGTTGCGGGACCTGGCGGCGAAGAGGATGAGGGAGGCGTCATTCCGGGCAGAGCCAGGGTCGACGGGCGGCGGGGAGAGGGCTAGGGCTGGGAGGAGAGAGGAAGGGCGCGGGGTGGGGCCACGCGAGGGAGGGGCCACCTCGTCAGGCAGGGTTGGAGGGCGGCTGTGTGAGGCGGGTGTGGGATCCCGAGGTGGTCAGGACAGGTAGCAGGCTGGCAGGGGAGAGGGAGAGGGGTGGAGCGATCATGTGCAGGTGGCTGGATTGTGGTGTTCGTGTGGGTGTGTTAGGTGGGGTGGTGTGGTGGACAAGTGGTTGGTGGGGAGATGGTGAGGTGACCAGGCGGGGTGAGGTGGCGCGCAGGGAGTGGCCGGAGTGAGGTGGCAGGGTGGAGGCAGTGTGGCGGCGGGGTGGGTGCTGGAGGGGTGCGGAAGGGGTAGGGCGGGCGTTTTAGATAGGGTTTGGGGTGGCCGGCCGGGCTTTCGGGCCTGGCGGGCTGCCCCCTAAAAATAATATAAAATATTATTTGTTTAAAACAGGGCGTTTGAAATCTGTTTGTAGACGAAACAAAATACTCCGGATAGCCCGGGGTTTTGATTTGAAATAAAGGCGGGGGGATATTTAGAAAACAAAACTAGGCTTTTAGAAAATAGTTTTAGACAAACAGATGCATGATGATGATGATGCTCAAATGCAATGAGGCATGATGACATGAGCATGCTGTCATGACGATGCAATGCAAAAAAACAACGCAATTTTCTAGTAGTGGTTTTAGCGGGATGCCACATCGACTCTGCCATTCAGATGGAAGGGAAGATTAACTAGGCAAATGACAACCGCAAGCATCGTATGATGCAGCAGTCTGGATCCAGTAGTCACCAGAAGTACCGTCCCAACCCCTCACCAGGATATGCACCAAGGAACAACCGACCCCAAAATTCTCACCCAAGCTACCCCAACTGTAGCGGAGGCAATGTGAAGTCCGGAGGAAACAATCACAACTTCGGTAATGCCAACAATTTCAACCGTGCCCCTCCCAAGAGCAACAACAACAACAACAACAACATTGCGCCTAGAATTGGCAGCAATGTTGTACCTGTCACTGTCAAGGACAAGTCCCAGATCACTTGTTTCGAGTGTGGAGTGAAGGGTCACTACTCCAATGAGTGTCCCAAGAAGACTGCAGCCAATACCCCTGTGAATGCCCTAGCTCAGCAGCAGCGTCGTGTTCAACCAGGAAGGAGATTTGCCCCAGGGAACCCTCACAACCGCAACGGCCGTCTCTTCCACATGAACGCAGAAGAAGCCCAGGAAGCGCCAGATGTAGTGCTGGGTATGTTTTCTGTCAACTCAGTTTTAGCAAGAGTATTGTTTGATTCTGGAGCATCGCATTCATTTGTCACCGAAGAATTTGCATGCACTAGTAAGATTCACCCAACCAACCTGAAGCATGTCATGATAGTTCAAATCCCCCGTTCAACTACAAAAGCTAGAAAAATTTGCAAAGCTGTACCTATCAGAATACATGGGATAGATTTTTATGCCAACCTAATTATACTTGGAACCAAAGGATTGGAAGTAGTACTAGGTATGGACTGGATGTCAAGGCATAAAGGATTCATAGACTGTGCTAACAAAGCCATCACCATGACCAGTAGTTCTGGAGTAACAGTAGAGCATATCTCTGAAACCTTACCCCGTCAATTCAAGTGCAACAAGAGTGTTGCCCTGCCTACCATAGACCAAGTCAGAGTAGTCTGTGAATACCCCGACGTATTCCCAGATGAATTGCCAGGTATGCCCCCGGATAGGGATACTGAGTTCATTATTGAACTAATCCCCGGAACCGGACCCATAGCCCAGAGACCCTATAGCATGAACCCCTCAGAGTTAGTGGAACTGAAGAAGCAGTTGGATGCCATGTTAGCAACATGCTTGATTCAGCCAAGCGCATCGCCATGGAGATCACCAGTGTTATTCGTCGACAAAAAAGATGGAGGCAATCGTCTATGTACAGATTACAGAAAGTTGAATGACGTCACCATTAAGAACAAGTACCCTTTGCCAAAGATAGAGGATCTATTTGATCAGTTGACTGGAGCCCAGGTATTCTCAAAGATTGATCTTAGGACTAGTTATCACCAACTTAAGATTCGTGCAATGGATATTCTGAAGACCACGTTTAATACTCGCTATGGTTTATATGAGTATATGGTTATGTCTTTTGGATTAACCAATGCCCCTGCTTATTTCATGAATCTCATGAATAAGATCTTTATGAATGTCCTAGATAAGTTTGTACTTGTGTTTATTGACGACATCCTTATCTACTCCAAGTCAGAAGAACAGCATGAGCAACATCTGAGAATCATCCTAGAAACCCTGAGAGAGCATCAGTTATATGCCAAGTTCAGCAAGTGTGAGTTTTGGCTAAAAGAAGTAGGATTCTTAGGACATATTGTGTCTGCCGGAGGAGTCTCTGTTGATCATGCCAAGATCAAAGATGTCGAAGAATGGCAAGCCCCAACCACTCAAACCCAAGTCTGTTCATTTCTCGGATTAGCGGGATATTACCGCAAGTTCGTAGAAGGATTCTCGAGCATAGCCCGACCAATGACCCAATTGTTGAAGAAGGACAAGAAGTTTGAATGGACAGACAAATGTGAAGCCAGGTTCCAGGAGCTGAAGAAGAGATTGATATCAACCCCAATTTTGGTCATGCCAGACATCAAGAAGCCGTTTTATGTATATTGTGACGCATCCAAGATTGGTCTAGGATGTGTATTGATGCAAGAAGGCAAGGTCATCGCGTATCTCTTTATTAACCCAAGCAGCATGAGCAGAACTATCCGACCCATGATCTTGAGCTAGCAGCTGTGGTTCTAGCATTGAAGACATGGCGTCATTATTTGATGGGTAATCGCTGTGAGATTTACTTGGATCATAAGAGCTTAAAGTATATGTTCACTCAGAAGGAGTTGAATATGAGGCAAAGGAGATGGATAGAGTTAATCAAGGATTATGACCTTGACATTCACTATCACCCCGGCAAAGCCAATGTGGTAGCCGATGCTCTTAGCAGATTGCTGTGTAGGCTTAACACCATGATCAAGGAGAAGCAACCAAGTTTGTATGAGGAGTTGGAGCAGTTCAGAACTGAGTTAGTTAGCAAAGGATTCTTAGCTAGCATTGAACTTCAACCCACCTTTATTAGCCAAATCAACGAAGCCCAGAAGGGGAATGAAAGTATCGACGGTATCAAACGTCGATTGGTACAGGAAAGGTACCTGGATTCACCGAAGACGAAGAAGGAGTACTGTGGTACAAAGGACGTATTTGTGTGCCAGCAGATTCGGAGCTGAAGGAAATTATCATGAAGGAAGCTCATGATACTCTTTATTCTATCCACCCCGGAGGAACAAAGATGTATCAGGATTTGAAAGAGCAATTTTGGTGGCACAAGATGAAGAGAGAAATCGGAAGCTACATCGCCAAATGTGACATCTGTCAAAGAGTCAAAGCAGAGCATCAGAGACCTGCAGGACTGTTGCAACCATTACAGATTCCGGAATGGAAATGGGATTCCATCGGAATGGACTTTATCACCGGTTTACCTACTTCCAGTAGGGGAAATGACTCAATCTGGGTCATAGTTGATAGACTATCCAAGGTAGCTCACTTCATACCTGTCAAGACTACCTACCAGAGTGCAAAGCTAGCAGAGCTGTACATTGCTAGGATTGTTAGTCTGCATGGAACCCCTAAGACCATCGTGTCAGATCGAGGAACCCAGTTTACTTCAAGATTTTGGCAGATCAGGAAGGATTAGGAACCAAGTTGAACTTCAGTACCGCTTATCACCCGCAAACAGATGGACAGACTGAGAGAGTCAACCAGATCCTAGAGGATATGCTTAGAGCTTGTGTGTTGGAATACGGATCAAAATGGGAAGACTACCTGCCTTTCGCAGAATTCTCATATAACAACAATTACCAAGCTAGTTTGCAGATGGCACCATTTGAATTCCTATACGGAAGAAAGTGTCGTACCCCTTTGAATTGGTCGCAAGTAGGAGAGAGTCAGATCTTCGGACCCGACATTCTCCGAGAAGCAGAAGAGAAAGTTCACAAAGTCCGTGAGCACCTCAAGACCGCCCAATCCAGACAGAAGAGCTATGCTGACAAGAGAAGGAGAGACCTGACTTTCAATGTCGGAGATTTTGTATATATCAAGGTTTTACCATTGAAGGGAACTCAATGCTTTAGTCTGAAGGGAAAGTTAGCCCCCAGATATATCGGACCTTTCAAGATTCTGAACCGTCGAGGAGAAGTATCGTATCAGCTGGAACTGCCTGAAGAGATGTCAGCCATCCACAATGTGTTCCACATCTCGTTACTTCGCAAATGCTTGGAAGTACCTGAGAAGACTGAAGTTTTCAAGAACATCGATCATAGAGCTGTGGAAATCAACAATGACCTGACCTATCGGGAAGTACCCATCCGTATCTTAGAAGAAGCCTACAGAACCACCAGGACCAGGAGCATCAAGTTTCTTAAGATTTAGTGGAGCAACCATACCGAGGAGGAAGCTACTTGGGAGCGCGAAGATTACATTAGGACAAAGTTCCCAGATCTCTTTAGTTCCTCGTTTTCTTTGTAAATCTCGGGACGAGATTTTGTTTAAGGGGGGAAGGTTTGTAACATCCCAAAACTTCAATCCAAGCTTATCAAGATCTAAATCATCAAATTTGGGGTTAACAAAAACTTTTTCAAATTAAAAATAAAAGCATTCATATGTGTGTGCATTTAAAATAGGAGTTGTTTTGAATTGCATGATTGTGTGATCCAATGCTTGTAAAATTTTTCTTAGGTGATTTAAACATCATCTACATCATTCCCAAACTTTTCCTAAAGAAAATCTAATCAAAAAAATGAAAAAGGAGGAATGGTCATTTTGGCCATTTTAACCCACTACACTACTTTGGCTATTCCTAGTACTCAATTCTTAACAGAAACAATTCTTGATCTTTGTACCCCTTGCTAGTACACATAATGAGGTACCAAGGCCCACCATTGGATCTGCTAAAAACATTTTGTTAACTATTTTAAATGGCATTTGAAAATTGAATCCAATGCATATGCATAGATCACCCCTATTTCAAAACCCATCTATTTGAGCTCCACTTTCAAAACCCTTGCAACCAGAGACTACCTAGCACTAGTGGAGATCACTCAAAAAATTTGAAACCAAAATTCAAAACTTTTTCTCTTGCGGCCATTTCATCAAACACTTGGCAGGCAGACTTCAAACAAAACACATTTCACTATTTCAAATAGTATTCTGGCCAAACTTGTCTCCCATTTGGCCCCTTGTTACTCCCTTTGTCTCTAAATGATCTAGCAAAGCCATTTAAACCCACTCCCCTAGCCCCTAGTGGCATTGCCATGCCATGCCGAGCCACCTCTCGCCGGCCGCCATGCACCCAGCAGTGAGACCTCCTCTCTCCTCGCCATGTCTAGGAGGTAGCCAAGCCTCACCGCCACCCACCGCACCATGCCGAGCCGCAGACCACAGAGCGCCGCACCCGGCACGCGTGCACAGACCGCCGCTCAACCACAACCCGCGCCCACCGCTTTGCCACGACCTGGAGAACACCCCAGACACCCCCGTTCGCCGCCCAAAGCACCATAGCCACCGCTCGCCGTGGACACCGCCGCCTTTGCCGCTCAGAGCACCACCTCGCCCAGACCGCATGCCACCGCCCCTACGGCCGCATTCACTTCCTAGAGCACCGCCAGGAGACCGCCTGTCGATCGCCACCCTCAGCCATGCCGCTAGCCGGCCGTAGCCTTGTCGCCATCGTCGCCTGCCCATCCCGCTCGGTCTCACCGTCGGGCCTATAAAAGGAGGCCTCCCCAGCCTTCTCTCTCCACACCACTCCACTCCCCTCACCTCTCTGAACCTCACCCACCTCTAGCCGGAGCAAGGGGAGCAGCAGCTCGCCGGAATTGGAGCCGGAGCAGCCGCAGCAGGAGGAGAAGGGCGCCGCTGATTGTGACCACCCCAAGCTCCGCCGCAACCGCGTCTTGCCTCGACGTCGTCTTCCAGTTCGTTTGCCTGCTTCGCCGACTCCGCTGGAGCCCTGGTACGTCCCCAGCATACCTCCACCGAGCCGCTAGGGTTTGAGCTCGCCGGCGACCTGTTCGTCGTCGACGACGACCCTCAGCCGTAGATCCCCTTCTAATCCTACGGCCCACAGCGCGCGTACCGTTTCGCGTGTTAAGACCCACTGACAAGCGGGACCCCCTGTTAGCTGAGCCCCGTGTCGCGGAGCGCCACTGGGCCGGCCCAATTTCTTTCCCGCGCTAGCCCACCCGTTCAAATCTGGATTTTTCTTTTTAGTTAAATCTAGTTTCTGTCCACTAGTTTAAAATTCAATTCAGAGAGTTTTATAAATGCAAATTGCATGAAACCAATTTTGTCTGAAAGGTATGGAGATGATCTATCCAAGCCCGTTGGATTTAATTCAATTAGAGTTATAGATCTCTCCTAATAAAAATAACAAAACAGAGTCTTTTGCAACTTGCAACATTTTTATAAAATCAACCAAGTTAGCTTTTGAGTTGATTCCAACTCTCAAAAATCACATTTCACCATATCTATCTAAATATGTAATAATATTAAGGTTTACATGCAGTGACTTTGGACTAGTACCAAAATAATGCTATATAGGCATTTCTAGTCACTTTAAATCATTAAATAAGGAACTTAAACCAAAGTAATATTGATCCAACCCTTAAACCTCATTCCCACATGTTGGAATATGTGGTGATGACATGTGTCAACATGATCCCATATTTTAAGTGGTGAATATTAAATCTTAGTTAAATTTTCAATGAGTAGAAATTACTTTTCTAAATTAAAAAGAATGAAACTATTGAATTAAACTTGTGATGCTTGTGATCATAATAGATCATCAATTGTGTGTCTTAGAATGCTACCTAGCCTAGTTAAGTAGTGTTTGGTGATTGTGTACTCCATATGTATTTATAGAAGATAGTACCGACCAAGCTTATGAGGAGGAGGAGTGCTATCAAGACGAAGACGAAGAAAACTTCAACCACTGCACCAACCAAGGCAAGCTAGCACTATCCAAGATTAACCCTTGCAAGTTACTTGCAAGCCACCATTAACAATGCAAGCGAACCCTTGCAAGTTTAGTGCTTAGCAAACTAGAATAACACTAGATGGTTTAGCAAAGATGCCTTAAGCATGCTTTGAGCACCCCTTTTTGACTATTAGTACCTCAAGTCTTATTGACAAGTTTCACCTCCCTTACTTTACACAAAGTTCTTTACTTGTTTTGAAGGTAGCATAAAAAGTATAAAACTTGACCTACTTAGAAACCTTTGGATGTCATTCTATGGCATGAGATTGATCCCATCCTTCCACCTTAGTGAACACTCTTCTTAGTAGTTTAGAGTAGATAAAAAACTTGAGTCACTTTAGATGGGAACACTTGGTGAAAATGAATTATGAAAACCTTGGAATGATGAGTCATTCTATTGAGTTGTTTTGACATATGTTGAGAAACACAAATGGTTGATGATGATGAAAATAATGAGGCATGAGCCTTAACCCCTTTATAAAACTGATGGTTGGATTCAGATGCGATACCATTCCAAATTTACCGTACAACCACATTAGCTGAATTGGGTAAGGCTTAGCTGGAAATTTATATGCATTAGTATTAGTTCCCTCACGGGAGAGGTCTGAGCTGAGGCTACCTCTCATGATGTCCACCTATGCAGTGCCCAAGATGACTGATGGTCAAGGTTGGGAGGCCATGCTCATAGGAGAGGTGCTTATACTAGGGTGTGTAAAGGGAAGGTTATGTTTGATTATCTGCATACTAAGTATGATGATTCAGGGTTATCCCTGACAGATGTATCAAATCTTGTGGTGAAAGTGTACCACCTCTGCAGAGTGTCAAACTATTCGAATAGCCGCGTCCGCGGTTATGGACAGTTGGAATGGCCATACTGTTTCGTTGTCAGATGTTTTCTAAATAATTTGAAATGAATGATGAACCTTGACTTGACCATAACAGGGTTGTGTTTATGATACTAACTTCCCAACTTAAGTGATTCTAGAACTTTATTTTATCTTTCTTGGCTTCAGAACTCAGCTTAGGTTTCAAACTTAACTTTATGGTTAAACTTAGATTTAGCACTTTTACTTAGAACTATAGTACTTGTTAGAGGTAGTTTGCGAGTACTTAAAGAGTACTCATGGCTTTTGTCCCTGGCTATTCTCATGGCCAGACTATGAAGGAGATTATCAAGATGATGGTCAGCAGGACGGCTATGATAACTAGGACTATCTGCCTTCGTCAGCATTGCCTGTGCCCTTGAAGATGGACCCCACCGCTACGCTTATATTTTATTTCCGCTGCTTGTTGTATTAAAGACTGGATCATGAGATCCTTATTTGTGTAAGACCTTATGTATGGTTTGTAATGGATGATGTACTGTGATATCCAATCCGTTATGTCTCGCAACAATGGTAATCCTGGGATTGCGAGGTATGGCATAACGGGCATCTGGGATTAAAAATCCAGGTGTTGACAAGTACATTTTGCAATAAGAACCTAAAAGGGGAAAAATTACATCGAGGTCCATACATTTAGGACAAAGGACCCAAAAACTAAGAAAGGAAAACAATCGGGTTCTGCTCCTCTTCAAGAGAGTAGTGGTCGAGCCATACTCTTCATATTAGTTCCTCTTTGATTGTTTTTAAAATATACCCAAATCTATCGACATTCATATTATTGGATATGGGATCATTATCATACAGTATGATGTGGATATGGCATTGACCTTGGTCGTTCGTCTTGAAATCCAAGAATGGTCATACTCATTAACAACTAAGATGAAATTCGTTTTAATTTCACCATTTACTTTTAGGTTAGAATTTTACATGGGTGATGGGAGTACATTTTATAACAAGGACCTAAAAAGGGTTAAATTACATTGAGGTCCATACGTTTCGCACAATAGACCCTAAAATTAAGCAAGAAAAATAGTTAGGTTTGGCTCCTTCTCGGGAGAGTAGCTGATCGAGTCATACTCTTCATACTACTTCATCTTCGATTAATTTCAAAATATGGTTAAATCTGTTGGCATTCAAATTCTTGGATATGGGATCATCAGGATAAAGTATGATGTAGATATGACCTTGACCTTGGTCGTTCGTCTTAAACTCCAAGAATGGTTCATACTCGTTGACAACTAAGCTTATATTCGTTTAAATTTCACCACTTACTTTTAGATTAGAATTTTACATGGGTGGTGGTAGACATTTTACACCAAGGATCTCAAAAAAGAAAAAATTACATCGAGAGCCATACATTTAGCATAAATAACCCTAAAATTGAGCAAAGAAAACAGGCGCTTTTGGCTCCTTCTCGAGAGAGCATCTAGTCGAGCCATACGTTTCATACTACTTCCTCTTTGATTATTATCAAAATATGGCCAAATTTGTCGCCATGCAAATTCTTGGATATGGGATCATCAATATAAAGTATGACATTGATATGGCCTTGACCTTGGTCGTGCTTCTTGAAGTCCAATAATGTTATACTCATTGAATCCTAAACTTAAATTCGTTTAAAGCTCAGCACTTACTTTTTGGTTAGAATTTTATACGGGCGATGAGACTACATTTTACATTAAGGACCTAAAAGGGAAAATTACATTGAGGTCCATACATTTAGCACAAACTCCCTAAAATTAAGAAAGGAAAATACTTCTGTTCGGCTCCTTCTCAAGAGAGCATCTGATCGAGCCATACTCTTCATACTACTTCCTTTTTGATTGCTTTCAAAATATGGCCAAATCTGTGACCATGAAAATTCTTGGATATGGGATCATCAACATAAAGTATGATGGTGATATGCCCTTGACCTTGGTCATTCGGCTTGAATTTTCATATTGTCCAAGAATGTTCATACTTGTTGAGAACTAAGCTTAAATTCGTTTAAATTTCACCACTTATTTTTGGTTCAAATTTTACACGGACGATGGGATTACATTTTACATCAAGGACCTAAAAAAGTAAAATTACATCGAGGTCCATAAATTTATTACAAAGGACCCTAAAACAAAGTAAGGAAAACATTCGGGTCCGGCTCCTTCTCAAGAGAGCAGCTGATCAAGCCATACTCTTCATACTACTTCCTCTTCGATTGTTTTTAAAATATAGCAATGGATTATTCAAATTCTAGGATATGGGATCATCAGGATAAAGTATGTTGTGGATATGGCCTTGACTTTGGTCATTCGTCTTGAAATCCAAGAATGTTCATACTCGTTGACAACTAAGCTTAAATTCGTTTAAATTTCACCACTTACTTTTAGGTTAGAATTTTACACGGGGGGTGGGTGTACATTTTACAACAAGGACCTAAAAAGGGGAAAATTACATCGAAGGACATACATTCTGTAACATCCCAATTTTAGCACCCTTGGTCAGTTGTCTATAATGCAAAAATTAGGGGGAACACAGACTTTTTCTTCTTAAGTGATGTAGTGTTTGCTTACTTGCTAGTTAGTGTTTATGTATCTGACTGTGTATTAGATGATATACTCGTTACTTCACCCTGAGTTGGCAAAAGCTATTTAACAAAACAGTTTTAGCTCATTTTATATATTCTCAAATGTTCTCACATTTCAAAAACCTGAGCCAAGATGCCTTGCAACCCTAGAAAAATTTAGTAGCTTCTATTGAAAAAATTATGGAGATATATAAGATATAATCTCCTTATGTTTTCAAGGCAAAACCTTCAAAATACTCTTACCCCTAGGCTTTCCAAAACCTTTTATAAAAACTTGAACTCTACTCTTGGTAGAAATACCAAGGGACTCTTATATAGTTCAGAACATCACCTTTTCAAAATACCCATCCTTATCTCAAGCTAGGCTTGATTATAACCATAGTAGAAGATTGGTATGCTTGCTCGGATGAATTGTCTTGATCCGCTGTCTAATAATTTGCCTGGATCTGCTGCTTGATTGCTTGCTTAGGAAGTAGTATGAGTTACTCTAGGGGCTCCTCTTCTAGGAACCAACTAAGTTAAGAAATACCAAACCCTAAGCAAATTACCAAAGCTTGATCTAACCTCATGTCACTAAGGTGACTATCTAATCCATTAACTAGATCAACTCAGAGTAAGTCCCTTCTGGAAGCTTCCAAGTCAAATGAAGACCATCCCCAGGCAAGGATCCTTTCTACTCAATCTATAGTTCAAAATCACACATTTGATGATGATTTGGGACCTTGCAACCAATCAAAAACTTTAAGTCTTGTATTCTAGTAAAAAACCCTAAATTTGCCAAATTTGGATATCTGGAAAAATGTTGTGAACATCACATCTTTGAGTCTCCCTCATTTCCACCCCTTGTGCATTTTTGGAAATGCACTTGAACCATCTTGTAAACCATACTAAGGACTACCAAGTCCCACTCTTTCCCTTGGCTATATCATCCTCCACCACAATTATTCTTGATGGTTTTGCAGGCAAGGAAATAATCTTTTCTGCAAATCTTATCAACTAGCCAAATTTTGCAGAAGCTCACACATTCATACTATCTCCTATTGACCAACCCTTGTGTAACATCCCAAAACTTTAATCCAAATGATCAAGATAAAATCTACCCAATTTAGGGTTAACAAAAACTTTTCCATTTAAAAATCTTTAAGCATTCATATGTGTATGCATTTAAATAGGAGTTGTTTTGAATTGCCATGTTTGAGTGATCTATTGGTTGTAAAATGACTCTAAGGTAAATTACACACCATCTAGATCATCCCCAAGCAAATCCCAAAGAAAAATAAATCAAAAAGAATTAAATAAGCAAATGGTCACTTTTGCCATTTTAATCACATAGCCCACTTTGGCTGTTCCTAGCACTCAAATATTAACAGAGACAATTGTGGATCTTTGCACCCCTTTCTAGTACAAGTAGTGATGTACCAAGGCCCACTTTGTTTCATCCCAAAAACTTTCAAACTCTAAATTTAATTGACATTTGAAAATTGAATCTAGTTCATATGTCTAGATACCACTTTCTCAAAAACCACTCAAATGAACTCCATTTTAAAATCTCAAGCAAAACTAGATTCTTAAGCATGAGATGAATCACTCCACCAAAAATCAGCTCAAAATTCAAATAAAACTTTCATGCGGCCATTTGATCGAACATGTGGTAGGCAGAAAATCTCTGGCCTAACTATTACTGTTGCCAATTGATCCCTTGTCCCCCATTTGACCCTCTTTGCACCCCCTGTCCCCCTAGCATCTACCCTAGCCCAGACCAGCATTCCCCCTTCCCCGCAGCACCAGTGCCGCGCCGCGTAAGTATGTTCACCGCCGGCCGAACGCGGGCAACACGCTAGAGACCAAGTCGTGCCATTCCAGCTTGCTCGCTAGCACCGCCTAACCCTACCGCCTCTCCCTGTCCACCCCTTGATCGCTGCAAGCCCCTGGACCACCCTAGAGCAGCACCGCCCTTTCTCTCTGCGCCATGCGCAGCACACGCCAGAGCGCGATCGCCGTTAGCACGCCTCAGACCGCGCCCCGACACCAAATCGTGCACGCCGCTCCGCCATCAACCTAGCACCCCGCTAGACACGGCCGTGCACCGCCGCGCGACGCACAGTTGCCATGATCCCCGTCGAGCACAGCCTCAGTCTCCTAGAGCGCGGGAAGCTCCCGACTGTTAGGCCCTGCCCCTAGCCGTGCCATTACGCCATAGAGGACCGCCAGCAGACCGCCCACTGTCCGCCTACCTCGCCCACGCTGGTAGCCCTTTGTACCGCCCTCACCGGACACGCTAGCCCACACCCGTCGGTCCCCTCGTCGAGCCTATATAAGGAGGCCACCCAGCACCATTTATTCACACCATCTCAGTTCCCTCTCTCCACTGACCGTTTCCCCTCTCTCGCCGGAGCCGCTCGAGCCGTCGTTTGTCGTAATTCCACCGGAGGTAGCCGCTGTAGAGGAGGAGAAGTCCCCGTCGATTTCGTCCACCTCAGCCCCTGCCGCGACCTCGCCTAAGTCTGCTGTCGACGTCCAGTTCATTTGCGTGCCTCGCCGCACTAGCTGGAGCCCTGGTATGTCCCCAGTAGACCCTCACCGACCGTTTAGGGTTCAGTCTCGCCGGCGATGAGTCCGTCGGCGACGACGACCGTGAGCCGTCGATCTGTGTTCTAATCGTAGCGCCCAAGTTGCCCCGGACCGCTTTGGGTTTTAGGTGTCGTTGACATGCGGGACCCCCCTATCAGTCGCCCTCTCCGCCGCGGAGCGTCACTGGGCTGGTCCATTTAGTTTCCCGCACTGACCTAGTAATTCAAATATAGGTTTTGCTATTTTAATTAAAACCTAGTTTTGTCCCATAGTTCAAAAATCAATTCAGAGAGTTTTACAAATTCAAATTGAATGATTCCAATTTTGTTGGAAATCTACTGAAAATATCTATCCAAGCCCATCGGATTTAAATCTTTTAGAGTTAGAGATCTCTCCTAGTTAAAAGAACAAACAGAAGCTTTTGCACATTCAAACATTTTTATAAAATTAACCATAATAGCTTTTGAGTTGATTCCAACTCTCAAAAATCACATTTAACCGTACCTATCTGAATATGTAATAATATTGAGATTTACATGCAGTGACTTTGGACTAGTACCAAAATAATGCTATATAGGTATTTCTAGTCACTTTAAATCATTAATTATTAAACTTGAACTTATTAAAATATGATCGAACCTTTAAATCACATTCCCATATGTTAGAATATGTGGTGATGACATGTGTCCACATGATCCCATATTTTAATTGGAGAATATTAAATCTTAGTTATTTTCAATGAGTAGAAATTACTTTTCTCAAATAAAAAGAATGAAGCTAGTTCATTAAACCTTGTGATGTTTGTGATGATAATAGATCATCAAATGCGTGCCTTAGTGTGCTAAGTAGACTAGTTAAGTATTGTTTGGTGATTGTGTATCCTGTATGTATAAAACTTGACCTATATAGTTAGACTTAAATGTCATTCTATGGCATGATATTGAGATTAGCATCCCACATTAGTGAACCCTCTTAACTTAGTAGTTGGAACAAAACCCAAAACTTGATTCACTATAGATGGGAATACTTGGTGAAAATGATTTGTGAAAACCTTGGAATGATGAGTCATTCTATTGAGATGTTTTGACATGTGTTGAGAAACACAAATGGTTCATGATGATGAAAATGTTGAGGCATGAGCCTTAGCCCTTTTATAAAACTGATGGTTAGGTTCGGATGCGATACCATTCCAATTTTATCGTACAACCACAATACCTGAATTGGGTAAGGCTTAGCCAGAAGTTTATGTGCATTAGTATTAGTTCACTCGTGGGAGAGGTTTGAGCTGAGGCTACCTCTCAATGTTGTCCACCTATACAGTGCCCAAGATGACAGATGGTCATCGTTGGGAGGCCATACTCATAGGAGAGGTGCTTATACTAGAGTGTGTAAAGGAAAGGTTATGTTTGATTATCTGCATACTAAGTATGACGATTGAGGGTTACCCCTGACAGATGTATCGAATCTTGTGGTGAAAGTGTACCACCTCTGCAAAGTGTCAAACTATTCATATAGCCGCATCCACGATTATGGACAGTTGGAGTGGCCATACTGTTCCGTTGTTAGATGTTTTCAAAATGACTTATGAAATTAATTGTGATATGACTTGACCACAACAGAATTGTGACTATGATAACTAAGTTCCCACATAGGTGTTTTCAAACTTATTTTATCTTTCTTTGTTTATGAACTCAGCTTAGGTTTCAAACTTAACTTTACCAATAAACTTAGAGTTAGCATTCCTACTAGAACTATACTACTTGATAGTGGTAGTTTGCGAGTACTTAAAGAGTACTCATGGCTTTGTCCCTGGCTATTCCTATGGCCAGACTATGAAGGAGACTACCAAGATGAAGGACAGCTATGATAATTAGGACTATCTCCCATCGTTAGCATTGCCTGTGACACTGAAGATGGACCCCAGCGCTATGCTATTTATTCTGCTACCTGATTGTACTAAGACCGGATCAGGAGATCCTTATTTGTGTTAGACCTTATTATGGTTTGGAATGGATGATGTACTGTGATATCCAATATGTTATGTCTCGCAAAAATGGTATTCTTGGGATTGTGATGTATGGCACAACAGGCATCTAGGATTAAAAATCCGGGTGTTGACAAGTTGGTATCAGAGCCATCCTGACCATAGGAGACCCTAGTTAGAATGGACGTCCGAACAAAAACTTAGTTTCAAAAACCAAAGTGAGTATTTCTGAAAACTATTTCCTCTCTTACCCTTGGGAATTCTTTCTCTCAAAAAAAATCACGTTCCTCCAAATTCTTACATTACTATATAAAACATGACACACTTGATCACCTCACTAACTCTCTCATCCTTAATTCTTATAGATGGAAACTCAGATCAGCAAGTTCTACCAGTTGGGCAACAGAGGCCAACTAATCTTGAGAGGGATCTGGATTCGCTTTCGAAGTACTTGGGACGCCCGCATCCGGAATTCCTTGGAGCTCAACTCCCGGGTCCACCAGGAGGAGACTTACAATGGCTAGTCACCGCTGATCTTCAAGGCAAGATATAAGCACCAACGTCCGGGAGGATCTAGTTCTCCGTGAGAGAGAACAACTGGCTAGATGGATTAGCCAGGGCAATGCATGAAGCTCTTGCATGTCTGTGTGCCCTGAGTGTCAACCAAATCCAAGGAACCCGCTTTGCTCACTATGCAAGACGTGATTTCATGGGAATGCCCATGGAGATGCCAAGTCACCCAGAGTTGAAGCGTCAAGTGGAGAACCTTGACTTCCGACTGTACGACAGACAGAAGGAGTTGGACAATGCTAGAAAGGTCGCTAACAACAACCTCGCCATTGTCGCCCAGAAGGCCTAGACTTTCTCACTGCTAGTCCAGGATCGGCAATCTCTTCGCCGTCAACGCGCCAAGAAGGATCGCACCATCGACCGTCTTCGCAAGAAGGTGGCCGACCTCGAGAAGACCATCAAGGAGCAAGAAGCTCAGCTCGCAGCAAAGGAAGAAGAAGAAGAGGAAGGTGAAGATATCCACGGAGATATGGACTCCTATCTCAGCAATGATGATGACTTTCTGGAGGAAGATGCCGTGGACTTCTACACCGATGATGATGACTCCGACTTCATCGATGATGAGTAGATTCACTAGAGCACTATCGTAGTATAATGAGTATCGGTCCCATTGTATCGTAGCTTACAAAATGGTTCTTAAAACCATCTGTTTTCCTTTTGATGTTGTGGTGTGTGTGTGTGTTTGTATCGTGTGCTTGGTTTGAATGAATGAAAAGAAGTTAGTTGCAAAACCTGAGTCAAACTCAAAGTTTTAGCTTTGAAATCAAAACCATAAACCATAGAATTTACCCTCTTACCCCTTTATCTACCTCAATCTTAAGATGACTCGTGGAAACCAAGGAGGGAGCAGCTCATCGCAAGACCCAATGCTGCAGATCCTGCAGAATCTCATTGCAGACCGTGAAGCTAGTAGGGAAGAGCGCCAAGCTAATCTAGCAACACTGTAGCAGATCGCCTAGTTGGCTCACAACAACTAGAACCATGGAAATCAGGATCA
This sequence comes from Avena insularis, assembly GCA_023614405.1. Taxonomy (NCBI): domain Eukaryota; kingdom Viridiplantae; phylum Streptophyta; class Magnoliopsida; order Poales; family Poaceae; genus Avena; species Avena insularis. Next base: position 231,067,618 of record CM042692.1, read on the forward strand.
TCATGGATCCAAACTCAAAAACTTCCAGAATACCAATCCCCCAATCTTTAGTACTTCAGAGAACCCCCTGGATGCTGATGACTGGTCGCAGACAATGGAGAACAACTTAGAAGTAGCAAGAGTGGATGCCAACGAGAAGGTTCTTTTTGCCACCCATTATCTGGCAGGAGATGCGAGAGCATGGTGGAACAGCATCCGCACAATGAAACATGGTTAAGTGATGACATGGGAAGCGTTCAAAATCAAGTTTAGTCGCACCCACGTGCCGCAGGGTCTAGTCACCAGAATGAGGGATGAATTCAGAGAGTTGAAGCAAGGCAGAATGACTGTAGTGGAGTACCGAGACAGATTCTTGTCCTTAGCCAGGTATGCACCTGATGAGATCAAACCGGAGGCCAAGAAGAAGGAGAGATTCCTGAACGGACTGCATGATGAGATCCAGACTGTTCTCGTCAACATCCGTTTCCAGGATCTCGAAGAGCTAGTCGACTCTGCCATTCAGATGGAAGGGAAGCTTAACTAGGCAAACGACAACCGCAAACATCGTATGATGCACCAAGCTGGATCAAACAGCCACCAGAAGTACCGTCCCAACCCTTCAGCGGGATATGCACCAAGGAACAACCGACCCCCAATGTCTCGCCCAAGCTACCCCAACCGTAGCGGAGGAAATGTGAAGTCCGGAGGAAACAACAATCATCCCGGCAACACCAGCAATTTCAACCGTGCACCTCCCAAGAGCAGCAACAACAACAACAACAACAACAACAACAGCAACACTGCACCCAGAACTGGAAGCAATGTTGTGCCCGTGGCAGCAAAAGACAAGTCTCAAATCACTTGTTTCGAGTGTGGAGTGAAGGGTCACTATTCTAATGAGTGCCCCAAGAAGATTACCGCCACTGCCAATGTGAATTCCCTAGCCCAACAGCAGCGTCGTGTTCAACCAGGAAGAAGATTCGCCCCAGGGAACCCTCACAACCACAATGGCCGTCTCTTCCACATGAACGCCGAAGAAGCCCAAGAAGCGCCAGATGTAGTGTTGGGTATGTTTTCTATCAACTCAGTTTTAGCAAGAGTGTTGTTTGATTCTGGAGCATCGCACTCATTTGTCACCGAAGAATTTGCATGCACTAGTAAGATTCACCCAACCAACTTGAAGCATGTCATGATAGTTCAAATCCCTGGTTCAACTACAAAAGCTAGAAAAAATTGCAAAGTTGTGCCTATCAGAATACATGGGATAGATTTTTATGCCAATCTAATAGTACTTGGAACCAAAGGTTTGGAAGTAGTACTAGGAATGTATTGGATGTCAAAGAATAAAGGATTGATAGATTATGCCAAGAAATCCATCACCATGACCAGTAGCTCTGGAGAATCAGTAGAGCATATATCTGAAACCTTGCCCCGTCAATTCAAGTGTAATAAGAGTCTAGCCCTGCGCACCATTGACCAAGTCAGAGTAGTCTGTGAATACCCTGACGTATTCCCAGATGAATTGCCAGGTATGCCCCGGATAGGGTTATTGAGTTCATTATTGAAGTAATCCCCAGAACCGGACCCATAGCCCAGAGACCCTATAGCATGAACCCCTTAGAGTTAGTGGAATTGAAGAAGCAGCTAGATGCTATGTTGGCAACAGGCTTGATTCAACCAAGCGCATCACCATGGAGATCGCCAGTGTTATTCGTCGTCAAGAAAGATGGAGGCAACCATTTGTGCATAGATTATAGGAAGTTGAATGACGTCACCATCAAGAACAAGTACCCATTGCCAAAGAGAGAGGATCTATTTGATCAGTTGACTGGAGCAAATGTTTTCTCTAAGATCGATCTTAGGACTGGTTATCACCAACTTAAGATTTGTGCAACGGATATTCTGAAGACCGCCTTTACTACTCGCTATGGTTTATACGAGTATATGGTTATGTGTTTTGGATTAACCAGTGCCCCTGCTTATTTCATGAATCTCATGAATAAGATCTTTACGAATTTTCTAGATAAGTTTGTCGTTGTGTTTATATACGATATCCTTATCTACTCCAAGTCAGAAGAAGAGCATGACCAACATCTGAGAATCATCCTTGAAACCCTTAGAGAGCATCAGTTGTATGCCAAGTTCAGCAAATGTGAGTTTTGGCTGAAAGAAGTAGGATTCCTAGGACATATTGTGTCTGCCGGAGGAGTCGCTGTTGATCCCGCCAAGATCAAAGATGTCGAAGAATGGGAAGCCCCAACCACTCAAACCCAAGTCCGTGCATTTATCGGATTAGCGGGATATTACCGCAAGTTCGTCGAAGGATTCTCAAGCATAGTAAGACCCATGACCCAATTGTTGAAGAAGGACAAGAAGTTTGAATGGACCGAAAAATGTGGAACAAGTTTCCAAGAGCTGAAGAAGAGATTGATTTCAGCCCCAATATTGATCATGCCAGATATCAAGAAGCCGTTTGATGTGTATTGTGATGCATCCAAGATTGGTCTCGGATGTGTGTTGATGCAAGAAGGCAAATTCATCACGTATCTGTCTCAACAACTGAAGCAGCATGAGCAGAATTACCCCACCCATGATCTTGAGTTAGTAGCCGTAGTTTTGGCACTGAAGACATGGCGTCATTATCTTATAGGTAATCGCTGTGAGATTTACTCAGATCACAAAAGCTTGAAGTATATTTTCACTCAGAAGGAGCTGAATATGAGACAAAGGAGATGGATAGAGTTAATCAAGGATTATGACCTTGACATTAACTATCACCCCGGCAAAGCCAATGTGGTAGCGGATGCTCTTAGCAGATTGTCGTGTAGGCTAAACACCATGATCAAGGAGAAGCAGCCAAGTTTGTATGAAGAGTTGGAGCAGTTCAGAACTGAGCTAGTTAGCAAAGGATTTTTAGCTAGCATTGAACTTCAACCCACTTTGATTAGCCAAATCAAGGAAGCCCAGAAGGGAAATGAAAGTATCGACGGAATCAAACATCGTATAGGTACAGGAAAGGTACCTGGATTCACAGAAGATGAAGAAGGAGTTATGTTGTACAAAGGCCGTATCTGTGTGCCAGCAGATTTGGAGCTGAAGCAAGTTATCATGTAGGAAGCTCATGATACTCTCTTTTTATCCACCCCGGAGGAACGAAGATGTATCAAGATTTGAAAGAGCAATTTTGGTGGCACAAGATGAAGAGAGAAATCGGAAGCTACATCGCCAAGTGTGATATTGGTCAAAGAGTTAAAGTGGAACATCAGAGACCCGCAGTACTATTGCAACCATTGCAGATTCCGGAATGGAAATGGGATTCCGTCGGAATGGACTTTATCACCGGTTTGCCTACTTCTAGTAGGGGAAATGACTCAATCTGGGTCATTGTTGATCGACTGTCCAAGGTAGCTCATTTTATACCTGTCAAGACAACCTACCAGAGTTCGAATCTACCAGAGTTGTACATTGCTAGAATTATTAGTCTGCATGGAACCCCCAAGACCATAGTATTAGATTGAGGAACCCAATTTACCTCGAGATTTTGGCAGAAAGTCCAGGAAGGCTTAGGAACCAAGTTGAATTTCAGCACCGCTTATCACCCGCAAACCGATGGACAGACTGAAAGAGTCAACCAAATTCTAGAGGATATGTTGAGAGCTTGTGTGTTGGAATATAGATCAAAATGGGAAGATTGTCTGCCTTTCGTAGAATTCTCATATAACAACAGTTATCAAGCCAGTTTGCAAATGGCACCATTTGAGTTCCTATATGGAAGAAAGTGTCGTACCCCTTTGAATTGGTCGCAAGTAGGAGAGAGTCAGATTTTTGGACCCGACATTCTCCGAGAAGCCGAAGAGAAAGTTCACAAAGTCCGTGAGTACCTCAAGCCCGCCCAATCGAGACAGAAGAGTTATGCTGACAAGTGAAGGAGAGACCTGACTTTCAATGTCGGAGATTTTGTATATCTCAAGCTTTCGCCATTAAAGGGAACCCAACGTTTTAGTCTGAAAGGAAAGTTAGCCCCCAGATATATCAGACCCTTCAAGATTCTGAACCGTCGTGGAGAAGTATCATATCAACTGGAACTGCCAGAAGAGATTTCAGCCATCCACAATGTAATCCATATCTCGTTACTTCGCAAATGCTTAGAAGTGCCAGAGAAGACCGAAGTTTTCAAGAACATCGATCACCGAGTTGTTGACATCAACAAGGACCTAACGTATCGTGAAGTGCCCATCCATATCTTGGAGGAAGCCTACGGAACCACCAGGACCAGGAGTATCAAATCTCTCAAGATTCAATGGAGCAACCATACCGAAGAAGAAGCCACTTGGGAGCGAGAAGATTACATTAGGACTGAGTTCCTAGATCTCTTTAGTTCCTAGTTTTCTTTCTTAAATCTCGGGACGAGATTTCGTTTAAGGGGGAAGTTTTGTAACATCCCAAAACTTTAATCCAAATGATCAAGATCAAATCTACCCAATTTAGGATTAACAAAAACTTTTCCATTTAAAAATCTTTAAGCATTCATATGTGTATGCATTTAAATAGGATTTGTTTTTAATTGCCATGTTTGAGTGATCTATTGGTTGTAAAATGACTCTAAGGTAAATTACACATCTAGATCATCCCCAAGCAAATCCCAAAGAAAAATAAATCAAAAAGAATTAAATAAGCAAATGGTCACTTTTGCCATTTTAATCACATAGCCCACTTTGGTTGTTCCTAGCACTCAAATCTTAACAGAGAAAATTGTGGATCTTTGCACCCCTTGCTAGTACAAGTAGTGATGTACCAAGGCCCACTTGGTTTCATCCCAAAAACTTTCAAACTCTAAATTTAATTGACATTTGAAAATTTAATCTAGTTCATATGTCTAGATACCACTTTCTCAAAAACCACTCAAATGAACTCCATTTTAAAATCCAAACCAACCCTAGATGCTTAAGCATGAGATGAATCACTCCACCAAAAATCAGCTCAAATTTCAAATAAAACTTTCATGCGGCCATTTGATCGAACAGGTGGCAGGCAGAAAATCTCTGGCCTAACTATTACTGTTGCCAATTGATCCCTTGTCCCCCATTTGACCCTCTATGCACCCTCTGTCCCCCTAGCATCTACCCTAGCGCAGACCAGCACTCCCCCTTCTCCGCAGCACCAGTGCCGCGCCGCCCAAGTATGGTCACCGCCGGCCGAACGCGGGCAACGCGCCAGAGACCAAGCCGCGCCATTCCAGCTTGCCCGCTAGAACCGCCTAACCCTACCGCCTCTCCTTGTCCACCCCTCGATTGCTGCAAGCCCCTGGACCACCCCAGAGCAGCGCCGTCCTTTCTCTCTGTGTGATGCGCAGTGCATGCAAGAGCGCGATCACCGCCAGCACGCCTCAGACCGCGCCCCGACACCAAATCGTGCACGCCGCTCCGTCATCAACCTAGCACCCCGCTAGAAACGACCGTGCACCGCCGTGCGACCCACAGTCGCCATGATCGCCGTCGAGCACCACCTCTGTCTCCCAGAGAGTGGGAAGCTCCCGACCGTTAGGAACCACCCCTAGCCGCGCCATTATGCTGTAGAGGACCGCGAACAGACCACCCACCGTCCGCCTACCTTGCCCACGCCGGTAGCCCTCTGTACCGCCCTCGCCGGAGACGCCAGCCCATAGCCGTTGGTCCCCTCGTCGAGCCTATATAAGGAGGCCACCCCAGCACCATTTCTTCACACCATCTCACTCCCCTCTCTCCACTGACCATTTCCCCTCTCTCGCCGGAGCCGCTCGAGCCGCCGTTCGCCAGAATTCCACCGGAGGTAGCCGCTGTAGAGGAGGAGAAGTCCCCGTCGATTTCGTCCACCTCAGCCCCTGCCGCGACCTCGCCTGAGTCCGCCATTGCCATCCAGTTCGTTTGTCCGCTTCGCTGCACTAGCTAGAGCCCTGGTACGTCCCCAGTACACCCCAACCGACCGTTTAGGGTTCAGTCTCGTCGACGACGAGTCCGTCGTCGATGATGACCGTGAGCCGTCGATCTGTGTTCTAATCGTAGCGCCCAGATTGCCCCGTACCGCTTCGGGTTTTAAGTGTCGCTAACATGCAGGACCCTCCTGTCAGTCGCCCTCTGTGTCGTGGAGCGTCACTGGGCTGGCCCATTTAGTTTCCCGCGCTGACCCAGTAATTCAAATATAGGTTTTGATATTTTAATTAAAACCTAGTTATGTCCCTTAGTTCAAAAATCAATTCAGAGAGTTTTACAAATTCAAATTGAATGATTCCAATTTTTTTCGAAAGATACTAAAAATATCTATCCAAGCCCGTTGGATTTAAATCTTTTAGAGTTAGAGATCTCTCCTAGTTAAGATAACAAAACAGAAGCTTTTGCACATTCAAACATTTTTATAAAATCAACCATAATAGCTTTTGGGTTGATTCCAACTCTCAAAAATCACATTTAACCATACCTATCTGAATATGTAATAATATTAAGATTTACAGGCAGTGGCTTTGGACTAGTACCAAAATAATGCTATATAGGCATTTCTAGTCACTTTAAATCATTAATTATTAAACTTGAACTTATTAAAATATGACCCAACCTTTAAATCACATTGCCATATGTTAGAATATGTGGTGATGACATGTGTCCCCATGATCCCATATTTTAATTGGAGAATATTAAATCTTAGTTATTTTCAATGATTAGAAATTACTTTTCTCAAATAAAAAGAATGAAGCTAGTTCATTAAACCTTGTGATGTTTGTGATGATACTAGATCATCAAATGTGTGCCTTAGTGTGCTAAGTAGACTAGTTAAGTATTGTTTGGTGATTGTGTATCCCGTTTGTATTTATAGACGATAGTATCGACCAAGTCTAAGAGGAGGAGGAGTTCTACCAAGAGGAAGAGGAAGAAAACTTCAACCACTTCACTACCCAAGGCAAGCCTAGCACTTCAAGTAAACTGAGCAAGATATTAGTAGCAAGCTATAATTGAGCTAGACAACCTAAGCAAAGGCATTAGGCATGCTTTGGTTATACCATTTTGACTTATACCTATTCCAAGTTTATTTACAAGCTTTACTTCCTTTACTTTACCAAAGTCCTTTACTTGTTTAAAGGTAGCATAAAGAGTATAAAACTTGACCTATCTAGTTAGACTTAGATGTCATTCTATGGCATGAGATTGAGATTAGCATCCCACATTAGTGAACACTCTTAACTTAGTAGTTGGAACAAAACCCAAAACTTGATTCACTTTAGATGGGAATACTTGGTGAGGTGAAAACCTTGGAATGATGAGTCATTATATTGAGATGTTTTGACATGTGTTGAGAAACACAAATAGTTTATGATGATGAAAATGTTGAGGCATGAGCCTTAGCCCTTTTATAAAACGGATGGTTGGGTTCGGATGCGATACCATTCCAATTTTACCGTACAACCACAATACCTGAATTGGGTAAGGCTTAGCCGGAAGTTTATATGCATTAGTATTAGTTCCCTCGCGGGAGAGGTTTGAGCTGAGGCTACCTCTCAATGTTGTCCACCTATACAGTGCCCAAGATGACTGATGTTCATGGTTGGGAGGCCATACTCATAGGAGAGGTGCTTATACTAGAGTGTGTAAAGGAAAGGTTATGTTTGATTATCTGCATACTAAGTATGACGATTCAGGGTTACCCCTGACAGATGTATCGAATCTTGTGGTGAAAGTGTACCACCTCTACAGAGTGTCAAACTATTCGAATAGCCACGTCCGTGATTATGGACAGTTGGAGTGGCCATACTGTTCCGTTGTCAGATGTTTTCAAAATGACTTATGAAATGAATTGTGACATGACTTGACCACAACAGAGTTGTGACTATGATAAGTAAGTTCCCACTTAGGTGTTTTCAAACTTATTTTATCTTTCTTTATTTCTGAACTCAGCTTAGGTTTTAGACTTAATTTTACAAATAAACTTAGAGTTAGCATTCCTACTAGAACTATACTACTTGATAGTGGTAGTTTGCGAGTACTTAAAGAGTACTCATGGCTTTGTCCCTGGCTATTCCTATGGCCAGACTATGAAGGAGACTACCAAGATCAAGGACAGCAGGACGGCTATGATAACTAGGACTATCTCCCATCATCAGCATTGCCTGTGACACTAAAGATGGACCCCACCACTACGCTATTTATTCCGCTACTTGATTGTACTAAGACTGGTTCAGGAGATCCTTATTTGTGTCAGACCTTATTATGGTTTGTAATGGATGATGTACTATGATATCCAATCTGTTATGTGTCGCAAAAATGGTAATCCTGGGATTGCCATGTATGGCATAACAGGCATCTGGGATTAAAAATCTGGGTGTTGACACCTTGTTATGGTTGTGCTCTACTCATGAAGGTCTATCCATCCCTACTTCACTTGTTTCAATTGGATCTCTATCCTTCCAAAACCCACATGGCTTTGAAGGCTAGTTGATAATCTGTTTGGGCACCCTGATTTTATTCAAAGTTTGTCATAAATCCTTGGAGAGATAAATAATGATCAACCTCAACTCTTTGCTCCATGATGATATACTTAACTTAATCTATCTATCCATATAGCCCATGACCCATGGTGAACTCTGAGCACCAAGATCCAACAAAGTTTTGTTGTCATAATATTAACTTGCCCTAGATCATCTATTCCATATTCTCACCCAAAATCAAGTTTTATTGCCATAACCCCAAGGTTCCAAATGATGGATGCACCTTACGTACATCATCTACCTTGGATACAAAGATTTATCAAATATTATTATGACTTAAAACCTATTTAATTATTTTAATGAACAAACCCTCCAAAACTCCCTCCATAAAGGAAAGTTTGGTTTTTGCCAAAACACTTCTCCAACTTAGGTCACATTTCATGCCTTTATATCATACCCTATCTTGCCACTTCAAAAATAAATATTTTAAAATAGTTCAATATTTCTTTTTGCCTATTTTTGTATATAGCAAAAATGAGAAAATAATTAATTTAAATACTTTTATGCCTCAATAAATTCTTAGAAAATTATCCAATGTTTGAATTGATGTTTAAGATCATCTCAAATCAAAATCCCACCTAGGCCAATTCAAAAATATTAAATCAAATCCTGAAAATCATTTCAACCCTTTTTGAATACTCGATACAAAAATACCAATTAAATCAGGGACTTTTATCTTGATCCCAGTCATCCATCAGCAACACAAAACCACCCTGGCAAGATCAACTTTTGAGAACATTGCCACAATCAAGCAATATGTCCAAATGGGATACTTGTCAAAACTTGAACAGAAACCCATCCAAATCCTTTCAGACATGTCAAGCACTCCTCTTAGCCAGCACCCCTCTTCTCTGGTTGACCAGCCCTGTAGCATAGGCATTGTAGCACCCCTCCTCTTTGTCCCATGTGATCGGAGGATTAGAGAGTCAAGTGGTGTGTCTTGTCTTGGCCTTTAAAAAACTTGCACAGCTTCAGCCCTTCCCTCTCTATCCCCTCCCGACCAAGGGCTCCACATCACCTCACTTCACTGGCCAAGAGGCCCAATCCCCACTCACCACCTCTCTCCATACCTCTCCATGAAAAAAGTACACCATGAGCCACACCCTTCAGGTTATAAGGCTAGATGCTGCCCCAGCACTCCTCCTCCTACTCAATTGCTTCCTTCTACTCCCACCTACCACCCCCAAGCTCCACTTTTCCTCCCCTTCTCTACTTTGTCTATGAGAAGAAGAAAAAGGCCTCCCGGCCAACCTCCAAGATCTCAGCGTATTTCCTTCTCCTCTGCTCCCCTCTCCTTGCATGTGGCATTTTTGAGATCCCCATGCTCTCCTGAATCTAACCCTGTTCACCTCTTGCCCTAGGAAGGCCTCTGGAAGCATCTTTGGCAAGTTCTCGAATGCCTTATGCGGTTGTTGTCGCACGAGCAAGCTCCCAGCGCCAACACAGTGCTGTCGCACCTCTCCGGAGTCGTCGACCTGCACCGTGTCGCCCTGCAGCCTCCCCTTTGCCAGAAACCTCCCCTAGGTGACTCCTGTGCTGCATCACTCGCCTCTAGGGTTCTGCCACCATCGGACCTTTTCTCTAGGAACGATGACAGAGGGCCATTCGATACCACTAGATCAAACAGTCCACGTGCCCCAATACCTCTTCGCTTCTGTCTACAGCTGACGATGGACCTCGCCTATCTGCTTAAACTGCTGGCTCCTGCTTGCTGCCTAGCCTAGTGGGTCGACTCCGTGCTGCATGGCCCATTTCGGTGTCGATTCCCGACCTACTGCTCTTGTCCTTTTTCCTTTGTTAAAATCAAATTCCTTAGGCCTTAAATTGACTGAAAGGTTTAATGCAAAATAAAAGTGAGAACCATCTTACTAATGCCAAATCTATATTTTCACTCATGCGATGCCATTTCTTGAAACATTCAACATGGTTGGCTGGCCTAGAATCATGTTTGTTATTTTGGAATTTATCTCTTAACATGTATCAATCTCAACCATCAAATCCTTAAAGGAGTTCCACATATCCAAATGTGGTGCTTCCAATTTATTCTGGTAGGTATTTTAAGTACTTATCCTAGGATCTTGGCCTCATGGTAATTGGAGCCTTAAATATCCAGTAGTGAAATTAACAAATACACCTCATTTCTGTCTTTAGAAAATTCCCTAGGACAAATTATGAAATTACTTCAGTTGATTCCAACTCCAAGTGAAGTAGTAAATCAATACCTAACAAAAACTGGGAGATCAAGATTTATTGATTCTCTAGTGAATTTTGGTGATTTAAAAACCTCAGTGTAGGGTTATCCCACCAAATAAATAGCCTCTATAGATATACAACACCTAAAATTGTGAATCCAATTTCTGAAGAAATGTATTCTGGATACCTAGCATATGTCTTTGGATTCACATCAAAATCTTCTTCAGTTTAAACCTAATAAAAAGACAAACATCCTACAAAATTGACTTTGGAAATTTTTCAAGGGCATTATGGTAATTATTTTGAGGTGATTCTAACTCTCAAAAATCAAAAACTCAAATATATACAAAACCCTGCGAGGACAAATTTATTTGAGCTCCAGATATTTCTAGTGAATTATTCACCAAAAGAAGGAATATTTACACTAGAATAATCATAACTAAATAAATAAAAGTGATAAAATCATGAAACCACTTTTAGTGAACTTGTTATTTCAATACCTATCTGATGATATCATTTTATACATTGATATCATACAGACCCAAGCCCTAGTTCAACCCTCCTATTTAGGTGGTTTTGGCAATTAAACCATAAAGGAAATTTCACAGAGGTAATTATGGTATTTACAAGTGCTATACTCTCAATCTATCAAAGACTACTGAAGTTAGTAATGTGTTGAATGTTGTTTGCTATATTGTATTGATGCTTGTATGCCTTGTGTTGATTGTGGCCTTTTTTTGTTTGCATGTATTCTCTTTGACGATGATAGCTACGATAATATCGAAGACCCTATGAAGATGATTATTCTTGGTATTTATGGTATTCTAAGAAGAAGTCTAGGGACATATTGCAATATGGCTGATCACAGCCAAGCCACCTTCTTGCTCATAAGCCTTGTCCTACTATTTTACTTATGCATGTTTTACCTTCCATTTATGAAAACTACATTGTTCTATTTTATGAAGATATATATCTGATAGTGGCTTGGCTCCTCCAAACCATTACAACCCCCGTGATGACACCTAATCATCCCTAGTATGTTAGATGGTGTATAACACCATACCCCTTTGGAGATCCCGTTTTAGTCGAAGCAAAACTATAGGATGGGAAGACCCGGGAAAGTTTTCCAAAAAATGTTTTATCGTAAAATCTTAGTGAGGTCTAACCTACCAACAGAAGTTTGAGAAACAAAAAAGTTTTTGTTTTACAAAAAATGCTACAGGAAAAAGGAGGAAAAATGGTTACGAAAATGCACGCGTTTATTTGTAGTTTTGCTAGAATAATTAACCCGTGGAACCACATTACTATGGAATGGGACATGGCTGGACTTGAAGTTTGCTACTCTACTGTGGGAATTCTCACAACTGCTTGTAAGGGATCAACTCCCTCTAATTTGGGGATTCTTTTATAGAAAGGATCAACTGTTAGACAATCACCTGGAGGAAGTAGGATCGCCCATGTGAGCGACCAGTCAATACTATGAGCCTCATTGAAAGTGCCCACTCTCGAGGAGTCGGAGGTGCTCCGGTTCGTCTCTGGCCCAAATCTATCGGTGTTGAGAGGAACAACTCATAGGGTAGGGCCTATGCTAGAGTGGCATCCCGAAAGTCTTGATCGGTTACTCAATCCATGACCCGTAGGTGATCAGGGAAGGGTACCCGGATGGTGTGGATAAAGTGTACAACCTATATATATTGTAAATATATTCGAATAGTCGTGTCCATGGTCATGGACGGTTCGGAAGGTTGCTGTAGAGCGGTCATGGTTTTGATTTCAAAAATTATTTCGGAAAAGCGAAGGCTTTGGAAAGGTTTTGACCATGGGATGGTCGGAAAGTAAGGAAAGGAGTTTGGTCATGAGATGACCAGAAGGAAGAAACAAATGGGTGACCGAGTCCTAGTATTTTCCAAAACTTTTCAAAATGGTTTCCAAAATGTTTTACAAAAGCTTTCAACAGAGATATGTAGATGCCATATCTACAAGAGAAACTATTTTAGAAAAGAACCTCTCATGGAGCCCTCCTACAACTACAACCATAATGCATATCCTATTATTGTTTATCTTAGGATGTTTTGCGAGTACACAATACTCACTGGCATTGTCCTTGGCTATTAACTTGGTCAGATTCGAGAAATAATTTAAGAAGAAAGTGACGTTGATGACTATGCGAGCTAGGACATTCTCCCAGTCAGATGCATGAGGTTAAGGCATGGCTCGGGCTCTACTCTCGATGAAGTTCCGTTGATGTTGATTGATGTAGCCATAATGGCATGAAGGTATGACTTGTATCCGCTTAAGTATTCGATGTTTACTTGATTCTTGTCGGTTATGTGCCACGACTGACTGATCATGGGATCATGGTGGTGTGCATAACAGGTGCTCGACAGACTTAACACAAAGGACCCTAAAACTAACCAAGGAAAACAGTCAGGTTCGGCTCCTTCTCGAGAAAGCAGTTGATTGAGCCATACTCTTCATACTACTTCCTCTTCGATTGTTTTCAAAATATAGCCAAATCTGTCAGCATTCAAATTCTTGGATATGGGATCATCAACATAAATTATGATGTCGATATGGCCTTGACCTTGGTCCTTTGGCTTGAAATCCAAGAATGTTCATACTCGTCGACAACTAAGCTTAAATTCGATTAAGTTTCACCACTTACTTTTAGGTTACAATTTTCCTTGGGCAGTGGGAGTACAATTTACATTAAGGACCTAAAAAGGGTAAAAATACATCAAGGTCCATACATTTAGCACAACCCCCCCTAAAATTAAGCAAGGAAAACAGTCGGGTTTGGCTCCTTCTCGAGAGAGCAGCTGATCGAGCCATACTCTTCATATTACTTCATCTTTGATTGATTTCAAAATATGGCTAGATTTGTCGCCATGCAAATTCTTGGATATGGTATCATCAACATGAAGTATGATGTAGATATGGCCTTGTCCTGGGTCGTTCGGCTTGAAGTCCAAGAATGATCATACTCATTGACAACTAAACATAAATTCTTTTAAATTTCACCACTTACTTTTAGGTTAGAATTTTACATGGTAGGTGGGAGTATGATTTCCATCAAGGACTTAAAAAGGGAAAATGACATCGAGGTCCATATACTTAGCATAAAGGACCCTTAAACTAAGCAAGGAAAATAGTCAGGTTCAGCTCCTTCTCGAGAGAGAGAAGATGATCGAGCCATATTCTTTGTACTACTTCCTCTTCTATTGTTTTCAAAATATAGCCCAATATATCGCCATGCAAATTCTAGGATATGGGATCATCAACATAGAGTATGATGTGGATATGGCCTTGACCTTGGTTCTTCGACTTGAAATGCAAGAATGTTGATACTCATTGAGAACTACGATTAAATTTGTTTAAATTTCACCACTTACTTTTAGGTCAGAATTTTACACGGGCGGTGGGAGTACATTTTAAATTAAGGACCTAAAAAGGGAAAAATGCATTGAGGACCATAGATTTAGCACAAACCCCCTAAAATTAAGCAAGGAAAATAGTCTGCTTCGGCTCATTCTCGAGAGAGCAACTGATCAAGCCATACCCTTCATACTACTTCCTCTTTGATTGTTTTCAAAATATGGCCAAATCTGTCACCATGCAAATTCTTGGATATGGGATCATCAGCAGGAAGTATGACGTTGATATGGCCTTGACCTTGTTCTTTCGGCTTGAAGTCCTAGAATGTTCATACTCATTGACAACTAAGCTTAAATTTGTTTAAATTTCACCACTTACTTTTAGGTTAGAATTTTACACGGGCGGTGGGAGTACATTTTACAATAATGACATAAAATGGATGAAAATTACATCGAGGTCCATACGTTCATCACAAAAGACCCTAAAGTTAAGCAAGGAAAACAGTCGGGTTTGGCTCTTTCTCGAGAGAGTAGCCGATCAAGCCATACTTTTCATACTACTTCATCTTCGACTATTTTCAAAATATGGTTAAATCTGTTGGCATGCAAATTCTTGGATATGGGATCATCAGCATAAAGTATGATGTGGATATGGCCTTGACCTTGGTCCTTCAGCTTGAATCCAAAAATGTTGCTACTCATTGACAACTAGGCATCGTTTAAATTTCACCACTTACTTTTAGGTTAGAATTTTACACGGGCGGTGGGAGTACATTTTACATTATGGACCTAAAAAGGGGAAACTACATTGAGGTACATATATTTAGCACAAACCCCCTAAAATTAAGCAATGAAAACAGTCGGGTTCGGCTCCTTCTTGAGAGAGAAGATGAATAGGTTCATACTACTTCCTATTCGATTGTTTTTAAAGTATGGCCAAATCTACCACCATGCAAATTCTTGGATATGGGATCATCAACATAAAGTATGACGTGGATGTGTCTTTAACCTTGGTCGTTTGGCTTGAAGTCTAAGAATGTTCATAATCATTGACACCTAAGCTTAAACTCGTATAAATTTCACCACTTACTTTTAGGTTAAAATTTTACATGGACAGTGGGAGTACATTTTACATCAAGAACCTAAAAAGGAAAATTACATGGAGGTCAATAAATTTAGCACAAAGGATCCTAAAACTAAGCAAGGAAAACATTCGGGTTCGGCTCCTTCTCAAGAGAGCAGCTGATCGAACCATACTCGTCATACTACTTCCTCTTTGATTGTTTTCAAAGTATGGCCAAATCTGTCACCATGCAAATTCTTGGATATTGGAACATCAGCATAAAGTATGATGTTGATATGGTTTTAACCTTGGTCATTCGGCTTGAAGTCCAAGAATGTTCATACTCATTGACAACTAAGCTTAAATTTGTTTAATTTCACCAGTTATTTTTAGGTTAAAATTTTACATGGACGATGGGAGTACATTTTAGATCAAGGACCTAAAAATGAAAATTACATCGAGGTCCATAAATTTAGCACAAAGGACCCTAAAACTAAGCAAGGACAACATTTGGGTTTGGCTGCTTCTCAAGAAAGTAGTTGATCAAGCCATACTCTTCATACTACTTCCTCTTTGATTTTTTTCTAAATATATCCAAATCTGTCGGCATTCAAATTCTTGGATATGGGACCATCATAATAAACTATGTTGTTGATATGGCCATAACCTCGGTTGTCCGTCTTAAATCTAATAATTGTCCATATTCATTGACATCTAAGCGTAAAATCGTTTAAATTTTACCATTTACTTTTAGGTTAAAATTTTACACAGGCGGTGGGAGTACATTTTACATCAAGGACCTAAAGATGGAAAATTGCATCGGGGTCCATTTATTTAGCACAAAGGACCCTAAAATAAAGCAATGCAAATAGTCGGGTTTGGCTGCTTCTCGGGAGAAGAGCTGATCGAGCCATACTCTTCATACTACTTTCTCTTCTATTGTTTTCAAAATATGGCCAAATCTATCGGCATGCAAATTCTTGGATATGGGATAATCGACACATATAAAGTATGATGTACATATGGACATGACCTTGTTCGTCCGACTTGAAAATTCAAGAATATGCATACTCCTGTTTATCTTGGTAATTAATCGTAAGTGAATCATGGTCCACATTTTGTGTGAAAACTAGGGTTGTGGCATTCCGAGCCATTTTTCTTCGTGCTTGCTTTATAGAAAAAATATTCCTGTCACTTTGAAAATTGAATTTTTTTGTTCTTATAAGTTGGAAACTCCCATTAGGAGTGTTATCGTTCACCATGCCAAGATCGAAACACCCATGTACAAAATATGAGAATACCACCATGCCAAGTTCTTGCATAGCTAATAACTTGAATTTTTTAGAACTCTCGGTGGTTTTGCTGTACTGAATTCCTAGTTAGCTTTGAATGATTTTTGGAAAAAAATAAGAGGAGTCTACCGCATTTGTACTCCTCTAGTTAAAATTTTACATGGACTCTGGGAGTACATTTTACATCGAGGACCTAAAAAGGGAAAATTACATTGAAGTCCATACATTTAGCACAAAGGACAATAAAATTAAGCAAGGAAAATAGTCGGGTATGGCTCCTTCTCGAGAGAGCAGCTAATCAAGCCATACTCTTCATAGTACTTCCTCTTTCCCAAATTAGGACGCATATTAGGTTTGGTCAAAATCAATCTTTTATAAAGTTTGACCAACTATATGTAAAAACATACTGACTTTTCCAGTGAAAATATAGTCCATGATGATTCCAATAACATTGAGTTGATTTCGTATACTTAGTCAAAGTTTATTAAATTTAACTTTGACCAAAAGTAATACACGTCCTAATTTGGGTAGGAGGGAGTACTACTTTCTTGAGAGGAAAAAAGAAGCGCTCCTCACTTTCGAACTAGCTTATTGCGGATGTGCTTGGTGCTTCCTCTTCCTAGGGTGTTAAATGGAACGAAGGGAGGTGGAGTAGTGCGGAGTAGGAAGGCTAGCCAGATCATAATGGTTGGAACGCAATGTGATGGGACGTAGTATCAACCAATCCCTTGTCCAGCACTTAAGTAGTAATACTAGTAGTACTACGAATGGCGACCTTTTGAATATCCTTCTCCCTAGATGTTTGTGAAGGAATTGAAAATTTCTAAACCGAGAAAGTTTGAATTGCTAGTCTACTATAGTAGTAATACTTTTTTGCGCCAAGGACCAAAATGGTTCCCACCAAAGCAGTTGACGAACACACTAGAAACAGAGACAGAGCCGCCGACACAAGGCAGGTCGACACGCGGGCACAGCGCCACCTTGTAGACGAGGGAGAGATCAACCGGCCTGGGATTGGATGGTGATGAGGGAGTGAAGGAGAGAGAAAATACAATTTGTTTTGCATGCATATATATTGTAAAGGTCCTGAAATTTACTCTACTCAATGTACCATATACCTCATGTCAGGAACCCATCGCAACTTTGCTGTGAAATTGCACCGCCTTCAAATCCTCCTTTTCGCTACTCTCATGCTGCCTCCTCTATGGTCATAGTCTCTTCTAGATCCCAATTTTTTTCAATAGGGGGAAACTCCTAGTGGCAATATTGTTTACCATGCCAAGATTCACCAATCTACTCCAAAATATGGGAACATCACCATAAACTATGATGTAGATTATGGCCATAACCTTGGACATCCGGTCCAGCTTCACCCAAGAATATTGAAAATTTGCAAGAACTCATGTTTATCATCTTTCATGACAAGTAGTACACGCAAAATTGAAAGGACATTTATTGTCCTAATCTATTCTGGTGTTCACTAACAACATAACATTCATTTTACTGGGTATTAATGTTTACAGGTCAATCTATTGAAAAGATAAAAGGCCTGAGCTAGGTGACAAAATTCCTGGTTGTAATTGACATTTCCTGGAGAAACTAGACCGGAGTCTCCGGTGTGCAGACACCGGAGTCTCCGGTGTGGTCCGCAGTTTCCCCAAGAGTTTCCAGAATGGAGTCAAGAATCAGCTCAGAGGCATTCTATGAGGGCGTCCGAAGACATACCAGAATCTCCGGTGTGTTGTCTCTGACCGGAGTTTCCGGTGTGTGAACACCACAGTCTCCGGTGTCCCCTCTCCAGAGTTTCATACAAAGTCTCCAGAGTGAGCTTTGTAACCTTGCCCAGGACATACAGATGGTCGGTCTAGAGATAGACCGGAGATGGGTCGGATTCCGGAGTCTCTGGTGTGAATTGTCTCCAACGGTCAGAAAACGGTTCACAGAGTGAGGCCTATAAATAGGGGACATCATCCCCTTCCTGTAGCTGCTTGTTCCAGAAAAATAAGACCGCACCATTTGAGCCACCAAAACTCCAATATCTCTTCATCCAACCACCCAAAGTCATTGATCTTTGGGGAATCGAAGGAGAAGGCATCGATCTACAGCTTCACCAAGAGAGATCTTCATTTCCCCCTCATTCACTTGAGGGCCTGATACGGATCAAGTAGATGATCCTTGAGTTTTATCCCGATCTTTCACAGCGAGTCAAACTAGATAGGTAATCTCCCAATCACGCGATGAACGCAACCTGAAGAAGAGAAATCAATCTAGCAAGTAACATGATGAAGATCACCACGCCTCAAACCTGAGCACGACAATCCTTGATCAACACAAGAAGCTCCGCAACCATAATCTGATAAATGGTATTGCCATCCTCGGAGGGATGATACACGGTGGACCACAATATAGTTTTTAGACTAAACAACTGAACTCCCCTAAACCCTAGGTGGGTGGCTCCTTTATATAGGAGACCTGCAACTAGTCGGTTGGATAGACCCAAACTGAACACACAAACGGACTCGAACCTAACCTAGACTTGGACACAATAACATAGCAAGAATATTTGACACAACCTTAGACATATCATTACATATCGTAGGTCGTCCTGGTGTGTCAATCATCAATGGAATGCGCTCGCATCACCTAGCTTGGTGGAGTCCTAAAATTAGGCTTCACCTCCTCCTTCGTGCCCATAACATCACCCCCCTTCAAGAAGCGTTATCCCCAACACTTGCGGGTCGGGTCAGAAAGGTGGCGTGATATGAACAATCGCTTCACGCGTCTTCGCCATCTCCAATTCTTGCTTTCCTTCCACTCTGCATCCTCCCTCTCGGCTTGCTTGACTTGAAACATCCCTTGGCGCATGCACCTACTTGCGTCTCCATATGAGCTTGGCCCTAGGTGCCACCGTCTTCTTCTTCTCACTTCTTGTTGGAACCCGTGGTTGCTGAACATGGACCTTCTTTGCACCACCTGGCTAAGATGAGTAATGCCTAGACAACACAACTGACGAACATGTCCATCCTTGCCACTATGCATCCGCACAACTGTCCCAACAAAACGACTCACAAGTGTGCTAACAAAACTGCTCATGTTACCCCGCTGCACCACATGTACTGGAACATCAGGAGCACAACTATCATTCCTCTGAACACCTGTGTCAACACAAATAACCTTCTGAACACATGCTGCAACATCCTTCCTCTCAGCAATAAGAGGATGCACTTCAACTGGCTTGTCACTAACAAGTTCCACTGGCTTGTCATCTATAGGCATAGCTGAAGCAATATCAACATTGGCTTAGCCTTGCCCACCTTCTCCTTATGTACCACTAGCTCCACATCAAACTTAATGTGATCATCCTGCATAGGTTTCAAAGTCTGTTATTTGCCACCATGCATAAAAGAATATGTATTTGCTCTTCCAGCATGTGTAACGTTGCGATCATACTGCAATGGACAACCAAGTAACAGCCCACATACCTCGAATGGCAACACATCGCACTCAATCTCATCAACATAATCACCAACTGTAAATTGCACACGCACCTTATGAGTTACCTTCACCATACCACGGCTATTTAACCACTGTAGATGCTTAGGTTCAGGAATACGCCATGTGGACAACCCCAACGCTGCTACCATTGCCTTGCTAACGCCATTAGTACAGCTTCCTCCATCAATAATCAACTTCCATGCTTTGCCTTTGATCATACACTCCACTTGAAATAAATTCCAATGATGGCCTCTATCAACTGACATACAAGCATCATCTTGTAGTCTCTTGAGTTGCACATTCAGCCCACTTAATGGTACAACCTCAACTGGAACACCACCTTGTCCTCTATCTCTGATGGTGCCAAAAATTTAGCACGTAAAAAATTTATGTAGTCCTTCCAAACAGTATTCATTGAGACACATCGCGTACGTGTGTCCACATTCCAACACCGGCAAATTCGTGCATCCTCACGCCTTTTTGCAAGACAAAAAGCAATATTGTCGTCAAACTGCAGATTTGTAAAAAGATCAACACATAAACGAAAACCAGCTTGCATTGTCTCTTCCCATAACTTGTATTCTGTCGATGTTACAGTATGTAGTAGGTACCATGTCCTTTTTTACAAATCAATGGTTACATGATTCGTCATGTCTAAAAAATCAGTGTACATGTCCCTTGCTGACAAACCACTGACATTGCCCTAAAAATCCATCTCTGAATGACGGTGTGTTGTTCTATATGTTCTTCCTGTCACAATTTCTTACATTTCCTAGAGTCCACGCGACAAACTTGGCGCCTGCAACTCGCGATAGAAAAAAAAAGAAAAACTGATCGATCGTGAATCCTCGAGAACTAGATCAGCAAGCACAATGGGCAGAATGTGCACCTCCTGTTCGCGATCGAATTCCAGGAGGAAAGAAATTGCTAGCACAAAAAACCACGTGGCCGAAATCGTCCCTGTAGTGAGCGATCCCCTATAGCGAGCGATCCTAGGTGGAAATCCTCCACGCGCGTAGTAGCCTCGATCTGGGCACAATGGGCCAGCCCAACAAGCAGCACTCCCAGAGACAGCACTCCCAGCGAGGCGGAATGATCCCTTATCACGAGCGGCCAAAGAAACAGAGGCGGGAGCGATCGCTAGGAGACTCGGTCTCATGAGGCGTACGGTGGCTAGCCTCCTGCTCTTTTTTAATACAATGCCCCGATCGGATCTGGAATAAAACGTATGGCGGCTAGACTCTGGCAAACAATACTCTCGCTCCGATCGATCTAAACTGGGAACCGATCGGACTACCGAGGAATCGAGGCAGGAAACGAGCAGAATCGATCGCACCTGCCAACGACACCCAATGCAAAAAAACTCCTCACCAATCTGACTTGGATGCCAACGAAGAATACGATCCAATCTGAAAACTTCAACTTTCAATCTCTTCTCCAACTAATCTGTAAACTGCTTGTCGAAAAACAATCCGCAGATGATCCAAAACACGCTGAGATCAACGAGAGCTCTAATACCACATAATACGGATCAAGACGATGATCCTTGAGTTTTGTCCCGATCTTTCATAGCGAGACAAACTAGATAGGTAATCTAGCACTCACGAGATGAACGCATCCAAGAGAAGAGGAATCAATCCAGCAAGTATCATGATGATGATCACCACGCCTCAAACCTGAGCACGACAATCCTTGATGAACGTAAGAACCTCCGCAACAATAATATAATAAATAGTATCACCGTCCTCGGAGGGATGATATACGGTGGAGCACAATATAGTTTTTATACTAAACAACTGAACTCCCGTAAACCCTAGACGGCTGGCTCCTTTATATAGGAGGCATACAACTAGTCGGTTGGATAGACCCAAACCGAACACACAAACGGACTCGCACCTAACCTAGACTTGGACTCAATAACATAGCAACAATATTTGACACAACCTTAGACTTTTCATTACATATCGTAGGTCGTCCTGTCATGCCAATCATCAATTGAATGCACCCGCATCACCTAGCTTTGTGGATTCCTGAAATTAGGCTTCACCTCCTCCTTCGTGCCCATATCAGGGGCCCTTGCTCTAGGGTTTCATTGGAAACCCTAAGCCTTGTTTTGGTTTGATTTGATTCTTACAAGCTTGTCTTTGATTGTGTGATAGCTTGCTTGGATTCAGGCGCCCCCCAATTATGTTGTGGGTGTGTGCCTCGAATTTGTTGTAAGGGTGTCGGCTACCACCTTGAAGGTTGCCGATATAGTGGAAGCATGAATTGATCCACTTGGGGTGAGGTTCACCAAAGAACAAGGGAGGCCTCTCGTGGCGTTGGTGGTTTGATACCACCCCTCTCCAAACGCAGACGTACTTCCCCTCAAAAAGGAAGGAACTGCAGGAAATAATCCTTGTGTCCTCGTGTGCTTCACTTCGGTTACCTCTATCCTTTACCGCACCTTAATTTTTCTAGTTCTTCCTTAGTTAGGTGTGCTAGTGTGACATATAGGTAAATTCACCATAGTTGCATATCTAGAGAATTTACCTTTGTGTCAAACCCTAAGTTGAAAAATAAATAAAATTTGAAGTAGCACCTATTCACCCCCCTCTAGGTGACCATATGATCCTTTTAAAAATGATGCCATGCGGAACTCTTTTTTGTTCTTTCGTTATTATCTTTTATTATTTTCGAAACATGACCAAATTTATCGGCGTGCAAATTCTTGGATTCGTACGTGCTGAATATGGGCGTATTATCACGTAAGTATGATGGTTACTTTGTCATGAAACCTAAGGATGTCCGTACATGGTATGCCATATGGAAGTTTTTCAAAAGTTATCCATAATAATGCATGTAATTTTGCATGGAAACTAGTACACGCAAGAGAAAGCTATGCACAATACTACCTTGATGGCGGTGGGTGTACATTTTACATTTACTTGTTCTCCTCTAGATAAAATTTTACACGGGCGATGGCAGTACATTTTATATTTCCATGTACTCCTCTAGTTTAAATTTTACACGGGCGGTGGGAGTATATTTTACATCAAGTACCTAAAAAAGGAAAATTACATCAAGGTCCATACATTTAGCAGAAAGGACCCTAAAATTAAGGAACAAAAATAGTCGAGTTTGGCTCCTCCTCGAGAGATCAGGTGATCTGAGCCAAACACTTCATACTACTTCCTCTCTGATTGTTTTCAAAATATTGCCAAATTTGTCGGTATGTGAATTATTGGATATGGGGTCATCAGCATAAAGTATGATGTAGATATGGCCTTGACCTTGGTCGTTCGGCTTCAAATCCAAGAATGTTTTATACTCGTTGACAATTAATCTTAAATTTGTTTAAATGTCACCACTTACTTTTAGGTTAGAATTTACATAGGCGGTGAGAGTATATTTTTAATCAAGGACCTAAAAAGGGAAAATTACATTGAGGTTCATACATTTAGCACAAATTACCCTAAAAGGAAAACTTTCTGGTTCGTCTCCTTCTCAAGAGATCAGCTGATCTGAGCCAAACTCTTCATACTACTTCCTCTTTGATTGTTTTCAAAATATGGCCAAATCTGTCACCACACAAATTCTATGATATGGGATCATCAACATAAAGTATGATGTAGATATGGCCCTAACCTTGGTCATTCGGTTTGAATTCAAATAATGGTTCATACTCATCGACAACTAATCATAAAATCATTTAAATTTTACCATTTACTTTTAGGTTAAACTTTTACACGGGCTGTAGGAGTACATTTTACATCAAAGACCTAAAAAGGGAAAATTATATCGAGGTCCATATGTTTAGCACAAACCCCCCTAAAATTAAGCAAGGAAAATAGTTGGGTACGGATCCTTCTAGAGAGAGCAGCTAATCAAGCGATACTCTTCATATTTTTTCCTCTTCAATTGTTTTCAAAATATTTCCAAATCTATGCGCATAGGAATTCTTTGATATGGGATCATCAGCATAAAGTATGATGTTTATATGGTCTTGACCTTGGTCGTTCGGTTTGAAGTCGAAGAATGTTCATACTCATTGACAACTAAGCTTAAATTAGTTTAAATTTCACCACATACTTTTAGGTTATAATTTTACATGGATAGTGGGAGTATATTTTACATCATGGACCTAAAAAAGGAAAATTACATCGAGGTCCATACATTTAGCACGAAGGACCCTAAAACTAAGAAACAAAAATAGTCGGGTTCAACTCCTTCTTGAGAGAGTAGCTGATCGAGCCATACTCTTCATACTACTTCCTCTTAAATTATTTTCATAATATAGCCAAATCTATCGGCCTTGAAATTCTTGAATATGGGATCATCAGCATAAAGTACGAGATGTGATATGGCCTTGACCTTGGTCCTTCGGCTTGAAATCCAAGAATGTTCATACTCGTTGACAACTAAGCTTAAATTCATTTCAATTTTACAACATACTTTTAGGTTAGAATTTTATACAACCGGTGGGAGTACATTTTACATAAGGACCTAAAAAAGCAAAATTACATCGAGGTCCATACATTTAGCACAAAGGACCCTAAAACTAAGTCAGGAAAACAATCGGGTTGGGCTCCTTCTCGAGAGAGTAGCTGATCGAGTAATACTCTTCACATTACTTCCTCTTCGATTGTTTTCAAAATATATCCAAATCTATTGGCAACACAATCTTGGATATGGCATCATCAACACATATAAAGTATGATGTTGATATGGGCATGACCTCGGTCATTCGGTTTGAAATCCAATAATGGTTCATACTCGTTGACAACTAAGCATAAAATCTTTTAAATTTTACCATTTACTTTTAGGTTAAAATTTTACATGGGCGGTGGGAGTACATTTTACATCAAGGGCCTAAAAATGAAAAATTACATTGAGGTCCATTTATTCAGCACAAAGGACACTAAAATTAAGCAATACAAACAATCGGGTTTGGATCCTTCTCGGGAGAGGAGCTAATCGAGCCATACTCTTCATACTACTTTATCTTTGATTGTTTTCAAAATATGGCCAAATTTGTCGGCATTCAAATTCTTAGATATGGATAATTGGCACATATAAAGTATGGTGTACATATGGCCATGACCTTGTTCGTTCGGCTTGAAATCCAAGTATGTTCATACTCATGTTTATCTTGGTAATTAATCGTAAGTGAATCATGGTCCACATTTTGTGTGAAAACTAGGGTTTTGGCATTCTGAGCCATTTTTATTCTTCCTTGCTTTACATAAAAAATATTCTCGTCACTTCGAAAATTCATGTTTTTTTGTTCTTATAAGTTGGAAACTCCCATTAGCAGTGTTATCGTTCACCATGCCAAGATCGAAGCACCCATGTACCAAATATGGAAACACCACCATGCCAAGTTCTTGCATAGCTAACAACTTGATTTTTTCATAACTCTCGATGGTTTTAATATACTGAATTCCTAGTTAGCTTCGAAATATTTTCGGAAAATTTTAAGAGCAATATACCGCATTTGCTTGTATTCCTCTAGTTAAGATTTTACACGAATGGTGGAAGTACATTTTACATCGAGGACCTAAAAAGGGAAATTTACATTGAGGTCCATGCATTTAGCACAAAGGACCATAAAATTAAGTAAGAAAAACAGTCGCGGTATCGGTCCTTCTCGAGAGAGTAGCTGATCAAGTTATACTCTTCATACTACTTCCTCTTTCCCAAATTAGGATGCATATTAGGTTTGGTCAAAGTCAATATTTTATAAAGTTCGACCAACTATATGTAAAAAAATATTGACTTTTCTAATGACAAATTAATATAATAAGAAAATATAGTTCATGATGATTCTAATAATATTAAGTTGATGTAGTATACTTAGTCAAAGTTTATTAAAATTGACTTTGACCAAAAGTAATACACATCCTAATTTGGGAAGGAGGGAGTACTACTTCCTTCAAGGACCAAAAAAGGGAAAATTACATCGAGGTCCATACATTTAGAACAAAGGACCCTAAAATCAAGCAAAGAAAACAATTGGGTTCGGCTCCTTCTCGAGAGATTAGATGATCGAGACCTGCTCATCATACTACTTCCTCTTCGATTGCTTTCAAAATATGGCCAAATTTGTCAGCATGCAAATTCTGGGATATGCGACCGTTGGCATATAGTCTGATGTAGATATGGCCTTGACCTTAGTCGTTCGGCTTGAAATCAAAGAATGTTCATACTCATGTTTATCTTTAAACAATTGTCAAAACTCACGTTTATCTTCACGGAAAGTAGAACATGCAGGAGAACATCATGTGAATTCTTTTTTAATTAGTACTGGTTATTTTTTGTTTGATTGTTTTTTAAAAAAGGACAATTTTTCGGCAGCATTTCAAAAACCATGTGTCGCATATGGCCTACTATATGTATTAACATTGCTGGGTTTCAAGCAAGATGACCGAGGACAAATTCCATATCTATTTTGTAGTTTATGATAATGTGCCCATATTTTATAGATGGGTTCATCATGGAATGGTAAACAACATATCCATTGTATGGTTGGACCCTTTATTTCCAAAAAATAGCATATTAAATTCCCAGGTGCAAAAAATGTGTTGTCTAGTGAAGTAAGTATTAGTACAAATAAAACACATCAGAATGACACCACATACTTCTTGGGGTGTTTCGATCCATATATATGGAAATATTTCTTATAAATTGGCATGGCCATCAATTTGACCAGAAATTACACACGAGGTTTTTTGTTGGAAACTAGTACCACAAAAGAGCTTGAGAACATGAGAAATTATTATTATAGGTGGATCACTACTCCTACAACTACCCCTACATTCTACTCAGTAGTACTCTGTTTTCATTTTATAAGAAAGATTTATTATGGAGGGAACTAGAGTAGAGTAATAATATTCTGAAGGGAACTAGAGAGGAGGAACATGCGTCTGTTTCATTTTATTAAACCTCCCCTATATGCTGTATCCCGAGTTCCCTATTACCCTAACTATACGCCAAACACCACCGTTCTTCTCCTACACAATGCCGCTTTCTGATCCTATTCACCTCACAGTATGAGAGTGTTTGTTCATCTCCCTGTCTCGCCTACTGCCATAGATCTTCCATGTTTTCTAGAAAACCAAATCAAGCCACCATCCCAACTTCCATCAGCTCCCTTCCAATGGCAGGGCCAAGCAAGAACAATGATGATTCTGAGCTATTCCATGAGGTTTTTACCGAAGGCCCGCTTGAAGAACTCCTAACTAGATGCGATGTCATGCTCGCCGTGAGCCTCGCCGGTTCGTCCAAACATCTTCTTAACTCGGGAAAATATAGTGCAACTTTACATGCTTCTCAGCCGTTTGGCCTTCCCTGTGTTCTTCATTCTCACCCTACTAAGAAACCATGGGAATGCAATGATTACTTCGAGGGCAAGGGAACGACATGCAAGTTGACGCTGCTGGACAGGTTCTCCTCCGATGATGTGTTCCCGAATTCTATGAGTAAGCAGTGGGTAGGTGCCAATGGAGATTGGATAGCCACTGTTTGTTCTGAGTGCAAGTGGGAGATTGTCAATTTGTACACTCATCAACGCGTTCATCTCCCATAATTCAATGAGTTTGTACCCACCAATGATCCATTTCCATTCATGCATAATGATCGCCCTATTCTCCTACGAAACATTGCTATTTGCCAAGCTCCCACAACTTCTGCAGATTATTTAGATTTCTCTCTTGTCGCTATCTTTGACTACATAATTGCTACCCTTGATGGCGATGAGTATAAATGGACAGTTCTTGAGAACCAGTTCTAGTGATATTCCAGATACAGTGATGCAGTTATCCACAAGGGTCTGGTGTTTGTAGCCACTAAGAGTGGCAGTGTTTATGTTTGGAATCATCTCTATTTTGGTAAGTTTGATCCACTCCTATTATAAACACTGGCTTCTATTTTAATGGATGTAAACTAGTGTTGACTGATTTGGCCGTCATTTCTTTTTCAAGTTCCTATTATGCTCCCGTCACCACCTGGCACCCATCTCGAGGAGGGAAACCTTGATGCCATAGATGATGACGACCACAAATGTGGTATATGGTTCTTAGCAATATCTGCAGATGAATCTCGCCTTCTTCTTATCCTTACTGAGGGTGGTAATGATGAGGAGTTTTATGGCGATACTTATTATGGTCATGGCAATCCTATTGCTGATCATAGTGTTGATCGCTGTGGTCGCATGTATGGCACCTATGCTACTAGGTTGGCTGCAAGGTGTACTCAAAGGACATTGCTTACTTGTATTCACCTAAGCCATAGAGGATAGCGATTGCTGACCTGGGAGAATATTCCCTTTTCCTTGAATTGAACTATCTGATTAACATTGAAGTAGGCGGTACAGATGTTACCCTAGGATATCAGACGAGAAGCAACTGTGTCTACACCTCCCAGCATGCAATAGGACTTGGATATATGTTGTTTCCTAAAATATGCTGCTTCAGTCTAAATAACGAAGAAGCAGCTATTAGTTTCTCAACCAATGTTGCATGGAAATCTCTAGAGACTCCATTATGGATCATCGCAAGCTTCGCCAATGCCCATGATTCGAACCTAGCTACCGTAAGTGATCTTAATACTATGTAATAGGATAGTACAGTTGGTATCAATCATATTGAACTATTTTGGCTGCAAAGTAGTACTAGTATAGTAGTAGTTCTTGTATTTTAGAGCATTTTTTACTATAAACTAATACTTGTTTAGATCAAGGACACGAGATGGTACTGCTTTTCATTGTTCTATCGTTGCTAGTAACTAAGTATTTTATTGAACTAATACTGATGTACTAGTACTTGTTTAGATCAAGTGCAGTAGATCACTACAAGGAATGTGCTAACTTGTGACCCCAAATATTGGTCATAGAAAGGTCAAAGTAATCCATCTATGACCTTTCTATGACCAAAAATAGTGGGTCACATAGCGAGGATCACTATAGACAGACAACGACCATTTTTTTTGAATTGGTCATGGACAAATATGACCAAAATAGATGGTCATGGATCCTATGACCAAAAAATTGGTCATGGGCTATCTGGCCAATCCACGTCAAATCTTAGGTGGCCAATCCTACGTGGCATATCTGTGACCAATCCAAATGGTTGTAGATCAAAATTGGCCTAGCCCAATGTAGTCCTTTACATGGGCTGAGCCCAGGAATTCTATCATTTTGGTTTGTAAAATTTCTCATTTACTATCCATATATTCATGGTCCAAGCCCAAAATTTCAGCCCAGATATTCTCGATCGCTGGCATTTTGTTTGGCCCAACATTTTCATATTTTCTATTTTAATTTACAATAGGTCCCACGTGTCATAAGGGCCCTACCAGTCAGTAGCATTTTCCTACTGGTCCCACAAGTCAGGTTGAAAGTTCCACACAGGTCTCGCTAGTCAATATCCACAGGTACACTATCAGGTTTAGTTTTAAATCGTACCATGATTTGACAGTTAAATAACAATTATTTCCAATAAAAATGGAAACATTGGAACATTCAAATAACAACAAAACAATATCTATTACATTCGACCCGTAGCTATCAGCTGCACCTCCGGGAATCCACCCACCAGCCCCAAGCAGCAGCTTGTCGGCCGCCAGTAAGTCGCTGGCATCCATGCACGCCCAGCACTGACCCATAGCTAGCACCTCCAGTCTCCAGGCTAGGATACCTACAGGCTTCTCCCCACCGATCTGGCTCAGCTCACCGGCAACATCGCCTCCTTGCTGGCAGCAGCATCTCATCTCCTCGGCAACATCACCTTCTCGCTAGTGGCTCTTTCCCAACTCGGCAATGGTACTTTGAGATCTTAATTCGAGTCCACCTATAGAACAAGATGAAGAAGAGTTGATAATCCACCTGAAGGTCAAAACCACTACTCCATGACAAGCAGGTTGAAAATTTTCCCTACTCTTCGTACTCCAAATAATACTGAATATAGACAATGCAAGAAATGCTCGTGCAGATTAACAATATTCATCGAAATAACTGATGTACAGATAGACAATGCAAAAAAAATAACTGATGTGGTCGAGAAGCATGTCCGTTGCATGGACTGTAATTTCACATGACACGTATTAGCATTTTATATCATCTATCACTTCTACAATATATCTTCAAATAAACAAGGAACTTTATACTGATCATAATCTCTTAGAACTCCAGTTTTATTATGTTAAATAAGCAAATCCTTTAAGGGAAAGGACAACAATTTTGCATGTGCACTAAACATCATCAGTTTTATAAGAGTAACTGCTCCCTGGTAGTTTGCGACGGGAGAGAAAGGGAGGGCTAGAGAGGATTACATGGAAACAAACGCCTGCTCCTCCTTATGGTTGGCGTGATGAGCTACACTCAGTCGGATCCGGAAGCGTTGAGGCCCGGGGCTGCCAGATCCGAGGGACACGAGGTAGGGACACATCCCCATACAATGCGGCAGCCAGCTTGAAGTGGAACGGCTTCAATGCAAACCAAGTTAATAACCTGATGAAAGTAACAAAGGCATCATGAAAGTAGCAAAGGCATCAGGAAAACAGACATGCATTCATCCTCATAGGTGAACTAAATATAGTAAGACTCAATGTTTCATCACGTTTAATTCTCAACTTAATGTACAAGTAGGCAGTTTAGTAGTTACTTAGATATATATGATAATTCTTATACATGATAGTCAGGAAATTGAAGACATAAGGAATAGAATATCACAATTTATAGCAACATCAAAACCACAACTAGGCTATATCATAGCAGTGGACGCTAAATGTACTATGGGCAAAAAGAACAGGCTCACAACAGCCCAGTATACTGACTACTACACATGATCTATTGATTGTAAAACTAACATGGGTAATCATACACCCAATAAACTACATGCCATATAATCAGCACATATGCGAACATCCAATAAATCAGATAGTACCAACAAGACCTGAAGAAAAAGATAATCATCATACAAATGAAAAAAATTGCATGCCATACATAGATAAATATAGCAGACATGATTTTGAACACCCAGAGTTGTATCACTATAGCTACACAAACTATAGCTGCTAACCATATAATTCTCCGGGCATAGCACATAATTTTTCAGGCTAAGCAAGCAGCAGAACAACATAATTCACTGGCACAACACAAACTACAGCCCCTAACCAAAGTTGTATCACTGAGGCAATTGACAAAGTTATATCACTATAGAAAGCTTCAGATGGTCTAATTCTAGAACATATGGAGCATTAGAATGGACATTTTGATTTAAACTTGAAACTATTGTGCTAACTAAACTAACAGTGAACTTAGCAGTGCACACATCCGGTCTGAATCGAGGCTACAAGAATAGTGTGCACATCAGAGGCTATAGCAACATGTAAGCATTACCACAAGCACCTGGCATGCACGAGCACTCGGACATTACCTGCTTGCGCTCGCACCTGAATTGGCGCTTGGACTTCTTCCCCTGGGATCAGCGTCGCTGGCCCTACTCTCCTCGTTGGTGGGGGTGTCACAGATAGGAGGCAGGTGGAGGAAGGCGGCCTTGATGGGGGTCTGCAGGGTGGCAGTTGCTGGTGGCACCGTGGCTACTGCTGTTGCAGGCGAGCGTGATGGTGGAGGCCGGCCTGAAATGGCAAACTCGAGAAGGAGGGCTGGCCAGAGTTGGGGTGTAGTATTGGATGGCCTACATCCCCGCGGGCAGCGGCAGGTGGAGACCGGGTGGGGAGACGGTGGTGCGATGACGGAGTGGGAGATCCGTAGCGCTGCAGCGCCCTTGCTAGGACGGCGTCCTTGATGACCCACAAGTATAGGGGGTGTATCGTAGTATTTCGATAAGTAAGGGTGTCGAACCCAACGAGGAGCAGAAGGTGCTGGCTAGTGGTATGGATCAGGAATTCTCTGCAAATACTTAGCAAACGGATTTTTAGGGGTTTTCGATAAAGAAAGTAAACAAAGTACGAGTAAATAAAAGACAGTAGGAATAAATGCAGCAAGTGGCCCAATCCTTTATGCATCAAAGGACAAGCCGGTTGTATTTCTATAGATGACCAAACGTTCTCGAGGACACATGGGAAGACTGTCAAGTGCTTTCGCTTCATATAGTTGATTAATCTTCTTTAGCTTGCTAAGTGTTGTGTGGGTGAACCTGTGCTAATGTACCGCCCCATCCAAGACTAAATACATACTTGTGATTAAACCCCCTAGCAAACATATATAAGTACAAGAAAGTAATTAAGGTAGAAACCTAACCATAGCTTTAAACTCTAAGACCCTTACGTCCCTTGTGCAATGGTTTCCTAATGGGGGTTCAGGTTTCTGTCAATCCGGCAACCCCTACGGTTAGTAGACAAATACACAATGCATTCCCCTAGGCCCATATAGGTGAAGTGTCATGTAGTCGATGTTCACATGACACCACTAGAAGAAGTACACCACAACTTAAAGAACAATCTATTGAATCTTTCTCAACACAACTCCACTACTAACAACAAGACTTCCCCCATGTCCTCAAGAACAAAACGAACTACTCACAAGACATCATATGGATAATGATCAGAGATGGAATAATGATGTATAACAATCTGAACATAAACAATAATTCAATGGTTCACTCAATAGCATCAACTACAAAGAGTAATCAACACCAGGAAAGTTTCCCCTATGAACTATAGCAAGATTCAACTCAATCGTTACAGCAATATGGAGATGGTGATGAGGGTGGTGATGGTGATGATGGTGGTGATGATGATTATGATGATGATGATCCCGATGAAGTCCATCTTGATGGTGGTGTTGATGGCAACGATCTCCCCTCTCCGGGAAGGAATTCCCCCGGCAGAAATCTGTCTGCCGGAGAGATCTTTCTCTCTCGATGTGTTCTGCCCCGCAGAGGCGGCAGAATCTTTCTGTGGTCGCTCCCTGAGTCTTAGGGTTTCGTGGGGATGATATCGCTTAGGGGAGGCTGGAGTGGGCCAGGCGGCCACCACTCCTGGCGCTGACCTAGGCCTGCGCCATGGGGTGGTGTGGGCCCCCTTGGCCCACATTCACTCCATCTTCTGGCATCCTGAGTCTTCTAGAAAAATAGAATTTTCCGTATATTTTCCCGGATTTTCTGATCTTCGCGAATTTTTCCTCCAAACAGCACCTTTTCCATCAGAATCCTTACTGCAGCGGTCCATGCTCCAAAAGTCATCAATCATGCAAAAATAGATGAAATAACATAAGTATCACCTCTCAATACGAAATATATCAATGAATAATAGTGAATTAAGACATAGAATACAGACAAGAGGCATCACATTCATCAAATACATAGATCATAATAGAAGACAACTCACTATTATATAACTCAACTTGTAATCAGTAAAGGAAACACAATAAAGATACATGGAGTAAATCATAATTGGTAATGGCAAACTTAGCTCTTGGTCGAAGAATAGTTGATAATTTGCAGGAGTTCACAAATAGCTGGATTTTTCAAAGAAAGCTTTCAAAGTAGTAAACTTCAAGATAAGAGAAATGTGCAAAACAAGGAACATAAGAAACATGAATGCATAAATCATCATATGAATGAATGAAACACATCAACTCAAAATACTTGCTGAGATATAGGGGAATAGGTTTATTGACTCAACAACAAAGTAAAAGAAAGGCCCTTCACAGAGGGAAGCAGGGATTGCAAGTCTCATAAAGAGCCCCAAAAGTTATGATACTTACTAGCTTTCAGCTCTCATTGCCCCTATCATAGGCATATTTAGGTGATTAAGGTTAAAGTGACACAACTAAGAGGATATGCTTGACAAGTTATAAGTTGAAATCTCATGCCCCTTACTTATGAGTACCCATCCTCATGCTACTCAACTTCAGTCACGAGCAAGCTCTTGTCATTGTAAATACATGCGTATCATTGAGAACCGCCAACGGGGTACCCCTTGCACATGACACATGAGCTATCCCATAATCAAAATGACAAGGCAAGCAGACAGTGAGCATCTCAGCGATCTTTTTATTTGCTATTTGCATAGGTTTTTATTGAGGATGCTTCATAGAATGCACACTATAGTTATGCTGCAAGTTTCCACCATGATTAGGCATGGCTTAGCCTAGCGGCATAGGCGTTTCTCTAACACACATATAAACTCCATGATCTTACAAGTTCCACTTTTATTTCACACCGCCGAGATCCATAAGCAAAAGAACATGATATCAACTAGGTACAAGTACCAATGAAGTGTTGAAAGCGGTCCCCATGATACATGGTTCAGCTAACTTCAACTCATAAAGCGCAAGCATATACGCAACAAAGAAGGACCCAATGGTTCAAGTTTATTAAATGCAAGAAAGTAAAGTGTGCCATCAAGTTCGTGAGAGCTTTAATCACTAATTTTCACATAACAGGTTTAATTTGGGAGGTAGATAAAACAAGAATTTACTTGGAATAGCAATAATGCTACTAGGTAGGTATGGTGGACACAAATGGCAAAGGTTTTGGTTTAAAGGAGGTGGATGCATGAGAAGAATACCCTCTCAGTATAGGTTTTTGGCTAGCAAGGCTGGGTAGCAAGTACAAGAGTCGAAGGAAACAACCAAACATACAAATGATAAAGACAAACATGCAATCTTCCTTGGAAGCACAAAAGATCTTAACTAGAGAATACTAGACTTATGAGCAAATCAAGAAAGAAAGATGATGAAATTATTTTTCTTTAGAGTACTTCTATCTTTTTCTTTTCAACTCTCAAAAAGGTGTTGCTACTGACCGAGCCAGGTTTGCCAAAACCAACTAAATTAACTCAATGATCCCAAAGTGATACCAATACTAACAACAAGATCAATCATATAACCACGAATTGAAAACTAATATAAGCTATGCAAAAGAGTGAATGATAGAACTTCTCATTAATATTCCATAACGGAAACTCACACCAAGGGATACAAATCTAACGAGAGAGGGGACACTTCCATAATGCAAACCATACTACATAATAACTCCTCTATTCATGATATGACTCTACTAATAAGGTAAAAAGATAGAAGATAGTGATATGATACCGCGGCACTCCCCCAAGCTTGGAGCAAACCAAGGGGATGCCAAACCTGATGACGAATTACTTCTTCGGTGGTGGTGGTATTATGCTCTTAGTTGACGTGAGGAAATCTTCCAACATCTTGTGAAGCCTATTATTCTCCCATTGAAGCATGTCCACCTTCCTCTTCAAGTCCCGGTACTTATCGCAGAACTCTTTAGTGAATCGTAGGGCTTCCGTTGATGCAGGGCAAGTGATTAATGGTACCAGCCCTTGCTTGGGGTCTTGGGGGTCTTCCTCCATGGGCTCCTTCACTTTATCCTTGGCGGACACCATTGTGCTTCTAATCTCTCAAAGAGTATGTCTTGACAGAAACAGATCGAAACAAAAACACGACGAAAACACAATATACGAACCTCGGGAGATCCGGGGGTTATATATTACGAAGTTTCATATCAAAAGGAAGGTACTGGGAGAAAACGAGTCGGAGGCGGAGTCCTGGGTGGCCTCACCACCTGGTGGCGCGGCCAGGGGTGGGCCCGTGCCATGGGGTGTTGTGGGCCACCCCGGCTCCGGTTCCATCCCTTTTTTCTCTTCGAAACTTTCCTTATTGACTGAAAACTGCAAAAATATAGTTGGATTGTACTTTCACGGATCTTTTCTTACTAGAACTGTTACCTATTTGAACACGGACTCTGCAGGTCTCTGAATTTGGTATCTAGTAGATTCTTCCAGAGTCATCACTTGAATATCATCGATATCTTCATCTTCATATACTTATTACTTGAGTCATAAAACCCTTCTCTTCCTTATTACACCATTGTGTCCACTTCCTGGAAATTTCTTTCACACAAAACTTCACACAGTTCTCATTAGCAACATTAGTATAAGTGAAGTGATAGAACCTTTTTAGTCCAACTTCAACTGAAAACCATCAAAACAAAATATACTGTAGCAACTCCTTCTGAAAACCCAAAAAGCATTCAAAAAGAAAATCGAATAAAGAAGCAAATGCAAGATTGGCAAAATCTGTCAAAACAGACCAGCAGGTAAAGATCATTTTTTTCGAAAATCTTCTGTTGCTCGAATCAAAAAGTGCAAAACTAACGAAAGCTAAATAGCAACCTGGGGCAGAAGCACAAAAATTTACAGCTCAATCCGACAGACAGAGGTCTCTCACGAATATTTACGGTGAAGCACAAAAATCTGTTTCGGGACAGCAACTTCCCCAAATCTTACTTCTCTCTCATTAGAGGTTGATCTTGACACAAGAACCAAACAAAACGGATAAGGAGCGGTTATTACCGAAGTAATAACTTCCAAGACTCAAAGAAACAAAAACAAACTGAAAGAAAAAACAAATTGGGTTGTCTCCCATAAAGCTCTTTCTTTATAGCCATTAAGATGGGCATGATAATTTTGAAGAAGCTCTCATAGGGATATGAATTGAAGTGAAGGAGAGCATTAAGAAGCAAAAACACACACATTTAAGTCTAACCCACTTCCTATTCAAGGGGATTTTGTAAACAAACAAGTTATTGAAACCCAAGGCAACTTGCATAAGAAGGCAAAAGAAGCGCAACATAAAAACTTCCAGCATAAAACAGGGAAGCTTGATATTATTGAGATGCATAAGAACACTTTTCCCTCTCTCATAATAACTTTCAGTATCATGCATAAACTTAACAATATAGCTATCACAAGGGCCTTCATAGCAATGATCACTTATTCTAACAGAAAACACGGGAATATTAGCTCTCATAACACTACTTTGTGAAACAATATTAGAGGTATCCTTACAAAGGATAGTGTGTCCCTCTTTTTTATACTTAGTGACAAAGTCTTTCACATTTGCTACAATTGGTTCATCAACCATTTGTTTATCAGGTTCGACAGCTTTATTCATACTTTCATCTACCATACTAGCCATCATAGAATGTTCCTTTACCTTAACTGGGAAAGGCATTTTCTCAATATAAGGTTTAGGTAAAACATGATTAGCAGTATAAACTTCAATATTTCTTGCAGGAACACTTTTAGCAACATCTTTATAAGGTTCATGATACTTATTCCACTTCTTTTTAGGCACTTCAATATAAGAAGCAAAAGCCTTAAAATAAGAAGCAATAGATTGAGAGTCTAGACCATAAGCATTTTTAATATTTTGAAAGTCATCAGTTCTCATAAAAGATTCAATGCATTCATAATCATAATTTATCCCTGAATTTCTACCTTTGTCATTCTCCCAAGCTTCAGCATTGTCTTCAATACGATCCAGAAGGTCCCATTTAGCTTCTTCTTCCATACGATTGAATGATCCAATACAAGAAGCATCCAATAAATCTTTGTCATGTAGAGGGAGCTTGCATAAAGGTTGTTGATAATAATATTGTTGGGGAGCTCATGAATGGGAGAATTGAGCATTATTAACTTCAATCTCCCCCAAGCTTGAGTTGTACTCTCTCCATCAAGAGGCCAAAAGTTGTATATTTGATTCCGATCTTTATGAATCTCACTAGGAGGATAAAACTTTGAATAAAAGAGAGGCACTATTTCCTCCCATTCCAGAGCTTGACCATTCTTTAGCAGCTTATACCATTCCTCAGCTCTTCCTTTCAGTGATAATGAGAATAAGTTCTTCTTAACTTGATCTGTAGTAATACCTGCACACTTGAACAACCCGCATAATTCGTGTATAAAGAGTAAATGATCACCGGGATGGACAGTTCCATCCCCAACATAGTAGTTATCCATAACACGATCAATAATTCTTGTTGGTATTTTGAAAACATCTTTCTCAGCAGGTGGTGGCTTATCTACTACCTTAGCAGTGGTAGTAGCATTACCAAATAAGAAACTCAGCGAATTATCCATAACAAAAATAAAGCAACTAGCATAAGTAAACAATACTCATAGTAGAAGTTTCCTTTACCGGTTCCACTCTCCAATAGCGCTTCACTCCCCGGCAACGGTGCTAGAAAATAGTCTTGATGACCCAAAAGTATAGGGGGTGTATCGCAGTATTTTCGATAAGTAAGAGTGTCGAACCC
Source organism: Avena insularis (assembly GCA_023614405.1). Classification (NCBI taxonomy): domain Eukaryota; kingdom Viridiplantae; phylum Streptophyta; class Magnoliopsida; order Poales; family Poaceae; genus Avena; species Avena insularis. The sequence continues at coordinate 231,105,594 of CM042692.1, forward strand.
AACGAGGAGCAGAAGGTGCTGGCTAGTGGTATGGATCAGGAATTCTCTGCAAATACTTAGCAAACGGATTTTTAGGGGTTTTCGATAAAGCAAGTAAACAAAGTACGAGTAAATAAAAGACAGTAGGAATAAATGCAGCAAGTGGCCCAATCCTTTATGCAGCAAAGGACAAGCCGGTTGTATTTCTATAGATGACTAAATGTTCACATGGGAAGACTGTGAAGTGCTTTCGCTTCATATAGTTGATTAATCGTCTTTAGCTTGCTAAGTATTATGTGGGTGAACCTGTGCTAATGTACCGCCCCATCCAAGACTAAATACATACTTGTGATTAAACCCCCTTGCAAACATCCATAAGTACAAGAAAGTAATTAAGGTAGAAACCTAACCACAACTTTAAACGCTAAGACCCTTACGTCCCTTGTGCAATGGTTTCCTAACGGGGGTTCAGGTTTCTGTCACTCCGGCAACCCCTACTATTAGAAGCCAAATACACAATGCATTCCCCTAGGCCCATATAGGTGAAGTGTCATGTAGTCAACGTTCACATGACACCACTAGAAGAAGTACACCACAACTTAAATAACAATCTATTGAATCTTTCTCAACACAACTCCACTACTAACAACAAGGCTTCTCCCATGACCTCAAGAACAAAACGAACTACTCACAAGACATCATATGGATCATGATCAGAGATGGAATAATGATATATAACAATATGAACATAAACAATAATTCAATGGTTCATTCAATAGCATCAACTACAAAGAGTAATCAACACCGGGAAAGTTTCCCCTATGAACTATAGCAAGATTAAACTCAATTGTTACAGCAATATGGAGATGGTGATGAGGGTGCTGATGGTGATGATGGTCGTGATGATGATGATGATGATCCTGATGAAGTCCAGCTTGATGGTGGTGTTGATGGCGACGATCTCCCCTCTCCGGGAAGGAATTCCCCGGCAGAAATCTGTCTGCCGGAGAGATCTTTCTCTCTCGGTGTTTTCCGCCCCGCAGAGGCGGCGGAATCTTTCTGTGGTTGCTCCTTGAGTCTTAGGGTTTCATGGGGATGATATACGCCAGAGGGGAGAGGCTAGAGTGGGCCAGGGCGGCCACACCACTCCTTGCCGTGGCCTAGGCCTGCCCGCGCCATGGGGTGGTGTTGGCCCCCTGTGGCCCACCTCCACTCCATCTTCTGGCATCCTGAGTCTTCTGGAAAAATAGAATTTTCCGTATATTTTCCAGGATTTTCTGATCTTCATGAATTTTGCCTCCAAACAGCACCTTTTCCATCAGAATCCTGACTACAGCGGTCCATGCTCCAAAAGTCATCAACCATGCAAAAATAGATGAAATAACATAAGTATCACCTCTCAATACGAAATATATCAATGAATAATAGTGAATTAAGACATACAATAGTGATGCAAAATGGACGTATCAGTCCTCCTGCTGGCGACGATCACAGCGTAGTGCGCGTCCACGGTGTAGTGCGCGTCCGTTGTTGCTCCGGTCGGCCAATGACCACATGGCCAGATCTGGCGACACCGACATGGCGGGATACGGGGGCGAAAGGGGAGGCGGTGAGTGCTCTAGCAGATGGCGGGATATGGGGGTGGAGGGAGAGGTGGTGGGTGGCGCGATGGTGCATGGAGGTGGCATAGGCGAAGTAGAGAGAGGGAGGCGCCGACAGGATTAGGGTTTGCTGGCTCGCAAAGGAGGAAGAAGTGGTGGAGGGGACGGGTGTGTGTGGGGATTAGGGTCATGTTTGGGCGGATGAGTCATGGGTGTGGGATGATTTTATAGAAGTACCCCTTATCATTTATGTGCTGCAATACTGGCAACTAGGGCGTTTCGGTCCATTCACACCCAAGGTTTGGAGGCGGGAGAAACTGGTGCTGGGAATTTGGAGCGTTGGATGGAGGCCCAATCAATGGATGATATCTGATTCGATGGGTGATCCGTGGGTAGATTGACTTTCTCTTCTAATTGGCCGCACAAAAATAAAGTTTGAAATGGGCATAATAAATTCAAGAACGGTCCAAACGAGGTAAATCCTTCGCATGGTGTCTTATTATATGATATAGTTGCAAGGAAAAATACCAAATTTTGTATATTGTAAATACCTCAGAAAAACCTTCTCAGAAATGACCTATCATGTTCGAGGTTTCATGACTTTCAAGCCAAACGCCATGTTACGGCTAGAATCGCAGTATAGTTTGTGATAATGTGCCCATATTGTGCATCCATGTGTATCATGGGATGGCGAACAATGTTGCAGGAGGAAGTTTTCCTTTTTTTCCCACGGAAAAACCATTTTCCATTTTCTGAGTGCCAAAAATGGGGCGTTTTGTGAAGCAACAACCAAATGGTTAATTCAAAATACTAAAACCATATTTTTCAAAAATACTATACAACCTTACATGGACAATGTCATGAGTAGGGTATCTCAAACCATTTTGTCCACCCATGGCGAAAAAGACAAATACCTGCCGAATCGGTAGGAAGTGGGTCCGATTTGAACTACAGGTACATGATCTGATGCTCATGATTTTTTGAAAAAATCATTTTTAAACTCACAATATGATGTTTCTTCAGAGATCCATTAAGCGTTTAGCGAGGAGCATCCCCTATCTATGAACCTTAAAGCCCGTCGTTTTGACCATAGTTTGAAACGGTCATAAAAATTTAAAAAACAGTCCAAATGAGGTAACTCCTTCGCGTGGTGTCATATTATGTGACATATTTGCAAGGAAAATACCAAACTTGGTATATTGCGAACATCTTGAAAAAACCTTCACAGAAATGAGCTATCTTGTTCGAGGTTTCATGGCTTTCGGATCAAAAGACCAATATTATGGTCAGAATCACGGCATAGTTTATGATAATGTGCCCATATTGTGCATGCATGTGCATATTGAGATGCCTAACAATGTTGTAGGAGGAAGTTTTCCTTTTTGTCCTACGGAAAAACCATTTTCCGAGTGCCAAAAATGGGGCGTTTTGTGAAGCAACCACCAAATGGTTAATTCAAAATGCTAAAACCATATTTTTCAAAAATACTATACAACCTTAAATGGACAATGTCATGAGTAGGTTATCTCAAATCATTTTGTCCACCCCTGGCGAAAAAGACAAATTCCTGCCGAATCGGTAGGAAGTGGGTCCGATTTGAACTACAGCTACATGATCTGATGCTCATGATTTTTTGAAAAAATCATTTTTAGACTCACAATATGATGTTTATTCATAGATCCATTAAGCGTTTAGCGAGGAGCATTCCCTATCTATGAACCTTAAAGCCCGTCGTTTTGACCATAGTTTGAAACGGATATAAACAATTCAAAAACAGTCCAAATGAGGTAACTCCTTCGCGTGGTGTCATATTATGTGACATATTTGCAAGGAAAAATACCAAACTTGGTATATTGCGAATATCTTGAAATACCCTTCATAGAAATGAGCTATCTTGTTCGAGGTTTCATGGCTTTCGGGTCAAAAGACCAATATTATGGTCAGAATCGCGGCATAGTTTGTGATAATGTGCCCATATTGTGCACACATGTGCATCTTGGGATGCCTAACAATGTTGTAGGAGGAAGTTTTCCTTTTTGTCCTACGGAAAAACCATTTTCCATTTTCCGAGTGCCAAAAATGCGGCGTTTTGTGAAGCAACCACCAAATGGTTAATTCAAAATGCTAAAACCATATTTTTCAAAAATACTATACAACCTTACATGGACAATGTCATGAGTAGGGTATCTCAAACCATTTTGTCCACCCCTGGCGAAAAAGACAAATTTCTGCCAAATCGGAAGGAAGTGGGTCCGATTTGAACTACAGGTACATGATCTGATGCTCATGATTTTTTGAAAAAATCATTTTTAGACTCACAATATGACGTTTCTTGAGAGGTCCATTAAGCATTTAGCGAGGAGCATCCTCTATCTATGAACCTTAAAGCCCGTCGTTTTGACCATAGTTTCAAACGGACATAAAAAATTCAACAACGGGCCAAATGAGGTAACTCCTTCGCGTGGTGTCATATTTTTTGACATATTTGCAAGGAAAAATACCAAACTTGGTATATTGCGAACATCTTGAAAAAACCTTCACAGAAATGATCTATCTTGTTCGAGGTTTCATGGCTTTCGGGTCAAAAGACCAATATTATGGTCAGAATCGCGGCATAGATTGTGATAATGTGCCCATATTGTGCACGCATGTGCATCTTGGGATGCCTAACAATATTGTAGGAGGAAGTTTTCCTTTCGTCCTACAGAAAAACCATTTTCCATTTTTCGAGTGCCAAAAATGGGGCGTTTTGTGAAGTAACCACCAAATGGTTAATTCAAAATGCTAAAACCATATTTTTCAAAAATACTATACAACCTTACATGAACAATGTAATGAGTAGGGTATCTCAAACCATTTTGTCCACCCATGGTGAAAAAGACAAATTCTTGCCGAATCGGCACTAAGTGGGTCCGATTTGAACTACAAGTACATGATCTAATGCTCATGATTTTTTGCAAAAATCATTTTTAGAATCACAATATGATGTTTCTTCATAGATCCAATGCAATTTTTTAGACAAATATGAATTTTATTTGACTCAATTTGGAGTTATGAATAAAAAGATACAAAAAGGGATTTAAAAAGGAAAAGAGGGAAAATAGCTGGAGGCGTCATCGGCCCAACCCAGCAATACGTGCGTGCTGGCTCGCTAGCGCTGGCCCAAGGAAGCCCAGGAGCAGGCCGAGCAACCTCAGATCAGGGGCCGCCTTTTCCTGAGGCCCAAACCTAGCGGACAAACAATATGACTTATAGGTATCATGTGCTGATCTATCAACAAAGGAAGCTGTGGTCAAGTGGTTAGCAACGTAGCGATGGAGTGAGGGCGTGCAGGTTCGAGTCCCGCCCCCGCTCGTTCTTGTTTTTGGAAATTAATTCCTGCTGAGCGGGGTTGGTGGTAGGGAGAACGAGCGGGGCCGCAGTTGGTGGTGGGTTCCACCGAGCGGGGTTGGTGGTGGGGAGAACGAGCGGGGCCGTAGTTGGTGGTGGGTCTCACCGAGCGGGGTTGGTGGTGGGGAGAATGAGCGGGGCTGCAATTGGTGGTGGGTCCCGTTTACAGTCCGTGGTGGGTCCTACACTGGGCCTTCTTGTCAGCCCAAACGTCCTTTCCTGGTCAGCATGGACACATTGGTAGGAATTAACACATGGATATAATATGTAGGCAAAAATTGACACGTGGACATGACACATAGGCCAAACTGCTTAGTTGGCAGCCTAGTTGTTTGAATGAATCATGTATCAGCATAACGACCATTTAAATTGGTTATAGTCGTCCAAAATTAAGGTCATAGACCAGCGATATCTATGTTATGACCAACTGGTGTAAGCAAGGTATGACCTTCCTGATGAAAATTGTCGTAGTTTTTCATGGTTTGGACCCACCCAAATGGCTTGCGAGCAGTTGGTTTAAAATGGTCATAAATCTGTGACCAAAAAATTCAGGGTCGTTAAGAAAAGGTCACTAGTCAACACATTTCTTGTAGTGGATGGTCTTGCTTTTCTTTTGTAACCTGGCCTTGTCATAAACTCATAATCGAGATGAAGCTTTGGGAATTTTGAGTTGCCAATGGAGGTCACACACATGCATTGATGTGAGAAGGAGGCATGCACACAAAAGCAGACTTGATTGTCATTTTTGCTTGCTCGATGATCGAGTGTTCGGAGACAAGGGAAAACTAAATCTGTCACTTTGAAATGCTACTGAATATGTCAAAGTGCCACTGAATGTGAACTAGGAATCTATCGATATTTTTCTTTCATATTATGTACTGCTGAATCTTTCAAATGCTACTAAACACATCAGCTTTTGTTCAAGATTTGGTCGATCAATCGACCGAAAAGTGCGAATTATGGTATCTCTTTCCTTTGGAATCAGGCCTTGCTACATCTATTGAATTTCAATATCCGCATTGCTAAATCTGTCAATTATTTTGGTCATTGTCTATGTACTGCCAACCAGTCACTTTGAAATGCTATGCTGACTTTGACAAGTGCTGCTATATATGAACCAGGAATCTGTCTAATATTTTTATGGTCTTATTCTATACTGCTAAATCTTTCAAATGCTATGGAATCTGTCAAATGTTCTATCATTTTTATTAGTACAATATTTTGGACAATGAACTGTTATGTACTGGTACTTGTTTAGATGAAGTCATTAGATTGTCTTGCTTTTCTTTCGAAACTTAGCATTGTCACAATTATCTAGATGAGTCTTGGGCATTTTGGGTTGCATATGGGAAGTCACACAAGCATTAACGTAAGGAGGAGGTATTCACACAGAAGTAGACTTGATCGTTAGTTTTGCTTGCTCCAATGATCTAGTCTCTTCAGAGAACATGCCAAACTAATCGTGCGCCAAGGCTTTTTGAGCTGGAAGAAGAACTGATTATCTCTATACTGCTATTGAATTTCAAGCAGGAAAGCTACTTAATCTCTCAAATGTTCTACATTGTTATTACTGAAGCATTTTGTGGAACTAATACTGATGTACTTGTACTTGTTTAAATCAAGGGTTGTAGATAGTCTTACTTTTATTTTGAAACATGGCTTTGTCACAATCTAGATGACACTTGGGCATTTTGGTTTGCATACGGGGGTCACACAAGCATTGATGTGAGAAGAAGATACTCAAAGCACACTTGATCGTTAGTTTTACTTGCTCCAATGGTTGAATGTGTTTGGTGAAAAGGGAAAACTGATCACGCGATAAGGTTTTTAGAGCTAAAACAAGAACTGGTTCTCTCTGTACTACTATTTTATTTTAGTGTCTCTATTGCTGAATTGGTCAAGTGCTACTGAATATGAACTTAGAATCTGTTGATAATTTTTCTTTCTTATTCTATACTGCTAAATTTTGACATGAATATGTGCCAAAAAGAATTATCGCTTTTCCCCTCCTCTCTAAGGTCTTTGTTTCAAATCCAGCCGAGCACATCACAATGCAAATTTTATTAACTAGAAGAAGAAATGTAGCTCATTAGGCCCCTCTTTAGCCTAGAACATTTTGATTCGGTCTTTTCAGGGTGAGGGGACTGCTGACCACAACCTAGTGAAATTTGATAAAGATCCCATGGAGCATAGCCGAGAACATATTAATTCAGCCTTTTAGAGGTCAGGGGCTGCTAAGCACAACCCAATGAAATTTCAGAAAGAAGCCCATGGAGCATAGTCTATGGAGTATAACCCACGTAGATCACCCTATGTAGAATAGCGCAAACTCTTTTTAATTCGGCCTTTTGGGCATTGACCCCCAACACTCAAAATGACAAAAAACTCTGCCTACCCATGTCTTTAAGGAAATACTCTATTATGTGGCATTTTATAAATTGAAATGCCCAGAGCGGTGCCTTTCATATTTTAAAAGATATAAACATAGATACACAAAATACTTTTAAGAAGACTAATATGTAAGTTGTAGTACTAATAAAAGTTTAATGATATTTTTTCTATAAATATCTTTGTTGTAGTGGGAATGCACTCAGTTTACGTTTAGTTGATTAGAAGGTCTTTTGTTCGAATCGCCTCTGTGTATGTATATATATTCATTTTTTTCTTCTAGCAATATCGTATTACGGAGAGGATGACATCATGGACCCACCAGCCCGTAGCGTCCCTCGAGTTTTTTTGAGGGTGGGTTTGAAAAATAATTTGAAATACTTGTACAGAGAGGCTGGCATCAGGAACCCACCAGAAAGAACATACACGGCCGCATCAAGGACCCACAAGCCATAACATACTAGTGAGGCTGACATAAGGGCCCCAACACTAAGATCATACACGGCTGCCACGGTCAAAATAGCGGATGCGGCCGATTTTTTTCCATCATACACACATTACACTTATAGAGAAGATGACATGTCAGACCTACAGGCCCAAGCATAGCCCATAAAATTATCCTATCAGCCCCAAACATAGCCCAGAACCTTCTAATTCGTCCTCTTTGTGGTCTTGTGGCCACCGAACATAGCCCATTCAATTTAGGAGTTAGCCCATTGAATATAAGCCTTGACGAATAGGGCATCTGCCCCGAGTTACCCTAGAATCTTTTTAATTCGGCCTTTATGAGCATTTTTTGCACTCTAAGGCTGACATCTGGGACCCGAAAACCGTCCAACATACACACGTTTCTTTCAAATAGAGGCTATCATCTGGGACCCAGCATAGACATGTTTCCTGCATATAGGAGGTTGACATCTAGGACCCAGCAAGTTCCCAAGGTCAAAACAGCAGACGTGGGCAAAAACGTCCATCATATGTAGGTTTCATTTACAGATAGGCTGATATGTGGGACCCAGCAGCGCGACCTTATACAAATGCTGCATCGAGCAACGTTGCTAGTTCGAAACAGGGAGGCGCAAGCGACAAGAAAGTTCAGCATGCACACGTTTCTTGTAATGAGAGGCTGAAATTTTGGACCCAATAGTGTGACTTAATGGCAGATTCGTCGAGCAATGCTATCTAGTTTGGAATAGGGTAGTGCTAGAGAAGAAAAAAATCCATCATACCCATGATTCTTCTAATGTGAGGCTGACATAAGGGACCCTCCAGCATGAATAAATGACTGAGGCAGCGAGCAACACTTTCAAGTTCGGAACACGAAGGGGCGACCGAGGGCAAAAATCCATCATACACACGTTTCTTCTAATGAGAGGATGACATGTGGGGCCCAGCTGCATGATTAAACGATAGATTCATCGAGCAACACTATCAAGTTCAGGGAAATGCGAGGGAAGTAAAAAATACCATCATACACACAATTCTTCTAATGAGTGGGTGACATGGGGGACCCAGCAGCATGACGGAATGGCAGATAGATCGAGCAGTGTTATCGAGTTCAGAATAGGGTAGCGCGGGCGAAGGAAAACAAATCCATCATACACACATTTCTTCTAATGAAAGGATGACATATGGGTCCCAGTAGCCTGACTAAACGTTAGACGCATCGAGTAGCGTTATCTAGTTCAAATCAGGGAGGCTCGACCGGAAAGTATAAGGTCCGCTAGAGACACTAACATCCAGGACCCACACGCCGCAAAAGACTTCGACGAGTCAACATCGCGTAGGAACCAAAAATCTTGCTTATGCATGGTTGGCCGAGCTTCCTCCATGTTTTTAGCGATTTTGTCATAGTAGAGGGTCGCGGAACTGGAAAAAAAGTTTTCCATCATCCACAGTCCAGCCGAGAAATTCGTCGCCGAAGACACGCCTTCTATGAAGACCGACATGCCAAGTCGTTGCGGATGGACACTTTTCTTATAGTAGTCAACGAATATGCTTGAAGGTGCTCCACGTGAGAGGCGTATGGAAGGAGACAGGCGCTCCACACTAGCTGGGGCGTGCGGCCTGTCAATGGCAATGTGGCACCTAGAACCCTCACCCTCTGCAAGTTTTCACGATGAGTAGTCGACATGGAAGCGGAAACCCGCAGGTCAAAAGAGAGTGAGGTGGCGATGAAGATGCTCGCCGATCGCAGGTTCTCGCAAGGAGGTTATACGGTGGGTCCCATGACACTCTAGGCGGCAGTGCCAGGTCATCTTCGAGCGCAGGCTCTCACATGGAGGTGATCACATGGGTCCTGACGAGGGGTTAACTCCTCAATGCGCATTATTGATGGACTTAGGTTCGAGGAAGTGGGGAGCGCTGGGGGCATCGATCGGCAAGCAAACAAGCACACATGTGGCACGTGGTTTAACACAGGTTCAGGCCTCGTAGAGGACCCTACTCTTGCTTGTCTGCTCTTGATTACGAGGGAGTCGAAAAGTACAAGGGTGCACAGATGCAATCTGGCGAGGTGTATGCGGGGATGTATGCGTGTTTATCCTCCTCACCACCCCCTAATGGCATTTATATAGAGAGGCTAGGTCTCGGGTTAGCAGGTCGAGTCAGTTAGAAATTAGGGTTTCCCCTTTAATTTTATATCTACACTTTGTCGTGTCCTTCAAGAAGTCGAACTCCAATGGGCCACCCGAATCCTTGCTAGGCTTCGATTGCACCGTGGAATCCTTCTTGGGTTGAACCGTATAGGCTAATCTTAAGTACCTATAAGGTATACCCATGTTAGTAGCCCCCGAGTGTCCATCCGAATCATAGATTCGGGTGGAGACTATAAGTCTTTCGAGTGCATGGGACATAGGCTCATCCGAAGTTCTTTCGGTTGCCATAGTTCATGTCATAGAGATTGTTGATATGCGTGCCTGATTCATCTGAAAGATCTGGGTCAGTTAATTTCCTTAGGGAAAAACAACACTATCTACTCAAATTCGAGTCCCCGGACCCAAATTTAGAATAATGCTAGTGTAATTCGACTCTTGGCGTGGAGGCCTTACAGAGTCGAACTCTAGTGTTTTAGGTGTGCGCACTAGACGCGTCCGTCAAGGCTTATTTCTTCGTGCGTGTAGGCATGGCTTATATCTGGTAGAGCGCAACAGGTGCGTGGCCAGGCCTTTTTCATGTCTTATCTTCATGTTTTTAAACACGGCATTCGAATTTTTAGTCACCGCGGAGGTGATTCGGGTGTCCCAGGAGATGTAGTCTCTTTGTAGGGAGAATATAAGGCAGAATCATCATTTTGAATGTGGATACAGTCAACACACCTTTAATGACTAAGGTTTTTCATAGGGTGCGGAGCCAGCGCTCCCTATGGGAGTAGCCCCTGAGTGCCTATTCAAGACGTAGACTCGAGTCGGGACTTTGCATTTTTTTGACTGGTGTCATTTTTTGGTTTTTAGCGTAATATGATTTCAGTGCTCCCTATGAGAGTAGCCCCCAAGTCCATAATCGTATCATTGATTTGAAGAGGGGCTTCAACTGATGAAGGCAGTTCTGTGCCTATGAAGTCTTTGGCGCATGGCCAGCGCTCTTGTTAAGAGTAGCCCCCGAGTGTTTGTCGACTCGCAAAGTCAAGCAAGGACTAAAGTAGTTGAATGGATCTCCTACTAGACTGAAAATAACGTCAGTGCTGATGATTAGATGATCTCATTTGCCCGCTTAAGCGGCATTGACGGGACGTGACGAAGGTGGGGCCCCATTTCTGAATGGGATTTGACCAGGCATACGTAATATTTGTTTTAACTACGCCTCCTTGATTCTTGTGCATAGTGGGGAAAGTGCGGCGACAGTTCACTGTTTCCATCGCCACACGTCTGCATTGATTTGCACCACGCGTCTGGGTGAATCATTATGAGCTGTTGGATGGCATCTGTCATGTGGCTAAGTAGGGATTTCATGCGGTCAATTTTCACAATCCATCTTCTTCCTCCTGCGCACTGCTGCCATTGCTCCTCGTTGCTGCTCCATCGCCCTTACTCCTGCTGCTGCACTAGATGGGTTTAAGACTTTTCCAAGCTACTTTCTGCGATCCCATTGCAACCAGAAGATGGGGAAGAAGAAGAGCGCCACCGCTACTAGATCTACTACAGCTGCTGTTGCGGCCAAGAAAAGCCCCGCTGCCACCGGGGCTAGCACCGCTGCTGCAGCCGGGAAGAAGAAGGGCGCAGGAATGAGCATCACCAATAGCTCATGGTGGCGCACCGCCATGAAGGAGCATGAGCTCCAACAACATCGCTAGGATGGTCTGCTTCCTGCCAATGAAGCAGACTGCAAGTTGCCTGGCCTAGAGGTAATCCCCAATCCCCCTATTGGATTTCGAGTGATGTTCCTTGCTTTTGTCCTTCAGGGCCTTTCTCTTCCCATCCACAAGTTTCTGTGAGGGTTGCTCTGCTTCTATGGGCTCCAGCTGCATCAGCTGACCCCAAACTCTATTTTGCACATCGTGTGCTATATCACCCTTTGCGAGTGATGGCTCGGAATCGAGCCTCACTTCAGTATTTTCAAAAAATTCTTCAAGCTGAAGCGATAATCGGGTTTTGGATCTATGGTCTACGACATTGGAGGCTATGGTATCCATGTGGACCTGAATGTCCAATACTTCTCCCTCAAGAACTCCGAGTCCATCCAGGGATGGAGAGAGAAGTGGTTTCACATCCGTGATCAAAAAGGCAATGGTGAACTTTACGGACTTTCTCCTTTTGATCTTTAAGCGGAATTGAAGAGGAGAAGGTCTTGGAAAAATGTGGTGATGCCCGGAGAGGCCGAAGAAGTCGAGGTTTTGTACAAGTGCGTATGTGATCTCCAACTCATTCGAGGGAAGGAGATTGATGGCCCGGACCTCATCCGCACTTGGATGCATCATCGGGTGCAACTACTGCATGCTAGGGTGCACTCGATGTATCTTTGGACTGGCGCCGACAATGTCACTCATGTCTCCCAGGAGAATTTGTCCTCAGGCGAAGTGGATAAAAGGTTTAGGGCACTAACCAAATTCACCGTCAAGGAGAAACTCCTTGGAGATTCAGTCGTGCTGCCATTTCATGCGAGACACCCCCTCCTGAGGTAACTTCATTATTTCTTATTCTATTGTGCTTTGTTCGCTCGCGGGGCATTTTGCGATTGTAACCTTCTGCTTTGGAAAGAATGGAATGTGAACATTGTTTGCTGCCACAACCTGAAGGGGTAATTCCCTCTAAGGTATGGAGAAAGATGAATCTGGGTCTACTTTTCCTGTCGCTGAGGAGCAAGAAGCCCCCGAGTGCAGCGAGGGCGCCACTCACAAGCGATCCCAAAGCAAGGACTCGGATGCTTCTTCTCCGGAGATGGCAGAGGATCCTTCGAATGGGGGTGGATATCGCGGATCTGATTCTAGCGGTTCCTGTGCGCACTGTTGCTCCTCCATCGTGGAAGAATCCGAGGAAGTAGAAGGATGAGTCGGATGATTCTTTCAACCTCGACAACTTCGATGGGTGCGTCTTCTATATTTGCTGCTATCTCAAAATTTGTGTCCTGCGACTTGCGTTGATGGTGACATGACTTATGCTTTGCTGAAACATGACCACCTCGTCGTCGTTTGATGATTCTATCTCCTGGAGGAGGTGGGAGTCGTGGACTCCAAGAACAAGGGTGTGGCGGATCCTGCGCCTTCCATAAAGATAGCGGCCAACTCTGGCACTTATTCCTCGAGTTCTCCAACATGGGGGAGCACCTAGTTCTTGTTCGGACGTCAACTCAAATGGAAAATTTAGAGTCTTTGGATGGCCATGTAAGTATTTGCAAACCTTTGTTACTCGAAGAGTTAGTGTTTGGAGTCAAAACGAGTCATGATATCTGTCCTTCTTCCATAGCCCATTCTTCGGGAGTCTATTCTCCTTGGCGAACAGATTGTTGACCTAGGCCGGCAGCACGCTCGCCTTGATATCAACAACCGCCAACTACAATGTAAGTTTGTCGATTTGTGTTGTGTTGCTGCACATTTGTTTTGATTGGTTTTGATACAGTCTCCTTGTTTTGAAGATGATAATAATGACTTGATCCGTCAGGTGAACTCCCTTGAAAAAGGACTCAGCGCGGCAGAGACCAAGCGAGATGAGGCACTCGCGGCCTATGACCACCTCAAGAAGGAGTCGAAGCAGCGCGAAGAGGAGCTGATGGTTGTTGCCTCTAACAGAGAAAAACAATTAGCATAATAACTTCTTTCCATCACAAAAGTGCTTTCATGCATGCTGCCATTCCAGTTTTTATGGCACTGGAACTTTTCTTTCTTCACATGTTTGGCTTATGATGGTTTTATCTGGATCTACTACAAATGCTACTGGGGTGAGTTTTGACCAATAGGCTCTTGATCACGAGGATGCGTTGGCCGGCGTCGTGGCTGTAGTCGAAGACCGCAGCATCTCCATCCAGGACTTGCTCAAAAAGGCCAATGGTGTTCTTGGGCGTCTTCGAGAGGATATGGTCCCCATGGCTGAACCTATTGAAGATCTAGATGGCCTGATCGACTCCTTCATGGAAGGTGTCCCTGCAGATTTCAAGAATACATAGAAAGGGCTTGGTGCTTCCCTGGGGCTGGCGATGGCACAGGCGCACGGTGTCAACCTGAATGCCACCAAGGTCTCCTCGAAGATGTCGTTGACCTCGGATGGTCAGCAGGTAGTTTTCGCTCCCTTTGCCACTAGCTATCAAAAATATGGGCCTCGGCTCGTAGAGACATTGGCAAGGTACTTGGAGGGGCGGAAGCGTCTGAAGGTGGCGAAGGCCACGACATCAAGGGCCACTGCCATTAAGGCGTCAGCGTCAGATGCCACCGCAGCGAAGGCCACAATGTTGGAGGCTCCCGTAGAGTCGAAGAAGCCTGCGGGTGCTGAAGTGTAGGCGTAGCCTTCTTCATTGCTTCCTTTTGTAGCTACTTGAAGCGTTTGAGCCTTGTCTTGTGAACACTTTTGTGGGAGTTCCCCTCGAAGAACTTGGATGCCAATTATTGATGTATAAATTATCTTTGTTCTTGCATCATTCGACTTTTGTGCACAATGTCCCTTATGCTTATGATCTTCTTCTTGGTTAGGGTCCTTTGAGTGATTCGCACGTTATGCCTTCTGCTGATGCGCCTGGCGAATCATCCCCTGGCAAACCCGTCGCACAGCCATGTTCGAAGGTGGAGGAGCTATTGCTATTGTCTCAACTGTGTGACCATGTGAAGCACTTAGAGCGAGAGGCACCAGTCATCCATGGTATTGTCAACATCTGGAAGTTGAAGGCAAAGAAGGATTTGGAATGGGGAGCATATCTTCTTCGCTAGGTGGCCCAAATTATTAAGCAATTCCAATTTTAGTGTTGCTTTGACTTTGTTGTTGCACTGTGTCCGTCTTGCTGTTTCTGGTGGCTGATGTCTTTATGTTGCTGTCTTTTGCAGTTGTCAATCTCATTCCGCAGGAAGAGAGATATCAAATCAGCATTCGACTGAGCTGTTTGACCCAGGATCAACTAGAAGCTAGAGGATTCTTTTGGACCGACCAGGATCGGGCAGTCATGCTGGCGACATTGCAAGATCGCATGTCGCAAGTGCTGCAGTTTTTAAAGAAAGCACGGTCATGCTTGAGGCATATTTTCCGGGCGATGTTTCCATTGGATGCCGCACCCTCGAGCATTTGGCCCTGATGCGGAAGTTTTAGAGTGCTGATGCAGTACACGAGTGCAAGCACCAACAGCTCGTTATAGGTGCTAAGGCTGCACCGGCGCTTGTGCTGCGTGCAGTGACCTGATGTGGATCTGGATGCCATCATTGCAGGACTGTCGCCTCCTCCGGCAGGGATGGCATGGAATACCTGTGCCTCATTATCGAGATATTGATCATCCAGTAGAAGACATCGTGAACTTGTTCGATGAGCACACTAATGTTCTCCTGTCGCGTCAGTAGGACAGTTGTCGACCTGCATGGGATGTATATGTGTTGTAGAACTTGTATAATCGTTTTGACAGGGTGTTGATACCCATGTTTGTATGTATAGCTGTTGGCTTAGATGTTTCGTGAGTGCGATATTGTATGTAATGCCTTTTTGTTTAGCCTGACTCTTGCGCATCACACCGCCTTGCTAGCCTACTAGTTGTGTTGCAACTGGGTTGGTTTTACCAAGGGTTCAATTAGTAGTGTGGTCAGCTACTTACGTCGTTGTTTTGATCGTGTGACGAGGTTGATAGGGTGGCGCAGCCCCCCGAGTGCAGAAATAGCAATATAAATGAGAACAAAATACAAAGTTGGAGGCACTTAGATTTATTTATTTGTACAATATTAGGAGGTACAATGTTTGGATAAGTAGCCTGGCTGAGTAGCCTAATTGTAAAAGTAAAAACATCTAGGGGTAGAAACAGCGCAGCTACACAATGTTCCAGGGGTTGGAGTATGCAACTCCGCTCTCTATGTCCTTCAAGCGATAGGCGCCACTTGGGATTACTTCGATAATCACATAGGGTCCCTCCCAAGGGGATTCGATCTTGAGGTGTCCTTTCTACTTCAGTCCCAAGACGAGGTTTTTGTTCGACGAAAGACCTTGGACGTTGTCGTCGGTTGTGGTAGTTGCGTAGACTCTTCTGGTAGATCGTGGACCTTTCCGCCGCAATCTCGCGTGCTTCATCGAGGAGGTCGACAGAGTCGTCGAGTGTGGTTGTTGACTTAGCCGCGCTATACACCACGACCCTTGGGGCCTTATAACGCACTTCTGCAGGTAGTACCTCATTGGTGCCATGGACCATGAAGAACGGGGTGTAGCCTTAGTGTTGTTTGGAGTTGTGCGTAGGATCCATAGTACTGATGGTAGGTCCTCAGTTGAACACCCTGCTGCTCGCTCGATTGGTCGGAGGACTCCTTTATTGATGTTGTTGCAAACGAGACCGTTGGCCTTCTAGACTTGACCGTTGGTCTGCGATGTTCTACAGACGCATAGCTGATGTTGATTCCTAGGTTTTCATAGAAACCTGGAACTCATTCGAGGTGAAGTTCGTCCCGTTATCGGTGATGATGTTGTGTGGCACCCTGAATCTGAAGATGATGGACTCGAAGAATTTGACGACGGTGGTGCCCGTCTGGTCCGTCACCGGCATGGCTTCTAGCCACTTGATGAACTTGTCGACTGTCGTGGGAATGACCACGGTAGTCACTACCAGGGGTAGCTATTGATAGGATTGAGGGCAAGAGCTGGCGGCCATCTGCGGAGCGATATGGGGGTGGAGACACATGAGTTTACCCAGGTTTGCCCCCCTCCCCCGGAGGGTAAACACCTACTCCTGCTAGATTGTGTTGGTGGCGAGTGAGTTATAGGGGTGGCGAGCTCGGCGGCTATGCAGCGAGTCGCTTGAAGGGGTGTATGATGGAACGTGTCCACAAAGAGTACCCTAGGGAGGCTTATATAGGGGGTTCCTTGCTAGGGATAATAGATTATACAACCAAATCAGTAATCTACTCGGAGGATTTGATCTAAGCCGACTGGGCTTCAGCTACGCTTCTGGGCCTCCAGCTTCTAGTCACCAGGCCTCCTTTCAGTCGCTTTCCAGTCACCGTCCTACAGGCCCATTCGCAAGGCCTTTGGTCCAGTCGAAATGCCATGCTGGGCATACCCCATTCGGCATATCCCCGTCATCGACTGCGATGAGGAGGAAAGTGTAACCTCTAGGTGATGACTTTTGCAGCTTTCCGACCATGTCGAGTCCCTATTGCGCGAAGGGTCGGGCCACAGGTATTGGCCTGAGTTCTGCGCTAGGTGCATGCGGTTTGTCGGCCATCCTTTGGAAGGCATTGCACTTTTGGAAGATCTCCTTGGCATCGCGCATCGCCATTAGCCAGTAGAATCCATCTTGTAGAGCCTTGGCGACTAGAGCGCGACTCCCGGCGTGATGACCGCAAGTGCCTTCGTGTATCTCGAGGAGGATGGCTCTCCCATCACCATTGGAAACGCATTGTTGAAGGACTCATTTAATGTTGCACTTGTATAGCTCGTCGTTGATGATGGTGAAAGCTTTTGAGCATCGCGCTATATGTCGCGCGTCTATCAGGTTATTTGGCAGCTATTTGCTGAGCGGGTATGTGATGTACGACTGAGTCCAGGATTGCTCAATGAGCATGACCTCCATGGGGCCTTTGAGTTCTTCGTGTGGCGCAGCCCCCGAGTCCATTGACGTGTTGGATGGTCCTTCGGGAGCCTTCAGCTTGATGGATCATTCGCAGATCTGCTCCAAGAATACATTGGGTGGCACCGGGGCACAGGTGGATCCTATGTTGGCGAGCGTGTCAGCCTCCTCATTGCTTTCATGGCCTACATGACGTAGTTCGCAGCCGTCGAAGTCCCCTTCGAGTGCATCATAGAGGTTGCGGTAGACGATCATGTTGTCGCTCAAAGCATCACACTGGTTCATAGTTTGGTCCCCCATGAGCTTGGAGTCACCGTAGATGACGAGTAGAATTGCACCACAAGCTTTGGCCATCCGCACCCTGTGGAGCAGGGCCTCGTATTCTGCTTCGTTATTGGAGGCACAGAACTGCATTCGCAGAACATATCTCATTTTGTCACCCTGCAGCGACGACAGGATGACACCGACACCAGCTCCTTCTCGATGTTTGGATCCGTCTAATTACATTGTCCATAGGCAGGACATGTCCAACCTGTCTAGAAGTTGGTTCTCCGTCCAGTGAACGAGGAAGTCCGGGAGAACTTACAACTTGATTGCTATTCGCCTCTCATATGTAATGTCTCGTGGAGACAGTTCGATTCCCCAAAGTGCGACTCGTCTCGTGGTGTCGGGGTTGTAGAGGATGTATCCTAGTGGAGCATTGTTCACCATGATGATGGGGTGCTCCTGGAAGTAATGGCGCAGTCGTCGTGTTGTCATGATGACGCCGTAAGCCAGATTCTGATAGTGCGAGTACCGCTGTTTTGTTGGCATGAGCACCTCGCTGAGGTAGTAAACTGGGCATTGTACCCCATGGACCTTGTCGTCTTCGGTTCGTTCTACCACCAGCATAGTGCTAACCACATGGTTGGTGGCGGAGATGTATTGCAACATGGGCTCTTTCTCCCTGGGCATCACCAGCATGAGCGAAGTGGAGAGTAGGCGCTTGAGATCTTCGAATGCCTCTTGTGCTTAATCTGTCCACTCGAACTTCTCAGCTTTGTGGCGGAGCTGGTAGAATGGTAGCGCCTTCTTGCCCATTCAACTGATGAATCAACTAAGTGCCGTGATTTGACCAGCCAGCTACTGGATGCCTTTGACATTCTTTGGCTTCTCCATGGCCAGTATGGCCTTTATCTTTTTTCTGGTTGGACGCGATTCCCCTACTGGATATGAGGTACCCGAGCAGTTTCCCAAATGGTACGCCGAAGGTGCATTTCTCCGGATTTAGCTTGATCCGGTAACGGTCAAGATTGTCGAAGGTCTCGTGGGGATCGTCGAGTAATGTGGCTTCCTCCTTGGTTTTGATGACGATGACGTCGACATAAACTTGGATGTTCCGGCCAAGCTGGCTCTTGAGGCAGGCCTGCATACACCGTTGGTAGGTGGCTCCTGCGTTCTTCAGCCTGAAGGGCATTATTGTGTAGCAGAAGACGGCAAAGGGCGTGATGAAGGCCGTTTTCTCCTGGTCCTCTTCCTTCATCCGAATCTGGCGGTATCCTGAGTAAGCGTCGAGGAAGCAGAGGCGCTCGCAACCCATGGTGGAGTCGATTATCTGATCGATCCGCGGAAATGGGAAGTGGTCCTTCGGGCAATGCTTGTTGAGGCAGGTGAAGTCCACGCACATCCACCGGATATCCGTGTATAAGCACGTGGTTTGCTACCCAGGTGATCTCCTTGATTTCTCGTTTGAAGTCTGCGTCAAGGAGTCTGTTGACTTCCATACCGGCCGCTTTTTACCTTGGTTCTAGCAGTCGACGTATCGGTTGCTCTACTGGTCTAGGATCAGGATTCACGTTGAGTTAGTGCTCGGCGAATTCTCTGGGAACTCGTGGCATGTCCGTTGGACACCAGGCAAAGATCTTCCAATGCTCACAGAGGAATTCGACAAGCGTAAGTTCCTATGCGGGACTCAAGTTGTTGGCGATGAGGTTGGGTCCGTTGGGTGGACCTGGACCGCCCTGGTGTCTACCGAAGAGTCGAAGTACTGGTCGGGTGTGTTTGGCTTACTAGGAGGAGGGAGACTGATGTCTGTCGACTCCCAGCCTCACGAGCTCCTCCTGCATTTTGAAGGATTGGGAGGTTCCATTGAATTCCCAATCGCAGCTATCTGACTAGGAGAAGCTTCCGCTAATAGTGATAATGTCGTTTGGTCCCGGCATCTTCATCTGCAGGTAGGCTTAGTGTGGCACCGCCATGAACCTCGCGAATGCGACACGTCCGAGGATACAATGGTACTGTGAGGGCTAGTCGACCACTCCGAACTCGCGTCTCTTGCCGGAAGTTTGCTAGCGTGCCAAAGATGACGTCCAGGTTGATCTTTCCCAAGGGGTATACGCCTTTCCCTAGTATGATGTCGTGGAACATTGTGTCGGAGGCCACTAGGCAGGAGATGGGGGTCCGCATGGCGTCCAAGGTGCTGGTGAACATGAGGTTGATGCCGCTGCCGCCATCCATGAAGACGCGGCTCATCTTGCGCCTTGAGCACTAGGAGAGAATGGCATGGGCGTGGTACTTGACGCGGGTGATCGCGCTTGTCGAAGGTGATGCAGGACTCGCACCCGCTGAGGTATTTAGTGGTTGAGGGTGTAGAGTTGACCACCAAATTAACTTGGTGAGTGATTTATTTTTGCACCTGATTGGATGGGCGTCCTTTTTGGATCATGCCCATATTCCCCAGTAGTCGTGGGTACTGCTCTCCTCCGTTGTTCTGGGCTGGTGCAGCCGTAGGTGGTGGTGATCCGGGCGGTGGTGGTGGTGCTCCGTGAGCCACAACACCCCAGACAGCTCCGTAACTCTAATTTATCGTGTCGTGATTCATCTATGCGAGGCCTTCGTGGAGGTTGAGGAACTCGCGGTAATCCTTTAGGAGGTGGCTGGACTTCTTCTTGATGTCGTGTTTGTCAATGTAGAAGTGGACGTTGCAAGGTCTAGAGAATTTATCCTAGATCGACGTTCCAGGAGCCTCGTCGCGGGTACGGCATTGCCATGCCTGCGTGGTTTTCCCGCTGTCGTCGTAGCCACCGCTATGGTACCTGTTGTTGCGGTTGCCGTCGTCACGTCTTTCGGCGTAACCTGTCGCAACCATGTAGACTTCTTCTCGGTCTTCGTAGTCGCGCATTCAACGTTTTCCTCGACGGTCACATCTACGGCCGAGGTCATCGTCGTCATCTAAGTGGACGTGGTTGTTTTCACCGAGTCCTCTCCATCAGTCCACCTGTTCATGATTCCATCAGGTGGTTAACTGTTTTGGGCTTCGAGCGCGCCAGCTCCTCCCTGAGCTCTTTGCGGCGTACGCCGCTGTTGAACGGGTCGATTGCGTGGTCCTCGGAATGTCCTCTGCGGAGTTTTTAATGATGAACCACCTCTAGATGTAGGAGCGCAGTGATTCCTCGGGCTTTTGGTAGCAGGCATTTAGCTCTTCGATTGATGTGGGCCTTTTTTAAGTGCCCTTGAAGTTTTGCACGAAGTTGTAAACCAGCTCCTACCAGCTGCACATCGATCTGTGGGGGAGATTATTGAGCCATGCGCGGGCAATGCCCTGCAGCTGCAGCTGGAGGCACTGCATGGCCGTGCTTTTGTTTCCGCCATGTAACCTGACGGAGGAGTTATGATCCTCCAGCCAGATCTTCGGGTCTTGGAGGTCATCGAAGTTTGGGTTCTTCGATGGGAGTTTGAACCCTTTAGGCATTCTTCTTTGCCGTATGGCCTTGCTAAAGGATCAGGCGCCACAGAGCTCCGTTCCTTCATCCTCCGAGTCCATCGAGCCCGCGCACCTTGCGCGCATCTTGTCGACCTATCGCTGTGTGATGTCATCACGTGCGCGTAGTAGTCGTGATCATGTCGACGTGAGCGGCGTCGCCACGACAAGTCATGCTCGTCATCGCTCGAGGAGAGCGAGTAGTACTTGGCTAGAGCCTTCCTTTTCTTGGGCTCCCGTGTTGGATCTTTGGTGAGCGCAGTTTTGACCAGTCCCAGGCAAGCGATCATGGATCGGTGGATGGCGGATCATGGATCCCCAGCTGGCGGCTGATTGTTAAGGAGGTACATGGTGGCAGCTGTCACCACTACTTGCGGTGTTTTCGGGAGCACGTTGCCCCATGAATCCACCGTCATGAACGAGAAGTCGAGGGATCGAGTGGCCTCGTCTCGCTCCTTGTTGTTGAGTTGGTCCAGTCGAGAGCGCCTTGTGGCGGTAGCATAGTCATTGCTCTTGGATAAGGATCCTCCGATGGAAGAGGGCTGAGCTCGTCGAAGGCTTGACTCGTATGCCACCCTTTTGCGCTCGTCGAGTCTAGCACTCACCTGTTGCTGGCGTATGTACTCCTACATGAGTAGCCAATGATAACCCATCAGCCTCTATTGCAATGAGTTTGGCGGCAGGCGAGTGTGGCACCCCGAATCTAAAGATGATGGACTCGAAGAATTTGATGGCGGTGGTACCCGCCTGGTTCGTTGACGACATGGCTTATATCCACTTGGTGAACTTATCGACTGTGACAAGGAGGAAAGTTTAACCTCCAGGTGATGACTTCTGCAGCTTTCTGACCATGTCGAGTCTCCATTGCGCAAAGGGCTGGGCCACATGTATTGTCCTGAGTTCTGCGCCAGGTGCATGCGGTTTGTCTGCCATCCTTCGACAAGGGTTGCACTTTAGGACAATGTCCTTGTCATTGCGCATCGTCGTTGGCCAGTAGAATCCAACTCGTAGAGCCTTGGCGACTAGGGCGCGACTCCCGACGTGATAACCGCAAGTGCCTTTGTGTATCTCGAGGAGGATGGCTCTCCCATCACCATTGGAAACACATCACTGAAGGACTCATGTAATGTTGTGCTTGTATAGCTCATTGTTGATGATGGTGAAAGCTTTTGAGCATCATGCTATGTGTTGCGTGTCTGTCGGGTCATCTGGCAGACCTTTGCTACTCAAGTATGTGATGTAAGACTGAGTCCAGGACGGCTCGATGAGCATGACCTCCATATGGCCTTCGAGTTTGGGTCCCTGCTCCGCATTGCTGAGACCTTTGAGTTCTTCAAGTGGCACAACCCCCGAGTCCTTTGACGTGTTGGATGGTCCTTTGGGAGCCTTCGGCTTGATGGATTGTTCGCATATCTGCTCCAGGAATACATCGGGCGGCACCAGAGCACAGGTGGATCCTGTGTTGGCGAGCGTGTCAGCCTCCTCATTGCTTTCACGGCCTACATGCTGCAGTTCGCAGCCATCGAAGTTCCATTCAAGTGCATCATAGAGGTTGCGGTAGGCGATCATGTTGTCGCTCAGAGCATCGCACTAGTTCATAGTTTGGTCCACCACGAGCTTGTAGTCACCGTAGATGACGAGTCGCGTTGCGACGCATGCTTTGGCCATCCGCATCCTATGGAGCAGGGCCTCGTATTCTGCTTCGTTTTTGGAGGCGCATCACTTCATTCATATAACATATCTCATTTTGTCACCCTGCGGCGACATCAGGATGACACCGGCACCAGCTCCTTCTTGATGTTTGGATCCGTCGAAGTGCATTGTCCATAGGCAGGACATGTCCGATGCGTCTGGAAGATGGTTCTCCATCCAGTGAACAAGGAAGTCCGGGAGAACTTGCGACTTGATTGCTATTCGCTTCTCGTATGTAATGTCTCATGGAGACAGTTCGATTCCCCAAAGAGCGACTTGTCCTGTGGCGTCAGGGTTGTAGATGATGTATCCTAGTGGAGAATCGTTCACCATGGTGATAGGGTGCTCCTAGAAGTAGTGGCACAGTCGTCGTGTTGTCTTGAAGATGCTGTAAGCCAGCTTCTAATAGTGCGGGCACCGCTGTTTTGTTGGCGTGAGCACCTCGCTGAGGTAGTAGACTGGGCATTGTACCCCATGGACCTTGTTATGTTCAGCTCGTTCTACCACCAGCACAGTGCTGACCACCCGTTGGTGGCGGTGATATATAGCAACATGGGATCTTTCTCCCTGGGCGTCACCAGCATGGGCAAAGTGGAGAGTAGGTGATGGCCCAAAATATATCGAGCTTGTTGGGGAAACCCAAGAGGAAGGTATGATGAGCACAGCAGCAAGTTTTCCCTCAGTACGAAACCAAGGTTATCAATCTAGTAGGAGCAAGGAAACACCCCAAAGGTGTAGCTAGCTGAACATTGGCATGGCGCACTACCGGTGCCAGCAGCAACGTGGAGACCTGCACAACACAACCACAGAACTCTTTCCCCAACTTGCGATGAGGTTGTCAATCTCACCGGTTTTGCTGAAAACAAAGGATTAAACGTATCAAATGGAAGGAAGTAATAGTTTGCAGAAAGTAAACACAAAGCAGTAAACAATTTGTAGATTGATTGTAAAAGAAAGGACCGGGGTCCATAGTTCACTAGAGGTGGCTCTCCTTAAGATAGATAACATGCTGAGTGAACAAATTACAGCGGGGCAATTGACAAACATCGAGAAAGCATACAAGCATATACTAATCATCTTGACTCCTTTGAGATTCGAGTGGGCATTACAACATTATAATCCACCTTCAGGTTATCATCCAAACCCCCTCCAGTATTAAGTTGCAAGCAACAGATAATTGCATTACGAATTGCGTGTAATGTAAACAATACGATTGTTTTATGAACAAAGGATTGTTGTTTTCTCCCTAGTAGCAACAACACATCTAGTACCTTAGAGATTTTTGTCACTTCCCCAGATTACCAGAGGCATGAACCCACTATCGAGCATAAATACTAACTCTTGGAGTTGCTAGCATCTACTTGGACAAGATAGCTACTAACAACGGAAAGCATGCAAGATCACAAATATAAAAGACATGATAGAATCAATAATAAATCTGAAATAGCATTTCAATATCCATCGGATCCCTGCAAACACAACATGCAGAATTACAAATAGATGATCTTGATCATGAACGGAGCTCACAAGATCTAAACATGAAAGCACAAAGGAGGAGAACCAGCCATCTAGCTACTACATGGACCCGTAGTCCAGAGATGAACTACTCACGCATCACACCGGAGGCTTGCATGATGATGAAGAAGGCCTCCAGGGTGAATTCCCCTCTCCGGCAGGGTGCCGGGTAGATCTTCAGATCCCTCCCGATCTAGGGATGGAGATGACGGCGGCTATAGACTCTTTCGTGGATTTTTGATCGGGTACTTAGGGTTTCCGTATCAGAGGCAATATATAGGCGGAAGGAAAGGCCGAGGGGGTGCCTGGGGCGGCTAGACCACCCCCTGGCGGGCCAGGCCTGGCCGCGCGGCCAGGTGGTGTGGCCGGGCCCCAGCCCCTCTCCGTCTTGTATTCTGGCTCCAGGTGTCCCCCGGTAAAATAATGACTTTGGCTTTTGTCCCGTCCAATTCCGAGAATATTCATTTTCTGACTTTCCTGGAACCAAAAACAACAGAAAACAGGCAGCTGGCACTGTGGCTCTTGTTAATAGGTTAGTCCAAGAAATTATATGAAAAGTACTCCAAAGTGTGGACAAAACACAAGAAAGTAGATAAAACCAAGCATAGAACATCAAAAATTATAGATACATTTGCAATGTATCAGTAGACGCTTGAGATCTTCGAATGCGTCTTGTGCTTCGTTTTTCCACTCGAACTTCTCAGCTTTGCGGAGGAGCTGGTAGAACGGTAGCGCCTTCTTGCCCATTCAACTGATGAATCGACTGAGCGCCGCGATTCACCCGGCCAGCTATTGGACGCCTTTGATGTTCTTTGGCTTCTCCATTGCCAGTATGGCCTTTATCTTTTTCAGGGTGTCCTCGATTCCCTTGGCGGATATGAGGTACCTGAGTTGTTACCCAGATGGTACACCGAAGGCGCATTTCTCCAGATTCATCTTGATCCGGTAACGGTCGAGATTGTCGAAGGTCTCGTAGAGATCGTCGAATAATGTGGCTTCCTCCTTGGTTTTGATGATGATGTCATCGACATAAACTTGGATGTTCCGGCCAAGCTGGCTCTTGAGGCAGGCCTACATACACCATTGGTAGGTAGCTCCTGCATTCTTCAGCCATAAGGGCATTGTTATGTAGTATAAGACGACGAAGGGCGTGATAAAGGCCATTTTCTCCTTTTCCTCTTCCTTCATCCGAATCTGGTTGTAGCTTGAGTAGGCATCAAGGAAGCAGAGGCACTCGCATCCCGCGCTGGAGTTGATTATCTGATCGATCTGTTGCAATGGGAAGTGGTCCTTCGGGCAATGCTTCTTGCGATAGGTGAAGTCCACGCACATCCGTAGGATATCCGTCTCCTTTTTAGGAACAAGCACGGGGTTTGCTACCCAGGTGATCTCCTTGATTTCTCATATGAAGTTGGCGTCGAGGAGTATGTTGACTTCCATACCAACCGCTTTTGCCATTGGTACTGACAGTTGACATATCAATTGCTTTACTGGTCTAGCATCAGTATTCACGTTGAGTGAGTGCTCAGCGAATTCCCTGGGAACTCTTGGCATGTCCATTGGACACCAGGCAAAGATCTCCTAGCGCTCACAGAGGAATTCAACAAGCACGAGTTCCTATGCGGGACTCAAGTTTTTGGCGATGAGGGTCGTCTTGGTTGGGTCCGTTGGGTGGACCTAGACCGCCTTGGTGTGTACCAATGAGTTGAAGGACTGGTCGGGTGTGTTTGGCTTACTAGGAGGAGGGAGACTGTTGTCTGTCGACTCCTAGCCTCACGAGCTCCCCCTACATTCCAAAGGATTGGGAGATTCTGTTGAATTCCCTATTGCAGCTATCTGACTTGGTGAAGCTTCTGCTGGCGGTGATAATGCCGTTTGGTCCTTCCATCTTCATCTGCAGTTAGGCGTAGTGTGGCATCGCCATGTACCTCACGAATGCGACACGTCCAAGGATACAATGGTACTACAAGGGCCAGTCAACCACTTCGAACTCGTGGCGCTCTCGCCGGAAGTTTGCTGGCATTCCAAAGATGATGTCTAGGTTGATCTTGCCCAAGGGGTATACTCCTTTCCCTGGTATGATGTCGTGGAATATTGTGCAGGAGGCCACTAGGCAGGAGAGGTGGTCCACATGGCGTGAAAGGTGCTAGCGAACATGAGGTTGATGGTGTTGCCGTCGTCCATGAAGACGCGGCTCATGTCGAAGCCACCAATTTGCACCTCGAACACCAGAGGAGAAAGGCCCGGGCATGGTACTTGACGCGGGTGATCGCGCTTGTCAAAGGTTATGTAGGACTCACACCTGCTGAGGTATTCAATGGTTGAGGGTGGAGAGTTGACCACCAAATTGACTTGGCGAGTGATTGATTTTTGCACCTGATTGGATGGGCGTCCTTTTTGCATCATGCCCATATTCCCCAGCGGTGGTGGGTACTGCTCGCCTCCATAGTTCTGGGCTGGTGCAGCCACAGGTGGTGGTGGTCCGGCCGGTGGTAGTTGAAATGGATCGTATGGGCACCTAGAGGGGGGGTGAATAGGTGCTAACCAATTTTTAATACCTTTTCAATTTTAGGCTTGACACAAAGTAAATTCTCTAGATATGCAACTACAAGAATTTTCCTATATGTAGCCCTAACTACTAAGCACGTAAAAGAGGAGCGAGGAAACCGTAGTGGAGCACGCGGAGACACAAGGATTTGTTTTACCGCAGTTCCTTCCTTGTTAAGGGAAGTACATCTGCGTTGGAGGGGTGGGCGGTTCTAAGACCACCACGCCACAATAGGCCTCACCCTATTCTCCGATGGATCTCGCCACGAGAGGCCTGATCCACCTTCTCCACTATTGGATCCCTTCGAGGCGGGAACCGGTGCCTTTTACAACACTATCGGGGCACACACCCACAACCGAATTGGGGGCTCCCGGGATGACAACAAGCTGCCACAAGAACAAGGTTTATCAATATAAACAAAAACGAGGATCTAGATATTTGCAAGAAATACTAGATCGGAGGTTCTCCAAATGAATGGAGAGGAGATGAAGCGCTTGATTGCTGATGATGAAGATCGAGTTCTCCTCCTTTGATTCCCCAAGGGATGGGGCCTTTGGGTGGATCTAGTGGAGCACTCTTGTATGAACCTTTTAGATCTGATCTGTTCTTTTTCGAGATGAATCAAGAGTTCTGGCAGGAGGGGGATGGCTGGATTAAATACCCCATCCCCAGATCTGACCGTTGCACAACTTTGGGGGCGGATTATCCGCCCCACACTAGGGGAGGATTATCCATACAGGAAAACTCCGCCTAAGGACGGATTCTCCGGAAACTCCGCCTCTCCGGGCTTGCGCCTTTGGTGAAGCTTGGAAGATCTTGGGGCGGATAATCCGCCCCGAGGCGGATTATCCGGCCTAGCCGGAAAGTCTGGCCAAAACTCCGCCCCCTCTCTGGGGCTTGCGCCTTGGCGATGAGCAAGGGGGGGCGGATTATCCGGCCCCCTGGAGGGGCGGATTATCCGGCTGGGCCGGAAAATCCGGCCAAAATTCCGCCCCCCTTCTGGGGCTTGCGTCTGCTTGGGCAGAGGGAGGGGCGGATTATCCGCCCTTGGTGGGGCCGGATTATCCGCCCCCAAAGGCAGAGTTCTTTTCCCTTTATTCTCAAATAGAGCTGCAACACTTCAACACACAGTAAATGATCCTTGGTATTGTTATCTAACACACAAAACACTAGGGATTAAGAAATGTTCTTTCAATCTCCCCCTTTTTGGTGTTAGATGACAATACTAGGATTTGCAATGAAACCGGCAAATGCCAGCTTAAATAATGAAAGACGCTCCCCCTAGATGTGTGCATATTTAAGATTTTCATTTGAATACAAATACACACACTAGGGAGAACACTACTTTAAGGTTTTGGAAATAAGGTCATACCACCGGGATGAGAATATAGACAAAGCATACATAGATAATCCCATGAATCCATATGCCATCAAATATGCTCCATAATTCCAGAATTCCATGGGGTCCATAATAGATAAATCCAAAATTCCATGAATACCAAACATAGTACCAAACTGTGGAGTACGACATAGTCTTACATAAACAAACACAAATAGCACCTGAGTTCATGCTAGAAAAGGCACAAGCAAGCAAATAAAAACGACTAAAATCGAAAAGCTTGTGCCCAACCCTTGCAAATCCACGAGACCTAATAGAACTACTTCTCCCCCTTTGGCATCGAAACGCCAAAAAGGAAGAAGAGCGATGCTAACGCCCCTGGAGATCACTCCTCCTCATCCTCGTCGTAGGGGGAGAAAGGCTTGGGTTGAGAGCATCAAACTGAGATGGTACTACACACCCAAAATTGCAAGAATCAAATCAATCAAAAGCCAAATGTGAGTGTGTTTTCCATAAGAACAAGAGATATGCAAGAAAATCCAACGGAACCCATGAAAAACCAACTCTTCTCAAGGAAGAGGGCGGTGCCCGAAGCCACCATGTTGGAGCGCATGGCATGACACCGCGAAGATGTATCTTGAGTTCAAAACCAATGCTCATCGATGACCCACATATCACAAAATGATATTAAGGGAAATGATTTTACTTGCTTTCGGCATTATGGGGGGAGGGTTGGCCCAATCAATTAGGACCACACTCCCCCTATGTCTATGCCCGCATCTAAACCAAATTCATGAATAAGAGCAAGTGAGTGTGCAAGGGTAGTCAAGCCAAGCTCCTTGAATCTATGATATTTAGCTCATTCCGCAAATAACAAAATCTTGCTTCATCGAGGGGCTTCGTGAAAATATCAGCAAGTTGGTTCTTCGTGCTCACAAAGGATAGAGCAATATCTCCACGAGCAACATGATCCCGAATAAAGTGGTTGCGAATCTCTATATGTTTTGTTCTCGTATGCTGCACGGGATTGTAAGAAATTTTGATAGCACTTTCATTGTCACATAAAAGAGGCACTTTGTCACAATTGACACCATATTCCTTTAAAGTTTGCCTCATCCATAACAATTGAGTACAAGCACTTGCAGCAGCAACATATTCAGCTTCGGTGGTTGAGAGTGAAATACAATTGCTTTTGATGACCAACACACTAGAGACCTGACCAAGAATTGGCATGCACCAGAGGTTGATTTCCTATCATCTTTGTCACCAGCCCAATCTGAATCGGTGTAACCACATAGAGAGAAACTTGAACCCTTGGGATACCATAACCCAAAATTTGGGGAATGAACCAAATATCGGAAGATTCGCTTGACTGCCACTAAGTGGCTTTCTTTAGGAGCGGCTTGGTACCTTGCACACACTCCTACACTTAACACGATATCGGGCCTAGATGCGCAGAGGTAAAGGAGAGAGCCGATCATGGATCGGTATACCTTTTGATCCACATCTTTACCCTTGGGATTGAGCTCAAGATGACACTTTGTTTGCATTGGGGTAGCAACGCCATTGAGATCCGTCATCTTGAACCTTTTGAGCATGTCTTGGATGTACTTAGCTTGATTAATAAAGGTTCCCTCTCTAAGTTGTTTGATTTCAAATCCAAGAAAGAACCTAAGCTCACCGATCATGGACATCTCAAACTCCGTACCATAAGCTTTGAAAATTCATCGTTAAAAGCTTGGTTAGTAGAGCCAAAAATAATGTCATCTACATAAAGTTGGCATACAAAAATCTCCCCATTAACCTTCTTAGTAAAAAGAGTGGGATCGATTTGCCCAACTTCGAATCCACGGTCTAGCAAAAGCTCTTTAAGGTGCTCATACCACGCACGTGGGGCTTGTTTAAGGCCATAGAGCGCCTTATCGAGTTTGTAGACATGGTTCAGAAATTTGGGGTCCTCAAACCCCGGGGGCTGCTTGACGATACTAACTCATGTAGAGGACCATTAAGGAAAGCGCTTAACATCCATTTGTTGTAATTTAAAATTATGATGGGCTGCATATGCAAGAAGGATACGGATGGACTCAAGGCGAGCCACAGGAGCGTAGGTCTCGCCAAAATCAATTCCTTCTACTTGAGAGAATCCTTGAGCCACGAGTCGTGCTTTATTCCTCACAGCAATGCCATGTTCATCCTGTTTGTTCTTGAAGATCCACTTGGTGCCGATAACATTGCGGCAATCCTTTGGCTTTTCTACGAGCTTCCAAACTTTGTTGCTCAAGTTGTTTAATTCTTCATGCATTGCAACAACCCAATCGGGTCTTTAAGAGCATCAAAACCTTCTTTGGTTCAACCATGGAAATGTGAGCTTGATGATCACGAAGCTTAGCAAGCTCACTTGAGTGGATACCCTTCGTCAGAGATCACCAACAACCTTGTCAAGAGTGTGACCTCTTAGTTCAAGGTTGCGATCAAGACGAGCCCTATGACGAGCCTCAATGTCCTTATTGTTTCTAGGAGGAGTGGATTCAATTGTTGTATCCTTGTCTTGATTATTGCCTTGCCCTTGATCTTGGTCACCGTTACTGCCAGAAGATTGTTGCTGAACATTTTCTTTAGGCCCGGATAATCCGCCTTGGAGGCTCTGGACTATCCGCCCTGGGAGGTGAAGTACGAGCCATCTTCCTGAGAGAGCCTGACTGGAGTTGGAGACCCATGGCCGGATACTCCGCCCCTGGGGGCCGGAGAATCCGGCCTGGGAGCTTCAGAGATGTTGATTTCTCCTTCGGATCCCCTGGTATGAGTTGTAGTGCCAGGGGCGGATTGTCCGCCCCTTGGAGGGGGCGGATAGTCCAGCCTGGGGCTACTAGCTTGTCCAGTGGACAGATGGTCTTCAGCAGATTGTGGTGTTGGTGCAGGATTGTCTCCAACAGTAGGAGCTTGTTGATCTTCTGTAGATGAGGGCTCCACATGTGTGGAGCATTGTCCTTCCCGATCCGCCACAAGGGGTTCCTCAATGGGGCAGAAAAATCCCACGCCCATTCTTCTTATGGCATCTTGGGGTAATTCAACATCTGCATCACAAACATCAACTTGCCCTACAAAGGAGCCATTATTTTCATCGAACTCCACACTACAAGATTCTACAACAATCCCAGTGAGCTTGTTGTAGACTCTATAAGTGTGGGATTCGGCACCGTAACCAACAAAAATACCTTCTAAAGCCTTGGATTCAAATTTTGACAAACGGACACCTTTAATAAGAAAGAAACACTTACACCCGAATACCCTGAAGTATGAGATGTTGGGTTTGTTGCCGGTAAGTATTTCATATGGGGTCTTGTCCAAGATCTTCCGAAGGTAGAGCCGGTTTGATGAGTGACAAGCAGTGGATATGGCTTCAGCCCAAAAATTATAAGGAGACTTGAATTCAGCTAGCATAGATCTTGCCATATCCATTAAAGTCCGGTTCTTCCTCTCGGCTACACCATTTTGTTGAGGGGTGTACATACGGAATATTGGTGTCTAATCCTCTTCGCTAAGAAACTCTTAAAGTGTAGTTCTTGAATTCGTGTTGTCACTTCTAAGTGCCAAGATGGGAACATTGTGTTGACGTTGAACTTCATTGGAAAAGTCGATGACAGTTTGTTGAGTCTCACTTTTAAGCTTGAAGAAATATACCCATGTATATCTTGAGTAATCATCGACGATGACCAAGCAATATTTCTTCCCACCAAGACTTGCATGAGAAGGAGGACCAAATAAATCCACATGGGGTAATTCCAAGATCCTCTTTGATGACACAATAGTCTTCCTCTTGTGGGGAGAATCATGCATTTTTCCTTCAACACAAGCCCTGCAAACACGATCTTTGGCAAAGGAGACATTGTCTTTTAGTCCAAGAATGTGGCCACCCTTTTGGAGACTTTGCAAAGTTCTCATGTTGACATGGGCTAAACGGCGATGCCATAGCCAGCCCACGTCGGCCTTTCCGAATAGACACATCGGACCAAGTGGTTTTCCAGAAGTCCACCACATACAGGTCATTTTCGACGTATCCAACGAAAAGCGACCTTTAGAGACTTGCTCCATAAGAGTACCACCAAATCATCATCGATAAAAACAGCAAACCCATCTTGCCAAGGGCACGTAAGAAGAAGATTGTAGCCAAGGGTCTCAACAAGCATGACATCCACGAGAGAGATATCGTGGGCAACCACAACCTTGCCAAGACCCAATACCTGAGATTTAGACTTATCACCATAGGAGACTGTGATATTATCAAGATTTGGACGCATCTCCGTGATGATCTCCTTGCTTCCGGTCATATGACTAGTGCAGCCACTATCCAGCACCCATTTCGACCCACCGGAAGCATAGCCTCGCAAGAAAATTACTTCTTGGTTTTAGGTATCCATTTTCAATGGATCCTTTCATGTTAGTAACAAGGGTCTTTGGGACCCAAATAGACCAAGCAATATATTCATCAAAAGGACCAACATAATAAGCATAAACATCGCCATAATCATCACAAAAGAGTTCATAATTCGGATTGTGAGACCCTGCAAAACCAATATTATTAGTTTTGTCTTTTGTGACAACCTTCTCAGCAGTGCTTGTCTTTAATTGCACATTCTTGGTCTTGTTCTTCTTGGTTTTCTTCTTCTTGGACTTGGTGAAATACCCAAGTCCCTCTTTACCATGATTTGACCTTTGCTTGCCAAGAACTTCATCAAGCACACCTTTGTCCTTTGTAGTGATGTCCTTGATCACTCCTTTTTCCACACTAGCATTTTTCTTGTTACTATATGTTGAGTTGGACGAGCTAGGAGTATCATATTCGCCAATCGACTTTGAAGCTGATCATGTGACTCATTGAGAATAGAGAACTGCTTTTCAACGCCTTGTGAGCATTGTCAAGTTTCTCCAATTCCTCGGAGAGTCTATCATGAGCAGCCCCAAAGTCAATCCTTTCCTTCTTTAACTTCTTTGCCTTGGTGACAGCATTGTCACGTTCCTTAACGAGTTTAGTCACAATTTCTTCATGTGACTCTTCCATAGACTCAAGCCTCTCTTCAAGAGAGACTCGAGCTTCTTCTTCTTCTTCAAGAGCATTTTTTAGGGATGCAATTTCCATTGCATCCTCCCTTTCAAGTCTGCCCTTTTTCTTCGAGGAGTGCTTCGTTTTGGGCCAGCTGATCCATAAGAGCCTCAAAACGAACTTTGTGCTCACCTTGCAAGTTAGTATAGAAATAATCCAAAGCAATAATCTCTTCTTTAACCTTAAGACTAGCAGGATCATCCACATCTATCATAGCCTTGGGAAAAGAAGAGTTAGAAGAAGTTACCTCGGAGCTTCTTGCCATGAGGCAAGTAGCATTCTTGTTGATGATGTTTTCGTTCGGAGAGTCGAAGAGAGATGTTGATGTAGATGTGGTGGCTATAGCAGCCACCTCTTGAGAGCTATCGTCCTCGTCCTCATCTTCACTCCCCGATGAATATTCTTCTTGAGATACTAGAACAATCTTTGGTTGCTTCTTGAAAGGAGCATTCTTCTTTACAAACTGCTTTTACGTGGAGCTTTTGATTTGTCCTTGAAAATGAGTCTTCCTCCATTATCCTCTCTACTTTGATATGGACACTCAGATAAGAAGTGCAGCCGGTCACCACAATTAAAGCATGTTCTCAGCTTGGGACCATTTTCTTTTCTTCCATAGGCTCCACTTTTGCGATCTAGTTCAGCTTTAGCCTTGGCTGGATCTTTCCAAAAGTTTCTTGCATAAAGAGCCAAGTATTGTCCATGGATCCTTTTTATATCTTCGGGACAGTCCAGACCTTCTACCGCATATTCATCATGATCAATCACACTAGTCTTCAAAGCCA
Organism: Avena insularis; assembly: GCA_023614405.1. Lineage (NCBI taxonomy): Eukaryota > Viridiplantae > Streptophyta > Magnoliopsida > Poales > Poaceae > Avena > Avena insularis. The sequence goes on from CM042692.1 coordinate 231,139,841, forward strand.
TGTTGACCCCCTTTTGCATCCCCATAGCTCGAGCACGAGCATCTTCGGCATTCTTGGCAGCCACTTTGAAGGCGGCCATTTCTTGCATTACCTCATTGGATGACATGAGGTGATAATTATGCCTACCTTGGAGACTTTTCAAATCTGTGGGCTCAAATGGCATAAGAGCACTGACATACTTGCGCTTGATCCAAGCATCATCAACATGAGCTGCACCGTGGTTTCTGAAGGTTGTAGCTATTGCCTTGAGCCTCCTATACATGTACTCATGGTCTTCTCCATCTAGCATATAAAATCCTTCAGCTTCATTGCTCAAGGCATCATATCTATTCCTTCTCATACTTTCATTTCCGATGAAGAGCTCGGTGAGAGCATCCCAAGCTTCTTTAGCTGTGCTAAGATGCTGAATGTGTGGCATGTCTTTATCACCCACACCCAAGCTGTATCATGTGTAGAGCTGTAGCATTGAGTTGGCTATCGACCACTTCTCTCCTTGTGAGATTGTTAGATTTCCAACGTGAAGACCATTTTCAATGATCTTCCACAACTCTATGGAGGAACTGCACATGAGATTTCATCAAAAATTGCCATTGAGAGAAAGTAGAAGCTGACAGTTTGGGTGGATCACCCCTATTATGTATATGTGGGTGAGGAATAGGCGGATCAGGGGAATACACATGAGAAACCTCATTGTATCCATCCTTACCGCTATCCTTTTTCGAGGAGGAGCTCTTACTAGTATCATCACCTACCACTTCGTTATCTTTGGAAACAGTTTTACCTGCTTCCTTGGATCATGGAGTAGTATCCTCAGAGTTAGATGGAGGTGATGTCATGGATGTGGAGAGACGCATTATCAGTTGACGCATCTCTTCCATCTTAGCCTCCATTGAACTCACCAAGGTTGTTTCCAACGTCTTGAGATCGTTCATGGTGACTACCTCCGGAGCATCACTCCCATCTCCCTTGGAACCCATACTTCTCTTAGGCGGTTAAGCCCGAAATAAGAGCCGAGGCTCTGATACCAATTGAAATGGATCGTATGGGCACCTAGAGGGGGTGAATAGGTGCTAACCAATTTTTAATACTTTTTCAATTTTAGGCTTGACACAAAGTAAATTCTCTAGATATGCAACTACGAGAATTTTCCTATATGTATCCCTAACTACTAAGCACGTAAAAGAGGAGCGAGGAAACCGTAGTGGAGCACGCGGAGACACAGGGATTTGTTTTACCGCAGTTCCTTCCTTGATAAGGGAAGTACATCTGCGTTGGAGGGGTGGGCGGTTCTAAGACCACCACGCCACAATAGGCCTCACCCTATTCTCCGATGGATCTCGCCACGAGAGGCCTGATCCACCTTCTCCACTATTGGATCCCTTCGAGGCGGGAACCGGTGCCTTTTACAACACTATCGGGGCACACACCCACAACCGAATTGGGGGCTCCCGGGATGACAACAAGCTGCCACAAGAACAAGGTTTATCAATATAAACAAAATCGAGGATCTAGATATTTGCAAGAAATACTAGATCGGAGGTTCTCCAAATGAATGGAGAGGAGATGAAGCGCTTGATTGCTGATGATGAAGATCGATTTCTCCTCCTTTGATTCCCCAAGGGATGGGGACTTTGGGTGGATCTAGGTGGAGCACTCTTGTATGAAGCTTTTAGCTCTCATCTGTTCTTTTTCGAGATGAATCAAGAGTTCTGGCAGGAGGGGGATGGCTGGATTAAATACCCCCTCCCCAGATCTGACCGTTGCACAACTTTGGGGGCAGATTATCTGCCCCACACTAGGGGCGGATTATCCGCCCCTGGGAAAACTCCGCCCCAAGGACGGATTCTCCGGGGGAAACTCCGCCCCCTCTCTAGGGCTTGCGCCTTTGGTGAAGCTTGGTGAAGATCTTGGGGGCGGATAATCCGGCCCCCTGAGGGGCGGATTATCCGGCCTAGCCGGAAAGTCCGGCCAAAACTCCGCCCCCTCTCTGGGGCTTGCGCCTTGGCGATGAGCAAGGGGGGGCGGATTATCCGCCCCGAGGCGGATTATCTGGCCGGAAAATCCGGCCAAAATTCCGCCCCCCTTCTGGGGCTTGCGCCTGCTTGGGAAGAGGGAGGGGCGGATTATCCGCCCCTGGTGGGGCCGGATTATCCTTGGTATTGTTATCTAACACACAAAACACTAGGGATTAAGAAATGTTCTTTCAGTAGTGTTGCTCCGTGAGCCACAACACCCGGGGCAGCTCCATCACCCTGATTTATCGTGTTGCGATTCATCTGGGCGAGGCCTTCATGGACCTTGAGGAACTCGCGACAGTCCTTTAGGAGGTGGCTGGACTTATTTTTGCCATCGTGTCTGTCGATATAGAAGTGGATGTTGCAAGGTCCAAATAATTTATCCTGGATCGTTGTTCCAGGAGCCTTGTTGCGGGTACAACATTGCATACAGGCGTGGTTTTCCCGCTGTCGCGGTAGCCACCGCTACGGTACCCGCTGTTGCGGTTGCCGTCGTCACGTCTGACGGTGTAGCCAGTCGTGACCATGTCGACTTCTTCGTGATCTTCGTAGCCATGGTTTCAATGTTTTCCTTGACAGTCGCGTCCGCGGCCGAGGTCGTCGTCGTCGTCTGAGTAGACGCGGTTGTTTTTCACTGAGTCCTCTCCATGAGCCGACCTGTTCGCGATTTCCATTGGGTGGTCAATTGTTTGGGCTTCGAGCGACCCAGCTCCTCCCTGAGCTCTCTGCGGTGTACGCCGTTGTTGAACGCATCGATTACGCGGTCCTCGGAGATGGCCTCTGCGGAGTTTTTAATGATGCACCACCTCTGGATGTAGGAGCGCAGTGATTCGTCAGGCTTTTGGTAGAAGGCCTTTAGCTCTTCGATTGATGCGGACCTTTTGTAATTGCCCTTGAAGTTTTCGCATGAACCTGTAGATCAGCTCCTCCTAGCTACAGATCGATCCGCGAGGGAGATTATTGAGCCATGCGCGGGAAGTGCCCTATAGCTGCAGCTAGAGGCACTGCATGGCCTTGCTTCTGTTTCCGCCATGCAGCCTGACGGAGGATATGTGATCGTCCAACCAGATCTTGGGGTCTTGGAGGCCGTCGAACTTTGGGTTCTATGATGGGAGTTTGAACCCTTTACGCATTATTGTTTGCTGTACGGCCCTGCTAAAGGATCTGGCGCCATAGATCTCCGTTCCTTCACCCTCCGAGTCCATCAAGCCGGCGCGCCTTGTGCGCATCTTGTCGACCTATCGCTGTGTGATGTCGTCACGTGCGCGTAGTAGTTGTGATCATGTCGACGTGAGCGGCGTCGCCGCGACAATCATGCTCGTCATCGCTAGAGGAGATCAAGTACTACTTGGCTAGAGCCTTGCTTTTCTTGGGCTCCCGCGTTGGATCTTTGGTGAGCGTAGTTTCGACCAGTCCTAGGAAAGCGGTTGTGGATCGGTGGATGCCGGATCGTGGATCCCCAGCTGGCGGCTGATTGTTGAGGAGGTACATGGTGGCAGCTGTCACCACTGCTTGCGGTGTTTTCAGGAGCACGTTGCCCCGTGAATCCACCTTCATGAACAAGAAGTCGAGGGCCCAAGTGGCCTCGTCTCGCTCCTTGTTGTTGAGTTGGGCCAGTCGAGAGCGCCTTTTGGCGGCTGCATAGTCGTTGCCCTTGAAAAAGGATCTTTCGATGGAAGAGAGCTGAGCTCGTCGAAGGATTAACTCGTCTGCCGCCCTTTTGCGCTCATTGAGTCAAGCGCTCACCTATTGCTGGCGTCTGTACTCCTGCATGAGTAGCCAATGAAAACCCATAAGCATATGTTGCGATGAGTTCTGGCCTTCTTATTCCTTGCCATCTTTGACGGACGATATGACAGCTGGCCTCTTCTTCTTTGGCGGTGGAGGTGATGTATTGTTTGTTGCGCAGTAAGACATCTTATTTTTACGCCTATTGTGCTCTTTCTTTGTCCTTTTGTGATTGTCTTCTGACTCTCTTTTTTTGTATTGTAGGTTTTTCCATCACGCGCTTGGACAATGGTGCACGTATTTTCTTTCTTCATATGCAAATGAATAAGGTGAGCTTCCTTGACAATTTTTCGGTGATCGCTTTGCCTTACCATCATCGCTTCGTCTTTCGACTGTCTGATGTTGTGGTAAGATAGCTTCTCTTCATATACCAACAAGTTCTATTTTATCACATAGGTCGGACACTTTCCCGAGTAGCCTTCGCGGTCCATGTTTAATATTTATTCTTTATTATTTCGGTTTTAGGGAGATCTCATTTCCTCGGACGCTCTCCTCCATCTATTCATCAGCGATGAGGTACGTGCCTTTCAGCCATTCATAGTGATAGGCTTCTACTTGCATGTTTGATTTCTTAGTGTTTGATCATATTCTCTTCTTTACGGCTGACATCTTTTCTTTGTGTTTCTTAAAGTGTTTGCAACCAATCGACTATGAGCTGAGATCGCATGTTCTCGAACGTTATCCTTCACATCTTTAGCATGCAACAAGGTATGTCCCAAGCTTGGATTTGAATGTCATTTTCGGTTCCTTATTCTTCAACCATGATCTTTCCTTTTGTGTTGATGTTCTTCTTCGTGTTTCTTTAAGTGTTTGTCACGAGTTTAGAAACTATAGTGGACGCCAATCTCTTCCGTTCAAGGTGATGGTAGGTTCCTTATCACGGTGTTCCTTGTTCTTGGTAAGTGCTAGATATGGTTATATCCGTTTATGTTCCTAAAATTAATCCCATTCTTAGTATTTTGATACTTGATTTTTAATCATGTTCTTATGTTTTCGTGTTTCGCTTCTTCATACTTTTTAGAGTTTATCACTAAGCGTAGCTGAATACAAGGGCGTTCCTTCATAAAGGCATCTATGCACGTAGAGTGTTGGGGGGACAACCCCGGGTAGGGTCACTCCGGGGTATAAGGGTCGAGTTAGCCGAGGGTCGGAGAGGTCAAAGTGGATGTTGGCCGAGTCACCTCGAGGCAGGCCGGATCACGGAGTAACCCGGACCAGGGGGTCGCCTAACATTGTCTCGTCCGACTCAAGGAGTAAGTCGGAAATACTTGTCTAGCTTATATGCAGGAACAGGTGTGGCCGGATCAACTATGATCCGGATCCTCTCTTGGCTTCTAGGAGAAGGAAGGAATCTCTCTGGTCAAAAAAGAAGGTTCGGTGCGTACTGGATGAGCGAATAAAGCAAGGGCAGGACCACCGGATCGTGGCCGACAAGGGTGACGACGCTCACGTCGGCTGACGCAGGCGCCGCAGAGGCTACGTCGCTAAAGCAAGTGTGACGCGGGGGAAAAGCACCCCTGTCGGGTTACTACTTTGGGAGGGGGCATATTCTTAGGAATATGCCTCCACGTATGCCCTAGGCCAGGACCGAACCTCCTCTATATAAGGGGGGTTTAGGATTCTGGTAGGGGGTTTGGGTCTTTTCGGATACATAGTAAGGAGAATTCTAGTTGGTCGAGCACTAGTGGATCTAGGGTTCTTGGGCTAGTTGGTAGGCAAGAGTAAGAGAGTTTCTTCTTCCTCCTCTTGTCAATACATCTCGAGGAGCACTTGTAATCTTGGAGATTGAACATCAATACAAAGCTTCTGTGTAGAGAATCACTCTACTATCCCTCCCTAGATTCCCCTAGCGCATATTAGTCCCCACCTTTAGCCTATCCATGGCATCTGCCGTGACACCACCACGACAGTTGGCGCCCACCGTGGGGCTAGCGGCGCCAGCAGGGGTGAAGATCCGGACGGGAAACTTCATCGGCACCGGCGAACACATTGTCTCCGGGCTCGTTCAGCGTTTTGGAGCGCTGGACTACGTCAGCGACAACGCTGGCTGCTTCGGCACGCGCCCCCTTCCGCGCAACGGCATCTTCGTCAAGCTCGGTGCACACAAGGTCTATGTTGCTATGGACGTGTCTTGCGTTCATCCACGTCGCGTCGTCGATGCAGGAGAACCACCTCATCGTGGCTCATGGGCGACGCCGCCCCGGACCATGCAGAGGTGATGATGACTGCGCCAGGCACGGGCGTGAGCAAGAATCTAGCACCAGACCCGGAGGTAACGCCCAAGGCACCGAGGAAAGCTAGGGGTCCTCCGCTAGAGAGGCCTGAGAACGTGCTGAGGGAAGCTATGGATAGCTTGGCGAACCCGGTGACAGCAGTGGTAGATCCGGCTCAGGCGCAGGCCGAGCTAGAGGACACCCGGCAAAAGATACTGGAGGGCGCAAAGAAAATAGCAGCGGCTCAACAGTCGTTGAACATGACGTTGCGTAAGTACGCGAAGGCAAACAAGGTTGATGCGGTAAGGGTAAAAGGGAAAAATCTCATAAGTAAGATGAACAGAGAAGGTGATGATGGACCAGAAGGGTAGGAAAACTATCTGTCTGTAGGGTTGCCGAAGTATAGTACCCCGGCGAAGAACCTCAGAGCAGCAGATGCCGTGGCGTCCGAGCTAGAGGGTCTGACGGGTGAAGCCCGTCAAAGACAGCAAGACCGGGATAATGAGCTGGTTTGGATCGCAAACAGGCAGAACAAGGAGCTGCTGAGAGGTAACCCGGAGAGAGTTGGAGCTTCTAAGATCGTCCATTCGGCGATGGGTAACCCGGAGAAATCCGCTGGAGCCGCATCGTCGCCTCATGGTGGCCCAAGGAGAGAAGAGGTAGTAACCTCGGCCAGACGGAACAAGCAGATCGTTCCGTACGACCCAACGCGTGCGGGAAAAGAAAAAGAGATGCGGAAAAACGACGATCGACGAAGTGTGAGCCGAGGTGAAGCGGGCCGAGGTAATCACGACCAAGGCAATGCCGGTCAAGGGAATGCTGCCAACGGCAATGCCGGACAGCGAAACTCGGCAGGAGCAGGTCAACCGCAGCAGCGGAATATACCAAGGCAAGAGCAAAGTGCCGGCCGTGGTATGCAACAGAGAGGAGCACAACGAGAGCAAGACCGATACAATGACGGAGACTCGGAGATGATGAATGCGGGATACGCAAGACCGGACAATCATGTGATAGGATCGAGATTGGGAAGCAGGGACTTTATGCCAGACGACGCCAGGTTAAATCTGGATCGTCTGTATAGGTCGGAACAGATCGAATGTCAAGGTCCTCCGGGTCCAGCGTGCTTTGGACCCCGGATCATGAAGGAACCGCCAGTACCCAATTTTCAACTACCCAGGGGCACGAAGACGTATGACGGCAGTACAAAGCCAGAGGATTGGCTGATAAACTACGCAACCGCTATGAAAATTGCAACTGGCAACTTGAGATGGGTTGTTCGATATGTACCCCAAATGTTGAAAGGTTTGGCTAGGGTATGTCTGAATAATTTACCACCCGGAAGCATCAATTGCTGGATAGATTTTGAAGAAATGTTTATCAGCAACTTCTCAAGTACATATCAGAGACCGAATAGACCGCAGACCCTGGCAATGTGCAAGCAGAGATCTAACGAAACAGATCGTGAATTCTTGACCCGGTGGTGTACCGTGAGAAACTCGTGTGAGGGGGTCATAGAGTCACAGGCTATAGCATGGTTCGCACAAGGGTGCAGATATGGCAGCGAGTTGTGGATGAAATTGCAAAGGAAAATGCCAGTCACATTGGCAGAGATGATCCGGATCGCGGATTCTTATGCTTTGGGTGATCCGACTCAACCTAGGATCGCGTAGAACGAGTCAAATGAGGAGTACTATCCGAGGGACGGAGCCGGGTCATCCCGGAGGAACGATTACAGGGGAAAAAGGAGAGACGATAGACCGGACCATCGGTATAGTTCGCAACAAGTCGCAGCCGTGAATCAAGATCGGCCCGGAGCAGGGAGCACCAACGCCAGAAAACAGGAGGGCAATGGACTCCTCAGAACGATGGCCACAAAACATGGACTCCGGAGCAGAAGAAGCAATGGCAAGAAAAGAAAGATCGTCTGAGGTATACCTATGAGTCAATGTTAGACCAGCCGTGTAAATTTCACACGCCAAATCCGAACAGCCCGGCGGGTCACACAACGAGGCAATGTGAGTGGATGCGCAAGATAGAACAAGGTGGTTCGGGGAATGCTCAGGCACCCCAGAATGATCAACCTCGGCAGGAGTTACCCCGGCAAAGAATCGCTCTCCGAGCAAACATGCAACAACTGATGTTGCCTCCCCCTCCGCCGAGGTATGACAACAGTGAGAGAAGGGATGCAGTGCATCTGGTGGAAAACCAGCCTCAGCCGGATCAGAGGTACTCCGGAAACGAGGGAAGGAATGACTACAGGGAACATCACCAGAGCTATTGTGTGTTCACAACAGAGGAAACAGATACGAAGAGCTTGCAGCGCCGACATATGGAGGTTAACGCGGTTATGCCTGCAGTGACGAGGTACATGTCTTGGTCGGACCAGGAAATTACCTGGAGCGTCAAAGATCACCCCAAGCTTATGCCAAGTCCGGGCTCGTATGCAGTGGTGTTAGATCCGACGTTCATTGGACCAAACATTAATGTGAGGTTCTCCAAGGTACTAATCAACAATGGCAGTAGCATTAACATCATGTATGCGGATACGATGCGCAAGTTGGGCATCTCGGAGAACATGCTCCAGGCTACAAGAACAACTTTCCATGGTATCGTACCAGGCATATCCTGTGAGCCCATAGGCAAAGTCCGGGTCGACGTGCTATTCGGTTCAAGGGATAACTGCCGAACTGAAAATCTGGAGTTTGAGGTGGTGAACTTGGAGAGCGCGTATCATGCATTACTCGGGAGACCAGCACTGAGTAAATTCATGGCAAGTTGCCACGTTAGTTATCTGAAGATGAAGTTGCCCGGGCCAAATGGAACAATTACTATCGCTGGGGATTTCCGACGTTCTATTGAGTGCGCCTCAGCCGGGTCTAACCTAGCCGAGTCACTCATAATTGCCCAAGAGAAAAGAAAAATTCAAGAGGTGGCGGCTTTAGCTCAGTCTGCGTAGCAGTATATGCCGGTGTTAAGCAATCCGCATGGAAGCGTTTCATTTCAAGCCGCGAAGGACACCAAGAAGATTCCAGTGGATAACCTGTTTCCGGAGCGTACTGTAACAATTGGTGTCGGGTTAACTGACAAATAGGAAAGCGAGCTCGTCAACTTCCTCCGTGAGAATCGGGATATTTTTGCTTGGTCCACACAGGACTTGCAAGGTCTTCCGAGGGAGTTGGCCGAGCACTCTTTGAACGTAAGACCCGGAGCAAGGCCGGTGAAGAAGCCTCTCCGATGCTTCGCCAAGGATAGGAGAAAGGTCATTGGTGACGAGATAGCTCGGTTGCTAGTAGCAGGATTTATCATGGAAGTGCTGTATCCGGATTGGCTCTCTAATCCGGTGCTGGTAGAAAAGAAGAAGGATGATCCGAATGTGGCAGTGGTTTGGCGTATGTGTATCGATTACACGAACCTAAACAAGGCGTGTCTAAAAGATCCATTCCCACTGCCGAGGATAGATCAGGTCATCGACTCTACCGCGGGATGTGAACTGTTGTCATTCATTGACGCTTATTCTGGTTTCCACCAGATACCTCTGAACCCGGATGATCAAATAAAAACTGCCTTTATTGCCCCGTACGGGGCTTATTGCTATCGCACTATGCCGTTCGGTTTACAAAATGCAGGAGCAACGTACCAAAGATGTATGCAAAAATTTTTGCACGACCAAATAGGTCAAAATGTACAAGTCTACATGGATGATGTGGTTATTAAGACCAAGGAAAGCGCAACGCTCCTTGACGACATAAGGCAAACATTCGCGAACTTGAGGAGATTCTGGATGAAGCTTAACCCGAAGAAATGTACCTTCGGTGTCCCGGCTGGGAAATTACTCGGATTTCTCGTCTCCAGCCGAGGTATCGAGGATAATCCAACTAAGATCCGAGCCATCGAACGAATGGAGCTGCCGAAGTGTCTCAACGACTTCCAGAAGTTCACTGGATGCCTGGCGTCGTTGAGTCGGTTTGTATGTCGGTTAGGGGAAAAGGCACTGCCTCTCTACCAACTCATGAAAAAGTTAGATAAATTCGTTTGGACGCCACAGGCCGATGAAGCTTTTGCCCACTTGAAAAAGATGTTGGCCACTGCACCAGTGTTAGCTTCTCCACTGTCGAAGGAGCCAATGTTGCTCTACATAGCCACAACCAACCGAGTTGTAAGTGAAGTGATTGTAGTGGAGCAAGATGAAGAGGGTAAGTCGGTGCAGAGGCCAGTGTATTACTTGAGCGAGGTATTGTCTGCCTCAAAACAGAACTACCCGCATTTTCAAAAGGTGGCATACGGAGTTTATATGGCGGCAAAGAAGTTAAAGCACTACTTTGAGGAGCATCCCATCAAAGTGATATGCGAAGCCCCCATATCCGAGATAATGGGTAACAAAGGTGCGAATGGCAGAATTGCGAAATGGGCAATTGAGCTAGCACCTTACGCACCCCAGTATGATAGGAGAGAAGCGATCAAGTCCCAGGCTATGGCGGACTTCTTCGTGGATTGGGCCGAGGTACAGTACGAACCACCGCCGCCAGATCCAAACTACTGGAAGATGCACTTTGACGGATCGAAAACCAAAACCGGGTTAGGTGCCGGGGTTGTGCTTACCTCGCCAAAGAAGGATCGGCTCAAGTACGTATTGTAGATCCATTTCGCGGCATCAAACAATGTCGCTGAGTACGAGGCTCTTGTGCATGGTCTAAAAGTGGCAAAGGAGATTGGCATACGTCGGATAATCTGCTTTGGCGACTCGGATCTAGTAATACAGCAAGTGTCCGGAGTGTGGGACGCCCTGGATCCAAACATGGCACTATACAGATTTCATGTGCAGAAGATCTCGGTTACTTTGAGGGATGCGAATTTCACCATGTACCTCGCGTGGAAAACGAAGCTGCCGACATGCTGTGAAAGCTCGGATCGACCCGACAGGCAATTCCACCGGGTGTAGCATTGAAGCACCTCAAAAAACCATCTATCAGGCCGTCCCGAGGAACCGATTCAATCTATGTCCCGGAAAACGTGGAATCCAGAGTTGAGCCCATGGACATTGACATGGGAGGTAGCACGCCGAACCCGGGGACTACCTCAGCAAACCCGGGGACTACCTCGCTAGACCCGGGGACTGTTCAGCGTGATCCGGCTGAAGTTATGCCGGTGGATCGGATGGAAATTGATGAGGAGATGTTCCCTGCACGAGCAATACCAGCTTGGGCACTACCTATATACCAGTTCTTGAAAGATGGAACGTTACCCACTAAGGAAGTGCTAGCCAGGCAAACTCAGAGGAGAGCCAAAGCTTACATAATCATCTATTCCGAGCTGTACAAACGGAGTGTAACCAATGTCCTCCAGCGGTGTGTTGACCTGGAAGAAGGACTTAACATCCTCCAAGATATTCACCAAGGAGAATGCGGGCATCACGCCTCATCCCGGGCCTTAGTGGCAAAGGCGTTCCGGCATGGATTCTACTGGCCAAGTGCCTTGGAGCAAGCAGAAGATCTGGTGAGAAAATGCAATGGTTGTCAAAGGTACGCCACCAAGACACATATGCCTATGTCGGAACTCAAAACCATACCAATTACATGGCCATTTGTTGTGTGGTGCTTGGATATGGTTGGCCCGTTCAAACCAACAAGAGGAAACATGACGCACATTCTGGTCATGGTGGACAAGTTTACAAAATGGATCAAAGTGAAGCCTATAAGAAAATGTGATGGGGCTACGGCCGTAACATTTCTCAAAGACATTATCTTGAGATACGGTTATCCTCATAGTATCATAACTGATAACGGCACAAATTTTGCTGAAGGAGCATTTGCACGATTCTGCCGAGATAAGAAAATCCGACTCGACGTAGCCTCGGTAGCTCACTCCGCATCGAACGGACAAGTGGAAAGATCCAACGGATTAGTATTATCCGGGATAAAACCCCGGATCATTGAGCCGCTGCAAAGATCAGCGGGGTGCTGGATAGAAGAACTACCAGCGGTGTTGTGGAGTTTAAGAACAACTCCGAATCGATCAACAGGCTACACGCCATTCTTTCTGGTATATGGGCGGTTGTATTACCAGCCGACATAGAGCATGATTCGCCTAGGGTCACCCAATGCACAGAAGCCGAAGTGCAAGAAGCCCGGCAAAATGATGTTGATCTGCTGGAAGAAGTGAGAGAACTGCCATTGTCCAGATCCGCCATATATCAGCAAAATCTCCGACGCTATCATAGCCGGAAAGTGTGCCCCCGAGTCTTGCGGGAAGGCGATCTGGTGCTCCGGTTGGTACAGCATACCACTGGCATGCATAAATTATACCCCCCATGGGAAGGACCATTTATTGTGAGCAAAGCATTGCACAATGACTCTTATTATCTCATAGATGCAAAGCCACAGGAAAAGAACAAGGCGGACAGGTCCGGAGAGGAATCGGAGCGACCATGGAATGTAGCACTACTTCGTCCCTTCTACACTTAGCTAAAGAGTGTATGTATCCGAGTCACTCGTATGTCGGTATGTATGTCGGCAATGACCTTATCAATGAAATAGCGGAGCCTCGAGCAGTAACTCGGGGACTGCCTTAATAAATGATTGTTGTTACTTTTTATGCGTTAGCTGGAATGACTCGTTTCACTTAACCCGGATTAGTAATGTGTGAGCACCAAAAACCCAACCCTTCGACTTGCTGCTGTCCAACAAGAATTGGCTTCATGGCAAGCAAGGGAACAAGTTTGGAATTGCGTAGCACATGAAAAACTACTAAGGAAACGATCCTATTCCAGCTAACCTTTGTTTTTTCGGACTAATCCCATATTTACTTTCAAGATATTATGTTGAATTATTTTGAGCCAAGCCTCAAAGTTTCTCAGTATTGTTAAAACGATTCTTGAGGCTCGGATTCATAAGTCGTAAAACCGAATCAAGGTAGACACAGATCGAGCCGGAGAATTGGACGAACAAGAAAATGAAACTCGGGGACTACGCCCAAGTTAATCCGGCATACAAGCATAGTAGCAAAATATCATGTATTCAGCATACAATTGCACCCCGCATACCGGGGATCTGATAAACTTTCAAAAAAATTCAACTAAGGAGCGGCAGGAGGAGGAAGTTCGGCGTCATCATCACTATCTTCAATATCTGAAGCAGCATCTTCTCCATCATCGCCCGACCCATCCTCCATGTTCTCCATCTGCTCCTCCTTGCCGGATTCCAGAAAGCTCGGCCCCTTAACCCAGTCATGGACTGGAGAATATTCGACGAGGCTGTAGGCGCAAGCCTGGCGCCGAGCTACCCACTCCGGATCATTGGTCCATTTGGATCCGGTGCGCCGATGGGTGAGGAGGCTCAGATCGATCTTCTCGTACCAAGAAAGGATATGATGGAGGAGGGTATCTGCTGCGGCACGCCCGGCGGATTGTCTCCAGAGGTCAAGCTGAGTCTCAACCTCCATCAGTTTTTCGGCAAGGAGCGTGATGCTTTCCGGAGCGCTCTCGCTTGGCCAGAAAGTGTTGAAGATCCGAACCGCAACGTCGAGGAGATCTTTCCCATAGTTCTTGATGGTTTCCACCCGAGCTGACACGCTGACCAACAGGTCCTCCATGTCTAAGGGGATGCTCTCACCATCGAGGCGATGGGAGTACCCTCTCTTGGCGGAATTTGGCAACGGCAGCACTGGCGATGGCAGTACCCTCTGGAAAATGATCTGAAAACAAGGAAAGGGAAGATGCTGAAGCAAAGGCATATGAGCTAACCCGGAAAAACTATGTGGGATAAGGGGAAGAAACTTACGTGAGATATGACGATGGATCCGGGTCAACTCCTTGATACAACTGTCGCGTCTCTAGCGAAGTTGTTCAAGCTCAGCAAGCGCCGACCCAAGCTGGACCACGGATTCCTTGAGCAGGTCCTGGTCCTTGGAGATCTGGAGGATAAAGCGCTCACGCTCTTCGGTGAAGTTCTGGCCAACTTTTTGGAGATCGGTTTTGTGTTGGGCCTTCATCTTCTCCATCTCGGCCTTGAGTTTGGCTATTTCGTCGTCCTTGGTCCGGAGGAGGGCGAGCTCATCGTTCTTCTTCTTCAGCTCGGCTTGATGTTGTCCTCCTTGTTCGAGAAAATGCAGCATCATATCAGGCACGGGCACACTATCCTCAAGCGATGCTGAAATAGTGTGTTGACTCAGCAAAGCCGAGGAGTGAATGTTTGCCGAGCCAAGGAGAAGAAGGAATGGAAAACACAACAACGTTGGCCGAAAAGAGGACATACCTCGGATTTCCTCCAAGTTCTTCCGCATAATCTTGTTTTCAGCCTCCACCCCAGCTGCAAGAAACCGAATAAGGAGGTTAATCCAGCGGAAACAAATGAAACGGAGAGGTGTTAAGAGAGGAATTTACCCCTCTTTTCATGCTTCGCGCCAAGTGCGACATGTTTTGCGCGCAAGATCTTGTGGGTATCAAGCAGGCGCTGAAACTCGGCGCTCCAGCGATTGGTAGTTACCTGACAAAGGTACAGGCGTGTAAAATTAGTTCGTTGCATATTTGAAGTGTACAAGATCCGTGCCAAGCGGAACTTAACTCGGCTCTAGATGTGTGCATATTCGAAGTATACGAGATCCGGGCCAAGCGGAACTTAACCCGGCTCTAGGTGTGTGCATATTCGAAGGATACGAAATCCGGGCCAGGCGGAACTTAACCCGGCTCTAGGTATGTGCATATTCGAAGCATACGAAATCCGGGCCAAGCGGAACTTAACCCGGCTCTAGGTGTGTGCATATTCGAAGTATACGAGATCCGGGCCAAGCGGAACTTAACCCGGCTCTAGGTGTGTGCATATTCGAAGTATACGAGATTTGGGCCAAGCGGAACTTAACCCGGCTCTAGGTGTGTGCATATTCGAAGTGTGCGAGGTCCGGGCCAAGTGGAACTTAACCCGGCTCTAGGTGTGTGCATATTTGAAGTTTACATGCAGCTATGTTGATCTTCTAATGAGCATCCGGCCGAGTAACAAGTTACTCCGCCAGAGGCTCGGGGACTAATGGTTATTATCTATAGCATGTAAAGAAGAAACGACGTACCTCCATCATACGCCCAACAAGGTTAATGGCCTTGGCGGCGGTATTCATCTGAGCGAAAAATTTAGTTGGGCCGAACTTCTCCGGGAGATCGTCGTTGTAGACGAACTCTGCCTTATTCCAGTTCATGACAAACTCGATGAGGCTCGGAGGGTACCGTTCGCCAGTGGGCATGTGAGGTGCCACCAAGCCCTAGCATCCCCCGTGCCCCCACCTGTCAGCCGCCCGACAATTGGCAGAAAAACCCCCAGCATCCCAGGCCCTCAACCCGCACTCCTTCCCCGCTGCGCGACGTGGTTCACCCGTGCCCCCTCGCTGTCACGTGGGACCTGCTTCACCATCGGGCCCGCATGTCAGCGCCTGGGCTGGCTAAGCCGCGGTAGCAGAAGTTTGTTCTCGCGCGCGTGGCCCCAGTCCGCAGTGGCCCACCCGTCAGCGTCTGGGCTAGGTTTGCCTGAAGTGTAAAATGTGTTCCGTTTTTCTGTTTTAATTAAACTTTTTCAGTAAATGTTTAAATTCAAAATTCAAACCAGATTTTAAATAACTTTTCAAATGTAATTCCAAATAATAGATATAATATATGTTTTTGAATCAGAAAAATGTGAGGAATTCAAATATGCCATTCAAAATATCTTTTGGGCAAATTAGATTTCCAAATTGAGTAAAATTACAATAAAATGCCCTTTTCCTTAATTAATTAATAACTTTTGTTTTATAACTCCAAATTTGACAAATAATATGTCTAAATCGATCAGCTCGACGAGACCTTTCTATTTATGCTATCCATGACTTAAATTGCAGCATGCATCATATAAATATTAAGTGTACAGCAAGTGTTATGAGAGCAAACCGGGCTTAAAATCTAATTAAATGTTTTAATCTTGTATCCCACATCTCACCCATGCCATGCTACATTAATGCCATGCAATTTGTGCATCATTCATCATGGCATGATTGTTTGCTTGTCGCATTTTAATTCATATGCTTGTGCACTCTATTTATGTTGGCCCTTGTTTGTTTGGCTCTTCTTCGAATAGACGCTGAGCAGGGGATATATCAGGAATCACAGGAGTTCTACCCAGATCCACCTCTCGCTTCAACTGAGCTGCCAGGCAAGCACTACCACATGCTTGCATACATATAGTACCTATTGCCTCTCTCTTATTCTTGCATCATTGAGCCGCGATTGCATTAAACTGAATCCCAAGTACTGCATAGCCTTTACTTTTAAACCCCACCGAAGCTTGTTCCTCCATCCCATGAGCCATTACTATAGGGATTGTTTGAGCCATGCGGGTCGTAGAACAGCATGTGTAGGGTATGTGAGAGTCTGATGGATAACGAGGTACCTAAACAACTTAACCTGAGTAGTAATGGGATAACTAATGAAAGTGGCACCGGTGAGCAATATCTGCTATTTGGTTCTTCATGCTCACTCGTGTCCCGTAGGACCCCGAGTACTTGATACCTGTTCCTTGACTATTCGCACTATCCACATCCGGGAGGCCTTATGGACCCCCCTGAGCCAGATCTTGATTCATTCTTATTTCTTGGGGCCACAAAGTAGTTTGGTGCTTTATTACTATCCTGTACTTATGCCATGCTTTACTACTTTATTTAAGATTGTGCGAGGAGCACCTGTACTGTTTTGGATGCGGAGTGTTTTCGCGGTATCGACAAGCCCAGTCACACTTTCGGGTTCCCAGTCGTTTACAGCCATTGACGCAAACCTTGGGTCCGTCTCGGAGCCGGCCAACTTCGTTGCGGGTAGCTTAATGGGGTGGCCCCCGAAACATTTCTGGATCCTGTGATCGCTTTGTCGTGAATGCCTCGTTGGGTTTTGATTTGGTTTTTCCGAGGTTGATTGAGTGTGTGTTGCTATTTGTGCACCCCTGCAGGGTAAATCTTTCTGAAAGCCGTGTCCGCGGTTATGGACGACTTGGAGCACAGTTTCTCGATCATAGACAAGTATAACTAAAGTACCGCTTTTAATTGGACTAAGTACCTGACTAGTAAATAGTGCAATACTCATGGAATGGTTAATAAAACTGCCAACAGATGGGAGGGGTTGTTCGTCCGCTTCCTCGTTGGTAAGCGAGGAGGAGGATGGATCTGTTAATATTACTGTTATAACGGTTGTTCTTAATTAACGGACATCCGTCTATCTTTGGTTAGACGGATGGTTAGCGAGTATCAATAGAATTGTTAGGTATTATCTTTGGCTGCAATTGCGTCACCCCAGGTTGTGTCCCCTTTAGAGGCATAAAGACTTGCTGAGTACCCCTAGGGTCTCACACGATAAATTGTTTGATTCAGATGAACAGGTATACTCGCAAGATGGATACTGGGTGGAGGAGACGGACGATGTTGGCACCGATCACTCGGTGTAGAGATTCCGGGAACGGGGATCCGTGAGATCTGTGGGCGGGATGTGTTTATTTATGGGGCATCTTATGCCGATTTTCTTCTTATCCGTACTCGGATCTTGTTTTCCGCTTCACTTTGATACTCGATGTTTGATGTATGAGGAGATATCCTAAACTATTATATCTATCTAGGATATTTGGATCTTGCCGTATGGCGTTGCAATATTTCTATTTCTTTTAGATGGAATGGCTCTGAGGACTGTTGTATGTGGCTTGCATACATACTCATTTGTGTATGTAGTTGATCCCTTCGCCTGCCGATTACGCCGCTCATTCTTGTCCCGATGTTTGGAAATGGTTAGGACGGCCGAAAGGTCTACCTGTGAGTGGCATTTGGCCCCACCGTACTATTTTAACCATTTTCGCTCATCCAGGCTTGTAACTAAGAGCGTAATTCACCAAGGTAGTTACAATTGGTATCAGAGCGGAGGGGACGGCGAGGTCGTAGCGGTGGTGCTGGCGGCTCTCTGACGAGGGGGAGGCTCCGGGCGTGCTTGGCGTCTCCCAGCGGCAGGATCGACTCCATGGTCCACGGCGACGCTCCCCGGCGAGTGCTCGGTCACCGGCGAGGCGGCAACGTCGTCGCGGCGCTCGGTCTGGCGGCGGCGTGGTTCGGTGGAGAAGGGGAAGGGAGAACGAGGACGGCAGCTAGGGTTCGCAGCACAGCGCGAGAGGATAAGGGCGGGGCGGATCACGTGCTCGGCGTGCCTGCTGACGCGGATGACAGCGGGGGAGACGGCCACCTGCTCCTCTCCGTCAGAGCAGAGGAGAGAGGAGGGCGAAACGGTGTCAGACGGGGGAGAAGAGGAACAGGGGAAGGAGACGGCGCTGAAGCGGCTGGGGGGAGGAAGTGGGCCGAGATGGGCGTCATGCGAGGTGAGGGTCACACTGCAGTCGATAGGTAAGCTTCTCCTCTCTTTAACTCTTTTTATTTAAAAAAAACTGTTTTGATTTGTTTTGTTTTGTTGCAGGTTTAAACAAACCTAAGAAATACCTCTTTTTGGAAGCTTTTGCAAATTTTGATAATAGAACAGAGATAGCTATGGAGTGAGGAGAGGGCTTAGATTTAGGCTAAGATGAGGTGAAAAAGTAATCAAGAAGAAGAGAAGGAAAAGAATTATGGGAAGAGGCCTCATTTGCATAAGAAATGGAAAAGAATAAAATGGTGTAGATGAGAATATGGAGATGGTGGAGAGATATGTAGATGATCCCACAAAGAATGGACCATTAAACCCAAGAAAAACAAATGGTTAAAGGTGATGATGTGGTTGCATGGCCCATGCAAAATATTAAATGCCATGTTCTATTTTGTGAAAACAATATAATGGTATGGCATTATACTTTCGCATCCCCAAGAAGTGGAATAAAAGCCAAGCAAAAGAATTTATAGAATTAGATCCACCCCAAACCACATGAGCTAGAGTAAAATCAAAAGAAAAAGAAATACAAGCTCATGGATAATGGGATGGTGGAATTATAAGGTGGTGACAAAGAGAGGTGGTGGAATTGGAATAAAATACATGCCCCCAACACAACTTGGGCATTAAACAATATATCAATAACCAAATACAATATCAAGAGGCAAATACAGTTAATGATGCATATGGGAGAAGACCCAAAAGAAAAAGGGTTTTATATGATTCTCAAATGCAAGGTGGCATGATGACATGAGCATGATATAATTATGATGCAACAATTATATGTAGGAAGTAGCCATTATATTATTAAACCCTGTAGCATTACCATTGTTAGACAATTGGGATGCTACACTGGGCTAGTGTGAAGAACCATCTGCTGCGAATCGGCTGGCTCGGCAGGAGGATCCGTCGCTGCTGGTGACTTCTTTGGAAGCATTGACGACAAGGTTCGCTGCCCGGCCTCGACGGAGGTAGACTTGCCTTTGGCTTGCTGGGAGGATGTGACCATGGTGGATTTGCCCTTGGAAGCCGCTGGAGTGGTTCCTCGCCGAGCTTGGGACGACTCGGACGAGGCGGACGAACTGGGCACGGGAGCTTTGGTGGCTGGTGCTGGAGCTGCTGTTGGTTTCTTCGGACCCAAGACAGGCGCTGGTTCGGTGGATGGTGCTGGAGCTACTGCTGGTGCTGGAGTTGCGGTAGACTTGGTGGTTGCTGCTTGCGGCAATGCCGAAGTGACGGACACCGTTGCCCCGGCCAATCCGACCCTTCCTGATCCGAGGTCGCGTTCCTCTAAAGGAGGTACTGCGGAACCCGGAGCGGCCGCAGAGCCCTCCAGAATAGGGCTCAGCGGGCGTGACTCGTCATCACGAGGAGGGGAAGGACTAGACCGAAGAGGAGAGGAGATGCCCGATCCGCTCTGAGGGACCTCCACAGGAGCCCTGCAAAAGAAAATAATGTCAGGAGTGAAATTACCCCGATGCAGGGAGAAATGTGTTGCACAGTGAAAAATGACTTACGCGTCCGAGGTCTCGGCCTCCTTGGGTTTCCGGGACCTCCGTGCCGGGGCTTTGCCTGCCCGTTTGGAGGCAGTCTTGTCTCCCGACTTCTTTTGCCTTTTGGTAGGCTGAGAAGGTTCGGAAGAAGAACTTGACGAGGATCCGCGCTTCTTCTTCGATGCCACCGGAACAGGCTCACCCGTGGCAAGTGGAGAATCCTCGTGGATGTGCCCACCGGGGTTAGCTGATGCCGGGAACGCAAAAGAAAGAGGGACAACCTCAACGGGTTTAATCACGTCGATATCCAAGTCATCCTCATCGTCGGGCCAATCTCTAAGAGAAGAGAATTTACCGCTGGGTCGTTTGGTGGCGTCGGTTGTGGGGAGGAACATCTCCTGGTCCGGCTCCTCCTCATCCGGGATTTCTCGGTCCGGGGCCCACTTAAGGGTCGGATCAGTACCATCCTCGAGGGTTTGCTGGAGAAACAGCTGAGAAAAAAGCACAAGGAGCAGAGTCAAAAATACGATAAGAACCGACATGTAATTGATCCGAAACAAGTTTACTCCGCGAAGCTTACCGCGGGAGGGAGCCTGTCACGGTAGTAATGCTCGATTCCCCACGTCCATTCGGCGGAAAAATCCTTATGGGTGGTGAAAAGAGCCTTGACCCGGTGGAAGATCTCCGTATTGCTCAACTCGAACGAGGAGGTTCAGTTGGGGTCGCGGCTGAAGCTCATATGGCACAACTTGTGAGTGCGCCGCTGGAGGGGAGAGATTCGGTTACGCACGAAGGTGATCATGGCATCCTTGTTGCGCAATCCGAGCTTCTTCAGCTCCGCAAACCTTTTGTTGACTTGGTTGGCCAGAGCTGTAGGTTTTTTGGCGACCTCCTCCTAGAAATTCGTGTCCGGGGGACCCGGAGCGTAGGGCAGCAACTGGATCAAGTCTTCGGTGCCCTCGTTCCGGACGTAGAAGAAGGTCCGGGCCCATCCTTTGCAGGAGTCAAGCCCCGGTGATCCGGGGAAAGATCGAAAACCTCCGGGGCGAGATCGAGGCAGCTCCGAACTGAGTGAGTTGCTTGTCCTCCGACTCGACATGGATGTTGGGGACGACGTTGCGACGGAGGCCGAAGAACCGGATCCACAGCTCCTTCGTGGGCCATAATTCGGTGTAGCCCTCGATCAAAGAGACAAAAGCAGACAGAGAGGTGATGGCGTTCGCCGGGAGATGATGTGGTTGCAGGTGATAGGTCCGGACCCAGTCCCGGAAGAAATCACTCACCGGAAGACCAAATCCTCGTTGGAAATGGGATAGGAAAACAACGAACTCACCCGGATTGGGTGAGGGGGCCAATTCTGAGGAGGGGAGACGAGGCGGCGGCGGCGCGGAATACGCTGGTCCGTAGAGCCGGGTCGATGTCGTCTGGCAGACCACGAACCGCCCACGCGCGCTGATCCGGCCAAGGCGTCCTCCTCCATCTCCTGCTCGACGACGATGAGCTCCTCCTCCGTCATCTCGAATCCGCTGTCCTCGCTGGAGCTAGCGGCGGTGGAGCTCTGCGGTCTAGATTGACGAGGACCCGTGGCTAAGCGGTGATGCAGCGGTGGCTGCGGTGCGGAGGCACGGAGAAGGTGCGGCGGCGGCACTGCTGCAACGACCGGGCGCGGCGTGCATGCGGAAGAAGAAGAAGAGGAACGGGCGAGGGGGCGCGGAGATGGAAAAGTGCTAAGAAGCGTGCCTCTCCCCTATTTAACTGCCCCCAGTAATCGAAAGGTGGGATCGTGCTGCGCTGGAGAGCCACACGCTGTGACCGTGTATCTCCGGCATTAGCCAATCAGAGAGAAGCCACAGCGGAGGCCACAGAGTAAAAATGATCCCATGACACGACGTGTAGTTGCGGGAAATGAGGAGACAGGCGTGACGTAACCCGCACGCAGTAATCACTGACAGTTACTGCGGCAGTTACAGTGCAGGCCCTTAAAATGAGGCAACGCAATGATTAACCCTTACGTGGGTTGGTGTATGAGAGAAGGAAGCAAGGCCCGAATCCGAGCCTCCATGGTAACCCGACCGACAAATGAAAACTTGAAATGAGCAGAGGGAAAGTAAAACCATAGGATCCGAGCTATAATGGTAACCCGGCCGGCAAGTGAAAACTTGGAATGTGCGAAGGGAACGTAAATCCATATAATCCGAGACAAGAAGTTAATCGGAAACTAAACGTCCGAGGCTTAAATACGAATGAACCTGATGTGGCCTTAGCGACCAAGGCCGCACCAGCTTCGGGGACTAATGTTGGGGGGACAACCCCGGGTAGGGTCACTCCGGGGTATAAGGGCCGAGTTAGCCGAGGGTCGGAGAGGTCAAAGCGGATGCTGGCCGAGTCACCTCGAGGCAGGCCGGATCACGGAGTAACCCGGACCAGGGGGGTTGCCTAACATTGTCTCGTCCGACTCAAGGAGTAAGTCGGAAGTACTTGTCTAGCTTATATGCAGGAACAGGTGTGGCCGGATCAACTATGATCTGGATCCTTTCTTGGCTTCTAGGAGAAGGAAGGAATCTCTCTGGTCAAAAAAGAAGGTCCGGTGCGTACTGGATGAGCGAATAAAGCAAGGGCAGGACCACCGGATCGTGGCCGACAAGGGTGACAACGCTCACATCGGCTGACGCAGGCGCCGCAGAGGCTACGTCGCTAAAGCAAGTGTGACACGGGGGAAAAGCACCCCTGTCGGGTTACTACTTTGGGAGGGGGCATATTCTTAGGAATATGCCTCCACGTATGCCCTAGGCCAGGACCGAACCTCCTCTATATAAGGGGGGGTTAGGATTCTGGTAGGGGGTTTGGGTCTTTTCGGATACATAGCAAGGAGAATTCTAGTTGGTCGAGCACTAGTGGATCTAGGGTTCTTGGGCTAGGTGGTAGGCAAGAGTAAGAGAGTTTCTTCTTCCTCCTCTTGTCAATACAGCTCGAGGAGCACTTGTAATCTTGGAGATTGAACATCAATACAAAGCTTCTGTGTAGAGAATCACTCTACTATCCCTCCCTGGATTCCCCTAGCGCATATTAGTCCCCACCTTTAGCCTATCCATGGCATCTGCCGTGGCACCACCACGACATAGAGTCCGGTTAGACGGTTAGGATGTTAGGTTCGCAGCATAGAAAAAAATCCTATGATATGAACAACTAAGTACCAATATCTATCTACTAGATGCAACCATCGGGTGGATATATATCCATAGATAACTTACCCTCGAAGAACGAAAAGTGTTACGAGAATTAATCTCGCGGATGGCATAGTCGTACTCTCGCCCATCTCAAGATCGACTAGTCTAGCGCGGCAAAGTAGCAGTGCATCCGGTATCGCACACACGTTCAACACTCTGACAACCTCTGCGTCCTCTCTACAGCAAAGCAGTGGAAGCAGCAGCAGATCCTTTCCAAAAAAACCACTGAGAACATGTACTTTGGTAATCCAAAGCCAGGGGAAAATTCTGGAGGGGAAGATAACCTTCACGAGGAGGTGGTGAAAATGGAGAGGGTGAGTCGCCTCCTTTTATATGGGGGTAGTCCAAGGGGGCCATGGCACCGTCCATGGAGGGTGCACTCACCTCTCCCTCTTTCATGTGGGTGGACTCTCCACTCACATGAATTTCCTCTCCACTCACTAGCATTTAATGCCCACTAGCTTAAATACATTCCCTCATAAATAAAAACACTTTATATTTATTTTACTCAGAATTTTGTTAATTACTTTGATCAATAAATATTTTCCTAAAACCGCTTGCATTATTTCGATATCACATCTGAAACCAATTTCAACAATTTGACCCGAAACAACTTCAGTGATCATCTAAACAATTCTAGCGCTTTCAAATCCTTTATCTGGTAATATATCTGCCCCATTTTGTGTCGGTATACATTAAGGGTGTCACCCTATGGTTCGCGAATAATGTGGACATAATTGAGACACCTCTCTGATTAATAATCAACATCGGTACCTCGAGATCCATACTGACTCTCACACATTCAACGATGAATCTTGCGATCGCAAGAACCATTGACACTATAACCCTTTGTCTCCTGATATATTACTTGTACAATATTCGATCATCAGTATCATCATACCTAGTTTGAGCTCGTTACTACCAGGTACTCTTTTCTTGTTCCCGTGATATAATATTCTATGTGATCCAATCACATGCTTGCAAGCTACATCAATGTGATATCATCGAGAGGGCCCTGAGTATATCTTTTCGTCATTAGGATGGACAATTTCCACTGTTTATCCATGATAGTCAACATAACACTTTCGGAATACCCAAACCCACCTTTATAATCACCCTTTTATTGTGCGATGTTTGATATTATCAAAGTACTCTTCTGGTGTTCGTAGTTAACATGATCTCATGGTATAAGGATTAGGGTCACTTTGTATGAGATGTTATAGCAAGGTAAACATAATGACTTTGATCGTATTGATATACTTTGGGTGAATATTCATCATATTATTCCACTAATGCTATGATCCTGTTATGAAAAACATTCAATGTTTATGATCAAGAAAACTTGATCATCTGTTAATAAACGAGCTAGTTTGAATGAGAGGCATAACTAGGAACTCTTATTTCTTCATACACACATGTATTAATGTTTCCAATTAACATAATTATAGCATGAAAAATAAACATCTATTATAAATATGAAATAAAGACAATAACCATTTTATTATTCCCTCTTAGACATATTCCCTTCATATGAGACTTAGATACGTCCGATGACGATCCAACTAACGAGGACTAACGATTAATGCAATAAGGACACGTGTCGTGACGATCTATAGAAGTGATGTAGGACTTAGGGTACTAAGAAATGTAGGGTGGTCATGCCTTTTTTAATGTTTTTGCCATGTCCCTGTCCATATGTAAAACATATTTGTGTGTGAAAGGTCAACATGTGTCGGCGCCTGCACTCTCTACATTCTCACTTTACTATGTTCTTTTTCGGTTCTCCTCCTGGATACATGCCTTTGGTTTATTTAGTCCCAAGGAACAACCATACTAAGAGATTTTAGGCCACTCATGCCGTTGTTTTTTTACTTCTATTTCTTTAGTTTCGTTGTCCACACATAAAACAAAACGTGTTTACATGTAGCACTTTTTAGCGTTTTGATCTGTATCGAACAAGCGAGCATTCAACATGTGTCTGTGTCTTGACTCTCTCCATTCTGTACTTTAATTTGTTCTGTTTGGTTATCCTCCTTGGTACGTGTCTCTGTTGGTCTTTACTTTGTCAGCACAACATGTATGTCAGCACAACATGTAGCGTCTGTTGGTCTTTACATTGTCAGCACAACATGTAGCGTCATCTAGATGATATTATATCTATGCGCGGTCGTTTCATCATGAGGTGAGACGTACATGCGGTGTTACTTTTCATCCGTGCAACTGATTGATGCCTATGCTTATTTAAGAACCTTCCTTTCTCTCCGAAATTGTTGGCACTCTTCCTCTCGCCCTTGCTTGGCTGAGACCATTGCCACTCTTTATCTGTCCACTTTAACTTTTCCGCTACACTATACATATTGACAGTACTTTATCAAGTCCAATGTATCATGTGTTAAGGTCGTCCTTTAGCCACGGTATTGTGTAATAACCTTCGTAGGCGTCTGCATGCCCAAGATTCCCGTATGTTTACATCTAGCAGCGACGCACCGAAGACGTTGCATTGTTACGGGACCGTCTCGGAGGAAGAGACGCGTACGAAGCTTAGCTTCTCCTGATGGCCAACTCCCTAGTCATTTTAAACAACCTGTTATGTGGACAAGGTAGCGGCCTCGAGAGCGGACATGAAGGGAGGCTAATAGGCTTGGAGGAGATGTCGTTCGGACAATGTAGAGTTCCGGACGAATACTTCCAGATTGCTAGTGCTCTACTTTCTCTCACGGCCATGATGCTTGAGGAGAGCGAATTTTAACAGTGATTAGTCTTCTTCTAAAAGCATCTGGTGGGCTAATTTTTTCTTTATTATGTTTTAAAGATACGGAAAGCTGGGACATACCAGTGTTTAACGGTGTCATGTGTGAGCCCTGGCGTGTGTCGTAGAGCTAGGATTTGTCTTTTTTGCATGCGAGGATATGTATAGCCTGTAATGTCTTGCTAGGTCTAGTACATATGTCTTATGCATGTGCAGACAGTGCGCGACATGCTCTATGATCTATGTCCTCACACGCCCTGCCTGAAGGCCGTGTCTTGAGAGGCGCAATTTTATCATTCAACGATCTTTCATCTTACTATTTTTAGTCATACGCACAAAGAGAAATCGGGAGCGACTAGCAAAAGAGTTCCCTCCGCGAAACATGCGAGATGCAGCCCAACCAGCACACATGGCTTCTTCACAAGCGACGACGCATGGCTACACGTGCGGCCGCGTACGGGAGTACGTATCCGTACCGGCGAGCACGATCCAGTACCTGAGAATTGATCGTACATGCACACACGTATTTGCTCAGCTACGGTCTGCTTTCCACTTTTTCTATGTACAACCGAACCCTGAAAAATAAAAAAATAAAAATACAGTACCCTGCCTAACCGCAGAACAAAAGAAAAAAGAAAGCGATACACCGAAAAAGAGAAAAAACAGTGCGCTAAAGGCAGTGTATTCTAGAAAAAAAGTAGTGCATAGAAGGTGCAATTAGTATAATAAGGCAGTCCATAATATACAGTGCACTGTGACCAAAGACAGCGCGACGTAGTACAACAAGGCAGTGCACTGCGATCCAAAACAGTGCAACACAGTACAACAAGACAGTGCACGGACGGTGCACTGCCAAGGCACCATGCAGTGCACTACGACCGAAGGCAGTGCAACACAGGACAACAAGACAGTGCGCGGGTGGTGCAGTGCCAAGACACCGTGCAGTGCACTGCAACCAAGAAACTGCAACGCAATACAACAAGGTAGTGCATGATCGCTGGACTGCCAAGGCACCACGTAGTGCACTACGACCGAAGACAGTACAACGCATTACAACAAGGCAGTCCAAAAAATTGTCGAAACCTATCAATAGGGGATCTAGTTTTGTAGACCTTCATGCGACGAGTGCAGCCGTGAAAACGGAACGTGATTTTAATACTTGGTTTGAAAGATATTTATTTTTTCGTATTCCATTTTACAAAAGAAAAAGAGAAAAAAACACGCTCCACCGGCTGCTCCACGAGGGTCGTTGCAGAATCACCATGTGTCGTACAAGGCGAGTGGAGCCATGAAATGCACCAATGGCTCCACGTGCAGGCAGCAGAACAAGTCCCGTAGGCTCTCCCGGGAGCGCGCCCTTTTCAAGTGTTTTTAAGATAAGTCTCGTTTACATAATTTAGGTCCAAACTTTTGCCTTCTACTCGCTCCAGCAGTGCTAGTACTACCTATTTCCACAAATTTCCGTGAATAAAACATCGTACGATTGAGTCGATCGTCCTACCACCTCCGCCTACACCATAGGCACCACCGGGAGAGAGAGATGAACTGTTATGCGATGGATCCTAGCCATGCTCATGGTAGTGCATTGCCGGCGGGATAAAGACGGAATCCACCACACAAACGACCTCGCCTCCTTGCTATCGACGCCCACCAACTACTCCAGAACTATCGGGACTTGAAATATTTTGTTTAGTTCGATCTAGAAGGGAAGCGGGGTTTTTTATAAGATCTTCACCGACTATGCGGTGTGGGAGGAAAAAGGAACAAACTAGTAGTATTTTCTGGACTTTTCTACAAAAGCATAGTCATGACAGCTCTATCCGCAGGTTTCTAATCATCTGAACATTCATTTATGTTGTGTCCGTGGTTACATTCTCATGCCAGTCCAGTAACCTCAATTGTAGAAAATCTAGTCCACGTCTAACTTAAAGTAGGCTTGGTTTTTCCTTTTTTTAAAGATACGACTGTACACTTCCTCTTCCTAATATTTTAGTGCTAAACCATACCTACTAGGCTTCCTTATCACAGTTCTATAACTAAAGAGAAAGTAAAGTCGTAATTTAAGAAGATGGGTACTAGATAAATTTTTATCTACTCCATCTCCTCTACATCTTTTGTTGGGAATATGACCAAGAGGCAATCATGTACGATGGTATTCATGATGTCTTTCATAAAGTTTATATATTGTCCTTGTATGAACTTTTGATATGTATTATTGAATATGTGATTCAGTTGTGGAACTATATATTCATGTTATTCATACTAGATTTTCTTGGTCACTGAGGTTGTGCTGGACACACAACCTAGACTAATGTGAAAGTCGATTGATGACTCGGTTCCACTTGTCATGGGCATGCTGATGCTATTTCGACCTACACGAATTCGGCTAAAGAGATTAGCGAGTCATACCGACCCATATTGAGATACAAAGAAGAAGTCATCATTTATATGTCTCAATCAATGTAATTTTTAGACCTGAGATATTGCAAAATCCAAGTTGTGGATCACCAATTTAGGTTTTGTCAAACGTTGTTCCGTCAAATGGCAGTTATAAAGGAAGAGTTTGGCTTGACGGAGAATCAAGCTGCATGATGTGGATAACCAAGATTGAGATTTTTTCCCTCTAACTGGAGAGATGTTCTCTGGGCCCTCTCGGATTATATGATTCGGAAAGCATGTCCATGCATTACTCAATTAAGTGTTAACCTAGGCGTCCGACTAAGAGTTAGTCCGATGAATCACTTATCTTAGATCAAGAGGAGAGTAGCTATTTGAAGGATACCGATTTTTTCGCCTATAGCTTGACAAGGTGTATCTTGAGGCAAAAGGGACTCGGACTCAAGTCACATTGAAAGGTATGTCAGCATGACTCATTGGTACTTGGGAGTCGGCACGTTCTTCTAGGAGCCACTACCGACGATTACGAGTAAGACTCAAATCATGTTAGAGTCACCATGATCCTATCAGGTCTCACAATTAAGAGGGGGAGCAAGTTTGGGTTGGACCCGAATGGGAAACCTGTTTGGGTTGAACCTGAATCGGACACTGAGTTGAACTCACAGCGACTAATATAGGCTTTAGTGAATGGGCCACAAGTAAGTGGAGCCCACATTCACTCCCTATATATACTGGGATGCAGATGCCCAAAGGGGACGACAATATCATTTTGCGGTCCGAAAGTTGGGGCGCCCAGGCAACACGGTACCCAAGTTGATTTTAATCACCACGATTCGAAAAGTTGGGGAGCCAATTGCTGAGAGGGGTGTTTCGAGTGAATAATGGCCAAACCCAATATTTTCAAATCGCATCCGTTAAGTCAGGATATTCCGTTACACTAGTTTCTGTTGTGCCCCTTCTTTGCCGGTCACTCTTCTTAGCCACCCTGCACGTGTCGTAGGGGAAAATCCATTACTGTACTTTCCTAACTCTCGACACTGAATCTGGCTGCGGCGCTCCTTTTTCTTCCGTTCCTCGACCCTGAATCTACCGGCGGTGGAGGACCTTTTTTCTCTCTTCCTCGACACTGAATCCGACGGCGGGGGCCCAGTATGTCTTGCAAGGTGAAGGTTGTAGCTACGTTGCCGATTGATTCGGGTCCGTCGAGGCCAGAGTCTGGGGCTCAATGCGAAGCAGCGGCTAGGTCTTCAGCCCCGGTTAGCGAGGAGGTTAGTAAGGATTCTGCTCCCAAGGTACCTATGAGCAGCAGGTTGAAGAGAAAAGCAAGACTGGCGGCAGATTGTTCGACTCCGGTGGGAAGATGCGGCACCCAGATCTCGAAGAAAAAAACCCGGGAGAAGAGCGAGAGGTGAATTCTTCTTATTTGTGCCTTATCTTACAAGTATTAGTTACGGCATAATAGAATCGAATGAACTGAAAAGTTCCCCTTTTTAATGAAATTAGGCACAACTTTGATACAAGGGACCTATATGAGTTCACAGTTCATGTTCGCTAGTACACTGGGAAACTTGATTTTGGTTGCGAGAGGGTTGTGTTCGTGCAAGATGTGCATCTGCTTGTGAATTGCAAAGAAGTTGTGTCAGTTTCGCAGCTGGTAGATATGCTTGCGCTAGGATTCCCTAGGGTTCTAGACAGATGACAAAATTGGTGTGGCGCAACATGAATGATACCTATCAGCAAATTGAGCACTCCCATGAGCTCCAGATGGTTCGGGAGTGTTATGCAGCTGATCGTAAGGTGAAAGTTGAAGCGATGATTGATGATATGTATGCAGATGCTGGAGATCTTGCTGCCAGATCTTCGGCTCCTAGAGACTAGGGACCCGTAGATGCTGATCTAGATAAGTTCAGTATACGCTTAGAGGTGGATTCAAACATGGCAAAACTTGATGAGGGAGTTAATAAGCCAGTTTCGTCATGCACTGTGGAGATCACTTTCGATTCCAAAAACATAACTCTTGATGAAATAAGAGTTATGATCGGTAAGGAAATCAGTATTGGCCCTAAGCAGATGGCACAAATCCAGTGGTGGCATCATAAGAAGTAGAAATTCATAGATGTTTTGGATACTGAAGATCTTATGCAGATTATGCGACGAAAGAAGCAAAGTAGGAAGGTGTTCTTCCTTGGTACCATTTTCTGATGTTGTTGAACAGGTTGTAGTGGATGTAGAGGCCCTCAGAGTGTTCTAATGTAATGAGGTGGTCGACGTTGATGAGATCTGATGAGAGTTGCTACCCTAGGCTTGTCATATGGACCGCGAGGTTCCCATGCCTGTATTTGTAACATTGACTGCTGTTGCATTTAGACCGTGTTTCTGTGATTATGTTTATTGAGAGATTGTGATATAATGTTGTGCGAGCTGTTGAGATTTTAGGACATGTCACTCACTAAAACCATCGTTGTTGTAATAAGACATAAGTACATTGTAGTTGACATGATTATGTTTCTTGAGATGACGTACTATACTTTTTTCTGTTATTATGTTTGTTAGCACATTGTAATGTAATGTTTTGTAAAACCATGACTAAACATGTGATGCATAAATACATTGTAGTTGACATGATTATGTTTCTTGAGATGATGTACTGTACTTGAGAGATTGTAATGTAATGTTTTGTGAAACCATGACTGGACAAGTGATGCGTAAGTACCTTGTAGTCGACATGATTTTGTTTCTTTAGATGATGTAATATACTAGTTTCTGTGATTACGTTTGTTGAGAGATTGTAATGTAATGTTTTGTGAAACCATTACTGAACAAGTGATCCATAAGTACCTTATAGTTGACATGATTTTGTTTCTTTAGATGATGTAATATACTTGGTTCTGTGATTATGTTGTTGTAATGTAATGTTTTGTGAAACCATGACTAAATAAGTGATGCATAAGTACCTTGTAGTTGACATGATTTTGTTTCTTTAGATGATGTAATATACTTGGTTCTATGATTATGTTTGTTGAGAGATTGTAATGTAATGTTTTGTGAAGCCATGACTGGACAAATGATGCATAAGTACAATGTAGTTGACGTGATTTTGTTTCTTTAGATGATGAAATATACTTGGTTCTGTGATTATGTTTGTTGAGAGATTGTAATGTAATGTTTTGTGAAACCATGACTGAACAAGTGATGCATAAGTACCTTGCAGTTGACATGATTTTGTTTCTTTAGATGATGTAATATACTGGTATGTTTTCCTTAGGCATTGAAATTGGGATGGAGGGAGTACAGGTTTAATATTTGAAATAAGAATGTATGAAGAGAAACCATATTAGGCAGGAGACGGTAATCCAGGGAAAGGGCATGGGATCCATTAAACTATTGTAACATGCCAATTTAGTCATTGTTGGAGTGGTAGAAGGGCTGCTCTCTCTCTCTCCCCTCACCGACGCTGACGCTATCGCCGGTGACGACGCATTCGCCATGCTATCCTAGAACGACAAGGACGACCAGTCGAGCAGGGATATCCTTCTCTCCGACATCGAGTATTCCTTCCATGATGTGAGTTCCTTTGTTTTCTCGGGCTAGGGTTAGGAATTGGTAAATCCCTTGATCTGATCTCCATATGTGCATGCAATCATGTTCAATTCCAGCTTTGCGTTTACCTATAGGTACCATGGACGATCTACGACTCCGAATGGGAGGGCCTAGATCTCGATGGAGAAGTACCATGTGACCATGGGCTAAAACTGAGGAGATATATTGCATTCGAAGGAAGTAACACTGGGAGAAGGTTTTTGGGTTGTACAAATCAGGTTTGTTTACATTATGTGCAACGAGGACATGAAGAAAAATGTATCATGTATGTTCATAACACTATAGTGTGTGTGTTTTTAGGTTGGCCCGGTGTGTAAAGCAGTAGAGTGGGTGGATCTTGAGTGGCCAGATGCACTTAAGAAATGTTTGGCACGGTTATGGGAGATGTATGAGTTGGAAAGGTCAGGGAGATTTACTGATGCTTGTGATGCAGCTGAAAAAAATTACAAGCTGTCAGTACGAAATAAGGAGCTGGAACAAGAAATCGAGAATTTGCAGTCAGAACTAAGTGGAAGAATCAATGGGAGCTTGGTTGTTGGAACTGCAAAGAAGCTTCAGGATAGTCATAGGTTGCTGGTTCATAACGGAGAAAAGGAGAGGGGTCATCTCAGGGAAGACAAGAAGAAGCTAGAGTACTGCATTGCAGATCTGTTGAAGAAACTGAAGAAGGCGCACGAGGGTGAACAAGGATAGACTAAAGAGGGTAAAGGAAATTCGAGATGAATAATTTATGTTCTGCCAATGCCTGAAACTAGTTAACTATAAGACTTGCAGCTGCGCTTTCTTAACTAAGCCAAACTCTATCCCCAAGCAAATTAATTTCAAGCGAACACACATATCGTGCATAGAGTTAAGTTCACGTTTACAAAATCACCACTTCAGAGGATAACCAAGAAGTTCAGTGCTAGATAGACATATGTTGGGTTCAATCGAGCCTCGCCTGGAGCTGCTTGTTTTTCTCCCTAAGATCGTCCAACTCCTTCAGTACTTTGTCGTGCGCGAGCTACAGGTTCCAACGGTCTGTCATGGATTCGATAAGTTGGTCCATAGCCATACGATTTTCCTTCAAGATCCCTTTCATGATCTCCATCTGCTTCCTAGACAAGGTGCGACCTTCCCTATGAAGCTTCACCCAGCCGGTGTGTACCTCCTTCAGTTCCTGGCACTTGTTAAAAAGGACCGTGACTTCAGTGCGCAGGTGGTCAAATGCCAGTTTCTGGGATGGCTATCTTGTCATTTAGCCAGGTCGCCAGGTCCTTGTTGAGCTTTCGCCTCTTTCCCTGCAACAAATATACATAGTATGGTTTGTTCAGTTCACCAGGACAAGCTGGTTAGTTTCCATAATTACCTGAATCGACTAGTGGAATTGTCATAATTTCAAGGAAGAAGCAATCTAAGACTAATCAACATTTTATGAATCGACTAGTGGCACTATCATAATTTCAATTTCAAAGACAAATAAGGTTTACCTGAAGTTTAGTGTGTTGTAGGTTTTTCCAATGTCACCAATAGTAGTGGGCTAGTGGCAAACTCATAATGCAGAAACCCATGTCCAGATACATAATGTAAAGAGCGCATGGTGTCCATTCATGAACATGAACACCTACATATGTCCAGATAGATAAGTAGTTGCCCTAGGATTCTTATTGCACCCTATAATGGGAAGCAAACTTGGGCATTGCTCCTTGGACCCTAAATATTACAAAAGGAGTGGAGCAAGGACTGATATTCGTGCCCCCTCTAACGGGAATCAGACTTGGGCATTGCTCCCATACGCCTCCATACAAGCCCTTAGATCCTCGTTCTCTTTTCCAACACCCTCGAGTACGGTGATCCCTCTGCTCATGTCCTCCTTCATCTCTTTCACTGCATCCAGGCAACGGTTCCTGTCATGGTAGGCTCATATGGCAGCCTTGGTTTCCTCGACGCGTCCTCTGAGTGCCTCGGTGACTTCGTCCTGCAGGAGGGTGCACCTTTCCACGAGATTCTTCTTCTCCTCCATGAGCTTGTTGATTATCTTGATGGCCTGTTCTTGCCTGTTCAAGTTACGGTCGAGCACTTTCTGCAGCCTCACGATGTCACGTGCAAAATCTAGCAAGATCTCCTTCTGCACAGATAATTGCTTGCATAGGCTCTCATTAGCTTGGGTGAGGGAGTGTGCAAGCTCATGTTGGTTGTCAATCTTGGCACTGATCGTGGACACCTTGTCATGGTACTCGGCCTTCGATCGCTGCATCGTTCATGTTAATTGAAATAGAAATTCTATAATTACACTCCAGGTTCCAGGTGAATACTAGTAATACAGTTCAAAAAATCCCCGTTGAATCTATGAACAACAGTGTTAAAAAATGGACCTATAGATCTATTCATAACCATGATAAACTAATCCTAATCACAAAAAATCCATATTGAATCTATGAACCGCGGTATTAAGGAAAGACAAAGAGATCAATTCATAATCATGAAAACTAATACAACTCGCAAAAGAAGAAGAAAAAAACCAATGCAGGGTGGACACGATCTAAGAAATCCACATCACAACTCAGAGAAATAACAGTGTGGAGATTTGCTACCTCAGTGAGACGTGGAACGAGACTGAACGGGTACTGCAACGCCTCCATCATGGTGGATTCTAGCTCCACGGCCGACCTGTAATACGTAGAAGAGGAAGAGCAAGAAGAAGAAAAACAAGAAGAATCTAAATAAGATCATGATGGAGAGAGACATGGAGAAGAAGTAGAACAAGAAGACCATATCGGGAGGATCCCTCGCCTGCTAGAACATTCGGCGCCATCGTCGGGAGAGATTGGGCCTTAGTGAGAAGGGGGCTTGAGGGGCTGGTAGAGCAAGAACTGACTCGCCGTGAGCTCTCTCCCTTTTCTCCGCGAGGATGGTCGACCAGCCTCTCCTCAGGGGAGCCATGGCTTGCAGGGGGGAGGGAGGTGGCGACAGGAGGAAGACGATAGTGATTAGTGTGGGAGAAGAGTCAAAGAGTACATGTCATGGTCCAGTAGTACTACTAATATTATAGAAGACCACCGTGTACGGTCTACCTTCTCAAATAATCCAGGGAGGTAGGGATAGGGAATCGAAGAGACTTGTCTTTATTGCGATGGACAGTTCAATGTTCTTCGGCGCCGCCTAAAATCCAGTATATAGTAAGATGAGTGCGAGCCGGGTGGTAATCAAGGGCATCGGCATGCATGTCCCGCGTGCGTGTGTCATGTGTTGATGGGGGCAATGATGCACGCAACTGCTGCACGATCACGTCGGCACGTCAGACTCCATTGAACTCCACGTCGATAGGCACGCACGGGATATTTACGAGTCTAGAATACGATGTGCCACTTTTGTTATGATCAAATTATGTTCGGTACGCGAGATATTACATTTTTTTGATAATCAACAACACGACGAATGAAAAAGTTGCTCGTCCTTGATCAGATCGGCACCCAACTCTGTATACCCGCCTTCGACCATTGCGAAGAACTTCCTCGAGCATGATGCCCGCTCGCCGTGGCAATGGCAGGTCCAAGCCGTCCACTGACCGTCATGCGTCCCCTGCTCTTCGCTGCATCTTTCACGCTCGCGAGTCGCCTACTGAGGCATCACGTCGTGTCCGACCGCGCCAGGATCCATCGACATCGGCACTCAAGGACACCGTGACATCGAAGCTCGTACCGGCTGCGCAGGAGGAGCGTGGGGTACCTGCAGGGACGGACGAGCACAAAGAAGCAGCCGGGGCGGGGGTGCGTGTTGCACCGTCGAGTACGGACAAGAATAGGAACGATAATAAGACTGGGAAGAAGAGAGAAGACAGCTATTTGGACGAGTCTGACTCGGCCAACGAGGAGGTGTTCATCGATCAGTTGGAGGCAGAAGCGGAGGAGAGTGACATGGACCCGTGGGACTACGAAGAGGAGGAGGAGGAGGAGTAGGACTCCAACGAGGAGATAACGCGCTTATACAAGGAAGGGGCGGTGTTGAGTCATCAGAGGAGGACAGCGACGGCGGCGATGGCAAGGACCATGGCATTGACGAAGACGAGTGATACGTCCAAAACGTATCTACTTTCTTGAACACTTTTGCCATTGTTTCTCCTCTATACTTGTGTGATTTGGATACAACTAATGCGGACTAACGCTGTTTTCAGCAGAATTGCCTTGGTGGCTACTTTTTGTGCAGAAAATCAACTATTAGGAAAAATCCCGGAAAATATGCCAAAATCATATTTCACCCGAAGACTCCAGGAGCCAGAATACGAGACGAAGAAGAGCCAGGGGGTGGCCACACCACCTGGTGGCGCGGGCCAGGCCAGGCCACGCCAGGGGGTGGTGTGGGCCCCCCAGGCACACCCTCGGACTCTCTCTTCGCCTATAAGGAGCCTTCTGACCTAAAAACTTCAAGGGGTTCGACGTTTTTCCAGAAGGAATTCCGCTCCGCCGCCACCACCAGATTCCACGAAACAGCACCAGAAACTCCGTTCTGGCACCCTGCCGGGACGGGGAATTGGAGGAGATCATCGCCATCATCATCACCATCACTTCTCCATCGACCATCCATGTTTCCCCCATATATGAGTTAGTAATCCCGCGCTGTAGGCTATGGGGATGGTAGGGATTGGATGAGATCATTCATGTAATGGCATCAGATTGTTAGGGCATGGTGCCTAGTATCTTTTATTAGTGCTTTATGACTTTGTTGCGACTTGTTGTGCTTAATGCTTGTCACTAGGGCCCGAGTGCCATGATTTTAGATCTGTACATGTTATTGATTCATTATGATAGTATTGTTTTTGGTCTTATCTGCAAGTTGTATACACACATTGTTTCCGGAACCAATGGCCCCGAAGTGACAGAAATCGGGATAACCGGAGGGAATGGCTGTGATGTGAGGATCACATGTGTTCATGGAATGTTAATGCTTTGCTCCGGTGCTCTATTAAAAGGAGCACCTTAATTGCCAGTAGTTCCCTTGAGGCCCCGCTGCAAACGGGCTGGCAGGACAAAAGATGTTGTCCAAGTTCTCATTGCGAGCACGTATGACTATATATGGAACACATGCCTAGGATTATCTAGTACTTGGATGCTTTATATTATTTATCTACAATTGCCCTATGTTCTGATTGCTATGTGAATTGTCTTGTCCATGAAAAGCCCGTCCATCCATCCCTATGCCTACCGCACTCGAATCCCACTGTTTACTACTATTGTTACTACTGTCTTTACTTTGCTTCTGTTGTTACTTTGCTATTCCTACTACAAAACTGTTGCTACTGATAAACTGCTCTGAGCAAGATTGTTTCCATGTGCAGCTGAATTGACAACTCAGTTGTTAAGGCTTATAAATATTCTTTGGCTCCCCTTGTGTCGAATCAATAAATTGGGTTTCACTTCCCTCGAAAATACTGCGATACACCCCCTATACTTGTGGGTCATCAACGAGAACGAACCGGAAGACGATAGCTTCTTCAAAATATGATTATTTATTTTATCTATTTTATTTAGGTCGATTTTCACTTGTTTATGGAGGTAAAGTATCAGTGGCACAGGTAGAGAGGTGGAACGGATAGACCCTGCATAAAAAAAGTGGAGAAGGGAGGGGTTGTCGTGCCCGTTGGATCACAGAGGATCAATGGTTGGTGGAGACGATCCGCATGACATCTGTGTCAGCCAATCAGGGCGTAGCACCCAGAGTGAGCACACGTTTGAGCTTTTGTGACATTTGTGACCGAGAGAGAGGGCAAATCTGAGTAGTATCAAAAAACCAAGGGTAAGATAGAATAAGGGATGCAAATGCAAAATAGAAAGAGTAGTCATGTGTGTTCCTTTAAGAAATTGAAAGCGCATGTTCCGTACTAAACCACATGGATCCACCCGAGTTCATTACGTGTTTGTTCTTTTCAAAAACCACCTATGGATCCACCAGAGTTCATTGCATGTCTGTTCTTTTCACAGACCACATATGGATCCACCAGAGTTCATTGCATGTATGTTCATTTAACAGACCACATATGGATCCACCAGAATTCATTGCATGTGTGTTCTTTTCACAAACCACCTATGGATCCACCAGTGTCATTGCATGTGTGTTCTTTTCATTAACAACATATGGATCCACCAGTGTCATTGCATGTGTGTTCTTCTCACAAACCACATATGGATCCACCAGTGTCATTGCATGTGCGTTGTTTTCATTAACCACAGCTAGAGTCATTGCATGTATGTTCTTTTCACAAAACCACATATGGATCCACCAGAGTTCATTGCATTTATGTTCTTTTCATAGACCACATATGGATCCACCAGAGTTCATTGCACGTGTGTTCTTTTCAAAAACCACCTATGGATCCACTAGAGTTCATTGCATGTGTGTTCTTTTCATAGACCTCATATGGATCCACCAGAGTTCATTGCATGTTTGTTCTTTTCACATACCACATATGGATCCACCAGAGTTCATTCCATGTGTGTCCTTTTCACAAACAACATATGGATCCACCAGAGTTCATTGCATGTGTGTTCTTTTCACAAACCACCTATGGATCCACTAGTGTCATTGCATGTGTTCTTTTCATTAACCACATATGGATCCACTAGTGTCCTTGCATGTGTGTCCTTCTCACAAATCACATATGGATCCACTAGTGTCATTGCATGTGTTTTCGTTTCATTAACCACAGCTAGAGTCAGTGCATGTATGTTCTTTTGACAAACCATATATCGAGCCACCAGTGTCATTGCATGTGTGTTCTTCTCACAAACCACCTATGGATCCACCAGATTTCATTGCATGTACGTTCTTTTCATAGACCACATATGGATCCACCAGAGTTCATTACATGTGTGTTCTTTTCACAAACCACCTATGGATCCCTAGGGTCATTGCATGTGTGTTCTTTTCACAGACCACAACTAGAGTCATTGCATGTATGTTCTTTTCATAGACCACATATGGATCCGATAGAGTTCATTGCATGTGTGTTCTTTTCACAGACCACCTATGGATCCACCAGAGTTCATTCCATGTGTGTTCTTCTCATAGACCACATAAGGATCCACCAGATTTCATTGCATGTCGGTTCTTTTCACACACCACATATGGATCCACTAGAGTTCATTGCATGTGTGTTCTTTTCACAAACCACAGCTAGAGTCATTGCATGTATGTTCTTTTCACAAACCACATATGGATCCAACAGAGTTCATTGCATGTGTGTTCTTTTCATAGACCACATGTGGATCCACCAGAGTTCATTGCATGTATGTTCTTTTAACAGACCACATATGGTTCCACCAGAGTTCATTGCATGTGTGTTATTTTCACAGACCACATATGGATCCACTAGAGTTCATTGCATGTGT
Organism: Avena insularis; assembly: GCA_023614405.1. Lineage (NCBI taxonomy): Eukaryota > Viridiplantae > Streptophyta > Magnoliopsida > Poales > Poaceae > Avena > Avena insularis. The sequence continues at coordinate 231,179,084 of CM042692.1, forward strand.
GTTCTTTTCACAAAGCACCCTATGGATCCACCAGAGTTCATTTCATGTGTGTTCTTTTCACAAACCACCTATGGATCCACAGTGTCATTGCATGTGTGTTCTTCTCACAGACCACATATGGAATCACCAGAGTTCATTGCATGTTTGTTCTTTTGACAGACCACCTATGGATCCACCAGAGTTCATTGCATGTGTGTTCTTTTCATAGATCACATATGGATCCACCAGAGTTCATTGCATGTCTGTTCTTTTAACATACCACATATGGATCCACCAGAGTTCATTGCATGTGTGTTCTTTTCACAGACCACCTATGGATCCACCAGATTTCATTGCATGTGAGTATTTTTCATAGACCACATATGGATCCACCAGAGTTCATTGCATATCTGTTCTTTTAACAGACCACATATGGATCCACTAGAGTTCATTGCATGTGTGTTCTTTTCACAAACCACCTATGGATCCACCAGTGTCATTGCATGTGTGTTCTTTTCATTAACCATATATGGATCCACCAGTGTTGTAAGGTCCCCAACCTTTAATAAGATTGAGCCCCCTGTGTTTACAATGCTAGTCCCTGGATCAATAGCTAGCATCCACAGTTCAGATGTAATATCAAGAAACAAAGGTCATAATACAACTTTATAACCAGGAATAACATAATTTTATTACATCAAACATAGCTCATTAGGCTATTACATTACATTGCAGCGGAATAACTATAGTCGTGGGTCCTTCATCTTCAAAGTGCCACAAAGTATGTTGGTTGTAGACTTTGTAATCCTAATCAATCAATCCTCACTAAAACAATCAAACCTGCAACATAACAAGTTACAGCCACAAGGGTCAATACATTTGAATTGTATTGGCAAGTGATACTTTGGTAGTATAGTGGAGTCTATCATCTATATGCATTTTGGCTAAGTGGAGTTGAGGCTTGCATTGCTCAAAATAGATTTTTCCCTATCATTTTGAAAATACTAAATTTTATTTTGACAAAAACCACCAAGGCATCTATCAACAAGACTGAAGATCCTCTCAAGGCATCTTCCAATCAAAGATTGAAGATTTTCTTGGCAAAAACAATTTCCCAATCTAAGATTTTGAGATCCTTGTACCAAGCCATCTCTCCATCAAAGATTGAAGAATTTCACACAACCCTTGTTCACCCACAAATTTTATTTAGAAATTGGAGTGATGAGATTCTTGATTGCTTCCATGTCTTGATGCTCAAATTGTCCTTTTCCAGGGACATGGCTAAGTACTTAGGTTTTACACTGCAGAGGTGGTGCACTTTACCCACAAGACTTGGTTTCCCAAGACAAAATCTTTCAAGCTTTCCTTAGACCAACATGGACGCGTTCCAACCTATCAATCACTACCACCCACTGTCCATGTGGCTAAGTTCTTGCAACCTATATGATCATGGCAGAGCCCATATTTCCAAGTGGTTGCACTTGAAGCTTCTCAACATTTGACATCTCAAATCTCTTTGTTTCCTGGGTGGCCATCCACAAGTGAGATACACAAGCCAAGTCCATGGCCTTGTGAACCACTCAACCAAAAACCACCATGCAAGTCCCATTCCACCCAGGAGATTCATTAACTTAGTTGTTTTGTTAAATAAAACACAAGTCCATAGACTTAGAAATTTTCATAGCATGAATATATATCCCACCCAGGTTTTCTATTAGCTAGGCTAAGCTTGATAGTAATAGGATTCTTAACTTAGGAAAATCCTTCTAAGGATTCATTCTACTAGTTTTCCTATAGCAAGGTCTATACTTAGCAAAATAAAAACCATGCAAGTTTTACTTGGCAAAAACACTAATGCATATTGAAAATAATGGGATAGATAGTATGAAGTATCACTTGCCTTTTTGGTAGAGGGTATAGGTTTTCTTCCTTGATCTTGCTAGTCTCACACTCTTCAAGTCACTACAATTCAATCAAGCAAGGTACAACTCAATCTACCAATCAAGCAAAACACAAAATCAACTAACATTCCAAACCAAAGTCAAACAAACAATTTCTCTCACACAAAGTAATGGGATCTAAGTCATGTATAATCATGCAAAGGTTGGTTCTAATGTAAGGATGGTCTCTACTAGTCTTCTAAACTTTGTAAGTTCCAATTTGGTCATTTACCAAAATGGCAAAGTCAAGTAATGCATGCAAGCATGCCAAGCTTTGTTTTGTTTGAAAAAGTGGTTCCTAATGGGTCATAGACATTTGGGTACACCTAATGGTCATTTTGTAAAGTGGCAAAGTTATTTGCAAAGAGGGTCTCTATTAGATTCCTAAACTTTGTAAGATCCAAATTGGTCATTTACCAAAGTGGCAAAGTTATTAGCAAGAGGGTTTCACTAAGGCATTAGCTTATAGGGTTCACCAAGTATGTTTTCAATTCACCAAACTTGGGGTTTGGGGTTAGTGAGTCTAAAACAAATCAATTTCCAAAGGTTTTTCTTCCAAAATCATTTTTTATAAGAAACCACACTTCTATTTGACTAGAAATGGTTTTTAAATCAAAGATCCTTATTTTGTTTCACCAAATGAGTTGCTATTGCAAAACTTGGTGTTTGGGTCAGTAGGTTTGGTCCAAAACATTTTCTCCAAAGTTTTTCTTTATGAAAGCATTTTCATAAATAAAACAATGGTTTTTAATTAGCTAGAAATGGACTAAACTAATTAATCCATTCTATTCTTTTCCAAAATCATTTTCCAAACTATGGGTTGGTTCCTAGGGTCAGCAAGGTCACAACAAACCAAATTGCAAAGGTTTTAACCTAAATATCATTTTTAAATGATTTTTCTAATGTTAGCAAGCACATAAGAGAATCTGCAAAATCAAACAAGCTAACAGGTACTATTTGCTAAACTAAGGTTAGGGTTGGTTAGAGCTTGTTCTCCTGAATCCAACGACATAAAATTTGTAATTTTTGGACGTGTGGATCCAAAGATACAAAGGTTTGAAAATGGCAAAAGTTTCTGTTTTCAAATCTGTTTTTAAACAGATCAACAGACACGTGTCCTAACCCTATTCGCTGATACCGTTTCGGTTGGATCAAGCGTCGAGAGGCGTTGGATATAACTCAAATCGTGCGGTCCAGAGGACATACCTCTTCGATGTTAAGTGAACTAATTGTGAGCGCCAGATCTAGATCGAACGGTTCCTATCGACCGGCGGCGAATGCTGGCGGTAGCTCGGCGGAGGCGACGCTACAGGGTGTGAGGGAGATAGAGGAGTGGCTCACCGGGCTCAGGGGGTCAAGGTGATGCTCGTCGTACTTCATGATTGGTCAAGGCGCTTCGGCTGTCCTAGATTGCTCGCGGAGTTCTTGTGGCGGCGGTGCTCTTGGGTTGTCGTTGTTGGCGTCGCTGTGGATCACCCCAAGGCACAACAAGGACGCTGTTAGATTCGCAGGACCAAGGCGAGGTTGTGTGCGTGAATGAGAGGGGAAGGGGCGACTGGAAACTACCTGTGGACTTCGCCGGAGATGAAGCAGACGGTGGTGATGCTGGTCGTCGTCGAAGTCGAGGTTAGTGGCACTTTCATGGGCGAGTTTGATGCTGCCGCGATGCGCCTGAGAGTGGTGAAGCTGCCAGCGTACTCAGGGAGGCTCGGGGCGGTGAGGTTTCGTCGGAATCGTCACCGGACCACGTCGGAGCAGAGGGCGGTGTGCGGCGCAATCGTCGGCCTGGGCAGAGAGAGGGAGTGGTCTGGGGGAAATGAAGGAGAAGGCGCTGGCGTTTAAGTAGGCGTCGTCGCAGGGTCGATTAACGGCGGGGTTTAAGCGAATTGATGGTGCCTTCATTGGCTAGAAACGGCGACGGAGGAGGGGGAGAACTGGTCGCGCGGGTGGGGAAGGAGAACAGTGGAAAGAGGGTCCAGCGGTCAGTGGAAAAAGGAGAGAGGAGGAGGTCCACTTGTCAGTCTCTTTGCGGGTTGTTTAGTTGGTGAGGAAAAACGGTTCGGGAAAGAAAATAAGAGGAGGTGGGGTCTGTTGTCAGCGAGTGAGGGAGAGGGGGAAGTGGGTCCCGTTTGTCTGTGACTCAGTGGGTAAGAAAGTGGGTGCCAAATGTTTTATTCGAGGAGAAGACTGGGCTGGTTTTGCTGGGCCTAATGGGCTGGTCTGTTTTTTTTTCTGTCTAAATCTTTTTCCTTTTTCTATTCTATTTTTCTGTTTGAATTTCCAAACTATTATTCCAACAATTAATCACACAATCAAGCAACACTCAAATCAATTCAAACAATCACTCAACTTGTACTTTGAATTTGGTTCTGTTTTTCAACATAATCCAAATCTCAAAATAAAATAATATTTTATTTAATTTAGGATCCATTTAATAATTAAATAAAATGGATCTTTAGTTTATTAATAGGGTTTTGATTTATTTAATAAAATTTCCATTTGAAATCCAATTATTTTCAAAACCAAACCAGAAGGTTTTATTTGAAAAATAAAAGAATACTTGGAAACTTATTTAAATAAATAAATAAGTTTTGGTGTTTAATTAAAATGGGAAAGCCTTTACTTAAATAAAATTGGATATTTAAATCCTTATTATTTTATTTAAATAATCCTTTACTCATTTTAATCAAAGCAAAACCTTTTAATAAAAGATTTCAAAGTAGTAATAAAATACTTGGTGTTCATTTAAAATGGAAAAAGCCTTTACTTAAATAAAATTTGGATATTTAAATCCTTATTATTTTATTTAAATAAACCTTTATTCATTTTATCAAAACAAAATATTTTATTACAAAAGCTTGGCCAAAATTAATTTGGCTTACCTTTTTTATTTGAAAACAAAGTCTTTTATTAAAAGATCCAAATAGTATTTCCCAAAACAATTTATTTTCCTTTGATAAATGTTTATCCAAATAAATCCCTTTAGGATTATTTGTTCACCAATTGGTATGGGTTTTGGTAAGGGCTTTATTGGCTTTGGAAATTCAATTTCCTTATCTTATTATATTCACAAGATCTTGTCTATGGTTCCAAACTAAGTGAAACCAATCTCTATGGTCTTTTCTTGATCCTTTGAGAATATTTGTTGATCAAATTTGGTATGGATCAAATCCATGGATTTGGAGATAACTTGGAAATGATTTTTATTCCATTAGGGTCTAGGGTTTTGGATTTATTTTCCAAGTGTTCAATTTCCAGATACATTCATTGAGGAATGCATTTCCCTTGATTTGGATTTTTGTTGAATTCAAACTTTTACCAAAGTTTGTTCAAGATGGGATTTTGGTTTCCTTTTAGAGACAAAAGTTTCTTTTCACCCTGATTTTCAACAAAAATTTATTTTGTTTATTTAATTTTCACATTACAAGATTTGGAAAATCTTGGGATGTGACAGGCTACCACCCTTAAAATAAATCTCGTCCCGAGATTTGGGGAGGCTAGGGTTACAAGCAGGTTCAAAACAACTAGGGTACTACCACCCTTAAAAATTTTCCAACTAAACTATATCTTGGCTTGCTTGGAATCTTGGAAAACTTCTTCTTGGAAAACTTCTGCTTAGTGTCCTTTGTTTCCATGCTTGACTCATGGGCCAAGGTTGAGTTCTTTCATAGGCTTGTTTATCTTGTTCTTCATCTTTTCTGGACAATTGCTTACATAGTGTCCTGGTTCCTTGCAATTGAAATAGTGGATATCTTGGAGTTCTTTACGTTGCTCTTGTGGACAAGTTGCTACGTAGTGGCCTGGTTCTTTGCAGTTGTTGCACACTACTTGGCCGATCTCTTTATTCTTCGGGTTCTCTGGGCATCCATTGGGGTAGTGTCCCATTTCCTTACATTTACGACATTGCACAAGGCTCATGTCTTGCTTTGGTTTCTTGGGCTTCTTTGATCCTTTGAATTGGGTTGTCTTGTTTGGAGGTATGAGTGGTCCTTTTCCTTTGTCATCAACATTCTTGGCATACTTGGATCCTTCTTGTTTCCTTTGTTCAACAATGGCATAGATGGGGCATTGAGTAGGTACATGGTCGTTTCCTTCACAAAGGTAACAAGTAACTTGAGATGTGGGGCATTGGCCAACTGGATGTTCCTCTTCACAATTGGGGCATTGATCTTCATGCTCTTTGGAAGTGTGATCCTTGTCTCCACAAATAATGCAAGCTGGGGCTCCATCTAGAATAATATTCTTGTCATCCTTGTTGTCATACACTCTTTTGGGATAGTTTTCTTCCATGCTGATCATTTGATTAGTCACCTTAAGCATCAGTTGGGATTGTTCTTCCAAAAACTTTTGCAAGGTAGGGTCTTTATCACTATTGTTGGCTATGAACTGAGTTGTTAGTTGGTTCAACTGGTGTTGGGTTGCTATGAGCTCTCTCATGTTGTCAACTTGGTTGTTGTTGATGTCATCATCCTTGATGCTGGAGTCTCTTGGAGAAGTCATCTGTTTGGGTTGGAGGGGATTTAGAATAGGCAAAAGATTTTTCTAAGGAATCAATTTTATTCACACACATCACAATTTACACAAGCAATGTGCAAGCAATCACAAACAAACACTCCACTCAAACAACAGTTTCAAGCACATACTTAGGCAACAAAATATTTTTGTTACACCACATAAGTTGGTGGGTTTGACTTTAACTAAATTATGGTGGTCCATCTATATGGTTCACTTGTGATCTTTCCATCCTTCTTGGTTGATTCTTCTTGATTGAGATCTTTGTATCCTTTGAGAATTCTTGTCTCTTGGTCACAAATCTTCAAAAGTGTTCAGGGTTTCTTCTAAGTTGTGTTTCCTTAATCTTCAAATCTTGAGCAAGATTTCTTTTAACAGACCACATATGGATCCACCAGAGTTCATTGCATGTGTGTTCTTTTCACATACCACATATGGATCCACCAGAGTTCATTGCATGTCTGTTCTTTTGACGGACCCCATATGGATCCACTAGAGTTTATTGCATGTGTGTTCTTTTCACAAACCACCTATGGATCCACCAGTGTCATTGCATGTGTGTTCTTCTCACAGACCACATATGGATCCACCAGAGTTCATTGCATGTATGTTCTTTTCACAGACCACATATGGATCCACCAGAGTTCATTGCATGTGTGTCCTTTTCACAAACCACATATGGATCCACCAGAGTTCATTGCATGTGTGTTCTTTTCACAAACCACATATGGATCCACCACTGTCATTGCATGTGTGTTCTTTTCATTAACCACATATGGATCCACCTATGTCCTTGCATGTGTGTTCTTCTCACAAATCACATATGGATCCACTAGTGTTATTGCATGTGTGTCCTTTTCATTAACCACAGCTAGAGTCATTGCATGTATGTTCTTTTCATAAGCCACATATGGATCCACTAGTGTCATTGCATGTGTGTTCTTCTCACAAACCACTTATGGATCCACCAGAGTTCATTGCATGTACGTTCTTTTCATAGACCACATATGAATCCACCAGAGTTCATTGCATGTCTATTCTTTTCACAAACCACCTATGGATCCCCTAGTGTCATTTCATGTGTGTTCTTTTCACAGACCACAACTAGAGTCATTGCATGTATGTTCTGTTCATAGACAACATATGGATCCAACAGAGTTCATTGCATGTGTGTTCTTTTCACAGATCACGTATGGATCCACCAGAGTTCATTCCATCTGTGTTCTTTTCATAAACCACGTATGGATCCACCAGAGTTCATTGCATGTCTGTTCTTTTCACAGACCACATATGGATCCACCAGAGTTGATTGCATGTGTGTTCTTTTTACAAACCACAGCTAGAGTCATTGCATCTATGTTCTTTTCACAAACCACATATGGATCCAACAGAGTTCATTGCATGTCTGTTCTTTTCATAGACCACATATGGATCCACCAGAGTTCATTGCATGTATGTTATTTTAACAGACCACATATGGATCCACCATATTTCATTGCATGTGTGTTCTTTTCACAGACCACATATGGATCCACCAGAGTACATTGCATGTCTATTCTTTTAACAGACCACATATGGATCCACCAGAGTTCATTGCATGTGTGTTCTTTTCACAAAACACCTATGGATCCACCAGTGTTATTGCATGTGTGTTCTTCTCACAGACCACATATGGATCCACTAGAGTTCATTGCATGTCTGTTCTTTTCACAAACCACCTACGGATCCACCAGAGTTCATTGCATATGTGTTCTTTTCATAGACCACATATGGATCCACCATAGTTCATTGCATGTCTGTTCTTTTTACAGACCACATATGGATACACTAGAGTTCATTGCATGCGTGTTCTTTTCACAGACCACCTATGGATCCACCAAAGTTCATCGCATCTGTGTTCTTTTCATAGACCACATATGGATCCACTAGAGTTCATTGCATATATGTTCTTTTAACATACCACATATGGATCCACCAGAGTTCATTGCATGTGTGTTCTTTTCATTAACCACGGCTAGAGTCATTGCATGTATGTTGTTCTCACGAACCACATATGGATCCACCAGTGTCATTGCATGTGTGTTCTTCTCACAAACCACCTATGGATCCATCAGAGTTCATTACATGTATGTTGTTTTCACAAACGACATATGGATCCACCAGAGTTCATTGCATGTCTGTTCTTTTAACATACCACATATGGATCCACCAGAGTTCATTGCATGTGTGTTCTTTTCACAAACCACCTATGGATCCACCAGTGTAATTGCATGTGTGTTCTTTTCATTAACCACATATGGATCCACCAGTGTCCTTGCAATGTGTGTTCTTCTCACAAACCCCATATGGATCCACCAGTGTCATTGCAGGTGTGTTCTTTTCATTCACCATAGATAGTCATTGCATGTATGTTCTTTTCATAAACCAGATATGGATCCACCAATGTCATTGCATGTGTGTTCTTCTCACAAACCACCTATGTATCCACTAGAGTTCATTGGATGTATGTTCTTTTCATAGACCACATATGGATCCACCAGAGTTCATTGCATGTGTGTTCTTTTCACAAACCACCTATGGATCCCCTAGTGTCATTGCATGTGTGTTCTTCTCATAGACCACAACTAGAGTCATTGCATGTATGCTCTTTTCATTGACCACATATGGATCCAATAGAGTTCATTGCATGTGTGTTCTTTTCACACACCAGCTATGGATCCACCAGAGTTCATTCCATGTGTGTTCTATTCATAGACCACATATGGATCCACCAGAGTTCATTGCATGTGTGTTCTTTTCAAAGACCACATATGGATCCACTATAGTTCATTGCATGTGTGTTCTTCTCACAAACCACAACTAGAGTCATTGCATGTATGTTCTTTTCACAAACCACATATGGATCCAACAGAGTTCATTGCATGTCTGTTCTTTTCATAGACCACATTTGAATCCACTAGAGTTCATTGCATCTATGTTCTTTTAACAGACCACATATGGATCCACCAAAGTTCATTGCATGTCCGTTCTTTTCACATACCACATATGGATCCACCAGAGTTCATTGCATGTCTGTTCTTTTAACAGACCACATATGGATCCACCAGAGTTCATTGCATGTGTGTTATTTTCACAAACCACCCATAGATCCACCAGTGTAATTGCATGTGTGTTCTTCTCATAGACCACATATGGATCCACCAGAGTTCATTGCATGTCTGTTCTTTTCACAGACCACCTACGGATCCACCAGAGTTCATTGGATCTGTGTTCTTTTCATAGACCACATATGGATCCACCAGAGTTCATTGCATGTGTGTTCTTTTCACAAACCACCCATGGATCCACCAGTGTCATTGCATGTGTGTTCTTCTCACAGACCATATATGGATCCACAGAGTTCATTGCATGTCTGTTCTTTTTACAGACCACCTACGGATCCACCAGAGTTCATTGCATATATGTTCTTTTAACAGACCAAATATGGATCCACCAGAGTTTATTGCATGTGTGTTCTTTTCATTAACCACGGCTAGAGTCATTTCATGTATGTTCTTCTCACGAACCACATATGGATCCACCAGTGTCATTGCATGTGTGTTCTTCTCACAAACCACCTATGGATCCACTAGAGTCCATTACATGTCTGTTCTTTTCACAGACCACATATGGATCCACCAGAGTTCATTGCATGTCTGGTCTTTTAACAGACCACATATGGATCCACCAGAATTCATTGCATGCGTGTTCTTTTCACAAACCACCTATGGATCCACCAGTTTCATTGCATGTGTGTTCTCTTCATTAACCACATATGGATCCACCAGTGTCCTTGCAATTTGTGTTCTTCTCACAAACCACATATGGATCCACCAATGTCATTGCATGTATGTTCTTTTCATTAACCACAGCTAGTCATTGCATGTATGTTCTTTTCATAAACCACATATGGATCCACCAATATCATTGCATGTGTGTTCTTCTCACAAACCACCTATTGATCTACTAGAGTTCATTTCATGTATGTTCTTTTCATAGACCACATATGGATCCACCGGAGTTCATTGCATGTGTGTTCTATTCACAAACCACCTATGGATCCCCTAGTGTCATTGCATGTGTGTTCTTCTCACAGACCACAACTAGAGTCATTGCATTATGTTCTTTTCATATACCATATATGGATCCAACAGAGTTCATTGCATGTGTTTTCTTTTCACAAAATAGCGATGGATCCACCAGAGTTCATTCCATGTGTGTTCTTTTCATAGACCACATATGGATCCACCAGAGTTCATTGCATGTGTGTTCTTTTCGCAGACAACATATGTATCCACTATAGTTCATTGCATTTGTGTTGTTTTCACAAACCACAACTAGAGTCATTGCATGTTTGTTCTTTTTACAAACCACATATGGATCCAACAGAGTTCATTGCATGTCTGTTCTTTTCACAGACCACATATGGATCCACCAGAGTTCATTGCATTTATGTTCTTTTAACAGAACACATATGGATCCACCAGAGTTCATTGCTTGTGCGTTCTTTTCACATACCACATATGGATCCACCAGAGTTCATTGCATGTCTGTTCTTTTAACAGACCACATATGGATCCACCAGAGTTCATTGCATGTGTGTTATTTTCACAAACCACCTATGGATCCACCAGTGTCATTGCATGTGTGTTCTTCTCATAGACCACATATGGATCCACTATAGTTCATTGGATGTCCGTTCGTTTCACAGACCACCTATGGATCCACCAGAGTTCATTGTATGTGTGTTCTTTTCATAGACCACATATGGATCCACCAGAGTTCATTGCATGTCTGTTCTTTTAACAGACCACATATGGATCCACCAGAGTTCATTTTATGTGTGTTCTTTTCACAGACCAGCTATGGATCCACCAGTGTCATTGCATGTGTGTTCTTCTCACAAACCACCTATGGATCCACTAGAGTTCATTGCATGTATGTTCTTTTCATAGACCACATATGGATCCACCAGAGTTCATTGCATGTGTGTTCTTTTCACAAACCACCTATGGATCCCCTAGTGTCATTGCATGTGCGTTTTTTCACAGAACACAACCCGAGTCATTGCATGTATGTTCTTTTCATAGACCACATATGAATCCAACAGAGTTCATTGCATGTGTGTTGTTTTCACAGACCACCTATGGATCCACTAGAGTTCATTGCATGTGTATTCTTTTCATAGACAATATATGGATCCACCAGAGTTAATTGCATGTCTGTTCTTTTCACAGACCACATATGGATCCACCAGAGTTCATTGCATGTATGTTCATTTAACAGACCACATATGGATCCACTAGAGTTCATTGCATGTGTGTTCTTTTCAGAAACCACCCATGGATCCACTAGTGTCATTGCATGTGTGTTCTTTTCATTAACCACATATGGATCCACCAGTGTCCTTGCAATCTGTGTTCTTCTCACAAACCACATATGGATCCACCAGTGTCATTGCATGTGTGTTCTTTTCATTAACCACAGCTAGAGTCATTGCATGTATGTTCTTTTCATAAACCACATATGGATCCACCAGCGTCATTGCATGTGTGTTTTTCTCACAAACCACCTATGGATCCACCAGAGTTCATTCCAGGTATGTTCTTTTCATAGACCACATATGGATCCACTAGAGTTCATTGCATGTATGTTCTTTTCACAAACCACAGTTAGAGTCATTGCATGTATGTTCTCTTCACAAACCACATATGGATCCAACAGAGTTCATTGCATGTTTGTTCTTTTCATAGACCACATATGGATCCACTAGAGTTCATTGCATGTACGTTCTTTTAACAGACCACATATGGATCCACCAGAGTTCATTGCACGTGTGTTCTTTTCACAGACCACATATGGATCCACCAGAGTTCATTGCATGTATGTTCTTTTGATAGACCCCATATGGATCCACCAGAGTTCATTGCATGTGTGTTCTTTTCACAAACCACCTATGGATCCACCAGTGTCATTGCATGTGTGTTCTTCTCACAGACCACATATGGATCCACCAGAGTTCATTGCATGTGTGTCCTTTTCACAAACCACATATGGATCCACCAGAGTTCGTTGCATGTGTGTCCTTTTCACAAACCACCTATGGATCCACCACTGTCATTGCATGTGTGTTCTTTTCATTAACCACATATGGATCCACTAGTGTCCTTGCATGTGTGTTCTTCTCACAAATCACATATCGATCCACTAGTGTCATGGCATGTGTGTTCTTTTCATTAACCACAGCTAGAGTCATTTCATGTATGTTCTTTTCACAAACCACATATGGATCCACCAGTGTCATTGCATGTGTGTTCTTCTCACAAACCACCTATGGATCCACCAGAATTCATTGCATGTATGTTCTTTTCATAGACCACATATGGATCCACCAGAGTTCATTGCATGTGTGTTCTTTTCACAAACCACCTATGGATCCACCAGTGTCATTGCTGGTGTGTTCTTTTCATTAACCACATATGGATCCACCTATGTCCTTGCATGTGTGTTCTTCTCACAAACCACATATGGATCCACCAGTGCCATTGCTTGTGTGTTCTTTTCATTAACCAGAGCTAGAGTCATTGCATGTATGCTCTTTTCACAAACCACATATGGATCCACCAGTGTCATTGCATGTGTGTTCTTCTCATAAACCACCTATGGATCCAACAGAGTTCATTGCATGTATGTTCTTTTCATATACCACATATGGATCCACTAGAGTTCATTGCATGTGTGTTCTTTTCACAAACCACCTATGGATCCCCTAGTGTCATTGCATGTGTGTTCTTCTCACAGACCACAACTAGAGTCATTGCATGTATGTTCTTTTCATAGACCACATATGGATCCAACAGAGTTCCTTGCATGTGTGTTATTTTCACAGACCACCTATGGATCCACCAGTGTTCATTCCATGTGTGTTCTTTTCATAGACCACATATGGATCCACCAGAGTTCATTGCATGTCTGTTCTTTTCACAGACCACATATGGGTCCACAAGAGTTCATTGCATGTGTGTCCTTTTCACAAACCACATATGGATCCACTAGAGTTAATTGCATGTGTGTTCTTTGCACAAACCACCTATGGATCCATCAGTGTCATTGCATGTGTGTTCTTTTCATTAACCACATATGGATCCACCAGTGTCCTTGCATGTGTGTTCTTCTCACAAATCACATATGGATCCACTAGTGTCATTGCGTGTGTGTTCTTTTCATTAACCACAGCTAGAGGCATTGCATGTATGTTCTTTTCACAAACCTCATATGGACCCACCAGTGTCATTGCATGTGTGTTCTTCAAACAAACCACCTATGGATCCACCAGAGTTCATTGCATGTACGTTCTTTTCATAGACCACATATGGATCCACCAGAGTTCATTGCATGTATGTTCTTTTAACATACCACATATTGATCCACCAGAGTTCATTGCATGTGTGTTCTTTTCAGAAACCACCCATGGATCCACCAGTGTCATTGCATGTGTGTTCTTTTCATTAACCACATATGGATCCACCAGTGTCCTTGCAATGTGTGTTCTTCTCACAAACCACATATGGATCCACCAGTTTTATTGCATGTGCGTTCTTTTCATTAACCACAGCTAGAGTCATTGCATGTATGTTCTTTTCGTAAACCACATATGGATCCACCAGCGTCATTGCATGTGTGTTCTTCTCACAAACCACCTATGGATCCACCAGAATTCATTGCATTTATGTTCTTTTCATAGACCACATATGGATCCACCAGAGTTCATTGCACGTGTGTTCTTTTCAAAGACCACATATGGATCCACCAGTGTCCTTGCAATCTGTGTTCTTCTCACAAACCACATATGGATCCACCAGTGTCATTGCACGTGTGTTCTTTTCATTCACCACATCTAGAGTCATTGCATGTATGTTCTTTTCATAAACGACATATGGATCCACCAGCGTCATTGCATGTGTGTTCTTCTCACAAACCACCTATGGATCCACCAGAATTCATTGCACGTATGTTCTTTTCATAGACCACATATGGATCCACCAGAGTTCATTGCACGTGTGTTCTTTTCACAGACCACATATGGATCCACCAGAGTTCATTGCATGTCTGTTCTTTTGATAGACACCATATGGATCCACCAGAGTTTATTGCATGTGTGTTCTTTTCACAAACCACCTATGGATCCACCAGTGTCATTGCACGTGTGTTCTTCTCATAGACCACATATGGATGCACCAGAGTTCATTGCATGTTTGTTCTTTTCACAGACCATATATGGATCCACCAGAGTTCATTGCATGTGTGTCCTTTTCACAAACCACATATGGATCCACCAGAGTTCATTGCATGTGTGTTCTTTTCACAAACCACCTATGGATCCACCACTGTCATTGCATGTGTGTTCTTTTCATTAACCACATATGGATCCACTAGTGTCCTTGCATGTGTGTTCTTCTCACAAATCACATATCAATCCACTAGTGTCATGGCATGAGTGTTCTTTTCATTAACCACAGCTAGAGTCATTTCATGTATGTTCTTTTCACAAACCACATATGGATCCACCAGTGTCATTGCATGTGTGTTCTTCTCACAAACCACCTATGGATCCACCAGAATTCATTGCATGTATGTTCTTTTCATAGACCACATATGGATCCACCAGAGTTCATTGCATGTGTGTTCTTTTCACAAACCACCTAGGGATCCACCAGTGTCATTGCATGTGTGTTCTTTTCATTAACCACATATGGATCCACCAGTGTCCTTGCATGTGTGTTCTTCTCACAAACCTCATATGGACCCACCAGTGCCATTGCATGTGTGTTCTTTTCATTAACCACAGCTAGAGTCATTGCATGTATGCTCTTTTCACAAACCACATATGGATCCACCAGTGTCATTGCATGTGTGTTCTTCTCACAAACCACCTATGGATCCAACAGAGTTTATTGCATGTATGTTCTTTTCATAGACCACATATGGATCCACCAGAGTTCATTGCATGTGTGTTCTTTTCACAAACCACCTATGGATCCCCTAGTGTCATTGGATGTGTGTTCTTCTCACAGACCACAACTAGAGTCATTGCATGTATGTTCTTTTCATAGACCACATATGGATCCAACAGAGTTCCTTGCATGTGTGTTATTTTCACAGACCACCTATGGATCCACCAGTGTTCATTCCATGTGTGTTCTTTTCATAGACCACATATGGATCCACCAGTGTTCACTCCATGTCTGTGCTTTTCATAGACCACATATGGATCCACCAGAGTTCATTGCATGTCTGTTCTTTTCACAGACCACATATGGATCCACCAGAGTTCATTGCATGTGTGTCCTTTTCACAAACCACATATGGATCCACTAGAGTTCATTGCATGTGTGTTCTTTTCACAAACCACCTATGGATCCACCAGTGTCATTGCATGTGTGTTCTTTTCATTAACCACATATGGATCCACCAGTGTCCTTGCATGTGTGTTCTTCTCACAAATCACATATGGATCCACTAGTGTTATTGCATGTGTGTTCTTTTCATTAACCACAGCTAGAGTCATTGCATGTATGTTCTTTGCACAAACCTCATATGGACCCACCAGTGTCATTGCATGTGTGTTCTTCCCACAAACCACCTATGGATCCACCAGAGTTCATTGCATGTACGTTCTTTTCATAGACCACATATGGATCCACCAGAGTTCATTGCATGTCTGTTCTTTTAACAGACCACATATGGATCCACCAAAGTTCATTGCATGTGTGTTCTTTTTCAGAAACCACCCATGGATCCACCAGTGTCATTGCATGTGTGTTCTTTTCATTAACCACATATGGATCCACCAGTGTCCTTGCAATCTGTGTTCTTCTCACAAACCACATATGGATCCACCAGTGTCATTGCATGTGTGTTCTTTTCATTAACCACAGCTAGAGTCATTGCATGTATGTTCTTTTCATAAACCACATATGGACCCACCAGCGTCATTGCATGTGTGTTCTTCTCACAAACCACCTATGGATCCACCAGAATTCATTGCATGTATGTTCTTTTCATAGACCACATATGGATCCACCAGAGTTCATTGCATGTGTGTTCTACTCACAAACCACCTATGGATCCACCAGGGTCATTGCATGTGTGTTCTTTTCATTAAGCACATATGAATCCACCAGTGTCCTTGCATGTGTGTTCTTCTCACAAACCACATATGGATCCACCAGTGCCATTGCATGTGTGTTCTTTTCATTAACCACAGCTAGAGTCAGTGCATGTATGTTCTTTTCACAAACCACATATGGATCCACCATTGTCATTGCATGTGTGTTCTTCTCACAAACCACCTATGGATCCAACAGAGTTCATTGCATGTATGTTCTTTTCATAGACCACATATGGATCCACTAGAGTTCATTACATGTGTGTTCTTTTCACAAACCACATATGGATCCCCTAGTGTCATTGCATGTGTGTTCTTCTCACAAACCACGACTAGAGTCATTGCATGTATGTTCTTTTCATAGACCACATATGGATCCAACAGAGTTCCTTGCATGTGTGTTATTTTCACAGACCACCTATGGATCCACCAGTGTTCATTCCATGTGTGTTCTTTTCATAGACCACATATGGATCCACCAGAGTTCATTGCATGTCTGTTCTTTTCACAGTGGATCCACCAGAGTTCATTGCATGTGTGTTCTTTTAACAGACCACCTATGGATCCACCAGTGTCATTGCAGGTGTGTTCTTCTCACTGACCACATATGGATCCACCAGAGTTCATTGCATGTTTGTTCTTTTCACATACCACATTGGATCCACCAGAGTTCATTGCATGTGTGTCCTTTTCACAAACCACATATGGATCCACTAGAGTTCATTGCATGTGTGTTCTTTTCAGAAACCACCTATGGATCCACCACTATCATTGCATGTGTGTTCTTTTCATTAACCACATATGGATCCACTAGTGTCCTTGCATGTGTGTTCTTCTCACAAATCACATATCGATCCACTAGTGTCATGGCATGTGTGTTCTTTTCATTAAGCACAACTAGAGTCATTGCATGTATGTCCTTTTCACAATCCACATATGGATCCACCAGTGTCATTGCATGTGTGTTCTTCTCACAAACCACCTATGGATCCACCAGAATTCATTACATGTATGTTCTTTTCATAGACCACATATGGATCCACCAGAGTTCATTGCATGTGTGTTCTTTTCACAAACCACCTATGGATCCACCAGTGTCATTGCATGTGTGTTCTTTTCATTAACCACATATGGATCCAACAGTGTCGTTGCATGTGTGTTCTTCTCACAAACCACATATGGATCCACCAGTGCCATTGCATGTGTGTTCTTTTCATTAACCACAACTAGAGTCATTGCATTTATGTTCTTTTGACAAACCACATATGGATCCACCTGTGTCATTGCATGTGTGTTCTTCTCACAAACCACCTATGGATCCAACAGAGTTCATTGCATGTATGTTCTTTTCATAGACCACATATGGATCCACCAGAGTTCATTGCATGTGTGTTCTTTTCACAAACCACCTGTGGATTCCCTAGTGTCATTGCATGTGTGTTCTTCTCAGAGACCACAACTAGAGTCATTGCATGTATGTTCTTTTCATAGACCACATATGGATCCAACAGAGTTCCTTGCATGTGTGTTATTTGCAAACACCACGTATGGATCCACCAGTGTTCATTCCATGTGTGTTCTTTTCATAGACCACATATGGATCCACCAGAGTTCATTGCATGTCTGTTCTTTTCACAGACCACATATGGATCCACCAGAGTTCATTGCATGTGTGTCCTTTTCACAAACCACATATGGATCCACCAGAGTTCATTGCATGTGTGTTCTTTTCACAAACCACCTATGGATCCACCAGTGTCATTCCATGTGTGTTCTTTTCATTAACCACATATGGATCCACCAGTGTACTTGCATGTGTGTTCTTCTCACAAATCACATATGGATCCACTAGTGTCATTGCATGTGTGTTCTTTTCATTAACCACAGCTAGAGTCATTGCATGTATGTTCTTTTCACAAACCTCATATGGACCCACCAGTGTCATTGCATGTGTGTTCTTCTCAAAAACCACCTATGGATCCACCAGAGTTCATTGCATGTACGTTCTTTTCATAGACCACATATGGATCCACCAGAGTTCATTGCATGTTTGTTCTTTTCACAAACCACCTATGGATCCCCTAGTGTCATTGCATGTGTGTTCTATTCACAGACCACAACTAGAGTCATTGCATGTATGTTCTTTTCATAGACCACATATGGATCCAACAGAGTTCATTGCATGTGTGTTCTTTTCATAGAACACGTATGGATCCACCAGAGTTCATTCCAAGTGTGTTCTTTTCATAGACCATGTATGGAACCACTAGAGTTCATTGCATGTCTGTTCTTTTCACAAACCACATATGAATCCACCAGAGTTGATTGCATGTGTGTTCTTTTCACAAACCACACCTAGAGTCATTGCATGTATGTTCTTTTCACAAGCCACATATGGATCCAACAGAGTTTATTGCATGTCTGTTCTTTTCATAGACCACATATGGATCCACCAGAGTTCATTGCATGTATGTTCTTTTAACATACCACAGATGGATCCACCGGAGTTCATTGCATGTGTGTTCTTTTCACAGACCACATATGGATCCACCAGAGTTCATTGCATGTTTGTTCTTTTAACAGACCACATATGGATCCACCAGAGTTCATTGCATGTGTGTTCTTTTCACAAACCACCTATGGATCCACCAGTGTCATTGCATGTGTGTTCTTCTCACAGACCACATATGGATCCACCAGAGTTCATTGCATGTCTGTTCTTTTCACAGACCACCTATGGATCCACCAGAGTTCATTGCATCTGTGTTCTTTTCATAGACCACATATGGATCCACCAGAGTTCATTGCATGTCTGTTCTTTTAACAAACCACATATGGATACACTAGATTTCATTGCATGTGTGTTCTTTTCACATACCACCTATGGATCCATCATAGATCATTACATGTGTGTTCTTTTCATAGACCACATATGGATCCACCAGAGTTCATTGCATGTGTGTTCTTTTCACAGACCACATATGGATCCACTATAGTTCTTTGCATGTGTGTTCTTTTCACAAACCACAGCTAGAGTCATTGCATGTATGTTCTTTTCACAAAACACATATGGATCCAACAGAGTTTTATGCATGTCTATTCGTTTCATAGACCACATATGGATCCACCAGAGTTCATTGCATGTATGTTCTTTTAACAGACCACATATGGATCCACCAGAGTTCATTGCATGTGCGTTCTTTTCACAGACCACTTATGGATCCACCAGAGTTCATTGCATGTCTGTTCTTTTAACAGACCACGTATGGATCCACCAGAGTTCATTGCATGTGTGTTATTTTCACAAACCACCAATGGATCCACCAGTCTCATTGCATGTGTGTTCTTCTTATAGACCACATATGGATCCACTAGATTGCATGTCCATTCCTTTCACAGACCACCTATGGATCCACCAGAGTTCATTGCATGTG
This sequence comes from Avena insularis, assembly GCA_023614405.1. Lineage (NCBI taxonomy): Eukaryota > Viridiplantae > Streptophyta > Magnoliopsida > Poales > Poaceae > Avena > Avena insularis. Next base: position 231,199,156 of record CM042692.1, read on the forward strand.
TGTTCTTTTCATAGACCACATATGGATCCACCAGAGTTCATTGCATGTGTGTTCTTTTTACAAACCACCTATGGATCCACCAGTGTCATTGCATGTGTGTTCTTCTCACAGACCACATATGGATCCACCAGAGTTCATTGCATGTCTGTTCTTTTCACAGACCACCTACGGATCCACCAGAGTTCATTGCATCTGTGTTTTTTTCATAGACCACATATGGATCCACCAGAGTTCATTGCATCTGTGTTCTTTTCATAGACCACATATGGATCCACCAGAGTTCATTGCATGTTTGTTCTTTTCACATACTACATTGGATCCACCAGAGTTCATTGCATGTGTGTCCTTTTCAAAACCACGTATGGATCCACTAGAGTTCATTGCATGTGTGTTCTTTTCACAAACCACCTATGGATCCACCACTGTCATTGCATGTGTGTTCTTTTCATTAACCACATATGGATCCACTAGTGTCCTTGCATGTGTGTTCTTCTCACAAATCACATATCGATCCACTAGTGTCATGGCATGTGTGTTCTTTTCATTAAGCACAGCTAGAGTCATTGCATGTATGTTCTTTTGACAAACAACATATGGATCCACCAGTGTCATTGCATGTGTGTTCTTCTCACAAACCACCTATGGATCCACCAGAATTCATTACATGTATGTTCTTTTCATAGACCACATATGGATCCACCAGAGTTTATTGCATGTGTGTTCTTTTCACAAACCACCTATGGATCCAGCAGTGTCATTGCTTGTGTGTTCTTTTCATTAACCACATATGGATCCACCAGTGTCCTTGCATGTGTGTTCTTCTCACAAACCACATATGGATCCTCTAGTGCCATTGCATGTGTGTTCTTTTCATTAACCACAGCTAGAGTCATTCCATTTATATTCTTTTCACAAACCACATATGGATCCACCAGTGTCATTGCATGTGTGTTCTTCTCACAAACCACCTATGGATCCAACAGAGTTCATTGCATGTATGTTCTTTTCATAGACCACATATGGATCCACCAGAGTTCATTGCATGTGCGTTCTTTTCACAAACCACCTATGGATTCCCTAGTGTCATTGCATGTGTGTTCTTCTCACAGACCACAACTAGAGTCATTGCATGTATGTTCTTTTCATAGACCACATATGGATCCAACAGAGTTCCTTGCATGTGTGTTATTTTCACAGACCACCTATGGATCCACCAGTGTTCATTCCATGTGTGTTCTTTTCATAGACCACATATGGATCCACCAGAGTTCATTGCATGTCTGTTCTTTTCACAGACCACATATGGATCCACCAGAGTTCATTGCATGTGTGTCCTTTTCACAAACCACATATGGATCCACCAGAGTTCATTGCATGTGTGTTCTTTTCACAAACCACCTATGGAACCACCAGTGTCATTGCATGTGTGTTCTTTTCATTAACCACATATGGATCCAGCAGTGTCCTTGCATGTGTGTTCTTCTCACAAATCACATATGGATCCACTAGTGTCATTGCATGTCTGTTCTTTTCATTAACCACAGCTAGAGTAATTGCATGTATGTTCTTTTCACAAACCTCATATGGACCCACCAGTTTCATTGCATGTGTGTTCTTCTCACAAACCACCTATGGATCCACCAGAGTTCATTGCATGTACGTTCTTTTCATAGACCACATATGCATCCACCAGAGTTCATTGCATGTCTGTTCTTTTCACAAACCACCTATGGATCCCCTAGTGTCATTGCATGTGTGTTCTTTTCACAGACCACAACTAGAGTCATTGCAAGTATGTTCTTTTCATATACCACATATGGATCCAACAGAGTTCATTGCATGTGTGTTCTTTTCATAGACCACGTATGGATCCACCAGAGTTCATTCCAAGTGTGTTCTTTTCATAGACCACGTATGGATCCACTAGAGTTCATTGCATGTATGTTCTTTTCACAGACCACATATGGATCCACCAGAGTTGATTGCATGTGTGTTCTTTTGACAAAACACACATAGAGTCATTGCATGTATGTTCTTTTCACAAACCACATATGGATCCAACAGAGTTTATTGCATGTCTGTTCTTTTCATAGACCACATATGGATCCACCAGAGTTCATTGCATGTATGTTCTTTTAACAGACCACATATGGATCCACCGGAGTTCATTGCATGTGTGTTCTTTTCACAGACCACATATGGATCCACCAGAGTTCATTGCACGTCTGTTCTTTTAACAGACCACATATGGATCCACCAGAGTTCATTGCATGTGTGTTCTTTTCACAAACCACCTATGGATCCACCAGTGTCATTGCATGTGTGTTCTTCTCACAGACCAAATATGGATCCACCAGCGTTCATTGCATGTCTGTTCTTTTCACAGACCACCTACGGATACACCAGAGTTCATTGCATCTGTGTTCTTTTCATAAACCACATATGGATCCACCAGAGTTCATTGCATTTCTGTTCTTTTAACAAACCACCTATGGATACACTAGATTTCATTGCATGCGTGTTCTTTTCACATACCACCTATGGATCCATCATAGATCATTACATGTGTGTTCTTTTCATAGACCACATATGGATCCACCAGAGTTCATTGCATGTGTGTTCTTTTCACAGACCACATATGGATCCACTATAGTTCTTTGCATGTGTGTTCTTTTCACAAACCACAGCTAGAGTCATTGCATGTATGTTCTTTTCACAAAACACATATGGATCCACCAGAGTTCATTGCATGTGTGTTCTTTTCATAGACCACATATGGATCCACCAGAGTTCATCGCATGTGTGTTCTTTTCACAGACCACATATGCATCCACCAGAGTTCATTGCATGTGTGTTCTTTTAACAGACCACATATGGATCCACCAGAGTTCATTGCATGTATGTTCTTTTCAAAGACCACCTATAGATCCACCAGAGTTCATTGCATGTGTGTTTTTTTCATAGACCACATATGGATCCACCAGAGTTCATTGCATCTGTGTTCTTTTCATAGACCACATATGGATCCACCAGAGTTCATTGCATGTTTGTTCTTTTCACATACTACATTGGATCCACCAGAGTTCATTGCATGTGTGTCCTTTTCAAAACCACGTATGGATCCACTAGAGTTCATTGCATGTGTGTTCTTTTCACAAACCACCTATGGATCCACCACTGTCATTGCATGTGTGTTCTTTTCATTAACCACATATGGATCCACTAGTGTCCTTGCATGTGTGTTCTTCTCACAAATCACATATCGATCCACTAGTGTCATGGCATGTGTGTTCTTTTCATTAAGCACAGCTAGAGTCATTGCATGTATGTTCTTTTGACAAACAACATATGGATCCACCAGTGTCATTGCATGTGTGTTCTTCTCACAAACCACCTATGGATCCACCAGAATTCATTACATGTATGTTCTTTTCATAGACCACATATGGATCCACCAGAGTTTATTGCATGTGTGTTCTTTTCACAAACCACCTATGGATCCAGCAGTGTCATTGCTTGTGTGTTCTTTTCATTAACCACATATGGATCCACCAGTGTCCTTGCATGTGTGTTCTTCTCACAAACCACATATGGATCCTCTAGTGCCATTGCATGTGTGTTCTTTTCATTAACCACAGCTAGAGTCATTCCATTTATATTCTTTTCACAAACCACATATGGATCCACCAGTGTCATTGCATGTGTGTTCTTCTCACAAACCACCTATGGATCCAACAGAGTTCATTGCATGTATGTTCTTTTCATAGACCACATATGGATCCACCAGAGTTCATTGCATGTGCGTTCTTTTCACAAACCACCTATGGATTCCCTAGTGTCATTGCATGTGTGTTCTTCTCACAGACCACAACTAGAGTCATTGCATGTATGTTCTTTTCATAGACCACATATGGATCCAACAGAGTTCCTTGCATGTGTGTTATTTTCACAGACCACCTATGGATCCACCAGTGTTCATTCCATGTGTGTTCTTTTCATAGACCACATATGGATCCACCAGAGTTCATTGCATGTCTGTTCTTTTCACAGACCACATATGGATCCACCAGAGTTCATTGCATGTGTGTCCTTTTCACAAACCACATATGGATCCACCAGAGTTCATTGCATGTGTGTTCTTTTCACAAACCACCTATGGAACCACCAGTGTCATTGCATGTGTGTTCTTTTCATTAACCACATATGGATCCAGCAGTGTCCTTGCATGTGTGTTCTTCTCACAAATCACATATGGATCCACTAGTGTCATTGCATGTCTGTTCTTTTCATTAACCACAGCTAGAGTAATTGCATGTATGTTCTTTTCACAAACCTCATATGGACCCACCAGTTTCATTGCATGTGTGTTCTTCTCACAAACCACCTATGGATCCACCAGAGTTCATTGCATGTACGTTCTTTTCATAGACCACATATGCATCCACCAGAGTTCATTGCATGTCTGTTCTTTTCACAAACCACCTATGGATCCCCTAGTGTCATTGCATGTGTGTTCTTTTCACAGACCACAACTAGAGTCATTGCAAGTATGTTCTTTTCATATACCACATATGGATCCAACAGAGTTCATTGCATGTGTGTTCTTTTCATAGACCACGTATGGATCCACCAGAGTTCATTCCAAGTGTGTTCTTTTCATAGACCACGTATGGATCCACTAGAGTTCATTGCATGTATGTTCTTTTCACAGACCACATATGGATCCACCAGAGTTGATTGCATGTGTGTTCTTTTGACAAAACACACATAGAGTCATTGCATGTATGTTCTTTTCACAAACCACATATGGATCCAACAGAGTTTATTGCATGTCTGTTCTTTTCATAGACCACATATGGATCCACCGGAGTTCATTGCATGTGTGTTCTTTTCACATACCACATATGGATCCACCAGAGTTCATTGCACGTCTGTTCTTTTAACAGACCACATATGGATCCACCAGAGTTCATTGCATGTGTGTTATTTTCACAAACCACCTATGGATCCACCAGTGTCATTGCATGTGTGTTCTTCTCACAGACCAAATATGGATCCACCAGTGTTCATTGCATGTCTGTTCTTTTCACAGACCACCTACGGATACACCAGAGTTCATTGCATCTGTGTTCTTTTCATAAACCACATATGGATCCACCAGAGTTCATTGCATTTCTGTTCTTTTAACAAACCACCTATGGATACACTAGATTTCATTGCATGCGTGTTCTTTTCACATACCACCTATGGATCCACCAAAGTTCATTACATGTGTGTTCTTTTCATAGAGCTCATATGGATCCACCAGAGTTTGTTGCATATATGTTCTTTTAACAGACCACATATGGATCCACCAGAGTTCATTGCATGTGTGTTCTTTTCATTAACCACGGCTAGAGTCGTTGCATGTATGTTCTTCTCACGAACCACATATGGATCCACTACTGTCATTGCATTGGTGTTCTTCTCACAAACCACCTATGGATCCACCAGAGTTCATTACATGTCTGTTCTTTTCACCGACCACATATGGATCCACCAGAGTTCATTGCATGTCTGTTCTTTTAATAGACCACATATGGATCCACCAGAGTTCATTGCATGTGTGTTCTTTTCACAAACCACCTATGGATCCACTAGTGTCATTGCATGTGTGTTCTTTTCATTAACCACATATGGATCCACCAGTGTCCTTGCAATGTGTGTTCTTCTCGCAAACCACATATGGATCCACCAGTGTCATTGCAAGTGTGTTATTTTTATTAACCACAGCTAGTCATTGCATGTATGTTCTTTTCATAAACCACATATGGATCCACCAGTGTCATTGCATGTGTGTTCTTCTCACAAACCACCTATGGATTCACCAGAGTTCATTGCAGGTATATTATTTTCATAGACCACGTATGGATCTACCAGAGGTCATTTCATGTGGGTTCTTTTCACAAACCACCTATGGATCCCCTAGTGTCATTGCATGTGTGTTCTTCTCACATACCCCGACTAGAGTCATTGCATGTATGTTCTTTTCATAGACCACATATGGATCCAACAGAGTTCATTGCATGTGTGTTCTTTTCAACGACAAGCTATGGATCCACCAGAGTTCATTCCATCTGTGTTCTTTTCATAAACCAGATATGGATCCACCAGAGTTCATTGCATTTGTGTTCTTTTCACATACCACATATGGATCCACTATAGTTCTTTGCATGTGTGTTCTTTTCACAAACCACAGCTAGAGTCATTGCATGTATGTTCTTTTCACAAAACACATATGGATCCAACAGAGTTTATTGCATGTCTATTCTTTTCATAGACCACATATGGATCCACCAGAGTTCATTAAATGTATGTTCTTTTAACAGACCACATATGGATCCACCAGAGTTCATTGCATGTGCGTTCTTTTCACAGACCACTTATGGATCCACCAGAGTTCATTGCATGTCTGTTCTTTTAACAGACCACATATGGATCCACCAGAGTTCATTGCATGTGTGTTATTTTCAAAACCAGCAATGGATCCACCAGTCTCATTGCATGTGTGTTCTTCTCATTGACCACATATGGATCCACTAGATTGCATGTCCGTTCTTTTCACAGACCACCTATGGATCCACCAGAGTTCATTGCATGTGTGTTCTTTTCATAGACCACATATGGATCCACCAGAGTTTATTGCATGTCTTTTCTTTTCATAGACCACATATGGATCCACCAGAGTTCATTGCATGTATGTTCTTTTGACAGACCACATATGGATCCACCGGAGTTCATTGCATGTGTGTTCTTTTCACAGACCACATATGGATCTAGCAGAGTTCATTGCATGTGTGTTCCTTTCACAAACCACCTATGGATCCCCTAGTGTCATTGCATGTGTGTTATTTTCACATACCACAACCAGAGTCATTGCATGTATGCTCTTTTCATATACCACATATGGATCCAACAGAGTTCATTGCATGTGTGTTCTTTTCACAGACCACCTATGGATCCACTAGAGTTCATTGCATCTGTATTCTTTTCGTAGACAACATATGGATCCACAAGAGTTCATTGCATGTGTGTTCTTTATACATACCACCTATGGATCCACCAGTGTCATTGCATGTGTGTTCTTCTCACAAACCACCTATGGATCCACCAGAGTTCATTGCATGTATGTTCTTTTCATAGACCACATATGGATCCACCAGAGTTCATTCCATGTGTGTTCTTTTCACAAACCACCTATGGATCCCCTAGTGTCATTGCATGTGTGTTCTTTTCACAGACCACAACTAGAGTCATTGCATGTATGTTCTTTTCATATACCACATATGGATCCAACAGAGTTCATTCCATGTGTGTTCTTTTCACAGACCACCTATGGATCCACTAGAGTTCATTGCATGTGTATTCTTTTCGTAGACAGCATATGGATCCACCAGAGTTAATTGCATGTCTGTTCTTTTCACATACCACATATGGATCCACCAGAGTTCATTGCACGTCTGTTCTTTTAACAGACCACATATGGATCCACCAGAGTTCATTGCAAGTGTGTTCTTTTCACAAACCACCTACGGATCCCCTAGTGTCATTGCATGTGTGTTCTTCTCACAGACCACAACTAGAGTCATTGCATGTATGTTCTTTTCATAGACCACATATGGATCCAACAGAGTTCATTGCATGTGTGTTCTTTTCACAGACAGGCTATGGATCCAGCAGAGTTCATTCCATGTGTGTTCTTTTCATAGACCACCTATGGATCCACCAGAGTTTATTGCATGTGTGTTCTTTTCACAAACCACATATGGATCCACTATAGTTCATTGCATGTGTGTTCTTTTCACAAACCACAGCTATATTCATTGCATGTATGTTCTTTTCACAAACCACATATGGATCCAACAGAGATCATTGCATGTATGTTCTTTTAACAGACCACATATGGATCCACCAGAGTTCATTGCATGTGCGTTCTTTTCATAGACAACATATGGATCCACCAGAGTTCATTGCATGTTTGTTCTTTTAACAGACCACATATGGATCCACCAGAGTTCATTGCGTGTGTGTTATTTTCATAAACCACCAATAGATCCAACAGTGTCATTGCATGTGTGTTCTTCTCATAGACCACATATGGATCCACTAGAGTTCATTGCATGTCCGTTCTTTTCACAAACCACCTATGGATCCACCAGAGTTCATTGCATGTGTGTTCCTTTCATAGACCACATATGGATCCACCGGAGTTCATTGCATGTCTGTTCTTTTAACAGACCACATATGGATCCACCAGATTTCATTTTATGTGTGTTCTTTTCACAGACCACCTATGGATCCACCAGGTTATTGCATGTGTGTTCTTCTCACAAACCACCTATGGTTCCACAAAAGTTCATTGCATGTATGTTATTTTCATAGACCACATATGGATCCACCAGAGTTCATTGCATGTGTGTTCCTTTCACAACCCACCTATGGATCCCCTAGTGTCATTGCATGTGTGTTCTTTTCACAGACCACAACCAGAGTCATTGCATGTATGTTCTTTTCATATACCACATATGGATCCAACAGAGTTCATTGTATGTGTGTTCTTTTCACAGACCACCTATGGATCCATTAGAGTTCATTGCAAGTGTATTCTTTTTGTAGATAACATATGGATCCACCAGAGTTAATTGCATGTCTGTTCTTTTCACAGACCACATATGGATCCACCAGAGTTTGTTGCATGTCTGTTCTTTTAACAGACCACATACGGATCCACCAGAGTTCATTGCATGTGTGTTCTTTTCACAAACCTCCTATGGATCCACTAGTGTCATTCAATGTGTGTCCTTTTCAGTAACCAGATATGGATCCACCAGTGTCCTTGCAATGTGTGTTCTTCTCACAAACCACATATGGATCCACCAGTGTCATTGCATGTGCGTTGTTTTCATTAATCACAGCTAGAGTCATTGCATGTATGTTCTTTTCATAAACCACATATGGATCCACCAGCGTCATTGCATGTGTGTTCTTCTCACAAACCACCTATGGATCCACCAGAGTTCATTGCATGTATGTTCTTTTCATAGACCACATATGGATCCACCAGAGTTTATTGCATGTGTGTTCTTTTCACAAACCACCTCTGGATCCCCTAGTGTCATTGCATGTGTGTTCTTCTCACAGACCACAACTAGAGTCATTGCATGTATGTTCTAGACCACATATGGATCCCACAGCATTCATTGCATGTGTGTTCTTTTCACAGACCAGCTATGGATCCACTAGAGTTCATTCCATGTGTGTTCTTTTCATTCGCCACATATGGATCCACCTGAGTTCATTGCATGTCTGTTCTTTTCATAGACCACATATGGATCCACTAGAGTTCATTGCATGTGTGTTCTTTTCACAAACCATAGTAGAGTCATTGCATGTATGTTCTTTTCACAAACCACATATGGATCCAACAGAGTTCATTGCATTTCTATTCTTTTCATAGACCACATATGGATCCACCAGAGTTCATTGCATGTGCGTTCTTTTCACAGACCACATATGGATCCACCAGAGTTTATTGCATGTCTGTTCTTTTAACAGACCACATATGGATCCACCAGAGTTCATTGCATGTGTGTTAATTTCACAAACCACCAATGGATCCACCAGTGTCATTGCATGAGTTTTGTTCTCATAGACCACATATGGATCCACTAGAGTTCATTGCATGTCCGTTATTTTCACAGACCACCTATGGATCCACCAGAGTTCATTGCATGTGTGTTCCTTTCATAGACCACGTATGGATCCACCAGAGTTCATTGCATGTCTGTTCTTTTAACAGACCACATATGGATCCACCAGAATTCATTTTATGTGTGTTCTTTTCACAGACCACCTATGGATCCACCAGTGTCATTGCATGTGTGTTCTTCTCACAAACCACCTATGGATCCAGTAGAGTTCATTGCATGTATGTTCTTTTCATAGACCACATATGGATCCACCAGACTTCATTGCATTTGTGTTCTTTTCACAAACCACCTATGGATCCCCTAGTGTCATTGCATGTGTGTTCTTTTCATGCATCACAACCGAGTCATTTCATGTATGTTCTTTTCATATACCACATATGGATCCAAAAGAGTTCATTGTATGTGTGTTCTTTTCACAGACCACCTATGGATCCACTAGAGTTCATTGCATCTGTATTCTTTTCATAGACAACATATGGATCCACCAGAGTTAATTGCATGTCTGTTCTTTTCACAGACCACATATGGATCCACCAGAGTTCATTGCATGTTTGTTCTTTTAACAGACCACATATGGATCCACCAGAGTTAATTGCACGTGTGTTCTTTTCACAAACCATAGCTAGAGTCATTGCATGTATGTTCTTTTCATAGACCACATATGGATCCACGAGAGTTCATTTCATGTGGGTTCTTTTCACAAACCACCTATGGATCCCCTAGTGTCATTGCATGTGTGTTCTTCTCACATACCCCGACTAGAGTCATTGCATCTATGTTCTTTTCATAGACCACATATGGATCCAACAGAGTTCATTGCATGTGTGTTCTTTTCAACGACAAGCTATGGATCCACCAGAGTTCATTCCATCTGTGTTCTTTTCATAAACCACATATGGATCCACCAGAGTTTATTGCATGTCTGTTCTTTTCACAAACCACCTATGGATCCACCAGAGTTCATTGCATGTGTGTTCTTTTCACAGACCACATATGGATCCACTAGAGTTCATTGCATGTGTGTTCTTTTCACAAATCACAGCTAGAGTCATTGCATGTTTGTTCTTTTCACAAACCACATATGGATCCAACAGATTTCATTGCGTGTCAGTTCTTTTCATGGACCACATATGGATCCACCGGAGTTCATTGCATGTTTGTTCTTTTAACAGACCACATAAGGATCCACCAGAGTTCATTGCATGTGCGTTCTTTTCACAGACCACATATGGATCCACCAGAGTTCATTGCATGTCTGTTCTTTTAACAGACCACATATGGATCCACCAGAATTCATTTTATGTGTGTTCTTTTCACAGACCACCTATGGATCCACCAGTGTCATTGCATGTGTGTTCTTCTCACAAACCACCTATGGATCCAGTAGAGTTCATTGCATGTATGTTCTTTTCATAGACCACATATGGATCCACCAGACTTCATTGCATTTGTGTTCTTTTCACAAACCACCTATGGATCCCCTAGTGTCATTGCATGTGTGTTCTTTTCACAGACCACAACCAGAGTCATTACATGTATGTTCTTTTCATATACCACATATGGATCCAAAAGAGTTCATTGTATGTGTGTTCTTTTCACAGACCACCTATGGATCCACTAGAGTTCATTCCATCTGTATTCTTTTCATAGACAACATATGGATCCACCAGAGTTAATTGCATGTCTGTTCTTTTCACAGACCACATATGGATCCACCAGAGTTCATTGCATGTCTGTTCTTTTAACAGACCACATATGGATCCACCAGAGTTCATTGCACGTGTGTTCTTTTCACAAACCATAGCTAGAGTCATTGCATGTATGTTCTTTTCATAGACCACATATGGATCCACGAGAGTTCATTTCATGTGGGTTCTTTTCACAAATCACCTATGGATCCCCTAGTGTCATTGCATGTGTGTTCTTCTCACATACCCCGACTAGAGTCATTGCATGTATGTTCTTTTCATAGACCACATATGGATCCAACAGAGTTCATTGCATGTGTGTTCTTTTCAACGACAAGCTATGGATCCACCAGAGTTCATTCCATCTGTGTTCTTTTCATAAACCACATATGGATCCACCAGAGTTCATTGCATGTCTGTTCTTTTCACAAACCACCTATGGATCCACCAGAGTTCATTGCATGTGTGTTCTTTTCACAGACCACATATGGATCCACTAGAGTTCATTGCATGTGTGTTCTTTTCACAAATCACAGCTAGAGTCATTGCATGTATGTTCTTTTCACAAACCACATATGGATCCAACAGATTTCATTGCGTGTCAGTTCTTTTCATGGACCACATATGGATCCACCAGAGTTCATTGCATGTTTGTTCTTTTAACAGACCACATAAGGATCCACCAGAGTTCATTGCATGTGCGTTCTTTTCACAGACCACATATGGATCCACCAGAGTTCATTGCATGTCTGTTCTTTTAACAGACCACATATGGATCCACCAGAGTTCATTGCATGTCTGTTATTTTCCAAGCCACCAATGGATCCACCAGTGTCATTGCATGTGTGTTCTTCTCATAGACCACATATGGATCCACTAGAGTTCATTACATGTCCGTTCTTTTCACAGACCACCTATGGATCCACCTGAGTTCATTGCATGTGTGTTCCTTTCATAGACCACATATGGATCCACCAGAGTTCATTGCATGTCAATTCTTTTAACAGACCACATATGGATCCACTAGAGTTCATTTTATGTGTGTTCTTTTCACAGACAACCTATGGATCCACTAGTGTCATTGCAAGTGTGTTCCTCTCACAAACCACCTATGGATCCAGCAGAGTTCATTGCATGTATGTTCTTTTCATAGACCACATATGGATCCACCAGACTTCATTGCATGTCTGTTCTTTTCACAAACCACCTATGGATCCCCTAGTGTCATTGCATGTGTGTTCTTTTCACAGACCACAACCAAAGTCATTACATGTAGGTTCTTTTCATATACCACATATGGATCCAACAGAGTTCATTGTATGTGTGTTCTTTTCACTGACCACCTATGGATCCACTAGAGTTCATTGCATGTGTATTCTTTTCGTAGACAAGATATGGATCCACCAGAGTTAATTGCATGTCTGTTCTTTTCACAGACCACATATGGATCCACCAGAGTTCATTGCATGTCTGTTCTTTTCATAGACCACATATGGATCCACTAGAGTTCATTGCATGTGTGTTCTTTTCACAAACCACAGCTAGAGTCATTGCATGTATGTTCTTTTCACAAACCACATATGGATCCAACAGAGTTCATTGCATGTCTGTTCTTTTCATAGACCACATATGGATCCACCAGAGTTCATTGCATGTATGTTCTTTTAACATTCCACATAAGGATCAAACAGAGTTCATTGCATGTGTGTTCTTTTCACAGACCACATATGGATCCACTAGAGTTCATTGCATGTCCGTTCTTTTGACAGACCACATATGGATCCACGAGAGTTCATTGCATGTGTGGTATGTTCACAAACCACCTATGGATCCACTAGTGTCATTGCATGTGTGTTCTTCTCACAGACCACATATGGATCCACTAGAGTTCATTGCATGTCCGTTCTTTTCACAGACCACCTATGGATCCACCAGAGTTCATTGCATGTGTGTTCTTTTCATAAACCACATATGGATCCACCAGAGTTCATTGCATGTCTGTTCTTTTCATAGACCACGACCAGAGTCATTGCATGTATGTTCTTTTCATAGACCACATATGGATCCAACAGAGTTCATTGCATGTGTGTTCTTTTCACAGACCACCTATGAATCCACTAGAGTTCATTGCATGTGTGTTCTTTTCATAGACGACATATGGATCCACCAGAGTTAATTGCATGTCTGTTCTTTTCACAGACCACATATGGATCCACCAGAGTTAATTGCATGTCTGTTCTTTTAATATACCACATATGGATCCACTAGAGTTCATTCCATGTGTGTTCTTTTCACAAACCACATATGATCCACCAGCGTCATTGCATGTGTGTTCTTTTCATTAACCACATATGGATCCACCAGTGTCCTTGCAATGTGTGTTATTCTCACAAACCACATATGGATCCACCAGTGTCATTGCATGTGTGTTCTTTTCATTAACCATAGCTAGAGTCATTGCATATATGTTCTTTTCATAAACCACATATGGATCCACGAGTGTCATTGCATGTGTGTTCTTCTCACAAACCACCTATGGATCCACCAGAGTTCATTGCATGTATGTTCTTTTCATAGACCACAAATGGATCCACCAGAGTTCATTGCATGTGTGTTCTTTTCACAAACCACCTATGGCTCCCCTAGTGTCATTGCATGTGTGTTCTTCTCACAGACCATAGCTAGAGTCATTGCATGTATGTTCTTTTCATAGACCACATATGGATCCAACAGAGTTCATTGCATGTGTGTTGCTTTCACAGACCAGCTATGGATCCACCAGAGTTCATTCCACGTGTGTTCTTTTCATTCGCCACATATGGATCCACCAGAGTTCATTGCATGTCTGTTCTTTTCATCGACCACATATAGATCAACTAGAGTTCATTGCATGTGTGTTCTTTTCACAAACCACAGCTAGATTCATTGCATATATGTTCTTTTCACAAACCACATATGGATCCAACAGAGTTCATTGCATATCTGTTCTTTTCATAGACCACATATGGATCCACCAGCGTTCATTGCATGTATGTTCTTTTACCAGACCACATATGGATTCACCAGAGTTCATTGCATGTGTGTTCTTTTCAAAGACCACATATGGATCCACCAGAGTTTATTGCATGTTTGTTCTTTTTACAGACCACATATGGATCCACTAGAGTTCATTGCATGTGTGTTATTTTCACAAACCACCAATGGATCCACCAGTGTCATTGCATGTGTGTTCTTCTCACAGACGACATATGGATCCACTAGAGTTCATTGCATGTCCGTTCTTTTCACAGACCACCTATGGATTCACTAGAGTTCATTGCATGTGTGTTCTTTTCATAGACCACATATGGATCCACCATAGTTCATTGCATGTCTGTTCTTTTAACAGACCACATATGGATCCACCAGAGTTCATTTTATGTGTGTTCTTTTCACAGACCAGCTATGGATCCACCAGTGTCATTGCATGTGTGTTCTTCTCACAAACCACCTATGGATCCACCAGAGTTCATTGCATGTATGTTCTTTTCATAGACCACATATGGATCCACCAGAGTTCATTGCATGTGTGTTCTTTTCACAAACCACCTATGGATCCCCTAGTGTCATTGCATGTGTGTTCTTTTCACAGACCACAACCAGAGTCATTGCACGTATGTTCTTTTCATAGACGACATATGGATCCAACAAAGTTCATTGCATGTGTGTTCTTTTCACAGACCACCTATGGATCCACTAGAGTTCATTGCATGTGTGTTCTTTTCATAGACAACATATGGATCCATCAGAGTTAATTGCATGTCTGTTTTTTTCACAGACCACATATGGATCCACCAGAGTTCATTGCATGTGTGTTCTTTTCACAAACCACATATGGATCCACTAGAGTTTATTGCATGTGTGTTCTTTTCACAAACCACCTATGGTTCCACAAGTGTCATTGCATGTGTGTTCTTTTTATTAACCACATATGGATCCACCAGTGTCCTTGCATGTGTGTTCTTCTCACAAACCACATATGGATCGACCATTATCATTGCATGTGCGTTATCTTCATTAACCACAGCTAGAGTCATTGCATATATGTTCTTTCCACAAACCACATATGGATCCACCAGTGTCATTGCAGGTGTGTTCTTCTCACAAACCACATATGGATCCACCAGCGTTCATTACATGTGTGTTCTTTTCATAGACAACATATGGATCCACCAGAGTTCATTACATGTCTGTTATTTTCACAGAACACATATGGATCGACCAGAGTTCATGTTGTGACCTCGGATCTGGTAGAGATCCTAAGTCCATGTGATTAACATGCTAGTCCCTGGATCATTAGCTAGCACTCACAGTCGATGAAATACCATGTAAAACACAAGTCTTTATTACATGAATCGAATAATCCAGACTTCACATTATTACAACAGAAGCGAATTAATACAACTTGTAGTCCCATCAATGCCACAGGCAGGTTGAGTGAAGACCCGCGATCCTATCGCACCTTTCAACGATGATCTCCAAATTCTGCACATAAAATGTGCAGCCAAACGAGTTGGTCAATACTTTGAATGTATTGGCAAATTACACCATGAAGGAAAAGATTTGGCATATTTCTACATGCAAGGCTAAGAATAGGCTTTTGGGGTTCATTTGCATAAAGCCAATTTTCTCTAAGTAAGAAGAAAAGTGGAAGATTTTTACCCTACTTTGTAAACCGTTGATTAAGTAGAATAGGGTCGAATGGAACACGAGGATATTACTCACCAAGTGCCCAACCAACCTAGCACTTGTATATTACTCACCAAGTTTCCAAAATCCCACCCATTAGCGATATTACTCATGCCATGGGGTTTTAGAAACTTTAAGTTTGAAAAGAGAGAGGAAGATCCTTTAGAGGCTCCATCCTTCAGATGCTCAAAGTGTTCTTTTTCGTGAACTCGACTGATCGATCAGATTGCAATACTCCCGAGAGGTTGTGCACTTTCCCCACAATCCACGATCAAGTCCTTTTACAGACAAGACCATGTCGAGGCTTTCCCTTAGTAGCCCCTCTACCAGCTGGATCCAACCGTGCCAATAACCTCCAAATGTTGGTACCCCGGCGAGGTTTCCTACTAAGTACTAGGCCAAGACAGAGCCCATATGTATTGTGATTGCACTAGAAGCTTCTGAATTCTGAAACATGGCAGACTTCTTTGATTCCTGGGCGGCCGTCCTCGATCAAATTCCACTCGTTGACCCGACAACCATTCCGCCCAGAAGAAAACTTAGTTTTATTTTGAAGGGGGTTTTGAGAGGAAAAGGTTCGTTCGAGAGAGCTTTATACTTAGAATTTTTTTAGTCTTTTGAACCCCCAACGATACTTTGTATATATATAGCATAGCAAGCAGTACTTAGCAAAAACAGGATAACCTATTAGGATGGGAAAATCCTAAGTATAGAGCTACTCATGCCATACTATAAAACCGCACTTGCAAAATAATACTAAGAAAATCTACCAAAGTCCTACACATGCATACTACAGAATTTGAAGATCAAAACATGCATAGTCAAAACTGGGACATAAATATGAACAAGTGGTGTAACTTGCCTTAGTATAATTTGACGATGATT
Source organism: Avena insularis (assembly GCA_023614405.1). Taxonomy (NCBI): domain Eukaryota; kingdom Viridiplantae; phylum Streptophyta; class Magnoliopsida; order Poales; family Poaceae; genus Avena; species Avena insularis. The sequence continues at coordinate 231,216,206 of CM042692.1, forward strand.
AATTCTTCATGAACGCTCTTGCAGTCCGATTAAATCTAACGTATAGAATACATTATAATAATAAGCATCCATTGCAAATAAAGAGCCAACATAAAAATGCGGTAAGACATCAAATACCAAAACACCAACTCATGAACAAAACTAAACGTGCAGCACCTTAAATTGCTTATTTAATAATATATGCTCTACACTATAGGGTGCGTGGCAAAATTTGCAAGCATTAGTTGAAGAGAAAATGTAGATTTCATATTATGGTCAAAATAAGGTTAAAATCAAAATCTAAATTTAACAAATTCAAATTTTTGATAGTTTATAAAACTAGTGATTCTGGATAGATAATTTTAATTATCGATCCAATGCAACGAAAAACCTCTATATTGGATCTAACAATCAAAAGATATTGAATTTCAAAGTTGAGAGCAGACCAGACGTGCACCCGATCCAGATTTTATTAGGCATGCGTTTTAGATTATTTTGCTTTGATATGGAGCTTATACTACAACATATACTCGTGTGCGTACAAGTTAAATAGAAAAAGAACATGGTGCCAGTTCCATGTTATAATATGTTCGATTAGTCAACTATCTTAGACAGTTTAGAGGTCGGACGGACGGAGGTGTTTATCACGTACCAGCTCGCGCGGATGCTCGGGAAGACTGACGGTGGTGAACTCAGAACACAGAAGCATGCAATGGTCTGGTGATCTCCGTGGCTCTAGCGAACATGAGGACACGCCTGGTGGTCGCCTGCCTTTGGCTTCTCTGCGCGTTGAAGACGATGGCATGAACTAGTGCGGTCTATCAAAAACAGAGTCTGATCATCACAGTATACGCGCGTGGGAAAAAATCAGTGGCCAGGTTAGGGTGTTAGTGCTCGGTTGTTTCGATTAAAACGATCTGATCTCACGATTACAGAATAATGAGTAGCTATAGAAAGATGAGCATACCAGCGGCAGACACGGCGGCGAGAAGACGACGACGGCGGAGTCAGACATGGTCCATGGCGGGGATCCGGGGTTAGGCGAGAACTGTACGACATTCATGACGAGATTCAGACGTCCTCCCGTGTGAGAGAGAGAAAAAAATACACACATCATGTGATAAGCTTGGGATCGGCTCGGTTACTAAAACAACACTGATCTAATCTGGATAACACACGTTGCTAGGAGTAGCATTACTAAGGACCTGATGATGCGAAAAAGTATACCTCGATGGCTGACGTACGTGGATGCAGAGGACGCTTCGGCAATCTATGCGGTGCTGGACAGCGTCCCTGACAACGAGGCAGAATTTAGGCGTGGTCGCTGTACTTCTCCTGCTACTCCTACCCACGATACGTCTGGCTATAGGTTCTGCAGCGGCGACGAACTTCGATGCTCCTGTAGACGAAAAAGTAAAAATAAAGGGAAGGGAGATGGAGTAGAGATTCATAACGGGGGTGAGGGAGAGCTCGAAAATTACTGCAGTCGACCGAAATCGCCGTTTCGAAACTTCGGTGATGGTGTTCTCCGGAGTTATCGAGATCGATCGATTTAGTAGAATAGGTTAGGGATTTTTGCCAAAAATCGAACGGAGAGCAGGAGGGGGTATTTATGGAGGGGTTTTCATGGACGAGGGGCAAAGTAATCAGCCAAATTGAAGAAATTTTTGCGGGACTTTACCGATAAACAACGAACTGGGTTCATCTCGGTTTCTATCGAGAGAAAGAATACGAAGGTGGGCCCATCGCGTCAGTGGCTGGAGGAAGAAAAAATAGGGGAGAGACATACTGTTTCGGTTGACCAAAACGTACGCGTGAGGTACTCGGCTGGGCCACTCGTAGTGCATGCGGTGAGTTGTGTGCGTGACTAGGCTGGCCTCTTCACGTGAAGGTAACTCACGGTTTCTCTTTTCCATATTTTTTTGTTCTTTTCTCTTTTATTTAGAGAGCACGTATATGGGTATAAAGTACCACCTAACATTCTAAACGAATTTCAGAAAAAGCTAGATCAATATGTTGGACTTATAAAATATGTTTCCAGCTGAAAACTTAAAACATAGATATATGTTTTTTTATGCCACTTTGGCCTCACATGGCTACTTATGCAATTTTTAAAATAGTTTTAGGACTTTAATTTTAATATCCAAACGCTTTCACAAAATGCACAAAATCTACGTGCAATTATAGAGATCATAAAGAATCATCTTGAAATCCAAAATGAAGAAGTCATATTATCTTCCCTCAGTTGATTCTGTAAGTTGAAATTATTTATTAATATTCTAAAAAAATCCAAAATGCAATTTAAGATTCAAATAACATGAAATGGAATATTCTCCAATACTTATATTAGGAAATGTCATGTTATTTCCTCTCTGGAGAAAATGAAACAAGTGTTTGGAAAATATTCGAGTATTCCAGAAAGCAAAATATGTGCAAATAAAATGCAGACAACACTTTCTTGGATTTGTATAGGAGTTTCCCAACCAATAATTTTATTTTGGATAGTCATATTAATCCGCTCTTTTTAATATTGCTTAGAAAAGTCTTAAACTAATCCTCAAAAAAAATCCTTTTTAATCAAATTTCAATAAGGTCAATAACTCAATCAACTTACATAAAAAAAATTACATTCCAAAATAGGAAATTTTTGGGATGTTATAGTTCATTGCATGTGTGTTCTTTTCACAAACCACAGCTAGAGTCATTGCATGTATGTTCTTTTTACAAACCACATATGGGTCCAACATAGTTCATTGAATGTCTGTTCTTTTCATAGACCACATATGGATCCACCAGAGTTTATTGCATGTATGTTCTTTTAAAAGACCACATATGGATCCACCAGAGTTGATTGCATATGTGTTCTTTTAACAAACCAAATCTACAGTTATTGCATGTGTGTTCTTTTCACAGACCACATATGGATCCACCATAATTTCTTACATGTCTGTTCTTTTCACAAACCACCTATGGATCCACTAGAGTTCATTGCATGTGTGTTCTTTTCACATACCACATATGGATCCACCAGAGCTCATTGCATATCTGTTCTTTTAACAGACCACATATGGATCCACCAGAGTTCATTCCACATGTGTTCTTTTCACAGACCACCTATGGATCCACCAGAGTTCATTGCATGTGTGTTATTTTCATAGACCACATATGGATCCACCAGAGTTTATTGGATGTGTGTTCTTTTCACAGACCACACATGGATCCACCAGAGTTCATTGCATTTACGTTCTTTTCACAAACCACCTATGGATCCACCAGTGCCATTGCATATGTGTTCTTTTCATTAACCACATATGGATCCACTAGTGTCCTTAATGTGTGTTCTTCTCACAAACCACATATGGATCCACCAGTGTCATTGCATGTGTGTTCTCTTCATTAACCACAACTAGAGTCATTGCATGTATGTTCTTTTCACAGACCACGTATGGATACAACAGTGTCATTGCATGTGTGTTCTTCTCATAAACCACCTATGGATCCACCAGAGTTCATTGCATGTGTGTTGTTGGGGGGATACCTCCGGGTAGGGTCACGCTGGGGTATAATGGCCGAGTTAGCCGAGGTACGGCAAGGTCAAAGCGAATGCTCGCCGAGTCACCTCAAGGCAGGCCGAATCACGGAGTAACCCGGACCCGAGGATGTCTGCCTAACTAAGTCCCGGCCGACTCATGTCGTATGCCGGCAGGAATTATGTAACTTGTATGCAGGTACCCTTGTGGCTGGATCAACTAGGCATGATCCGGGTTATATCAAGCTTGCAAGAGAAGGAAGGTATCTCGCTGGTCAAAAGGTGACCATTGTATAGAAATGGCAAGCGACGAGCCGGACCACCGAGGCGTGGCCGACAAACGTGACGATGCCTGTGTCGGATGACGTGGGTGCCGCAGAGGCTCACGTAGCCTCTACGGGGATGACGCTGGGAAAAAGTGACCCGGTCGGCTTACTATTTTGGGAAGAGGCATATTCCCTGGAATATGGAATATGCCTCCACGTAGGCCCTAATTGGAGACCTAGCCACCCCTATATAAGGAGGGCTAGGGCATCTGTAGAAGGGGTTGGTCTTTGACTAGTTGATCTCTAGTTGGCTGAGTTTTACTAGTATGTTCCTAAGGGCAAGCTAGTGGTGAGAGTAAGAGAGTTCCTTCTTCCTCCTCTCCTCAATACAACTCAAGGAGCACTTGTAAACCTTGGAATTGAATCAAATACAAACATCTATGTGTGGAATCACCACACTATCCCTCCCTGGATTCCTCTAGTGCATCTTGTCCCCACCTTTAGCCTATCCATGGCATCTGCCGTGACGCCATCACGACAGCTTGGCCATCGTAGCGGCGCTAGCGTGAGTGAAGATCCGGACGAGAAACCTCATCGGCACCGTGAACGATCGCCGTCTCGGGCTTGTTCAGCGCTTTGGAGCGCTGGACTTTGTCAGCGACAACGCTGGCTGCTTCGGCAAGCGACCTCTCCCGCGCAACAGCCTCTTCGTCAAGCTCGGCGCCCACAAGATCTACGTCGTTGTCGATGTGTCGTGCATTTACCCGTGGCACGTCGTCGAGGGAGGCGAGCCACCCCTTAGCGTGGTTCACGGGGCGTGTATCACTCGCTCCCCTGACCGTGCCGAGGTGATGATGACAGCGCCTAGCGCTGGCGCGAGCAAGGATCCGGCACCAGATCCGGAGGTAACGCCCAAGGCACCGAGGAAAAGTAGAGGTCCTCCACTAGAGTTGCCTGAGAATGTGCTGCAGCAGGTGATAGATAGCCTAGAGAGCCCCATAGCACCTGCAGTAGATCCGGTTCAAGCACAGGCCGAGTTAGAGGAAACTAGGCAGAAAATACTAGAGGGTGCGAAAAAGATAGCCGCGGCTCAGCAGTCGTTGAACATGACACTACGTGAGTACGCGAGAGCAAATAAGGTAGATGCTGTAAAAGTAAAGGGGAAAAACCTCATCAGTGAAATGAACAAAGAGGGTGATACTAGAGTTGAGGAGTCAGAGAACTTTCTGTGCTGGGCCAAGTACAAGACTCGCAAAGAACTCAGAGCGGATCTGGTACATCCGAGTTAGAGGGTTTGACGGGTGAAGCCCGGCAGAGATAGCAGGAAAGAATCAATGAGTTAGTTCGGATCGCGAACAGACAAAATGAAGAGTTGCTCAGGGCAAACCCGACAAGGGATGGGGCATCAAAAGTTGTTCATTCAGCTGTAGGTCACCCAGAGAAATCAGCTGGAGCAGCATCATCCCCTCATGGAGACCCAAGAAGAGAGGAGGTGGTAACCTCGGCGAGGAGAAACAAACAGATAGTCCCATATGACCCGGCAAAAGCAGGGAAAGGAAAAGTGGTGCCGGAAAATGATGATCGACAAAGTGTCAGCCGAGGTGAAGCTGGCCGAGGTAACCACGACCAAGGCAAGGCCGGTCAAGGAAATGTTGTAAACGGCAATGCCGGACAGCGCACCTTGGCGGGAGTAGGGCAACCGCAGTAGCAGAATATATCACGGCAAGAGCAAAGTGCCGACCGAGGTATGCAACAGAGAGGTGCCCCGCGAGAGCAAGACAGATATAATGATGGTGATTCGGAAATGGTGAACGCAGGATACCCAAGGCTGGAATATCATGTGATAGGGTCAAGATTGGGAAGCAGGGACTTGATGCCTAATGATGCTAGGTTAAAACTAGATCGGCTTTATAGGTTGGAGCAAATTGAGTGTCAAGGTCCTTCGGGTCCGGCGTGTTTTGGACCCCGGATCATGAAAGAGCCTCCGGTACCGAACTTCCAGTTACCCAGAGGCACGAAAACATATGACGGCAGCACAAAGTTAGAGGATTGGTTGATCAACTACGCTACGGCGGTGAAGATTGCTATAGGTAATTTGAGATGGGCTGTGAGATATGTACCTCAGATGTTGGAGGGGCCAGCGAGGGTATGGTTAAACAATTTGCCACCCGGAAGTATCAACTGTTGGATTGATTTCGAGGAAATGTTTGTAAGCAACTTCTCGAGCATGTATCAGAGGCCAAATAGGCCACATACCCTAGCAATGTGCAAGCAGAGACCGAATGAGACGGACCGGGAGTTCTTAACCCGCTGGTGCACAGTGCGAAATTCATGCGAGGGCGTGATCGAGTCACAGGCCATAGCCTGGTTTGTGCAGGGATGTAGATATGCAAGCATGTTGAGGCAAAGGTTGGAAAGGGATATGCCCACCACACTGGTAGAGACAATCCGGATTGCAGATTCATATGCCTTAGGTGATCCGACTCAACCTAGGCTCGTGTCAAACGAGTCAAATAAGGAGTACCACGAGAGAGATGGAGTTGGATCATCCCGACGAAATGATTACCGGGGTAAGAGAAGAGATGATAGATCGGATTATAGGTACAGTTCACAACAAGTTGATGCTGTAAATCAAGATCAACCTGGAGCAGGGAGTAATCAGCGTCAGAAAACTGGAGGACAACAATGGACTCCAAGAAATGATGGCAAGAAAACTTGGATGCCAGAGCAGAAGAAACAGTGGCAATAAAAGAAGGACCGTCCGAGGTATACCTATGAGGCGATGCTGGATCAGCCGTGTAAATTTCACACGCCAAATCCGAGTAACCCGGCGGGTCACACGACTCGGCAATGTGAGTGGATGAGGAAGATAGAACAAAGTGGTTCGGGGAATGCTCAGGCACCTCAGAACGGTCAACCTCGGCAGGAGTTACCCCGGCAACAATTGCTCTCCGGAGCGAACACGCAACAGTTAATGTTGCCTCCCCCTCCGCCAAGGTATGAAAATCATGTAACAAGGTATAAGCCTTGGTCGGATCAGGAAATCACCTGGAGTATCAAGGATCACCCCAAGCTTATGCCTAGCCCCGGTTCGTATGCGTTAGTGCTGGACCCAACATTCATCGAGCCAAATATCAATGTGAGATTTTCTAAGGTGCTCATAGACAATGGCAGCAGCATCAATATCATGTATGCGGATACAATGCGCAAGTTGGGTATCTCGGAGAACATGCTCTAGGCTACCAGAACAACGTTTCATGGTATTGTGCCAGGCATATCCTGTGAGCCCATTGGCAAAGTCCGAGTCGATGTGTTATTTGGCACGCGAGATAACTGCCGAACTGAGAACTTGGAGTTTGAGGTTGTGAATTTAGAAAGTGCATATCACGCGTTACTCGGCAGGCCAGCACTGAACAAGTTCATGGCAAGTTGTCACATCAGTTACTTGAAGATGAAGTTGCCCAGGCCAAATGGAGTAATTACCATAGCTGGAGATTTCCGACGTTCCATTGAGTGTGCGTCAGCCGGGTCTAACCTAGCCGAGTCACTCATGATTGCGCAAGAGAAAAGAAAGATACAAGAAGTGGCAGCACTGGCTCAGTCCGCGCAGCAGTATATGCCGATGCTGAGTAACCCGCATGGAAGTGTCTCGTTTCAGGCAAGGAAGGATACGAACAAAGTGCCCGTTGATGCTCTGTTCCAGAGCGCACCGTAACAATTGGTGCCGAGTTAAATAACAAATAGGAAAGCGATCTCGTCAACTTCCTCCATGAGAATCGGGATATTTTTTCTTGGTCCACACATGACTTGCAAGGTGTTCCGAGGGAGTTGGCCAAGCACTCTTTGAATGTGAGACCCAGAGTAAGGCCGGTGAAGCAACCTCTCCGCCGCTTCGCCGAAGATAGGAGAAAAGTCATTGGGGGATGAGATAGCTCGGCTCCTCGCGGCCGGGTTTATCATGGAAGTGCTTTACCCGGATTGGCTATCTAATCCGGTTCTTGTGGAAAAGAAGAAAGACGATCCGAATGTGGCAGTTGTTTGGCGTATGTGCATCGATTACACGAACCTGAATAAGGCGTGCCCAAAGGATCCATTCCCACTGCCAAGGATAGATCATGTCATAGATTCAACTACTGGGTGTGAACTGTTGTCATTCATAGATGCATATTCTGGTTTCCACCAGATACCCCTGAATCTGAATGATCAAATAAAGACTGCATTTATCACCCCGTATGGGGCTTACTGCTATCGCACCATGCCTTTTGGTTTACATAATGTAGGGCAACGTACCAAAGATGTATGCAAAAATGTTTGCACGATCAAATTGGTTGAAATGTGCAAGTATATGTGGATGATGTTGTTATAAAGACCAAGGAAAGCCAAATGCTCCTTGATGATATCAGACAAACGTTTGCGAACCTAAGATGATTCCGGCTGAAGCTTAACCCGGAAAAATGTACCTTCGGTGTCCCGGCTAGAAAATTACTCAGATTTCTTGTATCTATCCGAGGTATCGAAGTTAACCCAACTAAAATCCGAGCCATAGAGCGAATGGAGTTGCCGAAGTGTCTTAATGATGTCCATAAGTTCACTGGTTGCCTGACATCTTTAAGTCGGTTTGTATGTCGAATGCGAGAAAAGGCATTGCCTCTCTATCAACTAATGAAAAAAGCGGATAAGTTCATATGGACGCCGCAGGCCAACGAAGCCTTTATCCAATTAAAGAAAATGTTAGCCACTGCACCAGTGTTAGCCTCTCCACTATCAAAAGAGCCAATGTTGCTCTATATAGCCGCAACCAACCGAGTTGTAAGTGCAGTGGTAGTGGTAGAGCGCGACGAAGAGGGTAAGTCGGTGCAGAGGCCATTCTATTACCTGAGCGAGGTGTTATCCGCATCAAAACAAAACTATCCTCACTATCAGAAAATGGCATATGGTGTATACATGTCAGCAAAGAAGCTAAAGCACTACTTTGAAGAACACCCCATCAAAGTGATATGTGAAGCCCCCATATCTGAGATAATGAGTAACGAGGATGCAAGCGGCCGAATCGCAAAATGGGCAATTGAGCTAGCCCCTTATGCTCCACAATACGACAGGAGCAATGCAATCAAGTCTCAGGCTGTGGCCGACATTTTCGTAGATTGGGCCGAGATGCAATACGAACCACCGTTACCAGATCCGAACTACTAGAGAATGCACTTTGACGGATCAAAGACGAAAACCGGGTTAGGCGCCGGAGTGGTACTTACCTCGCCAAAGAACGACCAGCTGAAGTATGTGCTGCAAATCCATTTCGCCGCGTCAAACAATGTCGATGAATATGAAGCACTTGTGCATGGTCTCAAAGTGGCAAAAGAAATTGGAATACGTCGGATCCCATGCTTTGGCAACTCGGATTTGGTAGTTCAGAAAGTCTCGGGGCAGTGGAACGCTCTTGATCCAAACATGGCATTGTACAGATTCCATGTGCAAAAGATATCTGGGTACTTTGAGGGATGCGAGTTTCACCATGTACCCCGGCTGGAAAACGAGGCTACCGACGTATTGTCGAAGCTCGGATCAACCCAAGAAGCAATTCCACCGGGTGTAGCACTGGAGCACCTTAGAAAACCATCTATCAGGCCGTCCCTAGAACCCGACTCAATCTATATCCCGGCAGATCCGGAGTCCGGAGCTGTACCCATGGACATTGACGTGAGAAGTGGTTCAGGAAACCCGGGGACTGCTTCGCATAACCCGGGGACTGCGCAGCGTGATCCGACCGAGGTTATGCCAGTGGAGAAAATGGAAGTAGATGAGGAGTTGTTTCCAGTGCGAGCTATACCAGCTTGGGCGCTGCCCATATTTCAATTCCTTAAGGATGGAACTTTGCCCAGTGAAGAGGTGCTTTCTAGGCAAATTCAGAGGCGCGCAAAGGCGTACACAATCATCAACGCCAAACTATACAAGACAAGTGTCACTAATGTCCTCTAGCGATGTGTTGACCCGAAAGGAGGGCTGGATATCCTCTAGGATATACATCAAGAGGAATGTGGACATCATGCCTCATCCAGAGCGTTGGTGGCAAAAGCTTTCCGGCATGGATTCTACTGGCCAAGTTCCTTAGAACAAGCAGAAGATTTGGTGAGAAAATGCAATGGCTATCAGAGGTATGCAACCAAGACACATATGCCAATGTCGGAGCTCAAGACCATACGAATCACCTGGCCATTTGCCGTATGGTGTTTGGATATGGTTGGCCCGTTCAAACCAGCAAGGGGAAATATGACCCATATATTGGTTATGGTGGACAAGTTTACGAAGTGGATTGAAGTGAAGCCAATAAAGAAATGTGATGGAGCTACGGCCGTAACATTCCTCAAAGATATCATCTTGAGATACGGCTATCCTCACAGTATCATAACAGATAATGGCACAAATTTTGCTGAAGGAGCATTTGCACGATTCTGCCGAGATAAAAAGATCTGGCTAGACCTTGCCTCGGTAGCCCACCCCGCATCGAACGGACAAGTGGAAAGATCCAACGGATTAGTATTATCCGGGATAAAACCCCGGCTCATTGAGCCGCTGCAAAGATCAGCGGGGTGCTGGATAGAAGAACTACTAGCGGTACTATGGAGTTTAAGAACAACTCCGAATCGATCGACAGGCTATATGTCATTCTTTCTGGTATATGGGGCAAAAGCTGTATTACCATCCGACATAGACCATGATTCGCCCAGAATCACCCAATACACAGAAGCCGAAGTGCGAGAAGCCCGGCAAAATGATGTTGATCTGCTGGAAGAAGCGAGAGAATTGGCATTGTCCAGATCCGCCATATATCAGCAAAATCTCCGACGCTATCATAGCTGGAAAGTTAACCCTCGAGTCTTTCGGGATGGTGATCTAGTGCTCCGGTTGGTACAACGTACTGTTGGCATGCATAAGCTACCCCCCCATGGGAGGGGCCATTCATTGTGAGCAAAGCATTGCACAATGACTCATATTATCTCATTGATGCAAAATCACAGGAGAAGAACAAGGTGGATAGGTCCAGCGAGGAATCTAAGCGTCCATGGAATGTAGCTCTACTTCGACCATTCTACACTTAGCAAAGAAGTGTGTGTATCCGAGTCTCTCATATGTCGGTATGTATGCCGGCAATGAGCTTATCAATGAAATCTTGGCACCTCGAGCAGTAACTCGGGGACTGCCTTAGTGGTATTCGTTGTTTCCTATATTCGTTATTTATTTTTATGTCGGCTGGCGTAAGTTGCTTCTACCTAAGCCGGATTAATAGTGTGTGAGCACCAAAAAATCAACTCTTCGATTTGCTGCTGTCCAACAAGATTTGGCTTCATGGCAAGCAAGAGAACAAGTTTGGAATTGCGTAGCACACGAAAAATGACTAAGGAAAAGAACTTAATCAAGCTGACATTTGTTATTTCGACTAACTTTATGTTTACCATGTTTTTATTATGCTGAATTATTTTGAGCTAATCCTAAAGTTTCCAAGTATTGTTAAATCAATTTTTGAAACTCGGACTCGTAAGTCATAAAACCGAACCAAGGTAGACACGAGCCGAGCCAAGAAATTGGAGGAACAAGAAAATGAAACTCGGGGACTACGCCCAAGTTAATCCGGCACAAACAACTTAGTAGCAAAATATAACTGGTGTGCTTAATACATTTGCACCTGGCATACCGGGGGTCTGATAAACTGCAAAGTGTTTCTAATCAAGGAGCAGCAGGAGGAGGTAACTCGGCGCCAGCAGGTGCAGCTTCGGCCTCGGCTTCAGCTTTGTCTTCATCCTCTTCGACATCCGAGGCTTCGTCCTCTTCTTCCTCACCCGAACCATCTTCGACTTATTCATCGTCGATAGCGCCAAGGAAACTTGGTCGCTCATTCCATTGATGGATGGGGGCATATTGAATGAGGCTATGGGCGCAAGCCTTGCGCCGAGCAATCCAATCCGGGTCAGTGGAGCACCTCGATCCGGTGCGCATGCGCTTGAGAAGCTTCAGGTTTATCTTTTCATACCATGTGAGCACATAGTGGAGGACGATTTCAGCTTCAGCGCATCCAGCGGATTCCCTCAAAACATCGAGCTAGGTCCCACACTCCATTAGCTTGGCAATAAGAGCAGTAGCCCCCTCCGAAGTATCTTCTTCAGGCCAAAAGGCATTAAAGATACGGATTGCTACATCCAAGATATCCTTGCCATAGTTCTTCACGATCTCAACTCAGGAGGACAAGCTGACTATCAAATCCTCCAGATCAAGAGGAATGGTGCCAGGACCAGATGGAGTACCTCTCTGCTGGCAGAACTTGGTAACGACATTGGATGCAATGACATCGCCCTCCGGAAAATTGTCTGAAAAACGAGACAAGTGAATTAAGTAAAGGAAGTAGACCCGAAAAGATCAATGTTGGTTGAAGGAAAAGAACTTACGAGAAATATGGCTTTGGATCCGGGTCAGCTCCTTGGTGCAGTTGTCGCGCCTCTCCCGGAGTTGCACAAGTTTGGCATTTGCTGACTCAAGCTTAGTGTCAGCCTCTTTCAGCAGTTCTTGGTCCTTGGCAATTTGGAGGTTCAGACGCTCTTGCTCTTCGGAGAAATCTTGGCCAGCTTTATCCATCTCGGATTTTTGAAGCGCCTTGAGTTTCTTCATCTCTGCCTTAAGCTTGGCAATCTCTTTATCCTTGGTCCGGAGGAGGGCAAGCTCATCATCCTTCTTCTTGAGTTCGGCCTGGTGCTGCCCTGCTTGTTCGAGAAAATGCAGCATCATATCAGGCACGGGCACACTATCTTCAAGAGATGCTGAAATTGTTTGTTGACCCGGCAAAGCCGAGGTATGAATATTTTCCGAGCCAAGAAGAAAAGAAGATATGGCGCAGAGGGAGATTAAGCAAAATGACTTACCCTTTATCTGATCCAAATTTTTTCTCATAAGGATGTTCTCAGCCTCCACTCCGGCTGCACAATCCGAATATCAGATTAGTTCGGCAGAAAAAGGCAAAGAGAAATGGGAAAAATGCCAAGGAGAAAACTTACCCCTTTTCTCGTATTCAGCAAGAAGCGTAGTATGTTTCGTGCATAGAACCTTGTGAGTATTCAAGAGACGCTGAAACTCAGCGCTCCGGTGATTGGTGGTCACCTAAAAAGAGTACAAAAGGATAGCTTAGTCATGTGCATATTCGAAGTGTACAAAATCCGGGCCAAGTGGAACTTAACCCGGCTCTAGGTGTGTGCATATTCGAAGTGTACAAGATCCGGTCCAAGTGGAACTTAACCCGGCTCTAGGTGTGTGCATATTCGAAGTATACAAGATCCGGGCCAAGTGGAACTTAACCCGGCTCTAGGTGTGTTCATATTCGAAGTGTACAAGATTCGGGCCAAGTGGAACTTAACCCGGCTCTAGGTGTGTGCATATTCAAAGTCACTAGGGAAGCTACGCTAGTTCTCTAAGGAGCATCCGGCCGAGTAACAAGTTACTCCCCCGGAGGCTCGGGGACTAATGGTTATATCACTAATATCTTGTACATGTTAAGGAAAAGGCGAAGTAGCGTACCTCCATCATCCGACCTCCAAGGTTGATTGCCTTGGCAGCGGTGTTCATCTATGCAGCAAACTCGGCAGACCCAAATTTCTCCGGGAGATCATCATTATGGACGAACTCCGCCTTGTTCCAGTTGTTAACAAACTCGATCAAGGTCGGAGGATAGCGTTCTCCGCTAAGCATGTTGGGCGCGACCAAACCCTTAGCATGGGCTTCCCTCCTTTCAACCTGGGCAACGGCGGGGCTTCTGTGTAAAACGAGTTGCGCATTAGCTGACCCGGCAGAGGTGTCCTTCATCGGTGGGGTCTTCTTCGAAAGCATGGATGCAAGTGTGCGCTGTCCAGCCTCGATAGACGCTGCCCTGGCGGTGTTAGGAGCCTTTTTGCCCTTGGGCTGCTGCTAAGAGGTTGAAGTTACTGTGACGGATTTGCTCTTGGGAGCTGCCTTAGTTCTAGCCTTGGTGTTGCTGGTGCCTTCTCGTCGAGTCTTGGAAGACTCGGACAAGGCCGAAGGACTTGGTGCTATTGCTGATGCTTGTGTTGCTGCTGGTGCTGATTTTTGTCTTGCAGAGGTGCTATTGGTATCTCGGATGAAGCTGGTTACGGCAGAGCCGAAGTGGTGGTTGCCGCTGCCTCGGCAGAGCCATTTCCCCCTGCTCCGAGGTTTCCCTCCTCTGGATGAGGTGGGCTAGAACCCGGAGCAGCCGCTGAACCCTCCTAAATGGGGCTCAGCGGGCGCGAATCATCGCCATGAGGGGGAGAAGGGCTATGTCGGAGCAGCGAGGCGATGCCAGATCCGCTCTAAGGAACCTCCACCGTGGCCCTGCCGTATCAAATGATGAGTGATAAGAAACTATAACAAAGGAAGAACAAATGAATAGCAAATCACGAAGCAGAAAATTGGATAAGGAAGAAATGACTTACTCATCAGAGGTCAAAGGCTCCTTGGTCATAGTCTTGGTGGCAGCTTTGTCTGCAGACTTCTTTCATCTCTTCGCTGGTTTGGAAGGTTCGGAAGAAGAAGCAGATGCGGCTTCCCTTTTCTTTGGCGCGACCGGGACAGCCTCGCTCGTAGCGAGGGGAGGATCTTCATGGATCTGCCCACCAGGGTTAGCTGATGTCGGAAAGGCGTAAGAAAGGGGGACAGCGTCAAATTCTTCCATCACCTCAACGTCGGAATCATCTTCATCCTCAGGCCAACCTCTAATGGAAGAGAGTTTACCGGTATGTCGCTTGGTCACATCGGGGAACGGAAGGAACATCTCCTGATCCGGCTCCTCCTCGTCCGGGACATCTCGATCCGGCGGCCACTTGAGAGAAGGCTCGGTGCCATCCTCAAGAGTTTGCTGAAGAAACATCTAAGAGAGAAAATTCAAAGGGATCAAACATACAATAAATTCCGACATAAGACTTAATTCGAAAAAGATTGGAGCACGAGATTTACCACCGGAGGAAGCCTATCTCGGCAGAAGTGCTCAATCCCCCACTCCCAATCAGCGGTGAACTTTTTGTTGGTGGTGAAGAGGGCCTTTACCCGGCGGAAAATCTCAGTGTTTCTCAACTTGAATGAGGAGGTCCGGTTGGGGTCAAGGCGCCAGCTCATGTGGCAGAGCTTGTGAGTGCGTTTCTGGAGAGGGGAGATCTAGTTGCGAACGAATGTGATCATTGCGTCCTTGTTGCGCAGTCCTAGATCCTTCAGCTCCTGGAACCTTTTGTTGAGTTGGTTCGCCAGGACGGTGGGCTTCTTGGGGATCTGGTCCCAGAGATCCGGATTAGGAGGACCCGGAGCGTAGGGGCGCAGCCGGATCAGATCTTCAGTTGTGCCATTTCTGACATAAAAGAAGGTACGGGCCCAGCCCTTGCAAGAGTCAAGCCCCGTGACTCGGGGAAAGACGGACTGTTTCCGAGGAGAGATGGAAGCAGCGCCAAATTGCGTGAGTTGCTTGTCCTCTGGGTCAAGCTCTCTATTCGGAATCACGTTCCGGCGCAGACCAAAGAACCGGATCCAGAGCTCCTTAGTGGGCCATAATCCGGCGTAGCCCTCTATGGTGGAAGCAAAAGCAGAGAGGGAGGTGATGGCATTCGCCGGAAGGTGATGCGGCTGAAGCTCGTAGATATTGAGCCAGTCATGGAAAAAGTCGCTGATGGGGAGCCCAAACCTGCGCTGGAAGTGGGAGAGAAACACCACAAACTCACCCGGGTTAGGTGAGGGAGCAAGTTCCTCGGCGGCGAGACGAGCCACCACACCCTCTGGGATGCGACGCGTGCGATACAACCAGTCCAGGTCATCCTGGCATACCCAGGACACAGCCCAGGCGCCACGCTCGGTGTTCTCCGTGTCCTCCTCCATCTCCTGCTCCGTGACGGCGAGTTCCTCCTATGTCATCTCTAGGTCGCTTTCCTCACTGGCCCTATCAGCGGTGGGGGGCATTGGCCTGGACTGACGTGGACCCGTGGCGGTGGAGATGCGCGGGAGTGGTGGCGATGCTGGCGCGGCAAGGCACGGTGCGGCGGCGGCGCAGCTAAACGGGTGCGATGGCGGCGACGCTGGCACTGGGAAGAAGAAGAAGAGGCAAAGGGGTGTGAGAATGGGGAAAAGTCCCAAGGGGCGCGCCCCTCCCCTATTTATCCACGCCCAGGAGGGGTAGTGGGATCGTGCTGTGCCGAGCCACACGGTGTGGCCGTGTATAATTTGGATCAACCAATCAGAAACGAGCCACAGGAAGGGCCACAGGGCGCAGGAGATCCCACGACGCGACGTGGCGACACAGTTAACGAAGCGACAAACACGATGTGACGTGTGCAACAGTAACACCTGACATTAACTATGGCAGTAACTGGCACAAGGCCTTAAAATGAGGCAAAATAATGATTACCCTCCATGTAGGATGTGGGCAAGCGTACGAGAGAAGGAAGAGTAACCCGAGGGATGACCTGGCCAGCGAGTAAAAACTCGGAATGAGCCAAGGGAAAAGATAGTTAATGAAATCCGGGATATGATGTAACTCGGAAAAGGGAGCAAAAGGCTCGGTGAAATTGAACCTGCTGTGGCCTTAGCGGCTAAGGCAGCTAAGACCGCACCAGCTTCGAGGATTAATGTTGGGGGGATACCCCCGGGTAGGGTCACGCCGGGGTATAATGGCCGAGTTAGCCGAGGTATGGCAAGGTCAAAGCGAATGCTGGCCGAGTCACCTCAAGGCAGGCCGAATAATGGAGTAACCCGGACCTGAGGATGTCCGCCTAACTAAGTCCCGGCTGACTCATGTCGTATGCCGGCAGGATTTATTGTAACTTGTATGCAGGTACCGGTGTGGCCGGATCAACTAGGCACGATCCGGGTTATATCAAGCTTGCAAGAGAAGGAAGGTATCTCGCTGGTCAAAAGGTGACCACTGTATGCAGAGCGTGAGCGAAGCGGATAGAGGCCAGGACCGCCGAGGCGTGGCTGACAAAGGTGACGATGCCTGTGTCGGATGACGCGGGCGCCGCAGAGGCTCACGTAGCCTCTGCGGGGATGACGCTGGGTAAAAGTGACCCGGTCGGCTTACTATTTTGGGAAGAGGCATATTCCCTGGAATATGTCTCCACGTATGTCCTAATTGGAGACCTAGCCACCCCTATATAAGGAGGGCTAGGGCATCTGTAGAAGGGGTTGGTCTTTGACTAGTTGATCTCTAGTTGGCTGAGTTTTACTAGTATGTTCCTAAGGGCAAGCTAGTGGTGAGAGTAAGAGAGTTCCTTCTTCCTCCTCTCCTCAATACAGCTCAAGGAGCACTTGTAAACCTTGGAAGTGAATCATATACAAACATCTGTGTGTGGAATCAGCACACTATCCCTCCCTCGATTCCTCTAGTGCATGTTGTCCCCACCTTTAGCCTATGTATGGCATCTGCCGTGACGCCACCACGACATGTGTTCTTTTCACAAACCACCTATGGACCCCCTAGTGTCATTGCATGTGTGTTATTTTCACAGACCACAACTAGAGTCATTGCATGTATGTTGTTTTCATAGACCACCTATGGATCCACCAGAGTTCATTGCATGTGTGTTCTTTTCATAGACCACATGTGGATTTAACAAGGTTCATTGCATGTGTGTTCTTTTCATAGACCACCTATGGATCCACCAGAGTTCATTGCATATGAGTTCTTTTCATAGACCACATATGGATCCACCAGAGTTCATTACATGTGTGTTCTTTTGACAAACCACATCTAGAGTCATTGCATGTATGTTCTTTTCACAAACCAGATATGGATCCAACAGAGTTTATTGAATGTCTGTTCTTTTTATAGACCACATATGGATCCACTAGAGTTCATTGCATGTATGTTCTTTTAAAAGACCACCTATGGATCCACCAGAGTTCATTGCATGTGTGTTCTTTTCACAAACCACAACTAGAGTCATTGCATGTGTGTTCTTGCCACTGACCACATTTGGATCCACCAGAGTTCATTGCATGTCTGTTCTTTTCACAAACCACCTATGGATCCACTAGATTTCATTGCATGTGTGTTCTTTTCACATACCACATATGAATCCACAAGAGTTCATTGCATGTCTGTTCTTTTAACAGACCACATATGGATCCACCAGAGTTTATTGCCTGTGTGTTCTTTTCACAAACCACCTTTGGATCCACTAGAGTTCATTGCATGTGTGTTCTTTTCATAGACCACATATGGATCCACAAGTGTTGATTACATGTTTGTTCTTTTAACAGACCATATATGGATCCACTAGAGTTCATTGCATGTGTTTTTTTTTCACAAACCACCTATGGATCCACCAGTGTGATTGCATGTGTGTTCTTTTAATTAACCACATATGGATCCACCAGTGTCCTTGCATGTGTGTTCTTCTCACAAACGACATATGGATCCACCAGTGTCATTACATGTGTGTTCTCTTCATTAACCACAGCTAGAGTCATTGCATGTATGTTCTTTTCACAAACCACATATGAATCCACTAGTGTCATTGCATGTGTGTTCTTCTCACAGACCACATATGGATCCACAAGTATTGATTGCATGTTTGTTGTTTTAACAGACCATATATGGATCCACTAGAGTTCATTGCATGTGTTTTTTTTCACAAACCACCTATGGATCCACCAGTGTGATTGCATGTGTGTTCTTTTAATTAACCACATATGGATCCACCAGTGTCCTTGCATGTGTGTTCTTCTCACAAACGACATATGGATCCACCAGTGTCATTACATGTGTGTTCTCTTCATTAACCACAGCTAGAGTCATTGCATGTATGTTCTTTTCACAAACCACATATGAATCCACTAGTGTCATTGCATGTGTGTTCTTCTCACAGACCACATATGGATCCACTAGAGTTCATTGCACGTATGTTCTTTTCATAGACCACATATGGATCCACTAGAGCTCATCGCATGTGTGTTATTTTCACAAACCACCTATGGATCCCCTAGTGTCATTGCATGTGTGTTATTTTCACAGACCACAACTAGAGTCATTACATGCATGTTCTTTTCATAGACCACATATGGATCTAACAGAGTTCATTGCATGTTGATACATTGCAAATGTATCTATAATTTTTGATGTTCCACGCTTGGTTTTATCCACTTTCTTGTGTTTTGTTCCAACTTTTGAGTACTTTTATTATGATTTCTTGGACTAACCTATTAACAAGAGCCACAGTGTCAGCTGCCTGTTTTCTATTGTTTTTGGTTCTAGAAAAGTCAGAAAATGAATATTCTCGGAATTGGACGAAAGGGATCAAGTGCCAGAATACGAGACGGACAAGGGCTGGGGGCCGGCCACACCACTGGCATGGCAGGCCAGGCCTGCCCGCCAGAGGTGGTCTCCGCCCAGACACCCTCGGCCTCTCCTTTCGCCTATAAGTTGCCCTCGGGACGAAAACCCTAGGTACCCGTTCAAAAATCCACGAAAGGGTCTGTAGTCGCCGTCATCTCCATCCCTAGATCGGGAGGGATCTGAAGCTCTTCCCGGCACCCTGCCAGAGAGCGGAATTCACCCTGGAGGCCTTCTTCATCACCATGCAAGCCTCCGGTGTGATGTGTGAGTAGATCATCCTTGGACTACAGATCCATGTAGTAGCTAGATGGCTGGTTTCTCCTCCTTTGTGCTTTCATGTTTAGATCTTGTGAGCTCCGTTCATGATCAAGATCATCTATTTGTAATTCATACATGTTGTGTTTGCGGGGATCCGATGGATATTGAGATGCTATTTCAGATTGATTATTGATTCTATCATGTCTTTGTTATTTGAGATCTTGCATGCTTTCCGTTGTTAGTAGCTATCTTGGCCAAGTAGATGCTAGCAACTCCAAGAGTTAGTATTTATGCTCGATAGTGGGTTCATGCCTCTAGTAATCTAGGGAAGTGATAGAAATCTCTAAGGTACTAGATGTGTTGTTGCTACTAGGGAGAAAACAACGATCTTTTGTTCATAGAACAATCGTATTGTTTACCTTACACGCAGTTCGTAAAGCAATAATCTGTTGCTTGCAAATTAATACTGGAGGGGGTTCGAATGATAACCTGAAGGTGGATTATTAGTCATAGATGCAGTTGGATGGCGGTCTATGTATTATGTTGTATTGCCCAATCAAGTCTCAAAGGAGTCAAGATGATTAGTATATGCATGTATTGCTTTCTCGGTGTTTGTCAATTGCCCCGCTGTAATTTGTTCACCCAGCATGTTATCTATCGAAGGAGAGCCACCTCTAGTGAACTATGGATCCCGGTCTTTTACTTTACATACAATCTACAATCTTTTACTGATTTGTGTTTACTTTCTGCAAACTTTTACTTCTTTCCATTCGATACGTTTAACCCTTTGTTTTCCGCAAAATACAGTGAGATTGACAACCTCATCGCAAGTTGGGGACAAAGTTCTGTGGTTGTGTTGTGCAGGTCTCCACGTTGCTACTAGCACCGGTAGTGCGCCCTGCCAAAGCTCAGCTAGTAACACCTTTGAGGTGTTTCCTTGCCCCTACTGGTTCGATTAAACCTTGGTTTCATAACTGAGGGAAACTTGCTGCTGTGCTCATCATACCTTCCCCTTGGGGTTCCCAACGAGCTCTACATCAACACCGCTATTAAGCATTTTTCTAGGCACCGTGCATTGATCCATCAAGCATTTTTCTGGCGCCGTTGCCGGGGAGTCAAGGACATCTTCACATGGGGAGTCCCTCATAACCAATCTCTTTACTTTGTTGTTTTTGTTTTGCTTAGTTTCCTTTTTGCTTTGTTTGCTTGTTTTGTTCTTCAAAAAAAACACAAAAAATTAGTTTTACTTGTTTTGCTTTCTTATTTGAAAACCCCAAAAAAATGACTACTCTTGAAAACACCAAGTTGTGTGACTTCACTAGCACCAACAACAATGATTTTATGAGCACTCCTATTGCTCCACCTATGGCTGAAAATACTTTCTTTGAGATAAAACCTGCTTTGCTCAATCTTGTTATGAGAGAACAATTTTTTGGTATTGGTAATGAAGATGCTGCTTCCTATCTAAATAATTTTGTTGAACTTTGTGAGATGCAAAAGCATAGGGATATAAATGGTGATATTATTAAGCTAAAATTGTTTCCTTTCTCTTTGAGAGGAAAAGTTAAAGAGTCGTTGAATTCCTTAACTAGGAATAGTATTGATTCTTGGACTAAGTGCAAAGATGCTTTTATTGGAAAATACTATCCTCCTGCTAAGATTATATCCATGAGAAGTGAAATAATGAAGTTTAAACAACTCGATAATGAGCATGTTGCTCAAGCTTGGGAAAGAATGAAATCTTTGGTAAAGAATTGTCCCACTCATGGACTGACTGCTTGGATGATCATCCAAACTTTTTATGCAGGATTGAACTATTCTTCAAGGAACCTATTGGATTCAGCTGGTGGAGGTACATTTAGACCATCACTTTGGGTGCTGCAACAAAACTATTGGATAATATGATGGTTAATTATTCTGAATGGCATACTGAGAGAGCTCCACAAGGTAAGAAGGTAAATTCTGTTGAGGAAACCTCCTCCTTGAGTGATAAGATTGATATGATTATGTCTATGCTTGTTAATGGGAAAACCCATATTGATCCAAATAATGTTCCTTTAGCCTCTTTGGTTGCTCAAGAAGAGCAAGTTGATGTGAACTTCATAAGAAATGACAACTTTGGCAACAATGCTTATGGTAATAATGCTTATAGGAACAATTTTGGTAACAACAATTATAAGCCATACCCTCCCAACAATGGTAATGCTTATGGAAATTCTTACAACAATAATAAGAGTGCTCCCTCTGAACTTGAAGTTGTGCTTAAAGAGTTTATTAGTAAACAAACTGCTTTCAATAAAACTATTGAGGAAAAACTCTCTAATGCTGAAAGAAATATAGCATCTTTGGCTGAAGCTCAATCTAGTTTGAATAAAATGGCTGCTAAACTTGAAACTAATGAGAATCGCTTTGCAGCTACTAATGCCATACAAGTAAGAATTGATGAAAATGTTAGACTATTAGCTGAATTACATGCTAAGTGGGAAAGAGAAGATGAAATTGCTAGAAACATTAGTGTTTCTACTATCACCACCACTAGTGTTGAGGCTAGTAATAGTTCTACTACTTTAAATGGTAAGGTTGATTTTGATCTTGATGGTTGCAACATCTCTGAAGTTATTAAGTTCCTACAAAAGCTTGCTAAAAGTCCTAATGCTAGTGCTATGAACATGGCTTTTACAAAACACATTACTAATGCTCTCATAAAGATTAAAGAAGAAAAGATGAAACATAAAGCTTCTATTCCTATAAAACAAGAAGATGGTTGGGAACCCATCATTAATATGAAAGTGAACTACTTTGATTTCAAAGCTTTGTGTGATCTTGATAGTAGTGTTTCTATTATGCCTAGAAGGAGTTATGATATGCTTGATTTGCCTCCTCTTGAAGATTGTTATTTGAATGTCCCACTTGATGCTAATGCTAAAAAGAAACTCATGGGGAGTCTTAATGATGTTGTTATTATGGTTAATGATTCCTATGTCCCCGTTGATTTCTATGTTTTGGATGTTGAATACAATGCTTCTTGTCCTATTACTTTGGGAAGACCTTTTCTTAGAACTGTTGGTGCCATCATTGATATGAAAGAAGGCACCATTAAATATCAACTCCCACTCAAGAAAGGTACATAACACTTCCCTAAAAAGACAGAAAATATTTTTTTGCTTCTCCTATGAAAACAAAATTTGGTCTTAATGCTTCTTCATTTGAGAACACTTGATTCTTTCTTTGGTTCTTATGCCTAACTTAAAGGCGTTAAAGAAAAGTACTTGTTGGGAGATAACCCAAGAGTTTTAGATGAGTCTTGGAAGTTATTACTTCAGTAATAACCTCTCCTTATCCTTTTTATTTGCGTTTTGTGCCAAGAGTAACCTCTAATGAGAGTGAAGTAATGATTGGGAAAGTTGCTGTCCCGAAGCAGATTTCTGTGCTTCACCGTAAAAATTCCTGAGAGAGATCTGTACGTCGGATTGAGCTGTAATTTTTTATGATTCTGCCCCAGGTTGTTAT
Source organism: Avena insularis (assembly GCA_023614405.1). Taxonomy (NCBI): domain Eukaryota; kingdom Viridiplantae; phylum Streptophyta; class Magnoliopsida; order Poales; family Poaceae; genus Avena; species Avena insularis. Next base: position 231,239,097 of record CM042692.1, read on the forward strand.
ATAACTTTGATTAGTTCAACACTTTTTGATTTGAGCAACATAAGGTCTTCGAAAAAATTCGTCTTTACCTGCTGGTCTGTTTTGACAGATTTCTGCCATTTTCTGCATTTGCTTCTTGTTGGTTCCTTTTTGAGTTCTTTTGGGGAATTGAGCTTTTTGAGGGAATTGCTACAGTAGCTAGTGTTCTAATGGAAGTTTATTTGGTGTTAGAACTGAAACTTGAGACTTATTTATCTTAAGTGCACTAATGTTGCTAATGAAATTGTGTGAAGTTTTGTATGAAGGAAAATTTTCAGGTGTATGGAAGGAAATGAGTAATGAGATGAAGGATGGACTAAAGCTCAAGCTTGGGGATGCCACACATGTCACCCCAAGAAATATCCAAGAAGTACAAGCGTCAAATCTTGGGGATACCCAAGGCATCCCCTTCTTCATCAATAAAAATTCCAAATTTCTTCCAAACGCTTCATTTTTATTGTTTCATGCATAGTTGTGTTGTTCTTGGAGCGTCTTCCTTTTTGTTTTCGTTTTGGTTTTTAGTTTGCTTGGTTTTCTTAGTTTTCTGAATAAGTTGGTTGGACCCCCTCTTTCACACTTTGGTTTGCAAATAGTTTGGTTTGGTTTGGAAAAGAGTAGGAAAGTTCATGCTTTTGTGGTAAAAAGAGCTCTTTTTGACTGTGGCTATGCTTTGTCATGCCATGCTTGATATTGTTTTGGCTTTATTCTTAGTATTCTTTGCTGTAGCATGGCTTGTTATAAACAATTGAGATTGCTTAATGTGCCTTGGATGAATCATGCGTTGTTTTAGCATATTAAAGCATAGTATAGTGGTATTCTCCTTTGATGCTTTATTTGGGTTGACTTGGTGCATGCTCACACCATGTTATGACTATCTCAAGTCACCATAGCCTTTATGATCCTTTAGTTTTCAACTTGTAGTATCACTTTATGCTTTGATCAATGATGTTTTGTCGCTCTGCATGATTATGGCCATTATTGCTCTCTTAGTTTGTCGCTCCCAGTCTTTTGCTAGCCTCCACAACAAAGTATGAGTTCCACTCATGCATCCAACTCCCTAAACCAAGTTTTTCCAAAGAGTCCACCATATCTACCTACTAGCTTATGCTATTCCAAGTATATTCATGCTTTTGTCTACCTTTCACTTGTTATGAGAAAACTAGTGATTAAAGCTCTCACGAACTTGATGGCACACTTTACTTTATTGCCTCTAATAAACTTGAACCATTGGGTCCTTCTTTGTTGCGTATATGCTTGCGCTTTATAAGTTGAAATTAGCAGAACCATGTACCATGGGGAATGCTTTCAACATTGCACTTGTACTTTGTACCCTGTTGATATCATGTTCTTTTGCTTACGGATCCTGGCGGTGTGAAATAAATGTGGAACTTGTAAGATCATGGAGTTTGTATGTGTGTTAGAGAAACGCCTAGGCCGCTAGCCTAAGCCATATCTAATCATGGTGGAAACTTGCAGCATCACCATAGTGAGCACTCTATGAAGCATCCTCAATAAAAACCTATGCAAATAGCAAATAAAAAGATTGATGAGATGCTCATTGTCTGCTTGCCTTGTCATTTTGATTATGGGAAAAGCTCCCATATCATGTGCAAGGGGTACCCCGTTGGCGGTTCTTAATGATACACATATACTTACAATGACAAGAGCTTACTCGTGACTGAAGTTGAGTAGCATGAGGATCGGTCTTCGTAAGTAAGGGGCATGAGATTTCGGTTTATAACTTGTCAAGCATATCCTCTTAGTTGTGTCACTTTAACCTTAACCACCTTCAAGATGCTTATGATAGGGGCAATGAGAGCTAAAAGCTATAAGTACCATAATTTTTGGAAGCTGTTTATGGGACTTGAATCCCTACTTCCTTTTACAAAAGGCTTTTCTTCCACCATTATATTGAGTCTCCACCTTCTATCTTTATGCACCTACTTTGAGAGCATAGTGGCCATTCTTAGTTCTATGTGCATTGTCCCAAGACTAGTTGATTGATGCATAACTTGTTATTGCTTGTTTGAAACTATTGTATCTAGTCACTCTTATGAACTTTGAAGGTGTCCTTTGCATTTATATTTGCTACTCTATTAAGGGACAAGCTGAATACTTTTATGCTATGTTTTCTTTATGTGAAACAAACAAACGTCTTGCGAAGCATGTTATTCATGAATCTATTGTTTGTGCGTTTTCATGTTGCATCATAGTTTCTTTTCTTATTGCTAGAACTTTGTCTTTCATGTTATGATTGAAGTACTATGATCCTAGCCTTGAATGTTTTGCAAATACTTTGATCAAGACTTTGATGGTGCATGTCACCTCAAAATTTATTTCTTTTTATCACTTACCTACCGAGGGGCGAGGAGTTAAGCTTGGGGATGTTGATACATTGCAAATGTATCTATAATTTTTGATGTTCCACGCTTGGTTTTATCCACTTTCTTGTGTTTTGTTCCAACTTTGGAGTACTTTTATTATGATTTCTTGGACTAACCTATTAATAAGAGCCACGATTGCCATACTTTGTTTTTCTGTTGTTTTTGGTTCCAGAAAAGTCAGAAAATGAATATTCTCGGAATTGGATGGGACAAAAGCCAAAGTGCCTATTTTTCCGGAAGGGATCAAGTGCCAGAATATGAGACGGAGAAGGGTTGGGGGCCGGCCGCACCACCTGGCCGCGCGGCTAGGCCTGGCCCGCACCAGGGGGTGGTCTGGCCGCCCCCAACACGCCCTCGGCCTCTCCTTCCGCCTATAAGTTACCCTCGGGACGAAAACCCTAGGTACCCGATCAAAAATCCACGAAAGGGTCTGTAGCCGCCGTCATCTCCATCCCAAGATCAGGAGGGATCTAAAGCTCTTCCTGGCACCCTACCGTAGAGGGGAATTCACCCTGGAGGCCTTCTTCATCACCATGCAAGCCTCCGGTGTGATGCGTGAGTAGTTCATCCTTGGACTACGGATCCATGTAGTAGCTAGATGGCTGGTTTCTCCTCCTTTGTGCTTTCATGTTTAGATCTTGTGAGCTCCGTTCATGATCAAGTTCATCTATTTGTAATTCATACATGTTGTATTTGCGGGGATCCGATGGATATTGAGATGCTATTTCAGATTGATTATTGATTCTATCATGTCTTTGTTATTTGAGATCTTGCATGCTTTCCGTTGTTAGTAGCTATCTTGTCCAAGTAGATGCTAGTAACTCCAAGAGTTAGTATTTATGCTCGATAGTGGGTTCATGCCTCTGGTAATCTGGGGAAGTGACAGAAATCTCTAAGGTACTAGATGTGTTGTTACTACTAGGGAGAAAACATCGATCTTTTGTTCATAGAACAATCATATTGTTTACCTTACACGCAGTTCGTAAAGCAATAATCTGTTGCTTGCAACTTAATACTGGAGGGGGTTCGGATGATAACCTAAAGGTGGATTATTAGTCATAGATGCAGTTGGATGGCGGTCTATGTATTATGTTGTATTGCCCAATCAAGTCTCAAAGGAGTCAAGATGATTAGTATATGCATGTATTGCTTTCTCGGTGTTTGTCAATTGCCCCGCTGTAATTTGTTCACCCAGCATGTTATCTATCGAAGGAGAGCCACCTCTAGTGAACTATGGATCCCGGTCTTTTACTTTACATACAATCTACAATCTTTTACTGATTTGTGTTTACTTTCTGCAAATTTACTTCTTTCCATTCGATACGTTTAATCCTTTGTTTTCCGCAAAATACAGTGAGATTGACAACCTCATCGCAAGTTGGGGAAAAAGTTCTGTGGTTGTGTTGTGCAGGTCTCCACGTTGCTACTAGCACCGGTAGTGCGCCCGGCCAAAGCTCAGCTAGTAACACCTTTGAGGTGTTTCCTTGCTCCTACTGGTTCGATTAAACCTTGGTTTCATAAATGAGGGAAACTTGTTGCTGTGCTCATCATACCTTCCTCTTGGAGTTCCCAACGAGCTCTACATCAACACCGCTAGTCACCATTTTTCTGGGCGCCGTGCATTGAGCCATCACATGTGTGTTCTTTTCATAGACCACCTATGGATCCACCAGAGTTTATTGCATGTGTGTTCTTTTCATAGACCACATATGGATCCACCAGAGTTTATTGCATGTATGTTCTTTTCACAGACCACATAAGGATCCACCAGAGTTCTTTTCATGTGTGTTCCTTTCACAAACCACAACTAGAGTCATTCTATGTATGTTCTTTTCACAAACCACATATGGATCCAACGGATTTCATTGAATGTCTGTTCTTTTCATACACCACATATGGATCCACCAGAGTTCATTGTATGTATGTTCTTTTAAAAGACCACATATGGATACACCAGTGTTCATTGCATGTCTGTTCTTTTCACAGACCACAACTAGAGTCATTGCATGTGTGTTCTTTTCCCAGACCACATATGGATCCACTAGAGTTCATTGCATGTTTGTTCTTTTCAGAAATGACCTATGGATCCACCAGAGTTCATTGCATGTATGTTCTTTTAACAGACCACATATGGATACACCAGTGTTCATTGCATGTATGTTCTTTTCACAGACCACATATGGATCCACCACAGTTCATTGCATGTGTGTTCTTTTCACAAACCACAGCTAGGGTCATTGCATGTATGTTCTTTTCACAAACCACATATGGATCCAACAGAGTTCATTGCATGTCTGTTCTTTTCATGGACCACATATGGATCCAATAGAGTTCATTGCATGTGTGTTCTTTTCACAGACCACCTATGGATCCACTAGAGTTCATTGCATGTTGTTCTTTTCATAGACCACATATGGATCCACCAGAGTTCACTGCATGTCTGTTCTTTCCACAGACCACATATGCATCCACCAGAGTTCATTGCATGTGTGTTCTTTTCACAAACCACATATGGATCCACTAGAGTTCATTGCATGTGTGTTCTTTTCACAAACCACCTATGGTTTCCCCAGTGTCATTGCATGTGTGTTCTTTTCATTAACCACATATGGATCCACCAGTGTCCTTGCATGTGTGTTCTTCTCACAAACCACATATGGATCCACCAGTGTCATTGCATATGTGTTCTCTTCATTAACCACAGCTAGAGTCATTGCATGTGTGTTCTTCTCACAAACCACCTATGGATCCACCAGAGTTTATTGCATGTATGTTATTTTCATAGACCACATATGGATCCACCAGAGTTCGTTGCATGTCTCTTCTTTTCACAAACCACCTATGGATCCCCTAGTGTCATTGCATGTGTGTTATTTTCACAGACCACAACTAGAGTCATTGCATGTATGTTCTTCTCATAGACCACCTATGGATCCACCAGAGTTCATTGCACGTGTGTTCTTTTCATAGACGACATATGGATCCACCAGAGTTTATTGCATGTCTGTTCTTTTCACAGAACACATATGGATCCACCAGAGTTCATTGCATTTGTGTTCTTTTCACAAACCGCAGCTAGAGTCATTGCATGTATGTTCTTTTCATAAACCACATATGGATCCAACAGTGTTCATTGAATGCCTATTCTTTTCATAGACCACATATGGATCCACCAGAGTTCATTGCATGTATGTTCTTTTAAAAGACCACATATGGATCCACCAGAGTTGATTGCATATGTGTTCTTTTCACAAACCATAACTAGAGTCATTGCATGTATGTTCTTTCCATAGACCACATACGCATCCACCAGAGTTCATTGCATGTCGGTTCTTTTCACAAACCACCTATGGATCCACCAGAGTTCATTGCATGTGTTTTTTTCACAGACCACATATGGATCCACCAGAGCTGATTGCATGTCTGTTCATTTAACAGACCACCTATGGATCCACCAGAGTTCATTGCGTGTGTGTTCTTTTCATAGACCACATATGGATCCACGAGAGTTCATTGCATGTGTGTTCTTGTCATAGACCACATATGGATCCACCAGAGTTCATTGCATGTGTGTTCTTTTCATTAACCACATATGGATCCACCAGTGTCCTTGCACGTGTGTTCTTCTCACAAACCACATATGGATCCACCAGTGTCATTGCATGTGTGTTCCCTTCATTAACCACAGCTAGAGTCATTGCATGTATGTTCTTATCACAAACCACATATGGATCCACCAGTTTCATTGCATGTTTGTTCTTCTCACAAACCACGTATGGATCCACTAGAGTTCATTGCATGTATGTTCTTTTCATAGACCACATATGGATCCACCAGAGTTCATTGCATGTGTGTTCTTTTCACGAACCACCTATGGATCCCCTAGTGTCATTGCATGTGTGTTATTTTCACATACCACAACTAGAGTCATTACATGTATGTTCTTTTCATAGACCATATATAGATCTAAAAGAGTTCATTGCATGTGTGTTCTTTTCATAGACCACCTATGGATCCACCAGAGTTTATTGCATGTGTGTTCTTTTCATAGACCACATATGGATCCACCAGAGTTCATTGCATGTCTATTCTTTTCACAGACCACATAAGGATCCACCAGAGTTCTTTGCATGTGTGTTCTTATCACAAACCACAACTAGAGTCATTGCATGTATGTTCTTTTCACAAACCAGATATGGATCCAACAGAGTTCATTGAATGTCTTTTCTTTTCATAGACCACATATGGATCCACCAGAGTTCATTGTATGTATGTTCTTTTCAAAGACCACATATGCATCCACCAGAGTTCATTGCATGTGTGTTGTTTTCACAAGCCACAACTAGAGTCATTGCATGTGTGTTCTTTCCATAGAACACATATGGATCCACCAGAGTTCATTGTATGTCTGTTCTTTTCACAAACCTATGGAGCCACCAGAGTTCATTGCATGTCTGTTGTTTTCATAGACCACATATGGATCCACCAGAGTTTATTGCATGTCTGTTCTTTTAAGAGACCACATATGGATCCACCAGAGTTCATTGCATGTCTATTCTTTTCACAGACCACATATGGATCCACCAGAGTTCATTGCATGTGTGTTCTTTTCACAAACCACAGCTAGAGTCATTGCATGTATGTTCTTTTCACAAACCACATATGGATCCAACATAGTTCATTGCATGTCTGTTCTTTTCATGGACCACATATGGATCCAACAGAGTTCATTGCATGTGTGTTATTTTCACAGACCTCCTATGGATCCACTAGAGTTCATTACATGTGTGTTCTTTTCATAGACCATATATGGATCCACTAGAGTTCATTGCATGTCTATTCTTTTCACAGAACACATATGGATCCACTAGAGTTCATTGCATGTGTGTTGTTTTAACAAACCACATATGGATCCACCAGAGTTCATTGCATGTGTGTTCTTTTCACAAAGCACCTATGGTTCCGACAGTGTCATTGCATGTGTGTTCTTTTCATTAACCACATATGGATCCACCAGTGTCCTTGCATGTGTGTTCTTCTCACAAACCACATATGGATCCACTAGCATCATTGCATGTGTGTTCTCTTCATTAATCACAGCTAGAGTCATTGCATGTATGTGCTTATCACAAACTACATATGGATCCACCAGTGTCATTGCATTTTTGTTCTTCTCACAAACCACCTATGGATCCACTAGAGTTCATTGCATGTATGTTCTTTTCATAGACCACATATGGATCCACCAGAGTTCATTGCATGTGTGTTCTTTTCACAAACCACCTATGGATCCCCTAGTGTCATTGCATGTGTGTTATTTTCACAGACCACAACTAGAGTCATTGCATGTATGTTCTTTTCATAGACCATATATGGATCTAACGGAGTTCATTGCATGTGTGTTCTTTTCATAGACCACCTATGGATCCACAATATTTTATTGCATGTGTGTTCTTTTCATAGACCACAAATGGGTCTACCAGAGTTCATTGCATGTCTTTTCTTTTCACAAAGCACATAAGGATCCACCAGAGTTCTTTGCATGTGTGTACTTTTCACAAACCACGGCTAGAGTCATTGCATGTATGTTCTTTTCACAAACCAGATATGGATACAACAAAGTTCATTGAATGTTTGTTCTTTTCACAGACCACATATGGATCCACCAGAGTTCATTGTATGTATGTTCTTTTCAAAGACCACATATGCATCCACCAGAGTTCATTCATGTGTGTTGTTTTCACAAACCACAACTAGAGTCATTGCATGTGTGTTCTTTCCACAGACCACATATGGATCCACCAGAGTTCATTGCATGTCTGTTCTTTTCACAAACCACCTATGGATCCACCAGAGTTCATTGCATGTGTTTTCTTTTCATAGACCACATAAGGATCCACCAGAGTTCATTCTATGTCTGTTCTTTTAACAGACCACATATGGATCCACCAGAGTTCATTACATGTCTGTTCTTTTCACATACCACATATGGATCCACCAGAGTTCATTGCATATGTTTTATTTTAACAAACCACAGCTAGAGTCATTGCATGTATGTTCTTTTCACAAACCACATATGGATCCAACAGAGTTCATTGCATGTCTGTTCTTTTCATGGACCACATATGGATCCAACAGAATTCATTGCATGTGTGTTCTTTTCACAGACCACCTGTGGATCCACTAGAGTTCATTGCATGTGTGTTCTTTTCATAGACCACATATGGATCCACTAGAGTTCATTGCATGTCTGTTCTTTTCACAGACCACATATGGATCCACCAGAGTTCATTGCATGTGTGTCCTTTTCACAAACCACATATGGATCCACCAGAGTTCATTGCACGTGTGTTCTTTTCACAAACCACCTATGTTTCCACTAGTGTCATTGCATGTGTGTTCTTTTCATTAACCACATATGGGTCCACCAGTGTCCTGTAGTGTGTGTTATTCTCACAAACCACCTATGGGTCCACCAGTATAATTGCATGTGTGTTCTCTTCATTAACCACAACTAGAGTCATTGCATGTATGTTCTTTTTACAAACCACATATGGATCCACCAGTGTCATTGCATGTGTGTTCTTCTCACAAATCACCTATGGATCCACTAGAGTTCATTGCATGTATGTTATTTTCATAGACCACATATGGATCCACCAGAGTTCATTGCATGTCTGTTCTTTTTGCAAACCACCTATGGATCCCCTAATATCATTGCATGTGTTATTTTCACAGACCACAACTATAGTCATTGCATGTATGTTCTTTTCATAGACCACATATGGATCTAACGGAGTTCATTGCATGTGTGTTCTTTTCATAGACCACCTATGGATCCACCAGAGTTCATTGCATGTGTGTTCTTTTCATAGACCACATATGGATCCACCAGAGTTCATTGCATGTATGTTCTTTTAAAAGACCACATATAGATCCACCAGAGTTGATTGCATATGTGTTCTTTTCATAAACCACAACTAGAGTCATTGCATGTGTGTTCTTTCCACAGACCACATATGGATCCCCTAGAGTTCATTGCATGTCTGTTCTTTTCACAGACCACATAAGGATCCACCAGAGTTCTTTGCATGAGTGTTCTTTTCACAAACCACAGCTAGGGTCATTGCATGTATGTTCTTTTCACAAACCAGATATGGATCCAACAGAGTTCATTGAATGTCTGTTCTTTTCATAGACCACGTATGGATCCACCAGAGCTTATTGTATGTATGTTCTTTTCAAAGACCACATATGCATCCACCAGAGTTCATTCATGTGTGTTGTTTTCACAAACCACAACTAGAGTCATTGCATTTATGTTCTTTCCATAGACCACATATGGAGCCACCAGAGTTCATTGCATGTCTGTTCTTTTCACAAACCACCTACGGATCCACCAGAGTTCATTGCATGTGTGTTCTTTTCATAGACCACATATGGATCCACCAGAGTTCATTGCATGTATGTTCTTTTAACATACCACATATGGATCCACCAGAGTTCATTGCATGTGTGTTCTTTTCACAAACCACAGCTAGAGTCACTGCATGTATGTTCTTTTCACAAACCACATATGGATCCAACAGAGTTCATTCCATGTCTGTTCTTTTCATGGACCACATATGGATCCAACAGAGTTCATTGCATGTGTGTTCTTTTCACAGACCACCTATGGATAACCTAGAGTTCATTGCATGTGTGTTCTTTTCGTAGACCACATATGGATCCACTAGAGTTCATTGCATGTTTGTTCTTTTCAAGACCACATATGGATCCACCAGAGTTCATTGCATGTGTGTTCTTTTCACAAACCACATATGGATCCACCAGAGTTCATTGCATGTGTGTTCTTTTCACAAACCACCTATGGTTCCACCAGTGTCATTGCATCTGTGTTCTTTTCATTAACCACATATGGATCCACTAGTGTCCTTGCATGTGTGTTCTTCTCACAAACCACATATGGATCCACCAGTGTCATTGCATTCTTGTTCTCTTCATTAACCACAGCTAGAGTCATTGCATGTATGTTCTTTTCACAAACCACATATGGATCCACCAGTGTCATTGCATGTGTGTTCTTTTCACAAACCACATATGGATCCAACAGAGTTCATTGCATGTCTGTTCTTTTCATGGACCACATATGGATCCAACAGAATTCATTGCATGTGAGTTCTTTTCACAGACCACCTGTGGATCCACTAGAGTTCATTGCATGTGTGTTCTTTTCATAGACCACATATGGATCCACTAGAGTTCATTGCATGTCTGTTCTTTTCACAGACCACATATGGATCCACCAGAGTCCATTGCATGTGTGTCCTTTTCACAAACCACATATGGATCCACCAGAGTTCATTGCACGTGTGTTCTTTTCACAAACCACCTATGTTTCCACTAGTGTCATTGCATGTGTGTTCTTTTCATTAACCACATATGGGTCCACCAGTGTCCTTGCATGTGTGTTCTTCTCACAAACCACCTATGGGTCCACCAGTATAATTGCATGTGTGTTCTCTTCATTAACCACAACTAGAGTCATTGCATGTATGTTATTTTTACAAACCACATATGGATCCACCAGTGTCATTGCATGTGTATTCTTCTCACAAACCACCTATGGATCCACTAGAGTTCATTGCATGTATGTTATTTTCATAGACCACATATGGATCCACCAGAGTTCATTGCATGTCTGTTCTTTTCGCAAACCACCTATGGATCCCCTAATGTCATTGCATGTGTTATTTTCACAGACCACAACTATAGTCATTGCATGTATGTTCTTTTCATAGACCACATATGGATCTAACGGAGTTCATTGCATGTGTGTTCTTTTCATAGACCACCTATGGATCCACCAGAGTTCATTGCATGTGCGTTCTTTTCATAGACCACATATGGATCCACCAGAGTTCATTGCATGTATGTTCTTTTAAAAGACCACATATAGATCCACCAGAGTTGATTGCATATGTGTTCTTTTCATAAACCACAACTAGAGTCATTGCATGTGTGTTCTTTCCACAGACCACATATGGATCCCCTAGAGTTCATTGCATGTATGTTCTTTTCACAGACCACATAAGGATCCACCAGAGTTCTTTGCATGTGTGTTCTTTTCACAAACCACAGCTAGGGTCATTGCATGTATGTTCTTTTCACAAACCAGATATGGATCCAACAGAGTTCATTGAATGTCTGTTCTTTTCATAGACCACATATGGATCCACCAGAGCTTATTGTATGTATGTTCTTTTCAAAGACCACATATGCATCCACCAGAGTTCATTCATGTGTGTTGTTTTCACAAACCACAACTAGAGTCATTGCATTTATGTTCTTACCATAGACCACATATGGAGCCACCAGAGTTCATTGCATGTCTGTTCTTTTCACAAACCACCTATGGATCCACCAGAGTTCATTACATGTGTGTTCTTTTCATAGACCACATTTGGATCCACCAGAGTTCATTGCATGTATGTTCTTTTAACAGACCACATATGGATCCACCAGAGTTCATTGCATGTGTGTTCTTTTCACAAACCACATCTAGAGTCATTAAATGAATGTTCTTTTCACAAACCACTTATGGATCCAACAGAGTTCATTCCATGTCTGTTCTTTTCATGGACCACATATGGATCCAACAGAGTTCATTGCATGTGTGTTCTTTTCACAGACCACCTATGGATAACCTAGAGTTCATTGCATGTGTGTTCTTTTCGTAGACCACATATGGATCCACTAGAGTTCATTGCATGTTTGTTCTTTTCAAGACCACATATGGATCCACCAGAGTTCATTGCATGTGTGTTCTTTTCACAAACCACATATGGATCCACCAGAGTTCATTGCATGTGTGTTCTTTTCACAAACCACCTATGGTTCCACCAGTGTCATTGCATCTGTGTTCTTTTCATTAACCACATATGGATCCACTCGTGTCCTTGCATGTGTGTTCTTCTCACAAACCAGATATGGATCCACCAGTGTCATTGCACTCTTGTTCTCTTCATTAACCACAGCTAGAGTCATTGCATGTATGTTCTTTTCACAAACCACATATGGATCCACCAGTGTCATTGCATGTGTGTTCTTTTCACAAACCACATATGGATCCAACAGAGTTCATTGCATGTATGTTCTTTTCATGGACCACATATGGATCCAACAGAATTCATTGCATGTGAGTTCTTTTCACAGACCACCTGTGGATCCACTAGAGTTCGTTGCATGTGTGTTCTTTTCATAGACCACATATGGATCCACTAGAGTTCATTGCATGTCTGTTCTTTTCACAGACCACATATGGATCCACCAGAGTTCATTGCATGTGTGTACTTTTCATGAACCACATATGGATCCACCAGAGTTCATTGCACGTGTGTTCTTTTCACAAACCACCTATGTTTCCACTAGTGTCATTGCATGTGTGTTCTTTTCATTAACCAGATATGGGTCCACCAGTGTCCTTGCATGTGTGTTCTTCTCACAAACCACCTATGGGTCCACCAGTATAATTGCATGTGTGTTCTCTTCATTAACCACAACTAGAGTCACTGCATGTATGTTCTTTTTACAAACCACATATGGATCCACCAGTGTCATTGCATGTGTATTCTTCTCACAAACCACCTATGGATCCACTAGAGTTCATTGCATGTATGTTATTTTCATAGACCACATATGGATCCACCAGAGTTCATTGCATGTCTGTTCTTTTCGCAAACCACCTATGGATCCCCTAATGTCATTGCATGTGTTATTTTCACAGACCACAACTATAGTCATTGCATGTATGTTCTTTTCATAGACCACATATGGATCTAACGGAGTTCATTGCATGTGTGTTCTTTTCATAGACCACCTATGGATCCACCAGAGTTCATTGCATGTGCGTTCATTTCATAGACCACATATGGATCCACCAGAGTTCATTGCATGTATGTTCTTTTAAAAGACCACATATAGATCCACCAGAGTTGATTGCATATGTGTTCTTTTCATAAACCACAACTAGAGTCATTGCATGTGTGTTCTTTCCACATACCACATATGGATCCCCTAGAGTTCATTGCATGTCTGTTCTTTTCACAGACCACATAAGGATCCACCAGAGTTCTTTGCATGTGTGTTCTTTTCACAAACCATAGCTAGGGTCATTGCATGTATGTTCTTTTCACAAACCAGATATGGATCCAACAGAGTTCATTGAATGTCTGTTCTTTTCATAGACCACATATGGATCCACCAGAGCTTATTGTATGTATGTTCTTTTCAAAGACCACATATGCATCCACCAGAGTTCATTCATGTGTGTTGTTTTCACAAACCACAACTAGAGTCATTGCATTTATGTTCTTTCCATAGACCACATATGGAGCCACCAGAGTTCATTGCATGTCTGTTCTTTTCACAAACCACCTACAGATCCACCAGAGTTCATTGCATGTGTGTTCTTTTCATAGACCACATATGGATCCACCAGAGTTCATTGCATGTATGTTCGTTTAACAGACCACATATGGATCCACCAGAGTTCATTGCATGTGTGTTCTTTTCACAAACCACAGCTAGAGTCATTGCATATATGATCTTTTCACAAACCACATATGGATCCAACAGAGTTCATTCCATGTCTGTTCTTTTCATGGACCACATATGGATCCAACAGAGTTCATTGCATGTGTGTTCTTTTCACAGACCACCTATGGATAACCTAGAGTTCATTGCATGTGTGTTCTTTTTGTAGACCACATATGGATCCACTAGAGTTCATTGCATGTTTGTCCTTTTCACAGACCACATATGGATCCACCAGAGTTCATTGCATGTGTGTTCTTTTCACAAACCACATATGGATCCACCAGAGTTCATTGCATGTGTGTTCTTTTCACAAACCACCTATGGTTCCACCAGTGTCATTGCATGTGTGTTCTTTTCATTAACCACATATGGATCCATTAGTGTCCTTGCATGTGTGTTCTTCTCACAAACCACATATGGATCCACCAGTGTCATTGCATTCTTGTTCTCTTCATTAACCACAGCTAGAGTCATTGCATGTATGTTCTTTTCACAAACCACATATGGATCCATCACTGTCATTGCATGTGTGTTCTTCTCACAAACCACCTATGGATCCACTAGACTTCATTGCATGTATGTTATTTTCATAGACCACATATGGATCCACCAGAGTTCATTGCATGGCTGTTCTTTTCACAAACCACATATGGATCCCCTAGTGTCATTGCATGTGTGTTATTTTCACAGACCACAACTAGAGTCATTGCATGTATGTTCTTTTCACAGACCACATATGGATCTAACGGAGTTCATTGCATGTGTGTTATTTTCATAGACCACCTATGGATCCACCAGAGTTCATTGCATGTGTGTTCTTTTCATAGACCGCATATGGATCCACCAGAGTTCATTGCATGCCTGTTCTTTTCACAGAACACATATGGATCCACCAGAGTTCATTGCATGTGTGTTCTTTTCACAAACCACAGCTAGAGTCATTGCATGTATGTTCTTTTCACAAACCACATATGGATCCAACAAAGTTTATTGAATGCCTGTTCTTTTCATATACCACATATGGATCCACTAGAGTTGATTGCATATGTGTTCTTTTCACAAACCACAACTAGAGTCATTGCATGTGCGTTCTTTCCACAGACCACAAATGGATCCCCCAGAGTTCATTGCATGTATGTTCTTTTCACAGACCACATAAGGATCCACCAGAGTTCTTTGCATGTGTGTTCTTTTCACAAACCATAGCTAGGGTCATTGCATGTATGTTCTTTTCACAAACCAGATATGGATCCAACAGAGTTCATTGAATGTCTGTTCTTTTCATAGACCTCATATGGATCCACCAGAGCTTATTGTATGTATGTTCTTTTCAAAGACCACATATGCATCCACCAGAGTTCATTCATGTGTGTTGTTTTCACAAACCACAACTAGAGTCATTGCATTTATGTTCTTTCCATAGACCACATATGGAGCCACCAGAGTTCATTGCATGTCTGTTCTTTTCACAAACCACCTACGGATCCACCAGAGTTCATTGCATGTGTGTTCTTTTCATAGACCACATATGGATCCACCAGAGTTCATTGCATGTATGTTCTTTTAAAAGACCACATATAGATCCACCAGAGTTGATTGCATATGTGTTCTTTTCATAAACCACAACTAGAGTCATTGCATGTGTGTTATTTCCACATACCACATATGGATCCCCTAGAGTTCATTGCATGTCTGTTCTTTTCACAGACCACATAAGGATCCACCAGAGTTCTTTGCATGTGTGTTCTTTTCACAAACCATAGCTAGGGTCATTGCATGTATGTTCTTTTCACAAACCAGATATGGATACAACAGAGTTCATTGAATGTCTGTTCTTTTCATAGACCACATATGGATCCACCAGAGCTTATTGTATGTATGTTCTTTTCAAAGACCACATATGCATCCACCAGAGTTCATTCATGTGTGTTGTTTTCACAAACCACAACTAGAGTCATTGCATTTATGTTCTTTCCATAGACCACATATGGAGCCACCAGAGTTCATTGCATGTACATTCTTTTCACTAACCAGCTAAAGAGCCACCTGAGTTCATTGCATGTGTGTTCTTTTCATAGACCACATATGGATCCACCAGAGTTCATTGCATGTATGTTCTTTTAACAGACCACATATGGATCCACCAGAGTTCATTGCATGTGTGTTCTTTTCACAAACCACAGCTAGAGTCATTGCATATATGATCTGTTCACAAACCATATGGATCCAATGAGTTCATTCCATGTCTGTTCTTTTCATGGACCACATATGGATCCAACAGAGTTCATTGCATGTGTGTTCTTTTCACAGACCACCTATGGATAACCTAGAGTTCATTGCATGTGTGTTCTTTTTGTAGACCACATATGGATCCACTAGAGTTCATTGCATGTTTGTCCTTTTCACAGACCACATATGGATCCACCAGAGTTCATTGCATGTGTGTTCTTTTCACAAACCACATATGGATCCACCAGAGTTCATTGCATGTGTGTTCTTTTCACAAACCACCTATGGTTCCACCAGTGTCATTGCATGTGTGTTCTTTTCATTAACCACATATGGATCCATTAGTGTCCTTGCATGTGTGTTCTTCTCACAAACCACATATGGATCCACCAGTGTCATTGCATTCTTGTTCTCTTCATTAACCACAGCTAGAGTCATTGCATGTATGTTCTTTTCACAAACCACATATGGATCCATCACTGTCATTGCATGTGTGTTCTTCTCACAAACCACCTATGGATCCACTAGACTTCATTGCATGTATGTTATTTTCATAGACCACATATGGATCCACCAGAGTTCATTGCATGGCTGTTCTTTTCACAAACCACATATGGATCCCCTAGTGTCATTGCATGTGTGTTATTTTCACAGACCACAACTAGAGTCATTGCATGTATGTTCTTTTCACAGACCACATATGGATCTAACGGAGTTCATTGCATGTGTGTTATTTTCATAGACCACCTATGGATCCACCAGAGTTCATTGCATGTGTGTTCTTTTCATAGACCGCATATGGATCCACCAGAGTTCATTGCATGCCTGTTCTTTTCACAGAACACATATGGATCCACCAGAGTTCATTGCATGTGTGTTCTTTTCACAAACCACAGCTAGAGTCATTGCATGTATGTTCTTTTCACAAACCACATATGGATCCAACAAAGTTTATTGAATGCCTGTTCTTTTCATATACCACATATGGATCCACTAGAGTTGATTGCATATGTGTTCTTTTCACAAACCACAACTAGAGTCATTGCATGTGCGTTCTTTCCACAGACCACAAATGGATCCCCCAGAGTTCATTGCATGTATGTTCTTTTCACAGACCACATAAGGATCCACCAGAGTTCTTTGCATGTGTGTTCTTTTCACAAACCACAGCTAGAGTCATTGCATGTATGTTCTTTTCACAAACAAGATATGGATCCAACAGAGTTCATTCAATGTCTGTTCTTTTCATAGACCACATATGGATCCACCAGAGTTCATTGTATGTATGTTCTTTTCAAAGACCACATATGCATCCACCAGAGTTCATTCATGTGTGTTGTTTTGACAAACAACAACTAGAGTCATTGCATGTGTGTTCTTTCGACAAACCACATATGGATCCACCAGAGTTCATTGCATGCCTGTTCTTTTCACAAACCACCTATGGGTCCACCAGAGTTCATTGCATGTGTGTTCTTTTCATAGACCACATATGGATCCACCAGAGTTCATTGCATGTCTGTTCTTTTAACAGACCCATATGGATCCACCAGAGTTCATTGCATGTGTGTCCTTTTCACACACCACATATGGATCCACCAGAGTTCATTGCACGTGTGTTCTTTTCACAAACCACCTTTGTTTCCACCAGTGTCATTGCATGTGTGTTCTTTTCATTAACCACATATGGGTCCACCAGTGTCCTTGCATGTGTGTTCTTCTCACAAACCACATATGGCTCCACCAGTATCATTGCATGTGTGTTCTCTTCATTAACCACAACTAGAGTCATTGCATGTATGTTCTTTTTACAAACCACATATGGATCCACCAGTGTCATTGCATGTGTGTTCTTCTCACAAACCACCTATGGATCCACTAGAGTTCATTGCATGTATGTTATTTTCATAGACCACATATGGATCCACCAGAGTTCATTGCATGTTATTTTCATAGACCACATATGTTTTCTTTTCACAAACCACAGCTAGAGTCATTGCATGTATGTTCTTTTCACAAACCATATATGGATCCAACAGAGTTCATTGCATGTCTGTTCTTTTCATAGACCACATATGGATCCAACAGAATTCATTGCATGTGTGTTCTTTTCACAGACCACCTGTGGATCCACTAGAGTTCATTGCATGTGTGTTCTTTTCATAGACCACATATGGATCCACTAGAGTTCATTGCATGTCTGTTCTTTTCACAGACCACATATGGATCCACCAGAGTTCATTGCATGTGTGTCCTTTTCACAAACCACATATGGATCCACCAGAGTTCATTGCACGTGTGTTCTTTTCACAAACCACCTATGTTTCCACCAGTGTCATTGCATGTGTGTTCTTTTCATTAACCACATATGGGTCCACCAGTGTCCTTGCATGTGTGTTCTTCTCACAAACCACATATGGGTCCACCAGTATCATTGCATGTGTGTTCTCTTCATTAACCACAACTAGAGTCATTGCATGTATGTTCTTTTTACAAACCAGATATGGATCCACCAGTGTCATTGCATGTGTCTTCTTCTCACAAACCACCTATGGATCCACCAGAGTTCTTTGCATGTGTGTTCTTTTTTCACAAACCACAGCTAGAGTCATTGCATGTCTGTTCTTTTCACAAACCAGATATGGATCCAACAGAGTTCATTGAATGTCTGTTCTTTTCATAGACCACATATGGATTCACCTGAGTTCATTGTATGTACGTTCTTTTCAAAGACCACATATGCATCCACCAGAGTTCATTCATGTGTGATGTTTTGACAAACCACAACTAGAGTCATTGCATGTGTGTTCTTTCCACAAACCACATATGGATCCACCAGAGTTCATTGCATGCCTGTTCTTTTCACAAACCACCTATGGGTCCACCAGAGTTCATTGCATGTGTGTTCTTTTCATATACCACATATGGATCCACCAGAGTTCATTGCATGTCTGTTCTTTTAACAGACCACATATGGATCCACCAGAGTTCATTGCATGTTTGTTCTTTTCATATACCACATATGGATCCACCAGAGTTCATTGCATGTGTGTTCTTTTCACAAACCACAGCTAGAGTCCATCAGAGTTCATTGCATGTATGTTCTTTTCATGGACCACATATGGATCCAACAGAGTTCATTGCATGTGTGTTATTTTCACAGACCACCTATGGATCCACTAGAGTTCATTGCATGTGTGTTCTTTTCATAGACCACATATGGATCCACTAGAGTTCATTGCATGTCTATTCTTTTCACAGACCACATATGGATCCACCAGAGTTCATTGCATGTGTGTTCTTTTCACAAACCACCTATGGTTCCACGAGTGTCATTCCATGTGTGTTCTTCTCACAAACCACCTATGGATCCACTAGAGTTCATTGCATGTATGTTATTTTCATAGACCACATATGGATGCACCAGAGTTCATTACATGTCTGTTCTTTTCACAAACCACTTATGGATCCCCTAGTGTCATTGCATGTGTGTTATTTTCACAGACCACAACTAGAGTCATTGTATGTATGTTCTTTTCATAGACCACATATGGATCTAACGGAGTTTATTTCATGTGTGTTCTTTTCATTGACCATCTATGGATCCACCAGAGTTCATTGCATGTGTGTTCTTTTCGTAGACCACATATGGACCCACCACAGTTCATTGTATGTCTGTTCTTTTCACAGAACACATATGGATCCACCAGAGTTCATTGCATGTTTGTTCTTTTTACAAACCACAGCTAGAGTCATTGCATGTATGTTCTTTTCACAAACCACATATGGATCAGACAGAGTTCATTGAATGCATGTTCTTTTCATAGACCACATATGGATCCACCAGAGTTCATTGCATGTATGTTCTTTTAAAAGACAAGATATGGATCCACCAGAGTTGATTGCATATGTGTTCTTTTCACAAACCACATATGGATCCAACAAAGTTCATTGAATGCATGTACTTTTCATAGACCACATATGGATCCACTAGAGTTCATTGCATGTCTGTTCTTTTCACAGACCACATATGGATCCACCAGAGTTCATTGCATGTGTGTCCTTTTCATGAACAACATATGGATCCACCAGACTTCATTGCACGTGTGTTCTTTTCACAAACCACCTATGTTTCCACTAGTGTCATTGCATGTGTGTTCTTTTCATTAACCACATATGGGTCCACCAGTGTCCTTGCATGTGTGTTCTTCTCACAAACCACCTATGGGTCCACCAGTATAATTGCATGTGTGTTCTCTTCATTAACCACAACTAGAGTCATTGCATGTATGTTCTTTTTACAAACCACATATGGATCCACCAGTGTCATTGCATGTGTATTCTTCTCACAAACCACCTATGGATCCACTAGAGTTCATTGCATGTATGTTATTTTCATAGACCACATATGGATCCACCAGAGTTCATTGCATGTCTGTTCTTTTCGCAAACCACCTATGGATCCCCTAATGTCATTGCATGTGTTATTTTCACAGACCACAACTATAGTCATTGCATGTATGTTCTTTTCATAGACCACATATGGATCTAACGGAGTTCATTGCATGTGTGTTCTTTTCATAGACCACCTATGGATCCACCAGAGTTCATTGCATGTGTGTTCTTTTCATAGACCACATATGGATCCACCAGAGTTCATTGCATGTATGTTCTTTTAAAAGACCACATATAGATCCACCAGAGTTGATTGCATATGTGTTCTTTTCATAAACCACAACTAGAGTCATTGCATGTGTGTTCTTTCCACAGACCACATATGGATCCCCTAGAGTTCATTGCATATACATTCTTTTCAGACCACATAAGGATCCACCAGAGTTCTTTGCATGTGTGTTCTTTTCACAAACCACAGCTAGGGTCATTGCATGTATGTTCTTTTCACAAACCAGATATGGATCCAACAGAGTTCATTGAATGTCTGTTCTTTTCATAGACCACATATGGATCCACCAGAGCTTATTGTATGTATGTTCTTTTCAAAGACCACATATGCATCCACCAGAGTTCATTCATATGTGTTGTTTTCACAAACCACAACTAGAGTCATTGCATTTATGTTCTTTCCATAGACCACATATGGAGCCACCAGAGTTCATTGCATGTCTGTTCTTTTCACAAA
Source organism: Avena insularis (assembly GCA_023614405.1). Classification (NCBI taxonomy): domain Eukaryota; kingdom Viridiplantae; phylum Streptophyta; class Magnoliopsida; order Poales; family Poaceae; genus Avena; species Avena insularis. The sequence goes on from CM042692.1 coordinate 231,260,466, forward strand.
CCACCTACGGATCCACCAGAGTTCATTGCATGTGTGTTCTTTTCATAGACCACATATGGATCCACCAGAGTTCATTGCATGTATGTTCTTTTAACAGACCACATATGGATCCACCAGTGTCATTGCATGTGTGTTCTTTTCATTAACCACATATGGATCCATTAGTGTCCTTGCATGTGTGTTCTTCTCACAAACCACATATGGATCCACCAGTGTCATTGCATTCTTGTTCTCTTCATTAACCATAGCTAGAGTCATTGCATGTATGTTCTTTTCACAAACCACATATGGATCCACCACTGTCACTGCATGTGTGTTCTTCTCACAAACCACCTATGGATCCACTAGACTTCATTGCATGTATGTTATTTTCATAGACCACATATGGATCCACCAGAGTTCATTGCATGGCTGTTCTTTTCACAAACCACATATGGATCCCCTAGTGTCATTGCATGTGTGTTATTTTCACAGACCACAACTAGAGTCATTGCATGTATGTTCTTTTCACAGACCACATATGGATCTAACGGAGTTCATTGCATGTGTGTTATTTTCATAGACCACCTATGGATCCACCAGAGTTCATTGCATGTGTGTTCTTTTCATAGACCGCATATGGATCCACCAGAGTTCATTGCATGCCTGTTCTTTTCACAGAACACATATGGATCCACCAGAATTCATTGCATGTGTGTTCTTTTCACAAACCACAGCTAGAGTCATTGCATGTATGTTCTTTTCACAAACCACATATGGATCCAACAAAGTTTATTGAATGCCTGTTCTTTTCATATACCACATATGGATCCACTAGAGTTGATTGCATATGTGTTCTTTTCACAAACCACAACTAGAGTCATTGCATGTGCGTTCTTTCCACAGACCACAAATGGATCCCCCAGAGTTCATTGCATGTATGTTCTTTTCACAGACCACATAAGGATCCACCAGAGTTCTTTGCATGTGTGTTCTTTTCACAAACCACAGCTAGAGTCATTGCATGTATGTTCTTTTCACAAACAAGATATGGATCCAACAGAGTTCATTCAATGTCTGTTCTTTTCATAGACCACATATGGATCCACCAGAGTTCATTGTATGTATGTTCTTTTCAAAGACCACATATGCATCCACCAGAGTTCATTCATGTGTGTTGTTTTGACAAACCACAACTAGAGTCATTGCATGTGTGTTCTTTCGACAAACCACATATGAATCCACCAGAGTTCATTGCATGCCTATTCTTTTCACAAACCACCTATGGGTCCACCAGAGTTCATTGCATGTGTGTTCTTTTCATAGACCACATATGGATCCACCAGAGTTCATTGCATGTCTGTTCTTTTAACAGACCCATATGGATCCACCAGAGTTCATTGCATGTGTGTCATTTTCACACACCACATATGGATCCACCAGAGTTCATTGCACGTGTGTTCTTTTCACAAACCACCTATGTTTCCACCAGTGTCATTGCATGTGTGTTCATTTCATTAACCACATATGGGTCCACCAGTGTCCTTGCATGTGTGTTCTTCTCACAAACCACATATGGCTCCAGCAGTATCATTGCATGTGTGTTCTCTTCATTAACCACAACTAGAGTCATTGCATGTATGTTCTTTTTACAAACCACATATGGATCCACCAGTGTCATTGCATGTGTGTTCTTCTCACAAACCACCTATGGATCCACTAGAGTTCATTGCATGTATGTTATTTTCATAGACCACATATGGATCCACCAGAGTTCATTGCATGTTATTTTCATAGACCACATATGTTTTCTTTTCACAAACCACAGCTAGAGTCATTGCATGTATGTTCTTTTCACAAACCATATATGGATCCAACAGAGTTCATTGCATGTCTATTCTTTTCATAGACCACATATGGATCCAACAGAATTCATTGCATGTGTGTTCTTTTCACAGACCACCTGTGGATCCACTAGAGTTCATTGCATGTGTGTTCTTTTCATAGACCACATATGGATCCACTAGAGTTCATTGCATGTATGTTCTTTTCACAGACCACATATGGATCCACCAGAGTTCATTGCATGTGTGTCCTTTTCACAAACCACATATGGATCCACCAGAGTTCATTGCACGTGTGTTCTTTTCACAAACCACCTATGTTTCCACCAGTGTCATTGCATGTGTGTTATTTTCATTAACCACATATGGGTCCACCAGTGTCCTTGCATGTGTGTTCTTCTCACAAACCACATATGGGTCCACCAGTATCATTGCATGTGTGTTCTCTTCATTAGCCACAACTAGAGTCATTGCATGTATGTTCTTTTTACAAACCAGATATGGATCCACCAGTGTCATTGCATGTGTCTTCTTCTCACAAACCACCTATGGATCCACCAGAGTTCTTTGCATGTGTGTTCTTTTTTCACAAACCACAGCTAGAGTCATTGCATGTCTGTTCTTTTCACAAACCAGATATGGTCCAACAGAGTTCATTGAATGTCTGTTCTTTTCATAGACCACATATGGATCCACCTGAGTTCATTGTATGTACGTTCTTTCCAAAGACCACATATGCATCCACCAGAGTTCATTCATGTGTGATGTTTTGACAAACCACAACTAGAGTCATTGCATGTGTGTTCTTTCCACAAACCACATATGGATCCACCAAAGTTCATTGCATGCATGTTCTTTTCACAAACCACCTATGGGTCCACCAGAGTTCATTGCATGTGTGTTCTTTTCATATACCACATATGGATCCACCAGAGTTCATTGCATGTCTGTTCTTTTAACAGACCACATATGGATCCACCAGAGTTCATTGCATGTTTGTTCTTTTCATATACCACATATGGATCCACCAGAGTTCATTGCATGTGTGTTCTTTTCACAAACCACAGCTAGAGTCCATCAGAGTTCATTGCATGTATGTTCTTTTCATGGACCACATATGGATCCAACAGAGTTCATTGCATGTGTGTTATTTTCACAGACCACCTATGGATCCACTAGAGTTCATTGCATGTGTGTTCTTTTCATAGACCACATATGGATCCACTAGAGTTCATTGCATGTCTATTCTTTTCACAGACCACATATGGATCCACCAGAATTCATTGCATGTGTGTTCTTTTCACAAACCACATATGGATCCACCAAAGTTCATTGCATGTGTGTTCTTTTCACAAACCACCTATGGTTCCACGAGTGTCATTCCATGTGTGTTCTTCTCACAAACCACCTATGGATCCACTAGAGTTCATTGCATGTATGTTATTTTCATAGACCACATATGGATGCACAAGAGTTCATTGCATGTCTGTTATTTTCACAAACCACTTATGGATCCCCTAGTGTCATTGCATGTGTGTTATTTTCACAGACCACAACTAGAGTCATTGCATGTATGTTCTTTTCATAGACCACATATGGATCTAACGGAGTTCATTTCATGTGTGTTCTTTTCATAGACCATCTATGGATCCACCAGAGTTCATTGCATGTGTGTTCTTTTCGTAGACCACATATGGACCCACCACAGTTCATTGCATGTCTGTTCTTTTCACAGAACACATATGGATCCACCAGAGTTCATTGCATGTGTGTTCTTTTCACAAACCACAGCTAGAGTCATTGCATGTATGTTCTTTTCACAAACCACATATGGATCAGACAGAGTTCATTGAATGCATGTTCTTTTCATAGACCACATATGGATCCAGCAGAGTTCATTGCATGTATGTTCTTTTAAAAGACAACATATGGATCCACCAGAGTTGATTGCATATGTGTTCTTTTCACAAACCACATATGGATCCAACAAAGTTCATTGAATGCATGTTCTTTTCATAGACCACATATGGATCCACCAGAGTTCATTGCATGTATGTTCTTTTAAAAGACAACATATGGATCCACCAGAGTTGATTGCATGTGTGTTCTTTCCACAGACCACATATGGATCCACCAGAGTTCATTGCATGTCTGTTCTTTTTGAAAACCACCTATGGATCCACCAGAGTTCATTGCATGTGTTTTTTTTACAGACCACATATGGATCCACGAGAGCACATTGCATGTCTGTTCTTTTAACAAACAACATAGGGATCCACTAGAGTTCATCGCACATGTGTTCTTTTCACAGACCACCTATGGATCCACTAGAGTTCATTGCATGTGTGTTCTTTTCATGGACCACATATGGATCCACCAGAGTTCATTGCATGTGTGTTCTTCTCATGGACCACATATGGATCCACCAGAGTTCATTGCATTGCGTTCTTTTCACAAACCACCTATGGATCCACCAGTGTCATTGGATGTGTGTTCTTTTCATTAACCACATATGGATCCACCAGTGTCCTTGCATGTGTGTTATTCTCACAAACCACATATGGATCCACCAGTGTCATTGCATGTGTGTTCTCTTCATTAACCACAGCTAGAGTCATTGCATGTATGTTCTTTTCACAAACCACATATGGATCCACTAGTGTCATTGCATGTGTGTTCTTCTCACAAACCACCTATGGATCCACCAGAGTTCATTGCATATATGTTCTTTTCATTGACCACATATGGATCCACCAGAGTTCATTGCATGTGCTTTCTTTTCACAAACCACCTATGGATCTCCTAGTGTCATTGCATGTGTGTTATTTTCATGGACCACAACTAGAGACATTGCATGTGTGTTCTTTTCATAGACCACCTATGGATCCACCAGAGTTCTTTGCATGTGTGTTGTTTTCATATACCACATATGGATCCACCATAGTTCATTGCATATGTGTTCTTTTCACAAACCACATCTAGAGACATTGCATGTATGTTATTTTCACAAACCACATATGGATCCAACAGGGTTCATTGAATGTATGTTCTTTTCATATACCACATATGGATCCACCAGAGTTCATTGCATGTATGTTCTTTTAAAAGACCACATATGGATCCACCAGAGTTCATTGAATGTGTGTTCTTTTCACAAACCACAACTAGAGTCATTGCATGTGTGTTCTTTCCACAGACCAGATATGGATCCACTAGAGTTCACTGCATGTCTGTTCTTTTCACAAACCACATATGGATCCACCAGTGTCATTGCATGTGTGTTCTTCTCACAAACCACCTATGGATCCACTAGAGTTCATTGCATGTATGTTATTTTCATAGACCACATATGGATCCACCAGATTTCATTGTGTGGCTGTTCTTTTCACAAACCACCTATGGATCCCCTAGTGTCATTGCATGTGTGTTATTTTCACAGACCACAACTAGAGTCATTGCATGTATGTTCTTTTCACAGACCACATATGGATCTAACGGAGTTCATTGCATGTGTGTTATTTACATAAACCACCTATGGATCCACCAGAGTTCATTGCATGTGTGTTCTTTTCATAGACCGCATATGGATCCACCAGAGTTCATTGCATGCCTGTTCTTTTCACAGAACACATATGGATCCACCAGAGTTCATTGCATGTGTTATCTTTTCACAAACCACAGCTATAGTCATTGCATGCACGTTCTTTTCACAAACCACATATGGATCCAACAAAGTTTATTGAATGCCTGTTCTTTTCATAGACCACATATGGATCCAGCAGAGTTCATTGCATGTATGTTCTTTTAAAAGACCACATATGGATCCACCAGAGTTGATTGCATATGTGTTCTTTTCACAAACCACAACTAGAGTCATTGCATGTGTGTTATTTCCATAGACCACATATGGATCCCCAGAGTCCATTTGCATGTCTGTTCTTTTCACATACCACATAAGGATCCACCAGAGTTCTTTGCATGTGTGTTCTTTTCACAAACCACAGCTAGAGTCATTGCATGTATGTTCTTTTCACAAACCAGATATGGATCCAATAGAGTTCACTGAATGTCTGTTCTTTTCATAGACCACATACGGATCCACCAGAGTTCATTGTATGTATGTTCTTTTTAAAGACCACATATGCATCCACCAGAGTTCATTCATGTGTGTTGTTTTGACAAACCACAACTAGAGTCATTGCATGTGTTTTCTTTCCACAAACCACATATGGATCCACCAAAGTTCATTGCATGCCTGTTCTTTTCACAAACCACCTATGGATCCACCAGAGTTCATTGCATGTGTGTTCTTTTCATAGACCACATATGGATCCACCAGAGTATATTGCATGTCTGTTCTTTTAACAGACCACATATGGATCCACCAGAGTTCATTGCATGTCTGTTCTTTTCACAGACCACATATGGATCCACCAGAGTTCATTGCATGTGTGTGCTTTTCACAAACCACAGCTAGAGTCATTGCATGTATGTTCTTTTCACAAACCGTATATGGATCCATCAGAGTTCATTGCATGTCTGTTCTTTTCATGGACCACATATGGATACAACATAGTTCATTGCATGTGTGTTCTTTTCACAGACCACCTATGGATCCACTAGAGTTCATTGCATGTGTGTTCTTTTCATAGACCACATATGGTTCCACTAGAGTTCATTGCATGTCTATTCTTTTCACACACCACATATGGATCCACCAGAGTTCATTGCATGTGTGTTCTTTTCACAAACCACATATGGATCCACCAAAGTTCATTGCATGTGTGTTCTTTTCACAAACCACCTATGGTTCCACGAGTGTCATTGCATGTGTGTTCTTCTCAGAAACCACCTATGGATCCACTAGAGTTCATTGCATGTATGTTATTTTCATAGACCACATATGGATGCACCAGAGTTCATTGCATGCCTCTTCTTTTCACAAACCACTTATGGATACCCTAGTGTCATTGCATGTGTGTTATTTTCACAGACCACAACTAGAGTCATTGCATGTATGTTCTTTTCTTGACCACGTATGGATCTAACGGAGTTCATTTCAGGTGTGTTCTTTTCATAGACCACCTATGGATCCACCAGATTTCATTGCATGTGTGTTCTTTTCGTAGACCACATATGGACCCACCACAGTTCATTGCATATCTGTTCTTTTCACAGAACACATATGGATCCACCAGAGTTCATTGCATGTGTGTTCTTTTCACAAACCACAGCTAGAGTCATTGCATGTATGTTCTTTTCACAAACCACATATGGATCCACCAAAGTTCATTGAATGCATGTCCTTTTCATAGACCACACATGGATCCACCAGAGTTCATTGCATGTATGTTCTTTTAGAAGACAACATATGGATCCACCATAGTTGATTGCATATATGTTCTTTTCACAAACCACATATGGATCCAACAAAGTTCATTCAATGCATGTTCTTTTCATAGACCACATATGGATCCACCAGAGTTCATTGCATGTATGTTCTTTTAAAAGACAACATATGGATCCACCAGAGTTGATTGCATGTCTGTTCTTTCCACAGACCACATAAGGATCCACCGGAGTTCATTGCATGTCTGTTCTTTTCGAAAACCACCTATGGATCCACCAGAGTTCATTACATGTGTTTTTTTTCATAGACCACATATGGATCCATGAGAGCACATTCCATGTCTGTTCTTTTAACAGACAACATATGGATCCACTAGAGTTCATTGCACATGTGTTCTTTTCACAGACCACCTATGGATCCACCAGAGTTCATTGCATGTGTGTTCTTTTCATAGACCACATATGGATCCACCAGAGTTCATTGCATGTGTGTTCTTGTCATGGACCACATATGGATCCACCAGAGTTCATTGCATGTGCGTTCTTTTCACAAACCACCTATGGATCCACCAGTGTCATTGCATGTGTGTTCTTTTCATTAACCACATATGGATCCACCAGTGTCCTTGCATGTGTGTTATTCTCACAAACCACATATGGATCCACCAGTGTCATTGCCTGTGTGTTCTCTTCATTAACCACAGCTAGAGTCATTGCATGTATGTTCTTTTCACAAACCACATATGGATCCACTAGTGTCATTGCATGTGTGTTCTTCTCACAAACCACCTATGGATCCACCAGAGTTCATTGCATATATGTTCTTTTCATTGACCACATATGGATCCACCAGAGTTCATTGCATGTGTGTTCTTTTCACAAACCACCTATGGATCTCCTAGTGTCATTGCATGTGTGTTATTTTCATGGACCACAACTTGAGACATTGCATGTGTGTTCATTTCATAGACCACCTATGGATCCACCAGAGTTCTTTGCATGTGTGTTGTTTTCATATACCACATATGGATCCACCAGAGTTCATTGCATATGTGTTCTTTTCACAAACCACATCTAGAGTCATTGCATGTATGTTATTTTCACAAACCACATATGGATCCAACAGAGTTCATTGAATGTCTGTTCTTTTCATATACCACATATGGATCCACCAGAGTTCATTGCATGTATGTTCTTTTAAAAGACCACATATGGATCCACCAGAGTTCATTGCATGTGTGTTCTTTTCACAAACCACAACTAGAGTCATTGCATGTGTGTTCTTTCCACAGACTAGATATGGATCCACCAGAGTTCACTGCATGTCTGTTATTTTCACAAACCACCTATGGATCCACCAGTGTCATTGCATGTGTGTTCTTCTCACAAACCACCTATGGATCCACCAGAGTTCATTGCATGTATGTTATTTTCATAGACCACATATGGATCCACCAGAGTTCGTTGCGTGGCTGTTCTTTTCATAGACCACCTATGGATCCACCAGAGTTCATTGCATGTGTGTTCTTTTCATAGACCACATATGGATCCACCAATGTTGATTGCATGTCTGTTCTTTTAACATACCACATATGGATCCACCAGAGTTCATTGCATGTGTGTTCATTTCACAAACCAGCTATGGATCCACCAGTGTCATTGCATGTGTGTTCTTTTCATTAACCACATATGGATCCACCAGTGTCCTTACATGTTTGTTCTTCTCACAAACCACATATGGATCCACCAGTGTCATTACATGTGTGTTCTCTTCATTAACCACAGCTAGAGTTATTGCATGTATGTTTGTTCCACAAACCACATATGGATCCACCAGTGTCATTGCATGTGTGTTCTTCTCACAAACCACCTATGGATCCACCAGAGTTCATTGCATGTATGTTCTTTTCATAGACCACATATGGATCCACCAGAGTTCATTGCATGTGTGTTCTTTTCACAAACCACCGATGGATCCCCTAGTGTCATTGCATGTGTGTTATTTTCACAGACCACAAGTAGAGTCATTACATATATGTTCTTTTGATAGACCACATATGGATCTAATAGAGTTCATTGCATGTGTGTTCTTTTCATAGACCACTGATGGATCCACCAGATTTTATTGCATGTGTGTTCTTTTCATAGACCACATATGGATCCACTAGAGTTCATTGCATCTCTGTTCTTTTCACATACCACATATGAATCCACCAGAGTTCTTTGCATGTGTTTCACAAACCACAGCTAGAGTCATTGTATGTATGTTCTTTTCACAAACCACATATGGATCCAACAGAGTTCATTGAATGTCTGTTCTTTTCATAGACCACATATGGATCCACCAGAGTTCATTGTATGTATGTTCTTTTAAAAGACCACATATGCATTCACCAGAGTTCATTTCATGTGTGTTCTTTTCACAAACCACAACTAGAGTTCATTGCATGTCTATTCTTTTAAAAAACCACCTATGGATCCACCAGAGTTCATTGCATGTGTGTTCTTTTCACAGGCCGTGCGGCCAGGCCTGAGCCGCGCCAGGGGGTGGTGTGGTGGCTCCCGGCACCCCCTCGGCCTCTCCTTCCGCCTATAAGTTGCCCTCGGGACGAAAACCCTAAGTACCCGATCAAAAATCCACGAAAGAGTCTCAGAGCCGTCATCTCCATCCCTAGATCGGGAGGGATCAAACTCTTCCCAAGACCGCACGAGAGGGGAATTCACCCTGGAGGCCTTCTTCATCACCATGCTAGCCTCCGGTGTGATGCGTGAGTAGTTCATCCTTGGACTACGGATCCATGTAGTAGCTAGATGGCTGGTTTCTCCTCCTTTGTGCTTTCATGTTTAGATCTTGTGAGTTCCGTTCATGATCAAGATCATCTATTTGTAATTCATACATGTTGTGTTTGTGGGGATCCGATGGATATTGAGATGCTATTTCAGAATGATTATTGATTCTATCATGTCTTTGTTATTTGAGATCTTGCATGCTTTCCGTTGTTAGTAGCTATCTTGGCCAAGTAGATGCTAGCAACTCCAAGAGTTAGTATTTATGCTCGATAGTGGGTTCATGCCTCTTGTAATATGGGGAAGTGACAGAAATCTCTAAGGTACTAGATGTGCTGTTGCTACTAGGGAGAAAACAACAATCCTTTGTTCATAGAACAATCGTATTGTTTACTTTACACGCAGTTTGTAAAGCAATAATCTGTTGCTTGCAACTTAATACTAGAGGGGGTTCAGATGATAATCTGAAGGTGGATTATTAGTCATATATGCAGTTGGATGGCGGTCTATGTATTATGTTGTAATGCCCAATCAAGTCTCAAAGGAGTCAAGATGATTAGTATATGCATGTATTGCTTTCTCGGTGTTTGTCAATTGCCCCGCTGTAATTTGTTTACCCAGCATGTTATCTATCTAAGGAGAGCCACCTCTAGTGAACTATGGATCCCGGTCCTTGTCTTTTAGATACAATCTACAATCTTTTACTGCTTTGTGTTTACTTTCTGCAAACTTTTACTTCTTTCCATTCGATATGTTTAATCCTTTGTTTTCTGCAAAACACGGTGAGATTGACAACCTTATCGCAAGTTGGGGACAAAGTTCTGTGGTTGTGTTGTGCAGGTCTCCACGTTGCTACTAGCACCGGTAGTGCGCCCTGCCAAAGCTTAGCTAGTAACACCTTTGGGGTGTTTCCTTGCTCCTACTGGTTGGATTAAACCTTGGTTTCATAACTCAGGGAAACTTGCTGCTGTGCTCATCATACCTTCCTCTTGGGGTTCCCAACGAGCTCTGTATCAACCACGAGCCATCAACACTTTTCTAGGCGTCGTGCATTGAGCCATCAGCAGCTGGCAGGGCGAGATGGAAAACAGTCTATTAAACTAGGCGCTGGAGCTGATCCTAAAGTGGCATGGCGGCGTTGGCGCGTGCCCGTATAGGTGTGCAAGTGGTTATGGCCGTCCCCGGGACGCTGGAGGTGAAGTGACGATGGAGATCGAGGCAAAGAGAAATACGGAATGAAATCAAACCAAGTGTGCCTTCTTTCTCTGTGCTAAATCTATAGTGCCTATTGAACTGGGCTACGGAGATGCTCCGAAAGCGGCATGGTGGCATTGGCGTGTGCTAAAGGTGGGCGAGTGGGGATCAGCGAGAAGATGGAGAGGAAGAGGACGAAGAGCAAAGTAAAATAGAATAAATTGATTGAAATCGTACCGCCTATCGAGCATGTTTTTTCTCTCTTCTCTGCATTTCCTGGTGCCTATCGAGTAAATAGGTCAGGCCTAGCCTAGCACGAGATGGAGGTGTACTATCCTCTCAAATAAATGGTCACGACAGAGAGACGGTTTGGAGTATACTCGGAGCTCCTCTTGCCGAACGTAATAATCCTTTGATCTTCTACATTCATCATCTTGTGTAGTCACTACTGTACTAGTATTAGTACTACTGTAACTAATAAACACATAAAGGTTCCATCGGTAATTAAGGAACCAAAACTGAAATACTACTACTCTAGAACTCTTGTGTAGTACAACAACAAAATGCTCACAAAAAAACAACAAAATGCTCACAAAATGGGCCACCAGTACAGCAGTACCATTTGTACGCCCACACGTTGCCACCTCAAATAAGCTTTCCTGCCACACCGCCAATTTACTCTCCCCTGTCGGCCTTACCGGACCCAAAATCGAACATCTCTCAGTTCAATAAAGAAAAAAGTCGACAATCTCTCAAAAAAAATCAACCATCCACCAAAAGAAAATCCATTGTCTAATGCTTCCCGTCCATTATGAACGGAAGGTCACAATTGCTCGAGCGCCGCACGGGAGTAGTAGTCGTCTGAGCTACTGGTTGTAGCTCCACGAAAGCACGTGCCTGGAAACGGCAGAAAAATTTATTCTCTGCCAGTGACGGAAGAAGATTGACGATACGGTATACGGTACCAAATCAACATGTCAGTGGCTTTATCCGTCTGACCAGTGAGAGCCGACACGAGTGGTGAACAGCGTGAAGCGCAGTGGAACAGGTGCCTTTAAGGCATACAGTACGTACATCTCCGTTCTGCTTTACAATGGTCACATGGTGCTAAATAACTTAGACCACTCCAATAACTTGTACATGTACCTTCATCATAGTGGGTAACAACATGTGTGTAGTGTCACGCAAAGGCCTAATTAATTAGGTTGTACTCCCTCCGTTTAGAAATATAAGACGTTTTAGCTTTGTGAATCGAATGTATCTAGACGTCTTTTAGTGTATGGATTCGTAGAGGTTAAGAGTGAACCTATACACTAAAAGGCGTTTAGATACATTCATATCACAGAGCTAAAACGTCTTATATTTCTGAATGGAGGGAGTAGAATCATATACTACTAGTCTTGGTATGTGTGATGTTATGGTAACTAGCTAAGTTATTACGTCACTTTATTTTTTCATTAATTAACTCTAAAAAGACATTTAATTCAAGACAAGTATCTACGCATACTTGTAGTTCAAGTTTGTCAAGATGCAAAATCTTAGGAAGAAGTTGAACCTCTTGTCAAAACTCTATGTGGTTTCTGATACGGAGTATATTAATTGACTATCTAATGGGTGCCTCCAAAAGATTTTTCTTAAAACTTTCAAAGCAACCTACAATTTACTTATAGTTCAAATTTGACCTAATTTTGATGAATCTACATAGATTCATTCAAGTGGTGGAGTTAGCTAGGAAGTTTGAAAACTCATAAAACATAGGAATCGTTAGTACAACATGTTGGTCCACTATATATACTAGTAAGTTGCATGTGCCTTGCACGTGAGACTCGGATATAGACGTATGACATATCATCACTATATACAATTATAATTGGTAAAGCACAAAAAATTATAAATTTGATCAACATCTATAAAGTACGGGTGTATATTTGGTCCTTGTACTTTGTATCATCATGTAGAAGTCAAAGATTATTAGCTATCTAAAACTGAAATTTTTGATAACATGGTCTAGATAAACAAGGGAGAAGATTCTAGTATGATGGAGAAGTGTGTTTTGAGGTTTGTGCATAGCATTCATTATGCCGAAGACTATCAATAGAATCTTCCAGATGCTAGAATGGAAAAGAAGATCCAACGGCTAGAAAAGCTAGGATTCGCGAGTCTTGATCCAACAGTCAACATTCAAAGTTATTCTTACACTTTATAGTGGTTTTTAATGAAGACTATCAATAGAATTTTTCAAGATGCTAGAATGGAAAAGAAGATCCAGCGACTAGAAATGTTCTGATTCGTGAGTCTTGATCCAACGGTCAATATTCAAAGTTGTTTGTACACTATATAGTGGTAAGATCATGTAGAAGTCAACGATTATTAGCTAATAGTAAGTTGCACATGCGACTCAGATAGTAGAAGTATGACATATCATCACTATATATAATTTGTAAAGCACAAAAAATTATAAAATTGATCAACATCTATAAAGTATGGGTGTATATTTGGTCCTTGTACTTTGTATCATCATGTGTAGAAGTCAAAGATTATTAGCTACCTGCTAACACATGAAATTTTTGATAACATGGTGTAGAAAAACAAGGGAGAAGATTCTAGTATGATAGAGAAGTGTGTTTTGAGGTTTGTACATAGCATTCATTATGCCGAAGACTATCAATAGAATCTTCTAGATGCTAGAATGGAAAAGAAGATCCAACAACTAGAAATGCTGGGATTCACGAGTCTTGATCCAACGGTCAACATTCAAAGTTATTCGTACACTGTATAGTGGTTTGTAATGAAGACTATCAATAGAATCTTCAAGATGCTAGAATGGAAAAGAAGATCCAATGATTGGAAATATTGGGATTCACGACTCTTGATCCAACAGTCAATATTTAGTAAGTTGTTTGTACACTATATAGTGGTAAAGTTAACGATTATTAGCTACTAGTAAGTTGCACAGGAGACTCATATAGTAGATGTGTGACATATCATCACTAGATAAAATAATAATTGGTAAAGCACAAAATATTATAAATTTGATCAGCATCTATAAAGTATATGGGTGTATATTTGATCCTTGTACTTTGTATCATCATGTAGAAGTCAAAGATTATTAGCTACCTAACACATGAAATTTTTGATAACATGGTCTAGAGAAACAAGGGAGAAGATTCTAGTATGGTGGAGAAGTGTGTTTTGAGGTTTATGCATAGCATTAATTATGCCGAAGATTATCAATAGAATCTTCTAGATGCTAGAATGGAAAAGAAGATCCAACGGCTATAAATACTAGGATTCGCGAGTCTTAATCCAACGGTCAAAATTTAAAGTTATCCGTACACTATATAGTGGTTTGTAAAGAAGACTATCAATAGAATATTCAAGATGCTAGAATGGAAAAGAAGATCCAATGACTGGAAATGTTGGGATTCGCGAGTCTTGATCCAATGGTCAATATTTAAAGTTGTTTGTACACTATATAGTGGTAGGTTCATGTAGAAGTCAACGATTATTAGCTACTAGTAAGTTGCACATGAGACTCAGATAGTAGACATATGACATATCATCACTATATAAAATTATAATTTGTAAAGCACAAGATCAACATCTATAAAGTATGGGTGTATATTTGGTCCTTGTACTTTGTATCATCATGTGTAGAAGTCAAATATTATTAGCTACCTGCTAACATATGAAATTTTTGATAACATGGTGTAGAGAAACAAGGGAGAGGATTCTAGTATGATGGAGAAGTGTGTTTTGAGGTTTGTGCATAGTATTCATTATGCCGAAGACTATCAATAGAATCTTCTATAGGCTAGAATGGAAAAGAAGATCCAACGGCTAGAAATGCAGGATTCATGAGTCTTGATCCAACGGTCAACATTCAAAGTTATTCGTAAACTATATAATGGTAAGATAAGATAAGATAAGATAATAAGATAAGATAAGATACTAGTAGGTTACACATGCCCTGCAGGTGAGGCTCAGATAATAGACGTCTGGCATATCATCACTATATAAAATTATAATAGGTAAAGTGGAAAAAAATATAAATTTGATCAACATCTATAAAGTATGTGTGTATATTTGGTCTTCTACTTTGTATAATCATGTGTATAAGTCAAAGATTATTAGCTACCTAACACTTGAAATTTTTGGTAACATGATCTAGATAAACGAGGGAGAAGATTCTAGTATGATGGAGACGTGTGTTTTGAGAGGTTTATGCATAGGGCATTCATTGTGTTTAAGACTATCAATAGAATCTTATAGTTGCTAGAATGGAAAAGAAGTTTTTAATTGCTGGAAATGTTCGGATTCGCGAGTCTCGATCCAACGGTCAATATTCAAAGTTATTCGTACACTATATAGTGGTAAGATAAGATGTCTAAAAACATGGCTTGTGGCATTCAGATCCATACTCTTCAGACTGTCTTTACAGAAAGAAACAATCGCGTCGTCACTCGGAAAATTCAGAATGATATTTCCTGATATTTGGAAACTCACATCGATGACATTGTGTACTACAAGAAGATGCACCCGTCTACCTCGGAAAAGACAATTAACTCAAGAGCAATCTATCGCATTCACTTGTAGCTCAAGTTTGATATAATTTCGTTAGTCAATATGCAAAATCTTAGCAAGAAGTTGAACTTGTTGTAAAAACTATCAGTGGTGGTTTGTGATATATTAAATCAGCCCCCAATGGTTACCTCCAAAAAACATAAATCTTTCAATGCAACCTACAATTTACTTGTAGTTCAAAATTGAACTAATTTCAATAAATCGACATAAAATCAATTTCAAGTGGGCAAAGTTAGCTATAGAATAAGTTTGAAAACTCATAAAACACAGGAATCATAAGTACAACATGATGGTCCACTATATATGTCTGATAGCTTGGCTTGTGGCGTTCAGGTCAATATCCTTTGGACTTTTTTACGAAAACAAACAATAATCTCATCATCACTCGGAAAATTGAGAATGTCTTTCCTGATAGTTGGAAACTCACACTGGCGGTACTGATTACTACAAGAAGATGCATACATCTACCTCTAAAGAGACTTTTAATTAAAGAAAAATCTATCGTGCTTACTTGTAGCTCAAGTTTGAGCTAATTTTTGTTAAATTGTCAAGATGCAAAATCTTAATTAGAAAGGAGTTAAAAACCTATTGTCAAAACTCTCGGTTGTTTTCTGATATATTAACTGAGCCCCTAATGGGTACACCTCCAAAAGTTTTTTGTAATTCTTTAGAAGTAACCTACAATAATTTAGTTGTTGTAGTTCAAGTTTGACCAAATTTCGATAAATATAGGCATGAAGTCGTTCAAGTTGGGCAAAGTTAATTAGCTACATAGGGAGTTTGAAAACTCATAAAACATGGGAATCTTAAGTAAAACACGTTGGTCCACTTAATATGTCTAAAAGCTTGGCTTATGGCATTGAGATCCATATTCTTCAGACTTTCTTTACATAAAAGAACCACCTCGTCATCACTATGAAAACTGAGGATTTTCTTTCCTCATAGTTAGAAACTCACACCCACGACATTGTTTACTAGAAGAAGATGCACCCATCTACCTACGAAAATACATTTAATTCAAGAGAAATCTATCGCGCTTACTTGTAACTCAAGTTTGATCTAATTTCGTTAAATCAACAAGAAGTCACTGAAGTGTGAAAAGTTTGCTAGGACGAAGCTTGAAAAATCCTAGTACTAAAAACTTGGGCATTACGTATAAGAAATTGTTGGTCCAGTTTGTGTGATAATTTGGGTGGTTGCATTTTCTTTTAACTATGGTAGGTCTCGTAGGAGAGACGTTCTTGAGAGTTAACACGGTCGATGGAAGTACAACTTACATCAAGGACCTCATAAAAAATGAATATTGCATCCAAGTCCATCCATTTAACACAATGACCCTAAAACTGAATAATGAAGTGTGTGTGTTTTGTGGTTTGCGCATACTAGCTTTCATCGTGCTAAAGACTATCAATAGAATCTTTCTTGATGCTAAGGGAAAATAGAAGATCTAACGGTTAGCAATGTTTGGATTTGGCAGTCTTGATCCAGCGGTCAATGTTCGAAGTTAATTCGTACACTATACAATGGTGGCATGGTATTGTAAGAGATAAGACAAGATAAAGATAAGATAAGAAGTACCATGAATGGACGATCTAATGGTTGGTCTCGTAGGAGTGAGGTGCTTGAGAGTTAAGACGGTCAATGAAAGTACAAGTTATATCAAGGACCTCATAAAAATGAAAATTGCATCCAAGTCCATGCATGCATTTAGCACAAGGACCCTGAAATTGAGAAATGAGGTGTGTGTTTTGAGGTATGCGCATACTAGCGTCTATTGTGCTAAAGACTATCGGTAGAATCTTTCTAGATGCTAATAATGGAAAAGAATATCAAACGGTTAACAAAGTTTGGATTTGCCAGTCTTGATCCAATGGTCAATGTTCAAAACTAGTTCAAAATTTCCTTCCCTCCCGATGTTTGGCCGATCTTTTGGATAACCTTCCCTCCCGATGTTTGGGAAGCAAGTGAAAATTTCGAAAACCAGAAAAGTTTGAATTTTTGTGCCGCCAATGACCAAAGTGGTTTCCTTCCTATGTACTCCTCCTCGTCCCTACTCCACACCAACGCGCGGCTGCCGAACAGGCCAAAGACATAGAGTCGCCGTACCAAGGCACACATGCGTAGTGCCACACTGTGGACAAGGGGAGAGAGATCAGCCGGGCTAGTGCGCGAGGGGAAAGGGGAGGAGAGATGGAGCATAGGGAAGGAGAGAGAAAACACATGATTTGTTTTGCTTCCATAGGTCCTAAAATTTACCACTAGTAGAGTGTACACTGTAAGGCCGCAGGAGTACCTCGTCTCAAAAAGCCATCATAACTTTGCTCTGACATGGAACCGCCTTCAACTTCTCTTCACTGCTTCGCTCTTTCCCTACCAACATTTTATTCTCTCAGCATGTACAACGTGTGGATAGAGGTGACCATCTGTCTAAGCAAAAAAATATACTACTCCCGTATTGTGTAAAAAAGCACACCTTAATAAGGCTCAGATAGTAAATCGTATGACATATCATCGCTATGTAAAATTATAATTGGTAAAGCACAAAAAATTATAAATTGGATCAACATCTATTGTATAAAGTATGGGTGTATATTTGGTCCTTGTACTTTGTATCATCATGTGTAGAAGTCAAAGATTATTAGCTACCTAACACTTGAAATTTTTGGTAACATGGTCTAGAGAAACGAGGGAGAAGATTCTAGTATGATCGACAAGTGTGTTTGGAGAGGTTTATGCATAGTGCTTTCATTGTGTTCAAGACTATCAATAGAATTTTCTAGATGCTAGAATGGAAAAGAAGATCCAATAGCTAGAAATGCTGGGATTCACGAGTCTTGATCCAACGGTCAACATTCAAAGTTATTCGTACACTAATCTCATCATCACTAATTTCATAGCACAGTAGACTGTATTCTCTCTACTTATATACTACTATAGTGGAGCAGTTTTGAATTGGATCCATAGCACTATTCATGATCGTTGGGCTGTTAGATCCAATGGTTCAGAGCAACTGGATTCGTGTTGAATAGTACTCCCTCCGGCAAAATATAAGGCGCCTAAGGATTAGTCAAAAGTCAACATTTTTTAAGTTTGACCATGATTATACACAAAAATATAAAAATTTAGAATACTAAATTAATATTAATAGATTCACCATAAAGTATATTTTCTTAATATGTCCATTCAATATTGTAGATGTAGATATTTTTTTAAAATATTTGGTCAAAGTTAGTAAGGTTTGACTTTTGACCAATCCCGGGAGCCTTATATTTTGGGACGGAGCGAGGGAGTACAGACCGAGATGCTAGAATGGAAAAGAAGATCCAACGGTTAGCAATATTTGGATTTGAAGTCTTGATCCAACTATTAATGTTCAAAGTTAATCTCTACACTATATGTAGTGGTATGGTATATATTGTAAGAGATAAGAGACAAGATAAAGATAAGATAGAAGTACTGCGAATGGCCGATCTAATGGTAGGTCTTGTAAGAGCGAGGTGCTTGAGAGTTAACACGGTCGGTAGAAGTACAAGTTACATTAAGGACCTCATAAAAAATGAAAATTGCATCCAACAAGTTCGTGCATTTAGCACAAGGACCCTTAAACCGAGTAATGAAGTACTATGTGTTTTGATGTTTGTGCATACTAGTGTTCATCGTGCTAAAGACTATCAGTAGAATCTTTCAAGATGCTAAGAATGGAAAAGAAGATCCAAAAGTTAGCAATATTTGGATTTGCCAGTTTTGATCCAACGGTCAATGTTCAAATAAGTTAATCCCTACACTATGTAGTGGTGGTATGCATGGTATTGTAAGAGATAAGAGACAAAGATAAAGGTAAGATAAGAAGTACTGCGAATGGTCGATCTAATGGTAGGTCTCGTAGGAAGCGAGGTGCTTTGAGAGTTAACACGATGGGTATAATTACAATTTACATCAAGGACCTCATAAAAAATGAAAATTGCATCCAAGTCCATCCATTTATCACAAGGATGACCCTGAAACTAAGCAATGAAGTGTGTTTTTTGAGCTAGAGGTGTACGTATACTAGCGGTCATCGTGCTAAAGACTATTAGTAGAATATTTCTAGATGCTAAGAATGGAAAAGAAGATCCAATGGTTAGGAATGTTTGGATTTGCCAGTCTTGATCCAACGGTCAATGTTCAAAGTTAATCCGTACACTATATGTAGTGCGTGGTATGGTATGTTATTGTAAGAGATATGACAAGATAAAGATAAGATAATAAGAAGTAATATGAATGGCCGATCTAATGGTTGGTCTAGTAGGTGCGATGTGCTTGAGAGTGAACACGGTCGGTGGAAGTACAAGTTACATATCAAGGACCTCATAAAAAATGAAAATTGCATCCAAGTCCATGCATTTAGAACAAGGACCCTAAAACTGAGCAATGAAGTGTGTGTTTTGAGGTTTGCGCATACTAGCGTTCATCATTCTCATCAAAACTATTAGTAGAATCTTTTTAGATGCTAGGAATGGAAAAGAAGATCCAACAGTTAGCAAAATGTTTGGATTTGTGAGTCTTAATCCAACTTGTCGTCAAAACTCTTGTTGGATTGTTTCTCATATATTAATTGTGACCCTCGATGGGTACCTCCAAAAGCTTTTTCATAGAACTTTCACAGTAACCTAAAATTTACTTATACAAGTTCAAATCTGACCTATTTTCGATATATCGACATAAAGTCATTCAAGTGGGTGGAGTTAGGTAGGCAGTTTGGAATTGGATCCATAGTACCAATAGTGGTTGTTGGGCTGTTAGATCAAATGGTTCAGAGTAGTTGGATTCGTGTTGAACAGTATCTAGAGCAAACTCCACCATGTTCTAGATAGTTATTATTAATATACTTAATGTATGCCTTTTTATCTAACAAAACTATTGGTTAATAACAACTTAATGTTCGTTAAATAACATTTCATATAGTATATACGAGTGTGGCACGTGCCTGTGTGTGTGCGTGTGTGTGTGTGCATGTGAAAACTTTGGCTTGTGGCATTTATTTAGATCAATATTCTTCGGACATCCTTTATAGGAGAGAATGATCATGACATGACTCAGAAAATTGAGAATGTCCTTTCCTGGTAGTTGGAAACTCACGCCGACGACATTGTTTACTACAAGAAGATGCACCCATCTACCTCTGAAAAAACATTTAATTCAAGAGCAGTCTATGATGCTTACTTGTAGCTCAAGTCTAACTTAATTTCATTAAATTAATGCAAAATCTTAGCAAGAAGTTGAACCGTACCTATATATCATCAAAACTCTTGGTGGTTTCCCATATATTAATTGACCCCTCCCCCGATAGATATGGGTACCTCCAAGAGAGATCTGTTGTCAAACTTTCAAAGCAACCTACAATTTACTTGTTGCAGTTCAATTTGTACCTAATAATTTCAATAAATCGGCATAAAATCAATCAAGTGGGCGAAGTTAGCTAGGAAGTTTGAGAACTCATAAAACATAGGAAATCGTAAGTACAACATGTTGGTCCACAATATATGTCTGAAAACTTGCCTCGTGTGTCATTCAGATCCATATTCTTCAGACTTGCTTTACGGGAAAGAACAATCTCGTCATCACACTCAGAAAATTGAGAATGTTCATTCCTGAGATAGTAGGAAACTCATAGTGATGGAATTGTTTACTACAACAAGATGCACCTATAGACCTCCAAAAAGACATTTAATTCAAGAGTAATCTATATTTCGCTTACTTGTAGCTCAAGTTTGACCTAATTTCATTAAATTGTCAAGATGCAAAATCTATCTTAGCAAGAAGTTAAACCTATTGTCAAAACTCTTGGTGTTTTGTGATATATTAATTGATCCCTCGATGGGTACCTCCAAAAGCTTTTTCGAAAAACATTCAAAGCAACCTACAATTTTCTTAGACACGAGGCTAGTAAATTTCTAAGATACGTATAGTAAGGGAATGTGCAGTGTCTAGAAGTAGCTATGAAAAATACTTTGGGTCTAGCGTTTAGAACTGAAGTGGGTCCATACAACCATGCTAAAAAGAAAAATAGAGTGTTATCCACTGAATAGTGGGCCCTGTCAATTGAATCTCTTAGACATAAGTCTAGCACTAGGATCACCTTGAAGAATCTTTTTGTTAGCACTACCCACTCCACCATTAAGATATATGTTTAAGACTTGACATCGTGCTTGCTTTGATGTATGGGGCCAATGGGCTAACTACCGTGGGGCCCCATTGTTATTAGTGGTCTAGTTATATCCTATAGCAGCCAACGGAAGTTATCTCTGACTCCTCTAGCTCTTCCTTCTCGATGAAGCCTTGATTCTCGGCTTTGAAGGATGGTTACGAGGGTAGTAGGTGCCTATGGTGACTTTGTCAAGCTCAAGCCCCCACCAGACAGTCTGAAGACACAATCTTTCGCAGGTGCTCATAGGGGTAGGATGTGCGTTCATGCGTTCATAGGGGTGAGTGTGTGTATGCATTTGTGAGCGTGTGCGTTTTGTAGTGGATTTTCGTAAAAATGAGAGAGATGGGCCTTCCGTTTGTAATAAGTTATTCCCGATTTTCCCAAATTAATTGTAATGGTCGCTGGTGTCTAGGGTCTATGGGCTCACTACCGAGGGCCACATTATTAGTGGTTCAATTACATCCCATAGCAGCCAACGAATATGAGCTCCACCCCCTAGCACTTCCTTCACCATGAAGCCTCGGTGCTCGACTTTGAAGGATGGTTATGAGGGTAGTGAGAGGCGACGTTCCCGTCAATATATAGTGAGGTGTCTATGGTGACTTCGTCAAGCTCAAGCCCTGCGGGATTAATGTCAAGATCCAGTCTTTCTGAAGTGCTCATAGGTGTAGGGTGTGCGTACCTGCATTCATAGGGGTGAGTGTGTGTACGCATTTGTGAGCGTCTCCATTTTGTAATGGGTTTTCGCAAAAAGAGAGGGGGGCCTTTGGTTTATTTACTTATTGAGTTTTGATCTGTTTTCTAAAAGTACTCCATGTAATGCAAGTCAAACTAGGTGAGTGATGTTTGGGGGCCCACAGGCTCTCTAGCGCAGGCCCCAGTTATCAGTGGTCGAATTAAATCCAATACGTAGTAGTAGCCAGCGAATGTGACGACCGGCTCCCCTACCTCTTCCTTCTCCACGAAGCCTCTGTGCTAGGCTTTGAAGGCGTGCTCTTTTTTCGAGCAATGTCGTCGGATTCAGTCATGCCGGTCCGGCGAACGACGGGGGATCTTGATGTGCAAGGCGTCCAGGTTAGGGTAAGTACGCTAGAGTTCACGGTCTCAGTTTATTTTCTTGAATTCAGCTTATGGGTTGTCTCCTTTTGGGGTTTTTCTCTATTTTCCCATCTCTATCGACGATGTTTCCTTTGTTCAGATGCCGGCACGGATGGTAGACGTGGAGTGGTACGACATCATTACGGATGCTGATCTCCGGCTCTAGTGCGACTGCGCCCTGGCGCCCCGTCGGCCACAGGTTCTTGGGTTGCAACTACGAATGTGAGTGCTACACGTTCATCCACTGGGTTGATCTACTGCACTCACTTTCGTTGCAGCGCGCGATGATGTCGCTATGGTTACAACTTGAGATCCGCGATGACCTCGAAGAGGAGGAGCATGAGCGTCATCAGATGCATGCCGAGGAGATGGCTGTAGAGTTAAGGATGTCTCCAACTCACTGCACTCAGTCATAAATAGGATAGATGCACTTAGATTTGGGTAATTAGAGCTGGACATTAGGTTCTTAACCAAGTATGGTCTGCAATCTAGATATTTAGCATGCTCATGATGCTTTTGGTGACTGGCTGTAGATTGCACTAATAATTAAGTAATCCCCTTTTGTTTATTAGTACTCACCATCTCATAGTACTGCCACGTTAAATTACACTATGTTAATTAATATGGGAGTAGTTGACAGTCTGCTTACAACCCTTCTGGAGTTTGTGATTACTACTAATTGATCTGGTTTATGTGTTATTGGTATCTCTAACTATATACGAGTATCGCTACATTTTTTGCACATTTTTGCACCTCCCCCGTCGCGCACCTTCTTTACCCAGCAGCATCCACCTTTCCATCGCATCGGTGCAATCTCCGGTGAGTCCGCAACCATCCGGATGGTTGTTTAGGTGATTGCTATTTTAAATAGTAGATCTCTATGCCACATTAGGAAGCTGGGAACACCATGGATGTAGCCATGGAATTAGTTATAAGGTCCACTGAAAATAGGTAAGTATATGCTGGCAAGAAGAGTCTTTTAAGGATGGGAAGCTTGCCCTGGCTTTATTTCATTGAATGGTCCTCTGATGAACAATGCAGATGTAATTTGCTGCATATTGTTCATAAACAGATTGTTGTTTGTT
Source organism: Avena insularis (assembly GCA_023614405.1). Taxonomy (NCBI): domain Eukaryota; kingdom Viridiplantae; phylum Streptophyta; class Magnoliopsida; order Poales; family Poaceae; genus Avena; species Avena insularis. The sequence goes on from CM042692.1 coordinate 231,284,573, forward strand.
GGTGTACTGCATTGCTGAGTTCTTTAAATTATATTGTTCGTTAAAGGGAAACACGCCCAATCATTGGCATCAGATTAATGCATGTATCCTTCTTTGCATTGCGAAGTTTATGTGTTCTTTCCTAAAATTTACTAGTTTTGCTGCATTTCATTAAGCATCATGCGCATGTCCCACCCATGGAGGAGGCATTATAGAGTGACAAGTGTTTTTACGTATCAAGCTGCTTTGCTGGAATTTCAATAACCTATGCTTTGTCTCCGAAAACATTTTTTTCGATAAAGAGTGCTTTATTACTTAAGATGTCCCCTAAAATATACTAATCATTTTTGTTGCATCATGATTTGCAGAAACAAAGTCATTCTGATCTGTTGCCACTTATTACTAAGGACAGGACTTCTCATGTGCCAGCTAAGAAGGCAAACCCTAAAGTTCGGCCCTTTTCATGTCGGTTCTATTTCCCATGTTTGGGAAATATGCCTCTATGGTTTTTTGCCATTTGTGGTACCACTGTGGAGCTTGCATGATGTGTGCAGCTGAATTTGGGTTATGAAATGAGAATTTGGTTAATTTTTTTTGAAATGAGAATCTGGTTTAATTTTGGATTTGTTATCTCTAGTTTCCACCTTACTCATATTGCTCATGGCGTAATGGTGCTGGTCACTACAAGGATTTGACAACTGCTCGTGTCCGAGAGAAATACAAAGCTTATAGACACATGATTTGGTGCCTTCAAGAGAAAGTGAAACACCAGGACAAACAAATTAGGCGCCTGAAGGAAGAAGTGTCCACATCCACTAAGCAGATAGATGATTTGACTGCAGGATGGAATACATCAATTTTAGTTGCTCATGATATTGCTATTGATTTTCAAAAGTTCGTGACTGACAACTTAGTCCCCGAGTTGCCTGATGTGGATGGTGACGAGCTGATTGGCCAGGTGTACGACCGGATCTTGGAACAGGTGGGAATGCGAGCTGACATTCTTTTCAATTCGGCTCTAGAAGCAGATGAGACCCTGACAGAAATTCGAGATTCTCCACGCCCATACAGTCATGATCCTGCAAAAGATGAGGAAATGTGTCAACCATATTGACCGCTCTACTTTCACTTTTGAAGGGTTTGGGTCTCTTGTGAGGATGGTTGTTTGTTAAGTCGGGTACTATAACTGTTTTTCTTGCTCTACTTGTGTATGGTGTCCATGAATCTATATATTTTATGTACTATTATGACATATATATTGGGCCTGGCTTTATGTGACTATATTTGGCAACAACAGTCATCTTATTCGAACTTGCGGTGGTTTTTTATCTTTCAACTTTTTGCCTTCTGAGATCTGTTAATGATGATGTTAATGCCAGTTACGAGTGATTTTTTAGCATGTTTCTGGTAGTAAACCAAAACTTGTAGTTATAGATTGTGGAATTTCAGGTCGATGTTTGAACTCTAGATCTTGATGTCATAGAAAGGGCAGGCTTCTACCACCTAGAATATTTTACCCAACAATTGATTGTATCACATGAATAAGTGCACAAACTTGATGTCTGTAGGCGGGAAACTGAGCAACGCAAGTGCACAAACTTGTATCAGTCGTGTGGTTTCTACTATTAATACAGCCATGCTTTCCCCTAAAAAAGGCGGGGTTCGCAAAAAAATAGTGGGGTGAAACTTAGTTTCGAGTTCGAGGAAGTTCAGTCGTGTGCCCCTCGACCCCATCGTCATCTTCTCAGCCTGGCTGCCCTCCCTCCACCGGACCGTCCCCGCCGCTCCACCATTGAACACCACTGCACCGCCGTTCGCTGGTATGTACGTCCTCAACCTCTAGCCATTACGGGCTTTCTGAAGGATAGAATGCAATTATTTTTGGGCATTGCGAGCTAAATAAGCTCGTGGCATTTACAGGAAACGGAATCAGCATTGGCGGATGCATTTTCTACGTCGGCGGATGCTTGTAAAGCAGAGGTGGATGCTGAAGCAACACCAGCGGATACATGTAAAGCGGATGCGGAGGCCGATGTTTGTGCCGCATCTGAGTCTTGGGCAGTGTTGAGTGATGCTTGGAAAGCGGTGGAGGCATGGTCGAAATCCTCGTCGGCTGCTGCTGGAACAAAATCAGCTATGTTGGCTGCTGCTGCCAAAGCGACGGCTGCGTGGGATGCTAGGAATGCATCAGCTCGTGGTCGTGCTTCTTCAGCGTCAATGGCTGTGGCTCTTCATTCGTCGGCAGCGCCTGCTCCATCTTCTCAGAACTTGTTGACCACATTGTAAGTTCTGCGTTGGATTTTTCCTCCCTGACTTCCTCCCTCTTTTGTGTATTCTACTCCGGGGTTTTTTCTAGACGAAGTGGATATTAGTTTAAACTAGTAGTACTAGGAACATAAAAATCTATTTAATCACAAACAAGTGATCCGAATGGGATGAAACTTTCACAGGATTCAAACCTAAGCACCGATGATTAACTGATTTTTTGTCAAATTTTTTCGAATAGTTTTACTTTTTAGTTCAAAATCTGAACTACTGTCATTCGTTTGATCTAAGATGGAAGGTGGATCCTAGGGCAAGTCACCGTGAGACTTGGGTTCACCAAGTCACTGAAGCTACGTCCATTTTTTCTCCTCTTCTTTATGATAAAACCAGAAAATTCAGGTGGGGCCCTTTCTGTCCTCCCCGGTGACCTAAAAAAAGTTCTTCATTCCCTTTGCCCAGTTCCGATATGCTGAAGCATTTTTCGGTGCTTTCATACTACTCTAGTTGATTGCTTGTGCAGTTTAGGTTATTTTGTTGACAGACTCTGCTTTTTAGGTAGTTTTTTAGATGGGGTGCAGTTTAGGAAATTTCGATGATAAATTTTCCTATCAAAATGTATGATGCATTGTGGTGTTTACTTAATTCTTTTTTTAGGGTTGTGCATTGTGCATTGTGCTATTTACTTAATTCTGAGTATGCACTTGTGCTATTTGCATCATCCTACCAGCTTCGGTGGAAGAACATATGCAACAATCAACGACTTGCCAGGCGATGTATTTGGTCAGATTCTTGTCAGGCTTCCTCCACCCATCCCATGCATCGAGGGCATCGATACCAAAAATGTTGGATGGACTTCATGGGAAGCAACAATTTCAAAAGGCTAACCCTGTTACACAATAGAGGAATGACGGTACTTGGGTTTTTCACCAACAGCTCTGAGGATGCTCGATTCTTAACAGATCATAATCTTGACCAATCCATCCTCCAGAAGCTGAACAGGCTCGTGGAAGTACATAAAGAATACAAACCATATGTACCCGGATGTCGCAATGGTAGGGTGCTACTTCATTATCCGCAAGGATCTAACATGATATAGTCCTGGGATCCAATCAGTGGAAGTGAAATAGTGATACCAGAACCACCAATTTGGCGGAGACGTGAGTATGATAGCGGCACAATTCTATGTTTGAGAAATCATGGGCAATTGTCTTCACACTGTTGCAGCAATTTCTGGATTGTTTGGATAGTAACCAATGGTAACCAAGCACTGGTGTAGAGGTACTCATCAGAGTTAGGAAAATGGGAGGACTGCATTGAACCTGCTGAGATGCTGGCTAAGATTGATCGTAGGCTGTCAACTCTCATAGGGGACATTTTGTACTGGCCAACAATGAACTCCAGATATATAATTGCCTTCGATAACGTGACAACAAAACTGTGTTATATTGAGTGCCCCCATGAGACACATGATATTTCCAGACGCAATTTTGTCATCGCTAAGGGGCATAATGGAGATGTTGCCTTGCAGTTATAAGAGACTTCAGTCTAAACACGTGGTCCAGTGCAAGATCATCAACAGGCAAATGGGAAGCTTGGGTGCCTCATATAAAGGTTGAGTTGGATACTCTCCTTGGCCTTGATAAATCATGGGCATATGGTGGGAAAGATGCAGTAAGGTTACTTTGCGCATTTGAGGATAGAGAAATGGTGGTTATATGGGTGAAGGAGGGAGTATTCGAATTAGATCTCAGTAGCATGAAGTCTAAGAAGTTCAGATCTCGTAAACGTTGGTGTACTTTACGTCCCTACATTATGACACCTGGTTAGTGCAGTCATTCATGTGCAACCCTTGCATTTTTGAACACCTATGATTTTGCTAATCATTTTGTTCATTTCCTTCAGTAACCGACGTGATTCAGAGTGCTAAATCAAAGAAACAAAAAGGAAGTCCTATCAGCAACACAGCTGATTCAGACTGCAACATCGAGGAGATGAAAATAACACACAGATGAACAAGCATGGCTTGTTTGGGTAAGCATGTGTTTGCCCAGGTTATGTTATTTGGAGCTGCAGTCTGATATTTGTTTGTTTTGGCAGCTGATGGAACTGTGGCGGCACCTTTGTTTGTGTTGCAGTCACAGCAGCAGGGGCTGGAATATTAGAGCTGTCTGTTCGTTTTGGGGGGCTATGTGTGCCTAATAAAACATTGTTTTATATGATGAAATGGTGTTCTCTATATAGTAGTGTATGCGTGATGAAATCTTGTTTTATTTGTTCTAAATATACTTTAGTTGGTCTTTGTGTTTTGATAGTATGCTATAGTAGGAGTATTTGTTTCGCAGCAGGCTTTTTTATTTGATCTGAATTAGTACTACCACTTAGTTAGTGCTTCCTGTAGAAGAGTCTGTGCCGACACCTAAATAATTAATAGACCTTGGTTGCACATCATTTTCACATGCTTAAATCAGAGCTAATTCAAACATTTGTTTGTTGTTATGTTAAACAAACATTCTTATATTGGAGATCTGCATTTTCATACGCATGGTAGATAATCACTCTCTCTGACTTGGATCCCTGAAAGAGGGAGAACGACCTATTTTTTTTAATTATTCTTTGGACAATCTCTAAATTCAAAATCACCGTCGACCGCCAAAACCTACTGCCTACCCCGTTTGAATCGGAGGCATGAGTTGATCTGAGTCTCGCCTTAAATTCCTGACCATATGGCATTCGAACTACATCCTTTTTTCTAGTAATAAAAACTTGGCCGACAGCCAAATTCAAAATCGTAATCGAGCGGAAAAATAACCCACCGACCCGAAGCATTTCGCACCCCTCTGTTTCAAACATTTTCAAGAAAAATCACCCACCAAGGTAGTACCATTTTTATAATATTACATGGACCTTAGACAAATTTAAAATCTGAGTCAAGCGGCAAAATTTACCACCTATGCTGAGTGAATGGAAGGTATCCAAGTTTCCATGCAAAAAAATGTTTATGGATGATCAGTTGATGTGACTCTCGGCCTTGAATTCCTGGACAAATAGCGTACGGTCTACTACCTTTTTTCTATTAGTAAATGGAGGCTAGCCAAATTCAAAATCTCAATCGAGCGGCAAAATCACCCACCTACCAAGCATTTCCCGCCCCACCATTTCAAAAACTTTGAGCCAAAATATCCCACCGACCGGCGGAGTATAGTTCATTCGTGTTTTCCATTCCTGCTCAACAAGTTCTAGTATGATGCGGTCATAATTTCTATGTGGTTCATTCTTAGCTATGTTAGTAACTGCATGCCATTGTTTAGCTCACCGCAAATTCCAAGTCACCCAATGTCTATTGCATTCCAGGATATACCACTGCTTCCATATATATTTGCTGAAATGACCTTGCTAGTTTATACTGAAATTCTAAGAAACACTTTGTTTGATTGCTCATTTTATTGTTGGCATACTTGTCTAATGCTTGTTTGTCCTATTCTATAGGTTCACAAGCCACACCATTATATCTCGTATCTAGTTCTGATTCGTCCTAGGCAACGACATAACTATCCTCTACTATATAGTTCATTCATGGTTTGCATTCCTGCTTTACAAGTTTGTATTATGCAGTTATAATTCCTATCTGGCTCATTCTTAGCTATGAGTTAGTTTGTCTTCTTTGCTGTATTAACTTGTTATTAGTTAGTTTCAGACTGCAATTATTTTTATCGCCACCAAAGAGGGAACTGCAAGATCATATCTCAAGGTGGTTTTCCAATGTAGTTGTCACACTTAAAGGGAGATGCACTTGATGGATTGAGAAAGTAAATTGAGGACTCTTCTATCAACTTGATTCGCAACTGAAGTGTTGAATTTTCTTTCTCTTTTGTTCATATTTGTAATATTTTTAAGAAGTTTGCAGCTGATGTAAAATCTAGATAACTTGTATATGCCATGTAGGCATTTAGTTGACATAGTCCACGCATGGTTGTACCATAACTGCGCCAGCCAGGTCGATCAGGTTTCAGAGTTACCGAAATAGAAATGGTAACTGGCCAAAATAGTAACATGACAAAACAGTTGTGGACCAAAACAACAACGATGGCGGCTAAAACAACAGCGTGACAAAGCGAATGATCGGAATAGTAACAAGCCGAAATAGTAACAAGCCGAAACAGTAACAGGCTGAAACAGTAACATGCCGAAAGATTACCAGGTCGAAACAGTAAAAGGGCAAAACAGTAACTGGCCAAAACAGTAATAGGCCTAAACAGTAACAGGTCAAACAAAAGAAGGCCAAAACACCAGCAGACTAGAACAGTGGCAATCCAGCACAGTAACATGCCTAAATACTAACAGGCTAGAACAGTAACATGCCTGAATAGTAAGCTGAGCGAGAAAACTAGAACGAAGAGCGAGAATAGTAAAAAGCGAGCGATGTCGGACCTTCTCAAAAGTGGGCCGTTCATAGGCAGCCCATGACGAGCTATGAGAATAGTGACGGGCTGACCATGGGCTTCAACAGTATTGGGCCTACTTGTCGCAGCCCGTTAACAGGCCACATAGTATTTGAAAAGTGTGGGCTTTTGTAGGCCGAAAAGCGATGAGCGACATTCGCAGCCGCGGCGCGCATCTTTGGGCCCATTTCAAGCAAAGGTGTCGCCAAACAAGCGGCGGGCCATAATATTATTGGGCTTTCTTGATGGGCTAGCCCATTTAATTATGAGCAGGCCTTGGCTAGGCCTGGCTTCTACCACGGTTTCTGTGGCTGTTAACGGTGGTAACCGGACGTTAGCAGTGGGTGCCACATGGCATTTTTCATGACGTCAATAGTCAACGTGGCTGGCGAACAGATCTACGACAGAACAAGTTTTCATGGCTGAAGGGTGCGATCCGCCACAGTAAGCAAAAAAACATGGTAGATTCTTTTGTGACGGGGCTTTTACCATGATGGGCATCCATCGTAGAAGACTTTTTAGCCACGAAAAATGGGCCTTCAACCACGGAAATCGTCCATTGTAAAAGAGAACTTTTCTTGAAGTGTCTTTTCATTAACCACACCTAGAGTCATTGCATGTATGTTCTTCTCACAAACCACAAATGGATCCACCAGTGTCATTGCATGTGTGTTCTTCTCACAAACCACCTATGAATCCACCAGAGTTCATTGCATGTCTGTTCTTTTCACAGACCACATATGGATCCACCAAAGTTCATTGCATGTCTGTTCTTTTAACAGACCACATATGGATCCACCACAGTTCATTGCATGTGTGTTCTTTTCACAGACCACCTATGGATCCACCAGAGTTCATTGCATGTGTGTTCTTTTCATAGACCACATATGGATCCAACAGAGTTCATTGTATGTATGTTCTTTTCACAGACCACATATGGATCCACTAGAGTTCATTCCAAGTGTGTTCTTTTCACAAACCACATATGGATCCACCAGAGTTCATTTCATGTGTGTTCTTTTAACAAACCACCTATGGATCCACCAGTGTCATTGCATGTGTGTTATTTTCATTAACCACATATGGACCCACCAGTGTATTTGCATGTGTGTTCTTCTCACAAACCACATATGGATCCACCAGTGTCATTGCATGTGTGTTCTTTTCATTAACCACAGCTAGAGTCATTGCATGTATGTTCTTTTCACAAACCACATATGGATCCACCAGTTTCATTGCATGTGTGTTATTCTCACAAACCACCTATGGATCCACCAGAGTTCATTGCATGTATGTTCTTTTCATAGAACACATATGGATCCACCAGAGTTCATTGCATGTCTATTCTTTTCGTAGGCCACCTATGGATCCACCAGAGTTCATTGCATGTGTGTTCTTATCACAAACCACCTATGGATCCCCTAGGGTCATTGGATGTGTGTTCTTTTCACAGACCACAACTAGAGTCATTGCATATATGTTCTTTTCATAGACCACATATGGATCCAACAGAGTTCATTGCATGTGTGTTCTTTTCACAGACCACCTATGGATCCACTAGAGTTCATTGCACGTGTGTTCTTTTCATAGACCACATATGGATCCACCAGAGTTCATTGCATGTCTGTTCTGTTCACAGACCACATAGGGATCCACCAGAGTTCATTCCATGTGTGTTCTTTTCACAAAGCACATATGGATCCACCAGAGTTCATTTCATGTGTGTTCTTTTCACAAACCACCTATGGATCCACCAGTGTCATTGCATGTGTGTTATTCTCACAAACCACATATGGATCAACCAGATTCATTGCATGTGTGTTCTTCTCACAAACCACATATGGATCCAACAATGTCATTGCATGTGTGTTCTTTTCATTAACCACAGCTAGAGTCATTGCATGTATGTTCTTTTCACAAACCACATATGGATCGACCAGTTTCTTTGCATGTGTGTTCTTCTCACAAACCACCTATGGATCCACCAGAGTTCATTGCATGTATGTTCTTTTCATAAACCACATATGGATCCACCAGAATTCATTGCATGTCTGTTCTTTTCGCAGGCCACCTATGGATCCACCAGAGTTCATTGCATGTGTGTTCTTTTCATAGACCACGTATGGATCCACCAGAGTTCATTGCATGTGTGTTCTTTTCACAAACCACAGCTAGAGTCATTGCATGTATGTTCTTTTGACAAACCTCATATGGGTCCAGGAGAGTTCATTGAATGTCTGTTCTTTTCATAGACCACATATGGATCCACCAGAGTTCATTGCATGTATGTTCTTTTAAAAGAGCACATATGGATCCACTAGAGTTCATTGCATGTGTGTTCTTTTCACAAACCACAGCTAGAGTCATTGCATGTGTGTTCTTTCCATAGACCACATATGGATCCACCAGAGTTCATTGCATGTCTGTTCTTTTCAGAAACCACCTATGAATCCACCATAGTTCATTGCATGTGTGTTCTTTTCACGGACCTCATATAGATCCACCAGAGTTCAGTGCATGTCTGTTCTTTTAACAGACCACATATGGAACCACCAGAGTTCATTGAATTTGTGTTCTTTTCACACACCACCTATGGATCCACCAGAGTTCATTGCATGTGTGTTCTTTTCATAGACCACATATGGATCCACCAAAGTTCATTACATGTCTGTTCTTTTAACAGACCACATATGGATCCACGAGAGTCCATTGCATGTGCGTTCTTTTCATTAACCACAACTAGAGTCATTCCATGTATGTTCTTTTCACAAACCACATATGTATCCACCAGTGTCATTGCATGTGTGTTCTTCTCACAAACCACCTATGGATCAACCAGAGTTCATTGTATGTATGTTCTTTTTATAGACCACATATGGATCCACCAGAGTTCATTGCATGTGTGTTCTTTTCACAAACCAACTATGGATCCCCTAGTGTCATTGCATGTGTGTTCTTTTGACAAACCACCTATGGATCCACCAGTGTCATTGCATGCGTGTTCTTTTCACAAACCTCATATGGATCCAATAGAGTTCATTGCATGAATGTTCTTTTCATAGACCACCTATGGATCCACCAGAGTTCATTGCATGTGTGTTCTTTTCATAGACCACATATGGATCCACCAGAGTTCATTGCATGTCTCTTCTTTTCACAGACCACATATGGATCCACCAGAGATCATTGCGTGTCTGTTCTTTTCGTTGACCACATATGGATCCACCAAAGTTCATTGTATGTGTGTTCTTTTCACAAACCACCTATGGATCCACTAGTGTCATTGCATGTGTGTTCTTTTCATTAACCACATATGGATCCACCAGAGTTCATTGCATGTATGTTCTTTTCATAGACCACATATGGATCGACCAGAATTCGTTGCATGTATGTTGTTTTCACAAACCACCTATGAATCCACCATAGTTCATTGCATGTGTGTTCTTTTCACAGACCACATATGGATCCACTAGAGTTCATTGCATGTCTGTTCTTTTAACAGACCACATATGGAACCACCAGAGTTCATTGAATGTGTGCTCTTTTCACAGACCACCTATGGATCCACCAAAGTTTATTGCATGTTTGTTCTTTTATCAGACCACATATGGATCCACCAGAGTTCATTGCATGTGCGTTCTTTTCATTAACCACAGCTAGAGTCATTGCATGTATGTTCTTTTCACAAACCACATATGTATCCACCAGTGTCATTGCATGTGTGTGCTTCTCACAAACCACCTATGGATCAACCAGAGTTCATTGCATGTATGTTCTTTTTATAGACCACGTATGGATCCACCAGACTTCATTGCATGTGTGTTGTTTTCACAAACCACCTATGGATCCCCTAGTGTCATTGCATGTGTGTTCTTTTCACAAACCACCTATGGATCCACATGTGTCATTGCATGTGTGTTCTTTTCATAAACCTCATATGGATCCAATAGAGTTTATTGCATGTCTGTTCTTCTCATAGACCACCTATGGATCCACCAGAGTTCATTGCATGTGTGTTCTTTTTACAGACCACATATGGATCCACCATAGTTCATTGCGTGTCCGTTCTTTTCACAGACCACATATGGATCCACAAAGTTCATTGCATGTGTGTTCTTTTCACAAACCACCTATGGATCCACCAGTGTCATTGCATGTGTGTTCTTTTCATTCACCACATATGGATCCACCAGAGTTCACTACATGTATGTTCTTTTCATAGACCACATATGGATCCACCAGAATTCATTGCATGTGTGTTCTTTTCACAAACCACATATGGCTCCACTAGTGTCATTGCATGTGTGTTCTTCTCAGAAATAACATATGGATCAACCAGAGTCATTGCATGTGTGTTCTTCTCACAAACCACATGTGGATCCACCACTGTCATTACATGTGTGTTCTTTTCATTAACCACAGCTAGAGTCGTTGCATGTGTGTTCTTTTCACAAACCACCTAAGGATCCACTAGTGTCATTGCATGTGTGTTCTTCTCACAAACCACATATGGATCCACTAGAGTTCATTGCATGTCTATTATTTTCACAAACCACCTAAGGATCCGCTAGTGTCATTGCATGTGTGTTATTTTTACAAACCACAAATAGAGTCATTGAACGTATGTTCTTTTCATAGACAACACATGGATCCAACAGAGTTCATTGCATGTCTGTTCTTTTCACAGACCACCTATGGATCCACTAGTGGCATTGCATGTGTGTTCTTTTCATTAACCACATATGGATCCACCAATGTCATTGCATGTGTGTTCTTCTCACAAACTACATATGGATCCACTAGAGTTCATTGCATGTGTTTTCTCTTCACAAACCACAGCTAGATTCATTGCATGTGTGTTCTTTTCACAAACCACGTATGGATCCAACAGAGTGTCATTGCATGTCTGTTATTTTCATAGACCACATATGGATCCACTAGTGTCATTGCAAGTGTGTTCTTCTCAGAAACCACATATGGATCAACCAGAGTTCATTGCGTGTATGTTCTTTTCACATACCACATGTGGATCCACCAAAGTTCACTACATGTGCGTTCTTTTCACAAACCACCTATGGATCCACCAATGTCATTGCATGTGTGTTATTTTCACAAACCTCATATGGATCCAATAGAGTTCATTGCATGTGTGTTCTTTTCATAGACCACCTATGGATCCACTAGAGTTCATTACATGTGTGTTCTTTTCACAAACCACATATGTATCCACTAGTGTCATTGCATGTGTGTTCTTTTCACAGACCACATATGGATCAACCAGAGTTCATTGTATGTATGTTCTTTTTATAGACCACATATGGATCCACCTGAGTTCATTGCATGTCTGTTCTTTTCACAAACCAGCTATGGATCCCCTATTGTCATTGCATGTGTGTTCTTTTCACGAACCACCTATGATTCCACCAGTGTTATTGCATGTGTGTTCTTTTCACAAACGTCATATGGATCCAATAGAGTTCATTGCATGTCTGTTCTTTTCATAGACCACCTATGGATCCACCACAGTTCATTGCATGTGTGTTCTTTTCATAGACCACATATGGATTTACCAGAGTTCATTGCATGTCTGTTCTTTTCACAGACCACATATGGATCCACCAGGGTTCATTGCGTGTCTGTTCTTTTCACAGACCACATATGGATCCACCAAAGTTCATTGTATGTTTGTTCTTTTCACAAACCACCTATGGATCCACCAATGTCATTGCATGTGTGTTCTTTTCATTAACCACATATGGATCCACCAGAGTTCATTGCATGTGTGTTCTTTCCATAGACCATATATGGATCCATCAGAGTTCATTGCATGTCTGTTCTTTTCAGAAACCACCTATGAATCCACCATAGTTCATTGCATGTGTGTTCTTTTCACGGACCACATATGGATCTACCAGAGTTCAGTGCATGTTTGTTCTTTTAACAGACCACATATGGAACCACCAGAGTTCATTGAATGTGTGTTCTTTTCACAGACCACCTATGGATCCACCAGAGTTCATTGCATGTGTGTTCTTTTCATAGACCACATATGGATCCACCAAAGTTCATTGCATGTCTGTTCTTTTAACAGACCACATATGGATCCACCAAAGTTCATTGAATGTGCGTTCTTTTCATTAACCATAGCTAGAGTCATTCCATGTATATTCTTTTCACAAACCACATATGTATCCACCAGTGTCATTGCATGTGTGTTCTTCTCACAAACCACCTATGGATCAACCAGAGTTCATTGTATGTATGTTCTTTTTATAGACCACATATGGATCCACTAGAGTTCATTGCATGTGTGTTCTTTTCACAAACCACCTATGGATCCCCTAGTGTCATTGCATGTGTGTTCTTTTCACAAACCACCTATGGATCCACCAGTGTCATTGCGTGTGTCTTCTTTTCACAAACCTCATATGGATCCAATAGAGTTCATTGCATGTCTGTTCTTTTCATAGACCACCTATGGATCCACCAGAGTTCATTGCATGTGTGTTCTTTTCATAGACCACATATGGATCCACCAGAGTTCATTGCATGTCTGTTCTTTTCACAAACCACATATGGATCCACCAGGGTTCATTGCGTGTCTGTTCTTTTCACAGACCACATATGGATCCACACAAGTTCATTGTATGTTTGTTTTTTTCATAAACCACCTATGGATCCACCAGTGTCATTGCTTGTGTGTTCTTTTCATTAACCACATATGGATCCACCAGAGTTCATTGCATGTGTGTTCTTTCCATAGACCACATATGGATCCATCATAGTTCATTGCATGTCTGTTCTTTTCAGAAACCACCTATGAATCCACCATAGTTCATTGCATGTGTGTTCTTTTCATAGACCACATATGGATCCACCAGAGTTCAGTGCATGTCTGTTCTTTTAACAGACCACATATGGAACCACCAGAGTTCATTGAAGGTGTGTTCTTTTCACATACCACCTATGGATCCACCAGAGTTCATTGCATGTGTGTTCTTTTCATAGACCACATATGGATCCACCAAAGTTCATTGCATGTCTGTTTTAATGCAGACCACATATGGATCCACCAGAGTTCATTGCATGTGCGTTCTTTTCATTAACCACAGCTAGAGTCATTCCATGTATGTTCTTTTCACAAACCACATATGTATCCACCAGTGTCATTGCATGTGTGTTCTTCTCACAAACCACCTATCAATCAACCAGAGTTCATTGTATGTATGTTCATTTTTCAGACCACATATGGATCCACCAGAGTTCATTGCAGGTGTGTTCTTTTCACAAACCACCTATGGATCCCCTAGTGTCATTGCATGTGTGTTCTTTTCACAAACCACCTATGGATCCACTAGTGTCATTGCATGTGTGTTCTTTTCACAAACCCCATATGGATCCAATAGAGTTCATTGCATGTCTGTTCTTTTCATAGACCACCTATGGATCCACCAGAGTTCATTACATGTGTGTTCTTTTCATAGACCACATATGGACCCACCAGAGTTCATTGCATGTCTGTTCTTTTCACAAACCACATATGGATCCACAAGGGTTCATTGTGTGTCTGTTCTTTTCACAGACCACATATGTATCCACACAAGTTCACTGTATGTTTGTTCTTTTCACAAACCACCTATGGATCCACCAGTGTCATTGCATGTGTGTTCTTTTCATTAACCACATATGGATCCACCAGAGTTCATTGCATGTGTGTTCTTTCCATAGACCACATATGGATCCATCATAGTTCATTGCATGTCTGTTCTTTTCAGAAACCACCTATGAATCCACCGTAGTTCATTACATGTGTGTTCTTTTCACAGACCACATATGGATCCACCAGAGTTCAGTGCATGTCTGTTCTTTTAACAGACCACATATGGAACCACCAGAGTTCATTGAATGTGTGTTCTTTTCACAGACCACCTATGGATCCACCAGAGTTCATTGCATGTGTGTTCTTTTCATGGACCACATATGGATCCACCAAAGTTCATTGCATGTCTGTTCTTTTAACAGACCACATATGGATCCACCAGAGTTCATTGCATGTGCGTTCTTTTCATTAACCACAGCTAGAGTCATTCCATGTATGTTCTTTTCACAAACCATAGATGTATCCACCAATGTCATTGCATGTGTGTTGTTCTCACAAACCACCTATGGATCAACCAGAGTTCATTGTATGTATGTTCTTTTTATAGACCACATATGGATCCACCAGAGTTCATTGCATGTGTGTTCTTTTCACAAACCACCTATGGATCCCCTGGTGTCATTGCATGTGTGTTCTTTTCACAAACCACCTATGGATCCACAAATGTCATTGCATGTGTGTTCTTTTCACAAACCTCATATGGATCCAATAGAGTTCATTGCATGTCTGTTCTTTTCATAGACCACCTATGGATCCCCCAGAGTTCATTACATGTGTGTTCTTTTCATAGACCACATATGGATCCACCAGAGTTCATTGCATGTCTGTTCTTTTCACAGACCACATATGGATCCACCAGGGTTCATTGCATGTCTGTTCTTTTCACAGACCACATATGGATCCACCAAACTTCATTGCATGTGTGTTCTTTTCACAAACCACCAATGGCTCCACAAGTGTCATTGCATGTGTGTTCTTTTCATTAACCACATATGGATCCACCAGAGTTCATTGCATGTGTGTTCTTTCCATAGACCACATATGGATCCATCATAGTTCATTGCATGTCTGTTCTTTTCAGAAACCACCTATGAATCCACCATAGTTCATTGCATGTGTGTTCTTTTCACAGACCACACATGGATCCACCAGAGTTCAGTGCGTGTATGTTCTTTTAACAGACCACATATGGAACCACCAGAGTTCATTGAATGTGTGTTCTTTTCACAGACCACCTATGGATCCACAAAAGTTCATTGCATGCGTGTTCTTTTCATAGACCACATATGGATCCACCAAAGTTCATTGCATGTGTGTTCTTTTAACAGACCACATATGGATCCACCAGAGTTCATTGCATGTGCATTCTTTTCATTAACCACAGCTAGAGTCATTCCATGTATGTTCTTTTCACAAACCACATATGTATCCACCAGTGTCATTGCATGTGTGTTCTTCTCACAAACCACCTATGGATCAACCAGAGTTCATTGTATGTATGTTCTTTTTATAGACCACATATGGATCCACTAGAGTTCATTGCATGTGTGTTCTTTTCACAAACCACCTATGGATCCCCTAGTGTCATTGCATGTGTGTTCTTTTCACAAACCACCTATGGATCCACCAGTGTCATTATGTGTCTTCTTTTCACAAACCTCATATGGATCCAATAGAGTTCATTGCATGTCTGTTCTTTTCATAGACCACCTATGGATCCACCAGAGTTCATTGCATGTGTGTTCTTTTCATAGACCACATATGGATCCACCAGAGTTCATTGCATGTCTGTTCTTTTCACAAACCACATATGGATCCACCAGGGTTCATTGCGTGTCTGTTCTTTTCACAGACCACATATGGATCCACACAAGTTCATTGTATGTTTTTTTTTTTCATAAACCACCTATGGATCCACCAGTGTCATTGCTTGTGTGTTCTTTTCATTAACCACATATGGATCCACCAGAGTTCATTGCATGTGTGTTCTTTCCATAGACCACATATGGATCCATCATAGTTCATTGCATGTCTGTTCTTTTCAGAAACCACCTATGAATCCACCATAGTTCATTGCATGTGTGTTCTTTTCATAGACCACATATGGATCCACCAGAGTTCAGTGCATGTCTGTTCTTTTAACAGACCACATATGGAACCACCAGAGTTCATTGAAGGTGTGTTCTTTTCACATACCACCTATGGATCCACCAGAGTTCATTGCATGTGTGTTCTTTTCATAGACCACATATGGATCCACCAAAGTTCATTGCATGTCTGTTCTTTTAACAGACCACATATGGATCCACCAGAGTTCATTGCATGTGCGTTCTTTTCATTAACCACAGCTAGAGTCATTCCATGTATGTTCTTTTCACAAACCACATATGTATCCACCAGTGTCATTGCATGTGTGTTCTTCTCACAAACCACCTATCAATCAACCAGAGTTCATTGTATGTATGTTCATTTTTCAGACCACATATGGATCCACCAGAGTTCATTGCAGGTGTGTTCTTTTCACAAACCACCTATGGATCCCCTAGTGTCATTGCATGTGTGTTCTTTTCACAAACCACCTATGGATCCACTAGTGTCATTGCATGTGTGTTCTTTTCACAAACCCCATATGGATCCAATAGAGTTCATTGCATGTCTGTTCTTTTCATAGACCACCTATGGATCCACCAGAGTTCATTACATGTGTGTTCTTTTCATAGACCACATATGGACCCACCAGAGTTCATTGCATGTCTGTTCTTTTCACAAACCACATATGGATCCACAAGGGTTCATTGTGTGTCTGTTCTTTTCACAGACCACATATGTATCCACACAAGTTCACTGTATGTTTGTTCTTTTCACAAACCACCTATGGATCCACCAGTGTCATTGCATGTGTGTTCTTTTCATTAACCACATATGGATCCACCAGAGTTCATTGCATGTGTGTTCTTTCCATAGACCACATATGGATCCATCATAGTTCATTGCATGTCTGTTCTTTTCAGAAACCACCTATGAATCCACCGTAGTTCATTACATGTGTGTTCTTTTCACAGACCACATATGGATCCACCAGAGTTCAGTGCATGTCTGTTCTTTTAACAGACCACATATGGAACCACCAGAGTTCATTGAATGTGTGTTCTTTTCACAGACCACCTATGGATCCACCAGAGTTCATTGCATGTGTGTTCTTTTCATGGACCACATATGGATCCACCAAAGTTCATTGCATGTCATTCTTTTGCACTACACATATGGATCCACCGAGTTCATTGCATGTGCGTTCTTTTCATTAACCACAGCTAGAGTCATTCCATGTATGTTCTTTTCACAAACCATAGATGTATCCACCAATGTCATTGCATGTGTGTTGTTCTCACAAACCACCTATGGATCAACCAGAGTTCATTGTATGTATGTTCTTTTTATAGACCACATATGGATCCACCAGAGTTCATTGCATGTGTGTTCTTTTCACAAACCACCTATGGATCCCCTGGTGTCATTGCATGTGTGTTCTTTTCACAAACCACCTATGGATCCACAAATGTCATTGCATGTGTGTTCTTTTCACAAACCTCATATGGATCCAATAGAGTTCATTGCATGTCTGTTCTTTTCATAGACCACCTATGGATCCCCCAGAGTTCATTACATGTGTGTTCTTTTCATAGACCACATATGGATCCACCAGTTCATTGCATGTCTGTTCTTTTCACAGACCACATATGGATCCACCAGGGTTCATTGCATGTCTGTTCTTTTCACAGACCACATATGGATCCACCAAACTTCATTGCATGTGTGTTCTTTTCACAAACCACCAATGGCTCCACAAGTGTCATTGCATGTGTGTTCTTTTCATTAACCACATATGGATCCACCAGAGTTCATTGCATGTGTGTTCTTTCCATAGACCACATATGGATCCATCATAGTTCATTGCATGTCTGTTCTTTTCAGAAACCACCTATGAATCCACCATAGTTCATTGCATGTGTGTTCTTTTCACAGACCACACATGGATCCACCAGAGTTCAGTGCGTGTATGTTCTTTTAACAGACCACATATGGAACCACCAGAGTTCATTGAATGTGTGTTCTTTTCACAGACCACCTATGGATCCACAAAAGTTCATTGCATGCGTGTTCTTTTCATAGACCACATATGGATCCACCAAAGTTCATTGCATGTGTGTTCTTTTAACAGACCACATATGGATCCACCAGAGTTCATTGCATGTGCATTCTTTTCATTAACCACAGCTAGAGTCATTCCATGTATGTTCTTTTCACAAACCACATATGTATCCACCAGTGTCATTGCATGTGTGTTCTTCTCACAAACCACCTATGGATCAACCAGAGTTCATTGTATGTATGTTCTTTTTATAGACCACATATGGATCCACCAGAGTTCATTGCATGTGTGTTCTTTTCACAAACCACCTATGGATCCCCTAGTGTCATTGCATGTGTGTTCTTTTCACAAACCACCTATGGATCCACCAGTGTCATTGCATGTGTGTTCTTTTCACAAACCTCATATGGATCCAATAGAGTTCATTGCATGTCTGTTCTTTTCATAGACCACCTATGGATCCACCAGAGTTCATTGCATGTGTGTTCTTTTCATAGACCACATATGGATCCACCAGACTTCATTGCGTGTATGTTCTGTTCACAAACCACATATGGATCCACCAGAGTTCATTGCGTGTCTGTTCTTTTCACAGACCACATATGGATCCACCAAAGTTTTCTGTATGTGTGTTCTTTTCACAAACCACCTATGGATCCACCAGTGTCATTGCATGTGTGTTCTTTTCATTAACCACATATGGATCCACCAGAGTTCATTGCATGTATGTTCTTTTCATAGACCACATATGGCTCCACTAGTGTCATTGCATGTGTGTTGTTTTCACAAACCACCTATGAAATCACCATAGTTCATTGCATGTGTGTTGTTTTCACAGACCACATATGGATCCACTAGAGTTCATTGCATGTCTGTTCTTTTCATTAACCACAGCTAGAGTCATTGCATGTGTGTTATTTTCACAAACCACCTAAGGATCCACCAGTGTCAATGCATCTGTGTTCTTCTCACCAACCACATATGGATCAACTAGAGTTCATTGCATGTCTGTTATTTTCACAAACCACCTATGGATCCGCTAGTGTCATTGCATGTGTGTTCTTTTTACAAACCACAAATAGAGTCATTGCATGTATGTTCTTTTCATAGACCACATATGGATCCAACAGAGTTCATTGCATGTCTGTTCTTTTCACAGACCACTTATGGATCCACTAGTGGCATTGTATGTGTGTTCTTTTCATTAACCACATATGGATCCACCAATGTCATTGCATGTGTGTTCTTCTCACAAACTACATATGGATCCAATAGAGTTGATTGCATTTGTGTTCTTTTCACAGACCACATCTAGATTCATTGCATGTGTGTTCTTTTCACAAACCACGTATGGATCCAACAGAGTGTCATTGCATGTCTATTTTTTTCATAGACCACATATGGATCCACTAGTGTCATTGCATGTGTGTTCTTCTCACAAACCACCTATGGATCAACCAGAGTTCATTGCATGTCTGTTCTTTTCACATACCACATATGGATCCACCAAAGTTCATTGCATGTGCGTTGTTTTCACAAACCACCTATGAATCCACCAGTGTCATTGCATGTGTGTTCTTTTCACAAACCTCATATGGATCCAACAGAGTTCATTGCATGTCTGTTCTTTTCATAGACCAACTATGGATCCACTAGAGTTCATTACATGTGTGTTCTTTTCATAGACCACATATGGATCCACCATAGTTTGTTGCATGTCTATTCTTTCACAGACCACATATGGATCCACTAGAGTTCATTGCATTTCTGTTCTTTTCACAGACCACATATGGATCCACCAAACTTCATTGCATGTGTGTTTTTTCACAAACCACATATGGATCCACAAGTGTCATTGCATGTGTGTTCTTTTCATTAACCACATATGGATCCACCAGAGTTCATTGCATGTGTGTTCTTTCCATAGACCACATATGGATCCATCATAGTTCATTGCATGTCTGTTCTTTTCAGAAACCACCTATGAATCCACCATAGTTCATTGCATGTGTGTTCTTTTCACGGACCACATATGGATCTACCAGAGTTCAGTGCATGTCTGTTCTTTTAACAGACCACATATGGAACCACCAGAGTTCATTGAATGTGTGTTCTTTTCATAGACCACCTATGGATCCACCAGAGTTCATTGCATGTGTGTTCTTTTCATAGACCACATATGGATCCACCAAAGTTCATTGCATGTCTGTTCTTTTAACAGACCACATATGGATCCACCAAAGTTCATTGCATCTGCATTCTTTTCATTAACCACAGCTAGAGTCATTCCATGTATGTTCTTTTCACAAACCACATATGTATCCACTAGTGTCATTGCATGTGTGTTCTTCTCACAAACCACCTATGGATCAACCAGAGTTCATTGTATGTATGTTCTTTTTATAGACCACATATGGATCCACCAGAGTTCATTGCATGTGTGTTCTTTTCACAAACCACCTATGGATCCCCTAGTGTCATTGCATGTGTGTTCTTGTCACAAACCACCTAAGGATCCACCAGTGTCATTACATGTGTCTTCTTTTCACAATCCTCATATGGATCCAATAGAGTTCATTGCATGTCTGTTCTTTTCATAGACCACCTATGGATCCACCAGAGTTCGTTGCATGTGTGTTCTTTTCATAGACCACATATGGATCCACCAGACTTCATTGCGTGTATGTTCTTTTCACAAACCACATATGGATCCACCAGAGTTCATTGCGTGTTTGTTCTTTTCACAGACCACATATGGATCCACCAAAGTTCTCTGTATGTGTGCTCTTTTCACAAACCACCTATGGATCCACTAGTGTCATTGCATGTGTGTTCTTTTCATTAACCACATATGGATCCACCAGAGTTCATTGCATGTATGTTCTTTTTATAGACCACATATGGATCCACTAGTGTCATTGTATGTGTGTTGTTTTCACAAACCACCTATGAATCCACCATAGTTCATTGCATGTGTGTTGTTTTCACAGACCACATATGGATCCACTAGAGTTCATTGCATGTCTTTTCTTTTCATTAACCACAGCTAGAGTCATTGCATGTGTGTCCTTTTCACAAACCACCTAAGGATCCACCAGTGTCAATGCATGTGTGTTCTTCTCACAAACAACAGATGGATCAACTAGAGTTCATTGCATGTCTGTTATTTTCACAAACCACCTATGGATCCGCTAGTGTCATTGCATGTGTGTTCTTTTTACAAACCACAAATAGAGTCATTGCATGTATGTTCTTTTCATAGACCACATATGGATCCAACAGAGTTCATTGCATGTCTGTTCTTTTCACAGACCACCTATGGATCCACTAGTGGCATTGCATGAGTGTTCTTTTCATTAACCACATATGGATCCACCAATGTCATTGCATGTATGTTCTTCTCACAAACTACATATGGATCCACCAGAGTTCATTGCATGTGTGTTCTTTTCACAAACCACATCTAGATTCATTGCATGTGTGTTCTTTTCACAAACCACGTATGGATCCAACAGAGTGCCATTGCATGTCTATTATTTTCATAGACCACATATGGATCCACTAGTGTCATTGCATGTGTGTTCTTCTCACAAACCACCTATGGATCAACCAAAGTTCATTGCATGTGCATTGTTTTCACAAACCACCTATGGATCCACCAGTGTCATTGCATGTGTGTTCTTTTCACAAACCTCATATGGATCCAACACAGTTCATTGCATGTCTATTCTTTTCATAGACCAACTATGGATCCACTAGAGTTCAATACATGTGTGTTCTTTTCATAGACCACATATGGATCCACCAGAGTTCGTTGCATGTCTGTTGTTTTCACAGACCACATATGGATCCACTAGAGTTCATTGCATGTCTGTTCTTTTCACAGACCACATATGGATCCACCAAACTTCATTGCATGTGTGTTCTTTTCACAAACCACATATGGATCCACTAGTGTTATTGCATGTGTGTTCTTATCATTAACCACATATGGATCCACCAGAGTTCATTGCATGTATGTTGTTTTCATAGACCACATATGGATCCACCAGAGTTCATTGCATGTGTGTTCTTTTCACAAACCACATATGGATCCACTAGTGTCATTCCATGTGTGTTCTTCTCACAAACCACATATGGATCAACCAGAGTCATTGCATGTGTGTTCTTCTCACAAAATACATATGGATCCACCAAAGTTCATTGCATGTCTGTACTTTTAACAGACCACATATGGATCCACCAGAGTTCATTGCATGTGCATTCTTTTCATTAACCACAGCTAGAGTCATTCCATGTATGTTCTTTTCACAAACCACATATGTATCCACCAGTGTCATTGCATGTGTGTTCTTCTCACAAACCACCTATGGATCAACCAGAGTTCATTGTATGTATGTTATTTTTATAGACCACATATGGATCTACCAAAGTTCATTGCATGTGTGTTCTTTTCACAAACCACCTATGGATCCCCTAGTGTCATTGCATGTGTGTTCTTTTCACAAACCACCTATGGATCCTCCAGTGTCATTGCATGTGTGTTCTTTTCATTAACCACATATGAATCCACCAGAGTTCATTGCATGTATGTTCTTTTCATAGACCACATATGGATCCACCAGAATTCATTGCATGTATGTTGTTTTCACAAACCACCTATGAATCCACCATAGTTCATTACATGTGTGTTCTTTTCACAGACCACATATGGATCCACTAGAGTTCATTGCATGTCTGTTCGTTTAACAGACCACATATGGAACCACCTAGTGTCATTGCATGTGTGTTCTTTTCACAAACCACCTATGGATCCACCAGTGTCATTGCATGTGTGATCTTTTCACAAACCTCATATGGATCCAATAGAGTTCATTGCATGTCTATTCTTTTCATAGACCACCTATGGATCCACCAGAGTTCATTGCATGTGTGTTCTTTTCATAGACCACATATGGATCCACCAGAGTCATTGCATGTCTGTTCTTTTCACAGACCACATATGGATCCACCAGAGTTCATTGCGTGTCTGTTCTTTTCAGAGACCACATATGGATCCACCCGAGTTCATTGTATGTGTGTTCTTTTCACAAACCACCTATGGATCCACCAGTGTCATTGCATGTGTGTTCTTTTCATTAACCACATATGAATCCACCAGAGTTCATTGCATGTATTTTCTTTTCATAGACCACATATGGATCCACCAGAATTCATTGCATGTATGTTGTTTTCACAAACCACCTATGAATCCACCATAGTTCATTACATGCGTGTTCTTTTCACAGACCACATATGGATCTACTAGAGTTCATTGCATGTCTGTTCGTTTAACAGACCACATATGGAACCACCAAAGTTCATTGAATGTGTGTGTTTTTCACAGACCACCTATGGATCCACCAGAGTTCATTGCATGTGTGTTCTTTTCATAGACCACATATGGATCCACCAAAGTTTATTGCATGTTTGTTCTTTTAACTGACCACATATGGAACCACCAGAGTTCATTGCATGTGCGTTCTTTTCATTAACCACAGCTAGAGTCATTGCATGTATGTTCTTTTCACAAACCACATATGAATCCACCATTGTCATTGCATGCGTCTTCATCTCACAAACCACCTATGGATCAACCAGAGTTCATTCCATGTATGTTCTTTTTATAGACCACATATGGATCCACCATACTTCATTACATGTGTGTTCTTTTCACAAACCACCTATGGATCCCCTAGTGTCATTGCATGTGTGTTCATTTCACAAACCACCTATGGATCCACCAGTGTCATTGCATGTGTGTTCTTTTCACAAACCTCATATGGATCCAATAGAGTTCATTGCATGTGTCTTCTTTTCATAGACCACCTATGGATCCACCAGAGTTCATTGCATGTCTGTTCTTTTCACAGACCACATATGGATCCACCAGAGTTCATTGCGTGTCTGTTCTTTTCACAAACCACATATGGATCCACCAAAGTTCATTGCATGTGTGTTCTTTTCACAAACCACCTATGGATCCACCAGTGTCATTGCATGTGTGTTCTTTTCATTCACCACATATGGATCCACTAGAGTTCATTGCATGTATGTTCTTTTCATAGACCACATATGGATCCACCAGAATTCATTGCATGTGTGTTCTTTTCACAAACCACATATGGATCCACTAGTGTCATTGCATGTGTGTTCTTCTCAGAAACAACATATGGATCAACCAGAGTCATTGCATGTGTGTTCTTCTCACAAACCTCATGTGGATCCACCACTGTCATTACATGTGTGTTCTTTTCATTAACCACAGCTTGAGTCATTGCATGTGTGTTCTTTTCACAAACCACCTAAGGATCCACCAGTGTCATTGCATGTGTGTTCTTCTCACAAATGACATATGGATCCACTAGAGTTCATTGCATGTCTGTTATTTTCACAAACCACCTATGTATCCGCTAGTGTTATTGCATGTGTGTTCTTTTTAGAAACCACAAATAGAGTCATTGCATGTATGTTCTTTTCATAGACCACATATGGATCCAACAGAGTTCATTGCATGTCTGTTCTTTTCACAGACCACCTATGGATCCACTAGTGGCATTGTATGTGTGTTCTTTTCATTAACCACATATGGATCCACCAATGTCATTGCATGTATGTTCTTCTCACAAACTACATATGGATCCAACAGAGTTCATTGCATGTGTGTTCTTTTCACAAACCATAGCTAGATTCATCGCATGTGTGTTCTTTTCACAAACCACGTATGGATCCAACAGAGTGTCATTGCATGTCTGTTATTTTCATAGACCACATATGGATCCACTAGTGCCATTGCATGTGTGTTCTTCTCACAAACCACATATGGATCAACCAGAGTCATTGCATGTGTGTTCTTCTCACAAACCACATATGGATCCACCAGTGTCATTACATGTCTGTTCTTTTCATTAACCACAGCTAGAGTCATTGCATGCGTGTTCTTTTCACAAACCACCTATGGATCCACCAGTGTCATT
Source organism: Avena insularis (assembly GCA_023614405.1). Lineage (NCBI taxonomy): Eukaryota > Viridiplantae > Streptophyta > Magnoliopsida > Poales > Poaceae > Avena > Avena insularis. The sequence goes on from CM042692.1 coordinate 231,310,082, forward strand.
GCATGTGCGTTCTTCTCACAAACCACATATGGATCCACCAGAGTTCATTGCACGTCTGTTCTTTTCACAAACCACCTATGGATCCACCAGAGTTCATTGTATGTGTGTTCTTTTCATTAACCACATATGAATCCACCAGAGTTCATTGCATGTATGTTCTTTTCGTAGACCACATATGGATCCACCAGAATTCATAGCATGTATGTTGTTTTCACAAACCACCGATGAATCCACCATAGTTCATTACATGTGTGTTCTTTTCACAGACCACATATGGATCCACTAGAGTTTATTGCATGTCTGTTCGTTTAACAGACCACATATGGAACCACCAGAGTTCATTGAATGTGTGTTCTTTTCACAGACCACCTATGAATCCACCAGAGTTCATTGCATGTGTGTTCTTTTCATAGACCACATATGGATCCACCAAAGTTTATTGCATGTTTGTTCTTTTAACAAACCACATATGGATCTACCAGAGTTCATTGCATGTGCGTTATTTTCATTAACCACAGCTAGAGTCATTGCATGTATGTTCTTTTCACAAACCACATATGTATCCACCAGTGTCATTGCATGTGTGTTCATCTCACAAACCACCTATGGATCAACCAGAGTTCATTCCATGTATGTTCTTTTTATAGACCACATATGGATCCACCATACTTCATTACATGTGTGTTCTTTTCACAAACCACCTATGGATCCCCTAGTGTCATTGCATGTGTGTTCATTTCACAAACCACCTATGGATCCACCAGTGTCATTGCATGTGTGTTCTTTTCACAAACCTCATATGGATCCAATAGAGTTCATTGCATGCGTATTCTTTTCATAGACCACCTATGGATCCACCAGAGTTCATTGCATGTCTGTTCTTTTAACAGACCACATATGGATCCACCAGAGTTCATTGCGTGTCTGTTCTTTTCACAAACCACATATGGATCCACCAAAGTTCATTGCATGTGTGTTCTTTTCACACACCACCTATGGATCCACCAGTGTCATTGCATGTGTGTTCTTTTCATTCACCACATATGGATCCACTAGAGTTCATTGCATGTATGTTCTTTTCATAGAACACATATGGATCCACCAGAATTCATTGCATGTGTGTTCTTTTCACAAACCACATATGGATCCACTAGTGTCATTGCATGTGTGTTCTTCTCAGAAACAACGTATGGATCAACCAGAGTCATTGCATGTGTGTTCTTCTCACAAACCACATGTGGATCCACCACTGTCATTACATGTGTGTTCTTTTCATTAACCACAGCTAGAGTCGTTGCATGTGTGTTCTTTTCACAAACCACCTAAGGATCCACTAGTGTCATTGCATGTGTGTTCTTCTCACAAACCACATATGGATCCACTAGAGTTCATTGCATGTCTATTATTTTCACAAACCACCTAAGGATCCGCTAGTGTCATTGCATGTGTGTTATTTTTACAAACCACAAATAGAGTCATTGAACGTATGTTCTTTTCATAGACAACACATGGATCCAACAGAGTTCATTGCATGTCTGTTCTTTTCACAGACCACCTATGGATCCACTAGTAGCATTGTATGTGTGTTCTTTTCATTAACCACATATGGTCCACCAATGTCATTGCATGTGTGTTCTTCTCACAAACTACATATGGATCCAACAGAGTTCATTGCATGTGTGTTCTTTTCATAAACCATAGCTAGATTCATTGCATGTGTGTTCTTTTCACAAACCACGTATGGATCCAACAGAGTGTCATTGCATGTCTGTTATTTTCATAGACCACATATGGATCCACTAGTGTCATTGCATGTGTGTTCTTCTCACAAACCACATATGGATCAACCAGAGTCATTGCATGTGTGTTCTTCTCACAAACCACATATGGATCCACCAGTGTCATTACATGTCTGTTCTTTTCATTAACCACAGCTAGAGTCATTGCATGCGTGTTCTTTTCACAAACCACCTATGGATCCACCAGTGTCATTGCATGTGCGTTCTTCTCACAAACCACATATGGATCCACCAGAGTTCATTGCACGTCTGTTCTTTTCACAAACCACCTATGAATCCCCTAGTGTCATTGCATGTGTGTTCTTTTCACAAACCACAACTAGAGTCATTGCATGTATGTTCTTTTCATAGACCACATATGGATCCAACAGAGTTCATTGCATGTGTGTTCTTTTCACAGACCACCTATGGATCCACCAGTGGCATTGCATGTGTCTTCTTTTCATTAACCACATATGGATCCACCTGTGTTATTGCATGTGTGTTCTTCTCACAAACCACATATGGATCCACCAGAGTTCATTGCATGTGTGTTCTTTTCACAAACCACAGCTAGAGTCATAGCATGTGTGTTCTTTTCACAAACCACATATGGATCCAACAGAGTGTCATTGCATGTCTGTTCGTTTCATAGACCATATATGGATCCACCAGAGTTTAGTGCATGTTTGTTCTTTTAACAGACTACCTATGGATCCACCAGAGTTCATTGCATGTCGGTTCTTGTCACAAACCACCTATGGATCCACCAGAGTTCATTGCATGTGTTTTCTTTTCATTAACCACAACTAGAGTTATTGCATGTATGTTCTTTTCACAAACCTAACATGGAGCTACCAGTGTCATTGCATGTGTATTCTTCTCACAAACCACCTATGGATCCACCAGAGTTCATTACATGTATGTTCTTTTTACAGACCACATATGGATCCACCAGAGTTCATTGCATGTGTGTTCTTTTCATAGACCACATATGGATCCACCAGAGTTCATTACATGTGTGTTCTTTTCCCAGACTACCTATGGATCCACCAGTGTCATTGCATGTGTGTTCTTTTCACAAACATCATATGGATCCAATAGAGTTCATTGCATGTCTGTTCTTTTCATAGACCACCTATGGATCCACCAGAGTTCATTGCATGTGTGTTCTTTTCATAGACCACATATGGATCCACTAGAGTTCATTGCATGTCTGTTCTTTTCACATACCACATATGGATCCACCAGAGTTCATTGCGTGTCTGTTCTTTCACAGACCACATATGGATCCACTAAAGTTCATTGCATGTGAGTTCTTTTCACAAACCACATATGGATCCACCAGTATCATTGCATGTGTGTTCTTTTCATTAACCACATATGGATTCACCAGAGTTCATTGCATGTATGTTCGTTTCATAGACCACATAAGGATCCACCAGAATTAATTGCATGTGTGTTCTTTTCACATACCAGATATGGATCCACTAGTGTCATTGCATGTGTGTTCTCACAAACAACATATGGATCAACCAGAGTCATTGCATGTGTGTTCTCAAAAACCACATATGGATCCACCACTGCATTACATGTGTGTTTTGTTCATTAACCACAGCTAGAGTCATTGCATGTGTGTTCTTTTCACAAACCACCTAAGGATCCACCAGTGTCATAGCATGTGTGTTCTTCTCACAAACCACATATGGATCCACTAGAGTTCATTGCATGTCTGTTATATTCATAAACCACCTATGGATCCGCTAGTGTCATTGCATGTGTGTTCTTTTCACAAACCACAAATAGACTCATTGCATGTATGTTCTTTTCATAGACCACATATGGATCCACTAGAGTTCATTGCATGTGTGTTCTTTTTATAGACCACAAATGGATCCACCAGAGTTCATTACATGTGTGTTCTTTTCACAAACCACCTATGAATCCCCTAGTGTCTTTGCATGTGCGTTCTTTTCACAAACCACCTATGGATCCACTAGTGTCATTGCATGTGTGTTCTTTTCACAAACCGCATATGGATCCAACAGAGTTTATTGCATGTATGTTCTTTTCATAGACCACCTATGGATCCACCAGAGTTCATTGCATGTGTGTTCTTTTCATAGACCACATATGGATCCACCAGAGTTTGTTGCATGTCTGTTCTTTTCACAGACCACATATGGATCCACTAGAGTTCATTGCATGTGTGTTCTTTTCACAGACCACCTATGGATCCACCAGAGTTCATTGTATGTGTGTTCTTTTCAAAACCACAACTAGAGTCATTGCATGTGTGTTCTTTTCGTAGACAACATATGGATCCACCAGAGTTCATTGCATGTTTGTTCTTTTGATAGACCACATATGGATCCACCAAAGTTCATTGCATGTATGTTCTTTTCACAAACCACATATGGATCCACAAATGTCATTGCATGTGTGTTCTTTTCATTAACCACATATGGCTCCACCAGAGTTCATTACATGTATGTTGTTTTCATAGACCACATATGGATCCACCAAAATTTATTGCATGTGTGTTCTTTTCAATACCACATATGGATCCACTAGTGTCATTGCATGTGTGTTCTTCTCACAAACCACATATGGATCAATCAGAGTCATTGCATGTGTGTTCTTCTCACAAACCACATATGGATTCACTAGTGTCATTACATGTGTGTTCTTTTCATTAACCACAGATAGAGTCATTGCATGTGTGTTCTTTTCACAAACCACCTATGGATCCACCAGTGTCATTGCATGTGCGTTCTTCTCACAAACCACATATGGATCCACCAGAGTTCATTGCATGTGTGTTCTTATCACAAACCGCAACTAGAGTCATTGCATGTATGTTCTTTTCATAGACCACATATGGATCCAACAGAGTTCATTGCATGTGTGTTCTTTTCACAGACCGCCTATGGATCCACCAGTGTCATTGCATGTGTGTTCTTCTCACAATCCACATATGGATACACCAGATTTCATTGCATGTGTGTTCTTTTCACAAACCACAGCTAGAGTCATTGCATGTGTGTTCTTTTCACAAACCACATATGGATCCAACATAGTTCATTGCATGTGTGTTCTTTTCACAGACCACCTATGGATCCACCAGTGGCATTGCATGTGTGTTCTTTTCATTAACCAGATATGGATCCACCAGTGTCATTGCATGTCTGTCCTTCTCACAAACCACATATGGATCCACCAGAGTTCATTGCATGTGTGTTCTTTTCACAAACCACAGCTAGAGTCATGGCATGTGTGTTCTTTTCACAAACCACATATGGATCCAACAGAGTGTCATTGCATGTCTGTTCTTTTCATAGACCACATATGGATCCACCAGAGTTCATTGCATGTTTATTATTTTCACAAACCACCTATGGATCCAGCAGAGTTCATTGCATGTCTGTTCTTTTCAAAGACCACATATGGATCCACCAGAGTTTATTGCATGTCTGTTCTTTTAACAGACCACCTATGGATCCACCAGAGTTCATTGCATGTGTGTTCTTTTCATAGACCACCTATAGATCCTCCAGAGTTCATTGCATGTGTGTTCTTTTCCCAAACCACAACTAGAGTCATTGCATGTGTGTTCTTTCCATAGACCACATATGGATCCACCAGAGTTCATTGCATGTCTGTTCTTTTCACAAACCACCTATGGATCCACTAGAGTTCATTGCATGTGTATTCTTTTCACATACCAGATATGGATCCACCAGAGTTCATTGCATGTCTGTTCTTTTAACAGACCTCATATGGATCCACCAGAGTTCGTTGCATGTGTGTTCTTTTCATAGACTACCTATGGATCCACAAGAGTTCATTGCACGTGTGTTCTTTTCAAAGACCACATATGGATCCACCAGAGTTCATTGCATGTCTGTTCTTTTAATAGACCACATATGGATCCACCAGAGTTCATTGCATGTGTGTTCTTTTCATTAACCATAGCTATAGTCATTGCATGTATGTTCTTTTCACAAACCACATATGGATCCACCAGTGTCATGGTATGTGTGTTCTTCTCACAAACCACCTATGGACCGACCAGAGTTCATTGGATGTATGTTATTTTCATACACCACATATGGATCCATTAGAGTTCATTGCATGTGTGCTCTTTTCACAAACCACCTACGGATCCCCTAGTGTCATTGCCTGTGTGTTGTTTTCACAAACCACCTATGGATCCACAAGTGTCATTGCATGTGTGTTCTTTTCACAAACATCATATGGATCAAACAGAGTTCATTGCATGTCTATTCATTTCATAGACCACATATGAATCCACCAGAGTTCATTGCATGTGTGTTATTTTCATAGAACACATATGGATCCACGAGAGTTCATTGCATGTCTGTTCTTTTCACAGACCACACCAGAGTTCATTGCATGTCTGTTCTTTTCACAGACCACATATGGATCCACTAGAGTTCATTGCATGTGTGTTCTTTTCACAAACCACCTATGGATCCACTAGTGTCATTCCATGTGTGTTCTTTTCATTAACCACATATGGATCCACCAGTGTCCTTGCATGTGTGTTCTTCTCACAAACCACATATGGATCCACTAGTGTTATTGCATGTGTGTTGTTTTCATTAACCACAGCTAGAGTCATTGCAAGTGTGTTCTTTTCACAGACCACCTATGGATCCACCACAGTTCATTGCATGTGTGTTCTTTTCATAGACCACATATGGATCCACTAGAGTTCATTGTATGTATGTTCTTTTCATAGACCACATGTGGATCCACCAGAGTTCATTGCATGTGTGTTCTTTTCACAAACCACCTATGTATGCCCTAGTGTCATTGCATATGTGTTCTTTTCACAAACCACAACTAGAGTCATTCCATGTATGTTCTTTTCTTAGACCACATATGGATCCAACAGAGTTCATTGCATGTGTGTTCTTTGCATAGACCACCTATGGATCCACCAGTTTCATTGCATGTGTGTTCTTTTCATTAACCACATATGGATCCACTAGTGTCATTGCATGTGTGTTCTCCTCACAAACCACATTTGGATCCACCAGAGTTCATTGCATGTGTGTTGCTTTCGCAAACCATAGCTAGAGTCATTGCATGTGTGTTCTTTTCACAAACCACATATGGATCCAACAGAGTGTGATTGCATGTCTGTTCTTTTCATAGACCACATATGGATCCACAAGAGTTCATTGCATGTCTATTCTTTTCACAAACGACCCATGGATCCACCAGAGTTCATTGCATGTCTGATCTTTTCACAGACCACATATGGATCCACCAGAGTTCATTGCAGTTCTGTTCTTTTAACAGACCACATTTGGATCCACCAGAGTTCATTGCATGTGTGTTCTTTTCACAAACCACATATGGATCCACCAGTGTCATTGCATGTGTGTTCTTTTCATTAACCACATATGGATCCACCAGAGTTCATTGCATGTATGTTCTTTTCATAGACCACAGATGGATACACCAGAATTCATTGCATGTGTGTTCTTTTCAAAACCACATATGGATCCACTAGTTTCATTGCATGTGTCTTCTTCTCACAAGCCACATATGGATTGTTGGAAATATGCCCTAGAGATAAATAGTAGTAAGAACTATTATCATATTTCATATAGTTTATGATTAAGTTTTACATCATGGTATAACTGTATTGAGTGGAAACATCAATACACGTGTGATATACAAACAACCATGGGTTCCTAGTGAAACTCTAGTCACTGGTTCATTGGTCAACAGATGATCAAGTTTCCTGATCATGTGGCATTTATGGTAGTTGGAAATGAGGTCATCTCATTATGAGAATGAGATGATGAACCAATACCCAACCTAAACATTGTGACCTGATCATGTCATGAAGTTCAAGTTACGATGATTAGAAATGGATCCTCGTAGACTATTCCTTAGACCGTGAGGCTATATCAATCACTGTCTCCCGAGAGTGCTTAGATAGCATCAAATGCCATCTGGTAATACGGTGGTTATAAAGGTGTGTTCAGGTACTCGGAGGAAACCATAGAGGCAATGTAAAGAGCGGGATTTGTCCGTCCATGTGACGGGAAGATACTCAAGGGCCCACTCGGAGAAGTTATATCCAATAGCTGCGCAGCGTGTGATTTGATCACGGGGATATCACTTGTCGGAACGAGTCAAGTAGCATTGTTCAGTAAAGAGATTGAACATGACATGGTGATGTCATTGATCAGATCTCGGGCAATGCAAGTATCGAGTGACAAAGGGAATAAGACACGACTGTCCCGGTTCAAACGACGAAAGATCTTCGTGGAACGCACAGGGGTCACATGGCCATCTAGGTCCCTCTGTCGATCATTGGTGCGGGAGTGTCCCGACCATGTCTGGAGTGTTCCCGAACCATGGGGTATCACGCTTAAGGGCTTGATGATGCTTAGAGAGTGTTTATAGGATCGGTGGAATCACCGAAGAAGAGTAGGGAGAAAACCGGAAGGGTTTCAGTAAGTCCGGAGGATGTCCGGAGTGGAGATGGAAGGTGTTCCATAACCACAGAGATTGGATAATGTGTGAATGAATGTTAAATGTTGATTTAATCATTTATTTATAATTATTTAAATAAAGAGAAAATCAGTTTTAATGGTCAAAGGCTTAATGCGCCAATTCCGGAGGGAGAGGGCCCATTAGGAGAAAGGAGAGAGGGAGTAGGGCCAAGGGGAGGCCGGCTGGGCCTAGCCCCCCCCGCGCGGGGCCCACTAGGGTGGCCGGCGGCCACCCCTCCCCCTCCTCTCCTTTAGTCCCACCCCGAGACTTTGAGGGAGGGTGTACCCCCTCCTCCCCCTATATATAGTGGGGTATTTGGCCAAGATAAATACACCAATAATCAATAAAGGTCTCCCCACTTTTAGGAGGACCTCTAATTGATATTTTCTCTCTCCCCCTCTCTCTCGTGACCGTGGTCCCAAGTCTTGGACTGCCCGAGCGAGAGACATCTTCACCATGAGGCCTGCTGCCATGGGATTTGGATCCGGAGCTCTACTTCCGAATCGCATCGGATCGGGAAGCGGGAGTCATCGTCAGGAACCGGACGTGTGTAACTCACCGCCAGGTGTCGCACTTGAGGCACTCAAGTCATTAGAGCCAAGGAGTGAAAGGACTTCATCACGACCTTGAGGTCGGTTTCGGCTCGTCTACATCAACCACGCTCTCTTTTTGGTCTTCAAGAGTAAGTTCGTGAAAGCCCCTCCCGTTATTGTATTACTAATAGATAGGTCCTGGCAGCTTTAGGGGTTCAGAGGCGTAGAGTAAAATTTATTGTTTTCATATGCGGAACCCCAACATGGATCCACCAGTGTCATTGCATGTGTGTTCTTCTCACAAACCACATATGGATCCACGAGTGTCATTGCATGTGTGTTCTTCTCACAAACCACATATGGATCCACCAGTGTCGTTGCATGTGTGTTCTTCTCACAAACCACATATGGATCCACCAATGTCATTACATGTGTGTTCTTTTCCTTAACCACAGCTAGAGTCATTGCATATGTGTTCTTTTCACAAACCACCTATGTATCCACCAGAGTTTAGTGCATGTGTGTTCTACTCACAAACCACATATGGATCCACCAGAGTTCATTGCATGTCTGTTCTTTTCATAAACCACCTATGGATCCCCTAGTATCATTGCATGTCTGTTTTTTCACAGACCACATATGGACCCACCAGAGTTCATTGCATGTGTGTTCTTTTCACAGACCACATATGGATCCACCAGAGTTCATTGCATGTGTGTACTTTTCACAAACCACCTACGCATCCACCAGTGTCATTGCATGTGCGTTCTTTTCATTAACTACATATGGATCCACCAGTGTCGTTGCATGTGTGTTCTTCTCACAAACCACATATGGATCCACGAGTGTCATTGCATGTGTATTCTTTTCATTAACCACAGCTAGAGTCATTACATCTATGTTCTTTTCACAAACCACATATGGATCCACCAGTGTCATTGCATGTGTGTTCTTCTCAGAAACAACCTATGGATCCACCAGAGTTCATTGCATGTATGTTCTTTTCATAGACCACAGATGGATCCCCTAGAGTTCATTGTATGTGTGTTCTTTTCACAAACCACCGATGTATCCCCTAGTGTCATTGCATGTGTGTTATTTTCACAGACCACAACAAGAGTCATTGCATGTTTGTTATTTTCATAGACCACATATGGATCTTACAGAGTTCCTTACATGTGTGTTCTTTTCATAGACCACCTATGGATCCACCAGAGTTCATAGCATGTGTGTTCTTTTCATAGACCACATATGGATCCACCAGGGTTCATTGCATGTCTATTCTTTTCACAGATCACATATGGATCCCCAGAGTTCATTGCATGTTTGTTCTTTACACAAACCACATATGGATCCAACAGAGTTCATTGAATGTCTGTTCTTTTCATAGACCACATATGGATCCACCTGAGTTCATTGCATGTATGTTCTTTTAAAACACCACATATGGATCCACCAAACTTCATTGCATTTTTGTTCTTTTCAGAAACAACAACTAGAGTCATTGCATGTGTGTTCTTTCCACAGAGCACATATGGATCCACCAGAGTTCATTGCATGTTTGATATTTTCACAAACCACCTATGGATCCACGAGAGTTCATTGCGTGTCTTTTCTTTTAATAGACCACATATGGATCGACTAGAGTTCATTGCATGTGTTCTTTTCACATACCACCTATGGATCCACCAGAGTTCATTGTGTGTGTGTTCTTTTCATAGACCACATATGGATCCACGAGAGTTCATTGCAAGTATGTTCTTTTAACAGACCACATATGGATCCACCAGAGTTCATGTTCTTTTCATAGACCACATATGGATCCACTAGAATTTATTGCATGTTTGTTCTTTTCATAGACCACATATGGATCCACCAGAGTTCATTGCATGTGTCTTCTTTTTCACAAGCCACAACTAGAGTCATTGCATGTATGATCTTTTCACAAACCACATATGGATCCAATAGAGTTCATTGAATGTCTATTCTTTTCATAGACCACATATGGATCCACCAGAGTTCATAGCATGTATGTTCTTTTAAAACACCACATATGGATCCACCAAAGTTCATTGCATGTTTGTTCTTTTCACAAACCACAACAAGAGTCATTGCATGTGTGTTCTTTACACAGACCACATATGGATCCACCAGAGTTCATTGCATGTCTGATCTTTTCACAAACCACCTATGCATCCACTAGAATTCATTGCATGTGTGTTCTTTTCACACACCACATATGGATCCACCAGAGTTCATTGCATGTCTTTTGTTTTAACAGACCACATATGGATCCACCACAGTTCATTGCATGTGTGTTCTTTTCACAAACCACCTATGGATCCACCAGAGTTCATTGCATGTGTGTTCCTTTCATAGACCACATATGGATCCACCACAGTTCATCGCTTGTCTATTCTTTTAACAGACCACATATGGATCCTCTAGAGTTCATTGCATGTGTGTTCTTTTCATTAACCACAGCTAGAGTCATTGCATGTATGTTCTTTTCAAACACCACATATGGATCCACTAGTGTCATTGCATGTGTGTTCTTCTCACAAACCAGCTATGGATCAACTAGAGTTCATTGCAAGTATGCTCTTTTTATAGACCACATATGAATCCACCAGAGTTTATTGCATGTGTGTTATTTTCACAAACCACCTATGGATTCCCTAGTGTCATTGCATGTGTGTTCTTTTCACAAACCACCTATGGATCCACCAGTGGCATTGCATGTGTGTTATTCTCACAAACGACATATGGATCCGCCGGTGTCATTGCATGTGTGTTCTTCTCACAAACCACATATGGATCCACGAGTGTCATTGCATGTGGGTTCTTCTCAAAAACCACAGATGGATCCACCAGTGTCGTTGCATGTCTGTTCTTCTCACAAACCACATATTGATCCACCAATGTTATTGCATGTGTGTTCTTTTCATTAACCACAGCTAGACTCATTGCATGTATGTTCTTTTCACAAACCACATATGGATCCACCAGAGTTCATTCCATGTATGTTCTTTTCACAGACCACATATGGATCCACAAGAGTTCATTGCATGTGTGTTCTTTTCACAAACCACCGATGGATCCCCTAGTGTCATTGCATGTGTGTTATTTTCACAGACCACAACTAGAGTCATTGCATGTATGTTATTTTCATAGACCACATATGGATCTAACATAGTTCATTGCATTTGTGTTCTTTTCATAGACCACCTTTAGATCCACCAGAGTTCATTGCATGTGTGTTCTTTTCATAGACCACATATGGATCCACTAGAGTTCATTGCATGTCTGTTCTTTTCACATACCACATATGGATCCACCAGAATTCATTGCATGTGTCTTCTTTTTCAGAAACCACAGCTAGAGTTATTGCATGTATGTTCTTTTCACAAACCACATATGGAGCCAACAGAGTTCATTGAATGTCTATTCTTTTCATAGACCACATATGGATCCACCAGAGTTCATAGCATGTATGTTCTTTTAAAACACCACATATGGATCCACCAAAGTTCGTTGCATGTTTGTTCTTTTCACATACCACAACTATAGTCATTGCATGTTTGTTCTTTCCAGAGACCACCAATGGATCCACCAGAGTTCATTGCATGTGTGTTCTTTTCACAAACCACCTATGGATCCACTAGAGTTCATTGCATGTCTGTTCTTTTAAAAGACCACATATGGGTCCACCAGAGTTCATTGCATGTGTGTTCTTTTCACAGATCACCTATGGATCCACCAAAGTTCATTGCATGTATGTTCTTTTCACAAACCACCTATGGTTCCACCAGAGTTCATTGTATGTCTGTTCTTTTAACAAACCACTTATGGATCCACCAGAGTTCATTGCATGTGTGTTCTTTTCATTAACCACAGCTAGAGTCATTGCCTGTTTGTTCTTTTCACAAACCACATATGGATCCACCAGTGTCATTGCATGTGTGTTCTTCTCACAAACCACCTATGGATCAACCAGAGTTAATTGCATGTATGTTCTTTTTATAGACCACATATGGATCCACCAGAGTTCATTTCATGTGTGTTCTTTTCACAAACCACCTATGGATCCCCTAGTGGCATTGCATGTGTGTTCTTTTCACAAACCACCTATGGATCCACCAGTGTCATTGCATGTGTCTTCTTTTCACAAACCATCTATGGATCCACCAATGCTATTGCATGTGTGTTCTTTTCACAAACCTCATATGGATCCAACAGAGTTCATTGCATGTATATTCTTTTCATAGATCACCTATGGTTCTGCCAGAGTTCATTCATGTGTGTTCTTTTCAGAAACCACATATGGATCCACCAGAGCTCATTGCATGTCTGTTCTTTTCACAGACCACATATGGATCCACCAAAGTTCATTGCATGTCTATTCTTTTCACAGACCACATATCGATCCACGAAAGTTTATTACATGTGTGTTATTTTTGCGAACCACCTATGGATCCACCAGTGTCATTCCGTGTGTGTTCTTTTCATTAGCCACATATGGATCCACTAGAGTTTAGTGCATGTATGTTCTTTTAATAGACCACATGTGGATCCACCAGAATTTATTGCATGTGTGTTCTTTTCACAGACCACATATGGATCCACTAGTGTCATTGCATGTGTGTTCTTATCACAAACCACATATGGATCGACTAGAGTCATTGTATGTGTGTTCTTCTCACAAACCACATATTGATCCACCAGTGTCATTACATGTGTGTTCTTTTCATTAACCACAACTAGAGTTATTTTATGTGTGTTCTTTTCACAAACCACCTATGGATCCACCAGTGTCATTGCATGTGTGTTCTTCTCACAAACCACATATGGATCCACCAGATTTCATTGCATGTCTGTTCTTTTCACAAACCACCTATGGGTCCCCTAGTGTCATTGCATGTGTGTTCTTTTCACAAACCACAACTAGAGTCATTGCATGTATGTTCTTTTCATAGACTTGGATCCAACCGAGTTCATTGCATGTGTGTTCTTTTCACAAACCACCTATGGATCCACTAGTGTCATTGCATGTGTGATGTTTTCATTAACAACATATGGATCCACCAGTATCATTGCATTTGTGTTCTTCTCACAAACCACATATGGATCCACCAGAGTTCATTGCATGTGTTTTCTTTTCACAAATCACAACTAGAGTCATTGCATATGTGTTCTTTTCACAAACCACACATGGATCCAACAGAGTGTCATTGCATGTCTATTCTTTTCATAGACCACATGTGGATCCACCAGAGTTCATTGCATGTCTGTTCTTTTCATAGACCACATATGGATCCACCAGAGTTCATTGCATGTCTGTTATTTTAACAGACCACATGTGGATCCACTAGAGTTCATTGCATGTGTGTTCTTTTCACAGAACACCTATGGACCCACCAGAGTTCATTGTATGTGTGTTCTTTTCAATACCACAACTAGAGTCATTGCATGCGTGTTATTTCCGCAAACCACATATGGATCCACCAGAGTTCATTGCATGTCTGTTCTTTTCACAAACCACCTATGGATCCACTAGAGTTCATTGTATGTGTATTATTTTCACAGACCACATATGGATCCACCAGAGTTCATTGCATGTTTCTTGTTTTACAGACCACATATGGATCCACCATAGTTCATTGCATGTGTGTTCTTTTCAGATACCACCTATGGATCCACCAGAATTCATTGCATGTGTGTTCTTTTCATAGACCACATATGGATCCACCAGAGTTCATTGCGTGTTTGTTCTTTTAACATACCACATATGGATCCACCAGAGTTCATTGCATGTGTGTTCTTTTAATTAACCACAGCTAGAGTCATTGCATGTATGTTATTTTCACAAACCACATATGGATCCACCAGTGTCATTGCATGTGTGTTCTTCTCACAAACCACCTATGTATCCAGCACAGTTCATTGCATGTATGTTCTTTTCATAGACCACATATGGATCCACCAGAGTTCATTGCATGAGTTCTCTTTTCACAAACCACCTATGGATCCACCAGTTTCATTGCATGTGTGTTCTTTTCACAAACCTCATATAGATCCAACAGAGTTCATTGCATGTCTGTTCATTTCATAGACCACAAATGGATCCACTAGAGTTCATTGCATGTGTATTCTTTTCATAGACCACATATGGATCCACCAGAGTTCATTGCATGTGTGCATAGAGAACATATGGATCCACCAGAGTTCATTGCATGTCTATTATCTTAACATACCACATATGGATCCACCAGAGTTCATTGCATGTGTGTTCTTTTCATTAACCACAGCTAGAGTCATTACCTGTATGTTCTTTTCACAAACCACATATGGATCCACCAGTGTCATTGCATGTGTGTTCTTCTCACAAACCACCTATGTATATAGGACAGTTCATTGCATGTATGTTCTTTTCATAGACCACATATGGATCCACCAGAGTTCATTGCATGTGTTCTCTTTTCACAAACCACATATGGATCCACCAGTTTCATTGCATGTGAGTTCTTTTCACAAACCTCATATGGATCCAACAGAGTTCATTGCATGTCTGTTCTTTACACAGACCACAAATAGATCCACCAGAGTTCATTGCATGTCTGTTCTTTTCATAGACCACATATGGATTCACCAGAGTTCATTGCATGTGTGTTCTTTTTAGAAACCACCTATGGATCCACCAGTGTGATTGCATGTGTGTTCTTTTCATTAACCACATATGGATCCACAAGTGTCCTTGCATGTGTGTTCTTCTCACAAACCACATATGGATCCACCAGTGTTATTGCATGTGTTTTCTTTTCATTAACCACGGCTAGATTCATTGCATGTGTGTTCTTTTCACAAACCACGTATGGATCCACCAGAGTTCACTGCATGTGTGTTCTTTTCATAGAGCGCATATGGATCCACCAGAGTTCATTGCATGTCTGTTCTTTTAACATACCACATATGGATCCACCCGAGTTCATTGCATGTGTGTTCTTTTCATTAACCATAGCGAGAG
Organism: Avena insularis; assembly: GCA_023614405.1. NCBI lineage: Eukaryota > Viridiplantae > Streptophyta > Magnoliopsida > Poales > Poaceae > Avena > Avena insularis. The sequence goes on from CM042692.1 coordinate 231,325,957, forward strand.
TTATTGCATGTATGTTCTTTTCACAAACCACATATGGATCCACCAGTATCATTGCATGTGTATTCTTTTCATAGACCACATATGGATCCACCAGAGTTTATTGCATGTCTGTTCTTTCCACAGACCACATAGGGATCCACCAGAGTTCATTGCATGTCTGTTCTTTTAACATACCACATATGGATCCACCAGAGTTCATTGCATGTGTGTTCTTTTCACAAACCACCTATGGATCCACCAGTGTCATTGCATGTGTGTTCTTTTCATTAACCACATATGGATCTACAAGTGTCCTTGCATGTGTGTTCTTCTCACAAACCATATTTGGATCCACCAGTGTTATTGCATGTGTTTTCTTTTCATTAACCACAGCTAGATTCATTGCATGTGTGTTCTTTTCACAGACCACCTATGGATCCACCAGAGTTCATTGCATGTGTGTTCTTTTCATAGACCACATATGGATCCACCAGAGTTCATTGCATGTGTATTCTTCTCATAGACCACATATGGATCCACCAGAGTTCATTGCATATGTGTTCTTTTCAAAACCACCTATGGATCCCGTAGTGTCATTGCATGTGTGTTCTTTTCACAAACCACAACTAGAGTCATTGCATGTATGTTCTTTTCATTGACCACATATGGATCCAACAGAGTTCATTGCATGTGTGTTCTTTTCATAGACCACCTATGGATCCACCAGTGTCATTGCATGTGTGTTCTTTTCATTAACCACATATGGATCCACCAGTGTGATTGCATGTGTGTTCTTCTCACAAACCACATATGGATCCACCAGAGTTCATTGCATGTCTATTTTTTTCACAAACCACAGCTAGAGTCATTGCATGTGTGTTCTTTTCACAAACCACATATGGATCCAACAGAGTGTCATTGCATGTCTGTTCTTTTCATAGACCACATATGGATCCACCAGAGTTCATTGCATGTCTGATCTTTTCATAGACCACATATGGATCCACCAGAGTTCATTGCATGTCTATTCTTTTAACAGACCACATATTGATCCAACAGAGTTCATTGCATGTGTGTTCTTTGCATAAACCACATATGGATCCACCAGTTTCATTGCATGTGTGTTCTTTTCATTAACCACATATGGATCCACCAGAGTTCATTACATGTATGTTCTTTTCATAGACCACATATGGATCCACCAGAATTCATTGCATGTGTGTTCTTTTCACAAACCACATATGGATCCACTCATTGCATGTGTGTTCTTCTCACAAACCACATATGGATCCACCAGTGTCATTGCATGTGTGTTCTTCTCACAAACCACGTATGGATCCACTAGTGTCATTGCATGTGTGTTCTTCTCACAAACAACATATGGATCCACCAGTGTCATTACCTATATGTTATTTTCATTAACCACAGCTAGTGTCATTGCATGTGTGTTCTTTTCACAAACCACCTATGGATCCACCAGAATTCAGTGCATGTTTGTTCTTCTCACAAACCACATATGGATCCACCAGAGTTCATTGCATGTCTGTACTTTTCACAAACCACCTATGGATCCCCTAGTGTCATTGCATGTGTGTTATTTTCACAAACCACAACTAGAGTAATTGCATGTATATTCTTTTCATAGACCACCTATGGATCCACCAGAGTTCATTGCATGTGTTCTCTTTTCACAAACCAGCTATGGATCCAACAGTTTCATTGCATGTGTGTTCTTTTCACAAACCTCATATGGATCCAACAGAGTTCATTGCATGTCTGTTCATTTCATAGACCACTAATGGATCCACCAGAGTTCATTGCATGTGTATTCTTTTCATAGACCACATATGGATCCACCAGAGTTCATTGCATGTATGTTCTTTCCACATACCACATAGGGATCCACCAGAGTTCATTGCATGTGTGTTCTTTTCACAAACCACCTATGGATCCAGTAGTGTCATTGCATGTGTGTTCTTTTCACAAACCACATATGGATCCAACAGAGTTCATTGCATGTCTGTTCATTTCATAGACCACCAATGAATCCTCCAGAGTTCATTGCAAGTGTTTTCTTTTCATATACCACATATGGATCCACCAGAGTTCATTGCATGTGTGTTCTTTTCATAGACCACATATGGATCCACCAGAGTTCATTGCATGTCTATTCTTTTAACATACCGCATATGGATCCACCAGAGTTCATTGCATTTGTGTTCTTTTCCTTAACCACAGCTAGAGTCATTGCATCTATGTTATTTTCACAAACCTCATATGGATCCACCAGTGTCATTGCATGTGTGTTCTTCTCACAAACCACCTATGTATCCAGCACAGTTCATTGCATGTTTGTTCTTTTCATAGACCACATATCGATCCACCAGAGTTCATTACATGTGTTGTTTTCATAGACCACCTATGGATCCACCAGTGTCATTGCATGTGTGTTCTTTTCATTAACCACATATGGATCCCCCAGAGTTCATGGCATGTCTGTTCATTTCATAGACCACCAATGGATCCACCAGAGTACATTGCATGTGTATTCTTTTCATAAACCACATATGGATCCACCAGAGTTCATTGCATGTGTGTTCTTTTCATAGACCACATATGGATCCACCAGATTTCATTGCATGTCTGTTCTTTTAACATACCACATATGGATCCACCAGAGTTCATTGCATGTGTGTTCTTTTCATTAACCACAGCTAGAGTCATTGCATGTATGTTATTTTCACAAACCATATATGGATCCACCAGTGTCATTGCATGTGTGTTCTTCTCACAAACCACCTATGTATCTAGCACAGTTCATTGGATGTATGTTCTTTTCATAGACCACATATGGATCCACCAGAGTTCATTGCATGTGTTCTCTTTTCACAAACCACCTATGGATCCACCAGTTTCATTGCATGTGTGTTCTTTTCACAAACCTCATATGGATCCAACAGAGTTCATTGCATGTCTGTTCATTTCATAGACCACCAATGGATCCACCAGAGTTCATTGCATGTGTATTCTTTTCATAGACCACATATGGATCCACCAGAGTTCATTGCATGTCTGTTCTTTCCACAGACCACATAGGGATCCACTAGAGTTCATTGCATGTCTGTTCTTTTCACAGACCACATATGGATCCACTAGAGTTCATTGCATGTGTGTTCTTTTCACAAACCACCTATGGATCCACCAGTGTCATTGCATGTGTGTTCTTTTCACAAACCACATATGGATCCACAAGTGTCCTTGCATGTGTGTTCTTCTCACAAACCACATATGGATCCACCAGTGTTATTGCATGTGTTTTCTTTTCAGTAACCACAGCTAGATTCATTGCATGTGTCTTCTTTTCACAGACCACCTATGGATCCACCAGAGTTCATTGCACATGTGTTCTTTTCACAGACCACATATGGATCCACCAGAGTTCATTGCATGTATGTTCTTTTCATTGACAACATATGGATCCACCAGAGTTTATTGCATGTGTGTTCTTTTCACAAACCACCTATGGATCCTGTAGTGTCATTGCATGTGTGTTCTTTTCACAAACCACCTATGGATCCACCAGAGTTCAGTGCATGTTTGTTCTTCTCAGAAACCACATATGGATCCACCAGAGTTCATTGCAAGTCTGTTCTTTTCACAAACCACCTATGGATCCCTTGGTGTCATTGCATGTGTGTTCTTTTCACAAACCACAACTAGAGTAATTGCATGTATATTCTTTTCATAGAACACCTATGGATCCACTAGAGTTCATTGCATGTGTTCTCTTTTCACAAACCAGCTATGGATCCAACAGTTTCATTGCATGTGTGTTCTTTTCACAAACCTCAAATGGATGCAACAGAGTTCATTGCATGTCTGTTCATTTCATAGACCACTAATGGATCCACCAGAGTTCATCGCATGTGTATTCTTTTCATAGACCACATATGGATCCACCAGAGTTCATTGCATGTCTGTTCTTTCCACATACCACATAGGGATCCACCAGAGTTCATTCCATGTCTGTTCTTTTCATAGACCACATATGGATCCACCAGAGTTCATTGCATGTGTGTTCTTTTCACAAACCACCTATAGATCCACTAGTGTCATTGCATGTGTGTTCTTTTCAAAAACCACATATGGATCTAACAGAGTTCATTGCATGTCTTTTCATTTCAAAGACCACCAATGGATCCACCAGAGTTCATTGCATGTGTATTGTTTTCATAGACCACATATGGATCCACCAGAATTCATTGCATGTGTGTTCTTTTCATAGACCACATATGGATCCACCAGAGTTCATTGCATGTCTGTTCTTTTAACATACCACATATGGATCCACCAGAGTTCATTGCATGTGTGTTCTTTTCCTTAAACACAGCTAGATTCATTGCATGTATGTTCTTTTCAGAAACCACATATGGATCCACCAGTGTCATTGCATGTGTGTTCTTCTCACAAACCACCTATGTATCCAGCACAGTTCATTGCATGTATGTTCTTTTCATAGACCACATATGGATCCACCAGAGTTCATTGCATGTGTTCTCTTTTCACAAACCACCTATCGATCCACCAGTTTCATTGCATGTGTGTTCTTTTCACAAACCTCATATGGATCCAACAGAGTTCATTGCATGTTTGTTCATTCCATATACCACCAATGGATCCACCAGAGTTCATTGCATGTGTATTCTTTTCATAGACCACATATGGATCCACCAGAGTTCATTGCATGTATGTTCTTTTATCATACCACATATGGATCCACCAGAGGTCATTGCATGTGTGTTCTTTTCCTTAACCACAGCTAGAGTCATTGCATGTATGTTCTTTTCACAAACCACATATGGATCCACCAGTGTCATTGCATGTGTGTTCTTCTCACAAACCACCTATGTATCCAGCACAGTTCATTGCATGTATGTTCTTTTCATAGACCACATATGGATCCACCAGAGTTCATTGCATGTGTTCTCTTTTCACAAACCACCTATGGATCCACCAGTTTCATTGCATGTGTGTTCTTTTCACAAACCTCATATGGATCCAACAGAGTTCATTGCATGTTTGTTCATTTCATAGACCACCAATGGATCCACCAGAGTTCATTGCATGTGTATTCTTTTCATAGACCACATATGGATCCACCAGTTCATTGCATGTCTGTTCTTTCCATGACCACATAGGGATCCACCAGAGTTCATTGCATGTCTGTTTTTTCATAGACCACATATGGATCCACTAGAATTCATTGCATGTGTGTTCTTCTAAAACCACATATGGATCCACAGTGTTAGTACATGTGTTTTCTTTTCATTAACCATGCTAGATTTATTGCATGTGTGTTCTTTTCATGCACCACCTATGGATCCACCAGAGTTCATTGCATGTGTGTTCTTTTCATAGACCACATATGGATCCACCAGAGTTCATTGCATGTATGTTCTTTTCATAGACCACATATGGATCCACCAGAGTTCATTGCATGTGTGTTCTTTTCACAAACCACCTATGGATCCCGTAGTGTCATTGCATGTGTGTTCTTTTCACAAACCACAACTAGAGTCATTGCATGTATGTTCTTTTCATCTACCACATATGGATCCAACAGAGTTCATTGCATGTGTGTTCTTTTCATAGACCACCTTTGGATCCACCAGTGTCATTGCATGTGTGTTCTTTTCATTAACCACATATGGATCCACCAGTGTGATTGCATGTGTGTTCTTCTCACAAACCACATATGGATCCACCAGAATTCATTGCATGTGTTTTTTTTCACAAACCACAGCTAGAGTCATTGCATGTGTGTTCTTTTCACAAACCAAATATGGATCCAACAGAGTGTCATTGCATGTCTATTCTTTTCATAGACCACATATGGATCCACCAGAGTTCATTGCATGTCTAATCTTTTCACAGACCACATATGGATCCACCAGAGTTCATTGCATGTCTATTCTTTTAACAGACCAAATATTGATCCAACAGAATTCATTGCATGTGTGTTCTTTGCACAAACCACATATGGATCCACCAGTTTCATTGCATGTGTGCTCTTTTCATTAACCAGATATGGATCCACCAGAGTTCATTACATGTATGTTCTTTTCATAGACCACATATGGATCCACCAGAATTCATTGCATGTGTGTTCTTTTCACAAACCACATATGGATCCACTGGTGTCATTGCATGTGTGTTCTTCTCACAAACCACATATGGATCCACCAGTGTCATTGCATGTGTGTTCTTCTCACAAACCACATATGGATCCACTAGTGTCATTGCATGTGTGTTCTTCTCACAAACAACATATGGATCCACCAGTGTCATTGCATCTGTGTTCTCCTCACAAACCACATATGGATCCACCAGTGTCATTACATGTATGTTCTTTTCATTAACCACAGCCAGAGTCATTGCATGTGTGTTCTTTTCACAAACCACCTATGGATCCACCAGAGTTCAGTGCATGTTTGTTCTTCTCAGAAACCACATATGGATCCACCAGAGTTCATTGCAAGTCTGTTCTTTTCACAAACCACCTATGGATCCCCTGGTGTCATTGCATGTGTGTTCTTTTCACAAACCACAACTAAAGTAATTGCATGTATATTCTTTTCGTAGAACACCTATGGATCCACTAGAGTTCATTGCATGTGTTCTCTTTTCACAAACTAGCTATGGATCCAACAGTTTCATTGCATCTGTGTTCTTTTCACAAACCTCATATGGATCCAACAGAGTTCATTGCATGTCTGTTCATCTCATAGACCACTAATGGATCCACCAGAGTTCATCGCATGTGTATTCTTTTCATAGACCACATATGAATCCACCAGAGTTCATTGCATGTCTGTTCTTTCCACAGACCACATAGGGATCCACCAGAGTTCATTCCATGTCTGTTCTTTTCACAGACCACATATGGATCCACCAGAGTTCATTGCATGTGTGTTCTTTTCACAAACCACCTATGGATCCACTAGTGTCATTGCATGTGTGTTCTTTTCAAAAACCACATATGGATCTAACAGAGTTCATTGCATGTCTTTTCATTTCAAAGACCACCAATGGATCCACCAGAGTTCATTGCATGTGTATTGTTTTCATAGACCACATATGGATCCACCAGAATTCATTGCATGTGTGTTCTTTTCATAGACCACATATGGATCCACCAGAGTTCATTGCATGTCTGTTCTTTTAACATACCACATATGGATCCACCAGAGTTCATTGCATGTGTGTTCTTTTCCTTAACCACAGCTAGAGTCATTGCATGTATGTTCTTTTCACAAACCACATATGGATCCACCAGTGTCATTGCATGTGTGTTCTTGTCAAAAACCACCTATGTATCCAAAGACATTCATTCCATGTCTGTTCTTTTCATAGACCACATATGGATCCACCAGAGTTCATTGCATGTGTTCTCTTTTCACAAACCACCTATGGATCCACCAGTTTCATTGCATGTGTGTTCTTTTCACAAACCTCATATGGATCCAACAGAGTTCATTGCATGTTTGTTCATTTCATATACCACCAATGGATCCACCAGAGTTCATTGCATGTGTATTCTTTTCATAGACCACATATGGATCCACCAGAGTTCATTGCATGTCCTGTTTTCCATTGCACACATAGGGATCCACCAGAGTTCATTGCATGTCTGTTCTTTTCATAGACCACATATGGATCCACTAGAATTCATTGCATGTGTGTTCTTCTCTAAAACCACATATGGATCCACCAGTGTTATTACATGTGTTTTCTTTTCATTAACCACAGCGAGATTTATTGCATGTGTGTTCTTTTCATGACCACCTATGGATCCACCATAGTTCATTGCATGTGTGTTCTTTTCATAGACCACATATGGATCCACCAGAGTTCATTGCATGTATGTTCTTTTCATAGACCACATATGGATCCACCAGAGTTCATTGCATGTGTGTTCTTTTCACAAACAACCTATGGATCCCGTAGTGTCATTGCATGTGTGTTCTTTTCACAAACCACAACTAGAGTCATTGCATGTATGTTCTTTTCATCTACCACATATGGATCCAACAGAGTTCATTGCATGTGTGTTCTTTTCATAGACCACCTATGGATCCACCAGTGTCATTGCATGTGTGTTCTTTTCATTAACCACATATGGATCCACCAGCAGTGATTGCATGTGTGTTCTTCTCACAAACCACATATGGATCCACCGGAGTTCATTGCATGTGTTTTTTTTAACAAACCACAGCTAGAGTCATTGCATGTGTGTTCTTTTCACAAACCAAATATGGATCCAACAGAGTGTCATTGCATGTCTATTCTTTTCATAGACCACATATGGATCCACCAGAGTTCATTGCATGTCTGATCTTTTCACAGACCATATATGGATCCACCAGAGTTCATTGCATGTCTATTCTTTTAACAGACCACATATTGATCCAACAGAATTCATTGCATGTGTGTTCTTTGCACAAACCACATATGGATCCACCAGTTTCATTGCATGTGTGCTCTTTTCATTAACCAGATATGGATCCACCAGAGTTCATTACATGTATGTTCTTTTCATAGACCACATATGGATCCACCAGAATTCATTGCATGTGTGTTCTTTTCACAAACCACATATGGATCCACTGGTGTCATTGCATGTGTGTTCTTCTCACAAACCACATATGGATCCACCAGTGTCATTGCATGTGTGTTCTTCTCACAAACCACATATGGATCCACTAGTGTCATTGCATGTGTGTTCTTCTCACAAACAACATATGGATCCACCAGTGTCATTGCATCTGTGTTCTCCTCACAAACCACATATGGATCCACCAGTGTCATTACATGTATGTTCTTTTCATTAACCACAGCCAGAGTCATTGCATGTGTGTTCTTTTCACAAACCACCTATGGATCCACCAGAGTTCAGTGCATGTTTGTTCTTCTAAACCACATATGGATCCACCAGAGTTCATTGCAAGTCTGTTCTTTTCACAAACCACCTATGGATCCCCTGGTGTCATTGCATGTGTGTTCTTTTCACAAACCACAACTAAAGTAATTGCATGTATATTCTTTTCGTAGAACACCTATGGATCCACTAGAGTTCATTGCATGTGTTCTCTTTTCACAAACTAGCTATGGATCCAACAGTTTCATTGCATCTGTGTTCTTTTCACAAACCTCATATGGATCCAACAGAGTTCATTGCATGTCTGTTCATCTCATAGACCACTAATGGATCCACCAGAGTTCATCGCATGTGTATTCTTTTCATAGACCACATATGAATCCACCAGTTCATTGCATGTCCTGTTTCTTTCCATTGCACCACATAGGGATCCACCAGAGTTCATTCCATGTCTGTTCTTTTCACAGACCACATATGGATCCACCAGAGTTCATTGCATGTGTGTTCTTTTCACAAACCACCTATGGATCCACTAGTGTCATTGCATGTGTGTTCTTTTCAAAAACCACATATGGATCTAACAGAGTTCATTGCATGTCTTTTCATTTCAAAGACCACCAATGGATCCACCAGAGTTCATTGCATGTGTATTGTTTTCATAGACCACATATGGATCCACCAGAATTCATTGCATGTGTGTTCTTTTCATAGACCACATATGGATCCACCAGAGTTCATTGCATGTCTGTTCTTTTAACATACCACATATGGATCCACCAGAGTTCATTGCATGTGTGTTCTTTTCCTTAACCACAGCTAGAGTCATTGCATGTATGTTCTTTTCACAAACCACATATGGATCCACCAGTGTCATTGCATGTGTGTTCTTCTCACAAACCACCTATGTATCCAGCACAGTTCATTGCATGTATGTTCTTTTCATAGACCACATATGGATCCACCAGAGTTCATTGCATGTGTTCTCTTTTCACAAACCACCTATGGATCCACCAGTTTCATTGCATGTGTGTTCTTTTCACAAACCTCATATGGATCCAACAGAGTTCATTGCATGTTTGTTCATTTCATATACCACCAATGGATCCACCAGAGTTCATTGCATGTGTATTCTTTTCATAGACCACATATGGATCCACCAGAGTTCATTGCATGTCTGTTCTTTCCACAGACCACATAGGGATCCACCAGAGTTCATTGCATGTCTGTTCTTTTCATAGACCACATATGGATCCACTAGAATTCATTGCATGTGTGTTCTTCTCTAAAACCACATATGGATCCACCAGTGTTATTACATGTGTTTTCTTTTCATTAACCACAGCTAGATTTATTGCATGTGTGTTCTTTTCACAGACCACCTATGGATCCACCAGAGTTCATTGCATGTGTGTTCTTTTCATAGACCACATATGGATCCACCAGAGTTCATTGCATGTATGTTCTTTTCATAGACCACATATGGATCCACCAGAGTTCATTGCATGTGTGTTCTTTTCACAAACAACCTATGGATCCCGTAGTGTCATTGCATGTGTGTTCTTTTCACAAACCACAACTAGAGTCATTGCATGTATGTTCTTTTCATCTACCACATATGGATCCAACAGAGTTCATTGCATGTGTGTTCTTTTCATAGACCACCTATGGATCCACCAGTGTCATTGCATGTGTGTTCTTTTCATTAACCACATATGGATCCACCAGTGTGATTGCATGTGTGTTCTTCTCACAAACCACATATGGATCCACCAGAGTTCATTGCATGTGTTTTTTTTTCACAAACCACAGCTAGAGTCATTGCATGTGTGTTCTTTTCACAAACCAAATATGGATCCAACAGAGTGTCATTGCATGTCTATTCTTTTCATAGACCACATATGGATCCACCAGAGTTCATTGCATGTCTGATCTTTTCACAGACCATATATGGATCCACCAGAGTTCATTGCATGTTTATTCTTTTAATGCACCACATATTGATCCAATGTAATTCATTGCATGTGTGTTCTTTGCACAAAACACATATGGATCCACCAGTTTCATTGCATGTGTGCTCTTTTCATTAACCACATATGGATCCACCAGAGTTCATTACATGTATGTTCTTTTCATAGACCACATATGGATCCACCAGAATTCATTGCATGTGTGTTCTTTTCACAAACCACATATGGATCCACTAGTGTCATTGCATGTTTGTTCTTCTCACAAACCACATATGGATCCACCAGTGTCATTGCATGTGTGTTCTTCTCACAAACCACATATGGATCCACTAGTGTCATTGCATGTGTGGTCTTCTCACAAACAACATATGGATCCACCAGTGTCATTGCATCTGTGTTCTCCTCACAAACCACATATGGATCCACCAGTGTCATTACATGTATGTTCTTTTCATTAACCACAGCCAGAGTCATTGCATGTGTGTTCTTTTCACAAACCACCTATGGATCCACCAGAGTTCAGTGCATGTTTGTTCTTCTCACAAACCACATATGGATCCACCAGAGTTCATTGCAAGTCTGTTCTTTTCACAAACCACCTATGGATTTCCTGGTGTCATTGCATGTGTGTTCTTTTCACAAACAACAACTAGAGTAATTGCATGTATATTCTTTTCATAGAACACCTATGGATCCACTAGAGTTCATTGCATGTGTTCTCTTTTCACAAACCAGCTATGGATCCAACAGTTTCATTGCATGTGTGTTCTTTTCACAAACCTCATATGGATCCAACAGAGTTCATTGCATGTCTGTTCATTTCATAGACCACTAATGGATCCACCAGAGTTCATCGCATGTGTATTCTTTTCATAGACCACATATGGATCCACCAGAGTTCATTGCATGTCTGTTCTTTCCACATACCACATCGGGATCCACCAGAGTTCATTCCATGTCTGTTCTTTTCACAGACCACATATGGATCCACCAGAGTTCATTGCATGTGTGTTCTTTTCACAAACCACCTATGGATCCACTAGTGTCATTGCATGTGTGTTCTTTTCAAAAACCACATATGGATCCAACAGAGTTCATTGCATGTCTTTTCATTTCAAAGACCACCAATGGATCCACCAGAGTTCATTGCATGTGTATTGTTTTCATAGACCACATATGGATCCACCAGAATTCATTGCATGTGTGTTCTTTTCATAGACCACATATGGATCCACCAGAGTTCATTGCATGTTTGTTCTTTTAACATACCACATATGGATCCACCAGAGTTCATTGCATGTGTGTTCTTTTCCTTAACCACAACTAGAGTCATTGCATGTATGTTCTTTTCACAAACCACATATGGATCCACTAGTGTCATTGCATGTGTGTTCTTCTCACAAACCACCTATGTATCCAACACAGTTCATTGCATGTATGTTCTTTTCATAGACCGCATATAGATCCACCTGAGTTCATTGCATGTGTTCTCTTTTCACAAACCACCTATGGATCCACCAGTTTCATTGCATGTGTGTTCTTTTCACAAACCTCATATGGATCCAACAGAGTTCATTGCATGTCTGTTCCTTTCATAGACCACCAATGGATCCACCAGAGTTCATTGCATGTGTATTCTTTTCATAGACCACATATGGATCCACCAGAGTTCATTGCATGTTTGTTCTTTCCACAGACCACATAGGGATCCACCAGAGTTCATTGCATGTTTGTTCTTTTCATAGACCACATATGAATTCACTTGAGTTCCTTGCATGTGTGTTCTTTTCACAAACCACCTATGGATCCACCAGTTTCATTGCATGTGTGTTCTTTTCATTAACCACATATGGATCCACAAGGGTCCTTGCATGTGTGTTGTTCTCACAAACCACATATGGATCCACCAGTGTTATTGCATGTGTTTTCTTTTCATTAAACACAACTAGATTCATTGCATGTGTGTTCTTTTCATAGACCACCTATGGATCCACCAGAGTTCATTGCATGACTGTTCTTTTCATAGACCACATATGGATCCACCAGAGTTCATTGCATGTATGTTCTTTTCATAGACCACATATGGATCCACCAGAGTTCATTGCATGTGTGTTCTTTTCACAAACCACCTATGGATCCCATAGTGCCATTGCATGTGTGTTCTTTTCACAAACCACAACTAGAGTCATTGCATGTATGTTCTTTTCATCGACCACATATGGATCCAACAGAGTTCATTGCATGTGTGTTCTTTTCATAGCCACCTATGGATCCCCCAGTGTCATTGCATGTGTGTTCTTTTCATTAACCACATATGGATCCACCAGAGTTCATTGCATGTCTGTTCATTTTATAGACCACCAATGGATCCACCAGAGTTCATTGCATGTGTATTCTTTTTATAGACCACATATGGATCCACCAGAGTTCATTGCATGTGTGTTCTCTTCATAGACCACATATGGATCCTCCAGAGTTCATTGCATGTCTGTTCTTTTAACATACCACATATGGATCCACCAGAGTTCATTGCATGTGTGTTCTTTTCATTAACCACAGCTAGAGTCATTGCATGTATGTTCTTTTCACAAACCACATATGGATCCACCAGTGTCATTGCATGTGTGTTCTTCTCACAAACCACCTATGTATCTAGCACAGTTCATTGCAAGTTTGTTCTTTTCACAGACTACATATGGATCCACCAGAGTTAATTGCATGTGTGTTCTTCTCACAAACCACATATGGACCCACCAGAGTTCATTGCATATGTGTTCTTTTCTCAAACCTCATATGGATCCAACAGAGTTCATTGCATGTCTGTTCATTTCATAGGCCACCAATGGATCCACCAGAGTTCATTGCATGTGTATTCTTTTCATAGACCACATATGGATCCACCAGAGTTCATTGCATGTGTGTTCTTTTCATAGACCACATAAGCATCAACCAGAGTTCAATGCATGTCTGTTCTTTTAACATACCACATATGGATCCACCAGAGTTCATTGCATGTGTGTTCTTTTCCTTAACCACAGCTAGATTCATTGCATGTATGTTCTTTTCACAAACCACATATGGATCCACCAGTGTCATTGCATGTGTGTTCTTCTCACAAACCACCTATGTATCCAGCACAGTTCATTGCATGTATGTTCTTTTCATAGACCACATATGGATCCACCAGGGTTCATTGCATGTGTTCTCTTTTCACAAACCACCTATGGATCCACCAGTTTCATTGCATGTGTGTTCTTTTCACAAACCTCATATGGATCCAACAGAGTTCATTGCATGTCTGTTCATTTCATAGACCACCAATGGATCCACCAGAGTTCATTGCATGTGTATTCTTTTCAAAGACCACATATGGATCCACCAGAGTTCATTGCATGTCTGTTCTTTCCACAAACCACATAGGGATCCACCAGAGTTCATTGCATGTCTGTTCTTTTCATGGACCACATATGGATCCACTTGAGTTCCTTGCATGTGTGTTCTTTTCACAAACCACCTATGGTTCCACCAGTGTCATTGCATGTGTGTTCTTTTCATTAACCACATGTGGATCCACAAGTGTCCTTGCATGTGTGTTCTTCTCACAAACCACATATGGATCCACTAGTGTTATTGCATGTGTTTTCTTTCCATTAACCACAACTAGATTCATTGCATGTGTGTTCTTTTCACAGACCACCTATGGATCCACAGAGTTCATTGCATGTGTGTTCTTTAAGTAGACCACATATGGATCCACCAGAGTTCATTGCATGTATGTTCTTTTCATAGACCACATATGGATCCACCAGAGTTCATTGCATGTGTTTTTTTTCACAAACCACAGCTAGAGTCATTGCATGTGTGTTCTTTTCACAAACCACGTATGGATCCAACAGAGTGTCATTGCATGTCTGTTATTTTCATAGACCACATATGGATCCACCAGAGTTCATTGCATGTCTAATCTTTTCACAGACCACATATGGATCCACCAGAGTTCATTGCATGTCTATTCTTTTAACAGACCACATATTGATCCAACAGAGTTCATTGCATGTGCGTTCTTTGCACAAACCACATATGGGTCCACCAGTTTCGTTGCATGTGTGTTCTTTTCATTAACCACATATGGATCCACCAGAGTTCATTACATGTATGTTCTTTTCATAGACCACATATGGATCCACCAGAATTCATTGCATGTGTGTTCTTTTCATAAACCACATATGGATCCACCAGTGTCATTGCATGTGTGTTCTTCTCACAAACCACATATGGATCCACCAGTGTCATTGCATGTGTGTTATTCTCACAAACCACATATGGATCCACTAGTGTCATTGCATGTGTGTTCTTCTCACAAACAACATATGGATCCACCAGTGTCATTGCATCTGTGTTCTCCTCACAAACAACATATGGATCCACCAGTATCATTACCTATATGTTATTTTCATTAACCACAACCAGAGTCATTGCATGTGTGTTCTTTTCACAAACCACCTATGGATCCACCAGAGTTCAGTGCATGTTTGTTCTTCTCACAAACCACATATGGATCCACTAGAGTTCATTGCAAGTCTGTTCTTTTCACAAACCACAACTAGAGTAATTGCATGTATATTCTTTTCATAGACCACCTATGGATCCACTAGAGTTCATTGCATGTGTTCTCTTTTCACCAACCAGCTATGGATCCAACAGTTTCATTGCATGTGTGTTCTTTTCACAAACCTCATATGGATCCAACAGACTTCATTGCATGTATGTTCATTTCATAGACCACTAATGGATCCACTAGAGTTCATCGCATGTGTATTCTTTTCATAGACCACATATGGATCCACCAGAGTTCATTGCATGTTTGTTCTTTCCACAGACCACATAGGGATCCACCAGAGTTCATTCCATGTCTGTTCTTTTCACAGACCACATATGGATCCACCAGAGTTCATTGCATGTGTGTTCTTTTCACAATCCACCTATGGATCCACTAGTGTCAGTGCATGTGTGTTCTTTTCACAAACCACATATGGATCCAACAGAGTTCATTGGATGTATTTTCATTTCAAACACCACCAATGGATCCACCAGAGTTCATTGCATGTGTATTCTTTTCATAGACCACATATGGATCCACCAGAATTCATTGCATGTGTGTTCTTTTCATAGACCACATATGGATCCACCAGAGTTCATTGCATGTCTGTTCTTTTAACATACCACATATGGATCCACCAGAGTTCATTGGATGTGTGTTCTTTTCCTTAACCACAACTAGAGTCATTGCATGTATGTTATTTTCACAAACCACATATGGATCCACTAGTGTCATTGCATGTGTGTTCTTCTCACAAACCACCTATGTATCCAACACAGTTCATTGCATGTATGTTCTTTTCATAGACCGCATATAGATCCACCAGAGTTCATTGCATGTGTTCTCTTTTCACAAACCACCTATGGATCCACCAGTTTCATTGCATGTGTGTTCTTTTCACAAACCTCATATGGATCCAACAGAGTTCATTGCATGTCTGTTCATTTCATAGACCACCAATGGATCCACCAGACTTCATTGCATGTGTATTCTTTTCATAGACCACATATGGATCCACCAGAGTTCATTGCATGTTTGTTCTTTCCATAGACCACATAGGGATCCACCAGAGTTCATTGCATGTTTGTTCTTTTCATAGACCACATATGAATTCACTTGAGTTCCTTGCATGTGTGTTCTTTTCACAAACCACCTATGGATCCACCAGTTTCATTGCATGTGTGTTCTTTTCATTAACCACATATGGATCCACAAGTGTCCTTGCATGTGTGTTCTTCTCACAAACCACATATGGATCCACCAGTATTATTGCATGTGTTTTCTTTTCATTAACCACAACTAGATTCATTGCATGTGTGTTCTTTTCACAGACCACCTATGGATCCACCAGAGTTCATTGCATGTGTGTTCTTTTCATAGACCACATATGGATCCACCAGAGTTCATTGCATGTGTGTTCTTTTCATAGACCACATATGGATCCACCAGTGTCATTGCATGTGTGTTCTTTTCATTAACCACATATGGATCCACCAGAGTTCATTGCATGTCTGTTCATTTCATAGACCACCAATGGATCCACGAGAGTTCATTGCATGTGTATTCTTTTCATGGACCACATATGGATCCACCCGAGTTCATTGCATGTGTGTTCTCTTCATAGACCACATATGGATCCACCAGAGTTCATTGCATTTGTGTTCTCTTCATAGACCACATATGGATCCACCAGAGTTCATTGCATGTCTGTTCTTTTAACATACCACATATGGATCCACCAGAGTTCATTGCATGTGTGTTCTTTTCATTAACCACAGCTAGAGTTATTGCATGTATGTTCTTTTCACAAACCACATATGGATCCACCAGTGTCATTGCATGTGTGTTCTTCTCACAAACCACCTATGTATCTAGCACAGTTCATTGCATGTATGTTCTTTTCATAGACCACATATGGATCCACCAGAGTTGTTTGCATGTGTTCTCTTTTCACAAACCACCTATGGATCCACCAGTTTGATTGCATGTGTGTTCTTTTCACAAACCTCATATGGATCCAATAGAGTTCATTGCATGTTTGTTCATTTCATAGACCACCAATGGATCCACCAGAGTTCATTGCATGTGTATTCTTTTCATAGACCACATATGGATCCACCAGAGTTCATTGCATGTTTGTTCTTTTCATAGACCACATATGGATCCACCAGAGTTCAATGCATGTCTGTTCTTTTAACATACCACATATGGATCCACCAGAGTTCATTGCATGTGTGTTCTTTTCCTTAACCACAGCTAGATTCATTGCATGTATGTTCTTTTCAGAAACCACATATGGATCCACCAGTGTCATTGCATGTGTGTTCTTCTCATAAACCACCTATGTATCCAGCACAGTTCATTGCATGTATGTTCTTTTCATAGACCACATATGGATCCACCAGGGTTCATTGCATGTGTTCTCTTTTCACAAACCACCTATGGATCCACCAGTTTCATTGCATGTGTGTTCTTTTCACAAACCTCATATGGATCCAACAGAGTTCATTGCATGTTTGTTCATTTCATATACCACCAATGGATCCACCAGAGTTCATTGCATGTGTATTCTTTTCATAGACCACATATGGATCCACCAGAGTTCATTGCATGTATGTTCTTTTAACATACCACATATGGATCCACCAGAGGTCATTGCATGTGTGTTCTTTTCCTTAACCACAGCTAGAGTCATTGCATGTATGTTCTTTTCACAAACCACATATGGATCCACCAGTGTCATTGCATGTGTGTTCTTCTCACAAACCACCTATGTATCCAGCACAGTTATTTGCATGTATGTTCTTTTCATAGACCACATATGGATCCACCAGAGTTCATTGCATGTGTTCTCTTTTCACAAACCACCTATGGATCCACCAGTTTCATTGCATGTGTGTTCTTTTCACAAACCTCATATGGATCCAACAGAGTTCATTGCATGTTTGTTCATTTCATAGACCACCAATGGATCCACCAGAGTTCATTGCATGTGTATTCTTTTCATAGACCACATATGGATCCACCAGAGTTCATTGCATGTCTGTTCTTTCCACAGACCACATAGGGATCCACCAGAGTTCATTGCATGTCTGTTCTTTTCATAGACCACATATGGATCCACTAGAATTCATTGCATGTGTGTTCTTCTCTAAAACCACATATGGATCCACCAGTGTTATTACATGTGTTTTCTTTTCATTAACCACAGCTAGATTTATTGCATGTGTGTTCTTTTCACAGACCACCTATGGATCCACCAGAGTTCATTGCATGTGTGTTCTTTTCATAGACCACATATGGATCCACCAGAGTTCATTGCATGTATGTTCTTTTCATAGAGCACATATGGATCCACCAGAGTTCATTGCATGTGTGTTCTTTTCACAAACCACCTATGGATCCCGTAGTGTCATTGCATGTGTGTTCTTTTCACAGACCACAACTAGAGTCATTGCATGTATGTTCTTTTCATCTACCACATATGGATCCAACAGAGTTCATTGCATGTGTGTTCTTTTCATAGACCACCTATGGATCCACCAGTGTCATTGCATGTGTGTTCTTTTCATTAACCACATATGGATCCACCAGTGTGATTGCATGTGTGTTCTTCTCACAAACCACATATGGATCCACCGGAGTTCATTGCATGTGTTTTTTTTAACAAACCACAGCTAGAGTCATTGCATGTGTGTTCTTTTCACAAACCAAATATGGATCCAACAGAGTGTCATTGCATGTCTATTCTTTTCATAGACCACATATGGATCCACCAAAGTTCATTGCATGTCTAATCTTTTCACAGACCACATATGGATCCACCAGAGTTCATTGCATGTCTATTCTTTTAACAGACCACATATTGATCCAACAGAATTCATTGCATGTGTGTTCTTTGCACAAACCACATATGGATCCACCAGTTTCATTGCATGTGTGCTCTTTTCATTAACCAGATATGGATCCACCAGAGTTCATTACATGTATGTTCTTTTCATAGACCACATATGGATCCACCAGAATTCATTGCATGTGTGTTCTTTTCACAAACCACATATGGATCCACTGGTGTCATTGCATGTGTGTTCTTCTCACAAACCACATATGGATCCACCAGTGTCATTGCATGTGTGTTCTTCTCACAAACCACATATGGATCCACTAGTGTCATTGCATGTGTGTTCTTCTCACAAACAACATATGGATCCACCAGTGTCATTGCATCTGTGTTCTCCTCAAAAACCACATATGGATCCACCAGTGTCATTACATGTATGTTCTTTTCATTAACCACAGCCAGAGTCATTGCATGTGTGTTCTTTTCACAAACCACCTATGGATCCACCAGAGTTCAGTGCATGTTTGTTCTTCTCAGAAACCACATATGGATCCACCAGAGTTCATTGCAAGTCTGTTCTTTTCACAAACCACCTATGGATCCCCTGGTGTCATTGCATGTGTGTTCTTTTCGCAAACCACAACTAGAGTAATTGCATGTATATTCTTTTCATAGAACACCTATGGATCCACTAGAGTTCATTGCATGTGTTCTCTTTTCACAAACTAGCTATGGATCCAACAGTTTCATTGCATGTGTGTTCTTTTCACAAACCTCATATGGATCCAACAGAGTTCATTGCATGTCTGTTCATTTCATAGACCACTAATGGATCCACCAGAGTTCATCGCATGTGTATTCTTTTCATAGACCACATATGAATCCACCAGAGTTCATTGCATGTCTGTTCTTTCCACAGACCACAAAGGGATCCACCAGAGTTCATTCCATGTCTGTTCTTTTCACAGACCACATATGGATCCACCAGAGTTCATTGCATGTGTGTTCTTTTCACAAACCACCTATGGATCCACTAGTGTCATTGCATGTGTGTTCTTTTCAAAAACCACATATGGATCTATGAGTTCATTGCATGTCTTTTCATTTCAAAGACCACCAATGGATCCACGAGTTCATTGCATGTGTATTGTTTTCATAGACCACATATGGATCCACGAATTCATTGCATGTGTGTTCTTTTCATAGACCACATATGGATCCACCCAGAGTTCATTGCATGTACATTCTTTTAACATACCACATATGGATCCACCAGAGTTCATTGCATGTGTGTTCTTTTCCTTAACCACAGCTAGAGTCATTGCATGTATGTTCTTTTCACAAACCACATATGGATCCACCAGTGTCATTGCATGTGTGTTCTTCTCACAAACCACCTATGTATCCAGCACAGTTCATTGCATGTATGTTCTTTTCATAGACCACATATGGATCCACCAGAGTTCATTGCATGTGTTCTCTTTTCACAAACCACCTATGGATCCACCAGTTTCATTGCATGTGTGTTCTTTTCACAAACCTCATATGGATCCAACAGAGTTCATTGCATGTTTGTTCATTTCACCACCAATGGATCCACCAGAGTTCATTGCATGTGTATTCTTTTCATAGACCACATATGGATCCACGAGTTCATTGCATGTCTGTTCTTTCCACACAGACCACATAGGGATCCACCGAGTTCATTGCATGTCTGTTCTTTTCATAGACCACATATGGATCCACTAGAATTCATTGCATGTGTGTTCTCTAAAACCACATATGGATCCACCAGTGTTATTACATGTGTTTTCTTTTCATTAACCACAGCTAGATTTATTGCATGTGTGTTCTTTTCACAGACTACCTATGGATCCACCAGAGTTCATTGCATGTGTGTTCTTTTCATAGACCACATATGGATCCACCAGAGTTCATTGCATGTATGTTCTTTTCATAGACCACATATGGATCCACCAGAGTTCATTGCATGTGTGTTCTTTTCACAAACAACCTATGGATCCCGTAGTGTCATTGCATGTATGTTCTTTTCACAAACCACAACTAGAGTCATTGCATGTATGTTCTTTTCATCTACCACATATGGATCCAACAGAGTTCATTGCATGTGTGTTCTTTTCATAGACCACCTATGGATCCACCAGTGTCATTGCATGTGTGTTCTTTTCATTAACCACATATGGATCCACCAGTGTGATTGCATGTGTGTTCTTCTCACAAACCACATATGGATCCACCAGAGTTCATTGCATGTGTTTTTTTTCACAAACCACAGCTAGAGTCATTGCATGTGTGTTCTTTTCACAAACCAAATATGGATCGAACAGAGTGTCATTGCATGTCTATTCTTTTCATAGACCACATATGGATCCACCAGAGTTCATTGCATGTCTGATCTTTTCACAGACCATATATGGATCCACCAGAGTTCATTGCATGTTTATTCTTTTAACAGACCACATATTGATCCAACAGAATTCATTGCATGTGTGTTCTTTGCACAAAACACATATGGATCCACCAGTTTCATTGCATGTGTGCTCTTTTCATTAACCACATATGGATCCACCAGAGTTCATTACATGTATGTTCTTTTCATAGACCACATATGGATCCACCAGAATTCATTGCATGTGTGTTCTTTTCACAAACCACATATGGATCCACTAGTGTCATTGCATGTTTGTTCTTCTCACAAACCACATATGGATCCACCTGTGTCATTGCATGTGTGTTCTTCTCACAAACCACATATGGATCCACTAGTGTCATTGCATGTGTGGTCTTCTCACAAACAACATATGGATCCACCAGTGTCATTGCATGTGTGTTCTCCTCACAAACCACATATGGATCCACCAGTGTCATTACATGTATGTTCTTTTCATTAACCACAGCCAGAGTCATTGCATGTGTGTTCTTTTCACAAACCACCTATGGATCCACCAGAGTTCAGTGCATGTTTGTTCTTCTCACAAACCACATATGGATCCACCAGAGTTCATTGCAAGTCTGTTCTTTTCACAAACCATCTATGGATTTCCTGGTGTCATTGCATGTGTGTTCTTTTCACAAACAACAGCTAGAGTAATTGCATGTATATTCTTTTCATAGAACACCTATGGATCCACTAGAGTTCATTGCATGTGTTCTCTTTTCACAAACCATCTATGGATCCAACAGTTTCATTGCATGTGTGTTCTTTTCACAAACCTCATATGGATCCAACAGAGTTCATTGCATGTCTGTTCATTTCATAGACCACTAATGGATCCACCAGAGTTCATCGAATGTGTATTCTTTTCATAGACCACATATGGATCCACCAGAGTTCATTGCATGTCTGTTCTTTCCACAGACCACATCGGGATCCACCAGAGTTCATTCCATGTCTGTTCTTTTCACAGACCACATATGGATCCACCAGAGTTCATTGCATGTGTGTTCTTTTCACAAACCACCTATGGATCCACTAGTGTCATTGCATGTGTGTTCTTTTCAAAAACCACATATGGATCCAACAGAGTTCATTGCATGTCTTTTCATTTCAAAGACCACCAATGGATCCACCAGAGTTCATTGCATGTGTATTGTTTTCATAGACCACATATGGATCCACCAGAATTCATTGCATGTGTGTTCTTTTCATAGACCACATATGGATCCACCAGAGTTCATTGCATGTCTGTTCTTTTAACATACCACATATGGATCCACCAGAGTTCATTGCATGTGTGTTCTTTTCCTTAACCACAACTAGAGTCATTGCATGTATGTTCTTTTCACAAACCACATATGGATCCACTAGTGTCATTGCATGTGTGTTCTTCTCACAAACCACCTATGTATCCAACACAGTTCATTGCATGTATGTTCTTTTCATAGACCGCATATAGATCCACCTGAGTTCATTGCATGTGTTCTCTTTTCACAAACCACCTATGGATCCACCAGTTTCATTGCATGTGTGTTCTTTTCACAAACCTCATATGGATCCAACAGAGTTCATTGCATGTCTGTTCCTTTCATAGACCACCAATGGATCCACCAGAGTTCATTGCATGTGTATTCTTTTCATAGACCACATATGGATCCACCAGAGTTCATTGCATGTTTGTTCTTTCCACAGACCACATAGGGATCCACCAGAGTTCATTGCATGTTTGTTCTTTTCATAGACCACATATGAATTCACTTGAGTTCCTTGCATGTGTGTTCTTTTCACAAACCACCTATAGATCCACCAGTTTCATTGCATGTGTGTTCTTTTCATTAACCACATATGGATCCACAAGTGTCCTTGCATGTGTGTTGTTCTCACAAACCACATATGGATCCACCAGTGTTATTGCATGTGTTTCTTTTCATTAAACACAACTAGATTCATTGCATGTGTGTTCTTTTCATAGACCACCTATGGATCCACCAGAGTTCATTGCATGACTGTTATTTTCATAGACCACATATGGATCCACCAGAGTTCATTGCATGTATGTTCTTTTCATAGACCACATATGGATCCACCAGAGTTCATTGCATGTGTGTTCTTTTCAGAAACCACCTATGGATCCCATAGTGCCATTGCATGTGTGTTCTTTTCACAAACCACAACTAGAGTCATTGCATGTATGTTCTTTTCATCGACCACATATGGATCCAACAGAGTTCATTGCATGTGTGTTCTTTTCATAGCCACCTATGGATCCCCCAGTGTCATTGCATGTGTGTTCTTTTCATTAACCACATATGGATCCACCAGAGTTCATTGCATGTCTGTTCATTTCATAGACCACCAATGGATCCACCAGAGTTCATTGCATGTGTATTCTTTTTATAGACCACATATGGATCCACCAGAGTTCATTGCATGTGTGTTCTCTTCATAGACCACATATGGATCCTCCAGAGTTCATTGCATGTCTGTTGTTTTAACATACCACATATGGATCCACCAGAGTTCATTGCATGTGTGTTCTTTTCATTAACCACAGCTAGAGTCATTGCATGTATGTTCTTTTCACCAACCACATATGGATCCACCAGTGTCATTGCATGTGTGTTCTTCTCACAAACCACCTATGTATCTAGCACAGTTCATTGCAAGTTTGTTCTTTTCACAGACTACATATGGATCCACCAGAGTTCATTGCATGTGTGTTCTTCTCACAAACCACATATGGACCCACCAGAGTTCATTGCATGTGTGTTCTTTTCACAAACCTCATATGGATCCAACAGAGTTCATTGCATGTCTGTTCATTTCATAGGCCACCAATGGATCCACCAGAGTTCATTGCATGTGTATTCTTTTCATAGACCACATATGGATCCACCAGAGTTCATTGCATGTGTGTTCTTTTCATAGACCACATAAGGATCAACCAGAGTTCAATGCATGTCTGTTCTTTTAACATACCACATATGGATCCACCAGAGTTCATTGCATGTGTGTTCTTTTCCTTAACCACAGCTAGATTCATTGCATGTATGTTCTTTTCACAAACCACATATGGATCCACCAGTGTCATTGCATGTGTGTTCTTCTCACAAACCACCTATGTATCCAGCACAGTTCATTGCATGTATGTTCTTTTCATAGACCACATATGGATCCACCAGGGTTCATTGCATGTGTTCTCTTTTCACAAACCACCTATGGATCCACCAGTTTCATTGCATGTGTGTTCTTTTCACAAACCTCATATGGATCCAACAGAGTTCATTGCATGTCTGTTCATTTCATAGACCACCAATGGATCCACCAGAGTTCATTGCATGTGTATTCTTTTCAAAGACCACATATGGATCCACCAGAGTTCATTGCATGTCTGTTCTTTCCACAAACCACATAGGGATCCACCAGAGTTCATTGCATGTCTGTTCTTTTCATGGACCACATATGGATCCACTTGAGTTCCTTGCATGTGTGTTCTTTTCACAAACCACCTATGGTTCCACCAGTGTCATTGCATGTGTGTTCTTTTCATTAACCACATGTGGATCCACAAGTGTCCTTGCATGTGTGTTCTTCTCACAAACCACATATAGATCCACTAGTGTTATTGCATGTGTTTTCTTTCCATTAACCACAACTAGATTCATTGCATGTGTGTTCTTTTCACAGACCACCTATGGATCCACAGAGTTCATTGCATGTGTGTTCTTTTAGTAGACCACATATGGATCCACCAGAGTTCATTGCATGTATGTTCTTTTCATAGACCACATATGGATCCACCAGAGTTCATTGCATGTGTTTTTTTTCACAAACCACAGCTAGAGTCATTGCATGTGTGTTCTTTTCACAAACCACGTATGGATCCAACAGAGTGTCATTGCATGTCTGTTATTTTCATAGACCACATATGGATCCACCAGAGTTCATTGCATGTCTAATCTTTTCACAGACCACATATGGATCCACCAGAGTTCATTGCATGTCTATTCTTTTAACAGACCACATATTGATCCAACAGAGTTCATTGCATGTGTGTTCTTTGCACAAACCACATATGGGTCCACCAGTTTCGTTGCATGTGTGTTCTTTTCATTAACCACATATGGATCCACCAGAGTTCATTACATGTATGTTCTTTTCATAGACCACATATGGATCCACCAGAATTCATTGCATGTGTGTTCTTTTCATAAACCACATATGGATCCACCAGTGTCATTGCATGTGTGTTCTTCTCACAAACCACATATGGATCCACCAGTGTCATTGCATGTGTGTTATTCTCACAAACCACATATGGATCCACTAGTGTCATTGCATGTGTGTTCTTCTCACAAACAACATATGGATCCACCAGTGTCATTGCATCTGTGTTCTCCTCACAAACAACATATGGATCCACCAGTATCATTACCTATATGTTATTTTCATTAACCACAGCCAGAGTCATTGCATGTGTGTTCTTTTCACAAACCACCTATGGATCCACCAGAGTTCAGTGCATGTTTGTTCTTCTCACAAACCACATATGGATCCACTAGAGTTCATTGCAAGTCTGTTCTTTTCACAAACCACCTATGGATCCCCTAGTGTCATTGCATGTGTGTTCTTTTCACAAACCACAACTAGAGTAATTGCATGTATATTATTTTCATAGACCACCTATGGATCCACTAGCGTTCATTGCATGTGTTCTCTTTTCACCAACCCGCTATGGATCCAACAGTTTCATTGCATGTGTGTTCTTTTCACAAACCTCATATGGATCCAACAGACTTCATTGCATGTATGTTCATTTCATAGACCACTAATGGATCCACTAGAGTTCATCGCATGTGTATTCTTTTCATAGACCACATATGGATCCACCAGAGTTCATTGCATGTTTGTTCTTTCCACAGACCACATAGGGATCCACCAGAGTTCATTCCATGTCTGTTCTTTTCACAGACCACATATGGATCCACCAGAGTTCATTGCATGTGTGTTCTTTTCACAATCCACCTATGGATCCACTAGTGTCAGTGCAAGTGTGTTCTTTTCACAAACCACATATGGATCCAACAGAGTTCATTGGATGTATTTTCATTTCAAACACCACCAATGGATCCACCAGAGTTCATTGCATGTGTATTCTTTTCATAGACCACATATGGATCCAACATTTTTCATTGCATGTGTGTTCTTTTCATAGACCACATATGGATCCACCAGAGTTCATTGCATGTCTGTTCTTTTAACATACCACATATGGATCCACCAGAGTTCATTGCATGTGTGTTCTTTTCCTTAACCACAACTAGAGTCATTGCATGTATGTTCTTTTCACAAACCACATATGGATCCACTAGTGTCATTGCATGTGTGTTCTTCTCACAAACCACCTATGTATCCAACACAGTTCATTGCATGTATGTTCTTTTCATAGACCGCATATAGATCCACCAGAGTTCATTGCATGTGTTCTCTTTTCACAAACCACCTATGGATCCACCAGTTTCATTGCATGTGTGTTCTTTTCACAAACCTCATATGGATCCAACAGAGTTCATTGCATGTCTGTTCATTTCATAGACCACCAATGGATCCACCAGAGTTCATTGCATGTGTATTCTTTTCATAGACCACATATGGATCCACCAGAGTTCATTGCATGTTTGTTCTTTCCACAGACCACATAGGGATCCACCAGAGTTCATTGCATGTTTGTTCTTTTCATAGACCACATATGAATTCACTTGAGTTCCTTGCATGTGTGTTCTTTTCACAAACCACCTATGGATCCACCAGTTTCATTGCATGTGTGTTCTTTTCATTAACCACATATGGATCCACAAGTGTCCTTGCATGTGTGTTCTTCTCACAAACCACATATGGATCCACCAGTATTATTGCATGTGTTTTCTTTTCATTAACCACAACTAGATTCATTGCATGTGTGTTCTTTTCACAGACCACCTATGGATCCACCAGAGTTCATTGCATGTGTGTTCTTTTCATAGACCACATATGGATCCACCAGAGTTCATTGCATGTGTGTTCTTTTCATAGACCACATATGGATCCACCAGTGTCATTGCATGTGTGTTCTTTTCATTAACCACATATGGATCCAGAGTTCATTGCATGTCTGTTCATTTCATAGACCACCAATGGATCCACGAGAGTTCATTGCATGTGTATTCTTTTCATGGACCACATATGGATCCACCCGAGTTCATTGCATGTGTGTTCTCTTCATAGACCACATATGGATCCACCAGAGTTCATTGCATTTGTTTTCTCTTCATAGACCACATATGGATCCACCAGAGTTCATTGCATGTCTGTTCTTTTAACATACCACATATGGATCCACCAGAGTTCATTGCATGTGTGTTCTTTTCATTAACCACAGCTAGAGTTATTGCATGTATGTTCTTTTCACAAACCACATATGGATCCACCAGTGTCATTGCATGTGTGTTCTTCTCACAAACCACCTATGTATCTAGCACAGTTCATTGCATGTATGTTCTTTTCATAGACCACATATGGATCCACCAGAGTTGTTTGCATGTGTTCTCTTTTCACAAACCACCTATGGATCCACCAGTTTGATTGCATGTGTGTTCTTTTCATCGACCACATATGGATCCAACAGAGTTCATTGCATGTGTGTTCTTTTCATAGCCACCTATGGATCCCCCAGTGTCATTGCATGTGTGTTCTTTTCATTAACCACATATGGATCCACCAGAGTTCATTGCATGTCTGTTCATTTCATAGACCACCAATGGATCCACCAGAGTTCATTGCATGTGTATTCTTTTTATAGACCACATATGGATCCACCAGAGTTCATTGCATGTGTGTTCTCTTCATAGACCACATATGGATCCTCCAGAGTTCATTGCATGTCTTTTCTTTTAACATACCACATATGGATCCACCAGAGTTCATTGCATGTGTGTTCTTTTCATTAACCACAGCTAGAGTCATTGCATGTATGTTCTTTTCACCAACCACATATGGATCCACCAGTGTCATTGCATGTGTGTTCTTCTCACAAACCACCTATGTATCTAGCACAGTTCATTGCAAGTTTGTTCTTTTCACAGACTACATATGGATCCACCAGAGTTCATTGCATGTGTGTTCTTCTCACAAACCACATATGGACCCACCAGAGTTCATTGCATGTGTGTTCTTTTCACAAACCTCATATGGATCCAACAGAGTTCATTGCATGTCTGTTCATTTCATAGGCCACCAATGGATCCACCAGAGTTCATTGCATGTGTATTCTTTTCATAGACCACATATGGATCCACCAGAGTTCATTGCATGTGTGTTCTTTTCATAGACCACATAAGGATCAACCAGAGTTCAATGCATGTCTGTTCTTTTAACATACCACATATGGATCCACCAGAGTTCATTGCATGTGTGTTCTTTTCCTTAACCACAGCTAGATTCATTGCATGTATGTTCTTTTCACAAACCACATATGGATCCACCAGTGTCATTGCATGTGTGTTCTTCTCACAAACCACCTATGTATCCAGCACAGTTCATTGCATGTATGTTCTTTTCATAGACCACATATGGATCCACCAGGGTTCATTGCATGTGTTCTCTTTTCACAAACCACCTATGGATCCACCAGTTTCATTGCATGTGTGTTCTTTTCACAAACCTCATATGGATCCAACAGAGTTCATTGCATGTCTGTTCATTTCATAGACCACCAATGGATCCACCAGAGTTCATTGCATGTGTATTCTTTTCAAAGACCACATATGGATCCACCAGAGTTCATTGCATGTCTGTTCTTTACACAAACCACATAGGGATCCACGAGTTCATTGCATATACATTCTTTTCATGGACCACAGATGGATCCACTTGAGTTCCTTGCATGTGTGTTCTTTTCACAAACCACCTATGGTTCCACCAGTGTCATTGCATGTGTGTTCTTTTCATTAACCACATGTGGATCCACAAGTGTCCTTGCATGTGTGTTCTTCTCACAAACCACATATGGATCCACTAGTGTTATTGCATGTGTTTTCTTTCCATTAACCACAACTAGATTCATTGCATGTGTGTTCTTTTCACAGACCACCTATGGATCCACATAGTTCATTGCATGTGTGTTCTTTTAGTAGACCACATATGGATCCACCAGAGTTCATTGCATGTATGTTCTTTTCATAGACCACATATGGATCCACCAGAGTTCATTGCATGTGTTTTTTTTCACAAACCACAGCTAGAGTCATTGCATGTGTGTTCTTTTCACAAACCACCTATGGATCCAACAGAGTGTCATTGCATGTCTGTTATTTTCATAGACCACATATGGATCCACCAGAGTTCATTGCATGTCTAATCTTTTCACAGACCACATATGGATCCACCAGAGTTCATTGCATGTCTATTCTTTTAACAGACCACATATTGATCCAACAGAGTTCATTGCATGTGTGTTCTTTGCACAAACCACATATGGGTCCACCAGTTTCGTTGCATGTGTGTTCTTTTCATTAACCACATATGGATCCACCAGAGTTCATTACATGTATGTTCTTTTCATAGACCACATATGGATCCACCAGAATTCATTGCATGTGTGTTCTTTTCATAAACCACATATGGATCCACCAGTGTCATTCCATGTGTGTTCTTCTCACAAACCACATATGGATCCACCAGTGTCATTGCATGTGTGTTATTCTCACAAACCACATATGGATCCACTAGTGTCATTGCATGTGTGTTCTTCTCACAAACAACATATGGATCCACCAGTGTTATTGCATCTGTGTTCTCCTCACAAACAACATATGGATCCACCAGTATCATTACCTATATGTTATTTCCATTAACCACAGCCAGAGTCATTGCATGTGTGTTCTTTTCACAAACCACCTATGGATCCACCAGAGTTCAGTGCATGTTTGTTCTTCTCACAAACCACATATGGATCCACTAGAGTTCATTGCAAGTCTGTTCTTTTCACAAACCACCTATGGATCCCCTAGTGTCATTGCATGTGTGTTCTTTTCACAAACCACAACTAGAGTAATTGCATTTATATTATTTTCATAGACCACCTATGGATCCACTAGCGTTCATTGCATGTGTTCTCTTTTCACCAACCAGCTATGGATCCAACAGTTTCATTGCATGTGTGTTCTTTTCACAAACCTCATATGGATCCAACAGACTTCATTGCATGTATGTTCATTTCATAGACCACTAATGGATCCACTAGAGTTCATCGCATGTGTATTCTTTTCATAGACCACATATGGATCCACCAGAGTTCATTGCATGTTTGTTCTTTCCACAGACCACATAGGGATCCACCAGAGTTCATTCCATGTCTGTTCTTTTCACAGACCACATATGGATCCACCAGAGTTCATTGCATGTGTGTTCTTTTCACAATCCACCTATGGATCCACTAGTGTCATTGCATGTGTGTTCTTTTCACAAACCACATATGGATCCAACAGAGTTCATTGGATGTATTTTCATTTCAAACACCACCAATGGATCCACCAGAGTTCATTGCATGTGTATTCTTTTCATAGACCACATATGGATCCACCAGAATTCATTGCATGTGTGTTCTTTTCATAGACCACATATGGATCCACCAGAGTTCATTGCATGTCTGTTCTTTTAACATACCACATATGGATCCACCAGAGTTCATTGCATGTGTGTTCTTTTCCTTAACCACAACTAGAGTCATTACATGTATGTTCTTTTCACAAACCACATATGGATCCACTAGTGTCATTGCATGTGTGTTCTTCTCACAAACCACCTATGTATCTAACACAGTTCATTGCATGTATGTTCTTTTCATAGACCGCATATAGATCCACCAGAGTTCATTGCATGTGTTCTCTTTTCACAAACCACCTATGGATCCACCAGTTTCATTGCATGTGTGTTCTTTTCACAAACCTCATATGGATCCAACAGAGTTCATTGCATGTCTGTTCATTTCATAGACCACCAATGGATCCACCAGAGTTCATTGCATGTGTATTCTTTTCATAGACCACATATGGATCCACCAGAGTTCATTGCATGTTTGTTCTTTCCACAGACCACATAGGGATCCACCAGAGTTCATTGCATGTTTGTTCTTTTCATAGACCACATATGAATTCACTTGAGTTCCTTGCATGTGTGTTCTTTTTACAAACCACCTATGGATCCACCAGTTTCATTGCATGTGTGTTCTTTTCATTAACCACATATGGATCCACAAGTGTCCTTGCATGTGTGTTCGTCTCACAAACCACATATGGATCCACCAAGATATTGCATGTGTTTTCTTTTCATTAACCACAACTAGATTCATTGCATGTGTGTTCTTTTCACAGACCACCTATGGATCCACGAGTTCATTGCATGTGTGTTCTTTTCATAGACCACATATGGATCCACCAGTTCATTGCATGTGTGTTCTTTTCATAGACCACATATGGATCCACCAGTGTCATTGCATGTGTGTTCTTTTCATTAACCACATATGGATCCACCAGAGTTCATTGCATGTCTGTTCATTTCATAGACCACCAATGGATCCACGAGAGTTCATTGCATGTGTATTCTTTTCATGGACCACATATGGATCCACCCGAGTTCATTGCATGTGTGTTCTCTTCATATACCACATATGGATCCACCAGCGTTCATTGCATTTGTGTTCTCTTCATAGACCACATATGGATCCACCAGAGTTCATTGCATGTCTGTTCTTTTAACATACCACATATGGATCCACCAGAGTTCATTGCATGTGTGTTCTTTTCATTAACCACAGCTAGAGTTATTGCATGTATGTTCTCTTCACAAACCACATATGGATCCACCAGTGTCATTGCATGTGTGTTCTTCTCACAAACCACCTATGTATCTAGCACAGTTCATTGCATGTATGTTCTTTTCATAGACCACATATGGATCCACCAGAGTTGTTTGCATGTGTTCTCTTTTCACAAACCACCTATGGATCCACCAGTTTGATTGCATGTGTGTTCTTTTCACAAACCTCATATGGATCCAATAGAGTTCATTGCATGTTTGTTCATTTCATAGACCACCAATGGATCCACCAGAGTTCATTGCATGTGTATTCTTTTCATAGACCACATATGGATCCACTAGAGTTCATTGCATGTCTGTTCTTTTCATAGACCACATATGGATCCACTAGAGTTCAATGCATGTCTGTTCTTTTAACATACCACATATGGATCCACCAGAGTTCATTGCATGTGTGTTCTTTTCCTTAACCACAGCTAGATTCATTGCATGTATGTTCTTTTCAGAAACCACATATGGATCCACCAGTGTCATTGCATGTGTGTTCTTCTCACAAACCACCTATGTATCCAACACAGTTCATTGCATGTATGTTCTTTTCATAGACCACATATGGATCCACCAGGGTTCATTGCATGTGTTCTCTTTTCACAAACCACCTATTTACCCACCAGTTTCATTGCATGTGTGTTCTTTTCACAAACCTCATATGGATCCAACAGAGTTCATTGCATGTCTGTTCATTTCATAGACCACCAATGGATCCACCAGAGTTCATTGCATGTGTATTCTTTTCATAGACCACATATGGATCCACCAGAGTTCATTGCATGTTTGTTCTTTCCACAGACCACATAGGGATCCACCAGAGTTCATTGCATGTCTGTTCTTTTCATAGACCACATATGGATCCACTTGAGTTCCTTGCATGTGTGTTCTTTTCACAAACCACCTATGGTTCCACCAGTGTCATTGCATGTGTGTTCTTTTCATTAACCACATATGGATCCACAAGTGTCCTTGCATGTGTGTTCTTCTCACAAACCACATATGGATCCACTAGTGTTATTGCATGTGTTTTCTTTTCATTAACCACAACTAGATTCATTGCATGTGTGTTCTTTTCACAGACCACCTATGGATCCACAGAGTTCATTGCATGTGTGTTCTTGTAGTAGACCACATATGGATCCACCAGAGTTCATGTCTGTTCTTTTCATAGACCACATATGGATCCACCAGAGTTCATTGCATGTTTTTTTTCACAAACCACAGCTAGAGTCATTGCATGTGTGTTCTTTTCACAAACCATGTATGGATCCAACAGAGTGTCATTACATGTCTGTTATTTTCATAGACCACATATGGATCCACCAGAGTTCATTGCATGTCTGATCTTTTCGCAGACCACATATGGATCCACCAGAGTTCATTGCATGTCTATTCTTTTAACAGACCACATATTGATCCAACAGAGTTCATTGCATGTGTGTTCTTTGCACAAACCACATATGGGTCCACCAGTTTCATTGCATGTGTGTTCTTTTCATTAACCACATATGGATCCACCAGAGTTCATTACATGTATGTTCTTTTCATAGACCACATATGGATCCACCAGAATTCATTGCATGTGTGTTCTTTTCACAAACCACATATGCATCCACCAGTGTCATTGCATGTGTGTTCTTCTCACAAACCACATATGGATCCACCAGTGTCATTGCATGTGTGTTATTCTCACAAACCACATATGGATCCACTAGTGTCATTGCGTGTGTGTTCTTCTCACAAACAACGTATGGATCCACCAGTGTCATTGCATCTGTTTTCTCCTCACAAACCACATATGGATCCACCAGTGTCATTACATGTATGTTATTTTCATTAACCACAGCCAGAGTCATTGCATGTGTGTTCTTTTCACAAACCACCTATGGATCCACCAGAGTTCAGTGCATGTTTGTTCTTCTCACAAACCACATATGGACCCACCAGAGTTCATTGCATGTTTGTTCTTTTCACAAACCACCTATGGATCCCCTAGTGGCATTGCATGTGTGTTCTTTTCACAAACCACAACTAGAGTAATTACATGTATATTCTTTTCATAGACCACCTATGGATCCACCAGAGTTCATTGCATGTGTTCTCTTTTCACAAACCAGCTATGGATCCAACAGTTTCATTGCATGTGTGTTCTTTTCACAAACCTCTTATGGATCCAACAGAGTTCATTGCATGTCTATTCATTTCATAGACCACTAATGGATCCACCAGAGTTCATTGCATGTGTATTCTTTTCATAGACCACATATGGATCCACCAGAGTTCATTGCATGTCTGTTCTTTCCACAGACAACATAGGGATCCACCAGAGCTCATTGCATGTCTGATCTTTTCATAGACCACATATGGATCCACTTGAGTTCCTTGCATGTGTGTTCTTTTCACAAACCACCTATGGTTCCACCAGTGTCATTGCATGTGTGATCTTTTCATTAACCACATATGGATCCACAAGTGTCCTTGCATGTGTGTTCTTCTCACAAACCACATATGGATCCACCAGTGTTATTGCATGTGTTTTCTTTTCATTAACCACAACTAGATTCATTGCATGTGTGTTCTTTTCACAGACCACCTATGGATCCACAGAGTTCATTGCATGTGTGTTCTTTTAGTAGACCACATATGGATCCACCAGAGTTCATTGCATGTATGTTCTTTTCATAGACCACATATGGATCCACCAGAGTTCATTGCATGTGTTTTTTTCACAAACTACAGCTAGAGTCATTGCATGTGTGTTCTTTTCACAAACCACGTATGGATCCAACAGAGTGTCAATGCATGTCTGTTATTTTCATAGACCACATATGGATCCACCAGAGTTCATTGCATGTCTGATCTTTTCACAAACCACATATGGATCCACCAGAGTTCATTGCATGTCTATTCTTTTAACAGATCACATATTGATCCAACATAGTTCATTGCATGTGTGTTCTTTGCAGAAACCACATATGGGTCCACCAGTTTCATTGCATGTGTGTTCTTTTCATTAACCACATATGGATCCACCAGAGTTCATTACATGTATGTTCTTTTCATAGACCACATATGGATCCACCAGAATTCATTGCATGTGTGTTCTTTTGACAAACCACATATGGATCCACTAGTGTCATTGCATGTGTGTTCTTCTCACAAACCACATATGGATCCACCAGTGTCATTGCATGTGTGATATTCTCACAAACCACATATGGATCCACGAGTGTCATTGCGTGTGTGTTCTTCTCACAAACAACATATGGATCCACCAGTGTTCATTGCATGTCTGTTCTTTTCACAAACCACCTATGGATCCCCTAGTGTCATTGCATGTGTGTTCTTTTCACAAACCACAACTAGAGTAATTACATGTATATTCTTTTCATAGACCACCTATGGATCCACCAGAGTTTATTGCATGTGTTCTCTTTTCAAAAACCAGCTATGGATCCAACAGTTTCATTGCATGTGTGTTCTTTTCACAAACCTCATATGGATCCAACAGAGTTCATTGCATATATGTTCATTTCATAGGCCACTAATGGATCCACCAGAGTTCATTGCATGTGTATTCTTTCCATATACCACATATGGATCCACCAGAGTTCATTGCATGTCTGTTCTTTCCACAGACCACATATGGATCCACCAGAGTTCATTGCATGTTTGTTCTTTTCACAGACCACATATGGGTCCACCAGTTTCATTGCATGTGTGTTCTTTTCATTAACCACATATGGATCCACCAGAGTTCATTACATGTATGTTCTTTTCATAGACCACATATGGATCCACCAGAATACATTGCATGTGTGTTCTTTTGACAAACCACATATGGATCCACTAGTGTCATTGCATGTGTGTTCTTCTCACAAACCACATATGGATCCACCAGTGTCATTGCATGTGTGTTATTCTCACAAACCACATATGGATCCACGAGTGTCATTGCGTGTGTGTTCTTCTCACAAACAACATATGGATCCACCAGTGTTCATTGCATGTCTGTTCTTTTCACAAACCACCTATGGATCCCCTAGTGTCATTGCATGTGTGTTCTTTTCACAAACCACAACTAGAGTAATTACATGTATATTCTTTTCATAGACCACCTATGGATCCACAAGAGTTCATTGCATGTGTTCTCTTTTCACAAACCAGCTATGGATCCAACAGTTTCATTGCATGTGTGTTCTTTTCACAAACCTCATATGGATCCAACAGAGTTCATTGCATATATGTTCATTTCATAGACCACTAATGGATCCACCTGAGTTCATTGCATGTGTATTCTTTCCATATACCACATATGGATCCACCAGAGTTCATTGCATGTCTGTTCTTTCCACAAACCACATATGGATCCACCAGAGTTCATTGCATGTTTCTTCTTTTCACAGACCACATATGGATCCACCAGAGTTCATTGCATGTGTGTTCTTTTCACAAACCACCTATGGATCCACTAGTGTCATTGCATGTGTGTTCTTTTCACAAACCACATATGGATCCAACAGAGTTCATTGCATGTCTGTTCATTTCATAGACCACCAATGGATCCACCAGAGTTCATAGACCACATATGGATCCACCAGAGTTCATTGCATGTGTGTTCTTTTCATAGACCACATATGGATCCACCAGAGTTCATTGCATGTCTGTTCTTTCAACATACCACATATGGATCCACCAGAGTTCATTGCATGTGTGTTCTTTTCCTTAACCACAGCTAGAGTCATTGCATGTATGTTCTTTTCACAAACCACATGTGGATCCACCAGTGTCATTCCATGTGTGTTCTTCTCACCAACCACCTATGTATCTAGCACAGTTCATTGCATGTATGTTCTTTTCATAGACCACATATGGATCCACCAGAGTTCATTGCATGTGTTCTCTTTTCACAAACCACCTATGGATGCACTAGTTTCATTGCACGTGTGTTCTTTTCACAAACCTCATATGGATCCAACAGAGTTCATTGCATGTTTGTTCATTTCATAGACCACCAATGGATCCACCAGAGTTCATTGCATGTGTATTCTTTTCATAGACCACCAATGGATCCACCAGAGTTCATTGCATGTCTGTTCTTTCCACATACCACATAGGGATCCACCAGAGTTCATTACATGTATGTTCTTTTCATAGACCACATATGGAGCCACCAGAATTCATTGCATGTGTGTTCTTTTCACAAACCACATATGGATCCACGAGTGTCATTGAATGTGTGCTCTTCTCACAAACCACATATGGATCCACCAGTGTCTTTGCATGTGTGTTCTTCTAACAAGCCGAATATGGATCCACTAGTGTCATTGCATGTGTGTTCTTCTCACAAACAACATATGGATCCACCAGTGTCATTGCATCTGTGTTCTCCTCACAAACCACATATGGATCCAGCAGTGTCATTACATGTATGTTCTTTTCATTAACCACAGCCTGAGTCATTTCATGTGTGTTCTTTTAACAAACCACCTATGGTTCCACCAGAGTTTAGTGCATGTTTGTTCTTCTCACAAACCACATATGGATCCACCAGATTTCACTGCATGTCTGTTCTTTTCACAAACCACCTATGGATCCCCTAGTGTCATTGCATGTGTGTTCTTTTCACAAACCACAACTAGAGTTATTGCATGTATATTCTTTTCATACACAAATACGGATGCACCAGAGTTCATTGCATGTGTTCTGTTTTCACAAACCACCTATGGATCCAACAGTTTCATTGCATGTGTGTTCTTTTCACAAACCTCATATGGATCCAACAGAGTTCATTGCATGTCTGTTCATTTCATAGACCACTAATGGATCCACCAGAGTTCATTGCATGTGCATTCTTTTCATAGACCACATATGGATCCACCAGAGTTCATTCCATGTCTGTTCTTTCCACAGACCACATAGGGATCCACTAGAGTTCATTGCATGTCTGTTCTTTTCACAGACCACATATGGATCCACCAGAGTTCATTGCATGTGTGTTCTTTTCACAAGCCACCTATGGATCCACCAGTGTCATTGCATGTGTGTTGTTTTCATTAACCACATATGGATCCACAAGTGTCCTTGCATGTGTGTTCTTCTCACAAACCACATATGGATCCACAAGTGTTATTGCATTTGTTTTCTTTTCATTATCCACAGCTAGATTCATTGCATGTGTGTTCTTTTCACAGAACTCCTATGGATCCACCAGAGTTCATTGCATGTGTGTTCTTTTCATAGACCACATATGGATCAACCAGAGTTCATTGCATGTATGTTCTTTTCATAGACCACATATGGATCCACTAGTGTTCATTGCATGTGTGTTCTTTTCACAAACCACCTATGGATCCTGTAGTGTCATTGCATGTGTGTTCTTTTTACAAACCACAACTAGAGTCATTGCATGTATGTTCTTTTGATCGACCACATATGGATCCAATAGACTTCACTGCACGTGTGTTCTTTTCATAGACCACCTATGGATCCAGCAGTGTCATTGCATGTGTGTTCTTTTCATTAACCACATATGGATCCACCAGTGTGATTGTATGTGTGTTCTTCTCATAAACCACATATCGATCCACCAGAGTTCATTCCATGTGTTTTTTTCACAAATCACAGCTAGAGTCATTGCATGTGTGTTATTTTCACAAAGCACATATGGATCCAACAGAGTGGCATTGCATGTCTATTCTTTTCATTGACCACATATGGATCCACCAGAGTTCATTGCATGTCTGATCTTTTCACAGACCACATATGGATCCACCAAAGTTCATTGCATATCTGTTCTTTTAACAGACCACATATTGATCCAACAGAGTTCATTGCATGTGTGTTCTTTGCACAAACCACATATTGATCCACCAGTTTCATTGCATGTGTGTTCTTTTCATTAACCACATATAGATCCACCAGAGTTCCTTACATGTATGTTCTTTTCATAGACCACATATGGATCCACAAGAATTCATTGCATGTGTGTTCTTTTCACAAACCACATATGGATCCACTAGTGTCATTGCATGTGTGTTCTTCTCACAAACCACATATGGATCCACCAGTGTCATTGCATGTGTGTTCTTCTCACAAACCAAATATGGATCCACTTGTCATTGCATGTGTGTTCTTCTCACAAACAACATATGGATCCACCAGTGTCATTGCATGTGTGTTCTCCTCATAAACCACATATGGATCCACTAGCGTCATTACATGTCTGTTCTTTTAACATACCACATATGGATCCACCAGAGTTCATTGCATGTGTGTTCTTTTCATTAACCACAGCCATATTCATTGCATGTGTGTTCTTTTCACAAACCACCTATGGATCCACCAGAGTTCAGTGCATGTGTGCTCTTCTCACAAACCGCATATGGATCCACCATAGTTCATTGCATGTCTATTCTTTTCACAAACAACCTATGGATCCCCTAGTGTCATTGCATGTGTGTTCTATTCACAAACCACAACTAGAGTCATTGCATGTATATTCTTTTCACAAACCACCTATGGATCCCCTAGTGTCATTGCATGTGTGTTCTTTTCACAAACCACAACTAGAGTCATTGCATGTATATTCTTTTCATAGACCACCTATGGATCCGCCAGAGTTCATTGCATGTGTGTTCTTTTCATACACCACACAGGGAGCTACCAGAGTTCATTGCATGTGTGTTATTTTCACAGACCACATATGGATCCACCAGAATCATTGCATGTCTATTCTTTTCATAGACCACATATGGATCCAACAAAGTTCATTGCATGTGTGTTCTTTTCAAGAACCACCTATGGATCCACCAGTGTCATTTCATGTGTGTTCTTTTCATTAACCACATATGGATCCACCAGAGTTCATTGCTTGTATGTTCTTTTAATAGACCACATATGGATCCACCAGAATTTGTTGCATGTGTGTTCTTTTCACAAACCACATATGGATCCACTAGTGTTATTGCATGTGTGTTCTTCTCACAAACCACATATGGATTCACCAGAGTCATTGCATGTGTGTTCTTCTCACAAACCACATTTGGATCCACCAGTGTCACTACATGTGTGTTCTTTTCATTACCACAGCTAGAGTCATTGCATTTGTGTTCTTTTCACAAACTAGCTATGGATCCACCAGTGCCATTGTATGTGTGTTCTTCTCAGAAACCACATATGGATCCACCAGAGTTCATTGCATGTCTGTTCTTTTCACGAACCACCTATGGATCCCCTAGTGTCATTGCATGTGTGTTCTTTTCAGAAACCACAACTAGAGTCATTGCATGTATGTTCTTTTCATAGACCACATATGGATCCAACAGAGTTCATTACATGTGTGTTCTTTTTGCAAACCACCTATGGATCCACCAGTGCCATTGCATGTGTGATCTTTTCATTAACCACATATGGATCCACCAGTATCGTTGCATGTGTGTTCTTCTCACAAAAACATATGGATCCACCAGAGTTCATTGCATGTGCGTTCTTTTTCACAAACCACAGCTAGAGTCATTGCATGTGTGTTCTTTTCACAAACCACATATGGATCCAACAGAGTGTCATTGCATGTCTGTTCTTTTCATAGACCACATGTGGATCCACCAGAGATCATTGCATGTCTGTTCTTTTCACATACCACATATGGATCGACCAGAGTTCATTGCATGTCTGTTCTTTTAACAGACCACATATGAATCCACCAGAGTTCATTGCATGTGTGTTCTTTTCACAGACCACCTATGGATCCACCAGAGTTCATTGCATGTGTGTTCTTTTCACAAACCACAACTAGAGTCATTGCATGTGTGTTCTTTCCACAGACCACATTTGGATCCACCAGAGTTCATTGCATGTCTGTTCTTTTCACAAACCACATATGGATCCACTAGAGTTCATTGCATGTGTGTTCTTCACACACGCCACATATGGATCCACCAGTTTCATTGCATGTGTGTTCTTCTCACAAACCACATATGGATCCACCAGTGTCATTAAATGTGTGTTCTTTTCATTAACCATAGCTACAGTCATTGCATGTGTGTTCTTTCCACAAACCACATATGAATCCACCAAAGTTCAGTGCATCTGTGTTCTTTTCACAAACCACATATGGATCCCTCCAGAGTTCATTGCATGTATGTTCTTTTCACAAACCACCTATAGATCTCTTAGTGTCATTGCATATGTATGTCCTTTTCATAGACCACCTATGGATCCATCAGAGTTCATTGCATGTTTGTTCTTTTCATACACCACATATGGATCCACCAGAGTTCATTACATGTCTGTTCTTTTCACATACCACATATGGATCCACCAGAGTTCATTGCATGTCTCTTCTTTTCATAGACCACATATGGATCCACCAAAGTTCATTGCATCTGTGTTCTTTTCACAAACCACCTACGGATCCACAAGTGTCATTACATGTGTGTTCTTTTTCATTAACCACATATGGATCCACCAGAGTTCATTGCATGTATGTTCTTTTAATAGACCACATATGGATCCACCAGAATTCGTTGCATGTGTGTTCTTTTCACAAACCAGATATGGATCCACTAGTCTCATTGCATGTGTGTTATTCTCACAAACCACATATGGATAAACCAGAGTCATTGCATGTGTGTTATTCTCACAAACCACATATGGATCCACCAGTGTCATTACATGTGTGATCTTTTCATTAACCACAACTAGAGTCATTGCATGTGTGTTCTTTTCACGAACTAGCTATGGATCCACCAGTGTCATTGTATGTGTGTTCTTCTCAGAAACCACATATGGATCCACCAGAGTTCATTGCATGTCTGTTCTTTTCACGAACCACCTATGGATCCCCTAGTGTCATTGCATGTGTGTTCTTTTCACAAACCACAACTAGAGTCATTGCAAGTATGTTATTTTCATAGACCACATATGGATCCAACAGAGTTCACTACATGCGTGTTCTTTTTGGAAACCATCTATGGATCCACCAGTGTCATTGCATGTGTGATCTTTTCATTAACCACATATGGATCCACCAGTATCGTTGCATGTGTGTTCTTCTCACAAACAACATATGGATCCACCAGAGTTCATTGCATGTGCGTTCTTTTCACAAACCATAGCTAGAGTCATTGCATGTGTGTTCTTTTCACAAACCACATATGGATCCAACAGAGTGTCATTGCATGTCTGTTCTTTTCATAGACCACATGTGGATCCACCAGAGTTCATTGCATGTTTGTTCTTTTCACATACCACATATAGATCCACTAGAGTTCATTGCATGTCTGTTCTTCTAAAAGACCACATATGAATCCACCAGAGTTCATTGCATGTGTGTTCTTTTCACAGACCACCTATGGATCCACCAGAGTTCATTGCATGTGTGTTCTTTTCAAAAACCACAACTAGAGTCATTGGATGTGTGTTCTTTCCGCATACCACATATGGATCCACCATAGTTCATTGCATGTCTGTTATTTTCACAAACCACCTATGGATCCACTAGAGTTCATTGCATGTGTGTTCTTTGAAGGGAATATGCCCGAGAGGCAATAATAAAGGGGTTATTATCTTATTCCATGTTTATGATAAATGTTTATTTTACATGCTAGAATTGTATTGATCGGAAACATCAATACATGTGTGTTTAATAAACAAAAAGGGTTCCTAGTTATGCCTCTCTTATAGACTAGCTTGTTGATTAACAAGATGATCAAGGTTTCCTGATCATGGACATTGGATGTTGTTAATAACAAGGTCACACCATTGGTGGAATGATGTGATGAACATTCATCCGAAGTATCGCATTACGATCGAGTCATTATGTTTATATTGCTATAACATCATACGAATTAATCTTTATCCTTAGACCATGAGATCATGTTAATTGTTAACATCGGAAGAGTATCTTGATAACATCAAACGTCACACCATAACAGGGTGACTATAAAGGTGGGTTCAGTGCTATGAAGGTGTTATGTTGAGGCTCATGGATCAAGAGTGGGATTTGTCCATCCCGATGACGGATAGATATACTCTGGGCCCTCTCGGTGATATCACATTGAAATAGCTTGCAAGCAAGTGATGTGATCACTAGAATGTTATATCACGGGAACGAGAAAAGAGTGCATGCCGGTAACGAGATCAAACTAGGTATGGAGATACCAATGATCGAATCTCGGACATGTAATATACCGCGGGACAAAGGGATTTAGGTACTAGCGTTAAAGGTTCTCACGATCACAGAAGTCATCGTTGAATGTGTAGGAGTCAGTATGGATCTGCAGGTCCCGCTGCTGATTATTGATCGGAGAGGGGTCTCGATCATATACGCATTATTCATGACTGTAGGTGACACACTTAAGGGATACCGACACCGGTTAGAGTAAATATGTTTCAGATAAAGATTTAAGAAAGCTGGAATTATTTCAATGAACGAAACTATTTGGTGAAATTCTGATATTGGTCTTTGCATGTAATATTGAAATGTTAGGGGTTTTATGTGAATGTTTGTTAATTAAAGTAATTAACAAAATTCTGAATAAAAATAATAAAGAGTTTTATTAAATGAGAGAGCATTAAATTTGGAGAAATTTAATGCATTTAAAATCAGACTTTAAAGAGAATGTGAAGGGCAAATTTATGTGGAGGAGTTACCACCACATGAATGGAGGAGGTGAAGAGTCACCTCCTCCATGCGCAAACCATGAAGGAGGGCACCCCTCCTCCTATAAAACCACCTCCTCACTTCTCACACACACCCTCCTTCCTTGTGAAGGATCTCTCTCCCCTCTAGTATTATTTCCCCATGGTCTCGGATTAGTGAGATACATGTTCGGTGGCTTTATCTGGAAAGGAGTTGCTGCTTCCGCTGCTTTCTGGAAGCGAGGGGCGGAGGTTGTCGGGTACCGGACATGTGTGCGATCACGGATGCACGCTACTTTGCGGTGCTAGACTTGGTGGTCTTTGGAGCTGGATCGATGGGCGTCTTTGGGCCGGACTGCTGGACTTCATCACGATCTTGAGATCGGCAAGTGTACGACTACATCAACCACGAG
This sequence comes from Avena insularis, assembly GCA_023614405.1. Classification (NCBI taxonomy): domain Eukaryota; kingdom Viridiplantae; phylum Streptophyta; class Magnoliopsida; order Poales; family Poaceae; genus Avena; species Avena insularis. The sequence goes on from CM042692.1 coordinate 231,370,701, forward strand.
TTCCTACTCGTTAACAAATCTCGTTGTCTACGACGGTAAGTTCTTGTTTCCACCCGTTGCTTTGTACCTAGTAGATAGATCTTCGCGTGTAGTTCACACCGTAGGAAAAATTTTGTTTTCTATGTTGTGGACCCAACAGTGGTATCAGAGCCTGATCTATGCGTAGGTGCTTAGCACGGGTAGTACACATATGTTGATATGTGGGCGATGATGATCATGTTATTGCATCTTCTATGTATTTTGGATATTGGTGGCATAGTGGGATGGGCGGCCGGACCAACCTTACATGTCATCGTACATGAGACCGGTTCCACGACGACATGCAACTAGTTTTTGCATAAGTGGTGGTGTCTGTCTCTCCTACTATAGTCAATATCTGATTACAACGAGTTGCTAATAACTTGGTTATCCTCGTTGTGGTTCATGTTCGTAGGTAAGAATGGTTCTATCTCCGAAAGCCCTAAGCCACGTAAAACTTGCAATTGATAAATTAGAGGTGTCTAGTTTAGATTGTTGCTGGGCTAGTGTATTGATATGGTATTGTTGTAAGTAGATGTATGATAGATACTCTTACAACACACTCAACGTGTAAGTTCCATAGACCTTGGCCTTACGCACAAAGGAATGATAGAGATCATACCACGATGCAAGTGATAGAGATCAAATGCATGAACCATATCATCTCACTTTACACATTAGATGTTAGCATCTTATACTGCTAGTTTGGCGCTTTCTGTAGCATTGTAAGATGATCCCTCTTTTAGATATCAAGATAAAAATGTGTTCTTCCTTAAGTATGCACCGTTCTATGGATCATGTTTCGAGACATCACGTGATGATCGGGTGTTCTCAACTCTACGCTTTCATGCAATGGGTGTAAGACAATTTTACACACGCGAATACTAAGGTTCTTACTTGGCGAGCCTAGCATGTACAGACATGGCCTCGGAACAAGGACCGAAAGGTTAAGCATGAGTCACATAGTTGATGTGATGACCATATTGATGCTCGCCTTTGAAGCTACACCGACTCACGTGATGATCGGACTTGGTGTAGTGGATTTGGTTCATGTAATCACCAAAAAGGCACGAGGGATGTCGTTTTTGAGTGGGAGTTCATTTCTAATTTGGATTAGTCGAACTCAATTTCTCATAAACTAAATCGAAGTGAATTTGCATAATTTGTTGTAGTCATTCGTACATTCACTACCTTATGCTTAGTTTTTATTTGAGATAATAGAACTACAGAATTCTAGATATTTACTTTACGAACTAGTATCGTATTGTTTTGAATGTCAATTTAAAGTTTATAAGTCCTATTGCAAACTTTCAGCAAACTCTATTTACTCCATGAAGTTTAATAAGTAGTATTAAATCAAGAGTAAGAATTCCAATGTTAGTATCTAAAGTATCACGTTTGCCTCCATGATCATTGATATTCAAAAAGTTGTTTTAATATCAAGATTATATTGGAGCTGAAAATTGTTTCAGAAACCATCATGTGTGAAAGATATTGTGATATCTGAAACAATGTTTTTGGTTGCATTATGATAGAGTATAATTTAGCAAAATACATGTTCTCATATTGTATGAGAATTTGTGAAGGATGGAGATGCTAGGCATCCGAATCTACCAAAAAGGTTTTGGGAACTGATATTATACTCGCGATTCTTCCTTATAGGCTATAGTAGCTTGATCATGAAAGTTGTAGTGATAAGGATGAATAGAAGATGTAAGTAAAATGTTTACTACACTAATAGATTACTAAAGAATGGATTTTTGAAAGAACACCAAACATTTGATGATGGTGATCCACTTCAAAGTGCAAGTCCAAAGGTATTAGTATTTGACTATATACGCATTGTACCATGTGTCATGTTGATGACACCACTATTGATGTTGATAGATTCTTTTAAAAGAAAAGGAATTGCTTAAAGAGAATCTATAAAATATTTGGCAGAAAATAAAAGGTTGGAGATGTCCAACTTAGGTATATAGAAGATATACATGTTATGGCTATATTCCTTGCTTGTTAAACAATGTGGTTCTTAGGTATTGGATACCGGTATTGGATACCGAATTGGTTGGTATGAAGTGTCATACAGCACAACGCAATTCATGAACTACAATGGCCTAAGTAACCAGCAAAAGAATGAGTAATGATGTTCATCGAAAACTGTAGAGGCCTCAACCTGATAAGGTTGATCCCTCCTGTGTTTACAATGCTAGTCCCTGGATCAATAGCTAGCATCCACAGTTAAGATGTAATATCAAGAAACAAAGGTCATAATATAACTTTATAACCAGGAATAACATAAGTTTATTACATCAAACATAGCTCATTTGGCTATTACATTACATTGTAGCGGAATAACTATAAGCATGGAGTCCTTCATCTTCAAAGTGCCACAGGCAGATGTTGGTTGTAGACTTTGTAATCCTAATCAATCAATCTTCTCTAAAACAATCAAACCTGCAACATTACAAGTTACAGCCAAAAGGGTCAATACATTTGAATTGTATTGGCAAGTGATACTATAATAGTATGGTGGAGTCTATCATCTATATGCATTTGGCTAAGTGGAGTTGAGGCTTGCATTGCTCAAAATAGATTTTTCCTTAACCTTTGAAAATACTAAGTTTTTGCTTTGATAAAATCATTTTCCTCAATCAAAGATTGAAGATCCTTTACAAGGCATCTCTCAATCAAAGATTGAAGATTTCAAACAACCGTTGTTCAAACCACAAGATTTTATTTATAAGTTGGAGTGATGAGATTCTTGATTGCTTCCATGTCTTGATGCTCAAATTGTCCTTTACCAGGGACATGGCTAAGTACTTAGATTTTACACTCTGCAGAGGTGGTGCACTTTCCCCACAAGACTTGGTTTCCCAAGACAAGATCTTTCAGAAGCCTTCTCTTAGACCAACATGGACGCGTTCCCACCTATCAAACACCCACCACCCACTGTCCATTTGGCTAAGTTCTTGCAACCTATATGATCATGGCAGAGCCCATATAGCCAAGTGGTTGCACTTGAAGCTTCTCAACATTTGACATCTCAAATCTCTTTGTTCCTGGGTGGCCATCCACAAGTGAGATACACAAGGTCAACCATAAACATGGGCCTTGTGAACCACTCAACCAAAAACCACCAAGCAAGTCCCATTCCACCCAGGTGATTCATTAACTTAGTTGTTTTGTTAAACAAAACATAAGTCCTCAGACTTAGAGATTTTCCATAGTGTGAATATATTTTCCTCCCATGTTTTCTATTAGCTAGGCTAAGCTTTATAGTAGTAGGAATCTTAACTTAGGAAAATCCTACTAAGGATTCATCTACTAGGTTTTCCTATAGCAAGGTTTATACTTAGCAAAATAAAATCCATGCAAGTTTTACTTAGAGAAATCACTAATGCATAGTGAAAGTAATGGGACAAAAGTATGAACCATCACTTGCCTTTTTGGTAGGGAATGGTGGTTCACTCCTTGATCTTGCTAGTCTCACACTTCTCTAACTTCACTACAAGTCAATCAAGCAAACACAAAATCAACTAACATTCCAAACCAATAACCACTCAAACAAATTCATACACACAAGACAATGGAAACTAATTCATGCTTGGGAGCATGCACAAGATAGTTTTATTTTTGCAAAGAGGGTGTCTATTGGATTTCTAAACTTTGTATGATCCAAATTGGTCATTTACCAAAGTGGCAAAGTCATTTGCAAAGAGGTTTCACTTCAAAACCATTTTCAAAACAAAGTATCATTTTATGTGGTGTAGAAAATATTTTTACTAAGGCATTAACCTATAGGGTTCACCAAATATGTTTTCAAATCACAAAACTTGGTGTTTAGGGTCAGAGGTTTTAAGACAAAACACTTCCCAAAAAGTTTTCTTCAAAAACCATTTTTAATAATTAAACCACATTTCTATTTGACTAGAAATGGTTTTAATTCAAAGAATCATATTTTTATTTCACCAAATACATTTTTGAGTCCACAAAGTGTTTCCTAGGGTCAGTAGGTTTGGTCCAAAATATTTTCCCAAAATTTTCCATTCAAAACCATTTTCATAAACAAATCAATAGTTTTATTTAGCTAGAAATGAACTAAACCAATTAATCCATTCTAAACTTTTCCAAATTCATTTTCCAAAACATGGGTTGGTTCCTAGGGTCAGTAAGGTTACAACAATCCATTTTGCAAAGGTTTTAACCCTAAAATCATTTTTAAATAATTTTTATACTCTAAACAAGCTCACAAAAGAATCTGCAAAAACAAGCAAACTAACAGATACTATTTGCTAAACTAAGGGCAGGGTTGGTTAGGTCTTGCTCTCCTGAATCCAACGACATAAAATTTGTAATTTTTGGACGTGTGGATCCAAAGTTACAAGGGTTTCAAAGTTACAAACAAATTTGTTTTCAAATCTGTTTTTAAACAGAACAGTGACACGCGGCGCTTCGCTATTCGCGGGTACCGGTTCGGCCGGATCGGCAACGCGGTGCGTTGGATCTAACTAGATCGTGTGGTCCAGAGAGCGTACCTCTTCGCGACTTAAGTGATCTATCGTAATCGTTCGATCCAGATCCTATGGGCCTAAACAATTGGCCATTAACTGGCGGCGCTGTGCGGCTGTGCGCGGCGGCGATGGGCAGACGGCAGCGGCGATGGTGAAATAGGAAACGAGGGAGGAGGGAAAAGTGCTCACCACGTTCGCAAGGGCCTGAGGAAGCTCGACGTGGTCTCCTAGGGTCAAGGGCGCTCGGGGTCCGCTGCAATTCCTCGCCGGAGTGGGGCTGCGCCTCGGCCAAGCTCAGTCGTCGTCGAGGACGGCGCTAGGGATCACCCGGAGACAAACGAAACACACAGTCAGGAGCGCAAGGACATGGCGAAGGTGTGTGCGTGAACGAGAGGGGTCGGGGTAGTCTGGTTTACCAGAGAGGTTCCGCCGGAGAAGAACCAGTCGCGGCGGCGTTTAGAAGCTGGTCGTTGCCGATGCTCTAGGGCGCCCGCGGTTGAGAGGAGGATGCTGGGAGATGCATCTGGGAGTGGGGAAGCTGCCAGCGTGCTCAGGGAGGCTCGGGACGGTGTCGAGTCGCCGGAATCGGCACCGGACTTTGTCGGAAAAGAGGGTGCTCGGGGAGGAAATTGGGGAGGTCTAAGGCGTGCCAGCGCGGGGTGTCAGAGGGGAAATATAGGGGAGACATGGGCGTTTCAACGTGCGTGATCAAGGCGAGGTAAAGGCGGGGCATTAAGGCGTATTGATCGCGCGGATTGAAGGCAGCAACGACAGCGAGGAGAGGGAGAGGGCGTGGTCGTCGTGGGGGTTGAAGACGATGGCTAGCAAAGTGGGACCGTTGCGTCAGCGAGGAGAGAGAGGAGGAGTGGGTCCCAGTTGTCTGTGACTGAGTGGGTTTCTTTTTCGGTGAATAACGGTTCGCTTCGTGAGAGAGAGAGGTGGGCTGGACTGGGCCTTAGTGGGCTGCTGGGCTGGGTCAGGTCCGAAGCTATATTTTTTTTCCTTCTGTAATCTTTTCTTTTTCTAAATCTAATTTCTGTTTTGAATTTCAAACTATCAAACAACATTCAAATTGATTCAAACAATCACCAAATTTCACAACTTTGAACTTGGTTCTGTTTATCAACATAAACCAAATTCTAAAAATAAAATAATAATTTTTTATTCTTTTTAGGATCCATTCTTTAATTAAATAAAATGGATCTTTAGTTTATTAATAAAATAGGGTTTGATTTAATTAATAAAATCTTCATTTGAAATCCAAATATTTTCAAAACCAAATCAGTAGGTTTTATTTGAAAATAAAGAATACTTGGAAAGCTTGTTGAAAACAAAATAACATTTTTGCTATAGGGTCCATTAATAATTAAATAAAATGGACCTTAGTTAATAAATCAAATAGGATTGGTTTTATTTAAATCTTTATTTTGCAATCTAGAATAAAACCAAAACACTTCGGTAGGTTTTATTTTGAGAATATAAAATACTTGGAAAACTTATTTTAAATAAATAAATAAGTTTTGATGTTTTGGAAATAGAAAAACCTTTATTAATAAAACTTGGATATTTAAATCCTTTTTATTTTATTTTAAATAAACCTCTACTATTTTAATCAAAGCAAAACCTTTTGTTTCAAAGTCTTGGCCAAGGTTTAATTTGGCTTTATAAAATAATCTTTATTTATAAATCCACCTTTTCTTTTGAAAACCAAAACTCTTTATTTAAAGATCCAAAATAGTGTTTCCAAAATATTTTATTTTCCTTTAATAAATGTTTTAACTTTTTAAATCCCTTTAGGTTTTAATTGTTCAAAATAGGTTTGAAGATTCCCATTGGATTTCAAAAAGTTTCAAGCAGGCCCTGAAAATCACCAAAGTTTTATTTTATTCATTTATTTTTCACATTACAAGATTTGGAAAATCTTGGGATGTGACAGGCTACCACCCTTAAAAGAAATCTCGTCCCGAGATTTGGGAAGGTTAGGGTTACAAGTTGGCTCAATACAACTAGGGTACTACCACCCTTAAAAATTTTCAAACAAAATTTACATAAGGCTGGTTTGGAGTCTTGGGCAACTTCTCGGGAACCATCTGCATTGGGTCCTTTGTTTCCACTCTGGGCTCATGGGCCAAGGTTGAGTTTCTCCATAGGCTTGTTCAACTTGTTCTTCATCTTTTACAGGCGTTGCTTGCATAATGCCACGGTTTTTACAATTGAAACAGTGGATGTCTTCAAGTTCCTTGCGTAGCTCTTGTGGACAAGTGGCTACATAGTGGCCTAGCTCTTTGCAGTTGTTGCACATCACTTGGTTAATTCCTTATTTTACGGTTCTCTGGGCACTCACTGGAGAAGTGTCCCATTTCCTTACATTTACGACATTGCACAAGGTTCATGTCTGGTCTTGGTTTCTTGGGTTTCTTTACTCCTATGAATTGGGTTGTCTTGTTTGGAGGTATAATTGGTCCTTTTCCTTTGCCAACAACATTCTTGGCATACTTGGATCCTTCTTGTTTCCTTTGTTCAACAATGGCATAGATGGGGCATTGGATAGGGACATGGTCGTTTCCTTCACAAAGGTAACAAGTAGCTTGAGAGGTAGGACATTGTCCAATAGGATGTTTCTCTTCACAGCTAGGTCATTGATCTTCATGCTCCTTGGAAGTATGGTCCTTGTCTCCACAAATATTGCATGCTTGGGTTCCTTCTAGAATAACATCTTTGTCATCCTTGTTGTCACAAACTCCTTGGGAAGAGTTGTCTCCCATGTTGATCATTTGGGTGACCATCTCTTGCAACAATTGGGATTGAAGTTTCAAAATCCTTTGTATGGATGGGTCTAGTCCATTGTTGTTGGCTAAAAGCTGAGTTGTCTCTTGGCTCAACTGGTTTTGGGTTGCTATAAGTTCTCTCATGTTGTCCTCTTGGTTGTTGTTGTCATCAACCTTGATGTTGGAGTCTCTTGGAGAAGTCATCTGTTTGGGTTGGATTGGGATTAGAATAGGCAAAAGATTTCTAGGGAAATAATTCTAATCACACACATCACAATTCACACAAGCAATGTGCAAGCAATCACAAACAAACATTCCACTCAAACAACAAAGTTTTCAAGCATATTTTTAGGCAACCAAAAATATTTTTGTTACACCACATAAGTTGGTGTGTTTGATTTTAACTATAAATGGTGGTCCATTTACATGGTTCATTTGTGATCTTTCCATCCTTCTTGGTTGATTCTTCTTTGCGTGAGATCATGGTTTCCTTGTAAAAAAATTCTTGGTCACAAAACTTCAAGGTAATGTTGATTCCTTCTAAGTTGTGTTTCCTTAGTCTTCAAGTCTTGGGCAAAATTTCTTGTATCATTTGTAGTCCTTAGGAATATCTAAGGTTGAAGTCCTTGTTGAATATGCTGAAGATGTTGAAGAAGTTGAAGTCATTAGAGTTGATGGAGTCCTTTGCACATGGTGAAGTCTTTGGTCATGGGGTAGGCTTTTCCATTAAGTTTGAAGTGGAAGAGATGTAGTGTTGAAATCAAAATGGTTGAGGAAAGAGTTTACAAGATTGTTTGTAAATAAGTTTTTGTAACAAACATAACTCCTATTTTCTAAGGGGTTTTGTCCAATCCTAGGTTTACAAATCCTACAGGCAACACAATGCTCTGATACCATCTTGTAGAGGCCGCAACCTGATAAGGTTGATCCCTCCTGTGTTTACAATGCTAGTCCTTGGATCAATAGCTAGCATCCACAGTTAAGATGTAATATCAAGAAACAAAGGTCATAATATAACTTTATAACCAGGAATAACATAAGTTTATTACATCAAACATAGCTCATTTGGCTATTACATTACATTGCAGCGAAATAACTATAAGCATGGAGTCCTTCATCTTCAAAGTGCCACAGGCAGATGTTGGTTGTAGACTTTGTAATCCTAATCAATCAATCTTCTCTAAAACAATCAAACCTGCAACATTACAAGTTACAGCCACAAGGGTCAATACATTTGAATTTTATTGGCAAGTGATACTATAATAGTATGGTGGAGTCTATCATCTATATGCATTTGGCTAAGTGGAGTTGAGGCTTGCATTGCTCAAAATAGATTTTTCCTTAACCTTTGAAAATACTAAGTTTTTGCTTTGATAAAATCATTTTCCTCAATCAAAGATTGAAGATCCTTTACAAGGCATCTCTCAATCAAAGATTGAAGATTTCAAACAACCCTTGTTCAAACCACAAGATTTTATTTATAAGTTGGAGTGATGAGATTCTTGATTGCTTCCATGTCTTGATGCTCAAATTGTCCTTTACCAGGGACATGGCTAAGTACTTAGATTTTACACTCTGCAGAGATGGTGCACTTTCCCCACAATACTTGGTTTCCCAAGACAAGATCTTTCAGAAGCCTTCCCTTAGACCAACATGGACGCGTTCCCACCTATCAAACACTACCACCCACTGTCCATTTGGCTAAGTTCTTGCAACCTATATGATAATGGTAGAGCCCATATTGCCAAGTGGTTGCACTTGAAGCTTCTCAACATTTGACATCTCAAATCTCTTTGTTCCTCGGTGGCCATCCACAAGTGAGATACACAAGGTCAACCATAAACATGGGCCATGTGAACCACTCAACCAAAAACCACCAAGCAAGTCCCATTCCACCCAGGTGATTCATTAACTTAGTTGTTTTGTTAAACAAAACATAAGTCCTCAGACTTAGAGATTTTTCCATAGTGTGAATATATTTTCCTCCCATGTTTTCTATTAGCTAGGCTAAGCTTGATAGTAGTAGGAATCTTAACTTAGGAAAATCCTACTAAGGATTCATCTACTAGGTTTTCCTATAGCAAGGTTTATACTTAGCAAAATAAAATCCATGCAAGTTTTACTTAGAGAAATCACTAATGCATAGTGAAAGTAATGGGACAAAAGTATGAAGCATCACTTGCCTTTTTGGTAGGGAATGGTGGTTCACTCCTTGATCTTGCTAGTCTCACACTTCTCTAACTTCACTACAAGTCAATCAAGCAAACACAAAATCAACTAACATTCCAAACCAATAACCACTCAAACAAATTCATACACACAAGACAATGGAAACTAATTCATGCTTGGGAGCATGCACAAGATAGTTTTATTTTTGCAAAGAGGGTCTCTATTGGATTTCTATACTTTGTATCATCCAAATTGGTCATTTACCAAAGTGGAAAAGTCATTTGCAAAGAGGTTTCACTTCAAAACCATTTTCAAAACAAAGTATCATTTTATGTGGTGTAGAAAATATTTTTACTAAGGCATTAACCTATAGGGTTCACCAAATATGTTTTCAAATCAAAAAACTTGGTGTTTAGGGTCAGAGGTTTTAAGACAAAACACTTCCCAAAAAGTTTTCTTCAAAAACCATTTTTAATAATTAAACCACATTTCTATTTGACTAGAAATGGTTTTAATTCAAAGAATCATATTTTTATTTCACCAAATACATTTTTGAGTCCACAAAGTGTTTCCTAGGGTCAGTAGGTTTGGTCCAAAATATTTTCCCAAAATTTTCCATTCAAAACCATTTTCATAAACAAATCAATAGTTTTATTTAGCTAGAAATGAACTAAACCAATTAATCCATTCTAAACTTTTCCAAATTCATTTTCCAAAACATGGGTTGGTTCCTAGGGTCAGTAAGGTCACAACAATCCATTTTGCAAAGGTTTTAACCCTAAAATCATTTTTAAATAATTTTTATACTCTAAACAAGCTCACAAAAGAATCTGCAAAAACAAGCAAACTAACAGATACTATTTGCTAAACTAAGGGCAGGGTTGGTTAGGTCTTGCTCTCCTGAATCCAACGACATAAAATTTGTAATTTTTGGACGTGTGGATCCAAAGTTACAAGGGTTTCAAAATTACAAACAAATTTGTTTTCAAATCTGTTTTAAGCGATGACAGTGACCTTGGTAACCGCTATTGGTACGGTTTGGCCGGATCGGCAACGCGGTGCGTTGGATCTAACTAGATCGTGTGGTCCAGAGAGCGTACCTCTTCGCGACTTAAGTGATCTATCGTAATCGTTCGATCCAGATCCTACAGGCCTAAACAATTGGCCATTAACTGGCGGCGCTGCGCGGCTGTGCGTGGCGGCAATGGGCAGACAGCGGCGGCGATGGTGAAATAGGAAACGAGGGAGGAGGGAAAAGTGCTCACCATGTTCGCAAGGGCCTAAGGAAGCTCGACGTGGTCTCCTAGGGTCAAGGGCGCTCGGGGTCCGCTGCAATTCCTCACCGGAGTGGGGCTGCGCCTCGGCCAAGCTCAGTCGTCGTTGAGGACGGCGCTAGGGATCACCCGGAGACAAACGAAACACACAGTCAGGAGCGCAAGGACACGGCGAAGGTGTGTGCGTGAACGAGAGGGGTCAGGGTAGTCTGGTTTACTAGAGAGGTTCCGCCGGAGAAGAACCAGTCGCGGCGGCGTTTAGAAGCTGGTCGTTGCCGACGCCTGCAAGCCAGCGGTTGAGGAGGATCTTTGGGAGATGCGTCTAGGAGTGGGGAAGCTGCCAGCGTGCTCAGGGAGGCTCGGGACGGTGTCGAGTCGCCGGAATCGGCACCGGACTTCGTCGGAACAGAGGGTGCTCGGGGAGGAAATTGGGGAGGTCTAAGGCGTGCCAGCGCGGGGTGTCAGAGGGAAATATAGGGGAGACATGGGCGTTTCAACCTGCGTGATCAAGGCGAGGTAAAGACGCGGCATTAAGGCGTATTGATCGCGCGGATTGAAGGCAGCAACGGCAGCGAGGAGAGGGCGTGGTCGTCGTGGGGTTTGAAGACGATGGCTAGCGAAGTGGGACCGTTGCGTCAGCGAGGAGAGAGAGGAGTGGGTCGGTTATGCGATGAGTGGGTTTCTTTTGGTGAATAATAGTTAAACCGTGAGAGAGAGGTGGGCTGGACTGGGCCTTAGTGGGCTGCTGGGCTGGGTCAGGTCCGAAGCTATATTTTTTTTCCTTCTGTAATCTTTTCTTTTTCTAAATCTAATTTCTGTTTTGAATTTCAAACTATCAAACAACATTCAAATTGATTCAAACAATCACCAAACTTCACAACTTTGAACTTGGTTCTGTTTATCAACATAAACCAAATTCTAAAAATAAAATAATAATTTTTTATTCTTTTTAGGATCCATTCTTTAATTAAATAAAATGGATCTTTAGTTTATTAATAAAATAGGGTTTGATTTAATTAATAAAATCTTCATTTGAAATCCAAATATTTTCAAAACCAAATCAGTAGGTTTTATTTGAAAATAAAGAATACTTGGAAAGCTTGTTTAAAACAAAATAACATTTTTGCTATAGGGTCCATTAATAATTAAATAAAATGGACCTTAGTTAATAAATCAAATAGGATTGGTTTTATTTAAATCTTTATTTTGAAATCTAGAATAAAACCAAAACACACCGTTAGGTTTTATTTTGAGAATATAAAATACTTGGAAAACTTATTTTAAATAAATAAGTTTTGATGTTTTGGAAATAGTAAAACCTTTATTAATAAAACTTGGATATTTAAATCCTTTTTATTTTATTTTAAATAAACCTCTACTATTTTAATCAAAGCAAAACCTTTTGTTTCAAAGTCTTGGCCAAGGTTTAATTTGGCTTTATAAAATAATCTTTATTTATAAATCCACCTTTTCTTTTGAAAACCAAAACTCTTTATTTAAAGATCCAAAATAGTGTTTCCAAAATATTTTATTTTCCTTTAATAAATGTTTTATCTTTTTAAATCCCTTTAGGTTTTAATTGTTCAAAATAGGTTTGAAGATTCCCATTGGATTTCAAAAAGTTTCAAGCAGGCCCTGAAAATCACCAAAGTTTTTTTTTATTCATTTATTTTTCACATTACAAGATTTGGAAAATCTTGGGATGTGACAGGCTACCACCCTTAAAAGAAATCTCGTCCCGAGATTTGGGAAGGTTAGGGTTACAAGTTGGCTCAATACAACTAGGGTACTACCACCCTTAAAAAATTTCAAACAAAATTTACATAAGGCTGGTTTGGAGTCTTGGGCAACTTCTCGGGAACCATCTGCATTGGGTCCTTTGTTTCCACTCTGGGCTCATGGGCCAAGGTTGAGTTTCTCCATAGGCTTGTTAAACTTGTTCTTCATCTTTTCTGGGCAGTTGCTTGCATAATGCCCTGGGTTTTTGCAATTGAAACAGTGGATGTCTTCAAGTTCCTTGCATAGCTCTTGTGGACAAGTGGCTACATAGTGGCCTAGCTCTTTGCAGTTGTTGCACATCACTTGGTTAATTCCCTTATTTTTCTGGTTCTCTGGGCACTCACTGGAGAAGTGTCCCATTTCCTTACATTTACGACATTGCACAAGGTTCATGTCTGGTCTTGGTTTCTTGGGTTTCTTTAGTCCTGTGAATTGGGTTGTCTTGTTTGGAGGTATAAGTGGTCCTTTTCCTTTGCCATCAACATTCTTGGCATACTTGGATCCTTCTTGTTTCCTTTGTTCAACAATGGCATAGATGGGGCATTGGATAGGGACATGGTCGTTTCCTTCACAAAGGTAACAAGTAGCTTGAGAGGTAGGACATTGTCCAATAGGATGTTTCTCTTCACAGCTAGGTCATTGATCTTCATGCTCCTTGGAAGTATGGTCCTTGTCTCCACAAATATTGCATGCTTGGGTTCCTTCTAGAATAACATCTTTGTCATCCTTGTTGTCACAAACTCCTTGGGAAGAGTTGTCTCCCATGTTGATCATTTGGGTGACCATCTCTTGCAACAATTGGGATTGAAGTTTCAAAATCCTTTGTATGGCTGGGTCTAGTCCATTGTTGTTGGCTAAAAGCTGAGTTGTCTCTTGGCTCAACTGGTTTTGGGTTGCTATAAGTTCTCTCATGTTGTCCTCTTGGTTGTTGTTGTTGTCATCAACCTTGATGTTGGAGTCTCTTGGAGAAGTCATCTGTTTGGGTTGGATTGGGATTAGAATAGGCAAAAGATTTCTAGGGAAATAATTCTAATCACACACATCACAATTCACACAAGCAATGTGCAAGCAATCACAAACAAACATTCCACTCAAACAACAAAGTTTTCAAGCATATTTTTAGGCAACCAAAAATATTTTTGTTACACCACATAAGTTGGTGTGTTTGATTTTAACTATAAATGGTGGTCCATTTACATGGTTCATTTGTGATCTTTCCATCCTTCTTGGTTGATTCTTCTTTGCATGAGATCATGGTTTCCTTGTAAAAAAAATTCTTGGTCACAAAACTTCAAGGTAATGTTGATTCCTTCTAAGTTGTGTTTCCTTAGTCTTCAAGTCTTGGGCAAAATTTCTTGTATCATTTGTAGTCCTTAGGAATATCTAAGGTTGAAGTCCTTGTTGAATATGCTGAAGATGTTGAAGAAGTTGAAGTCATTAGAGTTGATGGAGTCCTTTGCACATGGTGAAGTCTTTGGTCATGGGGTAGGCTTTTCCATTAAGTTTGAAGTAGAAGAGATGTAGTGTTGAAATCAAAATGGTTGAGGAAAGATTTTACAAGATTGTTTGTAAATAAGTTTTTGTAACAAACACAACTCCTATTTTCTAAGGGGTTTTGTCCAATCCTAGGTTTACAAATCCTACAGGCAACACAATGCTCTGATACCATCTTGTAGAGGCCTCAACCTGATAAGGTTGATCCCTCCTGTGTTTACAATGCTAGTCCTTGGATCAATAGCTAGCATCCACAGTTAAGATGTAATATCAAGAAACAAAGGTCATAATATAACTTTATAACCAGGAATAACATAAGTTTATTACATCAAACATAGCTCATTTGGCTATTACATTACATTGCAGCGGAATAACTATAAGCATGGAGTCCTTCATCTTCAAAGTGCCACAGGCAGATGTTGGTTGTAGACTTTGTAATCCTAATCAATCAATCTTCTCTAAAACAATCAAACCTGCAACATTACAAGTTACAGCCACAAGGGTCAATACATTTGAATTGTATTGGCAAGTGATACTATAATAGTATGGTCGAGTCTATCATCTATATGCATTTGGCTAAGTGGAGTTGAGGCTTGCATTGCTCAAAATAGATTTTTCCTTAACCTTTGAAAATACTAAGTTTTTGCTTTGATAAAATCATTTTCCTCAATCAAAGATTGAAGATCCTTTACAAGGCATCTCTCAATCAAAGATTGAAGATTTCAAACAACCCTTGTTCAAACCACAAGATTTTATTTATAAGTTGGAGTGATGAGATTCTTGATTGCTTCCATGTCTTGATGCTCAAATTGTCCTTTACCAGGGACATGGCTAAGTACTTAGATTTTACACTCTGCAGAGGTGGTGCACTTTCCCCACAAGACTTGGTTTCCCAAGACAAGATCTTTCAGAAGCCTTCCCTTAGACCAACATGGACGCGTTCCCACCTATCAAACACTACCACCCACTGTCCATTTGGCTAAGTTCTTGCAACCTATATGATCATGGCAGAGCCCATATTGCCAAGTGGTTGCACTTGAAGCTTCTCAACATTTGACATCTCAAATCTCTTTGTTCCTGGGTGGCCATCCACAAGTGAGATACACAAGGTCAACCATAAACATGGGCCTTGTGAACCACTCAACCAAAAACCACCAAGCAAGTCCCATTCCACCCAGGTGATTCATTAACTTAGTTGTTTTGTTAAACAAAACATAAGTCCTCAGACTTAGAGATTTTCCATAGTGTGAATATATTTTCCTCCCATGTTTTCTATTAGCTAGGCTAAGCTTGATAGTAGTAGGAATCTTAACTTAGGAAAATCCTACTAAGGATTCATCTACTAGGTTTTCCTATAGCAAGGTTTATACTTAGCAAAATAAAATCCATGCAAGTTTTACTTAGAGAAATCACTAATGCATAGTGAAAGTAATGGGACAAAAGTATGAACCATCACTTGCCTTTTTGATAGGGAATGGTGGTTCACTCCTTGATCTTGCTAGTCTCACACTTCTCTAACTTCACTACAAGTCAATCAAGCAAACACAAAATCAACTAACATTCCAAACCAATAACCACTCAAACAAATTCATACACACAAGATAATGGAAACTAATTCATGCTTGGGAGCATGCACAAGATAGTTTTATTTTTGCAAAGAGGGTCTCTATTGGATTTCTAAACTTTGTATGATCCAAATTGGTCATTTACCAAAGTGGCAAAGTCATTTGCAAAGAGGTTTCACTTCAAAACCATTTTCAAAACAAAGTATCATTTTATGTGGTGTAGAAAATATTTTTACTAAGGCATTAACCTAAAGGGTTCACCAAATATGTTTTCAAATCACAAAACTTGGTGTTTAGGGTCAGAGGTTTTAAGACAAAACACTTCCCAAAAAGTTTTCTTCAAAAACCATTTTTAATAATTAAACCACATTTCTATTTGACTAGAAATGGTTTTAATTCAAAGAATCATATTTTTATTTCACCAAATACATTTTTGAGTCCACAAAGTGTTTCCTAGGGTCAGTAGGTTTGGTCCAAAATATTTTCCCAAAATTTTCCATTCAAAACCATTTTCATAAACAAATCAATAGTTTTATTTAGCTAGAAATGAACTAAACCAATTAATCCATTCTAAACTTTTCCAAATTCATTTTCCAAAACATGGGTTGGTTCCTAGGGTCACTAAGGTCACAACAATCCATTTTGCAAAGGTTTTAACCCTAAAATCATTTTTAAATAATTTTTATACTCTAAACTAGCTCACAAAAGAATTTGCAAAAACAAGCAAACTAACAGATACTATTTGCTAAACTAAGGGCAGGGTTGGTTAGGTCTTGCTCTCCTGAATCCAACGACATAAAATTTGTAATTTTTGGACGTGTGGATCCAAAGTTACAAGGGTTTGAAAATTACAAACAAATTTGTTTTCAAATTTGTTTTTAAACAGAACGGTGACACGCGGCGCTTCGCTATTCGCGGGTACCGGTTCGGCCGGATCGGCAACACGGTGCGTTGGATCTAACTATATCGTGTGGTCCAGAGAGCGTACCTCTTCGCGACTTAAGTGATCTATCGTAATCGTTCGATCCAGATCCTACGGGCCTAAAAAATTGGCCATTAACTGGCGGCGCTACTGGTGTCTTGTGGCGCAATGGCGGCGATGGTGAAATAGGAAACGAGGGAGGAGGGAAAAGTGCTCACCACATTCGCAAGGGCCTGAGGAAGCTCGACGTGGTCTCCTAGGGTCAAGGGCGCTCGGGGTCCGCTGCAATTCCTCGCCGGAGTGGGGCTGCGCCTCGGCCAAGCTCAGTCGTCGTCGAGGACGGCGCTAGGGATCACACGGAGACAAACGAAACACAGAGTCAGGAGCGCAAGGACACGGCGAAGGTGTGTGCGTGAACGAGAGGGGTCGGGGTAGTCTGGTTTACCAGAGAGGTTCCGCCGGAGAAGAACCAGTCGCGGCGGCGTTTAGAAGCTGGTCGTTGCCGACGCTCTGGGGCGCCCGCGGTTGAGAGGAGGATGCTGGGAGATGCGTCTAGGAGTGGGGAAGCTGCCAGCGTGCTCAGGGAGGCTCGGGACTGTTTCGAGTCACCGGAATCGGCACCGGACTTCGTCGGAACAGAGGGTGCTCGGGGAGGTCTAAGGCGTGCCAGCGCGGGGTGTCAGAGGGGAAATATAGGGGAGACATGGGCGTTTCAACCTGCGTGATCAAGGCGAGGTAAAGGCGCGGCATTAAGGCGTATTGATCGCGCGGATTGAAGGCAGCAACGGCAGCGAGGAGAGGGCATGGTCGTCGTGGGGGTTGAAGATGATGGCTAGCGAAGTGGGACCGTTGCGTCAGCGAGGAGAGAGAGGAGGAGTGGGTCCCGGTTGTCTGTGACTGAGTGGGTTTCTTTTTCGGTGAATAACGGTTCGCTTCGTGAGAGAGAGAGGTGGGCTGGACTGGGCCTTAGTGGGCTGCTGGGCTGGGTCAGGTCCGAAGCTATATTTTTTTCCTTATGTAATCTTTTCTTTTTCTAAATCTAATTTCTGTTTTGAATTTCAAACTATCAAACAACATTCAAATTGATTCAAACAATCACCAAATTTCACAACTTTGAACTTGGTTCTGTTTATGAACATAAACCAAATTCTAAAAATAAAATAATAATTTTTTATTCTTTTTAGGATCCATTCTTTAATTAAATAAAATGGATCTTTAGTTTATTAATAAAATAGGGTTTGATTTAATTAATAAAATCTTCATTTGAAATCCAAATATTTTCAAAACCAAATCAGTAGGTTTTATTTGAAAATAAAGAATACTTGGAAAGCTTGTTTAAAACAAAATAACATTTTTGCTATAGGGTCCATTAATAATTAAATGAAATGGACCTTAGTTAATAAATCAAATAGGATTGGTTTTATTTAAATCTTTATTTTGAAATCTAGAATAAAACCAAAACACTTCGGTAGGTTTTATTTTGAGAATATAAAATACTTGGGAAAGTTATTTTAAATAAATAAATAAGTTTTGATGTTTTGGAAATAGTAAAACCTTTATTAATAAAACTTGGATATTTAAATCCTTTTTATTTTATTTTAAATAAACCTCTACTATTTTAATCAAAGCAAAACCTTTTGTTTCAAAGTCTTGGCCAAGGTTTAATTTGGCTTTATAAAATAATCTTTATTTATAAATCCACCTTTTCTTTTGAAAACCAAAACACTTTATTTAAAGATCCAAAATAGTGTTTCCAAAATATTTTATTTTCCTTTAATAAATGTTTTAACTTTTTAAATCCCTTTAGGTTTTAATTGTTCAAAATAGGTTTGAAGATTCCCATTGGATTTCAAAAAGTTTCAAGCAGGCTCTGAAAATCACCAAAGTTTTATTTTATTCATTTATTTTTCACATTACAAGATTTGGAAAATCTTGGGATGTGACAAAAACAAATAAAGTGTTATTGTGTTTTTCATTGTCATCAAAGCAAGCCTTCAAGATTTTTTTAAATAATTGTTATTTTGTTCCGGTATCATGAGAACAATGGCTGTTCAAATAATTACCGTATTCCATAAAGGATGGATGAACTTTTACAAGTCTAGTTGGATAAATCACATCCATAAACACTATTGCTAAAATGTCGCAAGACAAATGATTGAAAGATCACTTATGAAGTGACATCGCTATTTAAATTATATTTGAAAGAAAACATGAAGAAACTCCATGTTGATGGATTTTTGGAGTCTTTGATTTTGATCAATTGACGCATGTGAGACTTTCCTCGAGATAATTGAAACTTCTGTCCATAGGCCAGAGAGGAACGAATGACTAGCTTATTGGAAATTGTGCATGCTGATGTGCATAGTCCATTATGTGTAGCCATATGCGATGGATCTTTTTGCTTTGTATGCTTTCTCCGAAAATTTGAGTGAATATATCTGTATATTTACTTAATAAGGAAGAAGTATGAAACATTTGAAAATTGTTCAAAGACTTTCAAGATGAAGTGGAAAATCATTGTAACAAGAAAATAAAGAGTTTATGATTCGATCATAAAGGAAGATATTTGAGTTACATGTTTAGCAAAAACACCTATGACTTGAGGAATTGTTCCATGATTTGTGTTTCCCGATAAACCATAGGAGTATGGCATATTCGAGAGATAAAATCAAACCATGTTTGACATGGTAAGATCAAGGGTGTCATTTATAAAACTGCCATTATGTTTTAAGGATTGAAGCTTTAGAGACTACCGCTTTTACACTGAAAAGAGCACCATCGTGATCCGTTGAAATGACACCATATGAGTTATGGTTTGGGATAAAACCCGAATTGTCTTTTCTTAAATTTTGGTATGATATGCATAAGTAAAATGTTTACAACCAAAGTCAGATAAGCATGTCTTTGTAGGTTATCCCACAGAATTTGTTGGGAATTTCTCCATAACACCGAGGACAAAAGAGTTTGTCGCTTGGAACGTCAAGTTTCTTGAGAAGGAATTTTTCGCGAAAAGTTAAGTGGGAGGACAATAGAACTTTGGTAAGGTTTTTGAACCTTAGATATATGTGCTAAGTAGCGCAGCGCCGGAAAGTGTCCTGGTGGCGGCCACAATGCTCATGGCTCTCGTGATTACAAAAGGTGTGATCTCGGAGATTAGAGTTCCTATAGAACCGTGTGGGTCGGTAAGAATCAAATGGTAAGATTTGATAAGCAAGTCGTTATTGTTTTGACAATGATGAACCGACTACATGCAAAGAAGCGATGATGGGCCCTGACTCCATAAAATGACTAGAAGTCATAGAATCCATGATAGTGTCCATACACGAGAAAACAAGTTTCTGAACTTGGAAGACCCTCTGGAAAGGCGTGAAGCCTATCAGTCGTGTTTGGATCTGTAAAGAAATAAGACATGGATGTTTAACATCTATGAAATAGTCGACATGTCAGAAAGAAGTTTACGACAATGTTCAAGGAGTTGACTATGACAAGATTTGATCTTTCATAGCGATATATAGTCTTGACGGATTAATGTAGCAACCACTACATATAATTTGGTATATGGTAGTTGAATAAACCAAACAAGGTTCTTCTAATAGAATGGTAACCTAGGACATGTACATGACATGGTCCGAAGGGTTTTGTTAATTCAAAGGGTGCTAAAAGGGCATGTAAACTTCAATAGTTGAAGTAAGCATAGCGGAGTTGGAATCTTCACCATGATGAAACTGTTAAAAGAGTTTAAATTCATCGGAGATGATGAAGATGCTTGCATTTGCAAGAAATTAAGTGGGAGCGCTGAGACATATTTCTAATACATTATGTAGAGGACATATTGTTGATTGGAAATGATGTATCTTGTATTGACACAAGATAAGAATTTCATTAAAATAAGATTTCGATGAAAGACTTGGGCAAACCCGGAATATTAGGCATCAATATCTATATGGATAGATTAAGGCGCTAATATGGTTGTGCCAGACATACATATATGAGATATTGAAAGGGTTCAATATGGAAACAACAAGAAAGGTTCTTGCTGCATGGAAAGGATTGTATCAAAATTCAAGTGTTTCAACACTTGGTGAGTAAAATCACATGAAGATTTTGATCGATTATACCATGATATGTATATATCCAGAATGTCCTATGCTCTAAATGTTATGAGCATATACCAGAATGATTCATAAGATGATCATTGGACAATAGTAAAGATATTCTTATGAGCTTTGGAAGAACTAAGAATATATAATGTATAAGTGACAAATAGTTAAAGGTAGTTCATTGTAAAGTGTTACACAGATACTAGTTTTGTCACAAGATACAAATTAAATTTATCTCAATTTAGACTATGGGTGGCACAATGTAATGGAAAGGATGTTCCATGATGGATTTGGATGAGTTCCAAAGATGAGAAAATGTGACCGAAAAAACAACAAAATGCTAATTATATGACTGCTATAGTAGCAAAAAAGGAGGGCATTTGTGTTAAGTAGTTTGTTATCAAAATAGGTGTGGTTCACAGTGGGCTAATACTATGAAGATATATTGTGTGATAATAATATCAACATATTTTGAGCGAGCAGACTAAAGGTCTCACCAAAGGACCAAATCTATACAATGCCATCTCATTTGAGAATGAGTGATGCGTGACGCAGAGACATGCAAATACACACGGACCTGAAGCTATGGATCCAGAGATTATGTTAACCACTAGAAATAGCGTATATGCAACACCAGAAAGCCATAGGTGTTCAATACGCAAAGTTTTTCAAACTAGATTATTGACTCTAGTGCAAGTGGGAGACTGAAGGGAATATGCAGAGGCAATAATAAAGTGGTTATTATCTTATTCCATGTTTATGATAAATGTTTATTTTACATGCTAGAATTGTATTGATCGGAAACATCAATACATGTGTGTTTAATAAACAAGCAGGGTTCCTAGTTATGCCTCTCTTATAGACTAGCTTGTTGATTAACAAGATGATCAAGGTTTCTGATCATGGACATTGGATGTTGTTAATAACAAGATCACACCATTGGTGGAATGATGTGATGAACATTCATCCAAGTATAGCATTACGATCAAGTCATTATGTTTATATTGCTATAACATCATACGAAGTAATCTTTATCCTTAGACCATGAGATCATGTTAATTGCTAACAGGAAGAGTATCTTGATAACATCAAACGTCACACCGTAACGGTGAATATAAAGGTGGGTTCGATTACTACGAAGGTGTTATGTTGAGGCTCATGGATCAAGAGTGGATTTGTCCATCCGATGACGGATAGATATACTCTGGGCCCTCTCGGTGATATCACATTGAAATAGCTTGCAAGCAAGTGATGTGATCACTAGAATGTTATATCACGGAGCGAAAAGAGTGCATGTCGATAACGAGATCAAACTAGGTATGGAGATACCAATGATGAATCTCGGACATGTAATATATCATGAGACAAAGGGATTTAGTTACTAGCGTTAAAGGTTCTCACGATCACGAAGTCATCGTTGAATGTGTAGGAGTCGATTATGGATCTCGAGGTCCCGCTGATTATTGATCGGAGAGGGTCTCGATCATGTACGCATTATTCATGAACCATAGGGTGACACACTTAAGGGATACTGACACCATTTGGAGCAAATATGTTCCAGATAAAGATTTAAGAAAGCTGGAATTATTTCAATAGACAAAACTATTTGGTGAAATTGCTGAAATTGGTTGCATGTAATATTGAAATGTTGCGGGGGTTTTATGTGAATGTTTGTTAATTAAAGTAATTAACAAAATTCTGAATAAAAATAATAAAAGAGTTTTATTAAATGAGAGAGCATTAAATTTGGAGAAATTTAATGCATGTAAAGTGGAGACATTAAAAGAGAATGTGACGGGGAAAATTTATGTGGCGGGAGTTACCAACACATGAATGGAGGAGGTGAAGAGTCACCTCCTCCATGCGCCGACCATGAAGGAGGCACCCCTCCTCCTATAAAAGGCCACCCCCTCCTCACTTCTCACACACACCTCCTTGTGAAGGATCTCTCTCCCCCTCTAGTATTATTTCCCCATGGTCTCGGATTAGCGAGATACATGTTCCCGGTGGCTTTATCTGGAAAGGAGTTGCTGCTTCCGCTGCTTTGCTAGAGCGAGGGATGGAGGTTGTCGAGTGCAGGACGTGTGTGCGATCACGGATGCACCGCTACTTTGCGTGCTGGACTTGGTGGTCTTTGGAGCTGGATCGATGGGCGTCTGGGCGGACCTGCTGGACTTCATCACGATCTTGAGATCGGCAAGTGTACGACTACATCAACCATGAGTTCCTACTCGTTAACAAAGCTCGTTGTCTATGAGGGTAAGTTCTCGTTTCCACCCGTTGCTTTGTACCTAGTAGATAGATCTTGGCGTGTAGTTCACACCGTAGGAAATTTTTTGTTTTCTATGTTGCGGACCCAACATTCTTCACACACGCCACATATGGATCCACCACTGTCATGGCATGCGTGTTCTTCTCACAAACCACATATGGATCCACCAGTGTCATTACATGTGTGTTCTTTTCATTAACCACAGCTGGAGTCATTGCATGTGTGTTCTTTCCACAAACCACATATGGATCCATCAAAGTTCAGTGCATGTGTGTTCTTCTCACAAACCAC
Source organism: Avena insularis (assembly GCA_023614405.1). Lineage (NCBI taxonomy): Eukaryota > Viridiplantae > Streptophyta > Magnoliopsida > Poales > Poaceae > Avena > Avena insularis. Next base: position 231,393,864 of record CM042692.1, read on the forward strand.
ATATGGATCCACTAGAGTTCATTGCATGTATGTTCTTTTCACAAACCACCTATAGATCTCTTAGTGTCATTGCATATGTGTTCTTTTCACAAACCACAACTAGAATCATTGCATGTATGTTCTTTTAATAGACCACCTATGGATCCACCAAAGTTCATTGCATGTGTGTTCTTTTCATACACCACATATGGATCCACCAGAGTTCATTGCATGTCTGTTCTTTTCACAGACCACATATGGATCCACCAGAGTTCATTGCATGTCTATTCTTTTCACAGACCACATATGGATCCACCAAAGTTCAGTGCATGTGTGTTCTTTTCACAAACCACCTATGGATCCACCAGTGCCATTGCATGTGTGTTCTTTTCATTAACCACATATGGATCCACCAGAGTTCATTGCATGTATGTTCTTTTAATAGACCACATATGGATCCACAAGAATTTGTTGCATGTGTTCTCTTTTCACAAACAACATATGGATCCACTAGTGTCATTGCATGTGTGTTCTTCTCACAAACCACATATGGATCAACCAGAGTCATTGCATGTGTGTTATTCTCACAAACCACATATGGATCCACCAGTGTCATTACACGTGTGATCTTTTCATTAACCACAGCTAGAGTCATTGCATGTGTTTTTTTCACAAACCAGCTATGGATCCACCAGTGTCATTGCATGTGTGTTCTTCTCAGCAACCACATATGGATCCACCAGAGTTCAATGCATGTCTGTTCTTTTCACAAACCACCTATGGATCCCCTAATGTCATTGCATGTGTGTTCTTTTCACAAACCACAACTAGAGTCATTGCATTTATGTTCTTTTCATAGACCACATATGGATCCAATAGAGTTCATTGCATGTGTGTTCTTTTCACAAACCACCTATGGATCCACCAGTGTCATTACATGTGTGATCTTTTCATTAACCACAGCTAGAGTCATTGCATGTGTGTTCTTTTCACAAACTAGCTATGGATCCACCAGTGTCATTGCAGGTGTGTTCTTCTCAGAAACCACATATGGATCCACCAGAGTTCATTGCATGTCTGTTCTTTTCACGAACCACCTATGGATCCCCTAGTGTCATTGCATGTGTGTTCTTTTCACAAACCACATTTGGATCCACCAGTGTCACTACATGTGTGTTCTTTTCATTACCACAGCTAGAGTCATTGCATTTGTGTTCTTTTCACAAACCACCTATGGACCCACCAGTGTCATTGCATGTGTGTTCTTTTCACAAACCACAACTAGAGTCATTGCATGTATGTTCTTTTCATAGACCACATATGGATCCAACAGAGTTCATTACATGTGTGTTCTTTTTGCAAACCACCTATGGATCCACCTGTGTCATTGCATGTGTGATCTTTTCATTAACCACAGATGGATCAACCAGTATCGTTGCATGTGTGTTCTTCTCACAAACCACATATGGATCCACCAGAGTTCATTGCATGTGCGTTCTTTTCACAAACCACAGCTAGAGTCATTGCATATGTGTTCTTTTCACAAACCACATATGGATCCAACAGAGTGTCATTGCATGTCTGTTCTTTTCATAGACCACATGTGGATCAAGTAGAGTTCATTGCATGTCTGTTCTTTTCACATACAACATATGGATCCACTAGAGTTCATTGCATGTCTGTTCTTTTAACAGACCACATATGAATCCACCAGAGTTCATTGCATGTGTGTTCTTTTCACAGACCACCTATGGATCAACCAGAGTTCATTGCATGTGTGTTCTTTTCACAAACCACAACTAGAGTCATTGGATGTGTGTTCTTTCCACAGAACACATATGGATCCACCATAGTTCATTGCATGTCTGTTCTTTTCACAAACCACCTATGGATCCACTAGAGTTCATTGCATGTGTGTTCTTCACACACGCCACATATGGATCCACCACTGTAATTGCATGCGTGTTCTTCTCACAAACCACATATGGATCCACCAGTGTCATTACATGTGTGTTCTTTTCATTAACCACAGCTAGAGTCATTGCGTGTCTGTTCTTTGCACAAACCACATATGGATCCACCAAAGTTCAGTGCATGTGTGTTCTTCTCACAAACCACATATGGATCCACCATAGTTCATTGCATGTATGTTCTTTTCACAAACCACCTATAGATCTCTTAGTGTCATTGCATATGTGTTCTTTTCACAAACCACAACTAAAATCATTGCATGTATGTTCTTTTCATAGACCACCTATGGATCCACCAAAGTTCATTACATGTGTGTTCTTTTCATACACCACATATGGATCCACCAGAGTTCATTGCATGTCTGTTCTTTTCACAGACCACATATGGATCCACCAGAGTTCATTGCACGTCTCTTCTTTTCACAGACCACATATGGATCCACAAAAGTTCAGTGCATGTGTGTTCTTTTCACAAACCACCTATGGATCCACCAGTGCCATTGCATGTGTGTTCTTTTCATTAACCACATATGGATCCACCAGAGTTCATTGCATGTATGTTGTTTTAATATACCACATATGGATACACAAGAATTCGTTGCATGTGTTCTCTTTTCGCAAACCACATATGGATCCACTAGTGTCAATGCATGTGTGTTCTTCTCACAAACCACATATGGATCAACCAGAAGTCATTGCATGTGTGTTATTCTCACAAACCACATATGGATCCACCAGTGTCATTACACGTGTGATCTTTTCATTAACCACAGCTAGAGTCATTGCATGTGTGTTTTTTCACAAACCAGCTATGGATCCACCAGTGTCATTGCATGTGTGTTCTTCTCAGAAACCACATATGGATCCACCAGAGTTCAATGCATGTCTGTTCTTTTCACAAACCACCTATGGATCCCCTAATGTCATTGCATGTGTGTTCTTTTCACAAACAACAACTAGAGTCATTGCATGTATGTTCTTTTCATAGACCACATATGGATCCAATAGAGTTCATTGCATGTGTGTTCTTTTCGCAAACCACCTATGGATCCACCAGTGTCATTGCATGTGTGATATTTTCATTAACCACATATGGATCCACTAGAGTTCATTGCATGTGTTCTGTTTTCACAAACCACCTATGGATCCCCAAGTGTCATTGCATGTGTTCATTTGATAAACCACCTATGGATCCACCAGTGTCATTGCATGTGTGTTCTTTTCACAAACCTCATATGGATCCAACATAGATCATCGCATGTCTGTTCATTCCATAGACCACCAATGGATCCACCAGAGTTCATTGCATGTGTGTTATTTTCATAGACCACATATGGATCCACCAGAGTTCGTTGCATGTCCGTTCTTTTCATAGACCACATATGGATCCACCAGAGTTTATTGCTTGTCTGTTCTTTTCACAGACCACATATGGATCCACCAGAGTTCATTAGCATGTGTGTTCTTTTCATAAACCACCTATGGATCCACCAGTGGCATTGCATTTGTGTTCTTTTCACTAACCACATATGGATCCACCAGTGTCCTTGCATGTGTGTTCTTCTCAGAAACGGCATATGGATCCACCAGTGTTATTGCATGTGTTTTATTTTCATTAACCACAGCTAGTCATTGCATGTGTGTTCTTTTCATAGACCACCTATGGATCCGCCAGAGTTCATTGAATGTGTGTTCTTTTCACAGACCACGTATGGATCCACCAGAGTTCATTGCATGTATATTCTTTTCATAGACCACATATGGATCCACCAGAGTTCATTGCATATGTGTTATTTTCACAAACCACCTATGGATCCCCTAGTGTCACTGCATGTGTGTTCTTTTCACAATCCACAACTAGAGTCATTGCTTGTATGTTCTTTTCATAGACCACATATGGATCCAACAGAGTTCATTCCATGTGTGTTCTTTTCATAGACCACCTATGGATCTACCAGTGTCATTGCATGTGTGTTCTTTTCATTAACCACATAGATCCACCAGTGTGATTGCATGTGTGTTCTTCTCACAAACCACATATGGATCAACCAGAGTTCATTGCATGTGTTTTTTTTCACAAACCACGGCTAGAGTCATTGCTTGTGTGTTCTTTTCACAAACCACATATGGATCCAACAGAGTGTCATTGCATGTATGTTCTTTTCATAGACCATATATGGATCCACCAGAGTTCATTGCATGTCTATTCTTTTCACAAACCACCTATGGATCCACCAGAGTTCATTGCATGTCTGGTCTTTTCACATACCACATATGGATCCACCACAGTGCATTACATGTCTGTTCTTTTAACAGACCACGTATTGATCCACCAGAGTTCATTGCATGTGTTCTTTGCACAAACCACATATGGATTCAGGAGTGTCATTGCATGTGTGTTCTTTTCATTAACCACATATGGATCCACCAGAGTTCATTGCATGTATGTTCTTTTCATAAAGCACATATGGATCCACTGGTGTCATTGCATGTGTGTTCTTCTCACAAAGCACAAATGGATCCACCAGTGTCATTGCATGTGTCTTCTTCTCACAAACCACATATGGATCCACCAGTGTCATTACATGTGTGTTCTTTTCATAAACCACAGCTAGAGTCATTGCATGAATGTTCTTTTCACAAATGACCTATGGATCCACCAGAGTTCAGTGCATGTGTGTTCTTCTCACAAACCATGTATGGATCCACCAAAGTTCATTGCATGTGTGTTCTTTTCATAGACCACCTATGGATCCACCAAAGATCATTGCATGTGTGTTCTCTTCATAGACCACACATGGATCCACCAGAGTTCATTGCATGTCTGTTCTTTTAACAGACCACATATGGATTCATTAAAGTTCATTGCATATGTTTCTTTTCATTAACCACAACTAGAGTCATTGCTTGTAAGTTCTTTTCATATACCACATCTGGATCCACTAGAATTCATTGCATGTGTGTTCTTTTCGCAAACCACATATGGATCCACTAGTGTCATTGCATGTGTGTTCTTCTCACAAACCACCTATGGATCCACCAGTGTCATTGCATGTGTGTTCTTTTCGCAAACCACATATGGATTCAACCCAATTGTTACAGCAATATGGAGATGGTGATGAGGGTGCTGATGGTGATGATGGTGGTGATGATGGTGATGATGATCCCGATGAAGTCCAGCTTGATGGTTGTGTTCATGGCGACGATCTCCCCTCTCCGGGAAGGAATTCCCTCGGCAGAAATCTGTCTGCCGAAGAGATCTTTCTCTCTCGATGTTTTCCGCCTCGCAGAGGCGGCGAAATCTTTCTATGGTCGGTCCTCGAGTATTAGGGTTTCGAGAGGATTATATACGCCAGAGGGGAGTGCTTGAGGTGGGACAGGGCAGCCACACCACCTGGTGGTGCGTCCTAGGCTTGCTGGCGCGAGGGGGTGGTGCGGGCCCCCTGTGGCCCATCTCCACTCCTCCTTCTAGCAGCCTTCGTCTTCTGGAAAAATAGGATTTTCCGTATATTTTCCCGGATTTTTGATCTTCGCGAATTTTGCCTCCAAACAACACCTTTTCCATCAGAATCCTGACTACAGCGGTCCATGCTCCAAAAGTCATGAACCATGCAAAACAGGTGAAATTACATAATTATCATCTCTTAATATGAAATATATCAATGAATAACAGTGAATTATGATATAGAAGAGTGATGCAAAATGGACGTATCAACTCCCCCCAAGCTTAGACTTCGCTTGTCCCCAAGTGAAACTGAGCTCAATAAACATTACCTCAGGTTTATGGAGTGAAGATTCGATAAAAAGAATATAAACAAGAAGCATCACATTCATCAATACATAGATCATAATAGAAGACAACTCACTATTATATAACTTAACTTGTAATAAGTAAAGGAAACACAATAAAGATACATAAAGTGAATCATAATTGGTAATGGCAAACTTAGCTCTTGGTCGAAGAATAGTTGATAATTTGCTGGAGTTCACAAATAACTGATTTTCAATGATAGCTTTCAAAGTAGTAATCACCAAGATAAGAGCAAAGTGCAAAACAAGGAACATAAGAAACATGATTGAATAAATCATCATATGAATGAATGAAACACAACAACTCAAAATACTTGTTGAGATAGAAGGGAATATGTTTACTAACTCAACTAAAAAGTAAAAGAAAGGCCCTTCATAGAGGGAAGCAGGGATTTCAAGTTTCATAAAGAGCTCCCAAAAATTATGATACTTATTAGCTTTCAGCTCTCATTGCCCCTATCATAGGCATCTTTAGGTGATTAAGGTTAAAGTGATCAAATATGAGGATATGCTTGACAAGTTGTAAATTGAGAATCTCATGTCCCTTGAATACGAGGGTCGCTCCCCATGCTACTCAAGTTTATTCACTGGTAAGTTCTTGTCATTGTAAGCACATGTGTATCATGGAGAACCGCCAACGGGGTACCCCTTGCCCGATGATACGGAAGAATCCCCATATCAAAATGACAAGGCAAGCAGACAACAAGCATCTCAGCAATCTTCTTATTTACCATGGGAATATGGTGCTTTTTTTATCTCTTTCCTCTTTTCATAATATCTCTTTTTTTCTTTTTCTCTTTTTCTCAATCTCTATCTCTTTTTGTATAAGAAGAATGCTTCATACATGCTCGTTATGGTTATGCTGCAGGTTTCCATCATGACAGCATGGATTCGACCGGTGGCCCAGGCGTTTCTCTAACACACATGCATAACTCCATGGACTTACAAGCTCCCCTTTCATTTCACACCGACAACAACCATAAACAAAAGAACATGATATCAACTAGGTACAAAGTGCCAGTGCAATGTTGAAAGCGTTCCCCATGACATCATGGTTCTGCTAACTCACAACTTACAAAGCGCAAGCATATACACAACATAGATGGGCACAATGGTTCAAGTTTATTAAATGCAAGAAAGTAAAGTGTGCCATCAAGTTCGTGAGAGCTTCAATCACTAATTTGCACATAACAAGTTTAATTTGGAAGGTAGATAAAAACATGAATTTACTTGGAATAGCAATAATGCTAATAGGTAGGTATGGTGGACACAAATGGCATGGGTTTGGTTTAAGGAATGGATGCACGAGAAGAATTCCCTCTCAGTACAGGTTTTTGGCTAGTAAGGCTGGGTAGCAAGTATACGAGTTAAAGGAAACAAACAAACATATAAGTGATAAAGACAAACATGTAATCTTCCTTATGAGCAAATCAAGAAAGAAAGATGATGAAATTATTTTTTCTTTAGAGTACTTTTATCTTTTCATTCAACTCACAAAAAAATAGTGTTGCTACTGACCGAGCCAGGTTTGCCAAAACCAACAAAATTAACTCAATGATCCCAAAGTGATACTGTCACATCCCAAGATTTTCCAAATCTTGTAATGTGAAAAAATAAATGAATAAAATAAAACTTTGTTGATTTTCAGAGCCAGAAGAAACTTTTGAATCCAATTGGGAATCTTCAAACCTATTTTGAACAATTAAATCCTAAAGGGATTTATAAAGATAAACATTTAATAAAGGAAAATAAAATATTTTGGAACTACTATTTTGGATCTTTTAAATAATAGGATTTGGTTTTCAAAAGAAAAGGTGGATTTATAAATAAAGGTTATTTTATAAAGCCAAATTAAAACATTGGCCAAGCTTTTAATTAAAACATTTTTGTTTTGAATAAAAATAGCAAAGGTTTATTTAAATAAAATAATAGGGATTTAATATCCAAATTTTATTAAAGTAAAGGCTTTTCCCATTTTAAATAAAACACTAAAACTTATTTATTTATTTTAAATAAGTTTTCCAAGTATTTTATATTCTCAAATAAAACCTACTGAAGTGTTTTTGGTTTTATTTTATTTTCAAAATAAAAGTTTTAATAAAACAAATCCTATTTGAGTTAAATGAATAAGGTCCATTCATTTAATTGTTACTTGGACCCTAAAATAAAATGTTATTTTATTTTAAAACAAGTTTTCCATTTCCAAATAAAACCTACTGATTTGGTTGAAAAGATTTGGATTTCAAATGGAGATTCTATTAATTAAATCAAACCCTATTTTATTAATAAACTAAAGATCCATTTTATTTAATTAAAGAATGGATCCTAAAAAGAATAAAAAAATTATTATTTTATTTTTAGAATTTGGTTTATGTTGATAAACAACCAAGTTCAAAGATGTGAAGTTTGGTGATTGTTTGAATCATTTTGAATGTTGTTTGATAGTTTGAAATTCAAAAAGAAATTAGATTTAGAAAAGAAAATGTTTCGAGAAACAAAATAGTGCAAAGGACCCACCAACAGGCCCAGGAACCAGCCAGTTTCTCACCTCAAGAAAACGTTTCACACCTCAGATTCGAACCACGCAGACCCACCAGTGGACCCTCCCTCGCTTTTCCCAATGACCGTAGGCCCACTTCCCTATTCATCGCCCACACCCGCACGACCCTTCCTCACACCAAGGCCGTTTCGCCGCTGATTTCGCGATCAATTCGCCATAATGCTCGAGTAATTCTCGCAGTGACCACGCCGTTAAATCGCCTCGCCTCCTCTCTTTCCCCAAACACCACCTCCTCGCCACCAGGCTTCTCGAATCGGCTCGCACCGCCTCTCTGCTCGCGAGCTCCACCAGCAATTCGGCCGAACCTGTCGCCCTTGACTCCCAAGCACGCAGTAAGTTCGCAAGACTCGAGCACGCTCGGGCTCGGCCGCCTGCTGGTGACTCGCAACCTCGACCGACCATGTCCGAGCGCCACCGACGATAAACCCAACTCCGTGAGCTCTAGCACTCGACTCGCGGCGCGCTTTGATCAGTGAATCATGCCGCTTGATTCGTCGTGTCTTCGTGATCTGTGTGCTCGCCAATCTCGCGGTTTCCCCAAATCGGCATCGACGATGACCTGCAGACGCTGCCCCGCTTTTTCTCCGACGAAGTCTGTAGTAATCGCCACCCCTTGTCCTTCCGATGATACGCCTGTGTTCAGTGCACTCGCCCGCATCTAACCGCATCTGTTTCTTGCCCTCTGGTGGACAGCAGCCCCGTCCCCGTCGTCAAGCAAAAGCTCCTGGCGCCACCCCTAAACTCCGGCGAGCAATCAACACCAACCTCTTGCGCCCCTTCGTCACACAAGAACACGTTGAGAATCAGCAAGGCGCAGAGAACCTGGTGAGCTACCTCTCTCTCCCTATAGCCCCTGTGTCGCCAACCTTGTTGAGCCAGAGCTCAAGGCCACACCCGCCTTAGCACCGCCACCGGGTCAATCGCGCAGTAGCCGTGCGATCTGGATCCAACGGGTACGATAGATTCACTTAACTGAAAGGGTACGCTAGTTCTGAGCCGTATGATCGCATTTAAATCCAACGCTCCACAGCGACTGATCCGTGCGAACCGGTACTGGCGAATAGGAGCAAGCCACGTGGCCAGGTTCTGATTAAAACAGATTTTGAAATCAGATTTAAGTGCCATTTTGAAAACCCTATAACTTTGGATCCACACGTCCAAAAATTACAAACTTTATATCGTTGAAATCAGGAGAACAAGACCTAACCAACCATGCCCTTAGTTTAGCAAATAGTATCTGTTAGATTGCTTGTTTTTGCAGATTCTTTTGTGAGCTCGTTTAGAGTATACAAATTATTTAAAAATGATTTTAGGGTTAAAACCTTTGCAAAATGGTTTGTTGTAAACTCACTGACCCTAGGAACCAACCCATAGTTTGGAAAATGTATTTGGTAAAGTTTAGGATGGAAAACTTGATTTAGCCCATTTCTAGCCAAATGAAAATAAAGATTTTGGTTATGAAAATACTTTTATAAAGAAAACTTTGGGAAAATATTTTGGACCAAACCTACTGACCCTAGGAAACACTTTGCGGATTCAAAAATGAATTTGGTGAAACAAAATAATGATTCTTTGATTTAAAACCATTTCTAGTCAAATAGAAATGAGGTTTATTTATTAAAAATGGTTTTGGAAGAAAACCTTTGGAAAATGTTTTGTTTTAAACTCACTGACCCCAAAACCCAAGTTTTGTGATTTGAAAACATATTGGATGAACCCTATAGGTTAATGCCTTAGTAAAAATATTTCTACACCACATAAAATGATACTTTGTTTTGAAAATGGTTTTTGTAGTGAAACCTTTTGCAAATGACTTTGCCACTTTACAAAATGACCAATAGGTGTTATCAAATGTTTATGACCCTTTAGGAACCACTTCTTCAAACAAAACAAAGCTTGGCATGCTTGCATGCATTACTTTGACTTTGTCATTTTGTGTGATTGTTTTGCTTGATTGGTAGATTGAGTTTGTGCCTTGTTTGATTGATTTGTAGTGACTTGAAGAGTGTGATTTTTGCAAGGACAAGGAGTGAACCCATACTCTACCAAAAAGGCAAGTGATGCTTCATACTTTTTGTCCCATTACTTTCACTATGCATTAGTGATTTTGCTAAAGTAAAACTTGCATGGAATTTTTTGCTAAGTATAAACCTGGCTATAGAAAATCCTAGTAGATGAAACCTTAGTGGAAATCTTTCTAAGTTAAGATTGCTACTACTATCAAGCTTAGCCTAGCTAATAGAAAACATGGGTGGAATATATATTCACACTATGGAAAAATTTCTAAGTCTGAGGACTTGTGTTTTGTTTAACAAAACAACTAAGTTAATGAATCACCTAGGTGGAATGGGACCTTCTTGGTGGTTTTTGGTTGAGTGGTTCACAAGGCCCATGTTTATGGTTGACCTTGTGTATCTCACTTGTGGATGGCCACCCAGGAACAAAGAGATTTGAGTTGTCAAATGTTGAGAAGCTTCAAGTGCAACCACTTGGCAATATGGGCTCTGCCATGATCATATAGGTTGCTAGAACTTAGTCTCTTGGACAGTTGGTGGTAGAGGGAATGATAGGTTGGAACGCGTCCATTTGACTAAGGAAAGGCTTCTGAAAGATCTTGTCTTGGGAAACCAAGTCTTGTGGGGAAAGTGCACCACCTCTGCAGAGTGTAAAACCTAAGTACTTAGCCATGTCCCTGGTAAAGGACAATTTGAGCATCAAGACATGGAAGCAATCAAGAATATCATCATTCAAATTTCTAAGTTAAAACTTGAGGTTTGAACAAGGGTTGTTTGAAATCTTCAATCTTTGATTGAGAGATGCCTTGGACAAAGGATCTTCAATCTTTGATTGAGAAAAAAATGATTTTATCAAAGCAAAAACTTAGTATTTTCAAATGTTAAGGAAAAATCTATTTTGAGCAATGCAAGCCTCAACTCCACTTAGCCAAATGCATATAGATGATAGACTCCACCATACTATTATAGTATCACTTGCCAATACAATTCAAATGTATTGACCCTTGTGGCTGTAACTTGTAATGTTGTAGGTTTGATTGATTTTAGTGAAGATTGTTTGATTAGGATTACAAAGTCTACAACCAACATCTGCCTGTGGCACTTGAAGATGAAGGACCCCATGACTATAGTTATTCCGCTGCAATGTAATGTAATAGCCAAATGAGCTATGTATGATGTAATAAAATTTATGTTATTCCTGGTTATAAAGTTATGTTATGACCTTTGTTTCTTGATATTACATCTTAACTGTGGATGCTAGCTATTGATCCAGGGACTAGCATTGTAAACACAGGGGGCTCTATCTTATTAAAGATTGGAACCTCTACAGATGGTATCAGAGCATTGTGTTGCCTGTAGGATTTGTAAACCTAGGATTGGACAAAAACCCTTAGAAAAATAGGAGTTGTATTTTGTTCCAAAACTTATTTACAAACAATCTTGTAAACTCTTTCCTCAACCATTTTGGTTTCAACTCTACATCTCATCTATTTTCAAACTTGATGGAAAAAGCCTTTCCATGACCAAAGACTTCACCATGTGCAAAGGACTTTATCAACTCTAATGACTTCAACATCTTCAACTCTAATGACTTCAACATCTTCAACATTTTCACCAAGGACTTCAATCTTAGATATCACTAAAGACTACAAGTGAGACAAGAAGTATTACTCAAGACTTGAAGACTAAGGAAACACAACTTAGAAGGAACCATCATCACCTTGAAGTTTTGTGACCAAGAATTTTTCCAAGGAAACCATGATCTCGTTCATGAAGAATCAACCAAGAAGGATGGAAAGATCACAAGTGAACCATATAGATGGACCACCATATTCTAGTTAAGTCAAACTCACCAACTTATGTGGTGTAACAAAAATATTTTTGGTTGCCTAAAGTTATGATTGAAACTTGTTGTTTGAGTGGAATGTTATGTTTGTGATTGCTTGCACATTGCTTGTGTGAATTGTGATGTGTGATTAGAATCATCTCCTCAGAATTTTTTTTGCCTATCCTAATCCCAATCCAACCCAAACAGATGACTTCTCCAAGAGACTCCAACATCAAGGATGGTGACAACAACAACAACCAAGAGGTCAACATGAGAGAACAACTACTAGCAAACCAAACCCAATTAAGCCAAGTGACAACTTAGTTTTTAGCCAACAATAATGGATTAGACCCAACCATGCAAAGGATTTTGAAACTTCAATCCCAATTGTTGCAAGAGATAGTCACCCAAATGATCAACATGGGAGACAACTCTTCCCAAGGAGTTTGTGACAACAAGGATGACAAAGATGTTATTCTAGAAGGAACCCAAGCATGCAATATTTGTGGAGACAAGGATCATACTTCCAAAGAGCATGAAGATCAATGCCCCAATTGTGAAAAGAAACATCCAACTAATCAATGCCCCACATCTCAAGTAACTTGTTTCCTATATGAAGGAAATGATCATGTCCCTATCCAATGCCCCATCTATCCTATAGTTCAACAAATGAAGCAAGATGGAATGCATCAAATGTTTGGAAACCTCCATGAGGGAACAACTTCTACCAAGATGGATGAAGGCAAAGTCAGAACCATGCCACATAAGGCCAAATCCAAAGTAACCATAAAGTGTTGCTACTCTTGTGAAGAAGAAGGTCATATCTCTAGTAACTGCCCCAAGAAGAGAGAAAGATTTCCCACCTTTGTGGTGAAATATGAAGAGCATGAACTAGAAGAACTCCTAGCTTTGGAGAAACCCAAGAAGAAGAAGAAATGCCCCAACCCAAACAAGAAGGATATTACTCAAGAGCAATGTTACACTTGCAAAGAGATGGGACATTATGCCAATGAATGCCCAGAAAAGAAGAAGAACCAAGGAAACAAACAAGAGGCAATGATATCAAAGGAAAAGAAAGATATCAGCCAAGTGATGTGTTTCAATTGCAAAGAACCAGGACATTATGCAAGCAATTGTCCAGAAAAGATGAAGCACAAGATAAACAAGCCTATGAAGGATCTCAGCCTAGTCACATGTTTCAAGTGTGGAAACAAAGGACACTATGCAGATGTTTGCCCAGAGAGATTTCAACAAGATCCCAAGCAAGCCAAGATGTAATCTAGATGGAAAAATTTTAAGGGTGGTAGTACCCTAGTTGTTTTGAGCAACCTTGTAACCCCTAGCCTTCCCAAATCTCGGGACGAGATTTATTTTAAGGGTGGTAGCCTGTCACATCCCAAAATTTTCCAAATCTTGTAATGTGAAAAAATAAATGAATAAAATAAAACTTTGTTGATTTTCAGAGCCAGAAGAAACTTTTGAATCCAATTGGGAATCTTCAAACCTATTTTGAACAATTAAATCCTAAAGGGATTTATAAAGATAAACATTTAATAAAGGAAAATAAAATATTTTGGAACTACTATTTTGGATCTTTTAAATAAAAGGATTTGGTTTTCAAAAGAAAAGGTGGATTTATAAATAAAGGTTATTTTATAAAGCCAAATTAAAACATTGGCCAAGCTTTTAATTAAAACATTTTTGTTTTGAATAAAAATAGCAAAGGTTTATTTAAATAAAATAATAGGGATTTAATATCCAAATTTTATTAAAGTAAAGGCTTTTCCCATTTTAAATAAAACACTAAAACTTATTTATTTATTTTAAATAAGTTTTCCAAGTATTTTATATTCTCAAATAAAACCTACTGAAGTGTTTTTGGTTTTATTTTATTTTCAAAATAAAAGTTTTAATAAAACAAATCCTATTTGAGTTAAATGAATAAGGTCCATTCATTTAATTGTTACTTGGACCCTAAAATAAAATGTTATTTTATTTTAAAACAAGTTTTCCATTTCCAAATAAAACCTACTGATTTGGTTCTGAAAAGATTTGGATTTCAAATGGAGATTCTATTAATTAAATCAAACCCTATTTTATTAATAAACTAAAGATCCATTTTATTTAATTAAAGAATGGATCCTAAAAAGAATAAAAAAATTATTATTTTATTTTTAGAATTTGGTTTATGTTGATAAACAGAACCAAGTTCAAAGATGTGAAGTTTGGTGATTGTTTGAATCATTTTGAATGTTGTTTGATAGTTTGAAATTCAAAACAGAAATTAGATTTAGAAAAAGAAAAATGTTTCAGACAGAAAAAAAAATAGTGCAAAGGACCCAGCCCAACAGGCCCAGGAACCAGCCCAGTTTCCTCACCCCGCAAGAAAACGTTTCACACCTCGTATCTGAACCGCGCAGAGACTGACCAGTGGACCCTCCCCTCGTTTCTTTTCCCACTGACCGGTAGGCCCACTTCCCCCTGTTCATCGTCCACACCCGCACGACCCCTTCCCCCTCACCGCGCGGCCGTTTCTGCCGCTGATTTCTCGCGATCAATTCGCCATAATGCCTGAGTAATTCCTCGCAGTGACCATGCTCGTTAAATCGCCTCGCCCTCCTCTCTCTTTCCCCCCAAACACCACCTCCCCTCTGCCACAAGGCTGCCTCGAATCGGCTCTGCACCGCCCTTTGCAAAATGGTTTGTTGTAAACTCACTGACCCTAGGAACCAACCCATAGTTTGGAAAATGTATTTGGTAAAGTTTAGGATGGAAAACTTGATTTAGCCCATTTCTAGCCAAATGAAAATAAAGATTTTGGTTATGAAAATACTTTTATAAAGAAAACTTTGGGAAAATATTTTGGACCAAACCTACTGACCCTAGGAAACACTTTGCGGATTCAAAAATGAATTTGGTGAAACAAAATAATGATTCTTTGATTTAAAACCATTTCTAGTCAAATAGAAATGAGGTTTATTTATTAAAAATGGTTTTGGAAGAAAACCTTTGGAAAATGTTTTGTTTTAAACTCACTGACCCCAAAACCCAAGTTTTGTGATTTGAAAACATATTGGGTGAACCCTATAGGTTAATGCCTTAGTAAAAATATTTCTACACCACATAAAATGATACTTTGTTTTGAAAATGGTTTTTGTAGTGAAACCTTTTGCAAATGACTTTGCCACTTTACAAAATGACCAATAGGTGTTATCAAATGTTTATGACCCTTTAGGAACCACTTCTTCAAACAAAACAAAGCTTGGCATGCTTGCATGCATTACTTTGACTTTGTCATTTTGTGTGATTGTTTTGCTTGATTGGTAGATTGAGTTTGTGCCTTGTTTGATTGATTTGTAGTGACTTGAAGAGTGTGATTGTTGCAAGGACAAGGAGTGAACCCATACTCTACCAAAAAGGCAAGTGATGCTTCATACTTTTTGTCCCATTACTTTCACTATGCATTAGTGATTTTGCTAAAGTAAAACTTGCATGGAATTTTTTGCTAAGTATAAACCTTGCTATAGAAAATCCTAGTAGATGAAACCTTAGTGGAAATCTTTCTAAGTTAAGATTGCTACTACTATCAAGCTTAGCCTAGCTAATAGAAAACATGGGTGGAATATATATTCACACTATGGAAAAATTTCTAAGTCTGAGGACTTGTGTTTTGTTTAACAAAACAACTAAGTTAATGAATCACCTAGGTGGAATGGGACTTGCTTGGTGGTTTTTGGTTGAGTGGTTCACAAGGCCCATGTTTATGGTTGACATTGTGTATCTCACTTGTGTATGGCCACCCAGGAACAAAGAGATTTGAGTTGTCAAATGTTGAGAAGCTTCAAGTGCAACCACTTGGCAATATGGGCTCTGCCATGATCATATAGGTTGCTAGAACTTAGTCTCTTGGACAGTTGGTGGTAGAGGGAATGATAGGTTGGAACGCGTCAATTTGACTAAGGAAAGGCTTCTGAAAGATCTTGTCTTGGGAAACCAAGTCTTGTGGGGAAAGTGCACCACCTCTGCAGAGTGTAAAACCTAAGTACTTAGCCATGTCCCTGGTAAAGGACAATTTGAGCATCAAGACATGGAAGCAATCAAGAATATCATCATTCAAATTTCTAAGTTAAAACTTGAGGTTTGAACAAGGGTTGTTTGAAATCTTCAATCTTTGATTGAGAGATGCCTTGGACAAAGGATCTTCAATCTTTGATTGAGAAAAAAATGATTTTATCAAAGCAAAAACTTAGTATTTTCAAATGTTAAGGAAAAATCTATTTTGAGCAATGCAAGCCTCAACTCCACTTAGCCAAATGCATATAGATGATAGACTCCACCATACTATTATAGTATCACTTGCCAATACAATTCAAATGTATTGACCCTTGTGGCTGTAACTTGTAATGTTGCAGGTTTGATTGATTTTAGTGAAGATTGTTTGATTAGGATTACAAAGTCTACAACCAACATCTGCCTGTGGCACTTGAAGATGAAGGACCCCATGACTATAGTTATTATTGCAATGTAATGTAATAGCCAAATGAGCTATGTATGATGTAATAAAATTTATGTTATTCCTGGTTATAAAGTTATGTTATGACCTTTGTTTCTTGATATTACATCTTAACTGTGGATGCTAGCTATTGATCCAGGGACTAGCATTGTAAACACAGGGGGCTCTATCTTATTAAAGATTGGAACCTCTACAGATACCAATACTAATGACAAGATCAATCATATAACCACGAATTGAAAACTAATATAAGATATGCAAAATAGTAAATGATAGACATTCTCATTAATATTCCATAACGACAACTCACACCAAGGGATACATATCTAACAAGAGAGGGGACACTTCCATAATGCAAACCATCCTACACGATAACTTCTCTATTCATGATATGACTCTACTAAAAAGGTAAAAAGATAGAAGATAGTGATGTGATACCACGGCACTCCCCAAAGCTTGGAACAAACCAAGGGGATGCCAAACCTGATGACGAATTACTCCTTTGGTGGTGGTGGTATTCTCTTGTCATCGTCCGACTTCCAGGGTAAAGGCTCCCCATCAACAAAGGACATCGTGGTCTCCAGCATCCTAAAACTTGTAGCAGCACTTATGAATTTAAACCTAACCTCATACTCACAGTTTTGATTTTGAATGTCGTAGAGCTGTGCTTGCAGCTCGTTGGTTGTTTGGAAGAGTGAGAGGACTTCATCTTTGAGCTCAGCAGTCTCCTTTTGGTGCTCGGCGATGAGTTCGGAACAAATCTTATGAATGATATCCACTTCGCGTTCCGCCATCTTCTTGTACCTAAAGACTTCTTGCTCTAGTGCTTCCATCCTGTCCTCCAGACCTCCTTCACCTTTAGGACCTTGAACCTCTTTTATCCGGACCTCCCCATCTTCAAGCAACAACTCCTTGGGATGAATCATCAAGTCTCTCATGTATGGGTTGATGATATCCTCTAAGGAATTTTCCTTGGCTGATCCAGAGGAAGACATTGTGGCTCCAAATCCGGGACTCTACCTGAAAGAAACACATCGAAACAAAAACACGATGAAAAACACGATATACGAACCTCGGGAGATCCGGGGGGTTATATATTATGAAGTTTCACAACAAAAGGAAGGTACTGGGAGAAAAAGAGTCAGAGGCGGAGTCTGGAGTGGCCACACCACCTGGTGGTGTGGCCAAGGGTGGGCCCGTGCCACGGGGTGGTGTGAGCCATCCTGGCTCCGTTTCCGTCCCTCTTTCGCTTCGTAGCTTTCCTTATTGACTAAAAACTGCAAAAATATAACTTGATAGATCTTTCGCGGAACTTTTCTTACCAGAACTGTTACCTATTTAAAAACGGAGTCTGGAGGTCTCTGAATTTGGTCCTTGATAAATTTTTCCGGAGTTATAACTAGAAAGGCATCAACATCTTCATTGTAAGAATCTCCAGCAATATAGTGCTTAAGTCGCTGCCCATTCACTACTTGTGTAGTATTATCTTTTAAAGAAGAAATTTTTATTGCTCCTGAATGGTACACTTCTTCAATAACGAAGGGTCCTTCCCATTTTGACAGTAGTTTTGCTGCAAAAAATCTAAGATGAGACCTATACAATAGAACTTTCTCACCAACATGAAATTCTCTCTTAAGTATTCGCTTATCATGCCATCTTTTAACTTTTTCCTTGGAGAGCCTAGCATTCTCATATGCTTCACTCCTGCATTCATCTAAAGAACCTAAGTCAAATAATCTTTTTTCACCAGCAAGCAATCTCTATTGAGTTCTTTAACTTCCCAATAAGCTTTGTGTTCTAATTCTAAAGGTAGGTGACAAGATTTCCCATAAACCATTTTATAAGGAGACATCCCCATAGGGTTTTTGTGGGCAGTCCTATAAGCCCATAAAGAATCGTTCAACTTTTTAACCCAGTTTTTTCTAGATCTATTAACAGTCTTTTGCAAGATGGATTTAATTTCTCTATTTGATAACTCTACTTGCCCACTAGTTTGGGGGTGATAAGCTGAAGCAATTCTATGATTAACATCATATTTAGCAAGGTTCTTTCTAAAACCACCATGAATGAAATGAGAACCTCCATCAGTCATGAGATACCTAGGCACTCCAAACCTAGGAAAAATAACATCCTTAAGCATTTTTAGAGAGGTCTCCCTGTCAGCACTCTTCGTAGGGATGGCTTCTACCCACTTAGTAACATAATCAATGGCAACAAGAATATGAGTATAACCTTTCGAGGGAGGAAAAGGACCCATAAAGTCAAATCCTCAGCAATCAAAGGGTTCAATAACTAGAGGGTAGTTCATAGGCATTTCATTGCGTCTAGAAATATTACCAAAACGCTGACATTCATCACAAGATAAAACAAATTTTCTTGCATCTTTAAAAAGGGTAGGCCAGTAGAAACCTGATTGTAGCACCTTTTGCGCAGTTCTATCTCCTGCATGATGTCCTCCATAAGCACTACCGTGAAATTTACGCAATATCTCCTTTTGCTCATATTCTGGAACACATCTTTGCATAATACCATCCACTCCTTCTTTATATAAGTGTGGGTAATCCCAAAAATAATGCCTCAAATCATAAAAGAACTTCCTTCTTTATTGAGCTATGAAAGTTGGAGGCAAATACTTGGAGACAATAAAGTTAGCATAATCAGCATACCAAGGGCTCCCTCGCGAGCTCACCCCTACTGCAGCCAACTATTCATTTGGGAAGCTATCATTAACAGGCATAGGATCAAAAGAGATGTTTTCCAATCGAGATAAATTATCAGATACAGGATTTTCAGCACCTTTCCTATCTACAATATGTTGATCAAACTCTTGTAAAAGCAGCACCCATCTAATAGGCCTAGGCTTAGCATCCTTCTTCGTCATAAGGTACTTAATAGCATCATGATCAGTATGAATGGTGACTTTTGAGTCCACAATATAAGATCTAAACTTATCACAAGCAAAAACGATAACTAGGAATTCTTTTTCAGTAGTAGCATAATTCCTTTGAGCAGCATCAAGAGTCTTACTAGCATAAATAATAACATTTAACTTTTTATCAATTTGTTGCCCAAGGACATCACCTACAGCAAAATCACTAGCATCACACATTATTTCAAAGGGTAAGCTCCAATCAGGTGGTTGAACGATAGGAGCTGTAGTTAAAGCCTTCTTAAGACTTTCAAAAGCTTCCTTACAATCATCATCAAAAACAAAGGGTACATCTTTTTGAAGAAGATTAGTGAGGGTTTTGATATCTTACAAAAATATTTAATAAACCTTCTATAGAAACCAGCATGACCAAGGATACTATGAATACCTTGATGTCTCTTGGACAGGGCATTTTCTCAATTGCCTCGACTTTAGCTCTTTCCACTTCTATGCCTCTTTCGGAAACCTTATGCCCAAGGACAATCCCTTCATTATCCATGAAGTGGCATTTCTCCCAATTAAGAACAAGATTAGTTTCTTCACACCTATGCAAAACTTTATCAAGGTTGTGCAAACAATTATCAAAAGAAGTTCCATAGACGGAGAAGTCATCCATGAACACTTCCACAATTTCCTCACAAAAACCATGAAAGATAGAAGCCATGCATCTTTGATAAGTAGTAGGATCATTACATAAACCAAAAGGCATACATCTATAAGCATAGGTTCCGTAAGGGCATGTAAAAGTAGTTTTTTCTTGATCTTGTTGTTTAACAGCATTTTGAGAGAAACCAGAATATCTATCAAGAAAACAAAAATGGGTATTTTTAGAGAACCTTTCTAACATTTGATCAATAAAAGGAAGCGGGTAATGATCTTTCTTAGTAACTTTGTTAACTTTCCTAAAATCAATGCACATCCTATAGCCCACTACTATTCTTTGGGGAATAAGCTCATCATTATCATTAGGAACAACGGTAATTCCTCCTTTTTTAGGAACACAATGAACAGGACTAACCCATTCACTATCAACAATAGGGTAAATAATACCAGCATCAATGAGTTTCAATACCTCATTTCTTATCACTTCTTTCATCTTAGGATTTAAACGTCGTTGGTGCTCTACTACTGGCTTTGCATCTTGTTCTATATTGATATCATGCTGACATATAGTAGGTGAAATCCCTTTTAAATCATCTAGAGTATAGCCTATAGCCCCTTGGTGTTTCTTCAAAACCTCCAATAACCTTTCTTCTTACTTCCCTGAAAGTTTAGAGCTGATAATAATAGGATATATCTTTTTATCATCAATGTAAGCATATTTAAGATCGTCAGGGAGAGGTTTTATATCGAAGACCGGATCCTTTTTAGGTGGCAACGTGGTACCCAAGTCTTCTACATGCAAGTTATGCTTAAGCATCTTGGGTTGACGACGGACAATCTCGTCAATCTCATTCCTTTCTTCCATGAAGATCTCACTTTCGTGGTCTTCCATAAATTGCTGCAAAGCATTTTTAGGAGCAAGAGAAATAGACGCAAGTTGTTCAACTCGAAAATCCTCATTATGGGTTTCATTTTCACAAGGTTCTTTAGTAAATTTCGAAAAGTTAAACTCATAAGATTCCCCGTCAAACTTAGTCAAGATTTTCTCCTTTTGCAATCTATAATAACTCCACAGGTACTCAAGAAAGGTCTACCAAAAATGATGGGAAAGTTTTACTAGCAGCTGAACCAAGTATTAGAAAATCAGCAGGATATTTAATCTTACCACAAACAACTTCTACATCCCGCACAATACCAATTGGAGAGATGGTTTCTCTATTAGCAAGGTGAATAACCACATCAATCTCTTCCAACTCGCAGGGACTGATTTCATGCATAATTTCTTTATAGAGCTCATAAGGAATAGCACTTGAACTTGCACCAATATCACACAAACCATAATAGCAATGATCACCAATTCTAACAGAAAGCATAGGGACACTAGCCTTTTTAGTTCTATTAGGATGTGAGACAATATTAGAAGCGTCCTCACAAAAGACTATGTGCCCATCTTCTACACTTTTAGTTACAAGATCTTTAACAATTGCTACAACAGGTTCAATGCTTATTTGTTCATCAGGTTTTACTGTTCTCTTTTCACTTTTAGTGATTACACTAGTTATCATAGGATGATCCTTTACCTTATCTGGGAAGGGTATCTTCTCAATGTAAGGTTTAGGCAAAACATGATCAATAGTGCAATACTCAGCACTCCCAACAGCACCGTCGACAATATCTTTATAAGGTGCATGGTACTTTCTCCATCCCTTTGTTGGGATTTCAATATAAGAAGCAAAAGCCTTAAAATTTGTAATAACTTGTAAATCAAGATCATAAGCATTACTAATATTTTGAAAGTCATCAGTTCCCATAAAAGATTCAATGCATTCATAATCATAATTTATACCTGACTGTCTACCTTTGTCATTCTCCCAAGCTTCAGCATTGTCTTGAATATGGTCCAGAAGATCCCATTTAGCTTCTTCTTCCATGTGAGTGAATGATCCAGCACAAGAAGCATCCAATAAATCCTTGTCATGAAGAGGGAGCCTTTCATAAAAGTTATTGATAATAATATTGTTGGGGAGCTCATGAATGGGACATTTGAGCATTAGTAACTTCAATCTCCCCCAAGCTTGAGCTGTACTCTCTCCATTAAGAGGCCAAAAGTTGTATATTTGATTCCGATCTTTATGAATCTCACTAGGAGGATAAAACTTTGAATAAAAGAGAGGCACTATTTCCTCCCATTCCAGAGCTTGACCATTCTTCAATAGATTATACCATTCCTCAGCTCTTCCTTTTAGTGATAATGAAAATAACTTATTCTTAACTTGATTTTTAGTAATACCTGCACACTTGAACAACCCGCATAATTCGTGTATAAAGAGTAATTGATCACCGGGATGGACAGTTCCATCCCCAACATAGTAGTTATCCATAACACGATCAATAATTCTTGTAGGTATTTTAAAAGCATCATTCTCAGCAGGTGGTGGTTCATCTACTACCTTAGCAGTGTTAGTAGCATTACGAAACAAGAAACTCAGCAAATTATCCATAACGAAAATAACGCAACTAACAGAAGTAAACAATACTCACAATAGAAGTTTCCTTTACCAGTTCCACTCTCCAATAGCGCTTCACTCCCCGGCAACGATGCAAGAAAATAGTCTTGATGACCCACAAGTATAGGGGGTGTATCGCAGTATTTTTGATAAGTAAGAGTGTCGAACCCAACGAGGAGAAGAAGGTGCTGGCTAGTGGTATGGATCAGGAATTGTCTGCAAATACTTAGTAAACGAATGTTTAGGGGTTTTTGATAATGCAAGTAAGTAAAGTACGAGTAAATAAAAGACAGTAGGAATAAATGCAGCCAGTGGCCCAATCCTTTATTCAGCAAAGGACAAGCCGTTTGTATTACTTAAGATGACCAAACATTCTTGAGGACACATGGGAATTCTGTCAAGTGCTTTCGCTTTATATAGTTGATTAATCTTCTTTAGCTTGCTAAGTGTTTTGTGGGTGAACCTGTGCTAATGTACCAACCTTCCTAGGACTAATAGATACTTGTGATTATACCCCTTGCAAACATCCATAAGTACAAGAAAGTAATTAAGGTAGAAACCTAATCACAACTTTAAACTCTAAGACCCTGACGTCCCTTGTGCAATGGTATCCTAACTAGGGTTCAGGTTTCTATCACTCTGGCAACCCCTACAGTTAGTAGCCAAATACACAATGCATTCCCCTAGGCCCATATAGGTGAAGTGTCATGTAGTCGACGTTCACATGACACCACTAGAAGAAGTACACCACAACTTAAATATCAAACTATTGAATCCTTCTGAACACAATTCCACTACTAACAACATGACTTCTCCCATGTCCTCAAGAACAAAACGAACTACTCACAAGACATCATATGGATCATTATTAGAGATGGCATAATGATGTATAACAATCTGAACATAAACAATAATTCAATGGTTCCACTCAATAGCATCAACTACAAAGAGTAATCAACACCGGGAAAGTTTCCCCTAAGAAGTATGCAAGATTCAACCCAATTGTTATAGCAATATGGAGATGGTGATGAGGGTGCTGATGGTGGTGATGATGATCCCGATGAAGTCTAGCTTGATGGTGGTGTTGATGGCGATGATCTCCCCTCTCCGGGAAGGAATTCCCCCGGTAGAAATCTGTCTGCCGGAGAGATCTTTCTCTCTCACTGATTTCCGCCCCGCATAGGCGGCAGAACCTTTCTGTGGTTGCTCCTTGAGTATTAGGGTTTTAGTAGGATTATATACGCCAGAGGGGAGAGCTGGAGGTGGGCCAGGGCGGCCACACCACCTGGTGGCGCGGCCTAGGCTTACCCGCGCCAGGGGTTGGTGTGGGCCCCCTGTGGCCCATCTCCACTCCTCCTTCTGGCAACCTTCGTCTTCTGGAAAAATTGGATTTTCCGTATATTTTCCCAGATTTTATGATCTTCACGAATTTTGCCTCCAAACAGCACCTTTTCCATCAGAATCCTGACTGCAGCGGTCCATGATCCAAAAGTCATGAACCATGCAAAAACAGGTGAAAGTACATAAGTATCGTCTCTTAATATGAAATATATCAATGAATAACAGTGAATTATGATATAGAATAGTGATGCAAAATGGACGTATCAGTGTTCTTTTCATTAACCACATATGGATCCACCAAAGTTCATTACATGTCTATTCTTTTCATAGACCACATCTAGATCCACCAGAATTCATTGCATGTGTGTTCTTTGCACAAACCACATATGGGTCCACCAGTTTCATTGCATGTGTGTTCTTTTCATTAACCACATATGGATCCACCAGAGTTCATTACATGTATGTTCTTTTCATAGACCACATATGGATCCACCAGAATTCATTGCATGTGTGTTCTTTTCACAAACCACATATGCATCCACCAGTGTCATTGCATGTGTGTTCTTCTCACAAACCACATATGGATCCACCAGTGTCATTGCATGTGTGTTATTCTCACAAACCACATATGGATCCACTAGTGTCATTGCGTGTGTGTTCTTCTCACAAACAACGTATGGATCCACCAGTGTCATTGCATGTGTGTTCTTCTCACAAAACACATATGGATCCACAAATGTCATTACATGTGTGTTCTTTTCATTAACCACAGCTAGAGTCATTGCATGAATGTTCTTTTCACAAACCACCTATGGATCCACCAGAGTTCAGTGCATGTGTGTTCTTCTCACAAACCACATATGGATCCACCAAAGTTCATTGCATGTCTGGTCTTTTCAAAAACCACCTATGGATCCCCTAGTGTCATTACATGTGTGTTCTTTTCACAAACCGCAACTAGAGTCATTGCATGTATGTTCTTTTCATAGACCACATATGGATCCAATAGAGTTCATTGCATGTGTGTTCTATTCACAGACCACCTATGGATCCACCACTGTCATTGCATGTGTGTTCTTTTCATTAACCACATATGGATCCACCAGTGTCATTGCATGTGTGTTCTTCTCACAAACCACATATGGATCCACCAGAGTTTATTGCATGTGTGTTATTTTCACAAACCACAACTAGAGTCATTGCGTGTGTGTTCTTTTCACAAACCATATATGGATCCAACAGAGTGTCATTGCATGTCTATTATTTTCATAGACCACATATGGATCCACGAGAGTTCTTTGCACAAACCACCTATTTATCCACCAGAGTTCATTGCATTTTTGTTCTTTTAATAGACAACATATGGATCCACCAGAGATCTTTGCATGTCTGTTCTTTTAACCGACCACAAATGGATCCACCAAAGTTCATTGCATGTGTGTTCTTTTCACAAACCACATATGGATCCACCAGTGTCATTGCATGTGTGTTCTTTTCACAAACCTCATATGGATCAAACAGAGTTCATTGCATGTCTGTTCATTTCATAGACCACCTATGAATCCACCGGAGTTCATTGCATGTGTGTTCTTTTCATAGAACACATATGGATCCACCAGAGTTCATTGCATGTCTGTTCTTTTCACAGACCACACCAGAGTTCATTGCATGTCTGTTCTTTTCACAGACCACATATGGATCCACCAGAGTTCATTGCATGTATGTTCTTTTCATAGACCACATATGGATCCACCAGAATTCATTGCATGTGTGTTCTTTTCACAAACCACACATGGATCCACTAGTGTCATTGCATGTGTTTTCTTCTCACATACCACATATAGATCCACCAGTGCCATTGCATGTGTGTTCTTATCACAAAGCACATATGGATCCACCAGTGTCATTGCATGTGTGTTCTTCTCACAAACCCCATATGGAACCACTAGTGTCATTACATGTTTGTTCTTTTCATTAACTACAGCTAGAGTCATTGCATGTATGTTCTTTTTACAAACCACATATGGATCCAACATTGTCAATGCATGTGTGTTCTTCTCACAAACCACATATGGACCCACCAGAGTTCATTGCATGTATGTTCTTTTCACAAACCACATATGGATCCAACATTGTCAATGCATGTGTGTTCTTCTCACAAACCACATATGGATCCCCCAGAGTTCATTGCATGTCTGTTCTTTTCACAAACCACTTATGGATCCACCAGAGTTCATTGCATGTCTGTTCTTTTCACAGACCACATATGGATCCACTAGAGTTTATTGCATGTCTGTTCTTTTAACAGACCACATATGGATCCACCAGAGTTCATTGCATGTGTGTTCTTTTCACAAACACCTATGGATCCACCAGTGTCATTGCATGTGTGTTCTTTTCATTAACCACATATGGATCCACCAGAGTTCATTGCATGTATGTTCTTTTCATAGACCACATATGGGTCCACGAGAATTCATTGCATGTGGGTTCTTTTCACAAACTACATATGGATCCACTAGTGTCATTGCATGTGTGTTCTTCTCACAGACCACATATGGATCCACCAGTGTCATTGCATGTGTGTTCTTTTCATTAACCACAGCTAGAGTCATTGCATTTATGTTCTTTTCACAAACCACATATGGATCCACCAGTGTCATTGCATGTGTTTTCTTTTCACAAACGACCTATGGATCCACCAGAGTTCAGTGCATGTGTGTTCTTTTCATAGACCACATATGGATGCACCAGAGTTCATTGCATGTCTGTTCTTTTCACAAACCACCTATGGATCCACTAGAGATCATTGCATGTCTGTTCTTTTCATAGACCACATATGGGATCCAACAGAGTTCATTGCATGTCTATTCTTTTCACAAACCACAACTAGAGTTCATTGCATGTGTGTTCTTTTCAGAAGCTACCTATCGATCCACCAGTGTCATTGCATGTGTGTTCTTTCCATAGACCACATATGGATCCAATAGAGTTCATTGCATGTCTGTTCTTTTAACAGACCCCATATGGATCCACCAAAGTTCATTGCATGTGTGTTCTTTTCACACACCAAATATGGATCCACTATTGTCATTGCCTGTGTGTTCTTCTTACAAACCACATATGGATCCAGCAATGCCATTGCATGTGCGTTCTTTTCATTAACCACAGCTAGAGTCATTACATGTATGTTCTTTTCACAAACCACATATGGATCCACCAGTGTCATTGCATGTGTGTTCTTCTCACAAACCACCTATGGATCCACCAGAGTTCATTGCATGTACGTTCCTTTCATAGACGACATATGAATCCACCGGAGTTCATTGCATGTGTGTTATTTTCACAAACCACCTATGGATCCCCTAGTGTCATTACATGTCTGTTCTTTTCACAAAGCACAACTAGAGTCATTGCATGTATGTTATTTTCATAGACCACATATGGATCCAATAGAGTTCATTGCATGTGTGTTCTATTCACAGACCACCTATGGATACACACCAGTGTCATTGCATGTGTGTTCTTTTCATTAACCACATATGGATCCACCAGTGTCATTGCATGTGTGTTCTTCTCACAAACCACATATGGATCCACCGGAGTTCATTACATGTGTGTTATTTTCACAAACCACAACTAGATTCATTGCATGTGTGTTCTTTTCACAAACCATGTATGGATCCAACAGAGTGCCATTGCATGTCTGTTATTTTCACAGACCACATATGGATCCACTAGAGTTCATTGCACATTTGTTGTTTGCACAAACCACCTATGGATCCACCAGAGTTCATTGCATGTTTGTACTTTTAATAGACATCATATGGATCCACCAGAGTTCATTGCATCTGTGTTCTTTTCACAAACCACCTATGGATCTACCAGAGTTCATTGGATGTACGTTCTTTTCATAAACGACATATGAATCCACCCGAGTTCATTGCATGTGTGTTCTTTTCACAAACCACCTATTGATCCCCTAGTGTCATTGCATGTCTGTTCTTTTCACAAACCACAACTAGAGTCATTGCATGTTTGTTCTTTTAACAGACCACATACGGATCCACCAGAGTTCATTGCATGTATGTTCTTTTCATAGACCACATATGGATCCACCAGAGTTTATTGCATATCTGTTCTTTTAACAAACCACCAATGGATCCCCTAGTGTCATTGCATGTCTGTTCTTTTCACAAACCACATATGTCCACCAGAGTTCATTGCATGTGCGTTCTTTTCACAAACCACAGCTAGAGTCATTGCATGTGTGTTCTTTTCACAAACCACATATGGATCCAACAGAGTTCATTGCATGTGTGTTCTTTCAAAGACCACCTATGGAACAACTAGAGTCATTGAGTGTCTGTTCTTTTCATAGACCACATATTGATCCACTAGAGTTCATTGCATGAGTGTTCTTTTCATAGACCACATATGGATCCTCCAGTGTCATTGCATGTGTGTTCTTTTCATTAACCACATCTAGAGTCATTGCATGTCTGTTCTTTTCACAAACCACATATGGATCCACCAGTGACATTGCATGTTTGTTCATTTCACAGACCACATATGGATCCACTAGAATTCATTTCATGTTTGTTCTTTTCATCGACCACATATGGATCCACCAGAGTTCATTGCATGTGTGTTCTTTTCACAAACCACCTATGGATCCACCAGTGTCATTGCATCTGTGTTCTTCTCATCAACCACAAATAGAGTCATTGCATGTGTGTTATTTTCACAAACCACATATGGATCCACCAGAGTTCATTGCATGTCTATTCTTTTCATAGACCACATATGGATCCACCAGAGTTCATTGCATGTATTGTCTTTTCATTAACCACAGCTAGAGTCATTGCATGTGTGTTCTTTTCATTAACCACATGTGGATCCACCAGTGTCATTGCATGCGTGTTCTTTTCATCAACCACAGCTAGAGTCATTACATGTCTGTTATTTTCACAAACCACATATGGATCCACCATTGTTATTGAAATGTGTATTATTTCATTAACCACATCTAGACTCATTTCATGTGTGTTCTTTTCACAAACCACATATGGATCCACTAGTGTCATTGCATGTGTGTTCTTCTCAACAACTACATATGGATCCACCAGAGTTTAGTGCATGTGTGTTCTTTTCACAAACCACATATGGATCCACCAGAGTCATTTGCACGTGTGTTCTTTTCAACAACAGCCGTTGGCCACAAACAATCGGGACGCAGAGCTAACCAGCAACCGCTCCGAGCTTCTAGAAGACCCGATCTCAGATTGTTAATCACCGTTGGATCGGGGTGCGTGGACGATAAGGATGTCCTTCGTGAGGGCATTCCGCGAGAAGTCTGTTCTATGAACCGATTGGAACTGGCATCCACGACTGGCCTACGTCCTTGCCCTTATCCCCTTAACCTCGGGGCCAAAGCTCAGATCATGTTCCTTCATCGCCATGGAGAGGGAGAGGCCCAAACTCAGCTTGCACGAGGCTCGGATGTTCACCCACAACGATATAATCGTGCCGCCATTCGCGAGGCTTCTGGCCGGCTTCGAGCTCAGCTACACCAGGGTTCCTATCGTGCCGCTCTTGCACGACAACACGTTGGTGAGGCAGATCGAGGAGCGCTGCCGCTAGCTGCCGGAGTGGAAGAGGGCAATGGCACGGTACTCGCGCACAAGCGAGTATTGGCGAAAGCTATTCAAGAAGGAGCACGTGGCGTTGATTGAGCTATGCGGAACCCACCGGCGGGAGATCCACCCAGATCCGTGCAACCCCGAAGGGAGGTAGCGCTTCTGGGCAGTGCCTGGGCGTACGACCTCCACCGTTATCGATGCGGCACGCCGTGAAGAATCCATGAGGAGGAGGAACGCTACCAGGAACGTCGACATCGATTCCAACATGGAGGAGGCTGATGGCGACGCGGACAACATCTTCGATGATGGAGACTACGGGACCGTCATAGTCGATTAGGGCCACTTAAGCATAAATTAAATCTATGTACGGTATCTTAATGCCCTCTTTGGATCCGGTTCACTTGAGTCATAGTCGATTATCGTCATAATCTATATATGTTGGCCATATTTTAGGTGTCTTTGTCTTTGAAACTAGTCGAAACTCGTCCGATCCTGAAAATAAAGTTCACGTGTTCCTGGCATATCGGATGGGACAATACGCTGACTCTGCTCCTAGCACTTGATGGCACAACCATAATTTGGAGTGCGCCAGAGGAGAAGGGGTCAAGCGTGTTGTAATAGTGTATTACTTCTGTCCAGATATAACTGACTTAGTTTTTTTTAGATATTTAAATGTATCTATACCCAAAACATGTCTAGATACATACGAATCTACACAAATTCAAGTCACTTAGTTCTAGATGAAGGGAGTATTAATATTTTTTAGGAATAGTTTCTGATGACATATATTGGCCATGTTTTAGGTTTCTCTATATTTCAAACTAATCAAAAGTCGTCAAATTCTATACAAACAAAGTCATTGCATTCACATCTGATGGGACAATACGCTGACTCTGCTACCAGCACTTGATGGCACAGCCATAATTCTGGAGTGCACAAGAGGAGATGGGAATCCAAGGGAGATGGGAACTAGTAGCTGCGTCCATACGCAGGTAAAAATTTAATGTAATAATATTTAAGAACTTTAATTTGGTCCACATGACCCCATCACAAACACGTTGCACATGCCAGATATAAATAAAGACGACACGTCTAGTTTAGTTTCAATGATATAATTCAACATATGACGTTGTTGTGCCCGCATCTTTCTGTTCCTCTTATTAGTCTGCTAGCCCATGCTGCATTAAGCAACAATTGATGAGGATGAAAAAAATGATAAAATGGCAAATAAGACAATTTTTAAGCTTACCTTTCATCTGGAGAATCATACAAAGAGGAAATTGGCAGGGATTTGTTATTTCTCCTGCAGTTAGTTGAAAGATCCTCAAGGACATCCTCAATCACCCGTGCAACTTCTTCATATGCTAATACACCTCCATTATTTGCCCTTTCCTCCCTGTTCCGCTGACCCTTTTGTTTCTTTTCACACCCTTTTCTCGCCGGCACCTTCACTTCTTCATAAATTTGCTGCTTACCTATGTTTTCCTCCGAGTGCTCATCACCGTTTTCCTCCACCTGCTGCACTTCGTCAAGTTCTTCATCTTCGCGCTGTTGTTCCTCTAGTTCTAGATGAGAAGCCTCATTTTCTGCCACCGGGGTGTGAACAGGGACAAGATCATGTGTAACTGGGTTTTTGCAGAACCTCTTGATATGAACGAATCCTCCACAACGTTTGCATTTCCTTTTCCTAGCTCCTAGCCTCGAACCTTTTATCGGTGGAGGCTTCGATCCTTAGCTTTCTAGGCCTCCCAGGTGGCCTCCTAAAAACTGGTGGTTGAAGTTTGAACCCTGGATCGACAATCTCCCAATCATTTTCATCAGCCATAGGTGGTACATTTTCTGCATAAGTTGCAGCAAACTTGTCCACGGAGAAATAGTTGTCAACATAGTTCTCTATTTCAGCTTCTCTACCACTTAAGGGAAAACTTGCTGCTGTTCTACAAACCTCTGCACTTGGAGGCCCAACAGCTGTCTACAAGAATAGAAGTGCGTAGACATCATGTTCTTCAAGGTATTTTTTCACCTTTGGCACTACATACATGTTTTGCAAGTAAGTAGCATGCGTGCTTGGGGTGTATGTGTATGTTGATCGCCACTAGTCCTCTTCAAAGATATTTCCTTTGAACTTCTTCGTGAAGTTAGTAGCGAGGTGCCGCATGCATTCCCTATGCTCAACCCCAGGAAACACAGCATCAACAGAATTCTCAAGACCCTTGCATGCACCGGTGTGTATCACCAAGCCTTCAGGGTGACCAATTACTTCCCATAGTCTCTACATGAACCATGTCTAGCTTTCATTTGATTAACCCTCAAGAACAGCATAAGCTACGGGTAGAAGCCAATTATGTGCGTCCAAAGCACAAGCAGAAGCAACATGTCCCTTAAACTTCCCTATTAAAGAAGTTGCGCCTATTGCCAAGTATGGCCTGCAGCAATCTAGGAACCCCTTCCAGCATGCCTTCAGGTAGACAAAACATCTCCTGAAGCATTTCTTATCTACCTGCTTATACCCGACCCTCCTCGAGACCTTTTCTCTTCCTTTCACAACCTCGTAATCGATGTCAACAACACTACCAGGTGATGTTTTCTCTACCCGAGCCTTGAATGAAGTCTAGAGCCATCTCCTTCCCATCAAAGACTCTGTGGTAAGGAATTAGAATGTTAAACTTTTTGCTAATCTTCGCTCTGAGTTCAGCAGGTCCAATGTTATGATCCTGCCTCACCCAGTCAAGTACAATAGCAGCAAACCACTTGGTAGTCGCCGGTCTAATTTAATCACTTAAAGAAGTATTAGGGCAGTTGTGTTTCTTCGTGTTTACTTTGATATGCATTCGATAAGAATACAAATAATTCAGAGCTAATTATTAGCAGCATAAATATGAGAAAGACTAAAACTAAATGTAGCTATTGCAACCTGAAATGGTTGTCCACCCCGCATTGGAGATGCATGTAATCTCCATTTACACACATTACTTTCCCTACAATGCACCCTAAATATCTTTTGGTCGCTCTTTTCAATGATAAATTCGAACCCAACTCTAATTGCATAGGTTGCAACTACATATCTGCAATCCTCCACATTCTCAAAGACAGTCCCCTTATCAATTGGAGGATTGTCCCTGTCAAAGTGTATCACTGGCCTGTCCTCGTCTTCGTCATTGTATCTACATCCCATCTCCACGTCTTCATATTCCTCTTCCTCATCAGTCCCATAGTCATGCTCAAAGTTTGAATCAACCAAATATTCCTTACTCTCCATCCTATCAGGGTTAGCAGCCATGTTTGGATATGCTTTCTCATCATCATCCACACCGCCACACATTTTAGTGTCTTCATGCTTGCTTGACAAAGCATCATGCTCAAGGACAAGCTGTACAGACATCCTACGGTTACCAACACATATCCTTGCCATCACCACGGGACTAGAAACGCTAATTGGGGTATGCAGAAAAGGAATCACAGTTCTCACCCTTCAATGGGGACGTACGGCACCTTCCCCTGGCTCCATACCTCCAAAGCTCTGCACCCTCCTTCCTCTTCCCCTGTTTTGTTCTCCTCTGTGCTCTCCAGACTTGAAGGAGATTCCGTGCTCTCCAGCCGCACAGGACCCATCTCCGTGTTCTCAAGCCTCTCAGGATCCATCTCCGAGCGGGATCCGGATCACCAGCGTCGTTGGGCGCCTAACCAATGACCGACTCTTGGTTTTCGTTTCCAGACGCGCCTGGGCGATGGACAACGGCAAGGAGATAGGGCAAGGAGGGGAGGGGATGGGACATGAGGGGAGGGGTGGGAGGACGACGGCCTAAGGGGAGCACGGGAGCAGTGCACGACTGAACGGATTGGCGGCGGCAGGAGCAGAGGAGCGGAGCGGAGCTAGTTACGACAAAACATGGAAAATTGGACAATAATGTGTTGATGGGCGGCACCAGCCCTCGAACCTAGGATGCACGCCATCGAAGATGGAGAAGACGGGCCCACTAGTCGGAAAACATGCAATGTCACCTTCCCCTATTTCTGATGCTGTTTTAAAAAAAGAAAACATGCCGCGTCATCATCACCTGTTTCTGATTGTGTTGCTACAATTCGATGGTACATAGTGGCATAGAAATAATATTGTATAAACATAAGGGCTCAGTCGTCAACATTTCTAAAATGAAACCCGGTCTCCTACCTGTCCTGGTACATTGCCCGATGAGGTGGATAGCCACGACCGATCTTTTTAATACGTCCGTACTCTTATGCCGAGAAGGGGAATAAAGATTGAGCGGTTAATGCAATGAGTGTCGAATTATTACCCTCTAAGGAAATGGGAGATGATTATTTTCACGCGTGCCCATAGTCCAAACCTATTTTGAGTATGTCACTCCCCTTGTCCGACAAACCACACTTCACCTTGCGCAGCTCCTCCACACCGCACCACCTAGGGTAACATGGCCCCTCCTAAGCAGCCACCGCCACCACCGTGACAGCCGCCGAAACTAGGGTATTTAGCCCCTCTAAGGCAGGCCATGAAGCTCTACTTCAAGGCTGGTCCCCCATTGCCCTGCAAGGCGGATGATTTCGCAAAATGTGCCGAATCGGCCGCGGCGGTGGTGCTGGCGTCGTCGGTGCCTAATGCGGCAAGTAGGGCCAAGAGAGCGATGTGGAGAAATCGCGTGGCGGAATTACGGCATGCTCTAGGCAGGGGGAACAAGGTACGTATCAAATCGTTCATGAGAGCATGACGCCGAGGGTACACACCTTCGAATAGGGTAGCTCCAAGGTCTAGGAACTCTCGCATCCACGCTTTGGCGTGGGCTACCTTACCGCAGTAGGGGAGGCTGGGAACATGCCATCTGTGGCAAAGATGCTCCATCCAATGCACCATCGGAGGTTGTACCGCAACAGCGACCAAGCGTCTACACTCAACATGTTGGATTGTTCGACAGCTGGAGCCAGCGGCGGGCATCAGCTTAGTGCCGGAATTCTGGTTCCAGTTCACACAGACCTACGATCCCAAAAGAAGATGCCGAAGTTCACCTTCAAAGAAATCGTTGCGGTGGCGCGGATGTTCCTACTGAACCAGGACTGGCGCATGTAAAGCGGTCATGCATGAATGATGCAGATTTCTTGTAGTTTGGCGGGACGGCAATAGATTAGTTTGGGTTAAATGATCAAAGAACTTACGTCCTCTCAAGGCAATTGGCCAGCCAACTTTTCTGGTGGAGATCTGTAGTTTCTTCAGTGTAGAATAGTTAAGTTCAGACTGAAGAATGACTTTTATAGATGAAATGCTGACGAATTGTTCTATAATCTAGTAGCCCACTTTTGTGCAGGTATAAGACCCTTTTGTATGGAAGTACTACTGTTGTAAACAAAAACTATCAAGTATCTATTTCCTTCAATTACTAGTCGTGGTTAAATGTAGTTAACAGGCATTTTTTATCCTAGACAGATAAAATTCACATGACAGTTTATGTACAGATTTTGCGTCTGCTGCCTGTGCTGTAAACCATTTTCCTTTGTCTTGTGTTGTCTGCAAAATGGTCCTGCAATTCAATGTGTTACAAATCTAGCTACCTTGTACTTGAAGAGGAGATGGACTACATTTTCATGGCATCCATAGAATTGACATTGCTCATTGCCAGACCACCCTCTTTTCATGAGGTTGTCCTTGGTTATTCACAGAAATTATAAAGCACGGTGTTCAACTACATCGATTCAAACTATTACACACACACACTACATCAAATTCATTACCCACACATACTACATCGATTCAAACTATTACACACATACTACTTCCAATTCATTACCAACACATACTATATTGATTCAAACCATTACACATTTTTAGTCGATGCTAACTTCCTGCTATGCTCTCCATAATACAAATTCATTAGCCACACATACTCCATCAATTCAGTAGAGCTCTGTCTTCACTCGAGGGAAATCAGAACCACCAGCTTGTCCAAGCCTAGTTCCCCCACCGAAACTGTGTGCACCGTCGCGAAACGGTGGTGGTCCTGTTCCATCGATCCTTCCAGGCCAACACTGCAGGTGACGAGGATGCTTTCTGGCCTCCTCTTCGGGGCCCTAAACACCATGTACCGATTCTAGAACCTCCTCTACGTGGATGATGACCGGGTGCTTCTAGAAAATTTGTCGCCCTGCCCTCCTTGGAATCTGCACCTCGTACATCTTAGGCATCAGGATCTTTCAGCCACACCTTTACCTCGATGACCCATCTATCGCTCGGTGGCACGATTTCCACCAGCTCGCCACCAAGGCTACTTACAACCTGCTTGAGGGCCTCCGGCTCCCAAGCATCTAATGGGAGGCCGTCAAAGCCGAGTTTAGAGAAGAAACAAAGCTACCCCAGGCGATCGTCCCACCCACAGGCGCGTGCCAACGCATGAAGCTCATTTTCTCCCTACAACACTCGAAAGAACGGGAAGAATGCAGAACACGCTCGGTGTCCGAGATGTGCTCGAATAGGACGAAAAAATCGAATGGCAGTGCGCATACCTCAATCTTGACATCATTTCGTCTGATCCCAAAACGAGACCTGAAAGCTGACAGCAACTCTGTCGGCGACACGACGGGATGGACAGCCAGCATGGTGGCCATGAGAGTATGGTCGTCGAACTGCTGTGCCAGGGCTACCATGCCTGGGGTGCGCGGCAGCATGCAACTTCCCGAGGCCGGTCGCCGTCCATGATCGCCCGACAGGACGCGCTCCGCCATGCGAGAAGGACTAGCCAGAGGTGAGATATTAGTCTGAGGACGCGAAGCACCCATACGGCGGACGATGTGACAACGACGGCTAGGAGCTTCGATTAGAGGCATGGGAGGTTGACCGGACATGGCGGGGACACAAATTAGAGCAAGTGCGAGCTCCGATCTGAGACAAGCAGCCGAAGCTGAACAAAGGTTATGGGTATGGGAGCAGGGAGAAGAGCAGAGAAGAGCAAAGAAATAGATCTGGTCCATGCAGGGGTAAACTGGTCCACAACCGCAAAAGATAACATGGAATACTGACAGGGCGGGCCAAGAAGAGTTGACCTAATGGTGGTATTTGAGGTCAACCTTTTTCATCTGGTTCGAATGACTGTTGAGCTGTTAGATTTGTATTCACCCCCATTTGGCCCTTCTAGACAATTGGCGATTCTACTACGGCCTCTCCGCGAGATTGATCACAACTCGGGTACCGGAATGCACTCGCCTGGGAATTTTGGTACCGCAAACCAACAATCCCAAAGGGGACGGCGAGTTCATTCCATGTTTTGGAAACACTGGCTCCATTTCAGTCTAGCCGCCGTACCGGACCTAGCAGTCCACCGCCGATGCTTCTCCTTGTCCCTGTGGATACCGATAGAGGTGTTGTATGTTCAACACTTTAACAATCATAGATTGGATCGGATCATGAGGAATGCACTTCATCATTTGATGCGCTTCATCAGTAATTTGCAACCACACATCTAGTGGTAATCCTCGTGGCCTTTTATCTTTGCTAAGATCTTGGGTGTACCGCGTAGGGAAATTTCCATTTTATCTCTATGTAGCCCAATAGTAGTATCAGAGCGATAGTTTCTGGTTTTAGGCTCGAGATATCACATATGTGATATGTGGCAGGCATTATATTGGATCTAGTTCCTATTTTGGTGGTCGATTTATAAGATAGATTGGTTTTTTACAAAGTTGATTAGATCAACTGTACTCGGGTAAATGGATGATCTTGTTTCTATGGTCATACTGTTGAGGTCATGGAACGACATACCCCTACCGATCGTGTTTCGCCATCGGGGTAGACTGTGCCACGTAAATCTAGATGCGGTGATCGAAGATCAAAGGAGTTTGATCAAATTGGAGTACAGATCGGATTTGGGTAAAAATAATTTATGTGATGAACAAATCCATGTTCGGAATGTAGATGAGATCGGATTTGGGACCACCGGCTTCACCCTGTCGTAGCACCTTAGATGTCATTGTGAGTTTCATAACACCGATAGATATCATATCTATGCATAACTTGTTTTTACAGGATGATGTTGTGAATGGTATGGCTTATGT
Organism: Avena insularis; assembly: GCA_023614405.1. Lineage (NCBI taxonomy): Eukaryota > Viridiplantae > Streptophyta > Magnoliopsida > Poales > Poaceae > Avena > Avena insularis. Next base: position 231,431,613 of record CM042692.1, read on the forward strand.
GTATAATCCATACGTGATCTGTGTACCACAGTTTTTTTTCATATGGATAGATCCTAGGTGCTGTCATTTTATTGTAATACGATCTGCGTGTCAAATTCTCTAAGTAATTTACATTACTAGCTAGTGTAGCTCTTTGGAGAATCCGGATGGCGTGCAAGTCGATGTACAAGTCGGTGACATGGAGTAAGATGGCACGTGAAAAGAGTTGGCACAAGTCGAATTAGAGGCTTTGTGGAAATGGAGATCGCCATGAAGAGAGCCATACCATTTCACATTATAATGCTTTATTTGTTTTATTGGTATGTCTCTGTTTTACCTCTATTAGATAGTTGGTAAAAAGTAATCGCTCAAAGAAGGTCTAGTTGGTTTCCCCACCAGTGCTGCACCATCACAAGTCGAACATTTTTTATAATTGGCTCATAAAATTGAGGTGCTACCAATTATTTCTGACTAGATGGAATCGAGTCGGACTCTTACAGCAGAGCACTCGGTAAGCTAGATTGGTATATCACAATGGTGGTGCGACTCGGGAAAGGTCGGATGGGATCTAGGGCATGTGATGCTACCCGACCAACATGATTCGTATGAGATGCGATTGACAAGGAGTTCTCTACCTAGATCACTTGACGGCTAGCGGTGATTCTAAAGCTCACTAGTTGGCTTGCTTATTTAGGATCCTGAGTCACTTAGTAACCACCAGAGGGGTGTTGGTTCTAGTGGGAGCATAAGTATTAAAATGTTTAATATGCTTGCTCTTTTATGGATACATATGTCTTAAGTGTTTTGCATATTTTCTGTTGTAGATCAATGGCACCTAGTAGTCTCCCTCAGATGTCCAGTTTTGTGTTGAGAACAATCCTATAGAAAGATTAGATTAATCTAACTAATTTCACCAAATGGTATCGTAATCTGAGATTTGTTCATAGACAAGAAAAGAAGGACCATGTTCTCGATAACCCACTTCTAGATGAGCTGACTAAGAATGCGACTGTCCCTGCCACGAATGCCTACCGTAGGACTCAGGATGAGTCCACGGAAATTAGTTGTCTTATGCTTGTGCACATGGAACCAAACTTTCAGTAGTATTTCGAGAATGTTTAGTATTGCGATATGATCAAAAGCCTCAAAAGTATGTTCCAGGATCATGCAAAGACGGAGAGGTATCACGTCTCTCAGGCTCTTTTGGGCTGGAAGCTAAAAGACAATGATCCAATGAGTCCACATGTGATCAATATGGTTGGTTACGTGCCGTCTCCGGAAATGTTTGGCTACCCCATTAGCAAAGAGTTTGCTACAGATATAATTCTAAACTCTATTCCTAGTGCATATGGTCAGTTCATATTGAACTACCACATGGATGGTATGGATAAGAAGCTCACTGAATTATATGGGATGCTCAAGCCGGTAGAGGCATATCTCAAGAAAGGCGCCAGTCAAGCATTGATGGTGCAGAATAAGGCTATGTTCAAGAAAAGTTCTTGTACTAAGAAGAAGAAGAAGGAAAAGTCAGGAGGCAAGGCTCAGGACTTGGTCCCAAGCACTTCTTTAGGGGCTAAGCCATCTTCTTCAGCCGGATCCACCTTCTTCTATTTCAAGGCGGATGGCCACTAGAAGAGTAATTGTAGCAAGTATTTCGCTGACAAAGCCAAGAGTGGAGGTGGGACTTTCGTCTCAGGTACACTTGTTTGCAATGTTATATACATTTATCTTGTTGATGCACCTAATAGTTCATGGGTATATGATACTGGATCAGTGATTCAGATATACAACTCGTTGTAGGGATTGGTAAGAACTAGAAGTGTGGTGAGAGGCGAGGTTGACATTTGAGTCGGCAACAAAGCGAGAGTCGCTGCGTTGGAAGTAGGCATGATGCAACTTCATTTACCTTTGGGATTCTTAATGGAGCTAAATAATTGTTATTATGTTCTAGTGCTTAGTCGAAACATTTTTTCTGTCTCATGTTTGATGAGACAAGGCTATGAGTCGAATATTAAGCATAATGGTTGTTCTTTGTATTTCAATGACATGTTTCACGGCTTTGCACCTGTCCACGATGGAATATTAATTTTGAATCTTGATGGCGAGTCGGTCTATAACTTAAATGTGAAAATTTTGAAACCAAATGATCTAAATATGACATACTTTTGGCACTGTAGGCTTGGTCATATGAGTTGGAAATGCATGAAGAAGCTCCATGATGATGGAATCCTAACTCTGTTCAACTTGGAGCCATTCGAGACATGCGAATCTTCCCTACTCGGGAAAATGACCAAGACAACTTTTTCAAAGAGTTGTGAAAGGGCGTTCGACTTATTGGGACTAGTACATAGTGATGTATGTGGCCTGATGAGCACGACAACCAGAGGTGGTTATGAGTACTTCATTACCTTCACTAATGATTTGAGTAGGTATGGATATATCTACTTGATGACACATAAGTCAAAAGCCTTTGAAAAGTTCAGGGAATTCTAGAATGAGGTATAGAATAAACTCGACAAGAAATAAAGTTTCTTTGGTCGGACCGAGGAGGTGAGTACATGAGCCATGGGTTTTATTACCATCTAAAGTGTTGTTGAATAGTTCTGTAGCTCACTACACCGGGAATGCCGCAAAGAAACAGTGTGTGGGAAATGTGGAATCGGACCTTGTTAGACATCATACGATCAATGATGAGTTAGACAAATATGACTTTATCATTTTGGGGTTAATGTCTAGAAGATACAACCTTTACACTAAATAGAGTACCATCAAAGTAGGCAGAGAAGACACCGCATGAGATGTGGACAAGCAAGAAGCCAATTTTGTCTTTTCTTAAGATTTGGGATTGTGAAGCTTTTGTTAAGCCAATTCATTTGGACAAGATCACGGCCAAGTAAGTTAAGTGTATTTTCATGGGGTATCCATGGGTAACCTTGTGTTACTACTTCTACAACCGGGAAGAGGGTAAAGTGTTTATTTCTCGGAACAATGTCTTCCTTGAGAAACAGTTTCTTAATCGGGGAGTCAGTGGGAGCATGGGGCAGCTCAAAGAAATTTGAGAGGTATCGGCTAGTAGCGAGTCGGCAAAAGCGTTGGAGGTTAAGTCGGCCATGGTGGCTGAGCTGAAAACTGCACCTGCACCACGAAGGTTGGCAATATTTCGAAGTGTTTGTGTTGTATTACTATTAGAAAGCGATGATCCGGAAACTTATTCAGAAGCAATCGTGGGATAAGATTACGAGTCATGGCTTGGAGCCTTGAGATTTGAGTTAAAGTCCATGGATGAAAATCAAGTTTGGAACCTGGTTGATCTGCTAGACAGTGCAAGACCCGTCGAGTGCAAATCGGTCTTTAAGAAGAAAACTGATATGTATGGAAATATTTGTGTCTATAAAGCATGGCTTGTAGCAAAATGGTTCCGACAAGTTCAAGGATCTCACTATGATGAGAATTTCTCACCTTTAGTGATGCTTAAGTCAGTTCAAATCATGTTAGCTATATTAAACTATTTCGACTATGAGATATGTCATATGGATGTCAAGATGGCTTTCCTTATTGGAAATTTAACTAAGGATGTGTATGTGATACAGGCCGAGGGTTTTGTCGATCCGGCTAAAGCTGAAAAGGTATGCAAAATTCAGAACTCCATTGATGGGTCAAAGCAAGCATCTCGTAGTTGGAATATTTGCTTTGATGAGGTTGTCAAATCATTTGGCTTCATCAAGAGTGATCATGATACTTGTTTAAAAAAGAAGTTTTGTAAGAGAAAAGTAAACTTTCTAATCCTGTATGTGGATGACATATTACTGATTGGAAATGATGTCCAGATGTTGCAACAAACCAAGAAATCATGGGAAAAGAGTTCTGCGATGAAGGACTTGGGTCAGGCAACTTACATTCTAGGAATGGGGATCTATAGAGTTAGAACAAGGAGGTTGATTGAGTCAGAGTACATATTTGGACAAAGTGTTGAAAAACTTCAATATGGAATTGTTTAAGAAGGGGTTCTTACCGATGTCCCATGGTGTAAAACTTAGCAAGACTCGATGTCCTTTTACAACTGATGAGTGAAGTCAGACAAGTGCAATTTCATATTCTTGAGCAGTCGGATCCATTATGTATGCTATGATTTGTACAAGGCTGGATGTTTCCTATGCTCCCAGTTTTGTTAGCAAATACTAGGCTGGCCCTGGAGAAATCCACTAGGAAGCAGCTAAAAATATCCTTAAGTACTTGACAAGGACTAAGGATATGTTCCAGGTTTATGGAGGTGAGGATGAACTCGGTGTAAAGGCTTACACGGATGCGACTTATCTTACTGACTTAGATGATTCTCGCTCACCATATGGATACATATGTGTGACAAACAGAGGGGTTGTAAGTTGGAAGAGTTCCAAACAAGAGACTGTGTCTATGTCTACGATAGAGGCTGAGTATATTGCCGCCTCGAAAGTGGCAAATGAAGACATTTGTATGAGGAATTTCCTCATGGATCTTGGTATGTCTCAGGGATCATCCAATCCATTAGACGTGTATTGTGACAATAATGGTGCTATTGCACAAGCCAAGGAACCTAGACAAGACCAGAAGAACAAACATATATTCATGCGTTACCACCTGATTCGACAATTTGTTGATCAAGGTGATATCAAATTATGCAAGATACACATAGATGCAAACATTGCGGATCCGTTAACAAAGCCGCTAACATAGCCGAAGCATGCGGCGCACCTGAGATCTATGGGAATTAGATGCCTAGACATGTGATGTCGGATAATTGACTCAAGTGGAAGTGGGAGACTGTTGGGAATATGTTCTAGAGGCATATTGTATGGTGTTATTACCGATGTATTCATAAAGTTGTTATATTGTCTGTGTATGAACTTATGATATGTATCATTGAATATGTGATTCGGTTGTGGAACTATATATTAATGTTATTCATACTAGATGTCCTTGGTCATTGAGGTTGTGCTCGACACACAACTTAGACTAATGTGAAAGTTGGATGATGACTAGGTTCCACTTGTCATGGGCATGGTGATGTTATTCCGACATACACGTATTCGGATAAAGAGTTTAGAGAGTTGGACTAACCCATATTGAGATACAACGAACAAGTCATCATTTTATCTATCAATCAATGTTATCCTTAGACCTGAGGTTCTTGCACAATCTGAGTTGTGGATCACCGACTTAGGTTCTATCAAATGTTGTTCCATCAAAGGGCAGTAATAAAGCCAGAGTTCGGGTCGACAGAGAACCAAGATGTGTGATATTGATATCAATATAGGATTTTTGCCCCTCCAACTGGAGAGATATTCTCTGGGCCCTCTCAGATGATATGATTTAGAAAGCATGTCCATGCACAACTCAGTTAAGTGTTAAATGAGGCATCAAACTAAGAGTTAGTCAGATGAATCACTTATCTCGGATTGAGAAGAAAGTTGAGCTATTTGAAGGATGACGATTATTCTCCTATAGCTTGACAATGTGTATCGTGAGGCAAAAGGGACTCGGACGCAAGTCGCATTGAAAGGTATGTCTTCATGAATCAATAGTACTTGGGAGTCGGCATGTTCTGCTAAGAGCCGCTACCGACTGATTGATTAGGAGTAAGACTCGAATCGTGTCTGGGTCACCATGACCCTGCTGGGTCACACACTTAAGACGGGAGCAAGTTTGGGTTGGACCCGAACCCGAAACCTGTTTGGGTTGGACCCTAATTGGACACGGACTGAGTCAGTGAGTTATACTCGCAGTGACTAATATAGGCTTTAGTGAATGGGCCAGAAGTGAGTGGAGCCCACATTCACTTCCTATGTATACTGGGGCATGAATGCCCAAAGGGGACGGTCAGGTCATTCCATGCATTGGAAACCCAAGCTCCATTTTAGTCCAGCCGGCCTACCGAACATAGCAATCCACCGTCAGTGCTCCTTCTTGTACGTGTGGATACCAGTAGAGGTGTTGTACGTTCAGCACTTTGACGATCATGGATTGGATAGATCCTGAGGACTGCACTGCATCAATTGAGGCACTTCATAAGTAATCCTTTGTCGCGCGTCTAGTGGTAATCCTCGTGGCCTTCTACCTTGGCTAAGATCTTGGGTGTACAGCATAGGGAAATTTTTGCTTTATCTCTACATAGCCCAACATATCTAACATATAAATCAGTCATGATTATGAAGGCTATTTTGATTGCAAGTGATGATTTCCTGCGATGGAAGTATTGGTTAACTTACGGAGCAAGTTCTGCTCGCCTACTACCTAGGTCGGGTGGAAGCCGGACACACACAAGGCTGTTTGATGAATTCCTCAAGCAACTGGTCCCCTAGAACTATATGATTGGAAGGTGTGTCACTCTAAGCTTCCTAGAGTGCAAGGACTATGCTAGGGGATGGGTCATTTTAGTTTGTCCCACATTAGCTTTCTTTTTCTCACATAAGCATGAATGGTGTTCCAAGTACTGCATGAAGAACTACATTTTCCTTATGTTGTATTTTTATTTTTCTTTCCTAATCAAACAATATTAGCTTGGTATCTATTCTTAAGATGTAATCATTCTCGAGAAAACCTGTCAACAACTAGAGCAAAATGTGTTAGATAGCTAGATATGCAAATAGAAAATTTGTGTTAGTGATGAGATTATGGGGCCCCCAAAGGAATCCTCCGAGAATCCCTGTTATGCATGCCACCACGATCCGATGATCAGTTTTTTGTGGAACATAATCGACAAGTATCAAAGTAAACATCCATTAGTTAAGCAGAAAGAAGTCATACCTCGGTTACCATTATGGCTACATCATTCATCATTGGCGGAACTTTACCAAAGTGTCGAGCCCGAGCCACTGCTTAACCTATAAGTAGCTGACTAGAAGAACATCCTAGGTCGTATAGTCGTCAACGTCACCTTCATCTTCACTGTACTTCTCAAATCTGACCAAGTTAATAGATAGGGACAATGCCAGTGAGTACTTTGAATATACTCGCAAACCACCTGAAGAGAACAAAAATAATAAGAGGATATGAAATATGGCTATGGCAGTAGGAGGGCTCCATGAGAGGTTCTTTTCTCAAATAGTTTCTCTTGTAGATATAGCATGTTTATATCTTTGTTGAAAACATTTGTAAAACATTTTGAAAGTAATTTGAAAAGTTTTGGAAAACACTAGGATTGGCTTACCCATTATCATATCCCAGTCATCACTCGACCGGGCCTTTCATCTTCCGTGATCCTCCGAGATCACCTCACTTCCTCTCTCATCACCTCAGACCACCCTGTTCATAAAACTTTTTCTTCTCCGAAATCCTTTTTAGAAATCAAAACCAGCACCACTCTATAGTAGTTTTTCCAACTGTCCATAACCGCGTAGACGGATATTCGAATATATTTACACTCTGCAGAGGTTGTACACTTTACCCACACCATCTGGGAACCCTGCCCTAATCCCGTACGGATCATGGGTCGAGTAACCGATCAAGACTCTCAGGATGCCACCCTAGCATGGGCCCTACCCTATGAGTTGTTCCTCTCAACATCGGGACATCGGGTACCAACGGATCAACTAGAGATAATACGACTCCTCGAGAGTGGGTACTTTCAATGAGAGGCTCATTGTATCTTACGACCGCCTACAAGGATGGTTCACATCTCCTCCAGGTGATTGCCTAATGTTGACCCTTTCTGTAAGGAAACCAGGCATTCGAGAGATGTGATCCCATATACGTAGTTGCGAGGAATCCCATACCAGAGTAGAAAAACTTCAAGTCAAGCCCCGTCCCATTCCAAGGTAATGTGGTTGCATGGTTTAGTTGTTATAGCTAAAGCTAAAAAGAAACGGGTGCGTGGTCCTACACATTTTTCTTCTTTTGCTCTTCAGCATCATTTGTAAATCAAAACCTCTTTCCTTTCTCAAACTTCTCTTGGTATGTCAGACCTCGCCAAAGTTTTACCATAAATCATTTTGTAATTTTTTTTGGGATCTTCACAACCTATAGTTTTGCTTTGGATAAAACGGGGTCTCCAAAGGGGTATGGTGTTATACACCACTTTCAATAATAGGGACAAGTAGGTGTCATCAAGGGGGTTGTACTGAGTAGTACAATTGAGTACTGGTTTGGAGGAGCCAAGCTGCTAACAGAGATAGATCATCAGAGCATTAGTAGGAAAAGGCTTATAGTAGTCATTTTACTAGTGGCGTCCCTTTAAAAGAAGGCGACACCACTGTTAGGCCAAATAGTAGCAGCGTGCATAATAACGCGAACACCACCATTATGTCATAGTCCTGGCGTTTGCGAAAGGACGAACACCGCCATTAAGTGGGGAGCATGATGTGAGCCGGGACCAACATAGTCATGGTATTTGGATTTAATGAACGCCACGAATAGTCTGGTTACCAACAAAATTTAAATGAATTGAATGCTGCAGAAAGTTTAGCCAGGGACTAGTTTTCGTCCATGGATAGTGGTGGTGTTTACACTAGCATGAATGCTGCTGTTATTAAGCGTAGCAACGGCGTTTGAAAATTTCGAACGCCACTATTTTCGCCGCAGCCACTATTTTCCATCTGACGTCCCCTTTCCTCCTCTTCTCCTCACTTTCCTCCATTCTCTCTTGTTCTTGGTTCTAGACACTCTCACTCTCCAAATTGTATAGATCTAGCCAATAAATTAGCCTTAATTATGGATCCTCTTGTCAACACCACTCTCCTCCACCTCCTAGATAATTAGCTCACTCTCCCATGCATTAAATTAATCATTCTCGTTGTTTAGTGAGACAAAGCCTCCATACACTACCATCTCCACTTTTCTTTCTATCTTCACCACTGTTGGATTGACATCGAGCTAGCGGATCTACCTGGCCTTTGAGATCCAAAGGGGAGGCTAACATTTGGTTGCTTATGGTGATTGTGTTACATGCATATGCATGCATATATGTGATTTTGTGCGCCTAGAGTGATGGATTTGACCATTGTATTGCTCGCCAACATAGTTCATGTTGTGTGTTCTTGCAGGTACATGAGAGTGCCAATTTATTGGTGAAATGTTGATTAATTTCCATTTCGTCAAATTTGGGACTTATATATGTCCAATATTTAGCAAAGGTCATGCCGAAATTTTATAATATTTTTTCTTATATATCTTATAGGCATCGACTTCCATATGGATCGAAGCCCACAAGGCTTCTTGTCATTCGCAACGGAGCATATGTACAAAAAGCGTGCTAGGAAAATAAGATGTCCATGTGCAAAATGCAAGAAAAATTTTATGTACGAACCATTCAATGGAACTATTTTGATGCACTTGATTACAAATAATTTCATGCCTGGTTACACACGTTGGACACTTCACGGCAAGGAAGAGGAAGAGGAAGAGGAATAGGAGGATGAGGCTGCTGATTTCAAGGACGACCATCCGGAAGAGGGAGGGATTGGAGGAGGGTATGAAGATGATGATGATGAGGAGATGTCCGAAGATGATCATGTAGAGGAATAGCACGAACAAGATGAGTTATCTTTGGATGGCATGGTTGGCGGAGGAAATAATTTTTCTGCCTGAAAGTTGAGACGCCAAGGAAAAGCGGTACCCAAGTTGCTTGTAATCGGCCACCTTGCCCACAGTTGGCATGCCAAATACTCAGAGGGTATATTTCTGCACGAATTCAACTTAACATTTGAATACAAAATATCAGGCTAACACTCGTCAAGTTAGCCCCCCTGTCAGTTTTCGTCGTTATGTCGTTGTCATCGTGGAGGTATCGTTGCTGCCATGTACTCCCTCCGTCCCAAGGCTTAAGGCCAATTTTTTTTGAAAATTCAAGGCGCTTGCCATCTTCTAGTGCTCGCGCCCGTATCCATTCCTCATTACACTATCTTCTTCTTCCCCGGAGCAGCGATCTGTAGTCATGGCCATGGCGCATAGCTGGGACACCATTTCCTTTGGTGGTGAGATCCGGGACGTGGACAGAATGACTCAGCCCCGCTCTCCTCCATATCCCAAATCCCATCGAATTCTCCTCTTCTTCTTCTACAATTGGGATTTTCATTGACGGAATCACCAACCCACTTTGCAAGATCGCAAGGCAAGAGGATTTCTCGCAAAAAGGCTAGTGGATATGCAGCAAATGAGTATGCGTAGTGTGTGGCACTACGCCAATTCCTTGTAGAAAATGGAATTGTTTTCTGCACTATCGACAACAGAACTAATTTTTTAAAATTTTATTATGAGTGAATTACAATTCATGTGCACAAGTGGATCGATATTCAGAGTCTTGTCAAGATCATAGGGAGCTCGAGGAGGGATGGAATGGCTACACTTGTAACTAAAATCATCGATGAGTCATACAGCAAAATGAAGGCAGATTTCCCTAAGGATAGGCACGATTCTGGGAGGAGAGGATGTTGTCTGAGATAAACCTGAACTATGCAGCCATAGATGCTTACATGACCTACCAACTGTACATTTAGATCTATTTCTTTCTATGTTTCCTCGTGTTTTTCCCTAGTTGCACGAGGGAAGACGAGCTTAGAGGAGCCCTTTGTACCAAATGTAGTTTAGCTGAGCATGACACTACATATGCAAAGAAAATGGTTGCATCTGGAGTAGCAGACAGAGAGGCTACAACTGAAGCAGCACACAGAGAGGCAGCATCTTCTAGTGGCAACAACCAGGCCTGTGATGCACCGCTCATTGTGCCATAGGATGCTGAAGATAGGGAAGCCAAGGCAGCTTCCAGGTGGGATGAACTTGCATTTGGTAAGTTGTGGGAGGCCAATAAGGAAAGCGACGATTGGAATGATGGAAGTTGGTCTCCTAGGAATGATGGCCATCGCCTCAAGTGGTTTGATGAGAAATGAATTAAATTTTACTTCTTTGTGTTATGTTTCTGCATGTGTCTGGTAGCTTATCAAGATGGCTAGCGCCTCAAGTGGTTTGAAGAGAAGTGAATTGAATTTAACTTCTTTGTGTTATGTTTATGTAATGTGTCTGGTAGCCTGTCAAGATGGCAGCTCGTTAATTGGTAGTTAAGAACACCTTTTTCCTCTCTCGCTAACAGTTATGTTTCTTTTTGCTCTAATTGGTAGAAAATCTAGAGCAGCTTCTCTCTTTGATCATTCGTTCCTTTTGGCCCTTGTTTTGGCCCGATTTGGTAGCAAATCTAGAGCAGCAAATCACACCGGCAGAATACACACATTCGGAAACCAAAACAAATGTAGATATAGATGTGCGCAGCTAAATATAATATAGCAATAGCAAGTATGTTGCTTAATGATGTTCAATACATTCGCTGCTCAGTAGCCATCACACACAATATACAAAATCAAAATAAGTTTCTTAGCAGCAGCAGCCGCAGCCAGGAAGTCGTCGTACTGGCCAGCCTGCAGCCTCCTCAGCACCTGACTAGTCTTAGTTTACCTGGACTCGTCATCGCTACAGACGTCGTTGCTGTACACCTACTTGAAAAAATAGGATTAGATGATGTAAGAAGATCGAGCAACCGAAATGCGAACAGCTGAACCCTAATAACCCAAGATCTAACATCCAACAATGGGAACGGGAGAAAACTAGGGAAGCGGAGAAGACCCTAGTTACCTCCGACCATGGGTCATTGATGCCGGTGTCGTAGGGGTTCACCGGAGCGATGTACTCCTCTAGATCATAGGGGTACCAGAAGAGCTGGATCTTCCTGTGACTGGGGCCTCCTCGCCAGCAGCTACGTCGAAAGCGGGGGCCTGGACGGGGACAGCGGCTACCATCGATGACCCGACAGGGGCCTATACGGGGACATTGGCTGCTATAAACGCCTTGAGGGGGCCGGAACAGAGACGGGGGGCTCCTTGCCAGCGCCCTTGGAGACGATGATGAAAACCGCATCCTCCTTCGCCGTCGCCGGCACAATTAGTGTTTCCTCGGGAGTTTTTAGAAGGTGATGGGACAATGGAGACGGTTGTGTGAGGAGAGTGAGCGAGTGTGAGAGTGGGTAGGCGGAGAGGGAGAGGGAGAGGGGCTCTATAATAAAGGTGAAGGGAAGTAATGTTTCGTTGCACCAGCATGCACCACGCGCACGATAAGTCACGTTTTTTCCTGGGTCATGCATGGCAGTTCTGTATTCAGCCACATGCAAAGGACACATACACAATTTCTAAGTAGAAAGGTTGACATGGCCATAAAATTGGCGATAAAATATAATTATAAGGGGAAATGTAAATGACAAGGTAAGTGGCTGCACGGTGAGATTTGTGGGGTTTTGCTAGATCGAGTACAGGGAGGTGTGGATGAGTGTGGAGACATTAGGTCTCCTCGAGAGGCCCCCTTCCTCGAGGCCCATTTCTCTGCTCTTTGGCCTCTGGCTGACGCATGGAAGTTTCTTGCCATAGGGCCCAATTGCAAGTGAGATTGAGAGCACGCCACGTAAAAATGGGATATGCCTTATTAAAATCAAGTGGCAATAAATTGCAGCACCTGTCAATGTCCTTGCACTCGATGTCCCCGTTGCCCTGTGCATGTGTTGTGGCGTAGTAGTAGTAGGATTTTCATACAAGATTAAACATGATATGACAAGTCGATGACTTATTTAATGTACGGCTGTGTGTTCCGTCTTGTAGAAGTGTCACTGAGGGAGAGGCGTCCGTGCATTCTCATGCTGTACTGTGTAGCACGACACGTGCAACGATCCATTTTGGATCACAGAGGATCAACAGTTGGTGCGCACGATCCATGTGGCAACCGTGTCAACCAATCAAGGAGTAGCAGTCAGAGTGAGCACATGTTTGGGCTTTTATGTGATTTGTGACTGGGAGAGAGGGCTAAACAGACTAAGGGATTAAAATAGAGAATAGAAAGAGATTAAATTATAGAAGCAGAAGTTAGAGACGCAAGGAAAGAAAAAAGCTTGTCCGAAGACATTTCAGCGAACACCTACTAGTAAGCGCCTCAAGGCACAACGACGCAATTATCAGGGGCGCGCTCTACCACTGAGCTAATAGCCCGTCGCGCAGGCCTCCCTCTAGGAGGCCTGCTGGCGGAGGCAGGGGCAGATGTGGTAAGTCTAAAGCCACTATTCCTGCATCAGGCACCTTGGGACCTTCTTCAACCCCAGGATGTGATGAGTCGACGTCGAGGTGCCAAACGACTATGTCGCCTTGCTGCGCTTGTTGTGGTTCGAATCCACCTCAGAGAAAATCTACACCTCGTCTCCCTCTCAGAACATATGGATCTCAAGTTTTTTTTCGCGAAGGATTCAATCCAGCCCGCAGAGCGGAGGATCAAAAGAAGGCATAAATTTGACACTAGTGGAGTGACTCTCCCGACTTGTTCCCTAATATGCTGAGATTGCCGAGAAAACGACACATCAATCAATAACCAGATAGATGGAATGATAACTGGTAATATGAAGATATCAACAAAAAGAGTCACAAATACATCTTGGCATACATCAAATTATTTGCAACTATAACATTGTGGTTTTGGTAAAGAACACATGCAATGATGCCACTCTAGCATGTGTCCAACCATGTCTAGGAACCCTAGAAGCATGCTGGGATTCAACTACAACATGCAGTGGAGCAATAGTTTGAAAGATGTTGCAGCACCACACCCATTTGGATGTGTGTGTGTATCAATGTGCATCATTGTCGTTTTGGAAAAGAACACATGCAATGATGCCACTCTAGCATGTGTCTAACCATGTCCAGGAACCCTAACAGCATGCTGGGATTCAACTTCAACATGCATTGTATCACCAGTTTGAAATATGCTGCATCACCACATCCACTTGGATGTTTGTGTGTGTATTAGTGTGCATCATTGTGGTTTTGGAAAATAACTCATGCATGGATGCCACTCCAGCATGTGTTCACCCATGTCTAGGAACCCTAGCAGCATGCTAGGATTCAACTGCCACATGTAGTGGAGCACAAGTTTGAAAGATGTTGCATTACCACACCCACCTGGGTGTGTGCGTATCAATGTGCATCATTGTGGTTTTGGAAAGAACATATGCAATGATGCCACTCCAGCATGTGTCCAACCATGTCCATGAACCCTAGCAGCATGCGGGGATTCAACTGCAACATGCATTGTATCACCGGTTTGAAAGATGCTGCATCACCACACCCACTTCGATGCGTGTGTGTGTGTGTGTCTGTATCAATGTGCATCATTGTGGTTTTGGAAAAGAACATGTCGGGGGGATGATCCTCGGGTACCCCAAATAAGCACCCGAATACAGTCAAAAAGGCATCTACATCACAAAAATAAAAAAGACTGCAGCAGGATTCGTCCTAGGCTGGCTGGGGCCTCCCAGCCGGCCCACGGTGGCACCACTCCACCTGGATGCTCCGTGCCTAGGACCTATTCTCCTAGCTGGCTCCTTTTCTGTTTGGGTCGCGCCTCCCCCGTCCGACTGGGCCGGCCTCCCCGGCTAGACCGACCGCAAAGCCATCCTCCCGGCTGGGCTGGTCGCTCTCGCCTGGGCCAGTTCTCCTGGGCGGACCCTGATGCCCCGCTTGGGCCTGCTGTTGGCTAGGCCCTCTTGCTAGGACATGCCGCCACCTCCCTTGTCCGGATAGGCCACCCATAGTGGGGAAACTAGTTTGGTCGATGCATCCCATGCGAGGCCGACTGCCTCCTGCAGTCTCTGCTAGATCAGTCGGTGTCGCCCCGGATCACTCCCTCGATCCCGGCCGGCTCCCCCGTTTACCCCAACTGCCTTGGATCCTATCGATAGGAGGCACACAACTAGCAGATGTACGAGAATAGACAGCGAGAAGACCCCAAGACCACTGATGACCCACAAGTATAGGGGATCGCAACAGTCTTCGAGGGAAGTAAAACCCAATTTATTGATTCGACACAAGGGGAGCCAAAGAATATTTATAAGCCTTGACAACTGAGTTGTCAATTCAGCTGCACCTGGAAACAATCTTTCTCACAGTAGTTTATCAATAGCAACAGTTTTGTAGTAGCTATAGCAAAGTACTAGCAGTAGTAAAAGTAAAGGCAGTAGTAACAATTGCAGTAAACAGTAGGATTAAAGCATGGTAGGGATAGGGATGGATGGACGAGCGTTGCATGGATAAGACAATTCATATAGCAATCAAGACATAGGGCATTTGCAGATAAATAAGGTAAAGCATCCAAGTACGAAATAATCATAGGCATGTGTTCCATATATAGTCATACGTGCTCATAATGAGAACTTGCACAACATCTTTTGTCCTGCCAGCCCGTTTGCAGCGGGGCCTCAGGGAAACTACTGGCAATTAAGGTGCTCCATTTAATAGAGCACCGGAGCAAAGCATTAACACTCCATAAACACATGTAATCCTCATATCAAAGCCATTCCCTCTGATTATCCCGAATATTGTCACTTCTGGGCCTTCGGTTCTAGACAATAATATGTGTATACAACTTGCAGGTAAGATTACAAACAATAATATCCTCATGAATCAATAACATGTTCAGATCTGAAATCATGGCACTCGGGCCCTAGTGACAAGCATTAAGCATAACAAGTTGCAACAAAGTCAAGAAGCACTAATAATAGATACTAGGCACCATGCCCTAACAATCTGATGAAATTACATGAACGATCTCATCCAATCCCTACCATCCCCATAGCCGACAGCGGGGGATTACTCACTCATGGATGGGGGAATCATGGATAGTTGATGGAGAAGCGATGGTGATGATCTCCTCCAATTCCCCGTCCCGGCGGGGTGGCAGAACAGAGTTTCTGGTTTCGAATCGTGGTATCCGGTGGTGGCAGCGCAGTGAAACTCTATTTGGAAAAACTCGAACCCCCCTCGGTTTTTAGGTCAAGAGGCATCTTATAGGCGAAGAGGGAGGCCAAGGGGGTGCCCGAGGTGGCCACACCCTTCCCAGGCGCGGCCTCGGCTGGCCCGCGCAGCCAGGGGGTGTGGGCCGCTCGTGGCCCTCCTCCGTCTCGTCTTCTGGCTCCGTGAGTCTTCTGGTGAAATATGATTTTTGGCATATTTTCCGGGATTTTTCCTGATAGTTGATTTTCTGCACAAAAACTAGACACCAAGGTAATTTTGCTGAAAACAGCGTCAGTCCGTGTTAGTTGTATCCAAATCACACAATTTTAGAGGAGAAACAATAGCAAAAGTTTTCTGGAAAGTAGATACGTTTTCGACGTATCAACTCCCCCCAAGCTTAGCTTATTGCTTGTCCTCAAGCAATTCAGTTGAAAAATGAGCGTGATAAAAGAGCTGTCATGAACACATTTGCTCCATAAGATGTATATATTCCTAGGATATGATCAACTACTTAGGCAATTCATAATAAAGAGTATGCAAATAAGTTTACTTAATAGTCATTGCAAGCTATGAAGAGATTCCAACTCAAAAATAATAAGTAGCATGAAACATAAACATAAGCAACATTGCAATGCTCATAAAAAGATATGATAGAGTGGTATCTCGCTTGCCTTTGATTGTAGAGAAAACATAAATGCTGAGGCACCTCTGAAGTTCAAGTGAAGACTAGAAGTAAAGATATCAAAGATACAAGCATCAAAGTCATGACACAATTAACCAAGTTTTGAGACAAGTACATTACACTAAGAATGACAAATATGCTCTCAAGAGAGTGCTCATAGAATAAGTGGTGACTCAACAAGGAAGTGAAAAGATTTTGAAAAGTTTGAAAGGCTTCCAAATGCTGAAAGTATGGTATTCATTAGCTTTGAGCTCTCATTGCCCCTATCATAAGCAACTTTAAATGGTTAAGGTGAAAGTGAGGTCCAATATGAGTTATATGCTTGAAAAACCATAAACTGGAAATCTCATATCCCTTGAGTACGAGGGCCGCTCCTCATGCAACTCAACTTTAGTTACCGGTAAGTTCTTGCCATAGTAAATACATGTGTATCATAGAGAACCGACAATGGGGTACCCCTTACCCGATGATACGGAAGAATCCCCATATCAAAATGACAAGGCAAGCAGACAATAAGCATCTCAGCATCTTCTTATTTACCATGGGAAAATGGTGCTTTTTTCTCACTTTCCTCTTTTCTCATCTTTTTTTCTTCTTTTTTCTCAATCACTATCTCTCTTTTTTATAAGAAGAATGCTTCATAGATTGCTCATTATGGTTATGCTGCAGGTTTCCACCATGATTAGGCATGGATTAGACCAGCCGCCTTGGAGTTTCTATAACACACATACATAACTCCATGGACTTACAAGCTCCCCTTTTATTTCACACCGACGACATCCGTAAACAAAAGAGCATGGTATCAACTG
The DNA here is from genome assembly GCA_023614405.1 of Avena insularis. Taxonomy (NCBI): domain Eukaryota; kingdom Viridiplantae; phylum Streptophyta; class Magnoliopsida; order Poales; family Poaceae; genus Avena; species Avena insularis. Next base: position 231,448,865 of record CM042692.1, read on the forward strand.
GGTATATATTTAAAGGTGTTGAAAGCGTTCCCCGTGACATCACGGTTCTGCTAACTCCCAGCCTATAATTTGCAAGCATATAACTTTCATGGATAGTCACAATAGTTCAGGTTTATTAAGTGCAAGAAATAAAGTGTGCCATCAAGTTCATGAGAGCTTTACTAACTAACTTTCTCATAACAAGCAAACATTTTATTCAGAAGAAAACAAGGCATACTGAATATGCACGGAATAACAAATGATGCTAATAGGTAGGTATGGTGGACACTTTTGGCAATATTGGTTTTGGGGAGTTGGAAACACGAGTAGAGCTCATACTCAGTGCAATTGAAGGCTAGCAATAGAAAGGGAGCGACAAACGAGAGAGCAATAACTGTCATAATCATGCTTGTGATGACCCACAAGTATAGGGGGTGTATCACAGTATTTTCGAGGGAAGTGAAACCCAATTTATTGATTCGACACAAGGGGAGCCAAAGAATATTTATAAGCCTTAACAACTAAGTTGTCAATTCAGCTGCACCTGGAAAGAATCTTGCTCACAACAGTTTATTAGTAGCAACAGTTTTGTAGTAGGAATAGCAAAGTAACAACAACGGTAAAGTAAAGACAGCAGTATCAAAAGCAGTAAACAGTGGGATTCGAGTGTGGTAGGCATCGGTATGGATGGACGGGCGTTGCATGGACAAGACAATTCACATAGCAATCAGAACATAGGGCAATTGCAGATAAATAAGATAAAGCATCCAAGTACTAGACAATCCTAGGCATGTGTTCCATATATAGTCATACGTGCTCGCAATGAGAACTTGCACACCATCTTTTCTCCTGCCAGCCCGTTTACAGCGGGGCCTCAAGGGAACTACTGGCAATTAAGGTGCCCCTTTTAATAGAGCACCGGAGCAAAGCATTAACACTCTATGAACACATGTGATCCTCACATCAAAGCCATTCCCTCTGGTTATCCCGATTTTTGTCACTTTGGGGCCATTGGTTTCGGACAACAACGTGTGTATACAACTTGTAGATAAGACCAAAAACAATACTATCATAATGATCAATAACATGTTCAGATCTGAAATCATGGCACTCGGGCCCTAGTGACAAGCATTAAGCACAACAAGTCGCAACAAAGTCATAAAGCACTAATAAAAGATACTAGGCACCATGCCCTAACAATCTGATGCCATTACATGAACGATCTCATCCAATCCCTACCATCCCCATAGCCTACAGCGGGGGATTACTCACTCATAGATGGGGGAACATGGATGCTCGATGGAGAAGCTATGGTGATGATGATGGCGATGATCTCCTCCAATTGCTCGTCCCGGCAGGGTGCCTGAACGGAGTTTCTGGTTCTGTTTCGTGGAATCTGGTGGTGGCGGCGGAGCGGAACTCCTTCTGGAAAAACGTCGAACCCCCTGAAGTTTTTAGGTCAGAAGGCTCCTTATAGGCAAAGAGGGAGACGGAGGGGGTGCCTGGGGGGCCCACACCACCCCCTGGCGCGGCCTGGCCTGGCCCACGCCAGCAGGTGGTGTGGCCACCCCTGGCTCTTCTCCGTCTCGTATTCTGGCTCCTGGAGTCTTCGGGTGAAATAGGATTTTTGGCATATTTTCCCGGCTTTTCCTGATAGTTGGTTTTCTGCACAAAAAGTAGACACCAAGGCAATTCTGCTGAAAACATCGTCAGTCTGCATTAGTTGTATCCAAATCACACAAGTATAGAGGAGAAACAATAGCAAAAGCGTTCGAGTAAGTAGATACATTTTGGACGTATCAACTCCCCCCCAAGCTTAGCTTATTGCTTGTCCTCAAGCAATTCAGTTGAAAACTGAGTGCGATAAAAGAACTTTCACGAACACATTTGCTTCAGAAGATGTAAATATTCTCAGTAATGTGATCAACTACTTAGACAATTCATAATAAAGAGTATGGAACCAAGTCTACTTAATAGTCTTTGCAAGCTATGAAGAGATTCCAACTCAAGGATAATAAGTAGCATGAGGCACAAACATAAGCAACATTACAATGCTCATAGAAAGGTATGATAGAGTGGTATCTTGCTTGCCTTTGATTATGAATGTAAAGGCACCTCTGAAATTCAAGTGATGACTAGAAGTAAAGATATCAAGGATACACGCATCAAAGTCATAACACAAATAATCAAGTAATGGAACAAACACAAAGAATGACAACTATGCTCTCAAGAAGGTGCTCAAAGAGTATGTGGAGACTCAACAAGTAGAAGAAAAAGGTTTTGAATAACTTGAAAGGCTTACAAATGCTGAAAGTATGGTACTCGTTAGCTTTGAGCTCTCATTGCCCTATCATAAGCATCTTTAATGTGGTTAAGGTGAAAGTGACACAACTAAGAGGATATGCTTGACAAGTTATAAATCGAAGTCTCATGCCCCTTACTTACAAAGACCGATCCTCATGCTACTCAACTTCAGTCACAAGTAAGCTCTTGTCATTGTAAGTATATACGTATCATAGAGAACTGCCAATGGGGTACCCCTTGCACATGACACGGGAGCTATCCCATAATCAAAATAACAAGGCAAGCAGACAATGAGCATCTCGGCGATCTTTTTATTTACTATGTGCATAGATTTTTATTGAGGATGCTTCATAGAATGCTCATTATGGTTATGCTGCAAGTTTCCACCATGATTAGGCATGGCTTAGGCTAGCGGCCCAGGCGTTTCCCTAACATACATACAAACTCCATGATCTTACAAGTTCCACTTTTATTTCACACCGCCGGGATCCATAAGCAAAAGAACATGATATCAACTAGGTATAAAGTACCAATGAAGTGTTGAAAGCGGTCCCCATGATACATGGTTCTGCTAACTTCAACTCATAAAGCGCAAGCATATGCGCAACAAAGAAGGACGCAATGGTTCAGGTTTATTAAATGCAAGAAAATAAAGTGTGCCATCAAGTTCGTGAGCGCTTTACTAACTAACTTTCTCATAACAAGCAAACATTTTATTCGGAAGAAAAGAAGGCATATTGAATATGCACGGAAGTAGCAAATGATGTTGATAGGTAGGTATGGTGGACACTTTGGCAATAATTGGTTTAGGGAGTTGGGAACTTGAGTAAAACATACTCAGTGAAAGTGAAGGCTAGCAACAGTAAGGGAGTGACAAACGAGAGAGCAATAGCTGTCATTATCATGCTTGCAACAAAACTGGACTACTCATGGCATGAAAATGATTCAAGATCCTCAAGGAAAAATAATTCATCGAGGCTCAACTGATTATTACAGTCATGTGCATGCGTGAGCATGTGCCAAGTCAATCAAATGAAACATTCAGAGGAGGATACCGTGGTGTCATACCAATTTATGAATAAAGAAATGTGAGCAAACATTCATAAGACATGCTACAAACTATTAGCGAGCTGGAGCTAATCATACGAAAGCAAGAACTACTAAGCATACAAAGATAACATACACCCTACATGAACGGACTAAGCAAGCTCACAATGATGAGTATATGTACAAAAATGAAAACAAATAGAGTTTGTTACCAACCTCTTACCACGCCTCAAGTTGTCATTAACCCTCATTATTGCTCTTCGCTTGTGTGGCTTGAATAATAATACGAGACCAATATTCCACTGAGGACTGCTAAACCCTATAGCAAACTCACAAAACCAAAGAAGAACGACAAATATTTTTGGTGTTTTAGATTTTTAAAACAAGAACCAAAGAGGGAAAAAACAAGCAAAGCAAAAAGAAGAAGCAAACCAAAGAGAAACAACAGAAATATTTTTGGTCTTTTTGTGTTTTAGAAAGCAAAAGCAAGAGAAGAACGAAAACATGAATATACAAAGTACCGATGCAACATGATATGGAGATGAGTGCGGTGTCGGCGTACCTCCCCCCAAGCTTAGGCTTTTGGCCTAAGTGGGTATCAATCCCAAGCTGGCCAGGATGAAGTGTCACCGTGGTACGACGAGGAAGTACCCTCGTCTTGGTGCGAGCTCGAGTACGTCCCTCCATAATGCATGGAGTAATCATAGGAGGGCACATCCTCCTGGTGCTGCTCGTAGAAACCTAGCAAGCGAAGCTGCTCGCCCACCTCCTCCTTGGAGCGCAACCACGGTCTCCTGTGAACACTAAACATGGCAGGTTGTGGCAAAAGGATCTCCCTTTCATCCTCGTCAGTGAAAAGCATCCTATATACTAGACTATTCAAATCATAAGTAGAAGTGACAAAGTGATGAGTTTTCAGAGCAACAAGGTCAAGCCTTTGTGGTGCCAGCATAGCATCATAGGGATCCACTAAAAGATCTAATGCATTGACTATACGCGAGGCAATGATGCCCCCATCTATAGGCCCCCTAGCAGCTAGGCAGCGAGCAATAAGCGAGCCAAGATTGTACCGAGTATCATTGTTAAGCGCAGCAGCAAGGAATGCTAAATGATAGTTGGAGATATTACTTGTGTTCTCCCTACCCAGCACACTAGTAGCAAGATAATATGCAAAGTATCTAAGAGCAGGGAGTTGGATATTTCTTATCTTTCCGCACTGAACCACACGGTCATCATCATTGGTCACCCCTCGGTAAAGCTCCAACAAATCAGCGGGTCGCCCTTGAATTTTCTTCACGGTCCCTGTCATGCGTACACCTACAATACTGCAAAATCTCTCCAAAGGCATGGTGAAGGGGAGATTATAGATTTTAAAAGAGACAGTCGACTGATAGGATGTGTTAGTAAACGTGGAGCTCTCAACAAAAGTTTTGGTGAGCATAGCGTATTGCGCACTCTCATCTTGCATATATGAGGTCAAACCAACCCTCTCAATCAGTAGCGAGAAATCATCAAGAATACCTGCAGCTTGTAAGAAAGTAAAACAAGGAAAACAGGATGGGTGAGCATCCCCATCATCCCTTTCACTACCAATACGAGTTGCAATGAGATCTTCGTTGTAAGATGGCCTAGCTTGAGAGGCTGTTCTCGAGGGCCTCGACCTCCTAGGTGCATCACTCTCAAATATCTCTCCAAAAGTATGGTTGTTCATGCTTGGTATTCTGAAATTCAAACACCTATTAAACAAGTGATTGCCAAGTAAATATAATGAAGGATTCTACTCATAGGGACTTGCAAGAGGCCTAAACATGCATCAAAACTATATCTCTAAGCATCAAACAAGCTTACAAGCTCTCATAACCAGTCACCTACAGCAGCAAAATACTCAATATATAATCCACTAAACACAAATCTACTTGGACAAGGGGAGGAGTCACATACCAGGGAACAAATGCTCCAAATTTCAGAAAGAAAGATGGGCTGAGCAAGGAGATCGAAAAAATCGAGAGCAAGCACAGCAAGAACGCAATTTTGAGCTATGAACTAGAGCTTACTCGGGAGAGAGAAGAAAGTGGCAGGTGACCGAGTTAGTGGGGGGGGCCAGGGGTGGCCCACACCAGGGCATGACGCCACCCAAGGCTGGCCGCACCACCATGTGGTGTGCCTGCCTAGTGGGGCCCCCTGGTACCTCCTAGGTACTCCTCTGCCCCTTTTTTCACGTAAAAATTTAATATGAATTTTCTGGAATTTTTCGAGACACTTTATTTTTGGGCATTTTTCAGAAATAGAAGAATGATTTTTTTGACAGACAGATTTTTTTTCTTTTGGAAACAATGATGCAAGGACAAAACAAAACTAGAACTATAGAAGTTCTAAGTCACTCTAACATGCAAGCAACTAACAACAAAAAGAAAACTAAACGAAAGCAATAACTAAAATGCAAAGGGTAGAAATAAACGGAGATAATCATAATGAAAACATTGTTTTGTTCAATGGAATCCTTTTGTTAACAAGGTTGATCAAGTCTTGCTACCAAAACAATTGCATATGAGATAAAACTTTGTATTCCACTAATGATTATGTTACCTCAACCTTGATAGCAATGGTCCCAATCATAATAGTTTCAAATTTTTCTCTTGGTTATGGACAATATATTTCTCCAACTTGAATGCCTTCAACATGTTCAATTGAATTCAAACCATAAGTCCTTTCAATCTTCTTGGGGAAATAGACAGTATGTTCCTTGTCATTAACATTGAAGGTCACCTTTCCTTGATTACAATTAATAACAGCTCCTGCAGTATCAAGAAAAGGTCTCCCAAGAATAATAGACATATTATCATCTTCAGGCATTTCAAGCACAACAAAATCAGTTAATATCAAGCAATTATGAGCCACCTGAATAAGTACATCCTCACATATACCCATAGGGATAGTGGTAGATTTATCAGCCATTTGCAAAGATATATCAGTTGGTATTATTTTTTCTAGTTGAAGCCTCTTATAGAGAGAGAAAGGCATAACACTAACTCCAGCAAGGGATAATTAGTAGGTTTAACATAACTGTTCTAACATAACTGTTCTTAATAGAGCAAGGGATATTTGGAATCCCTGGGTCTCCAAGTTTCTTAGGAACCTTACCATTAAAGGAATAATTATCAAGCAAAGTAGAAATTTCTTCATTAGGGATCTTCCTTTTATTCGAGACAATATCCTTCATATACTTTGAGTAAGGAGGCAATTTAATAGCATCAGTCAAAGGAATTTGCAAGAATAAAGGTTTCATCCACTCACAAAACTTATTATAATGTTCATCTTCCTTAGACTTGTGTTTCTTATCAGGGAAAGGCATAGGTTTTTGGACCCAAGGTTCCCTTTCACTACCATGTTTCTTAGCAATAAAATCTTCTTTGGTGTATTTAGTATTCTTAGTGTGGTTTTCAGGTTGTTCTTCAACTTTTTCTTCATTAGGAACTTCATTTTCTTCATTACCACTTTCAGTTTCAGCATCAGAGATAGATATACTATTAGGATCTATAGCAGGTTCAGAGGGTTCTGCAACAGTTTTATGTTTCTTTTTCCTTTTCTTACGAGTAGAACCACTATTTTCAGCTTGTTGAGAATCCTGCTCAATTCTTTTGGGATGCCCCTCAGGATATAGAGGATCCTGGGTAGCAGCACCACTTCTAGTTCTTCTATAGGAGGTAAATTCTTGACATCTGTAGCTTTAATTCCCTTCTCCTTAAGACATTTCTTAGCTTCCTTCATCACTTTATCGTTTAATTCAATAACTCCCCTCTTCTTTGATGTTGGAATAGGCACCGGAATAGATGGTTTAGGTACAATTACTTCAGGTATAGCTTGTTTAAGAGGAGTCCAATCTTCATAGATCTTACTTATTTTAGCAATTAATTCCTCAGCTTCCTTAGGAGTCCTATTCCTGAAAACACAATCAGCACAACTATCTAGGTATGTCCTAGATTCCTCAGTTAGTCCATTATAAAATATATCAAGAAGCTCATTCTTAGGTAATGGACTTCTAGCTTGTGCATGAATCAAAGAACAAAACCTTGCCCAAGATTTAGGCAATACCTCTTTTTCTCCCAGTATAAAATCAAAAAGTTCCTGCAAAATAGCATGTCTAGCACTAGGAGGAAAATATTTCTGCAGGAAATTACTAATCAAGCACTCAGGGCTATCAATAGATCCAGGAGGTAAATTACTAACCAAGTTTTAGCTTCTCCTTTCAGTGAAAAGGGGAAAATCTTGGCAACAAAGTAAGTACGCATCTTAACATCATCAGAAAACAAGCCACTCATGGAAGAAAGTTCATTCATATGTGCTACCGCACTTTCATTCTTAGTCCCACAAAAAGGTTCTTTCTCGACAATAGCTATGTAAGATAGATCGAGAGAGAAATCATAATCTTCATCTATAATGATTATGGGAGAAGCAGCAAACTTAGCAATAGGAGACAATTTGGGTCTCATAGTACGCCTCTCAAGGAGACTCTTAGCAGCGCTCCTATCATGGGTGTTTTTACATTCTTTAATAAATTCATCGGTCTTCTCAACATAACCATCTTCAATATCATAACTCTCACTAGACTTAGGTGAGCTAACAGGTGTGGTAGTGTCTTCATTAGGAGTTTCGGTATTTCCAGCTATAGTTCTAGCAATCGTAGCATCTAGGAAAGGACCTAATGAACCACTCTTATCAAGCACAGTAGAAGCAGCATCATAAGCATCAGAAGTTTCAGATTCAGCAGTAGTAGCAGTGTGTGTAGCATGTGTATGTGGTGGTGTAAGGAACTTACTCATAACAGACGGTGAATCAAGAGCATCAGAGGTGTTTAGAACCATACCTCTTCTTGTAGTGGATGGTAAAATAGTAACCTTGCCATCACGAGACTTACCCATGATGGATGGATAACAGCAAACAATAGAGAATCCAAGTGAACTTGATAAATAAAGCTATGCTCCCCGGCAACAGCGCCAGAAAATAGTCTTGATGACCCACAAGTATAGGGGGTGTATCGCAGTATTTTCGAGGGAAGTGAAACCCAATTTATTGATTCGACACAAGGGGAGCCAAAGAATATTTATAAGCCTTAACAACTGAGTTGTCAATTCAGCTGCACCTGGAAACAATCTTGCTCACAGCAGTTTATCAGTAGCAACAGTTTTGTAGTAGGAATAGCAAAATGTGGCGGTGTAAAGTAAAGACAATGATATCAAAAGCAGTAAACAGTGGGATTCGAGTGCGGTAGGCATAGGGATGGATGGGCGGGCGTTGCATGGACAAGACAATTCACATAGCAATCAGAACATAGGGCAATTGCAGATAAATAAGATAAAGCATCCAAGTACTAGACAATCCTAAGCATGTGTTCCATATATAGTCATACGTGCTCGCAATGAGAACTTGCGCAACATCTTTTGTCCTGCCAGCCCGTTTGTAGCGAGGCCTCAAGGGAACTACTGGAAATTAAGGTGCTCCTTTTAATAGAGCACCGGAGCAAAGCATTAACACTCCGTGAACACATGTGATCCTCACATCAAAGCCATTCCCTCCGGTTATCCCGATTTCTGTCACTTTGGGGCCATTAGTTCCGGACAACAACGTGTGTATACAACTTGTAGATAAGACCAAAAACAATACTATCATAATGAATCAATAACATGTTTCGATCTGAAATCATGGCACTCGGGCCCTAGTGACAAGCATTAAGCACAACAAGTCGCAACAAAGTCATAAAGCACTAATAAAAGATACTAGGAACCATGCCCTAACAATCTGATGCCATTACATGAACGATCTTATCCAATCCCTACCATCCCCATAGCCTACATCGGGGGATTACTCACTCATTGATGGGGGAAACATGGATGGTCGATGGAGAAGCGATGGTGATAATGATGGCGATGATCTCCTCCAATTCCCCGTCCCTGCAGGGTGCCAGAACGGAGTTTCTGGTGCTGTTTCGTGGAATTTGGTGGTGGCGGCAAAGCGGAACTCCTTCTGGAAAAACGTCGAACCCCCCGAAGTTTTTAGGTCAGAAGGCTCCTTATAGGCGAAGAGGGAGACCGAGGGGGTGCCTGGGGGGCCCACACCACCCCCTGGCGCGGCCTAGCCTGGCCCGTGCCAACAGGTTGTGTGGCCACCCCCTGGCTCTTCTCTGTCTCGTATTCTGGCTCCTGGAGTCTTCGGGTGAAATAGGATTTTTGTCATATTTTCCCGGATTTTCCTGATAGTTGGTTTTCTGCACAAAAAGTAGACACCAAGGCAATTTTGCTGAAAACAGCGTCAGTCCGCATTAGTTGTATCCAAATCACACAAGTATAGAGGAGAAACAATAGCAAAAGTGTTCAGGAAAGTAGATACGTTTTGGACGTATCAGCTTTCAACATAATAGGACTAATTATGGCATGAAAGTGATTCAAGAACCTTGAGGAAAAATAATTCATCGAGGCTTAACTTATTATTGTTTCAGTCATATGCATGTGTGAGCATGTGCCAAGTCGATTCAAATGAAACATTCAGAGGAGGATACCACAATGTCATACCAAGTTATGAATAGAACAATGCAAGCAAACATTCATATGACATGCTACAAACCATTAGCAAGCTGGAGCTAATCATAAGAAAACAAGAACTACTAAGCATCCATAAATAACATACACCTTACATGAACAGACTAAGCATGCCCACAATGATGAGTATATGTACAAAAATGAAAACAAATAGAGTTCGTTACCAGCCTCTTACCACACCTCAAGTTGTCATTAATCTTCATTATTGCCCTTCACTTGTGTGGCTTGAATAATAACATGAAACCAAACTCCACTGAGGACTGCTGAACCCTGCAACGAACTTCACAAGACCAAAGAAGAACAACAAATATTTTTGGTGTTTTCGATTTTTAAAGCAAGAACCAAAAGGAAGATCAAGCAAAGCGAAATCTTTTTAGGTTTTTTGAATAATTAAGACAAAGCTGAAAGGAAGAAGCACACCAAGGCTAAAAAGATAAAGAAGAAAGCAAAGAGAAATAACAAAAATATTTTTGGTCTTTTTGTGTTTTGGAAAACAGAAATAAAGCAAGAACGAAGACTAAAAAGAAAACGAAACATGGATATACAAAGAACCGACTAAACATGATATGTAGATGAGTGTGATGTCGGTGTACCTCCCCCAAGCTTAGGATTTTGGCCTAAGTGGGTATCAACCCCAACACGAGTAAGAACTCCAAGATGGCGGGTCATCATAAGAATGATCGTAGTTAGGCCCTTGTGAAGAAGAAGAAGCTTCCCAATCATAGGCAGGCTACTGGTACGAAGACTCCCCCTCATTCGAGGGCTGGACCGAATCATCTTTAACCTCCCTTCTAGTATCCTTCTCCTGCTAGGGAGCTCCCCCAGATATGTATCGAGCTCTTCCTTAGTGAGTGACCATCCTACCCTGGTATCAAGATTAAACAAAACAGGCGTAGGCAAAAGAACAACACGCTCAGACTTACCCCTTCTCCAACCAGCCTTGAGAAAGGTTATTTCATCAGACAAATCACTAAAATTAGCCCAAGAAGAAACGAATTTATGTTGTATCATGTAATTAAGGTCAAGCCTCTCTATGGGAAACTGTAGGTCGAAATGATGAGGCACTACACCATGCAAAGCTAATAAACGAGAGGCGATGAGGCCTCCACAAATTCCACCTTTCTCGCAGTTAGCAGCAAGACAGAAAGCTATCAAGGCACCCAAATTATAAGTCCTATCTCGTTTCCAGGCAGCTGAGATGAAGGCTAGATCATATGAGGATAATTTACTAGCAGTTTTCCTAGCGAGAACGCACTTGGCAATAAAGTAGGCAAAGTATCGAATAGATGGGAGATGAATATTATGAATTTTACCACTCTCCTTTGAGAAGCTACTCCCTTGGCAAATCTCTGCATACAAGTCCATGAGTGGTGTAGGTCGCTCTCTAATCCTTTCACACGAACCCCACTATGGTACTTTAATAGCTGGACAAAAATCATCAAAAGGGAGATCGGCAGCTATATTGTAAATTTTGTAATGAACCATGGGGTTAGGCAAAGAGAAACTAAATCTAAAATCCTGCACCACAAATATAGTTAGTTTCACATATTGGTAGGGTTCATCTCCCAAAAGGTGCTCCAATCCTGCATTAGCAATTAAGGTATGGAAATCTTGAGAAATCCCTGCAGCCCTCATGAATTCGGGGCATGGATAGATAGAAGGAAAGACTTCCTCCTCACGGTGAACCTTCATAACCACAGGCACCCTTAATTCATGTTGGTTGAGTTGGTGTTCATTCATCTTCTTTTCTGAAATTTAAGACAACCATCATACAAGTGATTGCAAAGTGATTTCAAAATGAAAGGAACTACTTATAGGGACTTGTAAGGGGCCTAAACATGCATCAAAACAATTTTTATAAGCATTGATCAAGCTTACAAACTCACATAACCTGTCACCTACAGTAGCAAAATACTCAAGATCTAAACTACTAATCACAAATCTACTTGGACAAGCGGAGGAGTCACATACCGGAGAACAAATGCTCCAAATTTCAGCAGCAAAGATGGGCTGAGCAAGGAGATCGAAAAAATCATGAGAAGAACAGCAAGAACGCGATTTTGAGCAATGAGCTGGTGTTTTCTCGGGAGAGAGAAAGGAGTGGCAGGATGGAGAGTAAGTGGAGGGCCAGGGGTGGCCCACACCATGGCCAGGCGCGCCCCTAGTGTGGCCGCGCCACCAGGTGGTGTGCCTGCCTGGTGGGCCCCCTGGGTCACTCCAGGTACTTCTCCGCCCTTTTTTACGTAAAATTTTAATATGAATTTTCTAAAAAAACCGAGACACTTTATTTTAGCAATTTTTAGGTATTGATGAATGATTTTCTGGTAGAAAGAAGATTTTGGAAAGATGCAAAAACAAAACAAAACTAAAACTTTAGAAGTTCTAAGACACTCTAATATGCAAGCAACTAGCAATAGAAAAGTAACCTAAGTGAAATAAAAAATTAAAATGGATAAAATAAAAGTAAGCGAAGATAATCATGGTGAAAACATTGTTTTGTTCATTAAAATCCCTTTGTTAACAAGGTTGATTAGGTCTTGTTACCAAAAAAAATTATATGAAACAAAACTTTGTATTCCACTAAATGATTATGTTACCTCAACCTTGATAGCAATGGTCCCAATCATAATGGTCTCATATTTTTCTCGTGGTATGGGACAATATATTTCTCCAACTTTGATGCCCTCAATATTTTCAATTGAATTTAAGCCATAATTCATATCAATCTTCTTTGGGAAATAGACAATATGCTCTTTTTCATTAACATTAAAAGTTACCTTTCCTTGATTGCAATTAATAACAGCTCCTGCAGTATTAAGAAAAGGTCTCCCAAGAATAATGGACATATTGTCATCTTCAGGCATTTCAAGCACAACAAAGTAAGTTAATATCAAGCAATTATTAGCCACTTGAACAGGTACATCCTCACATATATACCAACAGGAATAGTAGTAGATTTATCAGCCATTTACAAAGATATATCAGTTGGTATTAATTTTTGCAAAGGCATAACACTAACTCCTACTCCCAAATCACACAAAGCAGTTCTAACATAGATATTTTTAATAGAACAAGGAATAGTTGGAATCCCTGGGTCTCCAAGTTTGTTTGGAACCTTACCATTGAAGGAATAATTAGCAAGCAAAGTAGAAATTTCCTCATTAGGGATCTTCCTTTTATTAGAGACAATATCCTTCATATACTTTGAATAAGGAGACAGTTTAATAGCATCAGTTAAAGGAATTTGCAAATATAAAGGTTTCATCCACTCACAAAACTTATTATAGTGTTCGTCTTCCTTTGACTTGTGTTTCTTAACAGGGAAAGGCATACGTTTTTTGACCCAGGGCTCTCTGTCACTACCATGTTTATTAGCAACAAAATCTTCCTTAGTGTATTTAGTATTATTAGTGTGTCTTTCAGGTTCTTCTTCAACTTTTTCTTTATCAGTAGCATCATTTTCCTCATTACCACTTTTAGTTTCAGCATCAGAGACAGATATACTATTAGGATCTTTAACAGGTTTAGAAGACTCTACAATAGTTTTATGTTTCTTTTTCCTTTTCTTAGGAGAAGTACCACTATTTTCAATTTGTTGAGAATCCTGCTCAATTCTTTTAGGATGCCCCTCATGATATAGAGGATCCTGAGTGGTAGCACCACTTCTAGTTCTAATTTCATAAGCATGTTTTTCTTTAGCGGCATTCACTAACAAATCTTTTTGTACTTTAATAAGGTGATCAATTTGAGTTTGAACCATTTGGAAATGTTTAACAAGCATTTTAACATCATTAGAAGTTCTTTCCACAATATCTTTTAACTCAATAATAGCTCTAGAGTTTTCCATCAAATGATTCTGCACTCTTTTTTTAACATTATCTTGCTTAACAGTAAAAATATCATATTCTTCTAAGCATTGATCAGGAGGTTTAGAATAAGGAATATCACCTTCATCAAAATGTTGGAGGGAGTGTACCTCAATAGTGGATGAGTGGGAGATTGGCTTACATAATTCTTCTATAGGAGGTAAATTCTTCACGTCTTCAGCTTTAATACCCTTCTCCTTAAGATATTTCTTAGCTTCCTTCATCACTTCTTCATTTAGTTCAATAACTCCTCACTTCTTTGGTGTTGGTGTTGGCTCAGGCATAGTTAACTCAGGTGTAGTTGTCTCAGGTGTAGGTGGCTCAGGTGAAGTCTAGTCATCATAATTCTTGCTTATTCTAGCCATTAATTCCTCAGCTTCTTTGGGAGTTTTGTTCCTGAAAACACAATCAGCACAACTATCCAGGTATGTCCTAGATTCTTCAGTTAGTCCATTATAATATATATCAAGAAGCTCATTCTTAGGTAATGGATATCCAACCTATGAATGAATCAAAGCACAAAACCTTGCCCATGATTCAGGCAAAATCTCTTTTTCTCCCTGTTTAAAATCAAAAAGTTCTTGCAAAATGGCATGTCTAGCACTAGGAAGGAAATATTTCTGAAGGAAAGTACTAATCAAGCAATCACGGCTATCAATAGATCCAGGAGGTAAATTATTAAACCAAGCCTTAGCTTCTCCTTTTAGTCAAAAAGGGAAAATTTTAGCAACAAAGTAGGTGCGCATCTTAATATCTTCAGAAAATAGGCCACTCATGGTAGAAAACTCAGTCATATGTGCTATAGCACTTCCATTCTTAGTCCCAGAAAAAGGTTCTTTCTCAACAATGGTTATGTAAGATAAATCAAGAGAGAAATCATAATATTTATCTTTAATGTTTATGGGAGAAGTAGCAAACTTATCATTAGGAGATAATTTGGGTTTTATAGTACGCCTCTCAAGGAGACTCTTAATAGCACTTTTACCATGCATACTTTGACATTCTTTAATAAATTCATCATTCATTTCTATATATCCGTCTTCAATATCATAGCTCTCGCTAGACTCAGGTGAACTGAAAGGTGTAGTAGTGTCTTCATTAGGAGTTTCAGTATTTCCAGCTATAGTTCTAGCAATCGTAGCATCTAGGAAAGGACCTAATGAACCACTCTTATCAAGCACAGTAGAAACAACATCATAAGTATTAGAAGTTTCAGATTTAGCAGAAGTAGCAGTATGTGGAGCATGTGTATGTGGTGGTGTAAGGAGCTTACTCATTACAGATGGTGAATCAAGAGCAATAGAGCTGTTCGGAACCGTACCTCTCCTTGTAGTGGATGGTAATATAGGAACCTTGCCATCACGAGATTTACCCATGATGAATGGATGGCAGCGAACAATAGTGATTCCAAGTGAACTTGATAAATAGAGTTATGCTCCCCGGCTACGGTGCTAGAAAATAGTCTTGAGGACCCACAAGTATAGGGGATCGCAATAGTCTTCGAGGGAAGTAAAACCCAATTTATTGATTCGACACAAGGGGAGCCAAAGAATATTTATAAGCCTTAACAACTGAGTTGTCAATTCAGCTGCACTTGGAAACAATCTTGCTCACAACAGTTTATCAGTAGCAACAGTTTTGTAGTAGCAATAACAAAGTAGTAGCAGTAGTAAAAGTAAAGACAGTAGTAAAAATGCAGTAAACAGTAGGATTAAGGCGCGGTAGGCATAGGGATGGATGGACGGGCGTTGCATGGACAAGACAATTCATATAGCAATCAAGATATAGGGCATTTGCAGATAAATAAGGTAAAGCATCCAAGTACTAAATAATCATAGGCATGTGTTCCATATATAGTCATACGTGCTCGTAATGAGAACTTGCACAACATCTTTTGTCCTACCAGCCCGTTTGCAGCGGGGCCTCAAGGGAACTACTGGCAATTAAGGGTCTCCTTTTAATAGAGCACCGGAGCAAAGCATTAACACTTTGTGAACACACGTAATCCTCATATCAAAGCCACTCCCTCTGATTATCCCGATTATTGTCACTTGAGGGCCTTCGGTTTCGGACAATAATATGTGTATACAACTTGCAGGTAAGATCACAAACAATAATATCCTCATGAATCAATAACATGTTCAGATCTGAAATCATGGCACTTGGGCCCTAGTGACAAGCATTAAGCATAACAAGTTGCAACAAAGTCAAAAAGCACTAATAATAGATACTAGGGACCATGCTCTAACAATCTGATGCCATTACATGAACGATCTCATCCAATCCCTACCTTCCCCATAGCCTACAGCGGGGGATTACTCACTCATCGATGGGGGAATCATGGATGGTTGATGGAGAAGCGATGGTGATGATGATGGCGATGATCTCCTCCAATTCCCCGTCCCGGCAGGGTGCCAAAACGGAGTTTCTGGTTCCAAATCGCGGTATCTGGTGGTGGCGGCGCAGCGGAACTCTATCTGGAAAAACATCGAACCCCCCTCAGTTTTTAGGTCAAGAGGCATCTTATAGGCGAAGAGGGATGCCGAGGGGGTGCCCGAGGCCTCCACACCCCTCCCATGTGAGAATATCATTTTGCGGCCCAAAAGTTGGGGCGGCCAGGCAACACGGTACCCAAGTTGGTTTTTATCACCGCGATTCGAAAAGTTGGGGCGCCAATTGCTGAGAGGGGTATTTCGAGTGAATGATGGCCAAACCCAATATTTTAAAATCGCGCCCGTTAAGTCAGGATATTCCGTTACACTAGTTCCTGCTGTGCCCCTCCTTCGTCGGTCACTCTTCTTAGCCACCCTGCACGTGTCGTAGGGGCAAATCCATTACTTTACTTTCCTAACTCTCGACACTGAATCTTGCTACGGCGGCAGTGGCGGTCCCTTTTCTTCCCTTCCCTGACCCTTAATCTGCCAGCGGCGGAGGACCTTTTTTCTCCCTCCCCCAACACTGAATCCGGTGGCGGTGGCCCAACATGTCTTGGAAGGCGAAGGTTGTAGCTACGTCACCGACTGAAAAGGGTTCATCGGGGCCCAAGTCTAGGGCTCAACGCGTAGCAGCGGCGAGGTCTTCAGCCCCGGTTAGCGAGGAGGCCAGCAAGGATTCTGCTCCCAAGGTATCCACGAGCAGCGGGTTGAAGAGAAAAGCAAGGCCGGCGGCGGATTGTTCGGCTCCGGTGGGCGGATGCAGCACCTAGATCTCGAAGAAAAAAACCCAGGAGAAGAGCGAGAGGTGAATTTTTCTTATCTGTGCCTTATCTTGCAAGTAGATTAGTTACGGCATAATAGAATCGAATGAACTTAAATGTCCTCCTTTTTAATCAAATTAGGCACAGCTTTGATACAAGGGACCTATATGAGTTCATAGTTCATGTTTGGCAGTACACTGCAAAGCTTGATTTTGGTTGCGAGAGGGTTGTGTTGGGGCAAGATGTGCATCTGCTTGTGAATTGCAAAGAGGTTGTGTCTGTTTCGCAGCTGGTAGATATGCTTGTCGCTAGAATTCCCTGGGTTCTAGACAGAGGACAAAATTGGTGTGGCGCAACATGAATGATACCTATCAGCAAATTGAGCACTCCCATGAGCTTCAGATGGTTTGGGAGTGTTGTGCATCTGATCGTAAGGTGAAAGTTGAAGCGATGATTGATGATATGTATGCAGATGCTGGAGATCTTGCTGCCAGAGCTTCTGCTCCTAGAGAATACGGACCAATAGATGCTGATCTAGATAAGTTTAGTATACGCATAGAGGTGGATTCGTACATGGCAAAACTTGATGAGGGAGTTAATAAGCCAGTTTCTTCATGTACTGTGGAGATCATTGTCGATTCCAAAAACATAACTCTTGATGAAATGAGAGAGATGATCGGTAAGGAAATCAGTATTGCCCCTAAGCAGATGGCAAAAATCTGGCGGTGGCATCATAAGAAGCAGCAATTCATAGATGTTTTGCATACTGAAGATCTTATGCAGATTATGCGGCGAAAGAAGCGAACCATGAAGGTGTTCTTCCTTGGTACCATTTCTGATGTTGTTGAACAGGTTATAGTGGATGTAGATGCCCCTGTAGTGGCTGAACAGAATGAGGTGGTCAACATTGATGAGATCTGATGAGAGATGCTAACCTAGGCTTGTCATATGGACCGCGGGGTTCCCCCGCCTGTATTTGTAATATTGACGGCTGTTGCATTTAGAGCGTGCTTCTGTGATTATGTTTGTTGAGATATTGCGATATAATGCTGTGCGAGCTGTTGAGATTTTCGGACATGTCACTCACTGAAACCATCATTGCTGTAATAAGACATAAGTACATTGTAGTTGACATGATTATGTTTCTTAAGATGACGTACCGTACTTGTTTCTGTTATTATGTTTGTTGGGACATTGTAATGTAATGTTTTGTGAAACCATGACTGGACTAGTGATGCATAAATACATTTTAGTTGACATGATTATGTTTCTTGAGATGATGTACTGTACTTGTTTCTGTTATTTTGTTTGTTGAGAGACTGTAATGTAATGTTTTGCGAAACCATGACAGCACAAGTGATGTGTAAGTACCTTGTAGTCAACATGATTTGGTTTCTTGAGTTGATGTAATATACTTCTTTCTGTGATTACGTTTGTTGAGAGATTGTAATGTGATGTTTTGTGAAACCATGTTGTGGTTATGTTTGTTGAGAGATTATAATGTAATGTTTTGTGAAACCATGACTGAAGAAGTGATGCATAAGTACCTTGTAGTTGACATGATTTTGTTTCTTTGGATGATGTAATATACTGGTATGTTTTCGTTGGGCAATGAAATTGGGATGGAGGGAGTGCAGGTTTAATATTTGAAATGAGAATGTGTGAAGAGAATCCATATCAGGCAGAGAGCGGTAATCCGAGGAAAGGGCTTGGTATACATTAAACTATTGTGACATGACATTTTAGTCATTGTTGGTGTGGTAGATGGGGTGCTCTCTC
Organism: Avena insularis; assembly: GCA_023614405.1. Lineage (NCBI taxonomy): Eukaryota > Viridiplantae > Streptophyta > Magnoliopsida > Poales > Poaceae > Avena > Avena insularis. The sequence goes on from CM042692.1 coordinate 231,467,629, forward strand.
TCTCTCTCTCTCTCTCTCTCTCTCTCTCTCTATCTCTCTCTCTCTCTCTCGCCGACGCCGACGCCATGGCCGTCGCCTACGACGACGCATTCGCCATGCTGTCCTTGGACGGCGAGGATGACCAGTCAAGCAGCGACAACCTTCTCTCCGACATCGAGTATTCCTTCCATGATGTGAGTTCCTCTATTTTCTCAGGCTAGGGTTAGGAAATGGTAAATCTCTCGATCTGAGCTCCATATGTGCATGCAATCGTGTTTGATTTCAGCTTTGTGTTTACCTATAGGTACCAAGGACGATCTACGAGTCCGAATGGGAGGGCCTAGATCTCGATGGAGAAGTGCCATGTGACCATGGGCTAAAACTGAGGAGATATGTTGCATTCGAAGGCAGTAACACTGGGAGAAGGTTTTTGGGCTATACAAATCAGGTTTGTTTACATTATGTGCAACTGTGACATGAAGTAAAATGTATTGTGCATGTTCATAACACTATAGTGTGTGTGTTTTTAGGTTGGCCCAGTGTGTAAAGCAGTAGAGTGGGTGGATCTTGAGTGGCCATATGCACTTAAGAAATGTTTGGCACAGTTATGGGAGATGTATGAGTTGGAAAGGTCGGGGAGATTTACTGATGTAAGTGATGCAGCTGAAAAAAATTACAAGCTGTTGGTACGAAATAAGGAGCTGGAACAAGAAATCGAGAATTTGCGATCGAGCTAAGCCCGGAACCGATGGGAGCTTGGTTGTTGGAACTGCAAAGAAGCTTGAGGATAGTCACATGTTGCTGATTCATAATGCGAAAAGGAGAGGGTCACCGAGGGAAGACAAGAAGAAGCTAGAATCTTGCATTGCGGATCATTGAAGGAAGGCGAAGAAGGCGTGCGAGGGTGAACAAGGACAGACTATAGAGGATAAAGGAAATTCGAGATGAATAATTTATGTTGTACTAATGCCTGAAACTAGTTAATTGTAAGACTTGCAGTTGCGCTTTCCGAACTAAGCCAAACTCAATCCTCGAGCAAACTAATTTCAGACGAACACACATATCGTGCATAGAGTTAAGTTCACGCTTACAAAATCACCACTGCAGAGGATAAACCAAGCAGTTCAGTACTAAATAGACATATGTTGTGTTCAAACGAGCCTGGACCAGAGCTGCCTGTTTTCCTCCCTAAGATTGGCTAGCTCCTTCAGTACTATGTCGTGCTTCATCTGTAGGTTCTAGCACTCTGTCACGGATTGGAGAATTTTGTCCGTAGCCATACGATTTTCCTTCAAGATCCCTTTCATGATCTCTGTCTGCTTCCTAGCCGAGGCGCGACCTTCACTGTGTAGTTTCTCCCACTCGGCGTTTAACTCCTTCAGTTCCTAGCACTTGTTAAAAAGGACCGTGACTTCAGAGCGCAGTTGGTCAAAAGCCAGTTTCTGGGAATTCTGCTTCTCCCTTTGGATTGTTATCTTGTCATTTAGCCAGGTCACCAGGTCCTGGTCGATCTTTCGCCTCTTTCCCTGCAACAAAAATACATAGTATGGTTTGTTCAGTTCACCAGGACAAGCTGGTTAGTTTCCATAATTAACTGAATCGACTAGTGGCACTATCATAATTTCAAGGAAGAAGCAATCTAGGACTAATCAACATTTTATGAATCGACTAGTGGCACTGTCATAATTTCAATTTCGAAGACAAATAAGATTTATCAGCAGTTTAGTGTGCTGTGGGGTTTTCCCAATATCACCAAATAGTAGTGGGAGAGTGGCAAACTCATAATGCAGAAACCCATGTCTAGATACATAATGGAAAGATAACATGGTGTCCATTCATGAACATGAACACCAACACATGTCCAGATAGATAAGGAGTTTCCCTAGGATTCTTATTCCACCCTATAATGGGAAGCATACATGGGGATTGCTCCCTGAACCTTAAACATTACAACAAGAGAGGAGGACGAACTGATATTCGTGTCCCTGCTAACGGGAATCAGACTTGGGCATTGCTCCGATACGCCTCCAAACATGCCCTTAGCTCCTCGTTCTCTTTTCGAACACCCTCGAGTACGGTGATCCCTCTGCTCATGTCCGCCTTCATCTCCTTGACTGCATCCAGGCAACGGTTCCAGTCATGGTAGGCTCGGATGGTAGCCTTGGTTTCCTCGACGCGTCCTCTGAGTGCCTTGCTGACTTCGTCCTGCAGGAGAATGCACCTTTCCACGAGATTCTTCTTCTCCTCCGTGAGCTCGTTGATTATCTTGATGGCATGTTCTTGCCTGTTCAAGTTACGATCGAGCACTTTCTGCAGCCTAACGACGTCACGTGCAAAATCTAGCGAGATCTCCTTCTGCACAGATAATTGCTTGCGTAGGCTCTCATTAGCTTGGGTGAGGGAGCGTGCAAGCTCATGTTGGTTGGCAATCTTGGAACTGATCGCGGCCACCTTGTCACGGTACTCGGCCTTCGATCGCTGCATCGTTCATGTTAATTGAAATAGGAATTCTACAATTACACTCCAGGTCCCAGGTGAATACTAATACAGATCAAAAAAATCCCCGTTGAATCTATTGGTCGCAGTGTTAAAAAATGGACCTAGAGATCTATTCATGACCACAATAAACTAATCCTAATCACAAAGAATCCATAGTGAATCTATGAACAGAGGTATTAAGGAAAGAGCAAGAGATCCAGTCATATTCATGAAAACTAATACAACTCGCAAAAGAAGAAGAAAAACCGATGCGGGGTAGACAACATCTAAGAAATCCACATCATAACTCGGAGAAATAACAGCGTGGAGATTTGCTACCTCGCTGCGACATGGAACGGGGCTGAACGGGTCCTGCAACGCCTCCGTCGTGGTGGATTCGGGCTCCATGGCCGGCCTGTAATACGTAGAAGAGGAAGAGCTAGAAGAAGAAGAAAAACAAGAAGAAGTTGATTAAGATCATGATGGAGAGGGAGATGGAGAAGAAGTAGAACAAGAAGACCGTACCGGGAGGAGCCCTCGCCTTCTAGAACATTCGGCACCATTTTCAGGGGAGATTGGGCCTCGATGAGAGGGTGGGCTTGAGCGGCTGGTAGAGCAAGAAGTGCCTCGCGGCGATTTCTCTCCCTTTTCTCCATGAGGATCGTCAACTGGCCTCTCCCCCTCCTCAGTGGAGCCATGGCTTGCAGGGTGAGTGTGGCGGCGGCAGGAGGAAGGAGATAGTGATTAGTGTGGGAGAAGCGTCAAAGAGTACAAGCCGTGGTCCAGTAGTACTAGTACTATTATACAAGACCATCGTGTACGGTCTACCTTCTCAAAGAAGCCAGGGAGGCAGGGGTAGGGAATCGATGGGACTTGTCTTTATTGCGATGGACACTTCAATGGTCTTCAGCGCCGCCCAAAATCCAGTATATAATAAGGGGAGTGCGAGCCGGGTGGTCATCACGGGAATCGGCGCGCACATCCCGCGTGCATGCGTCACGTGTTGATGGGGCAATGATGCGCGCAACTGCTGCACAATCACGTCGGCACGTCGAACTCCACGTGATAGGCATGCACGGGATATTTACGAGTCTAGAATATGCTGTGCCACTTTTGTTGAGATCAAATTATGTTCAGTACGCGAGATATTACTTCTTTCTTCTTCTTTTTTTTGATAATCGACAAATGCATGCGTGGACACAATGCACGAAACTGCTGCTCGTCCTTGATCAGATCGGCACCCCACTCTGTGTACCCGCCATCGACCATTCGGAGCAACTACCTGGAGAAATATGTCCCCTCGCTGTGGCAATGGCGAGTCCAAGCCGTCCACTGACCGTCCTGCGTCCCCGGCTCTTCGCTGCATCGTCCGCCCTCGCGAGTCGCCTGCTGAGGCAGCACATCGTGTCCGACCGCGCCAAGATCCATCGCATCGACACTCGAGGACACCGCGACGTCGAAGCTCATACCGGCTGCACAAAAGGAGCATGGGGTACCTGCAGCGTCGGATGAGCGCAAAGCAGCAGCCAGGATGGGGGCGTGTGTTGCACCGGCGAGTACGAACAAGAAGAGGATCGGGAAGAAGACCAGGAAGAAGAGAGGAGATAGCTATTTGGACGAGTCCAACTCGGCCAATGAGGAGGCATTCATCGATCAATTGGAGGCAGAAGCGGAGGAGAGTGACGTGGACCCGTGGGACAATGAAGAGGAGGAGGACTCCGAGGAGGAGATAGCGCGCTTATTCGAGGAAGGGGGCGGTGCCGAGTCGTCAGAGGAGGACACCGACGGTGGTGATGGCAGGGACCATGGCGTTGACGAAGACTAGGACGAACCGAAAGACGAAGACGATGGCTTCTTAGAAATATGATCATTTATTTTAGTTAGATATATGGATTTTCACTTGTTTATGGATGTAAAGTATCGGTGGCACGGATAGAGAGGTGGCACGGATTAACCATGCATAAAAAAGTGGAGAAGGGACGGGTTATCCTGCCCGTTGGATCACATGGGATCAACGGTTGGTGGAGATGATCCGCGTGACATCTGTGTCAGCCAATCAGGGCATAACACCAAGAGTGAGCACATGTTTGGGATCTCCACGCGTTTGGGCTTTTGTGAGATTTGTGACCGAGAGAGAGGGAAAATCAAATTTAGATCCACCAGTGTCATTGCATGTGTGTTCTTTTCACTAACAACAACTAGAGTCATTGCATGTGTGTTAGTTCCACAAACATGTGTGCTCTTCACATATGGATCCACTAGAGTCATTGAAATGTGTGTTCTCTTCACAATCCACACATGGATCCACTAGTGTCATTGCATGTGTGCTCTTTTTACTAACAACAACCAGAGTCATTGTATATGTGTTCTCTTCAGAGACCACATATGGATCCACCAGTGTCATTGAAATGTGTGTTCTCTTCAGAGACCACACATGGATCCACCAGTGTCATTGCATGTGTGTTCTTTTCACTAACAACAAAAAGAGTCATTGCATGTGTGTTCTTTTCACATACCACATATGGATCCACTAGTGTCATTGCATGTGTGCTCTTTTCACAATCCGCCTATGGATCCACTAGTGTTATTCCATGTGTGTTCTTTTTACTAACAACAACTTGAGTCATTTCATGACTGTTCTTCTCAGATACCACATATGGATCCACCAGTTTCATTGAAATATATGTTCTCTTCATAATCCATACATGGATCCACCAGTGTCATCGCATGTGTGCTCTTTTTACTAACAACAACCAGAGTCATTGCATGCTTTCTTCTCTTCAGAGACCACACATGCATCCACCAGTGTCACTGCATGTGTGTTCTTTTTACTAACAACCAGAGTCATTGCATGTGTGTTCTTTTCACATAACACATATGGATCCACCAGTGTCATTGCATGTGTGCTCTTTTCACTAACAAAAACCAGAGTCATTGCATGTGTGTTCTCTTAAGAGACCACACATGGATCCACCAGAGTCATTGCATGTGTGTTCTTTTTAGTAACAACAACCAGAGTCATTGCATGTGTGCTCTTTTCAGAATCCACCTTTGGATCCACCAGTGTCATTGCATGTGTGCTCTTTTTACTAACAACAACTAGAGTCATTGCATGTGTGTTCTCTTTAAAGACCACACATGGATCCACCAGTGTCATTGCATGTGTGTTCTTTTTACTAACAACAACCAGAGTAATTGTAATGTGTGCTCTTTTCACAATCCACCTTTGGATCCACCAGTGTCATTGCATGTGTGTTCTTTTTACTAACAACAACTGAGTCATTGAAATGTGTGTTATTTTCACATACCACATAAGGATCCACCAGTGTCATTGAAATGTGTGTTCTTTTTAGAGACCACACATGGATCCACCAGTGTCATTGCATGTGTGTTCTTTTCACTAACAACAACCAGAGTCATGCATGTGTGTTATTTTCACATACCACATATGGATCCACCAGTGGCATTGCATGTGTGCTCTTTTCACAATCCACCTGTGGATCCACTAGTGTCATCGCATTTGTGTTCTTTTTAGTAAGTACAACCAGAGTCATTGAAATGTGTGTTCTTTTCACATACCACTTATGGATCCACCAGTGTCATTGCATGTGTGTTCTTTTTAGTAAAAACAACCAGAGTCATTGCATGTGTGTTCTTTTCACATACCACATATGGATCCACCAGTGTCATTGAAATGTGTGCTCTCTTCAGAGACCACACATGGATCCACCAGTGTCATTGCATGTGTGTTCTTTTCACTAACAACAACTGGAGTCATTGCATGTGTGTTCTTTTCACATACCACATATGGATCCACCAGTGTCATTGCATGTGTGCTCTTTTAAAAATCCACCTTTGGATCCACCAGTGTCATTGCATGTGTGCTCTTTTTACTAACAGCAACCAGAGTCATTGCATGTGTGTTCTCTACAGAGACCACACATGGATCCACATGTGTCATTGCATGTGTGTTCTTTTTACTAACAACAACCAGAGTCATTGAAATGTGTGCTCTTTTCACAATCCACCTTTGGATCCACTAGTGTCATTGCATGTGTGTTCTTTTTACTAACAACAACTGAGTCATTGAAATGCGTGTTATTTTCACATACCACATAAGGATCCACCAGTGTCATTGAAATGTGTGTTCATTTTAGAGACCACACATGGATCCACAAGTGTCTTTGCATGTGTGTTATTTTCACTAACAACAACCAGAGTCATTGCATGTGTGTTATTTCCACAAACCAAATATGGATCCACCAGTGGCATTGCATGTGTGCTCTTTTCAAAATCCACCTGTGGATCCACCAGTGTCATTGCATATGTTTTCTTTTTAGTAAGAACAACCAGAGTCATTGAAATGTGTGTTCTTTTCACATACCACCTATGGATCCACCAGTGTCATTTATGTGTTCTTTTTAGTAAAAACAACTAGAGTCATTGCATGTGTGTTCTTTTCACATACCACATATGGATCCACCAGTGTCATTGAAATGGGTGATCTCTTCGGAGACCACACATGGATCCACCAGTGTCATTGCATGTGTGTTCTTTTCACTAACAACAACTAGAGTCATTGCATGTGTGTTCTTTTCACATACCACATATGGATCCACCAGTGTCATTGCATGTGCGCTCTTTTCCCAATCCACCTATGGATCCACCAGTGTCATTGCATGTGTGTTCTTTTTAGTAACAACAACCAGTCATGGAAATGTGTGTTCTTCTCACATACCACATATGGATCCACTAGTGTCATTGCATACGTGTTCTTTTTAGTAACAACAACCAGAGTCATTGCATGTGTGTTCTTTTCACATACCACATATGGATCCACCAGTGGCATTGCATGTGTGCTCTTTTTACTAACAACAACCAGAGTCATTGAAATGTGTGCTCTTTTCACAATTCACCTTTGGATACACTAGTGTCATTGCATGTGTGTTCTTTTTACTAACAACAACTGAGTCATTGAAATGTGTGTTATTTTCACATACCACATAAGGATCCACCAGTGTCATTGAAATGTGTATTCTTTTTAGAGACCACACATGGATCCACCAGTGTCATTGCATGTGTGTTCTTTTCACTAACAACAACCAGAGTCATTGCATGTGTGTTATTTCCACAAACCAAATATGGATCCACCATTGGCATTGCATGTGTGCTCTTTTCAAAATCCACCTGTGGATCCACCAGTGTCATTGCATATGTTTTCTTTTTAGTAAGAACAACCAGAGTCATTGAAATGTGTGTTCTTTTCACATACCACCTATGGATCCACCAGTGTCATTTATGTGTTCTTTTTAGTAAAAACAACCAGAGTCATTGCATGTGTGTTCTTTTCACATACCACATATGGATCCACAAGTGTCATTGAAATGGGTGATCTCTTCGGAGACCACACATGGATCCACCAGTGTCATTGCATGTGTGTTCTTTTCACTAATAACAACTAGAGTCATTGCATGTGTGTTCTTTTCACATACCACGTATGGATCCACCGGTGTCATTGCATGTGTGCTCTTTTCACAATCCACCTATGGATCCACCAGTGTCAATGCATGTGTGTTCTTTTTAGTAACAACAACCAGTCATGGAAATGTGTGTTCTTCTCACATACCACATATGGATCCACTAGTGTCATTGCATATGTGTTCTTTTTAGTAACAACAACCAGAGTCATTGCATGTGTGTTCTTTTCACATACCACATATGGATCCACCAGTGGCATTGCATGTGTGCTCTTTTCAGAATCCACATATGGATCCACCAGTGTCATTGCATGTGTGTTCTTTTTACTAACAACAACTGAGTCATTGAAATGTGTGTTCTTTTCACATACCACATATGGATCCACCAGTGTCATTGCATGTGTGTTCTTTTTAGTAACAACAACCAGTTATTGAAATTTGTGTTCTTCTCACATACCACATATGGATCCACTAGTGTCATTGCATATGTGTTCTTTTTAGTAACAACAACTGGAGTCATTGCATGTGTGTTCTTTTCACATACCACATATGGATCCACCAGTGTCATTGCATGTGTGCTCTTTTCACAATCCACCTATGGATCCACCAGTGTCATTGCATGTGTGTTCTTTTTAGTAACAACAACCAGAGTCATTGAAATGTTTGTTTTCTCACATACCACATATGGATCCACCCGTGTCAGTGCATGTGTGTTCTTTTTAGTAACAACAACCAGAGTCATTGCACGTGTTTTCTTTTCACATACCACATATGGATCTACCAGTGTCATTGAAATGTGTGCTCATTTCACAAGCCACCTTTGGATCCACCAGTGTCATTGCATGTGTGTTCTTTTTACTAACAACAACTGAGTTATTGAAATGTGTGTTCTTTTCACATACCACATATGGATCCACTAGTGTCATTGAAATGTGTGTTCTTTTAGAGACCACACATGGATCCACCAGTGTCATTGCATGTGTGTTCTTTTCACTAACAACAACTGGAGTCATTGCATGTGTGTTCTTTTCACATACCACATATGGATCAACCAGTGGCATTGCATGTGTGCTCTTTTGACAATCTACCTATGGATCCACCAGTGTCATTGCATGTGTGTTATTTTTAGTAACAACAACCAGAGTCATTGAAATGTGTGTTTTCTCACATACCACATATGGATCCACCCGTGTCATTGCATGTGTGTTCTTTTTAGTAACAACAACCAGAGTTATTGCATGTGTGTTCTTTTCACATACCACTTATCGATCCACCAGTGTCATTGAAGTGTGTGTTCTCTTCAGAGACCATACATGGATCCACCAGTGTCATTGCATGTGTGTTCTTTACACTAACAACAACCAGAGTCTTTGCATGTGTGTTATTTCCACAAACCAAATATGGATCCACCAGTGTCATTGCATGTGTGCTCTTTTCACATTCCACCTATGGATCCACCAGTGTCATTGCATGTGTGTTCTTTTTAGTAACAACAACCAGAGTCATTGCATGTGTGTTCTTTTCACATACCACATATGGATCCACCAGAGTCATTGCATGTGTGTTCTCTTCAAAGACCACACATGGATCCACCAGTGTCATTGCATGTGTGTTCTTTTTACTAACAACAACCAGAGTCATTGAAATGTGTGCTCTTTTCACAATCCACCTTTGGATCCACCAGTGTCATTGCATGTCTGTTCTTTTTACCAACAAGAACTGAGTCATTTAAATGTGTGTTCTTTTCACATACCACATATGGATCCACCAGTGCCATTGAAATGTGTGTTCTTTTTAGAGACCACACATGGATCCACCAGTGTCATTGCATGTGTTTTCTTTTCACTAACAACAACTGGAGTCATTGCATGTCTGTTCTTTTCACATACCACATATGGATCCATCAGTGTCATTACATGTGTGCTCTTTTCACAATCTACATATGGATCCACCAGTGTCATTGCATGTGTGTTATTTTTAGTAACAACAACCAGAGTCATTGAAATGTGTGTTCTCTTCAGAGACCACACATGGATCCACCAGTGTCATTGCATGTGTGTTATTTTCACTAACAGCAAACAGAGCCATTGCATGTGTGTTCTCTTCAGAGACCACACATGGATCCACTAGTGTCATTGCATGTGTGTTCTTTATAGTAAAAACAACCAGAGTCATTGCATGTGTGTTATTTTCACATACCACATATGGATCCACTAGTGTCATTGCATGTGTGCTCTTTTTATTAACAATAACCAGAGTCATTGCATGTGTGCTATTTTCACAATCCACCTATGGATCCACAAGTGTCATTGCATGTGTGTTCTTTTTAGTAACAACAACCAGAGTGATTGAAATGTGTGTTCTTCTCACATACCACCTATAGATCCACCACTGTCATTGAATGTGTGTTCTTTTTAGTAAAAACAACCAGAGTCATTGCATGTGTGTTCTTTTCACATACCACATATGATTCCACTAGTGTCATTGAAATGTGTGTTCTCTTCAGAGACCACACATGGATCCTGATGTCATTGCATTTATGTTCTTTTCACTAACAACAACCAGAGTTATTGCATGTGTGTTCTCTCTAGAGACCACATATGGATCCACCAGTGTCATTGCATGTGTGCTCTATTCACAATCCACCTATGGATCCACCAGTGTCATTGCATGTGTGTTCTTTTCACTAACAACAACTTGAGTCATTTCATGACTATTCTTCTCACCCAGTGTCATTGAAATGTGTGTTCTCTTCACAATCCATACATGGATCCACCAGTGTCATTACATGTGTGCTCTTTTTACTAACAACAACCAGAGTCATTGCATGTGTGTTCTCTTCAGAGACCACACATGGATCCACCAGTGTCATTGCATGTGTGTTCTTTTTTAGTAACAACAACCAGTGTCATTGCATGTGTGTTCTTTTCACATACCACATATCGATCCACAGTGTCATTGCATGTCTGCTCTTTTTACTAGCAACAACGAGTCATTGCATGTGTGTTCTCTTTAGAGACCACACATCGATCCGCCAGAGTCATTGCATGTATGTTCTTTTAGTAACAACCACCAGAGTCATTGCATGTGTGCTCTTTTCACAATCCACCTTTGGATCCACAGTGTCATTGCATGTGTGCTCTTTTTACTAACATAAACCAGAGTCATTGCATGTGTGTTCTCTTTAGAGACCACACATGGATCCACCAGTGTCATTGCATGTGTGTTCTTTTTACTAACAACAACCAGAGTCATTGAAATGTGTGTTCTTTTCACAATCCACCTTTGGATCTACAAGTGTCATTGCATGTGTGTTCTTTATAGTAACAACAACCAGAGTCATTGCATGTGTGTTCTTTTCACATACCACATATGGATCCACTAGTGTCATTGCATGTGTGCTCTTTTTACTAACAACAACCAGAGTCATTGCATGTGTGCTATTTTCACAATCCACCTATGGATCCACCAGTGTCATTGCATGTGTGTTCTTTTTAGTAACAACAACCAGTCATTGCATGTGTGTTCTTTTCACATACCACATATGGATCCACCAGAGTCATTGCATGTGTGTTCTCTTCAAAGACCACACATGGATCCACCAGTGTCATTGCATGTGTGTTCTTTTTACTAACAACAACCAGAGTCATTGAAATGTGTGCTCTTTTCACAATCCACCTTTGGATCCACCAGTGTCATTGCATGTCTGTTCTTTTTACCAACAAGAACTGAGTCATTTAAATGTGTGTTCTTTTCACATACCACATATGGATCCACCAGTGCCATTGAAATGTGTGTTCTTTTTAGAGACCACACATGGATCCACCAGTGTCATTGCATGTGTGTTCTTTTCACTAACAAAAACTTTTTTCATTGCATGTCTATTATTTTCACATACCACATATGGATCCACCAGTGTCATTACATGTGTGCTCTTTTCACAATCTACATATGGATCCACCAGTGTCATTGCATGTGTGTTATTTTTAGTAACAACAACCAGAGTCATTGAAATGTGTGTTCTCTTCAGAGACCACACATGGATCCACCAGTGTCATTGCATGTGTGTTATTTTCACTAACAGCAAACAGAGCCATTGCATGTGTGTTCTCTTCAGAGACCACACATGGATCCACTAGTGTCATTGCATGTGTGTTCTTTATAGTAAAAACAACCAGAGTCATTGCATGTGTGTTATTTTCACATACCGCATATGGATCCACTAGTGTCATTGCATGTGTGCTCTTTTTATTAACAATAACCAGAGTCATTGCATGTGTGCTATTTTCACAATCCACCTATGGATCCACAAGTGTCATTGCATGTGTGTTCTTTTTAGTAACAACAACCAGAGTGATTGAAATGTGTGTTCTTTTCACATACCACCTATGGATCCACCACTGTCATTGAATGTGTGTTCTTTTTAGTAAAAACAACCAGAGTCATTGCATGTGTGTTCTTTTCACATACCACATATGATTCCACTAGTGTCATTGAAATGTGTGTTCTCTTCAGAGACCACACATGGATCCACCAGTGTCATTGTATGTATGTTCTTTTCACTAACAACAACCAGAGTTATTGCATGTGTGTTCTCTCTAGAGACCACAAATGGATCCTGATGTCATTGCATGTGTGCTCTATTCACAATCCACCTATGGATCCACCAGTGTCATTGCATGTGTGTTCTTTTCACTAACAACAACTTGAGTCATTTCATGACTATTCTTCTCACCCAGTGTCATTGAAATGTGTGTTCTCTTCACAATCCATACATGGATCCACCAGTGTCATTACATGTGTGCTCTTTTTACTAACAACAACCAGAGTCATTGCATGTGTGTTCTCTTCAGAGACCACACATGGATCCACCAGTGTCATTGCATGTGTGTTCTTTTTTAGTAACAACAACCAGTGTCATTGCATGTGTGTTCTTTTCACATACCACATATCGATCCACCAGTGTCATTGCATGTCTGCTCTTTTTACTAACAACAACCAGAGTCATTGCATGTGTGTTCTCTTTAGAGACCACACATCGATCCGCCAGAGTCATTGCATGTATGTTCTTTTTAGTAACAACAACCAGAGTCATTGCATGTGTGCTCTTTTCACAATCCACCTTTGGATCCACAGTGTCATTGCATGTGTGCTCTTTTTACTAACATAAACCAGAGTCATTGCATGTGTGTTCTCTTTAGAGACCACACATGGATCCACGATGTCATTGCATGTGTGTTCTTTTACTAACAACAACGAGTCATTGAAATGTGTGTTCTTTTCACAATCCACCTTTGGATCTACAAGTGTCATTGCATGTGTGTTCTTTATAGTAACAACAACCAGAGTCATTGCATGTGTGTTCTTTTCACATACCACATATGGATCCACTAGTGTCATTGCATGTGTGCTCTTTTTACTCACAACAACCAGTCATTGCATGTGTGCTATTTTCACAATCCACCTATGGATCCACCAGTGTCATTGCATGTGAGTTCTTTTAGTAACAACAACGAGTCATTGCATGTGTGTTCTTTTCACATACCACATATGGATCCACAGAGTCATTGCATGTGTGTTCTCTTCAAAGACCACACATGGATCCACCAGTGTCATTGCATGTGTGTTCTTTTTACTAACAACAACCAGAGTCATTGAAATGTGTGCTCTTTTCACAATCCACCTTTGGATCCACCAGTGTCATTGCATGTCTGTTCTTTTTACCAACAAGAACTGAGTCATTTAAATGTGTGTTCTTTTCACATACCACATATGGATCCACAATTGACATTGAAATGTGTGTTCTTTTAAGAGACAACACATGGATCCACCAGTGTCATTGCATGTGTGTTCTTTTCACTAACAACAACTGGAGTCATTGCATGTCTATTCTTTTCACATACCACATATGGATCCACCAGTGTCATTACATGTGTGCTCTTTTCACAATCTACATATGGATCCACCAGTGTCATTGCATGTGTGTTATTTTTAGTAACAACAACGAGTCATTGAAATGTGTGTTCTCTTTCAGACCACACATGGATCCTGATGTCATTGCATGTGTGTTATTTTCACTAACAGCAAACAGAGCCATTGCATGTGTGTTCTCTTCAGAGACCACACATGGATCCACTAGTGTCATTGCATGTGTGTTCTTTATAGTAAAAACAACCAGAGTCATTGCATGTGTGTTATTTTCACATACCACATATGGATCCACTAGTGTCATTGCATGTGTGCTCTTTTTATTAACAATAACCAGAGTCATTGCATGTGTGCTATTTTCACAATCCACCTATGGATCCACAAGTGTCATTGCATGTGTGTTCTTTTTAGTAACAACAACCAGAGTGATTGAAATGTGTGTTCTTCTCACATACCACCTATGGATCCACCACTGTCATTGAATGTGTGTTCTTTTTAGTAAAAACAACCAGAGTCATTGCATGTGTGTTCTTTTCACATACCACATATGATTCCACTAGTGTCATTGAAATGTGTGTTCTCTTCAGAGACCACACATGGATCCACCAGTGTCATTGTATGTATGTTCTTTTCACTAACAACAACCAGAGTCATTGCATGTGTGTTCTCTCTAGAGACCACATATGGATCCACCAGTGTCATTGCATGTGTGCTCTATTCACAATCCACCTATGGATCCACCAGTGTCATTGCATGTGTGTTCTTTTCACTAACAACAACTTGAGTCATTTCATGACTATTCTTCTCACATACCACATATGGAACCACCAGTGTCATTGAAATGTGTGTTCTCTTCACAATCCATACATGGATCCACCAGTGTCATTACATGTGTGCTCTTTTTACTAACAACAACCAGAGTCATTGCATGTGTGTTCTCTTCAGAGACCACACATGGATCCACCAGTGTCATTGCATGTGTGTTCTTTTTTAGTAACAACAACCAGTGTCATTGCATGTGTGTTCTTTTCACATACCACATATCGATCCACCAGTGTCATTGCATGTCTGCTCTTTTTACTAACAACAACCAGAGTCATTGCATGTGTGTTCTCTTTAGAGACCACACATCGATCCGCCAGAGTCATTGCATGTATGTTCTTTTTAGTAACAACAACCAGAGTCATTGCATGTGTGCTCTTTTCACAATCCACCTTTGGATCCACAGTGTCATTGCATGTGTGCTCTTTTTACTAACATAAACCAGAGTCATTGCATGTGTGTTCTCTTTAGAGACCACACATGGATCCACCAGTGTCATTGCATGTGTGTTCTTTTTACTAACAACAACCAGAGTCATTGAAATGTGTGTTCTTTTCACAATCCACCTTTGGATCTACAAGTGTCATTGCATGTGTGTTCTTTATAGTAACAACAACCAGAGTCATTGCATGTGTGTTCTTTTCACATACCACATATGGATCCACTAGTGTCATTGCATGTGTGCTCTTTTTACTAACAACAACCAGAGTCATTGCATGTGTGCTATTTTCACAATCCACCTATGGATCCACCAGTGTCATTGCATGTGTGTTCTTTTTAGTAACAACAACCAGAGTCATTGCATGTGTGTTCTTTTCACATACCACATATGGATCCACCAGAGTCATTGCATGTGTGTTCTCTTCAAAGACCACACATGGATCCACCAGTGTCATTGCATGTGTGTTCTTTTTACTAACAACAACCAGAGTCATTGAAATGTGTGCTCTTTTCACAATCCACCTTTGGATCCACCAGTGTCATTGCATGTCTGTTCTTTTTACCAACAAGAACTGAGTCATTTAAATGTGTGTTCTTTTCACATACCACATATGGATCCACCAGTGCCATTGAAATGTGTGTTCTTTTTAGAGACCACACATGGATCCACCAGTGTCATTGCATGTGTGTTCTTTTCACTAACAACAACTGGAGTCATTGCATGTCTATTCTTTTCACATACCACATATGGATCCACCAGTGTCATTACATGTGTGCTCTTTTCACAATCTACATATGGATCCACCAGTGTCATTGCATGTGTGTTATTTTTAGTAACAACAACCAGAGTCATTGAAATGTGTGTTCTCTTCAGAGACCACACATGGATCCACCAGTGTCATTGCATGTGTGTTATTTTCACTAACAGCAAACAGAGTCATTGCATGTGTGTTCTCTTCAGAGACCACACATGGATCCACTAGTGTCATTGCATGTGTGTTCTTTATAGTAAAAACAACCAGAGTCATTGCATGTGTGTTATTTTCACATACCACATATGGATCCACTAGTGTCATTGCATGTGTGCTCTTTTTATTAACAATAACCAGAGTCATTGCATGTGTGCTATTTTCACAATCCACCTATGGATCCACAAGTGTCATTGCATGTGTGTTCTTTTTAGTAACAACAACCAGATTGATTGAAATGTGTGTTCTTCTCACATACCACCTATGGATCCACCACTGTCATTGAATGTGTGTTCTTTTTAGTAAAAACAACCAGAGTCATTGCATGTGTGTTCTTTTCACATACCACATATGAATCCACTAGTGTCATTGAAATGTGTGTTCTCTTCAGAGACCACACATGGATCCACTAGTGTCATTGTATGTATGTTCTTTTCACTAACAACAACCAGAGTCATTGCATGTGTGTTCTCTCTAGAGACCACATATGGATCCACCAGTGTCATTGCATGTGTGCTCTATTCACAATCCACCTATGGATCCACCAGTGTCATTGCATGTGTGTTCTTTTCACTAACAACAACTTGAGTCATTTCATGACTATTCTTCTCACATACCACATATGGAACCACCAGTGTCATTGAAATGTGTGTTCTCTTCACAATCCATACATGGATCCACCAGTGTCATTACATGTGTGCTCTTTTTACTAACAACAACCAGAGTCATTGCATGTGTGTTCTCTTCAGAGACCACACATGGATCCACCAGTGTCATTGCATGTGTGTTCTTTTTTAGTAACAACAACCAGTGTCATTGCATGTGTGTTCTTTTCACATACCACATATCGATCCACCAGTGTCATTGCATGTCTGCTCTTTTTACTAACAACAACCAGAGTCATTGCATGTGTGTTCTCTTTAGAGACCACACATGGATCCGCCAGAGTCATTGCATGTGTGTTCTTTTTAGTAACAACAACCAGAGTCATTGCATGTGTGCTCTTTTCACAATCCACCTTTGGATCCACAGTGTCATTGCATGTGTGCTCTTTTTACTAACAACAACCAGAGTCATTGCATGTGTGTTCTCTTTAGAGACCACACATGGATCCACCAGTGTCATTGCATGTGTGTTCTTTTTACTAACAACAACCAGAGTCATTGAAATGTGTGTTCTTTTCACAATCCACCTTTGGATCTACAAGTGTCATTGCATGTGTGTTCTTTATAGTAACAACAACCAGAGTCATTGCATGTGTGTTCTTTTCACATACCACATATGGATCCACTAGTGTCATTGCATGTGTGCTCTTTTTACTAACAACAACCAGAGTCATTGCATGTGTGCTATTTTCACAATCCACCTATGGATCCACCAGTGTCATTGCATGTGTGTTCTTTTTAGTAACAACAACCAGAGTCATTAAAATGTGTGTTCTTCTCACATACCTCCTATGGATCCACCAGTGTCATTGCATGTGTGTTCTTTTTAGTAACAACAACCAGAGTCATTGCATGTGTGTTCTTTTCACATACCACATATGGATCCACCAGTGTCATTGAAATGTGTGTTCTCTTCAGAGACCACACATGGATCCACCAGTGTCATTGCATGTGTGTTCTTTTCACTAACAACAACCAGAGTCATTGCATGTGTGTTATTTCCACAAACCAAATATGGATACACCAGTGGCATTGCATGTGTGCTCTTTTCACAATCCACCTATGGATCCACCAGTGTCATTGCATGTGTGTTCTTTTTAGTAACAACAACCAGAGTCATTGAAATGTATGTTCTTTTCACACACCACCTATGGATCCACCAGTTTCATTGCATGTGTGTTCTTTTTAGTAAAAACAACCATAGTCATTGCATGTGTGTTCTTTTCACATACCACATATGGATCCACTAGAGTCATTGCATGTGTGTTCTCTTCAGAGACCACACATGGATCCACCAGTGTCATTGCATGTGTGTTCTTTTTACTAATAACAACCAGAGTCATTGAAATGTGTGCTCTTTTCACAATCCACCTTTGGATCCACCAGTGTCATTGCATGTGTGTTCTTTTTACTAACAACAACTGAGTCATTGAAATGTGTGTTGTTTTCACATACCACATATGGATCCACTAGTGTCATTCAAATGTGTGTTCTTTTTAGAGACCACACATGGATCCACCAGTGTCATTGCATGTGTGTTCTTTTCACTAACAACAACTAGAGTCATTGCATGTGTGCTCTTTTCACAATCCACATATGGATCCACTAGTGTCATTGCATGTGTGTTCTTTTTAGTAACAACAACCAGAGTCATTGAAATGTGTGTTCTCTTCAGAGACCACACATGGATCCATCAGTGTCATTGCATGTGTGCTATTTTCACTAACAACAACCAGAGTCATTGCATGTGTGTTCTCTTCAGAGATCACACATGGATCCACCAGTGTCATTGCATGTGTGTTCTTTATAGTAACAACCAGAGTCATTGCATGTCTGTTCTTTTCACATACCACATATGGATCCACCAGTGTCATTGCATGTGTGCTCTTTTTACTAACAACAACCAGAGTCATTGCATGTGTGCTATTTTCACAATCCACCTATGGATCCACTAGTGTCATTACATGTGCGTTCTTTTTAGTAACAACAACCAGAGTCATTGAAATGTGTGTTCTTCTCACATACCACCTATGGATCCACCACTGTCATTGCATGTATGTTCTTCTTAGTAAAAACAACCAGAGTCATTGCATGTGTGTTCTTTTCACATACCACATATGGATCCACCAGTGTCATTGAAATGTGTGTTCTCTTTAGAGACCACACATGGATCCACAAGTGTCATTTTATGTATGTTCTTTTCACGAACAACAACCAGAGTCATTGCATGTGTGTTCTCTCTAGAGACCACATATGGATCCACCAGTGTCATTGCATGTGTGCTCTTTTCACAATCCACCTATGGATCCACCAATGTCATTGCATGTGTGTTCTTTTTACTAACAACAACTAGAGTCATTTCATGACTGTTCTTCTCACATACCACATATGGATCCACTAGTGTCATTGAAATGTGTGTTCTCTTCACAATCCATACATGGATCCACTAGTGTCATTGCATGTGTGCTCTTTTTACCAACAACAACCAGAGTCATTGCATGTGTGTTCTCTTAAGAGACCACACATGGATCCACCAGTGTCATTGCATGTGTTTTCTTTTTAGTAACAACAACAAGTGTCATTGCATGTGTGTTCTTTTCACATACCACATATGGATCCACCAGTGTCATTGCATGTGTCCTCTTTTTACTAACAACAACCAGAGTCATTGCATGTGTGTTCTCTTTAGAGACCACACATGGATCCACCAGAGTCATTGCATCTGTGTTCTTTTTAGTAATAACAACCAGAGTCATTGCATGTGTGCTCTTTTCACAATCCACCTTTGGATCCACCAGTGTCATTGCATGTGTGCTCTTTTTACTAACAACAACCAGAGTCATTGCATGTGTGTTCTCTTCAGAGACCACACATGGATCCACCCGTGTCATTGCATGTGTGTTCTTTTTACTAACAACAACCAGAGTCATTGAAATGTGTGCTCTTTTCACAGTCCACCTTTGGATCCACCAGTGTCATTGCATGTGTGTTCTTTATAGTAACAACAACCAGAGTCATTGCATGTGTGCTCTTTTCACAATCCACCTATGGATCCACCAGTGTCATTGCATGTGTGTTCTTTTTAGTAACAATAACCAGAGTCATTGAAATGTGTGTTCTTCTCACATACCACCTATGGATCCACCACTGTCATTGCATGTGTGCTCTTTTTAGTAAAAACAACAGAGTCATTGCATGTGTGTTCTTTTCACATACCACATATGGATCCACCAGTGTCATTGAAATGCGTGTTCTCTTCAGAGATGACACATGGATCCACCAGTGTCATTGCATGTGTGTTCTTTTTAGTAACAACAACCAGAGTCATTGAAATGTGTGTTCTCTTCAGAGACCACACATGGATCCATCAGTGTTATTGCATCTGTGTTCTTTTTAGTAACAACAACTAGTGTCATTGAAATGTGTGTTCTCTTTAGAGACCACACATGGATCCACCAGTGTTATTGCATGTGTGTTCTTTTTAGTAACAACAACCAGAGTCATTGAAATGTGTGTTCTCTTCAGAGACCACACATGGATCCATCAGTGTCATTGCATGTGTGTTATTTTCACTAACAACAACCAGAGTCATTGCATGTGTGTTCTCCCTAGAGACCATATATGGATCCACTAGTGTCAATGCATGTGTGCTCTTTTCACAATCCACCTATGGATCCACCAGTGTCATTGCATGTATGTTCTTTTTACTAACAACAACTTGAGTCATTTCATGACTGTTCTTCTCATATACCACATATGGATCCACTAGTGTCATTGACATGAGTGTTCTCTTCACAATCCATACATGTATCCACCAGTGTCATTGCATGTGTGCTCTTTTTACTAGCAACAATAAAAGTCATTGCATGTTTGTTCTCTTCAGAGACCACACATGGATCCACCAGTGTCATTGCATGTGTGTTATTTTTAGTAACAACAACTAGTGTCATTGCATGTGTGTTCTTTTCACATACCACATATGGATCCACCAGTGTCATTGCATGTGTGCTGTTTTTACTAACAACAACCAGAGTCATTGCATGTGTGTTCTCTTTAGAGACCACACATGGATCCACCAGAGTCATTGCATGTGTGCTCTTTTCACAATCCACCTTTGGATCCACCAGTGTCATTGCATGTGTGCTCTTTTTACTAACAACAACCAGAGTCATTGCATGTGTATTCTCTTCAGAGACCACACATGGATCCACCAGTGTCATTGCATGTGTGTTCTTTTTACTAACAACAACTGAGTCATTGAAATGTGTGTTCTTTTCACATACCACATATGGATTCACCAGTGTCATTGAAATGTGTGTTCTTTTTAGAGACCACACATGGATCCACCAGTGTCATTGCATGTGTGTTCTTTTCACTAACAACAACTGGAGCCATTGCATGTGTGTTCTTTTCACATACCACATATGGATCCACAAGTGTCATTGCATGTGTGCTCTTTTCACAATCCACATATGGATCCAACAGTGTCATTACATGTGTGTTCTTTTTAGTAACAACAACCAGAGTCATTGCATGTGTGTTCTTTTTTGTAACAACAACCAGAGTCTTTGCATGTGTGTTATTTTCACAAACCAAATATGGATCCACCAGTGGCATTGCATGTGTGCTCTTTTCACAATCCACCTATCGATCCACCAGTGTCATTGCATGTGTGTTCTTTTTAGTAACAACAACCAGAGTCAATTTTGTGTGTTCTTCTCACATACCACATATGGATCCACCAGTGTAATTGCATGTGTGTTCTTTTTAGTAACACCAACCAGAGTCATTGCATGTGTGTTCTTTTCACTTACCACATATGGATCCACCAGTGTCATTGAAATGTGTGTTCTCTTCAGAGACCACACATGGATCCACCAGTGTCATTGCATGTGTGTTCTTTTCACTAACAACAACCAGAGTCATTGCATGTGTGTTATTTCCACAAACCAAATATGGATCCACCAGTGGCATTGCATGTGTGCTCTTTTCACAATCCACCTATGGATCCACCAGTGTCATTGCATGTGTGTTCTTTTTAGTAACAACAACCAGAGTCATTGCATGTGTGTTCTTTTCACATACCACCTATGGATCCACCAGTGTCATTGAAATGTGTGTTCTCTTTAGAGACCACACATGGATCCACCAGTGTTATTGCATATGTGTTCTTTTTCACTAACAACAACCAGAGTCATTGCATGTGTTTTCTTTTCACATACCACGTATGGATCCACCAGAGTCATTGCATGTGTGCTCTTTTCACAATCCACCTATGGATCCACCAGTGTCATTGCATGTGTGTTATTTTTAGTAACAACAACCAGAGTCATTGAAATGTGTGTTCTTCTCACATACCACCTATGGATCCACTAGTGTCATTGCATGTGTGTTCTTTTTAGTAAAAACAACCAGAGTCATTACATGTGTGTTCTTTTCACATACCACATATGGATCCACCAGTGTCATTGAAATGTGTGTTCTCCTTAGAGAACACACATGGATCCACCAGTGTCATTGTATGTATGTTCTTTTCACTAACAACAACTAGAGTCATTGCATGTGTGTTCTCTTTAGAGACCACACATGGATCCACCAGTGTCATTGCATGTGTGATCTTTTCACAATCCACCTATGGATCCAGCAGTGTCATTGCATGTGTGTTCGATTTACTAATGACAACTCGAGTCATTGAAATGTGTGTTCATCTCACATACCACCTATGGATCCACCAGTGTCATTGCATGTGTGTTCTTTTTAGTAACAACAACCAGAGTCATTGCATGTGTGTTTTTGCACATACCGCATATGGATCCACCAGTGTCATTGAAATGTGTGTTCTCTTTAGAGCCCACACATGGATACACCAGTGTCATTGCATGTGTGTTCTTTTCACTAACAACAACCAGAGTGATTGAAATGTGTGTTCTTTTCACATACCACATATGGATCCACTAGTGTCATTGCATGTGTGCTCTTTTCAAATCCACCTATGGATCCACCAGTGTCATTGCATGTGTGTTCTTTTTACTAACAACCACTGAGTCATTGAAATGTGTGTTCTTTGCACATACCACATATGGATCCACCAGTGTCATTGAAATGTGTTTTCTTTTTAGAGACCACACATGGATCCACCAGTGTCATTGCACGTGTGTTCTTTACAGTAATAACAACTGGAGTCATTGCATGTGTGTTCTTTTCACATACCACATATGGATCTACCAGTGTAATTGCATGTGTGCTCTTTTCACAATCCACATATGGATCCACCAATGTCATTGCATGTGTGTTCTTTTTAGTAACAACAACCAGAGTCATTGAAATGTGTGTTCTCTTCAGAGACCACACATGGATCCACGAGTGTCATTGCATGTGTGTTCTTTTCACTAACAACAACCAGAGTCATTGCATGTGTGTTCTCTTCAGAGACCACACATGGATCCACCAATGTCATTGCATGTGTGTTCTTTATAGTAACAACAACCAGAGTCATTGAATGTGTCTTCTTTTCACCTACCACATATGGATCCACCAGTGTGATTGCATGTGTGCTCTTTTTACTAACAACAACCAGAGTCATTGCATGTGTGCTCTTTTCACAATCCACCTATGGATCCACCAGTGTCATTGCATGTGTGTTCTTTTTAGTAACAACGACCAGCGTCATTGAAATGTGTGTTCTTCTCACATACCACCTATGGATCCACCAGTGTCATTGCATGTGTGTTCTTTTTAGTAACAACAACCAGAGTCATTGCATGTGTGTTCTTTTCACATACCACATATGGATCCACCACTGTCAATGAAACATGTGTTCTCTTTAGGGACCACACATGGATCCACCAGTGTCATTGCATGTGTGTTCTTTTCACTAACAACAACTAGAGTCATTGCATGTGTGTTATTTCCAGAAACCAAATATGGATCCACCCGTGGCATTGCATGTGTGCTATTTTCACAATACACCTATGGATCCACCAGTGTCATTGCATTTGTGTTCTTTTTAGTAACAACAACCAGAGTCATTGAAATGTGTGTTCTTTTCACATACCACCTATGGATCCACCGGTGTAATTGCATGTGTGTTCTTTTACTAACAACAACCAGAGTCATTGCATGTGTGTTCTTTTCACATACCACATATGGATCCACCAGTGTCATTGAAATGTGTTCTCGCATCAAAGACCACACATGGATCCACCAGTGTCACTGCGTGTGTGTTCTTTTCACTAACAACAACCATAGTCATTGAAATGTGTGTTCTTTGCACATACCACATATGGATCCACCAGTGTCATTGAAATGTGTTTCCTTTTTAGAGACCACACATGGATCCACCAGTGTCATTGCACGTGTGTTCTTTACAGTAATAACAACTGGAGTCATTGCATGTGTGTTCTTTTCACATACCACATATGGATCTACCAGTGTAATTGCATGTGTGCTCTTTTCACAATCCACATATGGATCCACCAATGTCATTGCATGTGTGTTCTTTTTAGTAACAACAACCAGAGTCGTTGAAATGTGTGTTCTCTTCAGAGACCACACATGGATCCACGAGTGTCATTGCATGTGTGTTCTTTTCACTAACAACAACCAGAGTCATTGCATGTGTGGTCTCTTGAGACCACACATGGATCCACCAATGTCATTGCATGTGTGTTCTTTATAGTAACAACAACCAGTCATTGAATGTGTCTTCTTTCACCTACCACATATGGATCCACGGTGTGATTGCATGTGTGCTCTTTTACTATGAACAACCAGAGTCATTGCATGTGTGCTCTTTTCACAATCCACCTATGGATCCACCAGTGTCATTGCATGTGTGTTCTTTTTAGTAACAACGACCAGCGTCATTGAAATGTGTGTTCTTCTCACATACCACCTATGGATCCACCAGTGTCATTGCATGTGTGTTCTTTTTAGTAACAACAACCAGAGTCATTGCATGTGTGTTCTTTTCACATACCACATATGGATCCACCACTGTCAATGAAACATGTGTTCTCTTTAGGGACCACACATGGATCCACCAGTGTCATTGCATGTGTGTTCTTTTCACTAACAACAACTAGAGTCATTGCATGTGTGTTATTTCCACAAACCAAATATGGATCCACCCGTGGCATTGCATGTGTGCTATTTTCACAATACACCTATGGATCCACCAGTGTCAATGCATTTGTGTTCTTTTTAGTAACAACAACCAGAGTCATTGAAATGTGTGTTCTTTTCACATACCACCTATGGATCCACCGGTGTAATTGCATGTGTGTTCTTTTACTAACAACAACCAGAGTCATTGCATGTGTGTTCTTTTCACATACCACATATGGATCCACCAGTGTCATTGAAATGTGTTCTCGCATCAAAGACCACACATGGATCCACCAATGTCACTGCGTGTGTGTTCTTTTCACTAACAACAACAAGAGTCATTGAAATGTGTGTTCTTTTCACATACGACATATGGATTCACCAGTGTCATTGCACGTGTGCTCTTTTCACAATCCACCTATGGATCCACCAATGTCATTGCATGTGTGTTCTTTTTAGTAACAACAACTAGAGTCATTGAAATATGTGTTCTTCTCACATACCACATATGGATCCACTAGTGTCATTACATGTGTGTTCTTTTTAGTAACAACACCCAGAGTCATTGCATGTGTGTTCTTTTCACATACCACCTATGGATCCACCAGTGTCATTGAAATGTGTGTTCTCTTTAGAGACCACACATGGATCCACCAGTGTAATTGCATATGTGTTCTTTTTCACTAACAACAACCAGAGTCATTGCATGTGTGTTCTTTTCACATACCACATATGGATCCACCAGAGTCATTGCATGTGTGCTCTTTTCACAATCCACCTATGGATCCACCAGTGTCATTGGATGTGTGTTATTTTTAGTAACAACAACCAGAGTCATTGAAATGTGTGTTCTTCTCACATACCACCTATGGATCCACTAGTGTCATTGCATGTGTGTTCTTTTTAGTAAAAACAACCAGAGTCATTGCATGTGTGTTCTTTTCACATACCACATATGGATCCACCAGTGTCATTGAAATGTGTGTTCTCCTTAGAGACCACACATGGATCCACCAGTGTCATTGTATGTATGTTCTTTTCACTAACAACAACTAGAGTCATTGCATGTGTGTTCTCTTCAGAGACCACACATGGATCCACCAGTGTCATTGCATGTGTGATCTTTTCACAATCCACCTATGGATCCAGCAGTGTCCTTGCATGTGTGTTCGATTTACTAATGACAACTTGAGTCATTGAAATGTGTGTTCATCTCACATACCACCTATGGATCCACCAGTGTCATTGCATGTGTGTTCTTTTTAGTAACAACAACCAGAGTCATTGCATGTGTGTTTTTTCACATACCGCATATGGATCCACCAATGTCATTGAAATGTGTGTTCTCTTTAGAGACCACACATGGATACACCAGTGTCATTGCATGTGTGTTCTTTTCACTAACAACAACCAGAGTGATTGAAATGTGTGTTCTTTTCACATACCACATATGGATCCACTAGTGTCATTGCATGTGTGCTCTTTTCAAATCCACCTATGGATCCACCAGTGTCATTGCATGTGTGTTCTTTTTAGTAACAACGACCAGCGTCATTGAAATGTGTGTTCTTCTCACATACCACCTATGGATCCACCAGTGTCATTGCATGTGTGTTCTTTTCACTAACAACAACTAGAGTCATTGCATGTGTGTTATTTCCACAAACCAAATATGGATCCACCCGTGGCATTGCATGTGTGCTATTTTCACAATACACCTATGGATCCACCAGTGTCATTGCATTTGTGTTCTTTTTAGTAACAACAACCAGAGTCATTGAAATGTGTGTTCTTTTCACATACCACCTATGGATCCACCGGTGTAATTGCATGTGTGTTCTTTTACTAACAACAACCAGAGTCATTGCATGTGTGTTCTTTTCACATACCACATATGGATCCACCAGTGTCATTGAAATGTGTTCTCGCATCAAAGACCACACATGGATCCACCAGTGTCACTGCGTGTGTGTTCTTTTCACTAACAACAACCAGAGTCATTGAAATGTGTGTTCTTTGCACATACCACATATGGATCCACCAGTGTCATTGAAATGTGTTTTCTTTTTAGAGACCACACATGGATCCACCAGTGTCATTGCACGTGTGTTCTTTACAGTAATAACAACTGGAGTCATTGCATGTGTGTTATTTTCACATACCACATATGGATCTACCAGTGTCATTGCATGTGTGCTCTTTTCACAATCCACATATGGATCCACCAATGTCATTGCATGTGTGTTCTTTTTAGTAACAACAACCAGAGTCATTGAAATGTGTGTTCTCTTCAGAGACCACACATGGATCCACGAGTGTCATTGCATGTGTGTTCTTTTCACTAACAACAACCAGAGTCATTGCATGTGTGTTCTCTTCAGAGACCACACATGGATCCACCAATGTCATTGCATGTGTGTTCTTTATAGTAACAACAACCAGAGTCATTGAATGTGTCTTCTTTTCACCTACCACATATGGATCCACCAGTGTGATTGCATGTGTGCTCTTTTTACTAACAACAACCAGAGTCATTGCATGTGTGCTCTTTTCACAATCCACCTATGGATCCACCAGTGTCATTGCATGTGTGTTCTTTTTAGTAACAACGACCAGCGTCATTGAAATGTGTGTTCTTCTCACATACCACCTATGGATCCACCAGTGTCATTGCATGTGTGTTCTTTTTAGTAACAACAACCAGAGTCATTGCATGTGTGTTCTTTTCACATACCACATATGGATCCACCACTGTCAATGAAACATGTGTTCTCTTTAGGGACCACACATGGATCCACCAGTGTCATTGCATGTGTGTTCTTTTCACTAACAACAACTAGAGTCATTGCATGTGTGTTATTTCCACAAACCAAATATGGATCCACCCGTGGCATTGCATGTGTGCTATTTTCACAATACACCTATGGATCCACCAGTGTCATTGCATTTGTGTTCTTTTTAGTAACAACAACCAGAGTCATTGAAATGTGTGTTCTTTTCACATACCACCTATGGATCCACCGGTGTAATTGCATGTGTGTTCTTTTACTAACAACAACCAGAGTCATTGCATGTGTGTTCTTTTCACATACCACATATGGATCCACCAGTGTCATTGAAATGTGTTCTCGCATCAAAGACCACACATGGATCCACCAGTGTCACTGCGTGTGTGTTCTTTTCACTAACAACAACCAGAGTCATTGAAATGTGTGTTCTTTTCACATACGACATATGGATTCACCAGTGTCATTGCACGTGTGCTCTTTTCACAATCCACCTATGGATCCACCAATGTCATTGCATGTGTGTTCTTTTTAGTAACAACAACTAGAGTCATTGAAATATGTGTTCTTCTCACATACCACATATGGATCCACTAGTGTCATTACATGTGTGTTCTTTTTAGTAACAACACCCAGAGTCATTGCATGTGTGTTCTTTTCACATACCACCTATGGATCCACCAGTGTCATTGAAATGTGTGTTCTCTTTAGAGACCACACATGGATCCTCCAGTGTAATTGCATATGTGTTCTTTTTCACTAACAACAACCAGAGTCATTGCATGTTAGTTCTTTTCACATACCACATATGGATCCACCAGAGTCATTGCATGTGTGCTCTTTTCACAATCCACCTATGGATCCACCAGTGTCATTGGATGTGTGTTATTTTTAGTAACAACAACCAGAGTCATTGAAATGTGTGTTCTTCTCACATACCACCTATGGATCCACTAGTGTCATTGCATGTGTATTCTTTTTAGTAAAAACAACCAGAGTCATTGCATGTGTGTTCTTTTCACATACCACATATGGATCCACCAGTGTCATTGAAATGTGTGTTCACCTTAGAGACCACACATGGATCCACCAGTGTCATTGTATGTATGTTCTTTTCACTAACAACAACTAGAGTCATTGCATGTGTGTTCTCTTCAGAGACCACACATGGATCCACCAGTGTCATTGCATGTGTGATCTTTTCACAATCCACCTATGGATCCAGCAGTGTCCTTGCATGTGTGTTCGATTTACTAATGACAACTTGAGTCATTGAAATGTGTGTTCATCTCACATACCACCTATGGATCCACCAGTGTCATTGCATGTGTGTTCTTTTTAGTAACAACAACCAGAGTCATTGCATGTGTGTTTTTTCACATACCGCATATGGATCCACCAGTGTCATTGAAATGTGTGTTCTCTTTAGAGACCACACATGGATACACCAGTGTCATTGCATGTGTGTTCTTTTCACTAACAACAACCAGAGTGATTGAAATGTGTGCTCTTTTCACATACCACATATGGATCCACTAGTGTCATTGCATGTGTGCTCTTTTCAAATCCACCTATGGATCCACCAGTGTCATTGCATGTGTATTCTTTTTACTAACAACAACTGAGTCATTGAAATGTGTGTTCTTTTCACATACCACATATGGATCCACTAGTGTCATTGAAATGTGTCATCTTTTTAGAGACCACACATGGATCCACCAGTGTCATTACACGTGTGTTCTTTACAGTAACAACAACTGGAGTCATTGCATGTGTGTTCTTTTCACATACCACATATGGATCTACAAGTGTCATTGCATGTGTGCTCTTTTCACAATCCACATATGGATCCACCAATGTCATTGCATGTGTGTTCTTTTTAGTAACAACAACCAGAGTCATTGAAATGTGTGTTCTCTTCAGAGACCACACATGGATCCACGAGTGTCATTGCATGTGTGTTCTTTTCACTAACAACAACCAGAGTCATTGCATGTGTGTTCTCTTCAGAGACCACACATGGATCCACCAATGTCATTGCATGTGTGTTCTTTATAGTAACAACAACCAGAGTCATTGAATGTGTCTTCTTTTCACCTACCACATATGGATCCACCAGTGTGATTGCATGTGTGCTCTTTTTACTAACAACAACCAGAGTCATTGCATGTGTGCTCTTTTCACAATCCACCTATGGATCCACCAGTGTCATTGCATGTGTGTTCTTTTTAGTAACAACGACCAGCGTCATTGAAATGTGTGTTCTTCTCACATACCACCTATGGATCCACCAGTGTCATTGCATGTGTGTTCTTTTTAGTAACAACAACCAGAGTCATTGCATGTGTGTTCTTTTCACATACCACATATGGATCCACCACTGTCAATGAAACATGTGTTCTCTTTAGGGACCACACATGGATCCACCAGTGTCATTGCATGTGTGTTCTTTTCACTAACAACAACTAGAGTCATTGCATGTGTGTTATTTCCACAAACCAAATATGGATCCACCCGTGGCATTGCATGTGTGCTATTTTCACAATACACCTATGGATCCACCAGTGTCATTGCATGTGTGTTCTTTTTAGTAACAACAACCAGAGTCATTGAAATGTGTGTTCTTTTCACATACCACCTATGGATCCACCGGTGTAATTGCATGTGTGTTCTTTTACTAACAACAACCAGAGTCATTGCATGTGTGTTCTTTTCACATACCACATATGGATCCACCAGTGTCATTGAAATGTGTTCTCGCATCAAAGACCACACATGGATCCACCAGTGTCATTGCGTGTGTGTTCTTTTCACTAACAACAACCAGAGTCATTGAAATGTGTGTTCTCTTCAGAGACCACACATGGATCCACGAGTGTCATTGCATGTGTGTTCTTTTCACTAACAACAACCAGAGTCATTGCATGTGTGTTCTCTTCAGAGACCACACATGGATCCACCAATGTCATTGCATGTGTGTTCTTTATAGTAACAACAACCAGAGTCATTGAATGTGTCTTCTTTTCACCTACCACATATGGATCCACCAGTGTGATTGCATGTGTGCTCTTTTTACTAACAACAACCAGAGTCATTGCATGTGTGCTCTTTTCACAATCCACCTATGGATCCACCAGTGTCATTGCATGTGTGTTCTTTTTAGTAACAACGACCAGCGTCATTGAAATGTGTGTTCTTCTCACATACCACCTATGGATCCACCAGTGTCATTGCATGTGTGTTCTTTTTAGTAACAACAACCAGAGTCATTGCATGTGTGTTCTTTTCACATACCACATATGGATCCACCACTGTCAATGAAACATGTGTTCTCTTTAGGGACCACACATGGATCCACCAGTGTCATTGCATGTGTGTTCTTTTCACTAACAACAACTAGAGTCATTGCATGTGTGTTATTTCCACAAACCAAATATGGATCCACCCGTGGCATTGCATGTGTGCTATTTTCACAATACACCTATGGATCCACCAGTGTCATTGCATGTGTGTTCTTTTTAGTAACAACAACCAGAGTCATTGAAATGTGTGTTCTTTTCACATACCACCTATGGATCCACCGGTGTAATTGCATGTGTGTTCTTTTACTAACAACAACCAGAGTCATTGCATGTGTGTTCTTTTCACATACCACATATGGATCCACCAGTGTCATTGAAATGTGTTCTCGCATCAAAGACCACACATGGATCCACCAGTGTCATTGCGTGTGTGTTCTTTTCACTAACAACAACCAGAGTCATTGAAATGTGTGTTCTTTTCACATACGACATATGGATTCACCAGTGTCATTGCACGTGTGCTCTTTTCACAATCCACCTATGGATCCACCAATGTCATTGCATGTGTGTTCTTTTTAGTAACAACAACTAGAGTCATTGAAATATGTGTTCTTCTCACATACCACATATGGATCCACTAGTGTCATTGCATGTGTGTTCTTTTTAGTAACAACACCCAGAGTCATTGCATGTGTGTTCTTTTCACATACCACCTATGGATCCACCAGTGTCATTGAAATGTGTGTTCTCTTTAGAGACCACACATGGATCCACCAGTGTAATTGCATATGTGTTCTTTTTCACTAACAACAACCAGAGTCATTGCATGTGTGTTCTTTTCACATACCACATATGGATCCACCAGAGTCATTGCATGTGTGCTCTTTTCACAATCCACCTATGGATCCACCAGTGTCATTGCATGTGTGTTATTTTTAGTAACAACAACCAGAGTCATTGAAATGTGTGTTCTTCTCACATACCACCTATGGATCCACTAGTGTCATTGCATGTGTGTTCTTTTTAGTAAAAACAACCAGAGTCATTGCATGTGTGTTCTTTTCACATACCACATATGGATCCACCAGTGTCATTGAAATGTGTGTTCTCCTTAGAGACCACACATGGATCCACCAGTGTCATTGTATGTATGTTCTTTTCACTAACAACAACTAGAGTCATTGCATGTGTGTTCTCTTCAGAGACCACACATGGATCCACCAGTGTCATTGCATGTGTGATCTTTTCACAATCCACCTATGGATCCAACAGTGTCCTTGCATGTGTGTTCGATTTACTAATGACAACTTGAGTCATTGAAATGTGTGTTCATCTCACATACCACCTATGGATCCACCAGTGTCATTGCATGTGTGTTCTTTTTAGTAACAACAACCAGAGTCATTGCATGTGTGTTTTTTCACATACCGCATATGGATCCACCAGTGTCATTGAAATGTGTGTTCTCTTTAGAGACCACACATGGATACACCAGTGTCATTGCATGTGTGTTCTTTTCACTAACAACCAGAGTGATTGAAATGTGTGTTCTATTCACATACCACATATGGATCCACTAGTGTCATTGCATGTGTGCTCTTTTCAAATCCACCTATGGATCCACCAGTGTCATTGCATGTGTGTTCTTTTTACTAACAACAACTGAGTCATTGAAATGTGTGTTCTTTTCACATACCACATATGGATCCACTAGTGTCATTGAAATGTGTCTTCTTTTTAGAGACCACACATGGATCCACCAGTGTCATTACACGTGTGTTCTTTACAGTAACAACAACTGGAGTCATTGCATGTGTGTTCTTTTCACATACCACATATGGATCTACAAGTGTCATTGCATGTGTGCTCTTTTCACAATCCACATATGGATCCACCAATGTCATTGCATGTGTGTTATTTTTAGTAACAACAACCAGAGTCATTGAAATGTGTGTTCTCTTCAGAGACCACACATGGATCCACGAGTGTCATTGCATGTGTGTTCTTTTCACTAACAACAACCAGAGTCATTGCATGTGTGTTCTCTTCAGAGATCACACATGGATCCACCAATGTCATTGCATGTGTGTTCTTTATAGTAACAACAACCAGAGTCATTGAATGTGTCTTCTTTTCACATACCACATATGGATCCACCAGTGTGATTGCATGTGTGCTCTTTTTACTAACAACAACCAGAGTCATTGCATGTGTGCTCTTTTCACAATCCACCTATGGATCCACCAGTGTCATTGCATGTGTGTTCTTTTTAGTAACAACAACCAACGTCATTGAAATGTGTGTTCTTCTCACATACCACCTATGGATCCACCAGTGTCATTGCATGTGTGTTCTTTTTAGTAACAACAACCAGAGTCATTGCATGTGTGTTCTTTTCACATACCACATATGGATCCACCACTGTCATTGAATCATGTGTTCTCTTTAGGGACCACACATGGATCCACCAGTGTCATTGCATGTGTGTTCTTTTCACTAACAACAACTAGAGTCATTGCATGTGTGTTATTTCCACAAACCAAATATGGATCCACCAGTGGCATTGCATGTGTGCTATTTTCACAATACACCTATGGATCCACCAGTGTCATTGCATGTGTGTTCTTTTTAGTAACAACAACCAGAGTCATTGAAATGTGTGTTCTTTTCACATACCACCTATGGATCCACCGGTGTAATTGCATGTGTGTTCTTTTACTAACAACAACCAGAGTCATTGCATGTGTGTTCTTTTCACATACCACATATGGATCCACCAGTGTCATTGAAATGTGTTCTCGCATCAAAGACCACACATGGATCCACCAGTGTCATTGCATGTGTGTTCTTTTCACTAACAACAACCAGAGTCATTGAAATGTGTGTTCTTTTCACATACCACATATGGATTCACCAGTGTCATTGCACATGTGCTCTTTTCACAATCCACCTATGGATCCACCAATGTCATTGCATGTGTGTTCTTTTTAGTAACAACAACTAGAGTCATTGAAATATGTGTTCTTCTCACATACCACATATGGATCCACTAGTGTCATTGCATGTGTGTTCTTTTTAGTAACAACACCTAGAGTCATTGCATGTGTGTTCTTTTCACATACCACATATGGATCCAGTAGTGTCATTGAAATGTGTTTTCGCATTAGAGACCACACATGGATCCACCCGTGTCATTACATGTGTGTTCTTTTCACTAACAACAACTAGAGTTATTGCATGTGTGTTATTTCCACAAACCAAATATGGATCCACCAGTGGCAGTGCATGCGTGCTCTTTTCACAATCCACCTATGGATCCACCAGTGTCATTGCATGTGTGTTCTTTTTTGTAACAACAACCAGAGTCATTGAAATGTGTGTTATTTTCACATACCACCTATGGATCCACCAGTGTCATTGCATGTGTGTTCTTTTTAGTAAAAACAACCAGAGTTATTGCATGTGTGTTCTTTTTACATACCACATATGGATCCACCAATGTCATTGAAATGTGTGTTCTCTTCAGAGACCACACATGGATCCACCAGTGTCATTGCATGTACGTTCTTTTCACTAACAACAACCGGAGTCATTGCATGTGTGTTCTTTTCACATACCACATATGGATCCACTAGTGTCATTGCATGTGTGCTCTTTTCACATACCACCTATAGATCCACCAGTGTCATTGCATGTGTGTTCTTTTTACTAACAACAACCAGAGTCATTGCATGTGTGTTCTCTTCAGAGACCACACATGGATCCACCAGTGTCATTGCATGTGTGTTCTTTTTAGTAACAACCAAAGTCATTGCATGTGTGTTCTTTTCACAATCCACCTATGGATCCACCAGTGTCATTGCATGTGTGTTCTTTTTACTAACAACAACGAGAGTCATTGCATGTGTGTTCTGTTCAGAGACCACACATGGATCCACCAGTGTCATTGCATGTGTGTTCTTTTTTGTAACAAAAACCAGAGTCATTGCATGTGTTCTCTTTTCACAATCCACCTTTGGATCCACCAGTGTCATTGCATGTGTGCTCTTTTTACTAACAAAAACCAGAGTCGTTGCATGTGTGTTCTCTTCAGAGACCACACATGGATCCACCAGTGTCATTGCATGTGTGTTCTTTTTACTAACAAAAACCAGAGTCATTAAAATGTGTGCTCTTTTCACAATCCACCTTTGGATCCACCAGTCTTATTTCATGTGTGTTCTTTTTAGTAACAACAACTGAGTCATTGAAATGTGTGTTCTTTTCACATAGCACATATGGATCCACCAGTGTCATTGAAATGTGTGTTATTTTTAGAGACCACACATGGATCCAGTAGTATCATTGCATGTGTGTTCTTTTCACTAACAACAACTGGAGTTATTGCATGTGTGTTCTTTTCACATACCACATATGGATCCACCAGTATCATTGCATGTGTGCTCTTTTTACTAACAACAACCAGAGTCATTGGATGTGTGTTCTGTTTAGAGACCACACATGGATCCACCAGTGTCATTGAATTGTGTATTATTTTGAACTACCGCTGTTAGCCACAAACAATCGAGATGCAGAACTAACCAGCAACCGCTCTGGGCTTCTAGAAGACCCGACCCCCGATTGTTAGGCATTGTTGGATCGGGGTCTGTGGACGATAGTGATGTCCTTCACGAGGGCGATCCGCGAGAAGTCCGTTCTGCAAACTGATTGGCCATGGCAACTACGCTGGGCCTACATCCTTGCCCTTATCCCCTTAACCTCGGGGCCGAAAATCAGATTGTGTTCCTTCATTGCCATGGAGAGGGAGAGGCCCAAACTTAGCTTGCACAAGGCTCAGATGTTCGCCCACTATGACATACTCGCGCCGCCGTTAGCGAGGGTTCCGGCCGGCTTCGAGCTCAGCTACGCCGGGGTTCCTGTCACGCCGCTCTTGCGCGACAACACGCTGGCGAGGCAGATCGAGGAGCGCCGCCGCCAGCAGTCAGAGCGGAAGAGGGCAATGGCGCGGTACTCGCATACGAGCACGTACTGGCGAAAGTTGTTCAAGAAGGAGCGGGTTGTGTTGATTGAGCTGTGCAGAACCCACCGACGGGAGATCCACCCGGATCCTTGCAACCCCGAAGGGAGGCAGCGCTTCTGGGCAGTGCCTGGGCGTATGACCTCCACCGTTATCGATGCAGGGCGCCATGAAGAATCCATGAGTAGGAGGAACGCTGCCGGGAATGTCGACATCGATTCCGACACGGAGGAGGCTGGCGGCGACGCGGACAATGTCGTCAATGATGGAGACTGCAGGAGTGTCATAGTCGATTAGGGCCACTTAAGCATAAATTAAATCTATGTACGGTATCTTAATGCGCTCTTTGGATCTGGGTCACTTGAGTCATGGTCGATTATCGTCATAATCTATATATGTTGGCCATGTTTTAGTTGTGTTTGTCTTTAAAACTAGTTGATCGAAACTCGTCCGATCCTGAAAATAAAGTTCACGTGTTCCCTGGCATATCTGATGGGACATAACGCTAACTCTGCTTCCAGCACTTGATGGCACAACCGTAATTTGGAGTGCGCCAGAGGAGAAGGGATCGAGCGTGTTGTAATAGTGTACTACTCCGGTCCAGATATAACTCACTTAGGTTTTTTAGATATTTAATAAATGTGTCTATACCCAAAACATGTCTAGATACATGTTTTAGGTTTCTCTGTCTTTCAAACTAATCAAAACTCATCAAATTCTGAACAAACAAAGTCATTGCGTTCACACCTGATGGGACAATACGTTGACTCTGCTACTTGATGGCACAACCATAATTCTGGAGTGCGCCAGAGGAGATGGGAACTAGTAGCCGCGTCCAAACGCAGGTAAAAAATTAAGGTAATAATATTTTAAAAAATATAATCTGGTCCACATGACCCCATCACAGACACGTTGCACGCGCCAGATATAAATAAGGACGACACGGCTAGTTTAGTTTCAATGATATAATTCAACATACGACGTTACTGTGCCCGCATCTTTTTGCTCCTCTTATTAGTCTGCTAGCCCACGCTGCATTAAGCATCAGTTGATGAGGATAAAAAAATGATAAAATGGCAAATAAAACAATTTTTAAGCTTACCTTTCATCCGGAGAATCGTACAAAGATGAAATTGGCAGGGATTTATTATTTCTCCTGCAGTTAGCCGAAAGATCCTCAAGAACATCCTTAATCACCCCTGCAACTTCTTCATATTCTAATACACCTCCATTTTTGCCCTTTCATCCCCGTTCCGCTTACCCTTTTGTTTCTTGTCACACCCTTTTCTAGCCGGCACCTCCACTTCTTTATAAATTGGTTGCTTACGTACGTTTTCTTCCGAGTGCTCATCACCGTCTTCGCGCTGCTCTTCCGCCAGTTCTGGCTGAGAAGCCTCATTTTCTACCACCGGGGTGTGAACAGGGACAATAGCATGTGTAACTGGGTTTTTGCACAACCTCTTGATATGGCCGAATCCGCCACAACGTCCGCATTTCCTTTTCCTAGCTCCCAGCCTTGTACCTTTATTGGTGGAGGCTTTGATCCTTAGCTTTCTAGGCCTCCCAGGTGGCCTCCTAAGAACTGGTGGTTGAAGTTTGAACCCTGGATCGACAATCTCCCAATCATTTTCATCGGCCATAGGTGGTACGTTTTCTGCATAAGTTGCAGCAAACTTGTCCACGGAGAAATAGTTGTCGACATAGTTCTCTATTTCAGCTCCATTACCTCTAAGCTTTAAGATGAAGTAAGTTGCATGGTGACATGGCAGACCAGTAATCTGCCACTGCCTGCATGAACAAGTCTTGTTTCCAATGTCTAAAGTGTACCTCCGTTCATTTCCACGCTGGTATTCTGCATAAACCTCAGCCAATGTTCTGGAACTTCTGACCACCCTCATCTTTATCATTCTCATTGCCCTGGTTCTTGCATTCAGTAACATAACCACCTTTGGAACTATTTTATGGCCTAAAAATTTTCTTGAACAAATTCTTTGCCTTAAATCTATCTTCACCATTATGCACTGTCTTATTGCATCCAACAAAATAACAATTCCAAGTGTCTTCATGCCTGAAATCTTATCATTGCAACTCTCTGCCAAATTATTGCATACAAAATCCAGCTTGCTTAACTCACCAAACTTGCTTCTGGCCCATAGCTTGGTGTGATGTTCCTCAAGGTATTTTTTCACCTTTGGCACTACATACATGTTCTGCAAGTAAGTAGCATGCGTGCTTGGGATATATGTGTATGCTGATCGCCACAAGTCCTCTTCAAAGATCTTTCCTTTGAACTTCTTCGTGAAGTTAGTAGCGAGGTGCCGCATGCATTCCCTATGCTCAACCCCAGGAAACACAACATCAACAACATTCTCAAGACCCTCGAATGCACCTGTGTGTATCACCAAGCCTTTAGGGTGACCAATTACTTCCCGTAGTCTCTGCATGAACCATGTCCAGCTTTAATTTGATTCACCCTCAAGAACAGCATAAGCTACGGGTAGAAGCCAATTATGCGCGTCCAAAGCACAAGCAGAAGCAACATGTCCCCTAAACTTCCCTGTTAAAGAAGTTGCGCCTATTGCCAAGTATGGCCGGCAGCCGTCTAGGAACCCCTTCCAGCATGCCTTCAGGCAGACAAAACATCTCCTGAAGCATATCTTATCTGCCTGCTTATACCTGACCCCCCTCGAGACCTTTTCTCTCCCTTTCACAACCTCGTAATCGATGTCAACAACACTACCAGGTGATGTTTTCTCTACCTGAGCTTTGAAACTATACAACATATGAAAACTATCATTCCACTTGCCTTGAATGAAGTCTAGAGCCATCTCCTTCCCATCACAGACTCTATGATAAGGAATCAGAACGTTAAACTTTTTGCTAATCTTTGCTCTGAGTTCAGCAGGTCCAATGTTATGATCCTGCCTCACCCAGTCAAGTACAGTAGCAGCAATCCACTTGGTAGTCGTCGGTCTAATTTTACCACTTAAAGAAGTATTAGGGCAGTTGTCTTTCTTCGTGTTTACTTTGATCTGCACTCGATAAGAATCCAAATAATTCAGAGCTAGTTATCAGCAGAATAAATATGAGAAAGACTGGAACTAAATGTAGCTATTGCAACCTGAAATGGGTGTCCACCCCACATTGGAGATGCATGTAATCTCCATTTACACACATTACTTTCCCTACAGTGCACCCTAAATCTCTTTTGGTCGCTCTTTTCAATGATAAATTCGAACCCAACTCTGATTGCATAGGTTGCAACTGCATATCTGCAGTCCTCCACATTATCAAAGACAGCCCCCTCATCGATTGTAGGATTGTCCCTGTCAAAGTGTATCACTGGCCTGTCTACGTCTTCGTCGTCGTATCTACATCCCATTTCCACATCTTCACATTCCTCTTCCTCATCAGTCCCATAGTCAGGCTCAAAGTTCGAATCAACCAAATATTCGCTACTTTCCATCCTATCAGGGTCAGCAGCCACGTCTGGATATGCTTTCTCATCATCATCCGCAAGGCCACATGTTTTAGTGCCTTCATGCTTGATTGACAAAGCATCATGCTCAAGGACAAGTTGTACAGACGTCCTGCGGTTACCAACACATATCCTTGCCATCACCACGGGACTAGAAACGCTAATTGGGGTATGCAGGAAAGGAATCACAATTCTTACCCTTCAATGTGGACGCACGGCACCTTCTCCGGGCTCCATACCTCCAAAGCTCCGCACCCCGCTTCCTCTCCCCCCTTTTTGTTGTCCTCTGTGCTCTCCAGACTTGAAGGATATTCCGTGCTCTCCAGCCGCGCAGGACCCATATCCATGCTCTCAAGCCTCACAGGATCCATCTCCGAGCGGGATCTGGATCACAAGCGTTGTTGGGCCCCTAACCTAACAACCGACTCTCGATTTTCGTTTCCAGACGCGCCTAGGCGGTGGGCGGCGGCAAGGAGACAGGGCAGGGAGGGGAGAGGAGGGGACGTGAGGGGATGACAGGGAGACGAGGGCGGGGGGACGACGAGAGCAGTGCACGACTGAGCGGAGTGGCGGCGGCAGGAGTAGAGGAGAGGAGCGGAGCGGAGCTGGTTGCGACAAAGCATGGAAAATTGCACAATAATGTGTTGGTGGGGGGCACCAGCCCTCGAACCTGGGACGCGCACCATCAAAGGTGGAAGGGGTGGGCCCACCAGTCAGAAAACATGCCACCTGTCAGCGCACTATGCACGGGGAGCACTTCACAGAATTTTTTAGCAGGTCCCACATCTCAGTATGTTTGATCAAAACTTGCATGCAGTGCATGGCTGGTTCACGCGCTAGTTCTGAAAAAAAGCCCGTTGATCCAAACTTGAATTGGCAGTTCCGCTTCTTCTCCCCCGTCTCCTCGTCTCCTCGCAGTGGTAGTTCTGCTTCGCCTCCTCGTCTCCTTGCAGTGGCAGTTTCGCTTCATCTCCCTCGTCTGTTATCCTCTTCTTCTTCTCCTCGCAGTGGTAGTTCTTCTTTCTTCCTCGATCAAAACATTCCCGCACGTAAGCCATGGCCAATAGCCGGATGAAGAGGAACCAGTCCGATCTCCCAGCCGAACCACTTTGCAAGATCACCGACTATTTGCTGGAGAAAGAGGAGTACGTCGACACCTATGCTACTTGTCGGGAAGTCTGCACCGATTGGCGCCGCACTTTAAAGGTGCCCGAATTCCATCTCAACAACTGGATCATGATAGATCACACACTTCCAGACGTTGGCGACTTCACCTTCCTCAACCTCTCCACTGGTCGTTGCTTCAGGACAAATCTAATGGATGTCCATCGCAGGTTCACATTCACATCCGATATTGGTATTTTCCATTGTAAACATCTTAGTGCTAACTAATGCCCTCTTCTTCCAAAAGATTCTACTTCGTCAGTGTTTCTCGTGGCGTCATCGCGCTTGCTCAGAGGGTGGAGCCGTACCAGATTCGACTTCTGAACCCAATCACTCATAAGTCTAACACTGAGTTTCAAGCAAACATACCATCTGATCTGCTGCAATCTGTCATCGTGACGAAGTCGCCGACGATGGTGTTTGTTTGCACTGATTATCCAGATCATACTGCATGGGCCAATGAGAGCACCCCAACGGTTCAAATCAATGGATCATTTGGAGAAGGATTGTATTCGCCAACTCCTGATACGCTTCTGGTCTGCATGACGGAATTCCGAGGGGAAATATATGCATTACTTGAGAATGGAGACATCTTGTCGACCAACATCCAGTTAGAGCAGCGCCCGAGCACTGTCACGATGGCCAAAATAATTTCGGCCCTAGTCTTTGAACAGGTACGCAAAACCTACAAATTTTACCTTGTGGAGTCAAATGGTGATCTTCTTCTTGTGTTGAACGGGGATTTCGCCAAAGGGCAACCGGTGTTATACCGGGTGGACACGGAGAACCGCTCTCTCGAGGCCGTCGGTGACATTGGAAGTCATGCCCTCTTGGTTGGTTACAATCGTTCTATCTCCATTGACACCAGGTTACACCCCACAGTCAAACCCGGTTGCATATACTACAGGAATTTGATCAGACTGTACGATCATGAGGTTCAAGCCTGGGAAGAGGAACCAACAATGGTAATTTTATCAGACTGTACAATCATGAGCACTGTCACGATGTGTGTGTGTCAATGTGCATCATTTGGATTTTGGAAAAGAAACACACTCAATGATGCCACTCCAGCATGTGTCCAACCATGTCTAGGAACCCTAGCAGCATGCTGGGATTCAACTAAAATATGTAGTATATCACCAGTTTGAAAGATTTTGCATCACCACACCCACTAGGATGTCTATGTGTGTATCAATGTGCATCATTGTGGTTTTGGAAAATAACACATGCAATGATGCCACTCTAGCATGTGCCCAACCATGTCCAGGAACCCTAGTAGCATGCTAGGATTCAGTTGCAACATGAAGTGGAGCACCAATTTGAAAGATGTTGCATCACCACATCCACTGGGATGTGTGTGTGTATCAATGTTCATCGTTATTGTTTTGGAAAAGAACACATGCAATTATGCCACTCCAGCATGTTTACAACCATGTCTAGGAACCCTTGCAGCATGCCGGGATTTAACTGACACGTGCATTATATCACAAGCTTGCACGATGCTGCATCACCACACCCAATGGGGTTTGTGTGTGTATCAATGTGCATCATTGTTGTTTTGGAAAAGAACACATGCAATGATGCCACTCAAACATGTGTCCAACTATGTCCAAGAACCCTAGCAACATGCTAGGATGCAACTGCAACATCTAGTGGGACAATAATTTGAAAGATTCTGCATCACCACACCCACTTTGATGTATGTGTGTGTGTATAAATGTGCATCATTTTGGCTTTCGAAAAATACACATGCAATGATGCCACTCCAGCATGTGTACAACCATGTCCAGGAACCCTAGCAGCATGCTGGGATTCAACTGCCACATGGAGTGGTCACTAATTTGAAAGATGCTGCAACACCACACCCACCTGTATGTGTGTGTATCAATGTGCATCATTGTTGTTTTGGAAGAGAACACATCCAATGATGCCATGCCACCATGTGTGCAACCATGTCCAGGAACCCTAGCAGCATGCTAGGATTCAATTGCGACATGCAATGGAGCACCAGTTTGAAAGATGCTGCATCACCTCACCCACTAGTATGTGTGTGTGTATCAATGTGCATCATTGTGGTTTTGGAAAGAAACACATGCAATGATGCCAATCCATCATGTGTCCAACCATATCAAGGAACCCTAGCAGCATGCTGGGATTCAACTACCACATGCATTGTATCACCATTTTGAAAGATGTTGCATCATCGCATCCACTTGGATGCGTGTGTATCAGTGTGCATTATTTTGGTTCTGGAAAAGAACACATGCAATAATGCCACTCTAGTATGTGTCCAACCATGTCTAGGAACCCTATTACCATGCTAGGATTCAAGTGCCACATGCATTGTATCACCAGTTTGATAGATGCTGCATCACCAAACCCACTTGGATGTGTGTGTATCAGTGTG
This sequence comes from Avena insularis, assembly GCA_023614405.1. NCBI lineage: Eukaryota > Viridiplantae > Streptophyta > Magnoliopsida > Poales > Poaceae > Avena > Avena insularis. The sequence goes on from CM042692.1 coordinate 231,510,647, forward strand.
CATCATTTTGGTTTTGTAAAAGAACTCATGCAATGATGCCACTCCAGCATGTATCCAACAATGTCTAGGAACCCTAGCAGCATTCTAGGTTTCAACTGCCACATGGAGTGGAGCACCAGTTTGAAAGATGCTACATCACCACACCCACTGGGATGTGTGTGTGTATCAATGCGCATCATTGTGGTTTTGGAAAAGAACACATGCAATTATGCCACTCCAGCATGGGTCCAACCATGTCCAAGAACACTAGCAGCATGCTTGGATTCAACTAAAACATGTAGTGTATCACCTGTTTGAAAGATGTTGCATCACCACACCCACTAGGATGTTTATGTGTAGATCAATGTGCATCATTGTGGTTCTGGAAAAGAACACATGCAATGATGCCACTCCAGCCTGTGCCTAACCATGTCCAGGAACCCTAGCAGCATGCTAGGATTCATGTGCAACATGAAGTGGAGCACCAGTTTGAAACATGCTGCATCACCACACCCACTGGGATGTGTGTGTATCAATGTTCATCATTATTGTTTTGGAAAATAACACATGCAATGATGCCACTCTAGCATGTTTAAACCATGTCCAAGAACCCTTGCAGCATGCTGGGATTCAACTGACACGTGCATTGTATCACAAGTTTGAACGATGCTGCATTACCACACCCAATGGGATTTGTGTGTTTATCAATGTGCATCATTGTTATTTGGGAAAAGAACACATGGAATGATGCCACTACAACATGTGACCAACTATGTCCAGGAACCATAGTAGCATGCTGGGATTCAACTGCAACATCCAGTGGGGCAATAGTTTGAAAGATGCTGCATCACCACACCCACTTGGATGTGTGTGTATACATGTGCACATTTAGGTTTCAATAAGAACACACGCAATGATGCCACTCCAGCATGTGTACAACCATGTCCGAGAACCCTAGCAGCATGCTGGGATTCAACTAAAACATGTATTGTATCACCAGTTTGAAAGATGCTACAACAACACACCCACTTGGATGTGTGTGTGTGTGTGTATAAATGTGCATCATTATGGTTTTGTAAAAGAACACATGCAATGATGCCACTCCACCATGTGTCCAACCATGTCTAGGAACCCTAGCAGCATGCTGGTATTCAATTGTAACATGCAATGGAGCACCAGTTTGAAAGATGCTGCATCACCACACCCACTAGGATGTGTGTGTGTATCAATGTGCATCATTGTGGTTTTGGAAAAAACACATGCAATGATGCCACTCCAGCATGTGTCCAACCATGTCCAGGAACCCTAGCAGCATGCTGGGATTCAACTACCACATGCATTGTATCACCAGTTTGAAAGATGTTGCATCACCACATCCACTTGGGTGTGTGTGTATCAGTGTGCATCATTGTGGTTTTAGAAAAGAACACATGCAATGATGCCACTCTAGCATGTGTCCAACCATGTCTAGGAACCCTATTACCATGCTAGGATCCAACCGCCACATGCATTGTATCACCAGTTTGATAGATGCTCCATCACCACACCCACTTGGATGTGTATGTGTATCAGTGTTCATCATTTTGGTTTTGGAAAAGAACTCATGCAATGATGCCACTCCAGCATGTGTCCAACCATGTCTAGGAACCCTAGCAGCATTCTGGGATTCAACTGCCACATGGAGTGGAGCACCAGTTTGAAAGATGCTGCATCACCACACCCACTTGGATGTGTGTGTGCATCAATGTGCAACATTGTGGTTTTGGAAAAGAACAAATGCAATGATGCCACTCCAGCATGTGTCCAACCATGTCCGGGAACCCTAGCAGCATGCTGGGATTCAACTACCACATGCATTATATCACCAGTTGGAAAGATGCTACATCACCACACCCACAGTGATGTGTGTGTGTATAAATGTGCATCCACTATAAGAAAAGTTGGCTTTTACAATGGACAATTTTCGTGGTTGAAGGCCTGTTTTTCGTTGCTAAAAAGTCTTCTACGACGGATGCCCTTCGTGGTAAAAGCCCCGTCACAAAAGAATCTACCACGTTTTTTTCTGACCGTGGTGGATCGCACCCTTCAGCCACGAAAACTTGTTTCGTCGTAGATCTGTTTGCCACCTGCGTTGACTGCTGACGTCATGCAAAAATGCCACGTGGCACCCGCCGTTTACGGCCGGTTACCGCCATTAACGGTCACAAAAGCAGTGGCAGAAGCCTGGCCTAGACAAGGCTTGCTAATTGTTATGTGGGATGGCCCACGAGGAGAGCCCAATAAGATTATGGCCCTTTACTCTCACGACGCGTACTGTTTGACGAGGCCCATTAATGAACCCTGCGAGGGCCCGTACGATTTCAGGCCCGCAACAGTTTCGGCCTAAAGAAGGCCCACTTTGGTAGAATAATATGCGGCCCATTAGGGGCCTGCGCTAGAAGGTCAGGCACCGTTAAGGCACTCAGAGGCTGATTCGTTCTGTTCTACCCATTTACTGTTATGGCCTTTTACATTTCTGGGTTGCTAGTGTTAGGATCCTTTACTATTCTGGCCTTTTACTAATCTGGCCTTCTACTGTTTAGGCCTTTTTCTCTTATGGCCTTTTACTGTTTAAACCTTTTACTGTTTAGGCCTTTTACTGTTTCAGCTCTTTACTGTTCAGGTATATCAATATTCGGGCCCATTACAGTTTGGGCCCTTTACTGTTCTCGCCTGTTGTTGTTCAGCCATGTACATTTTTAGGGCCTTGGCAACTTATGAGGCCCACCAATATACTGACCTGCCACTTACGGTCTTTTATTGTTTATTTTGCCCACCTGCTGGCTAACATATTTGGGTATTCTATAACTATGGCAAAATTCTGGGTTTTAACAGTCCATTAATATTTCAGCCCGCTAATGGCCGCGCTAGGATCACCCTATTACATCAACATATATTTTTTGAAATTTATTACATACCAGACTTTCAACAAAAACAAGATGAAACATTACAGAGACATCACAAGACATGTGTTGGAACAGGGTTTCTACTACAGAGCTTACATCATCATACAAGTAACAACTGACATACCATGACAGCTGCAGAAGAGATTATCAAGTAGACGGTCCATCAAATCTTGTCGATCTTTCAGTTCTTGTATCTATTCACGTGTAATCGTGATTATTCCATCTATTTGGTATGTTTCTTGTTCAATTAAATCAATTGTTTGGAGTGCAGCTATAACACCTCTTTCTGCTGGAAAAACTGAAACTATGGGTCGATGCAAGCAATAATCACTATCACTACTGCTTTGTGAAATGACCTCAATACTTAACGTAGGATTCCTCCCTTCTGCCCCCATAGCTTCATGTGCAGCCTGAAACAAAGAAAACAAGTCGACTGCGTACCAATAGCGTCGGCCATCTTATATGTAAAATAATTCAAATTCATCATTGGCCAGGAACAATTAATGATGTGCCTCGTACATGTCTTTCCGGAATAACATGAACTGTTGATGTCCTGGACCGATGCGTACATGTGCCAATATCATAGCCACTCTGGAAGAAAAACTACAGGTTATTTGCATGCTAAAACTAAGACATATTAAGTTAGAGCAGCAAAGTAGGCGAAAAAACACCATGTTTGTTGTCAAAGAATTTCAAAATTGGCATTGTCCTAATATAACTAATCAAGCCACCAACATGTGTGTCTCATGCAGACTAACTGAACTAGTGTGGTAATGAATGTAGGGAATCAAGCAACTCGGCTGTTTCCCTCATAAACTAATCATATCACTACATAACAGAAATATAACAAAAACAGGTGCATGAGATTCCTTCAGCTGCTTAGAACTGGTCGGGACAACAAAGCATTAACCTAAAAATATAAGAATAGCGTTTAAAATGGTCTATAATATGAACTAGCCAAAAAAGTGACCTACAACCACAGGTGGCATTGCTTTAATCATCAGGCAACTATGATAGTACCTTGGAAAAACAAGGAATAGACCAAGTGTCTTAAATAGACTACTAGAATCATTTCAGACAAACAAGATATCAACCATTCCTTTTCAGTAGCTAGCTCATTCAAATATTTTGATTGTCGGGCTAGTTAATAAAAAAAGAAGAGGTCATTTACCGCCAAAACAATAGTTGGATGCATCCAAAAAGTAGCATAAACCTTCTTTGTAATGCCTACAGCTATTGTATTTCCAACTGCTGACAGTATCATTGTACATATAACCAGGCAAGAAAATCCAGTAGACAAACAAGCAAATGATACATTGTGCACCTTGTAATGTGAATGAAGTATTTAAACAATGTATGTCTAGGAACCACGTCAAAATATAGCATTGATGCAATCATGAGTCAACTAAAAATTCATAGGAACCATAACCAATTGATCCATATGGTGGCTAATATTAAACTCGCAAGATCATCTGATGATGTATAGATGAAATCCCTTGTTTATTATTAATCAAACATTGTATTTATCACAAAAATTGCCATCCCTAGTTTGGGACTGATGGGGCTCAAACCCAGACTTGCCTTGTGTCGATTGCTCGACCATTTAAGTTAAGAAAATCATTACATTGCTTTAATGACGAGCAAACTAAAGAATCAAATTGGCAATAGATTCTATATGTGCATCATGTAGAGTAGCTGTTGAGGTAATGAATTAAGCAATCAAACAACAGGTGCACGATAGACTTCCAGATCATATTAACATCGTCATAGTACATATATATAGTAACTGGGGATCATATTAGATGATAATAGTTATGACAATCTCACTACGAGTAGTCTAGATAGAACTCCCTCCGTTTCAAAATATAATATGTCATGGATTTTGTGAAATGAATGTATCTAGACACCCTTTACTGTTGGTAGTGTAACTTGGACTAGTATTGTATGCATTTTTACTAGTCCAAGTTACTCCCCACCAAGACTAAGTAATTTATACTAGTCTCATACATATAACACTAGACTATGTTACTATCTCCAGAGTGCATATAAGCTCAATCATGGTGGCGATCTCTAATATTATAATAGAATATAGATTAGCATAAAAGTGGATATACTTCAATCACCACCACCTAATCATGGTCTAGTTAACGTATATATATATAGAAGATCATCAGTCAAATATAGCAAAAAGAGATCTCCACCATGATTGAGTCAGAAAATTGAATTACAAATCAAGGGATTTATGTTCGGTCTTTGTGCAGTACTGTTAAAGGTCATCTTGTTCTAATCATTGGCCAACTCATGTGGTGCCGACACTAGACAATGTGACTACCTCCAGAGTGCATTCAAACTCTTAATTATAGAAGAAAAATACAATAATAGACTATAAATTAGGATAAAAGTGGATATACTTAAATTACCACCACATAATAGATAGATAGATGAACACAAGTCAAATATAGATAGAATAGATCATCACCGAAATCAAGTGAGCACATTGAATTATAAATCGAGGGATTTATGTCTGATTTTTGTCCAGTCTTGGTTAAGGTCAACCTTGTTCTAATAATTAGCCGAATCATGTGGTACCTCGTACAAACAAGCATCTGACACTGTGCACATCTCAGTAGAAACAAGAGACTTACTATTTTTTTTGTGTAGTCCCGTTGGAGGACATCCTGTTGTCAGTTCGTTTTTGAAGACATCCACCACATTAAGTACTTGGATAGACGATCCATCTACTTTATTGTTGCTCCTCTGCATATAGGTTCTGGCCACTCATTCACATAAAACAGGTTTGCATTCAGCAATACAAAGAAACAGGTACTTACAAGATTGTAGGGGCGATTCACTCTACGATTCTTCGTGTTCCCTGTGAGAGGAAATAATATCAGATAGTGGCTGTTGCTGTTTACAAAGGACTAGATAGACATTATAGTATAATCATTTGTGAACATGTAGAGCAGGGAATGGAGGAATATAAACAAATATTTAAATGACATAAATATTGCCATGGCGATAAAATAGAATGCAGTTACAGTCACTCCTTAGCACGAAAAAGAGAGAAATTACAATGATTTATCTTGTGAAATGGGGTTGCAAACAAATATGAGAAGTGCCATAAAAAGTGTCACCTTCTGCAGAGAAGGCAGTTACTGTACTAACATTTGGACGAACAAGATAGACATTACAATGGTATATCTCGTGAACTAATAGAGAAGGGAATGCTAACCCATCTGTGAAGTGACTTAAAATGCCATGAACTACATAATAGAAAGTAGATACTGCTGCTACAGAAATTATAATTGAGAAACTTGAATTTATAGAGCAGGGCATGCAGATAACCATGTTAAGTGCCTTAAAACATGCCATGTAATACTACATCCAATCTAAAGTAAATAAGGCGTACAAAGTTTTCGCAAGTCAATCGACGCAAAAATGGACCAAGTTTGTAGAACATACCAGGAACATCTACCATACCAAACCAATACTATTCGATACATCGGGGCATATATTTTCATAGACACAAATGCCACAAATTAACCCTTAATATATTTTTCTAGGAGCTTGGTAAAAGTCATCATTGTTTGACTTTAAAGTTGTATAGGCCTTCTTTTACGGAATGGATGTACTCCCTCCGTTTCAAAAAGTATAAGCCATCATCTAGACCACTTTTAGTGTGTAGGTTCATGTACATTTGGAGTAAACCTACTCACTAAATGGTGTCTAGATACACTCCTATCACAAAGCTAAAACATCTTATATTTTGAAACAAAGGGAGTAGTACACAATAGATGGCAGCTACTGTGGACATTAATTGAAACAAACAATAATGTCATAACTTGTAGAGGGAATGCAAAACCAACAAGTTCAATGACATAAAATTTGCGATAAATTACATAAGAGAAGGCAATTACTATGTTTGCTTAGAACAACTAGATTGAAATTAAAATAGCATAAATTCTAAACTTGTAGAGCAGGGAATGTTAACCTACAGGTTTAACGGCTTAAAACTACCAATGAACTCCAAAATTACATGCAGTCAGTATTGTAGCAATAGACAAAGCAAGTGCACATTATGATGACATAACTTGTGAACTTGTTGAACAGGTAGGCAGCTTCAGATGTTCAGTGAATTAACATTTGCCATGTTTGTCAAAAAAAATTAACATTTGCCATGAACTGCATAATACCAATGAACTCTAATGATGTATGTTTTATACTACCAAAATTGTTTATGTATATTAAGAGTAATTGTTGGTCAAAGAAAAACACACATAACAAGGACGCCTTATGCCTCGAAACAGAAGGAGTAGGTTAACGCCTGGATTTAACATAAACTACACCGAATTTATCAAGGGAGAGTGGGATATTAATTAAGCCAGTATTGAGGAAGGAATTTACCACCAATACAAAAATGCAGTTCACTGTCGCAGCCTCATACCCGCTATATTGAAACGAACGAACACCAGATCTGGTTTACCTAGGCCACGGCGTTGTTTACCTCATACACGGCATCTTTGCGGGTGACGTCAAGGACGTCGAGGGTTCCCGGTAGTGGTGAGTCGGGCTGAAGCAGATAGATCTCGGTGGAGTCTATGAAGCAGATCTGTGGAGGTTGTTGATGGGTCTGGCTTGCTTGACAAGATGGCCGGTGAATGAGATCCGGTGTAGTGCACGGCATCGTCGGTGAAGCAGATCTATTACGACCAATTATGGATTCGAGGTGCTGCACAAGAGCGTCGGTGAAGCAGATCCGGTGTAGTGGAGTGTTGAGTCCGTGAAGCAGATCTAATGCAGAGCACATCGGCGTAGGTGAAGCAGGTCAGGTGTTGTGGACTAGGGAGTCGGCAAAACTAACACGGTTGTATGGAAGAGGGTGTAAGGCGATCTAGGGTTCGGTAAGGTGGATGTCGGCTGATCCCGTAGGCTGGTCAGGAGTATATAGTATAGAGGTATGGCGTGTAGGCCGGCGAAGTGTGGTGGTGCAGGAGCCGGAGGTAGGATAGGGGGTTTGGGGTGGCGTGTGGGCTGGCGAAGTGCGGCAGTGATGTTCCGGTGCGGTGGTGTAGGAGCTGGAGGTGAGATAGGGGATTGGTTGGCGTGTAGGCGGGCGAAGTGCGACGTAGATGATAACGGTGCGGTGGTGCAGGTGCTGGAGGTGAGAGGGGGTTGGGTGGCGTGTAGGCGGTGACGCTGAGGATAGGCGGTGGTGGTGCAGAGCAGGTGAGAAAGGGGTTAGGGTTTTTCGGAGTGCTTTGGGGGAAATGGCGTCGGTGGAAGGTGGACTACCCAGCTTCAGAGCAATTGGGACCCCTGCCCCCCCGAGGGGAGGGGGATTAAGAACCATACCCATGCCCCGACATTAGTAGAGAGGCCATTGTCAGGGGTAGAAAGGAATTTCGTATGGCTACAAGTTGGGGCGTGTGACCACTTGAAATATTTCGGTATAGGTGAGGTGGGAGAATTTGCCGCTTTGGGATTTTGAATTTGGCTATACAGTTCAAAAGATATAGAATAATAATATCACATCCTATCCTAGTAGTATCTATAGTCCAATGACTAGAAAAAATAGTTTACTGTAATGTCCTAGCCTTTCTAGGTACGGAATATTTCCGGAGCCATTTCTGCAAAAATAAGGTCTCTACCTTCGGCTCAATTGCATACACATATGAAGGTACGTAGTAAGATGAACTAGAGTAGTATGTTTCCCACTATGACTAGCCTTAGAGGATCTCTAGTGGCTAGTGTATCCGGTAGTCTAAGCCAAGTATAGGCAATTTTTTAAAATAATACGAACTATTTAATCAATATCACAAATAATACACAAAATTAGAAATTTTGAAAAATAGCGCGACCTCGGTAGTTCAACTACCGACAAGTACTAGTCGGTAGTTCAACTACCGATTAGTACTAGTCGGTAATTGAACAACCGATAGGTCAGCTTATGGTGGCACTACTAACAAGTACTAATCAGTTTTCCAATGACCTGTCGGTTGTTCAATTACTGACAGTAGTTGAACTACTGACTAGTACTTCTCGGTAGTTGAAAAACCAAGGCCACGCTATTTTTCAAAATTTCTAATTTTGTGTATTACTCTTGATATTGATTAAATAATTCATATTATTTAAGTATTTTTAGCCAAATATAGACCACCATGGACCGAAAAATGCATCTGGTGGCTTGTGTATCTGGTGGTCTAAAATTTAGATATCCTCCAAACAGGCTACTCGTTATCCATATTTGGACAACCGACGCACCATGTCTAACGCAAAGTTGGTCGCTCGCGAGCAAGCTCCCGCGCCAAATCAGAGCATTTGTTGTACTGATTTTCTATGTATATTGACTATTTGTGTGCACATGGACATATAGACTATCAAATTTAGACTATCCACTAGAAAACTGAAGTCGTGTAAAAAGGAAACTTTTTACACCATTATCTATAAAGTGAAGATGTAGACTACCAAATTTAGACAAGCCATTAGAGATGCTCTAAGGCCTTCCATAGTGTGGTCGATACCCAATAGATAGAAAAGTTTCCACCTCATAAGCGATGCCTAGAAATTCTTTTGAGGCACCGAGCTCACAATGTGATCATTTTGGCCAAAAATAAATAGCTGTACCACAAAATGATAAACAAATTAACTAGACCAATCTCCATGGCTTATCTTTGGTGAAGGTCCTCTCAACAACATGCATAGTACACATATATTGCTATTTTATTGGGTGAAAAGTTTGGGGCATCGGAGCACCTAGGTGCTCCGGTTCCCTGGAAAAATTTGGTGTCATCGATTGGACAACGGAGGGCACCGGTGCCTAATTCTTGTAAAGTGATTTGGGCACCGATTTTTTCACACGCTGCAGAAGGCCTAAGAGACTACCAAATTTAGACAAGCAACTAGAGATCAAGGCAAAAAATACTAGCGTGCTATTTAATTTAGTGTGGATTTTCTCTGATATGAAAGTTATAGCGTGATAATAACACACTATTTTACAGAACATATTTTTGTAAAAATTTAAAAATATAACAGGTATATCATGAATATAAACGATTTCAGCATGTAATGAATTACCTAGAGTAATACTTCCACATCCATAATCGATTCCGGCATTATCCAAGTTGGAGGATAACCGGTAGGGCTGAATCTAGATACAGCACCAGGTGCTGCAGGAGGAGGCGGTGGCTTGACAAGATCACTTAAGTTTAACAATAAAATTTGCATTGTATGTTTGCTTACTCAACACATTCATCATATGTTATCTTACTCCAAACCCGTGTGTTTGGAGAATCAGATAATATAAGTATGACATACTCCCTCCGTCCCAAAATGTAAGGCGCCTAAGCTTTAGCAAAAAGTCAACATATTCTAAGTTTGACCAAATTTATATATAAAATTATAAACATCCACAATAGCAAATCAATATCAATAGATTCACCATAAAATATAGTTTCCCAATATGTCCATTCGATATTGCAGATATTCGTATTTTTTTGTATAAACTTGGTCAAACTTAGAAGATGTTGACTTTTGACTAAAGCTTAGGCACCTTACATTTTGGGACAGAGGGAGTATCATTTTTTATATAAAATTATAGTAGTAGGTGAAACTCAAAAAATATTTATACTTTCGAGCTTCGTTCATAAAGTATCCCGTGTGTTTGGTTCTTGTACTTTTTGTATAATCTAGAAATCAACCTATAGCCGTAAATAATCCGCGTCCGTAAAACTGATCTGTAAATAAATTATATTCTATAGGAGTACGTGGGTGGGGCCAGGGGAAACTGCATGCCCTTTCGTCTCCAGAACCACTCATGCATGCATATCGCGATCTTCCTAGCGGTTCCTTTCTTCTCTATCACATTCCTTTTCTGTCACCCGGCCAGACCTCTGCAAAACAAAATAAGGCGCCAATCACAGCCCATGGCAGCACCGTTGGACAAGATGTACTACTTCGTGGACCCTGGCAACACCATACTATAGGTGGCCTATACCAACAGAGCGTCGGTGGTGAACGATTACATCGAGAAAATCCAAAAGCTCCTGGAGGAAACGGACGACAAGATTGTTGGCCTCGACGTCGAGTACACTAACGAGCAATCACCGATGCAGAAGGTCGCTGTCGTCCATCTATGTGTGGGCATGGATTACCTGGTATACCACATCTTCCAGGCTGACCAACCATGCTCAAAGCTAGTAGAGTTCCTCGCCAACCCTAACATTACCTTTGCAAGCGTCGACATCGGCAATGACCGTATTAGGCTTAGGTATTCTCTAGTACCAGTGACGAACTTCGTGGACATCCAGAAGAGGTGGAAGCCTGCCGGCTCCACGAATGAGAAGGATTCTTTGGCTGACTACGCGGTGGCCCTCATTAACATCCGTTACAAAGTCATAAGAAGAAGAAGGAGGATGTGGACCACAAGCAGTGGGGGAACATGCCCCTGACACTACAAGAAATCAGGACTTATATGACCCTCCATTTTTATCACAGAATCGTCACAGTGGTCCATTTATGACGATTCTACGACAAAAATGAGAACGTCAAAAGTTGAGCGTTGCAAATGAACTATAACGACGATTTTAATAAAATCGTCATAACCGTCTATGACGATACTGGAACATCATAATATCTATGACGATCCTAATATCGTCATGGGCCCTCTAGCCTGGCCAAGTCAGATGCAACGTGGCCAATCCTACGTGGCAAAATTGGGACGAAATAAAATCGTCTTAAATCAAAATCAGCCCAGTCCATTTCTGGGTTCTACATGGGCTTGGCCCAACAATTCTAGCTTCTTTTTCTTGTGAAATCTGGTCAGCTACATGGGCCTATCCCAACATTGTGACATTTTTATTTTATTTGCATTGGCCTTTTATATGGACAAGTTCTTACTTTCGGCCTTTTTATTTTGGGCTAGTCCCACCAGTAACATGGGTCCAAGTTGTCAGTTCGCACAGTTCATAAGGTCCCACTTGTAAGTGTTCATTTTCTCATGTTTCCACAGTAATTAAATAGCTAATAATTAAATCAAGGCCAACAGACATTCACGAATGATATTTCGGATAACATCAACACATTACAATCACACAGTTCACATCAGGTGGAGCTACCAAAATACAATAAAACGTTCAGAAAGTATACAAGCTAGCTATTTTTTGATATTTCAGAACTTCACGCTTCATCTTTCTCTAATTTATTTAGCATGTACCTGTAGTCCAACAAAAAGGCAATTAGGTATGAGGAGGCCTCGATGAGATATTTAGATAAACACACTATAGATTGAAGAAAAAAACTCAGTTTTGATACAACAATTAGGAACAGATAAATTGGAACAAACCTCCTTCCAAAACTTTAGAAACATTCTAGAAACAATATATACTGATCACTATCGTAAAAACGAAGAACATGCAGAATTAGACTTGGTGAAACAAGATTGCCAAGCTTCTGCTAACGAACATGAGCAAAGGAACAATAGAACTGTGTGATGAAGCTATTAGCAGGTTGGTAACATGATTTTAATAGTGAAAGGCAACAACATAAGCAGCTGAACAATCAATAGCAGATCAAACAGGACTCAAATACACAAGTCCAATGCCACTACCGAATTATAGATCAACTTAAATATTATTAAACTAAACTATTCAATTGCATGATGATCCCAGGAAAAAATATTGTAGCTCTACCACACATTTAGCTCACGAGTATCACAATTATTCCGATGACATAAGAGTAGATAGACACTTCTTCTATCACAACCATATCTCATATAACAAGTGGAGGAGAAAAGGGATGAACCAGGGAACTTACATACACCATGGAGCTCGTGAAGAGGAGAAGTAGGGGGTGAGGTCAGTAAGATCTGAAGACCTAGCCAGAGGATCTTGTTTCGTCGACCACTTCAAGTCAATGCTACTGGTGCACTCCAAGTTGCGTGCCTCTTCTCATCTCACCTCCCCATCTACCAATGCAATTCCCTGTATGCCAAAACACGCTGGCTAGCATCAACAACTATCCATCGATGTAAAAACAACTATAGTTTGATGTATGCCAAGCCACATCACATCTTAGGGCACAGTCATAGTCTTGGTTGCATGAAAGATCACACCAAATTAAACATGACAGGGTAAATATGTATAAGAAACATTCAGGGAACCAGAAAAACATGTGTCCAGGATATTCGAAATACACTAGCAAAAATAATAAGGTGCCACATTAAACAAAGGGAAACGCTACTGCCATTTATAGTTGTGTTCATTTAGATTCTACAGCCATTTAAATATAATATAGATGAAGCATGTGGATAAAGTTATTTGTTAGAAGGAAAAGCTCAATGCCATGACCACTGTTACTGACAGTAAAATGGGTAACTAATTATTTATCTAATGGAAAATAGCTAAGCTAATAGGTAATGAAAATTTTGGGCATAGGCAAATGCAAGTAATATGAGGACACCATTCAACATATATTGTACATTACTAATCCAAAAGGGAGTCATGACTCATTTCACAAATGTTGCCGGCGGCGTGGACATGACAATATAGGCAATGCAAGTAATATAAACACACCATTCAACATATATTAGGAATATTACTTATCCAGCAGCACTAAACCACAGTCCTGACATGATTCTGATGGTTATTTCAAAAAGCAGCACTATAGCATTACACCAGGATCACTACACCAGCAGCACACATGCTAGCTATTTCAAAAAGAAAGCACGCTAGCTATTTCAAAAAGAAAGCACGTTAGCTATTGCAAGTGGGCAACTATTATCTGATGACATAATCTTAAACTTGATACTAGCTATATTCGAGAATAGATTAATCATGTATGTAAGCAAATCCAATCGATTGGCGCCGAATCAAGGCGATGACTCTGCAAAGCATGTGGATACATCAGAACTTAGAAAGCAACCAAAGCTTAACCATGAACAAGGAGAAAAGAGAATTCAGAAGTAGTACTAGTGAGTACTTGACCTGAAGCAGATGAAGAGGACTTGAGGCGGGAGGAAGACGCCGCAGGCGATGGGGAGGTACATCATGCGGACCGGGTTGATGGGCTTCGGGAGCTTGCGGTTCAAGTGGAGGATCACTGGGCACAGGCACCATAGCGACCAGTCTTCCGCCATCGCCGAGCTGTTGTGGAACATCTTCAGCCCGCCGCAGCACTCGCTCTGCACTCCTGACAGAATCCATCATATCACCTCGTGAAAAAAATCCAAGAACCAAGTCATCACAAGAATCAATCCAACATTCAGTACTAGACATGCACCACCATCTAAACTAGGAGCCATGAGCGAGTCGTGCATACAAGATGGGCTCGTCCTGCAACAAAATACTATGAAGATGAGGACTCACCAGATATGAGGCGGCGGTGGCCTTGTTCCCACACACCGAAGGAGACAGAGCCTCGGCGCTGCACCAGGTCATGGTCCTTCCCCGGGAGGCGGCGGCTTTGGCTCCTGGTGGAACGCAGGAAGAAGCAGTAGCATCACAGTCAGGCGACCACCAGTAGGCCGGTGTTGCGGAAGATCTCTATGTCCGAGAAGATTGGGGCGGATCGAAATCTGGCCATCGGCAAGGAGGGGCTCCCTCGATCTGGATGTGGTCGGGCGCAGGGAAGAAATTCTGTGAGTACAGATGTGGGTCGAGGGTGATGTGCCGGACATGGTGTAGAGGGGAGGAGGGGCGCGGGAGGTCTCGGGTGGCCAGCGATGTGGCGCTGGGAAGGAGTAGAGCGATGCATCGGGGTGGAGGCGATGCACACAAGTAGGTGCGATGGGAGAATCTATGCTGCAAGCCGTCTGGGATGGTCGGCGAGGTGGCGCCCGGGATCTTATTATGGAATGGCCGGTAAGGTGGGGATCTTTCTCAGATGGCTCTGTTTCCCATGTTTGTCATCGGGGAGGGGAGAAGAAGATGGAGATGGAGATCTGGGCACAACACAGGCTGGTGCACAACGGACCGTGCCAATGACGGAGCGGGTCGGGCACATCGGCTATAGATCTAGGGAGGTAGGTGGTGGCGGGGCCTGGTGAAATTGAGTGGAGGTGGAGATGGCGGAGGGGAGGACAGCCGTGGTTTGGGGAGAAGGGCGGCGCCAGAGGGGAGCTGCCGGCCAGGGGAGAAGTGGCGGCAGCGTTTGATTTGGAAGGAAGAGGAGGGGATCACGGTGGCGGTACCAGGGAGAGAGAATAGGAGGTTGCCCCTGTGTTAGGTCATTAGCGTGTGGGGGTGAGGCACGTGCGCGTGGGGAGTTGGTGAGGCCGTGGGTGTGCTTCTTCAGCTGAGCTTGCACGCGTTGGATGGACACTGAACGGTCCAGATCAGGCCGCGATGGAGGATCCGTGGGAGTTTATCTAGTGCACACATATACTTCTTAGAATGGCGAACAATGTTATCGGAGAAAGTTTTCATATTCATTCCGAAAAATCCATTTTTCATTTTCCGAGTGCAAAAAACGGAGCGTTTTGTGAAGCAACTACCAAATGATAGTTTTAGAATACTACCACCCCATTTTTCAAAATAGTAGACCACCTTACATGAACAATGTCCCAACCGGGGTATCTGAAACATTTCCGTCCACCCATGACGAAAAAGACAAATTCCTGCCAAATCGGTAGGAAGTGGGTCTGATTTGAACTACATGTACATTATCTGATGACCATGATTTTTTGAAAAAATCATTTTTACACTTGCAATATGTATTTTATTCAGAGATCCAATGCAAATTTAGCGAGGCTCGGCCCCTAGGTAAGAACCTTCCTGCACGCCGTTTTGACCATTGTTTGAAACTGGCATAAAAATTAAAAAACGGTCCCAACTATGTGAATCCTTCATGTGGCGTCATGTTATGTGACATAGTTGCAAGAAAAATATCAAACTTGGTAATTTATTGCGTCTCGAAGAAACCTTCTTAGAAATGACCTATCATGTTCTAGGTTTCATGACTTTCGGGCCAAAAGACGAGTGTTTTGGCTAGAATCAGGGCATAGTTTGTCATAATGTGCTTGTATTGTGCACGCGTGTGCATTTTGGGATGGCGAACAATGTTGCAGGAGGAAGTTTTCCTTTTCGTCCCACAGAAAATCTATTTTCTGAGCGCAAAAAACGGGGCGTTTTGTGAAGAAACCACCAAATGATAGTTTTATAATGCTACCACCTTATTTTTTAAAAATAGTAAACCACCTTACATGGACAATATCCCAACTAGGGCATCTCAAACCTTTCTGTCCATCCATGACGAAAAAGACAAATTCCTGCCGAATCGATAGGAAGTGGGTCCGTTTTGAACTACATGTACATTATCTGATGCCCATGATTTTTTGCAAAAATCATTTTTAGACTCGTAATATGTTGTTTATTCAGAGATCCAATGCAAGTTTACAAAGGCTCGGCCCCTAGCTAAGAACCTTCATGCCCGCCGTTTTGACCATTGATTGAAACTGGCATAAAAAATTTAAAAACTGTCTGAACTATGTGAATCTTTCGTGTGGCGTCTTGTTATGTGACATAGTTGAAAGGAAAAATATCAAACTTAGTAAATTTATTGTGTCTTGAAAAAACCTTCTCAGAAAAGACCTATCATGTTCGAGGTTTCATGACTTTCGGTCTAAACGACGAGTGTTTGAGCTAGAATCAGGGCATAGTTTGTCATAATGTAATCGTATTGTGCACGCGTGTGCATCTTAGGATGGCGAACAATGTTATAGGAGGAGGTTTTCCTTTTCATCTGATAGAAAATCTATTTTCTATTTTCCGAGCGCAAAAAACGGGGCCTTTTGTGAAGCAACCACCAAATGATAGTTTTAGAATGCTACCACCCCATTTTTTAAAAATATTAGACCACCTTACATGGACAATGTCCCCAACCGGGGTATCTCAAACCTTTCTGTCCACCCATAACGAAAAAGACAAATTCCTGCCGAATCGATAGGAAGTGAGTCCGTTTTGAACTACAGGTACATTATCTGATGCCCATGATTTAAAAAAAAATCATTTTTAGACTCGCAATATGTTGTTTATTCAGAGATCCCATGCAAGTTTAGCAAGGCTCAGCCCCTAGCTAATAACCTTCATGCGCGCCGTTTTGACCATTGTTTGAAACTGGCATAAAAAATTCAAAACTTGTTCGAACTTTGTGAATCCTTCGTGTGGCGTCATCTTATGTGATATAGTTGCAAGAAAAAATATTAAACTTGGTAAATTTATTGCGTCTAGAAAAAACCTTCTCAGAAAATACCTATCATGTTCGAGGTTTCATGACTTTCGGGCCAAACGACGAGTGTTTTGCCTAGAATCAGGGCGTAGTTTGTCATAATGTGCTCGTATTGTGCATGCGTGTGCATCTTGGGATGGCGAACAATGTTGCAGGAGGAAGTTTTCCTGTTTGTCCCACAGAAAATCCATTTTCCATTTTCCGAGCGTAAAAAACAGGGCGTTTTGTGAAGCAACCACCAAATGATAGTTTTAGAATGCTACCACCCCATTTTTTTAAAATAGTAGACCACCTTACATGGACAATTTCTCAATCGGGGATTCGCGAACATTTCCGTCCACCCCTGATGAAAAAGATAAATGTATATCGAATCGGTAGGAAGTGGGTCCGATTTGAAATGATCTGGTACTCATGATTTTTTGAAAAAATCATTTTTAGACTCACAATATGATGTTTCTTCAGAGATCTAATCAAGTTTAGCAAGATTCGACCCCTAAACAAGAATTATCACTACCTACTTTCAAACTCACATTCTGAATTATGATATTGTCCCTACTATGGACAAATGTGATATTAGTAAATCAACTATTTTTAAATAATAAAATTATTTATATTTAAAAACCTAAGATGATTTACTGAATTTTATAGAAATTTAGAGAAAAAAACAATTACTTTGGACTTCCTATGAAAAAGCTACAAAAAATTAAGAAAACAGAAAAAAAAACTACTGTAACTAGACCAAGATAACAGTCAATGTCGGCCCAAGATAACAGTCAAGCCCACCTCCCTTCCCACATAAGGCCATTCCCAGCAATTGAGGACTCAACCCAAGACCACTTATTGAATAGTTATAACCTGTCGATGTAGTAGTATGACACAAAGGAACAATGGTAAATTACAAGTGTCTCGAAAAAACCTTCTCAGAAATATGAATCCTTCGCGTGGTGTCTTATTATGTGACATAGTTTCAATTGAAAATACCAAACTTGGTAAATTACAAGTGTCTCATTTTTAGACTCACAATATGATGTTTCTTCAAAGATATTCTAGCCTTTCATTTCTTGCGATCCAATGGCCTTTCCTATCTCCAATGACATCACAAGTCAAAGACAATCATTTACGAAGGAATGCCACCGCCTATTAATTTTTGCCTGACCGAATCGTTCTATTCCTTCACCTTATCTCTCTAAGCGTTCTTTGTGCTACGCTAGGGTTTGAGCAGCGCCGCCACCGCCCATCATCACTGTGTTCCGATCACCGCCACCGCCCATCATTCACGCGTTCTGATTGCCGCGCCGACCCTCATTATTGATGGCCGATTGCCTCCGTTGCCACTCACCGCTGCCGGCCGATCGCCATCGCCTGATCGCTGCCGCAAGGACAGTCATCCCATTCCATGGCGAAGGAGCGTAGGTTGGCTGCACCTCCGGCTGCCATGCATGGGTCCTGGGCAGGACATGAGCGAGAACCAGGTTAGCTACGCATCACTCCATTGCTTATTGTCCATACCTTGCACTGCAATTCAATCGTTGGGTTAGCTACACATCGGCTAGCCTCATATTATCAGACCACTGTATAGTAGTTGTTGCACTTGCTTATCTTGAGGCAATTACATGATTAGGTTATGAAAAAAGAGAAGTATTTATACATCAATGAATAATGGGGTTGATTTGACAATATTATTTCTGAAGAGTTTAACTTCGACTCTTAAGCTTTATAGGTGCAAATGGGATAACATCAGTCTTTTCCAATAACAACACTTGTGAGATAATTAACTGATAGCATGAGTATATACTTGGTCTCTTATTCAGTGAATAAATTCAATTCACACCATGATTACAATGCTTCTATCATATTTTATCTAGGAGCTAACAAGACATGAGGAAGAGAAGATTGCTGGTGTTGGAAGCAATGTTCATGGATGTACGTGAGCCTAAAAAATAGAAGTCATTTTCCCAAAAGCTACTTCCAATATTTACTGAAGCTCAATACAGATTTCATATTCATGTTTGTATAATTGAATTTGGCTGACTGCTTAATCTGGATTACTTGAATTTTTCCTACCGCTTCATGCAGACCAAGCATAAGATATATAAGGTATTTCTGTATCAATGGTTGCTTATGTACGATGGAATTGTTCTTGCGGTTCCTTGACAATTGTTAGTTGGGTTTTTACTTTGAAGGGGACAATTATTATTGAATCGTTTTGTTATTTATAAATTGAAGTGTTTTTTTTGGTAATCGAATTGTGACACTCACTCTCTATAGGGATCCACGGTGAGGTTTCTCAGTTGGTGTCTCATATCACATGAGATAATAAATAGCCATAAGCATAACTATCGTTAATTGATAGGAGTTTGATCGTACGTTGCACGTACACACTAACTAGTATGGACTAATATAGGATTAGTAGATCCACAATTTAAAGTACTCATACTATTCATAATTAACATCCTAGTATGATCTAATGAAATTTATAAAAATTTAGAGACAAAAATCAATTATTTTGGAGTTCTTATGAGAAATATACACAAGAATTATGAAAATACAAAAAGAAAAACGAAAAAACCGAACCGGACCTAATCTACTGCAGCCTAAGGTCAAATGCCGCCCAAATATACCTTCCCAGCGAGGCTCATTAGAGGAAACATGGCCGCCAGACCCAGTTTCAGTCGCGGGTTATAGTTAAATGAACTGAGCGACAATATGTGTCAGCTAAGTTGTGTTGGTCTGGTGGTTAGGTGCCTTCTATCCGTGGAGAGGTCTCAAGTTCGAGTACCCTACTGGCCCTTTTTTGATTATTATTCCAGACACGAGCACGAGGTCAATTTGTGGGGTCTGACATGGCCCTTTTTTGATTATTATTCCAGACACGAGCACGAGGTCAATTTGTGGGGTCTGACACGTAGGTATGCCACATATGCAAAAAACTAACACATAGATATGCCACATAGATGAAAATTCTGGGGCAAATTCTTACCCATTTCAACTTTATTCTGTTTTGGACATTTTGACCAATTTAAATCGTCGTAATCAGCTATAATAAATACCGTAGGCTAAATCCGTCATATTATGACGATTTTAGCTAGTGCAAATATGACGTTTTGGAGTCAAAACGTCTTAAATTTTTAAGGTTTTGACTCCTTCGAACGGCTTATGACTATCTAGTGCAAAATCATCATAGATCTATGACGATTTTGTTCAAGGTCACTATCAGAAGGTCATAGTTTGTCACATTTCTTGTAGTGTGACTGAAGAGCAGATCAAATATGCAAGACTCAATGCCTACGCGACCTACGAGGTATACAGGCAGATAGTGAACTTCGAGAGGGGTTAACAAACTCTCGAAATGTTCAACCAAAAAAAGAACTAAGGAAGAAAGACAAGGGCAAGGGCAAGGGCAAGCAGACCAAAGAAGAAGACGAAGACTCGGAATGGTACACCATGTGACCTAAGAGTATATCTTTGCGTGTCGGTATATCCTTGCTTGGTACTAATCCTACTTATACTATACTACTCGTAGAAGTTAATGCATGTATATACTGCAGGCATGCAAGGGGTGGAGGCAAGAATTAATGCAAGGAATCGCAGCAGTTTCTTTTACTTTGAATGAATTGTCTTGTCAATTAATAGCCCTGGCAGATTATAATTTTATAGGTGGAGTACTGCTCAATGACAGAGGGTGAATGGGCACCTGAAAAACTGCTAGTAGCACTGTAGCAGTAGAACCGCAAGATAAACATTTTTCGATTGCCCGAATGTATATTGAGTTAGTACATTATAAACATATATATTACTACTACCTGCTATGTACTAGTACTACTACTAGCAAAAAACCACCGTCCTTACTGCGGAAAAAATATGATTTCTTCCAACCAAACTAGTACTATTCCAAAAATGGCTATATTTACTTGTCGTAAAAATAGATGTATCTAGACATGTTTTAGTGATAGATACAAGTACATCCAATCTAGTGACAATTAATATGAATCATAGGGGAGTACTACTACCGTACTCCACTATTGTACTACTAATAGTAGTACATACTAGTACTCCTGAATGTATGTTGATCAGTACTCCTACCTCTGTTTGGGATTATTAGGCCAGAGAGCTTTTTCAAATTGTTACAAATTATAATAAGACCTATCCTCTTTATTGCCTTAATTCCCGTTACTCATTAATTTAGATATCTGTATTTTCTCTCAATCTCCCAATGCATGTTGTTTCATCTCTCATCGTGTTCTCTTTTTTTTATCTAGCGTCTCATGCATGTAAAACTAGTCGTGCATGCATAAATTAATTAGAGTTCATCTACTTGGTAGTATTGTGAATTAGCCCTCTGGCCTTCCTAAATAGAGAGCCTTAATAATATTCAACTTACTACTTAGAAGAGTACATCAACTGATGCACCCAACCCATCGGATGTTAAGACTTCATGAAAAATACTCAGGAGTGTACTACATCCATGAACTCATCTAGTACCTCCGTTTCACGGAATAAGGCGCACACGCGCTACAAAGTAAAGTTTGACTGAATAAATGGAGCAACTAAAATTTATTTATATGTGTAAAATTTGTTTCGTTGAATTCGTATTGAAACAACTTTCCAATGATGCTAAATTGTATAGTACCAACATTGTTTATATATATTTAGAGTAAATCTTGGTCAAACAAAAAACAAACTTAAGGGAGCCTTATTTCTTGGGACGGAGATAGAGTACTAGTACTACAAAATCCACCATTCCTAGTATGCAAACGATCATTCTGCAATTAAACCAATTAACAGCAACTTACATCACCACTAAAACTCGACGTGAAAGAAGAAACGCAGCTCCTTCGAGGTAGCAGGACTGACCAGGTAATGAGGCGGCGCCGCCAGGTAAGACGTAAGGTCCTCAAACGCGACCTCGCCCAGCTTAGTGGAGCTCGGCGCGTCGTTCTCCACCATCACGATGTCGGTCCTCCTCCTACCGTCCGTCTAGGAGAGCAGCAGCGGGCATTCCGCCGACATCCTTACCCTGTACACTGGCAAGTCGCCCATCACGGCCCTAACACAGACTGCGGACACAAGGGGGACCGTGCTTACTGAGCCAAACGTCAGAACGAACACGGCGCCGTCCTGCTCCCCAACGACGATGAGTCGGCGGGACGGCTCGCTCGGCAGCGGCACTGTAACATCCCAAATTTTACGATTACAGATGTTACTAGAAGCATGCATCATATCTTTTGCATCATGGCATCACAACAAAAGCCGCATCAAATACATTCCCTAAATCCTATAGTCATATAAAGACAAAAAGGGGATAAACAAAAACTAACCTCCTAAACCCTTGCCAAAGTGTTATTTTATAACCCCATAGTAATCTCCTTCTTTCTACAAAATTTTAGAGACAAATATCATTAAATTTGGAGTCTGTTTGCAAAAGTTATTGGTCAAATAATGAAACAGAAAAATAAAAAAAATATTTACAAATAAAAAGAGAACTAACCTAACCGGGCCAGCTGAACCGGCACACCCCTATCCACCGCGCGAGCCAGGCACATGTGGAGCACAGCAGCGACAGCCGCATGGGTCGGCCCAGCCCGCACCGCTATCCCCTCGCGCCACTGACGCCTCGGCCCCACCCGTCATCCCCTCCCCTCACCGTCTCCAGGACGAACACGACGCATAGCCACGTCGGGGCCGACTTCCCCGGCCGATTCGGAACGGAATCCGTGACCCCTGCGCCAAGCCAGGCTGCCTATCAGAACCCTCGGCACACCTTCCAAAAACCCTAGCTTTTTCTTCGCTAATCGCCACCGGGCTGCCGCCTTGGAGCTCGAAACCAATCTCGCCAGAGTGCGCCGCCGCCGAGCTCGACGAACAAAGTTCGAGATCACCTCTTCCCCTTATCTCTCCCTCTTTGTCTTTCCCTTATAGTACCACATCGATTCACCTTCATTTCCCCTTGAACAGTGCCCCGTGCCTCCCCTAATTGGTCGCTGGAGTCTCACCGCAGAAGGAGGAGGCCGGCGGAGCTTCATCGCGAGTCGAGGAAGCGAGAGCCACCGCTGTCCGTGCTAGAAGGATCGCAAGGAGGAGATGCACCCCGTCGTCCACACCACCGCCTCGGGGGACCACCAGACCACTGCCGAGCATCGCCACCCGACGCGTCGCCACCGCTCATCGTCGTCGACGAGTCATCACCGCCGCGGGTGAGTTCCCTTCGTCCCTGGCCGTTAGATCACGATCCGACGATGTAGATTAGATCATCTTACCAAACTAGTACCGACGAATCGCGTAGCGCCATGTCGCATGTGCTCGCGTCAGCGCCGCGTCAACGTCGCGCGCCCTGCTGGCCCAATTCCGAGCCGCCACTTGTCGCCGCGTAGCTGGCCATTCGTTCTGTTTTTTTAAATAGGCAAAAATTGTTTTAATCTCGTTTAATTCATAGTAAATCGTATACTTCTCCAAAAATTGCGTATGATATACCGTTGGATTCGCAAAATTGATTAGAACACATATCTGCAATTATATTTCTGGTTTACTGCAGTAATCTTGTAGTAGGATCTAAAGTCTAAATTGGAGTATTTTAATTCTAGAAAAATAACCGTAACTCCGTTTTAGTTGATTCCTCTTGCGTTGGCTTCGTATCTACGAGATCCTCTGTGGAAAATTGAGATATCATGCTTAGAGTGTTTAGATATGTTTCGAGATAGATTGAAAGTGTAGATCTATTTATGAGCATATTTAATTAAGTATTAATCCAAAATACCTAAAATCTGTGGGAAATCGATACTAATGACATCCCCAACTCAACAACACCCCTAAATAAAACCCTTGGTCGAAATTGAACCCATCCTTGCATATTACCATGTTGCATGCATGCATAATTATCTTCGTGGCATCGTTTTGTGCAAGTTGTGATTGAATCTATGATTGTGTTTTTGTTAGATTGTTCGGAGTGCGCTAAGAAGTACTGTTGTGCAGAGTTCTGCTCAGATCAAGGAAAGTTACACCACTTGTACATATTATGTCCCTGTTTTTGTCTATGCATGTTTTACTCTTCAAATCTTGTAGTATGCATGTGTAGGTCTTTAATAGATTTCCTTATTACTATTTTTGCCAGTGCGGTTTTGTAATATTCCATGAGTAGCTTTATACTTAGGAATTTCCATCCTAATAGGTTTCCCCTGTTTTTGCTAATTATTTCTTCGTATGCTATATATATACTAAGTACGGTTGGGGGGTTCGAAAGACTCAAAACATTTCTAAGTATAAGAGCTCTCTCGAGCGAACTTTTCTTCTCAAAACTCCCTTCAAAATAAAAACTAAGTTTTCTTCTGGGCGGAATGGTTGTCGGGTCAACGAGTGGACATTTGGTGGAGGACGGCCGCCCAGGAATCAAAGAAGTCTGCCATGTTTCAGAATTCAGAAGCTTCTAGTGCAACCACAATACATATGGGCTTTGTCTTGGCTTAGTACTTAGTGGGAAACCTCACCGGGGTACCAACATTTAGAGGTTCTTGGCACGGTTGGATCCAGCTGGTAGAGGGGCTACTAAGGAAGGCTTCGCCATGGTCTTGTCTGTAAAAGGACTTGATCATGGATTGTGGGGAAAGTGCACAACCTCTCAAGAGTATTGCAATCTGATCGACCAGCCGAGTTCACGGAAAAGAACACTTTGAGCATCTAAAAGATGGAGCCTCTGAAAGATCTTCCTCTCTCTTTTCCAAACTGAAAGTTTTAAAAACCCCAAGGCATGAGTAATATCGCCATTGGGTGGGATTTTGGGGACTTGGTGCGTAATATCCAAGTGCTAGGTTGATTGGACACTTGGTGAGTAATATCCTCGTGTTCCACTTGACCCTATACTACTTAAACAATGTTTACAAAGTAGGGTAAACTCTTCCTTTTTTCTTCTTACTTAGAGAAAATTGGCCTACGCAAAAGAACCCCAAAGCCTACACTTAGCCTTGCATGTAGAGATAGTCTTATTCTTTCCTTGGTGTAATTTGCCAATACATTCAAAGTATTGACCCAACTTGTTGGCTGCACGTCTTATGTGCAGAATCCAAAGACTGAAAGGTTCGTAGGGATCACGGGTCTTCACGCAACTAGCCTGAGGCGTTGATGGACTCAAGTTTTACTTAGTTTCTGCTGTTTTATTTAAGCTAGCTATAATCTATGCAAGTTGTAATAAATATACTCTGGATTATTCGTGTAATAATGACTTGTGTTTTACATGATATTCATCAACTGTGAAGTGCTAGCTATTGATCCAGGGACTAGCATGTTAATCACTGGGACTTAGGATCTCTACCAGATCCGAGGCCACTACAGATGGTATCAGAGCACAAAGTTGCATGTAGGACATGACCCCTAGGATTGGAAACCACCTTTACCATTATGTGTTTTTGCTTTCTATATTCTTCTAAGTTATTTATGCTCTTCTAGTAACTCTCCTCCTTATCACTTTGTGTCTAATCTTCATTCTCCTAACTTAAAGTTGACGACCTTCTACTACGACACCGCTGAAGACATCAAGTACCTGCGCTTTGGGGAATGCCTCCTGGACATCATCAAGACGTTGGAGTTGCCCATGCCATCAATCAAGGGAAGTGAGTTGAGGAAGATGCACAAGGAAGGATGCTGTGCGATTAAAGTCATTCAAGCGGGGCGAAGCGAGTCTGAACCCAAGACGGAGGCCATTGTACTCAACGTAACCAGCGACTCCAAGGAGAAAGGACTTAGCACCAGCATGCAGGAGCTCATTGGACGCTTATGTGGACGCCACCATGAAGAGGTTGAAGGCCACTACATCAAACTCTTTGGAAGACGTGATGAGAAGGGAGTTCCAATCGAGTTAACCTCGGAGGAAAGGGCGACATGCAAGGTTCGAAGGATCCAATACCAAGACTTGGAGTGCCACATCAACGATCTTGAGGAGGGAAGCTTCTTTGAGACCATAAGGAATGACGAGTTATGCGCTCTAGTCAAGGAGAAGGACGAGAAGATCGAAGAGCTGGAAGAGAAGATCAAGTCCCTAGGAGGGAGGCTCACCGCCCAAGACAAGAAGTTCGCTAATCAAGAGAAGAGGGTGCAGGATAAGAACAAGAGGATTAGGGAACAGAGTCTTGTACTCGTAAAAAATGAGATGGAGTTCAAGAACTTTGCTCTCATGTTGAAGGACCTGTGAGCAGCCAAGAGGAGCTTGGAGGAGAAGATCGCGCCCATGGCTAAGGAGTCAAACTTGATCAAGGAGCTGCAAGAGGAGAAGAAGGAACTTCAAGAGAAGCTCGAAGCTGCTACCCAGGAGCTACAAGAGGTGAAGGAACTTGAAGAGAAGCTCGAAGATGCTACAAAGGAGCCGCATGAGGTGAAGGAACTTTAGGAGAAGATTGAAGCCACGACAAAGGACATGGAGTTATACAAGTCAATGCTGGAGAAGGAAGGCTTCACGATTGAGGATGAGGAAGTGGATGATGAGTAGAGTAGATAGTTGGACCACCTTTATTTCTATAGTCAACGATATTCGTGATTGTAATAAGTACCAAAACTATATTTGTTTAGTTAAACTTGGATGAGTTGAGTTAAACTTTGTGCTTTGTGTGCCTTTTGTATTTCTCATGTGTTTTTCTCGTGTTTACATAAGGGTAGGAGTTTATTCCTTAGGCTTTCTATCTATTTCTTAACTTTTTTCCCTAACCCCACAGATGGCGAGACGTGGGAACAACAATATTCCCCTAGAGATAGCACAACTTCTGAACTCCCAGAATCAGCTGATCCAACTCCTCACTCAGAACATGCAAAACAACAACAACAACCCGCCGCCTCCACCACCTCCACCGCCTCAACAGGATCGCCTGACTCAGTTCTTGAGGTTGAACCTTCATACCTTCTCAAGTAGTTATGAGCCAATTGTGGCAGATGATTGGCTCCGCACCACCAACAAGAAGTTAGACACCGTCCAAGTTGTTGGAGCTGAAAGGGTGCGCTTCGCCGTGCACCAACTTGAGGGACCTGCTACTGAATGGTGGGATAACTACCAAGTCACCCACCCTGATATTGATGCTATCACTTGGAACCAGTTTGAGGTGGTTTTCGTACTCATCACGTAGCTGCTGGTGTCATGTCACTGAAGAGTCATGAGTTCCGTGACTTGAAGCAACTACACCGCTCTGCTTCCGAGTATGGGGACCTTTTCAACAAGCTGGCACGTTATGCACCTGATGATGTTTCCACTGATGCCGAGAGGCAGGAAGAGTTCCTAAGGGGACTTAATGATGAGATATCCATTCAGCTTGTGGCTCTAAAGTTTGATAACTATTAGGAACTTCTGGATAGGGCAGTTGTGCTTGAAGCAAAGCAAAGGAGTATAGAGAACCGCAAGAGAAAGTCCACCTCACACAAGCACAGCTCAGCCCCATATCATAAGCAACACACTTCGTCACCACCACCCCATAGCCACAATGGCCACAACCACCATGGTCATCGTCATGGAGGACATAACCACAATGGCCATAAACACCGCAATGGAAATGGC
This sequence comes from Avena insularis, assembly GCA_023614405.1. Taxonomy (NCBI): domain Eukaryota; kingdom Viridiplantae; phylum Streptophyta; class Magnoliopsida; order Poales; family Poaceae; genus Avena; species Avena insularis. The sequence goes on from CM042692.1 coordinate 231,538,316, forward strand.
AATGGGAAGGATCTAAGTGAAGTGACATGCTTCAAGTGTAACAAGATAGGGCATTATGCAACTACTTGCCCCGAAAAGATGAAGAATGGGAATGGCAATGGGAACGACAATGGACACAACCATGGTAATGGAAATGGGAAGAAGCCGAATCCATTCATTAAAGCCACGGTGAATCATGTCTCTGTGGAGGATGCTCGTGAGGCACCTGACTCCGTGCTTGGTAAGTTCAAGCTTAATTCCATCCCCGCAATTGTTCTTTTTGATACTGGTGCATCGCATTCATTCATACCAAGGGTATTTGTGGATAGAGGCAAGATACCTACGGAGACTATTAGTACTCCCCTAAGGTAAGTTCTCCTGGAGGAGAAATAGTGGAAAACTCTAGATGCCGTGGGTTAGAACTAAGGATTGGGGCACACATCTTTCCCACAAGTCTAGTTCTTCTGGAGTCACAAGGCTTAGACATAATTTTGGGCATGAATTGGATGACGGAATATGAGGGAGTCATAGATTGTGCCAAAAGGACTATCACACTCACGAGTCCGGATAAGAAAAGGATCCGCTTTAAGTCAGCTTTCGCACTTAAAGGAAGTATGGTGAACTCTCTTAAGGGGGTTAGCTTGGAGGATGTGCCAATTGTGAAGGAGTATCCAAATGTATTTTTGGAAGAATTGCCAGGGATGCCTCCTGACCGAGACATCGAGTTTCTCATTGACTTGATGCTTGGGACTGGACCGATAGCAAAGAGACCGTACAAGATGTACGTTGATGAGTTGAAGGAACTTAAGAAACAACTTAGAGATCAATTGGACAAAGGCTTCATTCAACCAAGTGCGTCGTCATGGGGAGTGCCTGTCTTATTCCTGGAGAAGAAGGATAAAACCAAGAGGCTATTCGTGGACTACCGGTCGTTGAATGAAGTGACAATTAAGAACAAGTATCCTCTACCCAATATCAATAACCTGTTCAATCAATTAATGGGAGCTAGTATGTTCTCTAAGATTGATCTCCGATCAGGTTATTTCCAGTTAAAGATCCGAGAACAGTATGTACCCAAGATAGCCTTCACCACAAGATACAGATTGTATGAGTACACCGTGATGTCTTTTGGCCTAACCAATGCCCCAACATACTTCATGACTATGATGAACAAGGTGTTCATGGAGTACTTGGATAAGTTTATTGTGGTATTCATTGATGACATACTCAGATATTCCAAGGATGAGAAGGAACATGAGAGGCATCTGCGTCTAATTATGGAAAAGTTAAGGGAACACAAGTTGTATGCCAAGTTTAGAAAATGTGAGTTCTGGTTAAAAGAAGTGGTATTTCTTGGTCATATTGTGTCAGCTAAAGGGGTTGCCGTGGACCCAAGTAAGGTAGCCTCCGTGACAGAATGGGAGTTGCCTAAGAATGTGGGTGATATCAGGAGTTTCTTGGGCCTTGCAGGATATTATCGAAGGTTCATTGAAAACTTCTCCAAGATATCCAAGCCTATGACCGAATTGTTAAAGAAAGAAAATAAGTTCCAATGGACCGAGGCATGTGAAGCGAGTTTTCAAGAATTGAAGAAGCGCCTAGTAACATCTCCAGTTTTGTGTCTCCCTAACATCCAAAAAGACTTCCAAGTCTATTGCGACGCTTCTCGACAAGGACTTGGTAGTGTACTGATGCAAGATGGAAAAGTAGTGTCATATGCCTCTCGGCAACTTAAGAACCATGAGAATAACTACCCCACACATGACTTGGAACTAGCATCAGTTGTGCATGCACTCAAGGTATGGAGACATTACCTCATGGGAAACATTGCGATGTGTTCACAGATCACAAGAGTCTGAAATATATCTTTACTCAAAAGGAGTTAAATATGAGGCAAAGAAGATGGCTTGAACTCATCAAGGACTATGACTTGGACCTGCAGTACCATCCTAGAAAGGCCAATGTTGTGGCTGACGCCTTAAGCCGAAAAGTCTATGTAAATGGACTTACCGTGGGAGAACTTCCAAAGGATTTGTGTGAACAATTCAAGGATCACAGGTTTGGAATAGTTCTGGAAGGATACTTAGCAACTATGGAGATGGTGCCAATGCTTCTGGACCAAATCAAAGAGGCCCAGAAGGGGGACAAAGAGTTGGAAGAAATAAAAGTTAATGTAAGCAAGGGTAAAGCAAAAGGGTTTCATACGGATGAACAAGGGACACTTTGGTATGAGAAATGTTTGTGCGTTCCCGATGATCCGAATATCAGGAAGTTAATTCTTCAGGAAGCTCACAATTCTCCTTACTCAATTCATCCTGGTAATACAAAGATGTACATGGATGTGAAGGATAGATTCTGGTGGAATAATTTGAAAAGAGAGATTGTCGAATACATCTCTTTGTGTGACGTGTGCAACAAAGTCAAGGCCGAACATCAAAAACCAGCAAGGCTGCTGCAACCATTACCTGTGCCCTATTGGAAGTGGGACAAGGTAGGCATGGATTTTATCACAGGACTACCACGAACTTGTTCTGGGTATGATTCCATATGGGTTGTGGTCGATCACTTCACAAAGGTGGCCCACTTTATTCCCGTAAAGACCACCTACACGAGTGCTAAACTCGCCAAGATTTATATGTCGAGGATTGTAAGTCTGCATGGTGTACCCAAGGGGATTGTCTCTAATAGAGGTACCCAATTCACCTCGAAGTTTTGGCGACAGCTACACGAGTCTCTAGGGACACGACTGGAGTTTAGTACTGCTTTCCACCCACAAATAGTTGGACAAACGGAAAGAGTTAATCAGATCTTGGAGGACATGTTAAGAGCCTGTGCACTAGACTATGGGTCCAGTTGGGATGACAACTTGCCATATGCGGAATTCTCATACAATAACAGTTACCAAACTAGTATCAAGATGGCTCCATTTGAAGTTCTGTATGGAAGGAAGTGTAGAACTCCGCTGCTATGGAATGGGGTTGGAGAACGTAGTTTGTTTGGACCTGAGCTGATCAAGGATGCCGAAGAAAAGGTAAGGCAGATTCAAGACAGGTTAAAAGTAGCCCAATCTAGGCAAAACAGTTATGCTGATTCCAAGCGCAGAGATGTAACTTATGAAGTGGGAGACCGTGCATATCTCCGAGTTTCACCACTACGAGGAGTTAAGAGATTTGGAATCAAGGGTAAGTTGGCACCTCGATTCATAGGGCTCTATAAGATTTTGGCTCGTAGGGGGAGGTTGCCTATTAGATGGAATTTCCCGAAGTGTTGACTGTTCATGATGTATTCCATGTGTCACAACTAAAGAAGTGTCACCCGGAAATGGCTGAAACACCACTAAAGGATACGGTTCCTTTGGATGAGGTTCAACTCGAAAACGATCTCACCAATGAGGAAAAGCCCACCAAGATTCTGGAAACAGCTGAGAGGATTACTCGTACCAAGACTATCAGGTTTTGCAAAGTTCAATGGAATCACCATTCCGAGGAAGAGGCCACATGGGAACGTGAAGAAGCCCTGAAGAACGAACATCCACACCTATTTGCTAACAAACCTGAATCTCAGGAACGAGATTCTTCTTAAGGGTGGTAGGTTTGTGACATCCCAAATTTTACGATTGCAGATGTTACTAGAAGCATGCATCATATCTTTTGCATCATGGCATCACAATAAAAGCCGCATCAAATACTTTCCCTAAACCATATAGTCATATAAAGACAAAAAGGGGCTAAACAAAAACTAAGCTCCTAAACCCTTGCCAAAGTTTTATTTTATAACCCATAGTAATCTCCTTCTTTTTACAAAATTTTAGAGACAAATATCATTAAATTCGGAGTCCGTTTACAAAAGTTATTGGACAAAATAGTGAAACAGAAAAATAAAAAGAATATTTACAAAAAAAGAGAGAACTAACCTAACCGGGCCAGCCGAGCCGGCCCACCCCTATCCACCGCGCGAGCCAGGCGCAGGCGGAGCACAGCAGCGGCAGCCGCATGGGCCGGCCTAGCAAGCACGCGCAGCCCGCACCGCTACCCCCTCGCGCCACTGACGCCTCGGCCCCACCCGTCATCCCCTCCCCTCACCATCTCTAGGACGAACACGACACACGGCCGCGTCGGGGCCGACCTCCCCGGCCGATTCAGAACGGAATCCGTGACCCCCGTGCCAAGCCAGGGCGCCTATAAGAACCCTCGGCACGCCTTCCAAAAACCCTAGCTTTTTCTTCGCTAATCGCCACCGGGCTGCCGCCTTGGAGCTCGAAACCAATCTCGCCGGAGCGCGCCACCACCGAGCTCGACGGACAAAGTTCGAGACCACCTCTTCCCCTTTTCTCTCCCTCTTTGTCTTTCCCTTACAGTACCGCATCGATTCACCTTCTTTTCCCCTTGAACAGTGCCCCGTGCCGCCCCTAATTGGTCGTCGGAGTCTCGCCGGAGAAGGAGGAGGCTGGCGCAGCTTCACCGTGAGCCGAGGAAGCGAGAGCTGCCATCGTCCATGCTAGAAGGATCGCAAGGAGGAGCTGCACCCCGTCGTCCACACCACCGCCTCGGGGGACCACCAGACCACCGCCGAGCATCGCCACCCGACGCGCCGCCGCTGCTCATCGTCGTCGACGAGTCATCACCGCCGCGGGTGAGTTCCCTCCGTCCCTGGCCGTTAGATCACGATCCGACGATGTAGATTAGATCATCTTACCGAACTGGTACCAACGAATCGCGTAGCGCCATGTGGCATGTGCTCGTGTCAGTGCCGCGTCAGCGTCGCGCGCCCTGCTGGCTCAATTCTGAGCCGCCACTTGTCGCCGCGTAGCTGGCCGTTCGTTCTTTTTTTTAAATAGGTAGAAATTGTTTTAATCTCGTTTAAGTCATAGTAAATCGTATACTTGTCCAAAAATTGCGTATAATATACCGTTGGATTCACAAAATTGATTATAGCACAGATCTGCAGTTATATTTCTGGTTTACTGCAGTAATCTTGTAGTAGGATCTAAAGTCTAAATTGGAGTATTTTAATTCTAGAAAAATAACTGTACCTCCGTTTTAGTTGATTTCTCTTGCGTTGGCTTCATATCTACGAGATCCTCTGTGGAAAATTGAGATATCATGCTTAGAGTGTTTAGATCTGTTTCGAGGTAGATTGGAAGTGTAGATCTATTTATGAGCATATTTAATTAAGTATTAATCCAAAATACTTAAAATCTGTGGGAAATCGATACTAATGACATCCCCAACTCAACAACACCCCTGAATAAAACCCTTGGTCGAAATTGAACCCATCCTTGCATATTACCATGTTGCATGCATGCATAATTATCTTCGTGGCATTGTTTTGTGCAAGTTGTGATTGAATCTATGATTGTGTTTTCGTTAGATTGTTCGGAGTGTGCTGAGGAGTACTGTTGTGTAGAGTGCTGCTCGGATCAAGAAAAGTTACACCACTTGTACATATTATGTCCTAGATTTTGTCTATGCATGTTTTACTCTTAAAATCTTGTAGTATTTATGTGTAGGTCTTTAGTAGATTTTCTTATTGCTATTTTTGTTAGTGTGGTTTTGTAGTATGCCATGAGTAGCTTTATACTTAGGAATTTCCATCCTAATAGGTTTCCCCTGTTTTTTGCTAAGTATTGCTTTCTATGCTATATATATACTAAGTACCATTGGGGGGTTCGAAAGACTCAAAAAATTTCTAAGTATAAGAGCTCTATCGAGCGAACTTTTCTTCTCAAAACCCCCTTCAAAATAAAAACTAAGTTTTCTTCTGGGCGGAATGGTTGTCGGGTCAACAAGTGGATATTTGGTGGAGGACGGCCACACAGGAATCAAAGAAGTCTGCCATGTTTCAGAATTCAGAAGCTTCCAGTGCAACCACAATACATATGGGCTCTGTCTTGGCTTAGTACTTAGTGGGAAACCTCACCGAGGTACCAACATTTGGAGGTTCTTGGCACGGTTGGATCCAGCTGGTAGAGGGGCTACTAAGGGAAGGCTTCGCCATGGTCTTGTCTGTAAAAAGACTTGATCGTGGATTGTGGGGAAAGTGCACAACCTCTCGAGAGTATTGCAATCTGATCGATCAGCCGAGTTCACAGAAAAGAACACTTTGAGCATCTGAAGGATGGAGCCTCTGAAAGATCTTCCTCTCTCTTTTCCAAACTTAAAGTTTTAAAAACCCCAAGGCGTGAGTAATATCGCCATTGGGTGGGATTTTGGGGACTTGGTGCGTAATATCCAAGTTCTAGGTTGATTGGACACTTGGTCAGTAATATCCTCGTGTTCCACTCGATTCGATACTACTTTAACAATGTTTACAAAGTAGGGTAAACTCTTCCTCGTTTCTTCTTACTTAGAGAAAATTGGCCTTACATAAAAGAACCCCAAAGCCTACACTTAGCCTTGCATGTAGAGATAGTCTTATTCTTTCCTTGGTGTAATTTGCCAATACATTCAAAGTATTGACCCAACTTGTTGGCTGCACGTCTTATGTGCAGAATCCGAAGACTGAAGGTGCATAGGGATCACGGGTCTTCACACAACTAGCCCGAGGCGTTGATGGACTCAAGTTTTACTTAGTTTCCGCTGTTTTATTTGAGCTAGCTATAAGCTATGCAAGTTGTAATAAATATACTCTGGATTATTTGTGTAATAATGACTTGTGTTTTACATGATATTCATCGACTGTGAAGTGCTAGCTATTGATCCAGGGACTAGCATGTTAATCATAGGGACATAGGATCTCTACCAGATCCGAGGCCACTATAGGCACCAGATCCTGGAAAGCTTTGGTGGTGGCATACTGGATCTTGTGCACTTGGATCGAGTGGATCGCTTCGAGGTGGGCGACGAGCGCTGGCGGCGAGGCGGCAAAGTCGCAGCCGGTCTCCGTGCAAGTGTAGGGACCGTACCGACACGTGATTTCGTGCTTGTGGAGTTCGTAGTAGGGCAGCAAACTACTGCAGCCTTTGTGGGCGCACTCGACCCTAGCCGCTGATAGGACAGCGTCCACGGCGGGCTTGTGGGTGAATCCGCCGCTAGGTTGCTCGCACTTCTGGCAGGAGGTGATCTTGCGGACGGAGCGGTGGCAGACTAGATGAATATCCATGCACTATAGAAACAGAAGTTCGAAAAATAAAATAGTTGCATGGACGAACTGACAAAAGAAAAATCAATGGATTGTGAGGGAGAAATAGAGAGACTTTGTAGACCCGCCGGGGCTTGAGGGGCTGGGAGCAGGAGGAACAGTTGAGGACGGTGGCTTCCATCTTCAGAGTGACCGTCCCAAACATTGTGATTTGGGTGGGGGAAATGACGACTCTTTCTGTACTAGGGTCCTTTTTGTATATTTTGAGGCCTTATTATTTACAAATTCCTGGTTTAGTTGGACAATATTAGCGCCCTCTTTGTATTTGTGCACCACCCTTTTATTAGTAAGTTGGCACGTGAGATCCACATAATAATAAAGTATGACATATCATCACTATATAAAATTATGCTCTGTAATAGGTAAAGCTCAAAAAAATATGAAAGAGCCACATCTATAAAAAGTAACGGTGTATATTTGTTTTCACCCAGTACACATTGAAGGTACTGTAGTAACATGTGAAAGTTTTACTAGCCTAAGTTATTTAGCACTATGAAGAGCAGCCTAATATGGAAGAGAAAGAAAACATCCAGCCAGAGCTCATTTTTGGGCAAAAACACGAGGATAATAGAAGGAAAGTTGGCCTGGACCACCACGGGCCCCAACCTTCTCTACACTGCTGCGCCTGCACGGTTGTACTCCATTGCGCGGAAGCTTACATGGGAAGGAAGAGGTGACTGCTGTGATCCTTCCCACCTAAACAAGTGCCAGGCATAGATGCAAGAGTGGACATAGCAGATCAACGGCTTAGATTACTCAATGTTGGGAAGGTTCTAGAACTGAAGGGAAAAACCAAATTCAAAAATTGTTGTACTATATTAGTGGTATAGATATTATAGATATAGAAAATCTCATACCGGAGGGAGTAGGAAAGAGCTCACTTTATCAATTTGTTTTCACCCATCAACTCAATCATCTACATAGGGCCCACAGATGGGGGAGGTCGCGGTCGCCTTGGACGCACCAGAAAATTATGACCGGACCATCGAGTGCGGGAAGCAGAGTCAGCGTTTAGTAAAATCGCTTACCCTAGTCATCATCATCAATATTTTCCACACGCATTGGCTTCATCAGCGAGATTGATTGTCCCCAAGCTTCGGTAATCTTCCACATTAATATCGGATCATCTCCTTCCTACTAGTAGTATTTATCCTCTCCCCTTCCCCGCACCACCAATCCATCTCTAATCCCCCGCTTCCAGCAACTAGCTCCGTCCTCATCTGTCATCCATGGCCACCTTCCGGCTGCCGCCTACCGTACCGGAGCGCAAAGACCCCGACACCGCCACACAGGAGGACAATTCCCTGCGCATTTGGGCCTTCTCCCCACGGAGAACAAAGTGGTAGCTGGCGTGCGCTTTCCTCGATGCTAGGTACGGTCGCCGCAAGTACCGTATGTATCGCCTCCATGACAATCCGGACGGGACATTGATGGTCAAGTTTGTCGACTTCAGGGACGCCCGTCTCCTCTATGACTCGGCCTTCCACTGCGGCTGTGAGGTGGTGGTGTTCACCGGCACCAACATTTTCACCAACTACTGGGACCGGTTCCCCAACAACGGCAACTTCACCCACAGTGTCCTCCTGGAGCTGCCGATGGCTCCGGAGGTACCGCCGCCATATCCGCAGGTGCCACTGATGGCTCAGGAGGTATCGCCATGTTATCCAGAGGTGCCGCTGATGGCTCAGGAGGTGCCTCCGTGTTATCCGGAGGTGCCGATGAGTCAGGAGCCGGCTGTGTCGCTGGAGCTGGCATTGGTGCCGATGTCATGAGCTACCGCTGGCGGCACGGACTAGTGCTAGGAGGCGCCGGACCTGCACTAGTTCAGCAGCGAGTCCTTTATATGTAAACTCGTGTTGTTATGTTAGGGGTTATTTGGTTTAGAGGATGTCATTTAGGGATGAGGATATCCCCAACCAGCTGGTTAGGGGTAGTCTTTTTTGTTTGGTAAAGTGGGATAAAAAGTGGTTAGGGATAGCCAGTGAAAAGCTATTGGCCCAACAGTTTTTTTTTTCATTTTCTGCTGTCAGCTTGTCTTCTTCATCCGCCTCACCACTTCCCTAGCAGCGGCCACGACCGCCAGCAGCTCGCCACCCTTTTGCCTTCGACCCTGTTTCAACCTACCTGCATGCGCCCCTTTTGCCTGCCCACTATGCCCAGCGGCCCCCGCCCGCGTGCATATTCGAACACCCGCTCTGCCCGACGGCCTACGCTATGGCCACCCTCTTGCCGAGCCCATAGGCAAGAAAAAATGGTTATTTTCTCTCGAGAGGAAGGGTGAACGAACAAGAAAACGCTTCGGAGGAGCTATCCAAAAGTGGTTGAGCTCATCCAGCTCTTTTTGTGGGATATGCTCAACCACCATTTTGAGCCAAAATTGGTTATCCATATCCCCTCCACCCTCTAAACCAAACACTAGATGACCAAAAAAAAGTGGATATCCCGTGTTATCCACTCGATAGCCACTGAACCAAACAACCCCTTAATTTAGTGAATGATGTTTCTTTTGGGACGACCTTTCTTTTGGTACTATCATCAAAAAAAAGTTTCTTTTGTTACTACTCATTGTACCGTGTAGTACTAGTAGTACTGTGAATGACGATCTATTGAATATCCTTCCCCCAATGTTTGTGAAGGAGGTAAAAAATTCGAAACTCGGAAAGTTTGAATTGCTACTCTATGGTACTCCCTCAAATTACTTGACTCAGATTTGTCTAGATTTGGATGTATATAAACATGTTCTAGTACTAGATGTATTCAAATCTGATAAATGCAAGTCAATTAATTTCGACCAGAGGGAGTAGTAGTCGGGTTCGGCTCCTTCTCGAGAGAGCAGGTGATCGCTCCATACGTTTCATACTACTTCCTCTTTGCTTGTTTTACAAATATGACCAAATCAGTCGCCATTCAAATTCTTAGATATGGGATCATCAAGTTTGATGTAGAGATATGGCCTTGACCTTGTGGTCGTTCGGCTTAAAATCCAAGAAAGTCCATACTCGTTGACAGCTAAGCTTAAATTCATTTAAATTTCACTACTTACTTTTAGGTTAGCATTTCACACGATCCCTGGAGCATATTTTACATCAAAGACCAAAAAAGGGAAATTTACATGGAGTTCCATACATTTAGCCCAAAGGACCGTAAAAGGAAAAATTTCTGGTTCGACTCCTTCTCGAGAGATTAGCTGATCTGAGCCAAACTCTTCATACTACTTCCTCTTCGATTGTTTTCATAATATGGCCAAATCTGTTTTCGTGCAAATTCTATCATATGGGGCCATCAGCATAAAGTATGATGTTGATATGGCCTTGACCTTGGTCGTTCGGCTTGAAATCCAAGAATGTTCACACTCGTTGACAAGTAAGCTTAAATTCGTTTAAATTTCACCACTTACACTATTTGGTTAGAATTTTACATGGATGGTGGGACTACATTTTACATCAAGGACCTAAAAATGGAAAATTGCATCGAGGTCCATACATTTACCACAAAGGACCCTAAAACCAAACAAGGAATTAAAAACAGTCAGGTACGGCTCCTCGAGAGAGCAGCTGATCAAAAAAATCTTCTAACTTGCTTTTCAGAAAATAAATTCATGTCACTTGGAAAAATGTAATTGATTATTTTTTGTTTTTAATATCTTTGATTGTTTTCAAAAGATGGCCAAATTTGCCGGCATGCAAATTCTTGGATATGGGATCATAAGCATAAAGTACATTCTACATAAAGGACCTAAAAAAGGGAAAATTACATCGAGGTCCATACATTTAGCACAAAGGAACTAAAATTGAGCAAACAAAACAATCGGGTTCGAATCCTTCTCGAGAGAGCAGCTGGTCGAGCCATACTCTTCATACTAGTTCCTCTTCGATTGTTTTCAAAATATGGCCAAATCTGTCACCATGCAAATTCTTGAATATGGGATCATCAACATAAAGTATGATGTAGAGATATGGCCTTGACCTTGTGGTCGTTAGGCTTGAAATCTAAGATTTTTTCATACCCGTTGACAACTATGCTTAAATTTGTTGAAATTTCATCACTTACTTATAGGTTAGCATTTCACACGGTTGGTGGGAGTACATTCTACATCAATGACCTAAAAAAGGGGGAAATTACATCGAGGTCCACACATTTAGCACAAAGGACCCTAAAATTAAGCAAGGAAAACAGTCGGGTCCGGCTCCTTCTCACGAGAGTAGATGATCGAGCCATACTCTTCAGACTACTTCATCTTCGATTGTTTTCCAAATATGGCCAAATTTGTCGGCATGCAAATTCTTGGATATGGGATCATGAGCATAAAGTATGATGTAGATATGGCCTTGACCTTGGTGGTTCGTCTTGAAATTTAAGAATGGTTCATACTCATTGACAACTAAGCTTAAATTCATTTAAATTTCACCAGTTACTTTTAGGTTAGAACTTTACATAATCGACCTGAGTACATTTTACACCAGGAACCAGAAAAAAGGAAAAATTACATCGAGGTCCATACATTTAGCATAAAGGACCCTAAAAGCAAAAATTTCTGGTTTGACTCCTTCTCGAGAGATCAGCTGATCTGGGCCAAACTCTTAATACTACTTGCTCTTTGATTGTATCCAAAACATGGCCAAATCTATTTCCATGCACATTCTCTGACATGGGATCATGAGCATAAAGTATGATGTTGATATGGCCTTGACGACCATGGTCGTTCGGCTTGAAATCCAAGAATGTTCATACTCGTTGACAAGTAAGCTTAAAATAATCCTATAAATTTCACCACTTACACTTTTACTCCTAAAAGGGGGTAAATTACATCTAGGTCCATACATTTAGCACAAAGGACCCTAAAATCAAGCAAGGAAAACAGTTGGGTCCGGCTCCTTCTCACGAGAGTAGCTGATCGCGCCATAGTCTTCATACTACTTCCTCTTCGATTTTTTTTCAAAATATGGCCAAATCTATCGCCATGCAAATTATTTGATATGGGATCATCAGCATAAAGTCTGATGTAGAGATATGGCCTTGACCTTGTGGTCATTCGGCTTGAAATCTAAGAAAGTTCATACTCGTTGACAACTAAGCTTAAATTCATTAAAATTTCACCACTTACTTTTAGGTTAGCATTTTACACGGCTGGTGGGAGCATATTTTACATCAATGACCTAAAAAAGGGGGAAATTACATCGATGTCCATACAATTAGCACAAAGGACCCTAAAAGGAAAACCCTTTGTTGCATTGGTTTGGCTCCTTCTCGAGAGATTATTAGCTGATCTGAGCCAAACTCTTCATACTACTTCCTCTTTGATTGTTTTCAAAATAATATGGACAAATCTGTTGCCATGCAAATTCTCTGATATGGGGTTATCAGCATAAATTATGATGTTGATATGGCATTGACCTTGGTCGTTCGTCTTGAAATCCAAGAATTGTTCGTACTTGTCGACAACTATGCTTAAATTCATTTCAATTTCACCACTTACTTTTAGGTTAGAATTTTACACGGGTGGTGGGAGTACATTTTACATCAAGTACCTAAAAAAGGGAAAATTACATTGTGGTCCATATATTTAGCACAAATGACCCTAAAATTGAGCAAAGAAAATAGTCGGGTTCGTTCGGCTCCTTCTCGAGAGAGTAGCTGATTGAGCCATACGTTTCATACTACCTCCTCTTCGACTGTTTTACAAATATAGCCAAATTTGTCGCCATGCAGATTCTTGGATATGGGATCATTAGCATAAAGTATGATGTAGAGATATGGGCTTGACCATGTGGTCGTTCGGCTTGAAATCCAAGAAAGTTCCTACTTGTTCATAGCTAAGCTTAAATTCGTTTAAATTTCACCACTTACTTTTAGGTTAGCATTTTACACGGTCGTGGTGGGAGCATATTTTACATCAAATACCTAAAAAGGGAAATTTACATTGGGGTCCATACATTTAGCCCAAAGGACTATAAAAGGAAAACTTTCTGGTTCGGCTCCTTCTCTAGACACTAGCTGATCTGAGCCAAACTCTACATACTACTTCCTCTTCAACTGTTTTCAAAATATATGGCCATCAACATAAAGTTTGGGGCCATCAACATAAAGTATGATGTTGATATGGCCTTGACCTTGGTCGTTTGGCTTGAAATCCAAGAATGTTCATACCCGTTGAGAAGTAAGCTTAAATTTGTTTAAATTTCACCACTTACACTTATTGGTTAGAATTTTACACGGATGGTGGGACTACATTTTAGATCAAGGACCTAAAAAAGGGAAAACTACATCGAGGTCCATACATTTAGCACAAAGGACCCTAAAACGAAACAAGGAATTGAAAATAGTCGGGTACAACTCCTCAAGAGAGCAGCTGATCGAGCCATACTCTTCATACGGCTTCCTCTTTGGCAATTTTGGATGCACATTAGGTTTGGTCAAAGTAAATCTTTATAAAGTTCAACCAACTATATGTAAAAACATACTGACTTTTCTAATGACAAATGCATATACTATGAAAATATAGTAGTCCATAAAGGCTATCCACAAGACAAAAAGTAGTCCATAAGGCTATCCATATACATAGTGGAGGTTCACTTTAGGCGAATTTCCTTTAGGGTGACCTACAAGCTTGTGGGTTGTCCATAAGCAATAAACAACTATTTTACTCTCTCTTCTCTCTCTCTTGCTTGTGTGTACTTTTAATAGATAAGTGGGTCCCAACTTATGATGAACTTGACCTCATAGATTGTAGCTATTTCCATTAGCTATGTGGGTCCCATCTTATGGCAAAAGTTCACCTTATACATAGGTGACAAGGAATTAAAACCAAACAAGGAATTAAAAACAGTCAGGTATGGCTCCTCGAGAGAGCACTTGATCAAAAAAATCTTCTTACTTGCTTTTCACAAAATAAATACCTGTTACTTGGAAAAATGAAATTGATTATTTTTTGTTTTTAATATCTTCGATTGTTTTCAAAAGATGGCCAAATTTGTCGGCATGCAAATTCTTGGATATGGGATCATAAGCATAAAGTACATTCTACATAAAGGACCTAAAAAAGGGAAAACTACATCGAGGTTCATACATTTAGCACAAAGGACCGTAAAATTGAGCAAAGAAAACAGTCGGGTTCGGCTCCTTCTCGAGAGAGCAGCTGGTCGAGCCATAATCTTTATACTACTTCCTCTTCGATTGTTTTCAAAATATGGCCAAATTTGTCGCCATGCTAATTCTTGAATATGGGATCATCAACATAAAGTATGATGTAGAGATATGGCCTTGACCTCGTGGTCGTTCGGCTTGAAAATCAACTATGCTTCAATTCGTTGAAATTTCATCACTTACTTTTAGGTTAGAATTTTACACGGTCGGTGGGAGTACATTCTACATCAAAGACCTAAAAAGGGGGAAATTACATCGAGGTCCATACATTTAGCACAAAGGACCCTAAATTTGAGCAAAGAAAACAATCGGGTTCGGCTCCTTCTCAAGGGAGCAGTTGATCGAGCCATACTCTTCATACTACTTTCTCTTCGATTGTGTTCACAATATGGCCAAATCTATCGCCATGCAATATCTTGGATACTCGATCATCAGAATAAAGTATGATGTAGAGATATAGCCTCGACCTTTGTAATGCCCTAGTTTTAGATAATCTTATATTAGGGTTGTTTGTGCATTCATGAGCATCATCCCTTAAAATGCATGCAAAATAAATAAAGCAAAACCCTAAAACCCTAATCTTCCCCTCTCTTTGAAAATCCTTCCAAATGGTTTTGAAGATTTTTGGAAAGTGCCAAAGAGGTCCCCACAATATTTTACTAGTTTTATAAAAGTTCTAGTATTTTTGAAATCCGCAAAACAGTTTTGTATTTGAAAATACAAAAAGAAAACAGGAAATAGAAAAGGGAAAAAAATTGCAAATAAAAACTACAGCAGTTCGTAGCCCAGCCGATCCATCTTTTCTCCCTCCCTCTTTCCGCCGCTCGTGAGCAGCAGCTCGCGGCCCACCTGGCCCATCCACGGCCACTTCTGGCCTGTACCCCTTTGCCCCACTTTTCTATCGTCCTCCTCGCGACCAACGGAGCCGAAGCTCCTGTGTGTCCTCGTCACTGCCGTCCGACCGTGCAATGATCCCCGCCATGCGGTAAGATAATCGCCGCCGGCCCGGCCGTCTATAAGTCTCAATCACCGCCATGGACAAGCCCTGTTTCACCACTCCTCCTCTCTTCCTCATCCCTGCCCATGACCGAACCCTAGCTTCACGGTCGCCGTGTCGTGCCGCCGTCTCTAGCCTCCCCTCGTCCAGATGAGAGCGCCACCATAACCTCCTCGTCCTCCTTGTTATTTTGCCCCAACTCGCGCACGCCGGAGATGCTTCAATCACTCAAATCGAACCCTCCATCCTGAGTTCCGGCCGCCGCCTCCACCATCGATTCCGACCGCCGTTCGCCTCGATGACCCCTCCAACGCGCTCATGGTGAGATTGTCGTCCTCCTACACCTTCCCTCCTTCTCCCTCGCGTGCCGTAGTGCTGCCTCCACCAACGTCTGCAAGTCTAGCCGCCGCTCGTCACCGGGGAGCTCACTCCGGTGACCAAATCTGGGCAGCGCCGCCAGTTCCTTGCTCGCCTTGCTCGGCTGCATCGAACACGCCTACCCGCGTAGCCCAGCAAGGCGAGCCCGCGTGGTGCCTACATGTCAAACCGACGTGGCATGGGCCCCTTTCGTCAGTGACTGCGGCTAGACACAGCCGCAGTGTAGAAATGATTAGGGTTAGGGTACGCTAACGTAGAGGGGACGTCATAATAGGTTTAAATTGCTTAATAATTTCAGAAATTGGTTTAAATCTTATAAATTCAATAACTAATTATTTATAAGTCAGAAAAATACAAATAATATATCAAAATGTCTAGAAAATTGAGATCTATCTGTTTAAGCTATAATCATGCATTGTTAAACAACTTAAATGACAAGTTTAATTAGAGAACTAAATCAACCCCTCACAGGTGCTCCGGGGTTCCCCTGTCCTAGGGTTTGTACCCTTTGGACCCTGTTTAAAATGATCAAGCATGCCATAGGGTTTCATTTCAATAGAATTTAACTTGTCACATCATCATCCTTTCTTGAGCATTGCATCGATGTCATGTGTTGATTGTTTTTTCCCCTTTCTTTCCGGTGTTTTCTTCTTCCCGGTAGAATATGATATCGAGATCGAGATCAAAGACCGAGATCAACACCATCGAAGATCGACGAACAATACTTGACCAACTATAACCAAGTCAAGTACAAGATATCCGAAGATCTATATCTAGGTATCAACAAAAAAGGCAAGCATAGCCCCACCATTATACAATCGTAGGGTTTCAAAAGCATTTCATTCTTGCCACGATGCATACGATTCTAATGTGGTCTTTTATCGATAGGTAAAGTATCCTATCTGTTGGATTACTCCCTTGAGATTATATTACCTGATCCACTGCTCCTAGCATAACTAGGTTTGGCTTGTGTGCAATGCTAGAGCTATTATCTGCGTCTTGCTTAGTCATGCTTAGCAGTTAGTGCTGGTTCATCTAGAAGATGTACCAAATACAAAGAATCTAGTACGACAGGAGAACAAGGTATACTGATGAGGTAAGATCAGTGGTAAAGGTTAAACATGTTAAGGCTTGTATGGGAGGCCACAGTAGGATGTGGTTTTCGTAGTCCCATGATCGCCACTACTAGGACCTGAGTTCTTGCCTTTGGAACCGAGATGAGCGTACAGCCACACGAGGCCTGGAAAACCTCACGAGTAACTAACTTTCCTAGTAGATGTCATGAGTCACATAGTTCGGTGTTCCATTCGACATATGCATAGAAAATGTTTTGAAAGATTTGGCGGGTGAAGGTGCATCATAACAGGTAAGTAAGCGTGGCCGGGGTTACTTGGGGTAGATGGCGCCCCTGGTAAACCAACCCCGACTCACATCTATAGGGACCGGCTTCGGGATTTGACCCGTTATGGCGGAACCATCCTTAGGGCGTGACTCATGGTCTCGGCAAAAGCAAGGTAAAGGTCGTGTCCAACCACCCTCTGCTGGCCTTCCAAGGAAGAGGGCTAATCATTGTGGCATTAAGAGTCGGTTGGTACGTGTGGGTAAAGTTGTACACCCCTGCAGGGTTAAATCTTTTCAAAAATCCATGTTCACGGTTATGAAAGCTTGGTGACCGAATTCTAAGATCATAGAGAACATGAACTTAACGTAAAACTTGAAAGTTTCAATGTGTGCTAAAGGATGCTTCCTCATGGTTACGAGGGGGTGATCCTAGTTGTGAGATGATGATTACTTTGGTGGATATCAAGATGATGATCAATTCTTCAGAGATGTCGCTCTCTTATCCCCTTTAAAATATTCAGTAATATTTTGGTTCTTCGCTCAATTATGAGCTTGCTGTAATAATTTTTGTGTCGCAGGGTTACTGTTGTGTTACTGAATTCTCACTGGATATCCTCGAGCTCTAGGTTAAGCTTATGTCAGGCTAAGGTCTGAGGTTTGCATAGCCCTGATCCCGGGGTGTTACAGTTTTTGGTATCAGAGCAGTACCGACCGTAGAAAAACCTTGCTATTGGTCGAAGTTGAGTTTAGTGCTTGTGAAAACTATTTTAAAGCTGAAAATTATTTGCGAAAACTCTAGTATGCTTCTTTTTCTCCTTATTTGTTATCGTTATAACTCTGGGTCATCTTATCTAGTGTTGATTTTGAAAAGTTTTGATATCCTTTCTAGTATTTCAAAGCTTAGGTGCCCTCTGGGTAGGTCCTTTCTCAACCAGTTGACCTAGTGTTGAGTTCTCTAGAGTTGTGTGTGTTGTGACTTCCTTGTTTCCCCTTGCTCTGTTTCAATTGAGAGATTCCTTCTATCGTGATCTCTTTGTCTTATGGGCCCATAATATTCTATTGTAGGATCCATGGTATTTTGTTCTAGGCTTCGAGGTTTCCTTTCGCCTCGTGTGCCTCCCTTTTGTTGGTTTGGGTACTTCAGAAGTTCTTTCTTATCTTGGAAGCTACCTCGTGATTACTATCTTGCAGTGTACGCTGTATTACTCAAGTAGTAGTTACTCTTCTCTCGGATTTTAACCCTTGGACTTGAACCAAAGATCCCGGATTGTGCTGGATTCTGGTGTTGAGAATCTTGTACATGAAGCTGATATTTAACGCAAGGTCCATTCTGTTGACCCTATCGTAATGTTCACACCTCACCTCAGGATGGTTAGTACTACAATCCTGGCCTTCGAGCTTGTGGTTATTGTCATGATTGAATTGTGACAATTAAGGACTTCCCTACCACTAGCTATGGTAGATGTTCTTTAATGGAACCAAATAGATCACAACAAGAGTACTCCTCGTGAGTCTCGTATCAATACTCGTGACTTTGCCAAACCCTCCCTTCTACGCATTGGTTTTCGGAAGATTGATAATCTATGCATCCACATCTCGGGATTCCCTCCAGAGCATGTTCCTTTTCCCCTTGTTGTTTCCAACCTTTGTCTACTAGTTGGTAGTCAATTAGTAAAGTGCATTGGTGTCCTCCGATGCAAGATACTCTTGTGGTGCATCAAGACAAACCATTTCAGGATGTCAGGAGAAATAAACTCCAGTACCTCGTCATATCTAGGACCATGTCAAAGTGTTGAAATCTGCAGATAAAGAGGCATTGATTAGTTTCTATCTGTTCTACCTTAAGGTATCACACTCTTCTATACTAAGAGGTCTTGCTAAGTTTCATGACCCCTTAATGAAGTGATGCTCTTACACATATTTACCCACCCTTCCTCCGAGCTTTCGCGCTCGAAAATGATGCGCGTGCGTACTAATGTGGCCATCTGAGATTCTTAGCAATCATTATTGCTCCGAACTCCAAGGACAGTTGTGTCATTCCTAGCATGATTGGTAAATCCTAACACCAAGCGAAGGATGATTGTGCTACCAAGTCCTCTATTCTAGTACACTCTCGTCAGTCAAAGAGTTAGGCTTGTGCCGAAGCTTTGAGACTATGTCTCCTTGCCTTACCAAGCAAGTTTTCTCTCGAACTAAGTGACATAACGGTGGTCCGTGATATTCTAGATGTCTACTAGAAGTATTTCCATGTTGCCACATGACTATGTTGTGAAGTTCTTGAGCAAATAAGTTCTCTGAACTGCTCCTTTCTCCAAGGATCCGTACTAGATGCCCCTGAACTAGTTGGTTGAGCTTAAACAACAACTTGGAGAGTTGTAAGACAAAAGTTCTATCCGACTTAGTTCCTTCTTAAAGGAATGTTTAGTGTTGTTCGTGCTGAAGAAAGATAGTGTTTCCTTCATGGAAATGTTATCGTCCCCACCTTTGATTTGATTTAGGTTATCGTCAAATCAAACTCAGTTCCAAGGACTATCTTGATGATGCTGCTCCTTATGATGTTTCACTTGAGTACATCTTCATGTTCTTTGGTCTAACCAATACGTATGCCTTGTTTATGCAACATATGAGTTCATCTCCCTGGAGTATTTCGATAAGTTTCTTGTTGATCCCATCGATGACATCCTTATCTTCTCCAAGCAAGGCTAGATTCATATGGAATATTTGCCATTAATGTTGGAAAACTTTCGAGAACCTCCTTCGTGTTAACTCGAAGTATGTGTTCTGGATGTTAGAAGTGTCTTTCTTCGATTCACTTACAATTTTTGAAAGATGTCATCGTGGATTCGAGTAAAGTTAACTTCGTATCTTAAGGACATAGTCGTATTTCGTTGCAAGTGCTTCATGTATAAACAATTGTCATTTGACAAGTTGTTAATACATGGGTCTAGCAATCTAGCTCAGTCTATTGGAGATTGACACGGAAGTCCATGTCTTGAGAATCCAGTAACTTTATCCTTGTGATAAATGTTGCAAGCTTTCTATTCGGACGTGCTAAATCCGAAGTATCATCCCACCTAACCAGAGCTGAATCTCAAGCAGCTATGATGGTTGGTGTTCCTCAAGGAATTGACATAGGTTTCTTTGGAATCCGGCAAGATTGTTGCAATGGTTGGCACAATTAGCCGGAAGGCCTATTGTCATACCTCTTGAATCAGCAAATAACAACCACTCTTCATGAGGCTTCTTCTATGATTAATTATAGGAGTTGAGCTTATGGTTTCCTTTGTCTCCGAAGTCCGACCTTTACTTGATGTCTGTTTTCTCAAACATTAAGGAGAACATTTAAAGTAGTGTTGCTAAATGTCTCTCGGTCGATCCTCCAGACCCTCTTATGTTGGCAAGTGTTTGTTATGCCAGGTAATTGAAGTCTGAGAATGAAGTTTCCTTTCTCCTCGTGTCATCAGGAATCTTCTTACCTATTCATCTGGTGGTGCAAAGTGATATCACGATCTTTGGCAAAGATTTTGATAATCCTGTATGAATAAAGAGTTTCCTTCGTATCTCAAGCAAAGTGATATCACTATGAGTTTGGTACTCACTGGTTTCTCTTGTTAAATGTTCCTCGAGACTCTTACGAGTCCTCTCCACAAAACAACCTTTCGTTCTTGACCTTATGTTGAACGAATAGTGATCCTTCTATATCAAAAGTAGATCAACATCTTGGTTATCCGTATCTTTGTATCCCTGAATGCTCTACTTAAGCCATTTAGTAGAGGTTCATTTCTCGAAGTCTATGGACATGTTCTTCCTGTTGTAACCTTTCCTTTCAGAAGCTTAAACTTTTTTGAAACTCCATGGTCTCAATCCTTATGAAGACCAAATATCTATCACCTTGGAACCATCTCCTCTTGTTCCTCCGTTACCTTGATGTGCTTCATGTTTGTCAACTCAGAGTTGTTTTGAACACTCCTTTCATGAGTTGACCATGAGATACTTTGTGTGTTGTTTAGTGTGTTTCCCTCTTATCTTTAGAGTGACCCTGTTTCTTTCTCCCTCTGTCTCTCCTCCTACCTTTGGAATCTCGGGTCGAGATTCTCATAAGGGGGATAGAGCTGTAATGCCCCAGTTTTAGCTAATCTTATATTAGGGTTGTTTGTGCATTCATGAGCATCATCCCTTAAAGTGCATGAAAAATAAATAAAGTAAAACCCTAAAACCCTAATCTTCCCCTCTCTTTGAAAATCCTTCCAAATGGTTTTGAAGATTTTTGGAAAGTGCCAAAATTATGGATCCCAAATGGACTAAGAGGGCCCCACGATATTTTACTAGTTTTATAAAAGTTCTTGTATTTTTGAAATCCCCAAAACAGTTTTCTATTTGAAAATACAAAAAGAAAACAGGAAATAGAAAAGGGAAAATGTTTTTGCAAATAAAAACTACAGCAGATCGAAGCCTAGCCGGTCCATGTTTTCTCCCTCCCTCTATTAGCCGCTCACGAGCAGCAGCTCGCGGCCCACCTGGCCCATCCGCGACCACTTCTGGCCCGTAACCCTTCGCCCCTCTTTTCCGTCGTCTTCCTCGCTACCGACGGAGCCGAAGCTCCTGCATGTCGTCGTCGCTGCCATCCGACCGCGCCACGATCCCCACCATGCGTCAAGATAAACGCCACCGCCCCGCCCGTCTATAAGTCTCGATCACCACCGTGGACAAGACCTATTTCACCACTCCTCCTCTCTTCCTCATCCCCGCCCATGACCGAACGCTAGCTTCACGGCCGCTGTGTCGTGCCGCCATATCTGGCCTCCCCTCGTCCAGCTGAGAGCGCCACCGTAACCACCTCGTCCTCCTCGATCTTTTGCCCCAACTCGCGCATGCCGGAGATGCTTCAATCGCTCAAATCGAACCCTCCGTCACGAGCTCCGGCCGCCGCCTCCACCATCGATTCCGACCGCAGTTCGCTTCGATGACCCCTCCAACACGCTCATGGTGAGATTTTTGTCCTCCTGCACCTTCCCTCCTTCTCCCTTGCATGTCGTAGTGCCGCCTCCACCAGCGTCTGTAAGTCCCGCTGCCGCTCGTCACCGGGGAGCTCGCTCCGGTGACCAAATCCGGGCAGCACCACCAGTTCCTTGCTCGCCTTGCTCGGCTACATCGTACGCGCCTACCCGCGTAGTCTAGCAAGCCCCTTGTCGCTGCCAGTCACCGTCGCCGACGCGTTTTTTGGCGAGCCCGCGTGGCGCCTATGTGTCAAACCGACGAGGCATGGGCCCCTTTCGTTAGTGACTGCGGCTAGAGGCAGCCGCGGTGTAGAAATGATTAGGGTTTGGGTACGCTGATGTAGAGGTGACGTCATAACAGGTTTAAATTGTTTAATAATTTCAGAAATTGGTTTAAATCTTATAAATTCAATAACTGATTATTTATAAGTCAGAAAAATACAAATAATATATCAAAATGTCTAGAAAATTGATATCTATCTGTTTAAGCTAGAATCATGCATTATTAAGCAACTTAAATGACAAGTTTAATTAGAGAACTAAATTAACCCCTCACAGGTGCTCCGGGGTTCCCCTGTCCTAGGGTTTGGACCCTCCTTAAAATGATCAAGCATGCCTTAGGGTTTAATTTCAATATAATTTAACTTGTCACATCATCATCCTTTATTGAGCATTGCATCGATGCCATGTGTTGATTGTTGTTTCCCCTTTCTTTCCAGTGTTTGCTTCTTCCCGGTAGAATACGATATCGAGATCGAGATCAAAGACCGAGATCAACACCATCGAAGATCGATGAACAATACTTGACCAACTATAACCAAGTCAAGTACAAAATATCCGAAGATCTATATCTGATTATCAATAAACAAGGCAAGCATAGCCCCACCATTATACAATCCTAGGGTTTCAAAAGCATTTCATTCTTGCCATGATGCATATGATTCTACTGTGGTATTTTATCGATAGATAAAGTATCCTATCTGTTGCATTACTCCCTTGAGCTTATATTACCTGATCCACTGCTCCTAGCATAACTAGGTTTGGCTTGTGTGCAATGCTAGAGCTATTATCTGCGTCTTGCTTAGTCATGCTTAGCAGTTAGTGCTGGTTCATCTAGAAGATGTACCAAATACAAAGAATCTTGTATGACAGGAGAACGAGGTATATTGATGAGGTAAGATAAGTGGTAAAGGTTAAACATGCTAAGGCTTGTATGGGAGGCCATAGTAGGATATGGTTTTTGTAGTCCCATGCTCACCACTACTAGGACCTGAGTTCTTGCCTTTGGAACCGAGACGAGCGTACAGCCACACGGGGCCTGGAAAACCTCACGAGTAACTAACTTGCCTAGTAGATTCCATGAGTCAAATAGTTCGGCGTTCCATTTGACATATGCATAGAAAATATTTTGAAAGATTTGGCGGGTGAAGGTGCATCATAACAGGTAGGTAAGCATGGTCGGGGTTGCTTGGGGTAGATGGCGCCCCTGGTAAACCAACCTCGACTCATATCTCTAGGGACCGGCTTCGGGATTTGACCCGTTACGGCGGAACCATACTTAGGGCGTGACTCATGGTCTCGGCGAAAGCAAGGTAAAGGTCATGTCCAACCATCCTCTGCCGGCCTTCCAAGGAAGAGGGCTAATCATTGTGGCATTAAGAGTCGGTTGGTACGTGTGGGTAAAGTTGTACACCCCTGCAGGGTTAAATCTTTTCAAAAAGCCATGTTCACGGTTATGAAAGCTTGGTGACCGAATTCTAAGATCATAGAGAACATGAACCTAACGTAAAACTTGAATTTTTCAATGTGTGCTAAAGGATGCTTCCTCATGGGTACGAGGGGGTGATCCTAGTTGTGAGATGAGGATTACTTTGGTGGATATCAATATGATGATCAATTCTTCGGAGATGTCGCTCTCTTATCCCCTTTAAAATATTCTGACTAGACGAGCTTCTTCTCTCTCTTGTTTTAAAAACAAAGATGGCTTTATGCAAAATAACCCCACCAGCCATAAGTCTTGCGGAGTACACCCTGTACTCACCCTTGCTTTGTTGATACTTTCAGAGTAAGTCTTACCATGAAGACAAGTTTGGTACGACATCAACACCGATGAGTAGCTTGGGGTTCCCGGCCGGCAGCCTGGAATCTATGGGCTGGGACGTCATCGTTATGCTTTAGGCCTCTTAGGCCATTTGTTAAGTTTGCTATACTTAACAGCATAATTTGCCTTCTGTTGTTTGAAGTTTGTGGTCAGTGACCTCTGCTTGTAATATGTTGGTTCTTCACTCAGTTATGAGCTTGGTGTAATAATTTTTGTGTTGTAGGGTTACTATTGTGTTACCGAATTCTCACTGGATATCCTCGAGCTCTAGGTTAAGCTTATGTCAGGATAAGATCGGAGGTTTGCATAAACCTGATCCCGGGGGTGTTACAACCTTGTGGTCGTTCGGCTTGAAATCAAACAATGTTCATACTCGTTGACAACAATAAGATGAAATTCGTTTAAATTTCACCACTTACTTTTAGGTTAGAATTTTACACGGTCGATGGGAGTAAATTTTACAACAACGACCTAAAAAGGGGGAAATTACATCGAGGTCCATAAATTTAGCACAAAGGACCCTGATATTAAGCAAGCAAAACAGTAGGGTTCGGTTCCTTCTCGAGAGAGTAGCTGATCGAGCCACACTCTTCATACTACTTCATCTTCGATTGTTTTCAAAATATGGCCAAATTTGTGGATATGCAAATTCTTGAATATGGGATCATCAGCATAAAGTATGATGTAGATATGGACTTGACCTTGGTCGTTCGTCTTGAAATACAAGAATGGTTCATACCCGTTGATAACTAAGCTTAGATTCGTTTAAATTTCACCACTTACTTTTAGGTTAGAACTTTACACGGTCAATCGGAATACATTTTACATCAGGGACGTCAAAAAAGCAAAAATTACGTCGAGGTCCATACATTTAGCATAAAGGACCCTAAAAGGAAAAATTTCTGGTTCGGCTCCTTCTCGAGAGATCAGCTGATCTGAGCCAAACTCTTGATACTATTTCCTCTTCGATTGTTTTCAAAATATGGCCAAATTTGTTGCCATGCGTATTCTCTCATATTGGATCATCAACATAATGTATGATTGTTGATATATATGGCCTTGGACTTGGTCGTTCGGCTTGAAATCCAATAATGGTCATACTCATTGACCGATAAGCTAAAAAATCATCGAAATTTCACCACCTACACTTTAGACCTAAAAAGGGGAAAATTACATCGAGGTCCACACATTTAGCACAAAGGACCCTAAAATTCAGCAAGGAAAACAGTCGGGTCTGGCTCCTTCTCACGAGAGTAGATGATTGAGCCATACTCTTCAGACTACTTCATCTTCGATTGTTTTCCAAATATCGCCAAATTTATCTGCATGCAAATTCTTGGATATGGGATCATGAGCATAAAGTATGATGTAGATATGGCCTTGGTGGTTCGTCTTGAAATTGAAGAATGGTTCATACTCGTTGATAACTAAGCTTAAATTCGTTTAAATTTCACCACTTACTTTTAGGTTAGAACTGTACATGGTCAATCGGAGTACATTTTACATCAGGAACCTCAAAAAAGCAAAAATTACATCGAGGTCCATACATCTAGCATAAAGGACCATAAAATAAAAAAATCTAGTTCGACTCCTTCTCGAGAGATCAGCTGATCTGAGCCAAACTCTTAATACTACTTGCTCCTCGATTGTTTCCAAAACATGGCCAAATCTGTTGCCATGCACATTCTCTAACATGGGATCATGAGCGTAAAGTATGATGTTGATATGGCCTTTACGACCATGGTCGTTCGGCTTGAAATCCAAGAATGTTCATACTCGTTGACAAGTAAGCTTAAAATAATCCTATAAATTTCACCACTTACACTTTTAGACCTAAAAGGGGTAAATTACATCAAGGTCCATACGTTTAGCACAAAGGACCCTAAAATGAAGCAAGGAAAACAGTCGGGCCCGGCTCCTTCTCGCGAGAGTAGCTGATCAAGCCATACTCTTCATGCTACTTCCGCTTCGGGTTTTTTTCAAAATATGGCCAAATCTGTTGCCATGCAAATTCTTTGATATGGGATCATCAGCATAAAGTATGATGTAGAGATATGGACTTGACCTTGTGGTCGTTCGGCTTGAAATCTAAGAAAGTTCATACTCGTTGACAACTAAGCCTAAATTCATTAAAATTTCACCACTTATTTTTAGGTTAGCATTTTACACGGCCGGTGGGAGCATATTTTACATCAAGGACCTAAAAAGGGGAAAATTACATCGATGTCCATACAATTAGCACAAAGGATCCTAAAAGGAAAACCTTTTGTTGCATTGGTTTGGCTCCTTCTCGAGAGATTATTAGCTGATCTGAGCCAAACTCTTCATACTACTTCCTCTTTGATTGTTTTCAAAATAATATGGACAAATATGTTACCATGCAAATTCTCTGATATGGGGTTATCATCATAAAGTATGATGTTGATATGGCATTGACCTTGGTCGTTCGTCTTGAAATCCAATAATTTTTCATACTATTCGACAACTATGCTTAAATTCGTTTCAATTTCACCACTTACTTTTAGGTTAGAATTTTACATGGGCGGTGGTAGTACATTTTACATCAAGTACGTAAAAAAGGGAAAATTACATTGAGGTCCATACATTTAGCACAAATGACCCTAAAATTGAGCAAAGATAATAGTCGGGTTCATTCGGCTCCTTCTCGAGAGAGCAGCTGATCGAGCCATACGTTTCATACTACCTCCTCTTCGACTGTTTTACAAATATGGCCAAATTTGTCACCATGCAAATTCTTGTATATGGGATCATCAGCATAAAGTATGATGTAGAGATATGGCCTTGACCATGTGGTCATTTGGCTTGAAATCCAAGAAATTCCTACTAGTTGACAGCTAAGCTTAAATTCGTTTAAATTTCACCACTTACTTTTAGGTTAGCATTTTACACGGTCACGATGGGAGCATATTTTACATCAAAGACCTACAAAGGGAAATTTACATTGGGGTCCATACATTTATCCCAAAGGACCGTAAAAGGAAAACTTTCTGGTTCGGCTCCTTCTCAAGACATCAGGTGATCTGAGCCAAACTCTTCATACTACTTCCTCTTCAATTGTTTTCAAAATATATGGCCCAATCTGTTGCCATGAAAATTCTCTCGTATGGGGCCATCAACATAAAGTATGATGTTGATATGGCCTTGACCTTGGTCGTTTGGCTTGAAATCCAAGAATGTTCATACCCGTTGATAAGTAAGCTTAAATGTGTTTAAATTTCACCACTTACACTTATTGGTTAGAATTTTACACGGATGGTGGGACTACATTTTAGATCAAGGACCTAAAAAAGGGAAAACTACATCGAGGTCCATACATTTAGCACAAAGGACCCTAAAACCAAACAAGGAATTGAAAATAGTCGGGTATAACTCCACGAGAGAGCAGCTGATCGAGCCATACTCTTCATAGTGCTTCCTCTTTCCCAATTTTGGACGCATATTAGGTTTAGTCAAAGTCAATCTTTATAAAGTTCGACCAACTATATGTAAAAACATACTGACTGTTCTAATGACAAATGCTTATAATATGAAAATATAGTAGTCCATAAAGGCTATCCACAAGACAAAAAGTAGCCCATAAGGCTATCCATATACATAGTGGAGGTTCACTTTAGGGGAATTTATTTAAGGGTGACCTACAAGCTTGTGGGTTGTCCATAAGCAATAAACAACTATTTTACTCTGTCCTCTCTCTCTTGCTTGTGTGTACTTTTAATAGAAAAGTGGGTCCCAACTTATGGTGAACTTGACCTCATACATTGTAGCTATTTCCATAAGCTATGTGGGTCCCATCATATGGCAAAAGTTCACCTTATACATAGGTCACATTGAGTTGATGTCGTACATTTAGTCAAAGTTTATTAAATTTGACTCTGACTAGAAGTAATACGCGTCCTAATTTGGGAAGGAGGGACTACTACTTGCTTCACGGAAGAAAAAAAAGGAGCGCTCCTCACTTTCGAACAATCTTGCTGCGGGTGTGCTTGGTGCTTCCTCTTCCTAGGGTACGGAGGTGGAGTACTGCAAATTAGGTAGGCTGGTCAGATCATAATGGTGAGCATCCAATGCGATGGGATGTTTTTGTTTCTTTTGTTGGCCAGATCAACCAATCCCTTGTCCAGCACTTAAGTAGTACTCGCACTTGTATTAGTAGTACTGCGAATGGCGATCTTTTGAATATCCTGCCCCCGGATGTTTGTGAAGGAAGTGAAAATTTTGAAACCGGGAAAGTTTGAATTGCTACTCTATTGTACTACTACTATAGTAGTAATACTTTTTGCCGCCAAGGACCAAAATGGTTCCCACCAGCGCAGCTGACGAACATGCCAGACAAAGACATGAAGCCACTGACAAAGAAATGGAGCCACTAATGGCAGGTTGTCGGTCGACGCGTGTGCGCATCACCACTTTGTGGACGAGGGAGAGATCAACCAACCGGGGTGTAGGGGTGGTGATGGGGGAGTGAAGGAGAGAGAAAACACATTTTGTTTTGCATGCATATATATTGTGGTCCTGAAATTTACTCTACCCACTGTACCATGTACCTCGTGTCAGGAACCCATCCTAGCTTTGCTCTGACATCGCACTGCATTCAAATCCTCCTCTTCGTAGCTCTCTCGCTGCCTCCTCTATGCTCATATAGTCTCTTATCGCTCTTTATTTTTTAATAGAAAAAAGGAAATAAATTCTTCTTACTTGCTTTTCAGAAAATAAATTCCTATCACTTGGAAAAATGAAATTGATTATTTTTTGTTTTTAATATCTTCGATTGTTTTCAAAAGATGTCCAAATTTGTCGGCATGCAAATTCTTGGATATGGGATCATAAGCATAAAGTACATTCTACATAAAGGTCCTAAAAAAGGGAAAATTACATCAAGGTCCATACATTTAGCTCAAAGGACCCTAAAATAGAGCAAAGAA
This sequence comes from Avena insularis, assembly GCA_023614405.1. Classification (NCBI taxonomy): domain Eukaryota; kingdom Viridiplantae; phylum Streptophyta; class Magnoliopsida; order Poales; family Poaceae; genus Avena; species Avena insularis. The sequence goes on from CM042692.1 coordinate 231,567,335, forward strand.
AATAGTCAGGTTCGGCTCCTTCTCGAGAGAGCAGCTGATCGAGCCATACTCTTCATACTACTTCCTCTTCGATTGTTTTCAAAATATGGCCAAATATGTCGCCATGCAAATTCTTGAATATGGGATCATCAACATAAAGTATGATGTAGAGATATGGCCTTGACCTCATGGTCGTTCAGCTTGAAAATCCAAGATTTTTTCATACTTGTTGACAACTATGCTTAAATTTGTTGAAAATTCATCACTTACTTTTAGGTTAGCATTTTACACGGTTGGTGGGAGTACATTCTACATCAAAGACCTAAAAAGGGGGAAATTACATCGAGGTCCATACATTTAGCACAAAGGACCCTAAATTTGAGCAAAGAAAACAATCGGGTTCGACTCCTTCTCAAGAGAGTAGTTGATCGAGCCATACTCTTCATACTACTTTCTCTTCGATTGTTTTCACAATATGGGAAAATCTATCGCCATGCAATTTCTTGGATACTCGATCATCAGAATAAAGTATGATATAGAGATATACCCTCGACCTTGTGGTTGTTCGGCTTGAAATCAAAGAATGTTCATACTCGTTGACAACTATAAGCTGAAATTCTATTAAATTTCACCACTTACATTTAGGTTAGAATTTTACACGGTCGATGGGACTACATTTTACAACAAGGACCTAAAAAGGGGGAAAATTACATCGAGGTCCATACATTTAGCACAAAGGACCATAATATTAAGCAAGCAAAACAGTAGGGTTCGGTTCCTTCTCGAGAGAGTAGCTAATCGAGCCACACTTTTCATACTACTTCATCTTCGATTGTTTTCAAAATATGGCCAAATTTGTCGATATGTAAATTCTTGAATATGGACTCATTAGCATAAAGTATGATGTAGATATGGCCTTGACCTTGGTCATTCGTCTTGAAATACAAGAATGGTTCGTACCCATTGACAACTAAGCTTAAATTCGTTTAAATTTCACAACTTACTTTCAGGGTAGAACTTTACACGGTCAATCGGAGTACATTTTACATCAGGGACCTCAAAAAAGCAAAAATTACATCGAGGTCCATACATTTATCATAAAGGACCCTAAAAGGAAAATTTTCTGTTTTGGCTCCTTCTCGAGAGATTAGCTGATCTGAGCCAAACTCTTGATACTACTTCCTCTTCGATTGTTTTCAAAATATGGCCAAATTTGTTGCCATGCAAATTCTCTCATATGGGATCATCAACATAATGTATGATGGTTGATATATATGGCCTTGACCTTGGTCATTTGGCTTGAAATCCAATAATGGTCATACTCGTTGACTAGTAAGCTAAAAAATCGTTGAAATTTCACCATTTAGACTTTTAGGTTAGAATTTTACATGGGCATGGAAGTACATTTTATATCAAGGACCTAAAAAGGGAAAATGACATCGAGGTCCATACATTTAGCACAAAGGACCCTAAAATTAAGCAAGGAAAACAGTTAGGTTCGGCTCCTTCTTGAGAGAGTAGCGGATTGACCCATACTCTTCATACTACTTCATCTTCGATTGTTTTCAGAATATGGCACAATTTGTCGGGGTGCAACTTTTTGAATATGGGATCATTACCTTGGTCGTTCATCTTAAAATCCTAGAATGGTTCATACTCGTTGACAACTAAGCTTAAATTTGTTTAAATTTCACCACTTACTTTTAGGTTAGATTTTTACATGGTTGGTCAAAGTATATTTTACACCAGGTACGCGAAAAAAGCAATAATTACATTGAGGTCCATACATTTATCATAAAGCTCCCTAAAAGGACAAAATTTTTGGTTCGGCTCCTTCTTGAGAGATCAGCTGATCTGAGCCAAACTCTACACACTACTTCCTCTTCAATTGTTTTCAATATAGTGCAATTTGTCGCCATGTAAATTCCCTCATATGGGATCATCAACATAAAGTATGATGTTGATATGCCTTTAACCTTGGTCGTTCGACTTGAAATCCAATAATGGTCATACTCGTTGAGAAGTAAGCTAAAAATCGTCGAAATTTCACCACTTACACTTTTAGGTTAGAATTTTACACGGGTGTGGAAGTACATTTGACATTAAGGACCTAAAAAAGTGAAAATTTCACCGAGGTCCATACATTTAGCACAAAGGACCCTTATATTAAGCAAGGAAAATAGTCGGGTTTGACTCCTTCTCTAGAGAGCAGCTGATCGAGCCATACTCTTCACACTACTTCATCTTCGATTGTTTTCAAAATATGGCCAAATTTGTCGACATGCAATTTTTTGGATATGGGATCATATGCATAAAGTATGGTGTATACATGGCTTGACCTTAGCCGTTTGTCTTGAAAATCCAAGAATATGGTTCATACTCGTTGACAACTAAGCTTAAATTCGTTTAAATTTCACCACTTACTTTTAGTTTAGAATTTTACACGGTCGGTGGGAGTATATTTTACATCAAGGACCTAAAAAGGGAAAATTACATGGAGGTCCATACATTTAGCACAAAGGACCCTACAAAGAAAAACTTTTTGTTTTGTCTCCTTACCGAGAGATCTGAGCCAAACTCTTCGTACTACTTCCTCTTTGATTATTTTCAAAATATGGCCAAATCTGTTGCCATGCAGATTCTCTGATATGGGATCATCAGTATAAAGTATGATGTTTATATGGCCTTGACCTTGGTCGTTCGAGTGAAATCCAAGAATGTTCATACTCATTGACAAGTAAGCTTAAAATCATCTTAATTTCACCACTTACACTTTTAGGTTAGAATTTTACATGGTGTGTGGAAGTACATTTTACATCAAGTACCCAAAAAAGGAAAATTACATCGATGTCCATACATTTAGCACCCCCGTAAAAATAAGCAAGGAAAACAGTCGTGTATGGATCCTTCTCGAGAGAGCAGCTGATCGATCCATACTCTTCGTACTAGTTCATCTTCAATTGTTTTCAAAATACGTCCAAATCTATCGGCATGCTAATTCTTGGACATGGCATCATCACCATAAACTATGATGTTGATATGGCCTTGACCTTGGTCGTTCGGCTTGAAATCCAAGAATTTTCATACTCATTGACAACTAAGCTTAAATTAGTCAAATTTCACAACTTACATTTTTGGTTAGAATTTTACAAAGATGGTGGGGGTACACCAAGGACCTAAAAAGGTCAAATTACACTGAGGTCCATGAATTTAGCATAAAGGACCATAAAATTTAGCAAAGAAAACAGTCGGGTTCGGCTCCTTGAGAGAGCAGATGATCGGGCTCTACTCTTCATACTACTTCCTCTTCGATTTACAATTAAGATTTATTGTGGAGGGAACTGGGAGAAGAGTAGTACTATCCTGAAGGGAACTAGAGCAGAGGAACATGCGTCCGTTTTTATTTTATTCAACCTCGCCTATACGCTCTATCCCCACTTCTACACCAAGCGCTGCAGTTCTTCTCCTCCTCAATGCCGCTTTCCGATCCTGTTCACCGCATAGTATGAGAGTGTTTGTTCTTCTCCCTGTCCCGCCTGCCACCATCGATGTTCCCTCTTTTCTAGAAAACCAAATCAAGCCATTGTCCCAACTTCCATCAGCTCCCTTGCGATGGCAGGACCAAGCAAGGACAGTGATTATTCTGAGCTGTTCCAGCATGTTTTTACCGTAGGCCCGCTTTAAGAACTCATAACCAGATGCGACGTTATCACTGCCGCGAGCCTAGCCGGTTCGTCCAAACATCTTCTTGACTTGACAAAATATAGTGCAACTTTACATGCTTCTTAGCCGTTTGGCCTCCTCTGTGTTCTTCATTCTCACCTGACTAAGAAACCATGGGAATGCAATGAGTACTTCGAGGGCAAGGGCACGACATGCAAGCTGATGCTGTTGGACAGGTTCTCCTCCGATGATGTGTTCCTGAATTGTATGGGTAAGCAGTGGGTAGGTTCCAATGGAGATTGGATCACCATTGTTGGGTTCGAGTGCAAGTGGGAGCTTGTCAATGTGTACACTCATCGACGCGTTCCTCTCCCACAAGTCAATGAGTTTGTACCCACCAACGATCCGTTTATATTCATGCATAATGATCGCCCTATTCTCCTCCGGAAGATTGCTATTTGTCGAGCTCCCATAGCTATGTCTGATTATTTAGATTTCTCTCTTGTCGCTATCTTCGACTACTCAATTGCTACCCTTGATGGCGATGAGTATGCATGGACAGTTCTTGAGAACCAATTCTAGTGCTATTTCAGATACAGCGATGCACTCATCCACAAGGGTCTGGTGTTTGTAGCCACCGAGAGTGGCAATGTTTATGTTTGAAATCATCTGTATTTTGGTAAGTTTGATCCATTTCTGTTCTAATCACTAGCTTCAGTTTTAATGGATGTAAACTAGTGTTGGATGATTTGCCCGTCATTTCTTTTTGTAGGTCCTATTCTTCTCTCGTCACCACCTGTCGTGCATCTCGAGGAGGGAAACCTTGATGCCATAGATGATGACAAGCACGAACCTAGTTTATGGTTCTTAGCAATATATGCAGATGAATCTCGCCTTGTTCTTATCCATACCATGGGCGTTACTGATGAGGAGTTTTATGGCGGTACTTATTATGGTCATGGCAATCCTGTTGCTGATCATAGTGTTGATCGCTGCGGTCACACTTGTGGCACCTATGCTACTGGGTTTGGCTGTAAGGTGTACGCAAAGGACACTGCTTACTTGTATCCACGTAAGCCATTGATAGAGATTGCTAACCTGGGAGCATATTCCCTTTTCCTTGGATTGAACTATCTGATTAATATTGCGGTAGGCGGTGGAGATGTTGCCCCAGGATATCTGATGAGAAGCAACTGTCTCTACACCTCCCACCATGCAATATGACTTGGATATACGTTGTTTCCTGAAATATGCTGCTTCAGTCTAAATACCAAAGAAGCAGCTATTGGTTTCTCAACCAACATTGCATGGAAATCTCCGGAGACTCCATTATGGTTCATCCCGAGCATCGCCAATGCCCGCGATTGGAACCAAACTACCATAAGTAATTGTAATACTATGTAATAGGATATCTCAGTTTAGATCAAGTGCAGTAGATGGTCTTACTTTTCTTTTGTAACTTAGCCTTGTCATAAACTCATAATCTAGACAAGGCTTTGGGCATTTTGAGTTTCCTATGGAGGTCACACACAGGCATTAATGCGAGAAGGAGGCATGCGAACAAAAGCAGACTTGATCGTCAGTTTTGTTTCTTCCAATGATGAGTGTTCGGAGAAAAGGGCAAACTGAATCTGTCACTTTCAAATGGTGCTGAATATGTCCAAGTGACGCTGAATGTGAACTGTGAATCTGTCATTTTTTCTTTCTTATTATGTGTTGTTGCATCTTTCAAATGCTACTGAAACTATCAAAAGTTTTGTTCGGTACTTGTTCAGATCGACCGGTCGAGTGCAGAATATGGTCTCGCTTTCCTTTGGAATCAGTCCTTGCTACATATATTGAATTTCAATGTCCGGATTGCTAAATCTATCAATTCTTTTGGTCACTGTTTGTGTACTGCCACAATCTGTCAAGTGCTACTGAATGTGAACCGGGAATCTATCTGATATTTTTACGGTTTATTCTATACTTCTGAATCTTCCAAATGCTACTGAATCTATCAAATGTTCTGTCGTTACTATTAGTACAATATTTTGTAGAACGAACTGTGATGTACTGGTACTTGGTTAGATGAAGTGCATCAGATTGTCTTGCTTTTCTTTTGAAACTTAGCATTGTTACAATTATCTGGATGAGTCTTGGGCATTTTGGGTTGCTATGGGCGGTCACAGAGGCATTGACGTAAGGAGGAGGTACTCACACAGAAGCAGACTTGATCGTCAGTTTTGCTTGCTCCAATGATTGAGTCTATTTGGAGAACATGCCAAACTGATCATGGGCCAAGTTTTTTTTAGCTGGAACAAGAACTGATTCTCTCTGTACTTTTATTGAATTTCAAGTAGGAAAGCTATGGAATCTCTCATTCGGCCCCTCCTTAGCCCAGAACATTTCAATTTAGTCTTTTTAGGGTTAAGTACTGCTGACCACAGGCCAGTGGAAATTTTAGAAAGGAGCCCATGGAGCATAGCTGAGAACATATTAGTTCAGCCTTTTACAGGTCCGTGGACTACTGAGCATAGGCCAGTGAAATTTGAGAATGAAGCCCATGGAGCATAGCCTATCGATATAACCCACGTAGAGCAATAGCCAAACTCTTTTTAATTCAGCCTTTTGGGCATTCCCCCTCACCTCTCATAATAAAAAAACTCTGCCTACCCATGTTTTTAATAAAATACCACATTATGTGGCATTTTATAAATTGAAATGCCAGGAGCGCTCCCATATTATATTTTAAAAGAGATAAAGATAGACACACAAAATATTTTAAGAAGACTAATATATAAGTTGTAGTACTAATAAAAGTTTAATGATATAATTTCTATAAAATCTTTGTTGTATTTGGCACTCAGTTTACGTTTATTTGATTTGAAGGTCTTTTGTTGGAATCGCCTTTGTGTGTGTGTATCTTGGGTTTACATTTTTTCTTCTAGAAATATCGCATGACAGAGAGGCTGACATCACGGACCCACCAGCATGCAACGTTCCTAGAGTTTGTTTTGAGGGTGGGTTCGAAACAAAAGTTTAAATACTTGTATAGAGAGGCTCGCATCAGGGACCCACCAGACAGAACATACAAGGCTGCATCGGGGACCCTTAAGCCAGAACATGCCAGAGAGGCTGACATAAGGGCCCCAGCAGTAAGACCATACACAGATGCCACGGTGAAAACAGCGGACGTGGCCGAAAAAAAGTCCATCACACACACGTTGCACTTACAGAGAAGTTGACATGTCGGACCTAGCAGGCCCAAGCATAGCCCATCAAATTAGCCTATCAGCCCCAAGCATAGCCCAATACTACCTTTTAATTCGGCCTTTTCGTGGTCTTGTGGCCACCGACCGTAGCCCATTCAATTTAGGAGTGAGCCCATGGAATATAAGCCATGACCAATAGGGCATCCACCCCGAGTTAGCCCAGAATCTTTTTAATTCGGCCTTTCTGAGCATTTTTTGTACTCTCAGGTTGACATTTGGGACCCAAAAAAATAATCCAACATACACACGTTTCTTTCAAATAGAGGCTGTCAGCTGGGACCCAGCATAGACACGTTTCCCTCATAGAGGTGATTGACATCTGGGACCCAGCAAGTTTCTAAGGTCAAAACAGCGGACATGGCCAAAAAAAGTACATCATACGCACGTTTCATTTACAGAGAGGCTGATATGTGGGACCCAGCACCGGTACGTAGCCAGTTCAAAACAGGGAGGCGCGAGCGAGAAAAAAGTTTAGCATGTACACGTTTCTTTTAATGAGAGGCTGAAATGGGGGACCCAGCAGCGTGAGCAAATGGCAGATTCGTCGAGCAACACTATCTAGTTTGGAACAGGGTAGCGCTAGAGAAGAAAAAAATTCCATCATACCCATGATGCTTATAATGTGAGGCAGACATAAGGGGCCCACCATCCTGAATAAACGGCTAATGCAGCGAACAAAGCTATCAAGTTCGGAACACGAAGGCGCGATAGAGGGTAAAAAATCTATCATACACACGTTTCTTGTAATGAGAGGATGACATGTGGGGCTCAGGAGGTTGGTTAAACAGTAGATGCGTCGAGCAGCTCTATCAACTCGGAACACGGTAGCACGAGCCAAGGAAAAAATCCATCATACACACGTTTCTTCTAATGAGAGGATGACATGTGGGGCTCAGGAGGATGGTTAAACGGTAGATGCGTCGAGCAGCGCTATAAACTCGGAATGGGGTAGCGTCAACGAAGGAAAAAATTCCATCGTACACACGTTTATTCTAATGAGAGGATGACATGTGGGGCCCATCATCGTGATTAAACAGTAGATGCATCAAACATCGCTATCAACTTCGGAACAGGGTAGCATGAGCGAAGGAAAAAAATTCCATCATGCACACGATCCTTCTAATGAGAGGCTGACATGTGGGACCTAGCATCCTAACTAAACGGTAGATGCATCGAGCAACGTTTTCAAGTTCAAATCAGGGAGGCACGACCGAAAAGTATGGTCTGCTAGAGACACTGACGTCCGGGACCCACACGCCTCAACATACTTTGACGAGTCAACATCGCGCGAGGAAACGAAAATCTTGCTTCTGTCACGCGCCAGCCGAGCATCCTCCATGTTTTTAGTAGATCCGTCGTAGTAGAGGGCCACGAAACCAGAAAAAAAAGTTTTCCATCGGCCACGGCCGAGCCGAGAATTTCGTCACAGAAGACGCGCCTTGTACGACGACCGTCGGGGCAATTCGTTGCGGAAGGGAACTTTTCTTCTAGTGATCATTGTGGTTTTCGAAAAGAACACATGCAATGATGCCACTCCATCATGTGTCCAACCATGTCCAGGAACCCTAGCAGCAAGCTAGGATTCAACTAAAACATGTAGGGTATCACCAGTTTGAAAGATGTTGCATCACCACACCCACTAGGATGTCTATGTTTGTAACAATGTGCATCATTGTAGTTTTGGAAAAGAACACATGCAATGATGCCACTACAGCATGTGCCCAACCATGTCCAGGAACCATAGCAGCATGGTAGGATTTGGCTGCAACATGAAGTGGAGCACCAGTTTGAAAGATGCTGCATCACCACACCCACTAGGATGTGTGTGTGTGTCAATGTCATCATTATTGTTTTGGAAAAGAACACATGCAATGATGCCACTCTAGCATGTTTAAACCATGTCCAGGAACCCTTGCAGCATATTGGGATTCAACTGACACATGCATTATATCACAAGTTTGAACGATGCTGCATCACCACACCCAATGGGATTTGTGTGTGTATCAATGTGCATCATTGTTGTTTTTGAAAAGAACACATGCAATGATGCCACTCCAACATGTGTCCAACTATGTCAAGGAATCCTAGCAGCATGTTGGGATTCAACTGCAACATGCAGTGGGGCACCAGTTTGAAAGATGCTACAACACCCCACCCACTTGGATGTGTGTGTGTATCAGTGTGCATCATTTTGGTTTTGGAAAAGAACACACGCAATGATGCCACTCCGGCATGTGTACAACCATGTCCAGGAACCCTAGCAGCATGCTGGGATTCAACTGCCACATGGAGTGGTCACCAGTTTGAAAGATGCTGCAACAGCACACCCACTTGGATGTGTGTGTGTATAAATATGCATCATTGTGGTTTTCGAAAAGAACACATCCAATGATGCCACTCCATGATGTGTCCAACCATGTCCACGAACCCTAGCGACATGCTGGGATTCAATTGCAACATGCAATGGAGCACCAGTTTGAAAGATGCTGCATCACCACACCCACTAGGATGTGTGTGTGTGTATCAATGTGCATCATTGTGGTTTTGGAAAAAAACACATGCAATGATGCCACTCCAGCATGTGTCCAACATTGTCCAGGAACACTAGCAGCATGCTGGGATTCAACTACCACATCCATTGTATCACCAGTTTGAAAGATGTTGCATCACCACATCCTCTTGGATGTGTGTGTGTATCAGTGTGCATCATTGTGGTTTTGGAAAAGAACACATGCAATGATGCCACTCTAGCATGTGTCCAACCATGTCTAGGAACCCTATTACCATGCTAGGATCTAACTGCCACATGCATTGTATCACCAGTTTGATAGATGTTGCATCACCACACCCACTTGGATTTGTGTGTATCAGTGTGCATCATTTCGGTTTTCGAAAAGAACTCATGCAATGATACCACTCTAGCATGTGTACAACCATGTCAAGGAACCCTAGCAGCATTCTAGGATTCAACTGCCACATGGAGTGGAGCACCAGTTTGAAAGATGCTACATCACCACACCCACTTGGATGTGTTGTAATGTGCAGCATTGTGGTTTTGGAAAAGAGCACATGCAATGATGCCACTCTAGCATGTGTCCAACCATGTCAAGGAACCCTAGCAGCATGCTGTGATTCAACGGCCACATGCATTGTATCACCAGTTTGAAAGATGCTACATCACCACACCCACTGGGATGTGTCTATGTGTATCAATGTGCATCATTGTGGTTTTGGAAAAGAACATATGCAATGATGCCAATCCAGCATGTGTCCAACCATGTCCAGGAACCCTAGCAACATGCTGGGATTCAACTGCAACATGCACTGGAGCACCAGTTTGAAAGATGCTACATCACCACACCCACTAGGATGTGTATGTGTTTGCGTATCAATGTGCATCATTGTGGTTTTGGAAAATAACACATGCAATGATGCCACTCTAGCATGTGTCCAACCAAGTCTAGGAACCCTAGCAGCATGCTGGAATTCAACTGCCACATGGAGTGGAGCACCAGTTTGAAAGATGCTAAATCACCACACCCACTGGGATGTGTGTGTGTGTATTAATGTGAATCATTGTGGTTTTGGAAAAGAACACATGCAATGATTCCAGTCCACAATGTGTCCAACCATGTCTAGGAACCCTAGCAGCATCCTGGGTTTCAACTGCTACATGCATTGTGTCACCAGTTTGAAAGATGCTGCATCAACACACCCACGTGGTTGTGTGTGTATCAATGTGGATCATTGTGGTTTTGGAAAAGAACACATGCAATGATGCCACTCCAGCATGTGCCCAACCATGTCCAGGAACCCTAGCTGCATGCTAGGATTCGGCTGCATCATGAAGTGGAGCACCAGTATTAAAGAAGCTGCATCACGACACCCACTGGGATGTGTGTATCAATATTCATCATTATTGTTTTGGAAAACAACACATGCAATGATGCCACTCCATCATGTTTACAACCATGTCTAGGAACCTTAGCAGCATGCTGGGATTCAACTGCCACATACATTGTATCACAAGTTTGAACGATGCTCCATCACCACATCGAATGGGATTTGTGTGTGTATCAATGTGCATCATTGTTGTTTTGGAAAAGAACACATGCAATGATGCCACTCCAACATGTGTCCAACTATGTCCAGGAACCCTAGCAGTATGCTGGGATTCAACTGCAACATGCAGTGGGGCACCAGTTTGAAAGATGTTGTATCACCAAACCCACTTGGATGTGTGTGTGTATAAATGTGCATCATTTTTTCTTTCGAAAAGAACACACGCAATGATGACACTCCAGCATGTGTACAACCATGTCCAGGAACCCTAGCAGCATGCTGGGATTCAATTGCCACATGGAGTGGTCACCAGTTTGGAATATGCCACAACACCACACCCACTTGGATGTGTGTGTATCAATGTGCATCATTGTGGTTTTGGAAAAGAACACATCTAATGATGCCACTCCACCATGTGTCCAACCATGTCTAGGAACCCTAGCAGCATGCTGGGATTCAATTGCAACACGCAATGGAGCACCAGTGTGAAAGATGCTGCATCACAACACCCACTAGGATGTGTGTGTGTATCAATGTGCATCATTGTGTTTTGGAAAAAAACACATGCAATGATGCCACTCCAGCATGTGTCCAACTATGTCCAGGAACCCTAGCAGCATGCTGGGATTCAACTACCACATGCATTGTATCACCAGTTTGAAAGATGCTGCATCACCACACCCACTAGGATGTGTGTGTGTGTCAATGTCATCATTATTGTTTTGGAAAAGAACACATGCAATGATGCCACTCTAGCATGTGTCCAACCATGTCTGGGAACCCTATTACCATGGTAGGATTCAACTGCCACATGCATTGTATCACCACTTTGATAGATGCTGCATCACCACACCCACTTGGATGTGTGTGTGTACCAGTGTGCATCATTTTGGTTTAGGAAAAGAACTCATTCAATGATGCCACTCTAGCATATGTCCAACCATATCTAGGAATCCTAGCAACATTATGGGATTCAACTGCCACATGGAGTGGAGCACCAGTTTGAAAGATGCTGCATCACCACACCCACTTGGATGTGTGTGTGTATCAATGTGCAAAATTGTGGTTTTGGAAAAGAACACATGCAATGATGCCACTCTAGCATGTGTCCAACCATGTCCAGGAACCCTAGCAGCATGCTGGGATTCAACTACCACATGCATTGTATCACCAGTTTGAAAGGTGCTACATCACCACACCCACTGGGATGTGTGTCTATATCAATGTGCATCATTGTGGTTTTGGAAAAGAACACATGGAATGATGCCAATCCAGCATGTGTCCAACCATGTCCACGAACCCTAGAAACATGTTGGGATTCAACTGCAACATGCACTGGAGAACCAGCTTGAAAGATGCAGCATCAGCACACCCACTAGGATTTGTGTGTGTGTGTTTGTGTATCAATGTGCATCATTGTGGTTTTGGAAAATAACACATGCAATGATGCCACTCCTGCATGTGTCCAACCAAGTCTAGGAACCCTAGAAGCATGCTGGAATTCAACTGCCATGGAGTGGAGCACCAGTTTGAAAGATGCTGCAACACCATACCCACATGGATGTGTGTGTATCAATGTGCATCATTGTGGTTTTAGAAAAGAACACATGCAATCATGCCACTCCAGCATGTGTCCAACCATGTCTAGGAACCCTAGTAGCATGCTGGGATTCAACTACAACATGAAGTGGAACACCAGTTTGAAAGATGCTGCATCACCACACCCACTAGGATGTGTGTGTGTATTAATGTGAATCACTGTGGTTTTGGAAAATAACACATGCAATTATTCCACTCCACAATGTGTCCAACCATGTCTAGGAACCCTAGCAGCATCCTGGGTTTCAACTTCCACATGCATTGTGTCGCCAGTTTGAAAGATGTTGCATTAACTCACCAACTTGGATGTGTGTGTATCAATGTGCATCATTGTGTTTTTGGAAAAGAACACATGCAATGATGCCACTCTAGCATGTGTCCAACCATTTCTAGAAACCCTAGCAGCATGGTGGGATTCAACCGCCTCATGCATTGTATCACCAGTTTGAAAGATGTTGTATCACCACACACACTTGTATGTGTGTATCAATGTGCATCATTGTGGTTTTGGAAAAGAACACATGCAATGATGGCACTCCAGCATGTGTCCAACCGTGTCTAGGAACCCTAGGAGCATGCTAGGATTCAACTACAGTGTGCATTGTATAACGAGCGCATCATTGTGGTGGTCGTTAGATCAGATCCTTAGCCCCCAATGGTGGCCATTAGATCGAGTCTTGTATAAGGCATGCCCCAAGACACATTTTCTGCATCATGATTGTTATAGACCGTTCAATGGGGGCGCTTGGACAATTGGGATGGTTCTTCATAAGAGTGATCCGCGAGTAGGCTATTCTGTGACATGATTGGCCATGCTTACTGTCCTCTTGCTCTAGGCAAAGTAGCAATACCGTGCGCTCCCACTTGCAAGTGTTACGTGTTCTGTGGGCCCACCTTCCAGTGTCACGTTCCCTTTACTTCTCTTCCTTGCCATACTTCTCTTCCTTCCCCTCGAATCCACTTTCCCCACTTCTTTTCCATCCTGCCATAGCCGCAAGTCGACGACGCCTCTAGCAATCTCTCTCGCAGCCACCCTAGTCCCCACCCTCTTTCGCCATGGGTTCAAGGGGACACGGTGAGGAAATGCATCGTGTCGACAACGACGGTGATTTTGATGTGAGTCATCTCATCTCTAACATATGTGGCCATTTATCTGTTTTGAGCTAAGTATACTCTGATTACTGGTGCACGTATGATGTGTTAGGCCAACCAGACGTTGTACGACTCCAAATATCACAGTTTAGCCAAGGGAGACAGTCCTCCGCTATGTGAACATGGAGATGTGCCTGCTAAATTCGTACGGTTTGAAGGACGCAACGCTGGCAAGATGTTTTTAGGGTGTCAAGGACATAATGCAATGTTGCCACGCAGAAGTTGCGGTGTTGTCAAATGGGTAGATCTAGAGTGTCCCAAATCGATGCAGAAAACGTTGGACAAACTATGGGATATGACTATTGATTTGAAAGAATCCATAGTCAACTCAATTCTTGAGAGTGCTGAGATGAAGTTATTTGACCATGTTGACACAACCAAGCTTCACCAAGATCTTAGGAGGGTGCAAGACAAGGAGAGCAAAGTCGATAATGATAGGGACGTGGCGTTGGCCCAGAAGGCTAAAGCAGAGCAAGAACTGACTCAAGCAATGATTGAACTTCACCTGGACAAAGTCCTACAGTTCACAACTATGGGTATTGACAAGTGCATGAGGATAAATGCAGAGAAACAATTGAAGTTGTACAAGGAATATGCTAAAAGCACGGCGCAGACGATTCAATCCTTGCTCTTGCAGGAAGATGTGCATCGGGCTATGATTAGGAAGATCAAGGAGATGTGTGATTACTAGTTCTATTTAGCTTGAGCTCTGTACTTTTTTAATTGTAATAGTAGTACTTGTTGACCTAGCGGTCTGAACTAGTGGTCTCGGAGTCCTGGGACAAAAAAAATTGGTCGTCCGTTAATCTGTCTTACCACTTTATTACTTCCTTTTGTCTGATCATGGTGGTATTCTGACTTTGCTGGTTTGTTTAAACGTAACCTATGTGGATTTTGCCGCATGAAAATGGTATAGCCACAATTTATAATGTGGAAACACGTACACCCTATTACTAGTGATCCGGGATCTTCGCCAAATGTAGGGGAGGTAAGAGCAGGGAGGTGGTGAGATAGACAGGCTCAAGATTAGGAGGTGGTACCGATTTCCTCATTATCTGGGCATTATCTGTTGCCATTGTTGTTTAAGTTGCCATGTCGTTTGATACGTTGCTAACATATCCATAATTTTTGATGTTGCATGCTTGGTTTTTATCTACTTTCTTACGTTTTGTCCACACTTTGCAGTACTTTTTATACACTTTCTTGGACTAACCTATTAACAAGATGCCACAGTGCCAGCTGCCTGTTTTCTCCTGTTTTTGGTTCCAGGAAAGTCAGAAAATGAATATTCTCGGAATTGGACGAGACAAAAGCCAAAGTCAGTTTTTCACCGAGGGGGACACGGAGCCAAAATACGAGACGGAGAGGGGCCAGAGGGCTACCAAACCACCTGGCCTCGCAGCCAGGCCTGGCCCGTGCTAGGGGGTGGTGTGGCCGCCTAGGGCACCCCCTCGGCCTCCACTTTTGCCTATAAGATGCCTCCGATATAGAAACCCTAAGTACCCGATCAAAATTCCACGAAAGAGTCTATAGCTACCGTCATCTCCATCCCTATATCGGGAGGGATCTGAAGCTCTTCCCAACACCCTATCGGAGGGGAGAATTCACCATGGAGGCCTTCTTCATCACCATGCTAGCCTCCAGTGTGATGCGTGAGTAGTTCATCCTTGGACTACGGGTCCATGTAGTAGCTAGATGGTTGGTTATTCTCCTTTGTGCTACCATGTCTAGATCTTGTGAGCTCTTTTCATGATCAAGATCATCTATTTGTAATCATACATGTTGTGTTTGCGGGGATCCGATGGATATTGAGATGCTATTTCAGATTGATTATTGATTCTATCATGCTCTCTATTGTTAGTAGATATCTTGGCCAAGTAGATGCTAGCAACTCCAAGAGGGAGTATTTATGCTCGATAGTGGGTTCATGCCTCTAGTAATCTGGGGAAGTGAGAGAAATCTCTAAGGTACTAGATGTGCTATTTCTACTAGAGAGAAAACAAAAATCCTTTGTTCATAGAACAATCGTATTGTTTACTTTACACGCATTGCGTAATGCAATTATCTGTTGCTTGCAACTTAATACTGGAGGGGGTTCAGATGATAACCTGAAGGTGGATTATTAGTCATAGATATAGTTGGATTACGGCCTATGTATAATGTTGTAATGCCCAATCAAATCTCATAGGAGTCAAGATGATTAGTATATGCATGTATGCTTTCTTGATGTTTGTCAATTTCCCCTCTGTAATTTGTTCACCCAACATGTCATCTATATTAAGTAGAACCACCACTAGTGAACTATGGACCCCGGTCCTTTCTTTTACCATCAATCTACAACTATTTACTGCTTTCTATTTACTTTCTGCAAGCTTTTACTTTCTTCCACACAATACATTTAATCCTTTGTTTTCAGCAAAACCGGTGAGATTAACAACCTCACTGTAAGTTGGGGGCAAAGTTTTATGGTTGTGTTGTGTAGGATTCCAAGTTGGCAACAACACCTTGGAGGTGTTTCCTTGCTCCTATTGGTTCGATAACCTTCGTTTCATAACTGAGGGAAAACTTGCTACTGTGCTCATCATACCTTCCTCTTGGGGTTCCCAAACGAGCTCGATATATTTTGGGCCATCAAGCTACTTTTATGGCACTATTGCCGGGGAGTCAAGGATATATTCACAATGGAATCTTTCTAAAAGTCCTAATGCTAGTGCTATGAATATGGCCTTTACAAAACACATTACTGATGCTCTCATAAAAATTAAAGAAGAAAGGATGAAACATAAATCTTCTATTCCTATGAAACAAGAATATGGTTGGGAACCCATCATTAATATGAAAGTGAATTATTTTGATTTCAAGGCTTTATGTGATCTTGATAGTAGTGTTTCTATTATGCCTAGAAAGATTTATGATATGCTTGATTTTCCACCATTGGAAGATTGTTATTTGAATGTCCCACTTGATGATAATGATAAAAAGAAACTCATGGGGAGTATTAATGATGTTCTTATTATGGTTAACAATGCTTATGTCCCTGTTGATTTCTATGTTTTGGATGTTGAATGCAATGCTTCTTGTCCTATTACTTTGGGAAGACCTTTTCTTAGAACTGTTGGTGCCATTATTGATATGAAAGAAGGAACCATTAAATATCAACACCACTCAAGAAAGGTATAGAACACTTCCCTAAGAAGAGATAGAAGATTTATTTTGCCTCTCCTATGAAAACAAAATTTGCTCTTAATGCTTCTTCATTTGAGAACACTTGATTCTTTTTCTTGCTTCTTATGCCTAACATAAAGGCGTTAAAGAAAAGTACTTATTGGGAGATAACCCAAAAGTTTTAGATGAGTCTTGGAAGATATTACTTCAGTAATAACCGCTCCTTATCCTTTTTATTTGCTTTTTGTGCCAAGAGTAACCTCTAATGAGAGAGAAGTAATTCTTGGCAAAGTTGCTGTCCCGAAACAAATTTTTGTTCTTCACCATAAAAATTCGTGTAAAATCTCTGTACGTCATTATGATGCGTGAATGTTTGTGCTTCTGCCCCATGTTGTTATCTAACTTTCATTAGTTCAACACTTTTTTATTTGAGCAATAGAAGGTTTTCGAAAAAATTGGTTTTTACCTGCTGGTCTGTTTTGACAGATTTCTGCCATTATTTGCATTTTCTTCTTGCTGGTTCCTTTTTGAGTTCTCTTTGGGGAATTGAGCTTTTTGAGGGAAGTGCTTCAGTAGCTTGTTTCTTAATGGAAGTTTTATTGGTGTTGAAACTGAACCCAAAGACTTATTATCTTGATTGCACTAATGTTGCTAATAAAGATTGTGTGAAGTTTTGTATGAATAAGAATTTCAGGTGTATGAAGAGAATGATGTAATGAGATGAAGAATGGACTAAAGCTCAAGCTTGGGGATGCCACCCGTGTCACCCCAATAAATATCCAAGAAGTACAAGCGTCAAAGCTTGGGGATGCCCAAGGCATCCCCTTCTTCATCAATAAAAATCCCATGTTTCTTCCAAACACTTCATTTTTATTGTTTCATGCACAGTTGTGTTGTTCTTGGAGCGTCTTCGTTTTTTTGTTTTTAGTTTTAGTTTGCTTGGTTTTCTTAGTTTGCTGAATAAATTGTTTGGACCCCCTGTTTCATGCATTGGTTTTCAAATAGTTTGGTTTGGATTGGAAAAGAGTAGGAAAGTTCATGCTTAAGTGGAAAAGAGAGCTTGTTTTTGACTGTGGCCTATGCTTTGTCATGCCATGCTTGATATTGTTTTGGCTTTATGCTTAGTGATCTTTGTTGTAGCATGACATGTTATAAACAATTGAGATTGCTTAAGGTGCCTTAGAAGAATCATGTGTTGTTTTAGCATATTAAAGCATAGTATTGTGGTATTCTCCTGTGATGTTTTATTTGGGTTGACTTGGCGCATGATCACACCATGTTATGACTATCCCAAGTCACCATAGCCTTTATGATCCTTTAGTTTTCAACTTGTAATATCACTTTATGCTTTGATTAATGATGTTTTGTCGCTTTGCATGATTATGTCCATTATTGCTCTCTTAGTTGGTCGCTCCCAGTCTTTTGCTAGCATCCATAACCAAGTGTGAGTTCTACTCATGCATCCAACTCCTAAAACCAAGTTATTCCAAAGAGTCCACCATACCTACCTATTAGCATTTGCTATTCCAAGTATATTCATGTTTTTATCTACCTTCCAAATTAAACTTGTTATGTGAAAATTAGTGATTAAAGCTCTCACAAACTTGATGGCACACTTTACTTTTTTGAATTTAATAATCTTGAACCATTGCATCCATCTTTGTTGCGTATATGCTTGCGCTTTATAAGTTGAAGTTAGCAGAACCATGTATCATGGGCAATGCTTTCAACATTGCACTTGTACATTGTACCCTATTGATATCATGTTCTTTTGCTTATGGATCCCGGTGGTGTGAATTAAAAGGGGAACTTGTAAGATCATGGAGTTTGTATGTGTGTTAGAGAAATGCCTGGGCCACTAGCCTAAGCCATGACTAATCATGGTGGAAACTTGCAGCATAACCATAATGAGCACTCTATGAAGCATCCTCAATAAAAACCTATGCAAATAGCAAATAAAAAGATCGCTGAGATGCTCATTGTCTGCTTGCCTTGTCATTTTGATTATGGGATAGCTCCTGTATCATGTGCAAGGGGTACCCCGTTGGCGGTTCTCTATGATACATATGTACTTACAACGACAAGAGCTTACTTGTGACTGAAGTTGAGTAGCATGAGGTTCGGTCTTTGTAAGTAAGGGGCATGAGATTTCAACTTATAACTTGTCAAGCATATCCTCTTAATTGTGTCACTTTAACCTTAATCACCTAAAGATGCTTATGATAGGGGTAATGAGAGCTGAAAGCTAATAAGTACCATAATTTTTGGAAGCTCTTTATGAAACTTGAATCTCTACTTCCTTCTATGAAGGCCTTTCTTTTACTTTTATGTTGAGTCTCCACCTTCTATCTTTATGCACCTATTTTGAGAGCATAGTGGCCATTCTTAGTTCTATGTGCATTGTCCCAAGACTTGTTGATTGATGCATAACTTTGATATTGCTTGTCCTTAAACTATTTGTATCTAGTCACCCTTATGAACTTTGAAGGTGTCCTATGCATTTATGTTTGCTACTCTATGAGGGACAAGCTGAATGCCACTATGCTATGTTTTCTTTATGTGAAACAAACAAACGTCTTGCAAAGCATTGTTATTCATGAATATTTTTGTTTGTGCCTTTTCATGTTGTAACATAGTTGTTATGTCTTATTGTTAGAACTTTATCTTTCATGATATGTTGAAGTACTATGATCCCAGCTATCAATGTTTTACAAATACTTTGATCAAGTTTATGATGGTGCATGTCACCTCAAAAATTGTTCTTTCTTTTTTATCACTTACCTACTCGAGGACGAGCAGGAGTTAAGCTTGGGGATGTTGATACGATGCTAACGTATCCATAATTTTTGATGTTCCATGCTTGGTTTTAATCTAATTTCTTATGTTTTGTCCACACTTTGGAGTACTTTTTATACACTTTCTTGGACTAACCTATTAACAAGATGCCACAGTGATAGCTACCTGTTTTCTGCTATTTTTGGTTCTAAGAAAGTCAGAAAATGAATATTCTCGGAATTGGACGAGACAAAAGCCAAAGTCAGTTTTTCACCGAGGGGGACACAGAGCCAGAATACGAGACGGAGAGGGGCCAGAGGGCCGCCACACCACCTGGCCGTGCGGCCAGGCATGGCCCATGCCAGGGGGTGGTGTGGCCGCCTAGGGCACCCACTTGGATGTTGGGCCACACAGAGAAAAACAAAAATTTTTCCTACACGGTGATCCCAAGATCTAGCTGAGGTAGTAGGCCACGAGAATTACCACTAGACGCGCGGTTGCGGAATCGATGAAGCACGTCGCTTGATGCAGTGTAGTCCTCACGATCCGTTCCGATCCACGATCGTCGAAGTTCTGAATGTACAGCACCTCCACCAATATCCACACGTACGAGGAGGAGCGCCAGCGATGGACTGCTAGGTCCGGTACAGCGACGATAGGACTGGACTGGACTGGAGCTAGGGTTTCCAACACATGGAGTGACCTAACCATGTGCTCTAAGCACCTGCGCCCTAGCTTATATAGGGAGTGAAAGTGGGCTCCACTCACTTGTGGCCCATTCACTAAAAGGCCTATATTAGTCAGTGCGAGTCCAACTCACTGACTCTGTCTGTTTCCTTTTTGGGTCCAACCCAAATATGCTCCTGCTCTTAAGTGTGTGACCCAACAGGCTCATGGTGACCCAGACACGATCAGAGTCTCACTCGTGAACGATCAGTTGGTAGCGGCTCCTAGCAGAACGTGCCAACTCCCAAGTACCAAATAGTCATGACGACATACCTTCCAATGCGACTTTCGTCTGATTCCCTTTTGCCTCATGATATACCTTGTCGAACTATAGGTGAATAATCGTCATCCCTTAAATAGTTCGACTATCTTTCTCGATCCGAGATAAGTGATTCATCCGACTAACTCTTAGTAGGTCGCCTCGGTTAACACTTAACCGAGTCACGCATGGACATGCTTTCCGAATCATATCTTCCGAGAGGGCCCAGAGAATATCTCTCCAGACGAAGGGGCAAAATCCCATCTTGGTTATTCACATCATGCAGCTTGATTCTCAGTCGACCCGAACTCCGCCTTTATAACTGCCCAGTGACGGAACAGCGTTTGACAAAACCTAAGCCGGTGATCCTCAACTCGGACTGTGCAATAACCTTAGGTCTAAGGATTACATTGATTGAGACATGCAAATGACGACTTGATCGTTGCATCTCCATATGGGTCAGTCCGACTCGCTAAACTCTTTAGCCGAATCCGTGTAAGTCGGAATAGCATCTCTATGCCCATGACAAGTGGAACCGAGTCATTAGCCGACTTTCACATTAGTCTAAGTTGTGTGTCCAGCACAACCTTAATGACAAAGGACAATCAGTATAAACAACATGAATATATAGTTCCACAATCGAATCACATATTCAATGATATATATCTGTAGTTCATACATGGACAACAACTTTATGAATACAATGGAAATAATATCATACATGGTTGCCTCTAGGGCATATTCCCAACAGTCTCCCACTTGCACTAGAGTCAATCATCCGACATCACATGTCTAGGCATCTAATGCCCATAGCTCTCAGGTGTGCCTCATGCCTTGGCTGTGGAAGTGGCTTTGTCAATGGATCCGCAATGTTTGCATCCGTGTGTACCTTACATAACTTGATATCACCTTGATCCACGAATTGGCGAATAAGGTGGTACCGCATGAGTATATGTTTGTTCTTCTGGTGTTGTCTAGGTTCCTTGGCTTGTGCAATAGCACCATTGTTGTCACAATACACGTCTAATGGAATGGACGAGCCCTGAACCACACCAAGATCCATGAGAAATTCCTCATCCAAACGGCTTCCTTTGCCGCCTCTAAGGCAACAATATACTCAACCTCTATCGTAGACGCAGACACCGTCTCTTGCTTGGAACTCTTCTAGCTCATAGCCCCTCCGTTTATCACAAACACATATCCGGATTGCGAACGAGAATCATCTGAGTCAGTGAGATAACTCACATCCGTGTAACCCCTTACACTGAGTTCATCCTCACCTCCATAAACCAGGAACATATCCTTAGTCATTCTCAAGTACTTGAGGATATTTTTAGCTGCTGCCTAGTGGATCTCTCCAGGGTCAGCCTGGTATCTGCTCACAACACTGATAGCATAGGAAACATCCGGCCTAGTACAAATCATAGCATACATGATGGATCCGACTGCAGAAGCATACGGAATCACACTCATCCGACTTTGCTCATCAGTTGTCGAAGGACACCGAGTCTTGCTAAGTTTTACGCCATGGGACATCGGTAAGAACCACTTCTTAGATGATTCCATGTTGAACTTCTTCAACACTTTATCCAAGTATGTACTCTGACTCAATCCAATGAGCCGCCTTGATCTATCTCTATAGATCCGGATTCCTAGTATGTAAGTCGCCTCACCCAAGTCTTTCATCGAAAAACTCCTTTCCAATGATTCCTTGGTCTCTTGCAACATCTGGACATCATTTCCAATCAGTAATATGTCATCCACATATAAGATCAGAAAGTTTACTTTGCTCCCACTAAACTTCTTGTATAAACAAGAATCATGATCACTCTTGATGAAGCCAAATGATTTGACTACCTCATCAAAGCGAATGTTCCAACTCCGAGATGCTTGCTTCAATCCATAAATGGATTTCCGAAGTTTGCATACCTTGTCAGCATTACCCGGATCAACAAAACCCTCGGGCTGTATCATATACACGTCCTCGGTTAAATTTCCATTAAGGAAAGCCGCCTTGACATCCATCTGCCATATCTCATAGTCGAAATAGGCTACTATAGCTAACATGATCCGAACTGATTTAAGCATCGCCACGGGAGAGAAAGTCTCATCATAGTCAACTCCTTGAACTTGTCGGAACCCCTTCACGACAAGTCGTGCCTTGTAGATAGAAACATTTCCATCCACATCAGTTTTCTTCTTAAAGACCCATTTGCACTCGACGGGTCTTGCACCGTCTGGCAGATCAACCAAGTTCCAAACTTGATTTTCATCCATGGATTTTAACTCAGATCTCATGGCTCCAAGCCATGACTCAGAATCAGAACCCACCATCGCTTCCAAATAAGTTGTCGGCTCATCACTGTCTAACAGTAACACATCACGAACATTTCGCAATCTAGCCGATCTTCGCAGTGCCGGTGTTGTTTCTGGCTCAGGTACCACGACCGGCTCAACCTCCAAGGCTTTTGCCGACTCGCTACTGGCCGGTACCTCTCGAATTTCTTCGAGTTGCACCGTGCTCCCACTGACTCCCTGACTGAGAAATCTTTCTCAAGGAAGACACCGTTCTGAGCGACAAACACTTTGCCCTCTTCTTGGTTGTAGAAGTAGTAACCCAAGGTTTCCCTCGGATATCCTACGAAAATACACTTATCTGACTTAGCTATAAGCTTGTCCGACTGAAGTCGCTTGACAAAAGCTTCACAACCCCAAATCTTAAGAAAATATAAACTCGGCTTCTTGTCAGTCCACATCTCATTCGGTGTCTTCTCTACCGACTTTGATGGTACTCTATTTAGTGTGAACGCTGCAGTTTCTAGACAATAACCCCAAAATGATAAAGGCAGATCTGTCCGACTCATCATTGATCGTACCATGTCCAACAAGGTCCGATTTCTCCTTTCCGACACACCGTTTCTCTACGGTGTTCCTGGAGGAGTGGGTTGGGGAACTATTCCACAACTCTTCAGATGGTCATCAAACTCATGGCTCATGTACTCGCCTCCTGGGTCCGACCGAAGAAACTTTATTTTCTTGTCGAGTTGATTCTGTACTTCATTCTGGAATTCCTTGAACTTTCCAAAGGCATCCGATTTATGTTTCATCAAGTAGATATATCCATACCTACTAAAATCATCAGTGAAGGTAATGAAGTACTCATAACCACCTCTAGCTATCATACTCATTGGGCCACATACATCACTATGTACTAGTCCCAATAAGTCGGACGCCCTTTCACAACTCTTTGCAAAAGGTGTCTTGGTCATCTTGCCGAGTAGGCAGGATTCACATGTCTCGAACGACTCCAAGTCGAACAAAGTTAGGAGTCCATCATCATGGATCTTCTTCATGCGTTTCCAACTTATATGACCAAGCCAATAATGCCAAAAGTAAGTCATATTCAGATCATTTGGTTTCAACCTTTTCACATTTATATTATAGACAGATTCACTATCAAGATTCAAAATAAATAACCCGTCCTGGACGGGTGCAAAGCCGTGAAACATATCATTCAAATATAAAGAACAACCATTATTCTTAATATTCGACTCATAGCCTTGTCTCATCAAACATGAGGCAGAAATAATGTTTCAACTAAGAACTGGAACATAATAACAATTATTCAGCTCCATTAAGAATCCGGAAAGTAAATGAAGTTGCATCGTGCCAACTTCCAACGCAGCGACTCTCGCTTTGTTGCCGACTCGAATGTCAACCTCGCCTCTCGCCACGCTCCTAGTTCTTACCAGTCCCTGTAACGAGTTGCAGATGTGAATAACTGATCCGGTATCATATATCCAAGAACTACCAGGTGCATCAGAAAGATAAATGTCTATAACAATGCAAACAAGCGTACCTGAGCCGGAAGTCACACCTCCACTCTTGGCTTTATCAGCCAAATACTTTCTGCAATTCCTCTTCCAGTGACCATCCGCCTTGCAGTAGAAGAAAGTGGATCCAGCTGCAGGAGATGGCTTAGTCCCTGAGGAAGCGCTTTGGACCGGGTCCTCAGCCTTACCTCTCGACTTAGCCTTCTTCTTCTTAGTCCAAGAAGTCTTCTTGAACTTAGCCTTATTATGTACCATCAACACTTGACTGGCACCTTTCTTGAGATCCGCCTCAGCCTGCTTGAGCATCCCATGTAATTCAGTGAGCTTCTTATCCATACCATGCATGTGGTAGTTCGATATGAACTGACCATACGCACTAGGAAGAGAGTTCAGAATTATGTCCGTAGAGAACTCTTCGCTAATGGGGTAGCCCAGCCTTTCTAGAGACTGCACGTAACCAACCATCTTGATCACATGCGGACTCAGTGGATCACCATCCTTAAGTTTGCAGCTCAACAAGGCCTGAGAGACCTCTCAGTCTTTGCATGAGCCTGGAACATACTTTTGAGGCTTTCGATCATATCGTAGGCCTCAACATTCTCGAACTGCTGCTGCAAGTCCGGTTCCATGTGAGAAAGCATAAGACAACTAATTTCCATGGATTTATCACAAATCCGACGTTAGGCATTGGTGGCTGCGACAGTCGCATTCTCATTCGGCTCATCCGGAAGTGGGTTGTCTAGGACATGGTCCCTCTTTTCTTGCTTGCGAACAATTCTCAGATTACGATACCAGTTGGTGAAGTTAGTTCCATTTACCTTATCTTTCTCTAAGATGGTTCTCAAAGAAAAACTGGAAATCTGAGGAAGACTGCTAGGTGCCATTGATCTACAACAGAAAATATGCAAAACACTTAAGACATGTATCCATAAAAGAGCAAGCATATTAAACACTTTAATACTTATGCTCCCACTAGAACCAACACCCCTCCGATGGTTTCTTAGTGATTCAGGACCCTAAATAAGCAAGTCGACTAGTGAGCTTTTAGCATCATCGCTAGCCGTCAAGTGATCTAGGTAGACAACTCCTTGTCAATCGTATCTCATATGACTCCTGTTGGATGGGTGGCGTCACATGCCCCGACTCCCATCCGACTTTTCCCCGAGTCCCACAACCGTTGTGATGGAACCGTCTAGATTACCAAGTGCTTCCGCGGTAAGAGTCCGACTCGAACCCACCTAGTCGGAAAGAATTGATAGCACCTCAATTTTATGAGCCCACTACCAAAAATGTCCGACTTGTGATGGTGTAGCACCGGCGGGGAACCGACTAGACCTTCTTTGAGGGATTACTTTATACCAACTATCTAATAGAGGTAAAACAGAGACATAACAATAACACAAAATAAAGCAATTATAATGTGAAATGGTATGGCTCTCTTCATGGCGATCTCCATCTCCACGAAGCTTGTAATTCGACTCGTGTCAACTCTTGTCATGTATCGCCTTACACCATGTAGCCGACTTGTATATCGACTTACATGCCATCCGGGGTCTCCAAATAGCTACACTAGCTAGTAATGTAAATTACATAGAGAATCCGACACGCAGGTCGTTATATAATAAAATGACAGCACCTAGGCTCTAGCCGGCTGAAAAAAACCGTGATACATAGATCACGTATGGATTACACACATCACATGCACATAAGCCATACCATTCACAGCATCATCCTAAAAAAATAAGTTATGCATAGATACGATATCTACCGGTGGTGTGAAACTCGCAACGACATCTAAGGCGCTACGACAGGGCGAAGCCGGCGGTCCCCGATCCGGACTCCGATTCGACCAAACTCTTTGATCTTCGATCACCGCATCCAGGTTTACGTGTCACAGTCTACCCCGATGGCGGAAGCCGACCGGTAGGGGTATGTCGTTCCACGACCATAGCATTTAGATCATGGAAACCAGATCATCCATTCCCCCAAGTACAGTTGATCCAATCAACTTTGTACAAAACCGATCTATCTCATAGATCGACCACCAAAACTGCAATTAGATCCAATCTAACGCTAACCACATATCACATATGCACGATCTCGAGCCTAAAACCAGAAGCTAACGCTCTGATACCACTGTTGGGCCACGCAGAGAAAAACAAAACTTTTTCCTACGCGGTGATCCCAAGATTTAACTGAGGTAGTAGGCCACAAGAATTACCACTAGACACGCGGTTGCGGAATTGATGAAGCACGTCGCTTGATGCAGTGCTGTCCTCACGATCCGTTCCGATCCACGATCGTCAAAGTGCTGAACATACAGCACCTCCGCCAGTATCCACACATACGAGGAGGAGCGCCAGCGATGGACTGGTAGGTCCGGTACGACGGCAACATGACTAGACTGGACTGGAGCTAGGGTTTCCAACACATGGAGTGACCTAACCGTGTGCTCTAAGGACCTGCGCCCCAACTTATATAGGGAGTGAAAGTGGCTCCACTCACTTGTGGCTTATTCAATAAAAGGCCTATATTAGTCACTACGAGTCCAACTCACTGACTTTGTCCGTTTCCTTTTTGGGTCCAACCCAAATATGCTCCTGCTCTTAAGTGTGTGACTCGATAGGCTCATGGTGACCCGGACACGATCCGAGTCTCACTCATGACTGATCAGTTGGTAGCGGCTCCTAGCATAACGTGCCAACTCCCAAGTACCAAAGAGTCATGATGACATACCTTCCAATGCGACTTTCGTTTGAGTCCCTTTTGCCTCACGATATACCTTGTCGAACTATAGGCGAATAATCGTCATCCCTTAAATAGTTTGACTCTCTTTCTCGATCCGAGATAAGTGATTCATCCAACTAACTCTTAGTCGGTTGCCTCGGTTAACACTTAACCGAGTCACGCATGGCCATGCTTTCCAAATCATATCTTCCGAGAGGGCCCAGAGAATATCTCTCCAGACGAAGGGGCAAAATCCCATCTCGGTTATTCACATCATGCAACTTGATTCTCAGTCGACCCGAACTCGGCCTTTATAACTTCCTAGTGAAGGAACATCGTTTGACAGAACCTAAGCCGGTGATCGTCAAATCGGACCGTGCAATAACCTTAGGTCTAAGGATTACATTGATTGAGACATGCCAATGACGACTTGATCGTTGCATCTCAATATGGGTCAGTCCGACTCGCTAAACTCTTTAGCCGAATCCGTGTAAGTTGGAATAGCATCTCTATGCCCATGACAAGTGGAACCGAGTCATCAACCGACTTTCACATTAGTATAAGTTGTGTGTCCAGCACAACTTCAACGACCAAGGACAATCAGTATAAACAACATGAATATATAGTTCCATAATCGAATCACATATTCAATGATATATATCTGTAGTTCATACATGGACAACAACTTTATGAATACATTGGAAATAACATCATAGATGATTGCCTCTAGGGCATATTCCCAACATTGGCCTCCCCTTTCGCCTATAAGATGCCTCCGATACAGAAACCCTAAGTACCCCGATCAAAATTCCACAAAGAGTCTCAGAGTCACGCCATCTCCATCCCTAGATCCGGAGGATCTGAAGCTCTTCCGGCACCACGGGAGGGGATAATTCACCCTGGAGGCCTTCTTCATCACCATGCAAGCCTCTGGTGTGATGCGTGAGTAGTTCATCCTTGGACTACGGGTCCATATAGTAGCTAGATGGTTGGTTCTTCTCCTTTGTGCTACCATGTCTAGATCTTGTGAGCTCCGTTCATGATCAAGATCATCTATTTGTAATCATACATGTTGTGTTTGTGGGGATCCGATGGATATTGAGATGCTATTTCAGATTGATTATTGATTCTATCATCTCTTTGTTATTTGTGATCTTGCATGCTCTCCGTTGTTAGTAGGTATCTTGGTCGAGTATATGCTAGCAACTCCAAGAGGGAGTATTTATGCTCGATAGTGGGTTCATGCCTATAGTAATCTGGGGAAGTGACAGAAATCTCTAAGGTACTAGATGTGTTGTTGCTACTAGGGAGAAAACAACACTCCTTTGTTCATAGAACAATCGTATTGTTTACTTTACACACAATGCATAATGCAATTATCTGTTGCTTGCAACTTAATACTGGAGGGGGTTCGGATGATAACCCAAAGGTGGATTATTAGTCATAGATGCAGTTGGATTAGGGTCTATGTATAATGTTGTAATGCCCAATCAAACCTCATAGGAGTCAAGATGATTAGTATAGGCATGTATGCTTTCTCGATGTTTGTCAATTGCCCCGCTGTAATTTGTTCATCCAACATGTCATCTATCTTAAGGAGAATCACCACTAGTGAACTATGGACCCCGGCCCTTTCTTTTACGATCAATCTACAATTATTTACTGCTTTCTGTTTACTTTCTGCAAGCTTTTACTTTCTTCCACACAATACATTTAATCCTTTGTTTTCAGCAAAACCGGTGAGATTGACAACCTCACTGTAAGTTGGGGCAAAGTTCTGTGGTTGTGTTGTGCAGGATACCAAGTTGGCAACAACACCTTGGAGGTGTTTCCTTGCTCCTACTGGTTCGATAACCTTGGTTTCATAACTGAGGGAAAACTTGCTGCTATGCTCATCTTACCTTCCTCTTGGGGTTCCCCAACAAGCTCGATATATTTTGGGCCATCGTCGTTGTCCAGCAGCTGAAATAAGTTGCTGATTAGTGGAGTGTAGCAGCTTAAATAATTTATTTTTGTGCCACTAACATTCCATAAAATTTGGAGACCTCCTCCCCCTCAGCAATCGTGGTCCCAGAGTCACGAGTTTTGAGATAATAGTGGCACAATCACAATTTTGGATTCAACTAGTGACTCGGCCATTTCCAAACCTCGATTGACGCGTACATTTTACTCAGAGAATGTGGGTAGATTGTTTCTCCCAACAAGTTCCACGCATAGACCTCCAGAATTTAACCAAATTACATATATAGGTTCAAGTTCAATGCATTATTGTGCATCTTCATTGCCAGCAGCCTTCTTCCCTTGCCTAGGTGCCAATCCTTCACGTCCACTGGCTTCTTCATTTCCTGCATTCTTTCTCTTCCTAGGTGCCAATTTTCTTACCTTCACATACTCTGCATCTCTTGGACAATCAGCACCAGAATCGTGTCCAGCAACATCACTCCACTAGTTTTGATTTTCTTTCGGCAATAAAATGAGTAACACATCAGTCATGTTTCTAACCTTGCGGTTCTTCCTGTCAAAGAAATAGGACACGGCTAATACCTAATATCTATAGAGTAAACAAAACAAAAATTACAATTCGGCACAAACATGTGAACCCCAAGAGACTTTTGCTTACCTAGAGCAAGGGTTCGAGTGACCACCCTGTCCAAGAATAGCAGGGTGACTCCCAGTTGTAGCAGCTTCCACATCCAGTACATCGCAATTCAGCGTAAACATGCAAGCCGAAACATACCTTTTCATCAACCTAATTAGATGATTGTCACACGTTAGAGGAACCATGATGCCTCATTCAACCATAAAGCTGAACTTTGTAGTCTGCTTCATCCCTATTTCAGCATGTTTATGTAGCGCAACAACCATACCAGGGATAGTGAAGATCTGCGTAGGTGCTTCTTCCATTGTGAGACAATGGTGTCCATACAACCTCCCCTTCGCCCTTGCTAATTTAGAGTTGTAGCTGAAGAGGGATACCGTAACAAGGTAAGGGTGGTTTGCGGAGATCCCACTTGACAGAAAACCATGGAAAAATTGTCTGTCAGCGTTGGGTTAGCAAACAATTCTAGGTTCAATAGCCTTCTAGCACTTATAATTAGTGCGAATAGCAAAGAGAATAGCAGCCCACCCGCGTGTACCCAGGACTTCTTCTTCCTCGATAGTAGGATCTGCCATCCTCCGTGCTGCTCAGCTCATCGGCGGTGGAGGCGGTCTAGAGCCTTGCAACAGATGCTATGACATGCTGCATTGGAGCTTGGGATCAGTGAATGGCGCCAGAAGTCCAATGTTTGAAGGGATCGTTCTGGTTGGAGGGTAGATTTTGACGCTGCCAGTGTTAGGGTTCATGCAAAAGGAGGAAGTGGATTTGTGAATTTGGTCAACGTAGCAAGCCCCTTATTTCCTCGATTTTCCCAAGTGGTTGCCACGTTGGTGATTGCGTCATGGAAAAATTACTGACATGAGCATCCCAACTGTCTACTTCAAGGGGCAGTTTGACGGAATGTTTGAATTTGGTAGGGGTTAGATGAGTTTGCCTCGAAATGGCCCTCTTGGTAGTTGGCAGCCCAAGTTTGTGAAACGTGGAAATTATAGGAAAGTCGGGCTCCACGATGCACTCGACCGAGAACTTAGGGGCTGCAAATGAACAAGCCCCTGGTAGGCGACCCTCTTTATAAAGAGTTGTTTCGAATGAATACTAATACGGAAAGGGCTACATCTAAAGAGAGAGCAAAGTTGGAGCAACTCGAGGAAGATGCAAAAACTCCAATGTATTGCGGTTGCAATCCAGAGCACACTCGTTTAGACGTCACGCTAAATCTTCTGGATCAGAAGGAAAAATACAAATGCAATGAAACATTCTTTCTTAAGCAACTGAAGTACCTACATGAGTTGCTTCCCCATGGAAACACGTTCCCTACGAGTATAGATGAGGTCAAGAAAATCATCCGTCCTCTTGATTTGTCGGTCAGAAAATACCACACGTGCCTGTATGATTGCATCATTTGTCGGATTGAGTATACAAACTTGGAAGAGTGTCCAGTGTGTACGAAATCACCATACAAACTAGGAAGGAAATCTCCTCATAAGGTTGTC
This sequence comes from Avena insularis, assembly GCA_023614405.1. Classification (NCBI taxonomy): domain Eukaryota; kingdom Viridiplantae; phylum Streptophyta; class Magnoliopsida; order Poales; family Poaceae; genus Avena; species Avena insularis. Next base: position 231,598,621 of record CM042692.1, read on the forward strand.
TGGTACTTCCCGCTCATTCCACATATGCAGCGGTATTTTGTAGACCCAAAGGAAGCAAAGCTTGTGCGTTGGCACAAGGATAGAGGCAATGCATGCGATGAAGTGCTAAGACACCCTGCAGATGGTAACCAATGGAAATTACTCGACCTTGATTTCCTAGATTTTGTTGGGGATGCAAGGAACCTGAGGTTAGGTATGAGGACAGATAGAATAAATCCATTTGGAAACCAAAGCACCAATCATAACACTTGGCCCATGTTTGTATGGATGTACAACCTACTGCCCTGGCGATGCATGAAGAAGAAGTACGTACACATGGTTATGCTAATAAAAGTCCAAAACAACCAGGAAACGATATTAACGTGTATCTCAAGATATTTAGTGAGGAGCTCCAGATACTATGGAGTAAGCCAGGGGTCAATACTTGTGACACCAGCATACAAAGACATTTCCCAATGAGAGGTCTGATGATCACCACTATGCAAGACTATCTCGGTTATGGGTATCTTTCTTGTCAGCGGTGCCATGGACATAGTGGATATGTTAAGTGTATGGATCGAGCTCCTCATCTGCAGCTACCAACAGATGGATCTTGGAAAACCATGTACATCGGGACTCAAATGTGGCATATGTAATATGATGAGTAATGAAGGAAGGGACATATTTTTGATGGTAATGAGCAGCACCTGCCAAAGCCAATGACGAGAAAAGGAATTGACATCAAGAACATGTTGGATGAGCATGCCTTGCCTGAGCTAGGAAAGAAGCCAAAGCCCTTGGAGTCGGGAAAGAATCTGAAGGGAAATCTGCTTGAAGTATGGAAAAGGAGGTATGTTTTCTGGGACTTGGAATATTGGTTGTTGCTTGAGACGCCTCATTGTCTCTAGATCATGCATATCACAAATAATGTGTGTGAGAGTTTGGTTGATACATTGTTCAACATGCCAGACAAGACAAAAGATGGACCTAAGGCAAGGAGATATTTGATCTGGTTGAATATAAGGACAGACCTTCACGGAGGTTATGAGAAGCAAAACACAGCTAAGGAAAAAAAGTTAGCACCAACACTTGCCCAACCTCTTTCTTCACTTTAACTCCGAATGAGCTTATACAAGTCTTAAACTTCCATGTTGGTATCAAAGTTAGTTCTAGTTACTATGGGCTTGTAAAAAGATATCTAGACGTCAAGAAACAAAGGTTCATCAAGATGAAGTCTCATGACTGTCACATGATGCTGACGCAGTTACTTCCAATTGCATTTAGAGGGGTAATGGAAAATCCAGTTGGTGAAACACTTCTTGACTTTGTAATATTTTCGACGTCATCTCGAGAAAGTCGATAAGCCCGAAGCGTCTCGAAAGACTAAGGGAAGAGATCATTGTCGTACTTTCTGAGATTGAGATCTACTTTCCTCCAACATTCTTCGATGTTATGCTACATCTCTTGCTCCATATTGTCGATCAGATCAAAGACTTGGGCTAGCTATTCTTGCTCCCAGTGATGCCATTTGAAAGGAAGAATGCGCACATCAAGAATTTTGTCTGTAACAGTGCCCATCCAGATGGAACCATCGTCTAGGGATATCTGATCGAGGATTGTGTCTCATTCTGCAATAATTATTTTAATATTGACACATCTCTTTGTCTGTCTGTTAATAAGCACTTTGGAAGGCTTCTAGGACTAGGTCATTCCACTTTGATGAGGGAATTGCAAGTGGACATTGATAAACCAAGACGAAGTAAAGATTTTGGTAGAGCACACCTAGTTGTGCTACAACACTTAAGAATTATTGATCCTTGGTTGAATCCCCACAAAATGTTGATCAAGAGTGCATTCAAACCAACTCCTAAAATGAAGACGATGAATGATGACCAAGTCACTAGAGAGCACAACGCCAAGTTCACGGCTTGGTTCAAAGAAAAGCTTATGACTGTACCATTGGCACCAGGTAATCAGAATGCAAAGCTCATATTTGCCTTAGAAATTGGCCCCACATGCAACCTCGCAACCTATCAAACATACAACATCAATAGATACACATTCTATACAAAGAACAATTACAAAACTACTGATTACCAGAACTCGGGGTGACAATGATGTCTATGAACGAGAAAGGTACTAGAAAGACGAGATTCTATGGTAGGATAGAAGAGATTTGGGAACTAAATTACTCAAGATTATACAAGACAGCAATGTTCCGTGTTATATGCGAAAAGGATATCCAAGTGAACACCGTTATTTCTCTTCCATGGTCATACTTCCATCAAAACAAAAACTCACCTCCCAAAATGAACCTTGGGTATTTGCTAAAGACGTTGACCAATGCTTCTTCGTAATCAATCTGATAAGGACAAGTCATGTTATCATGAGAAGAGGCAAAAGGAAAATTGTTGGTATGGGTGGAGTTGCCATAGATGAAGACTTTGATGAATACGGCCACGCACAACAAGAAGAAGAAAATATAGATAATGGCCAACCATATGTTAGCACAAGGATCAGAACTACCTTATCTACGTCGACCATAGCTGATGATCTTCCTTTCAAAAGAAAGAGGCACACTATGAAACTAAGATATGCAAGGATCCCTGCCAAGAAGAGGAAGACTACTGAAAATATTGTCAAACACTGAACGAGATGATGATGATCTATTATATTTATGTATATTCGAGATGAGACACACACCTTTTGTAGTTTAATTAATTACTATACACAACACTATCATATGATGAAATCATATTTTGTATACTATCATGATGAAATCGCGAGATGAACAAATGACTTAAGATGACTTTTGTACTATCATGTTATCAATAAGATGCTTTTTACTTGAAAGCTTGCATAAAATATAAATCACACATGCTAGTGGAATCCACGCGGAGCTGAGCACCACTACTAGAACCACTAGAGGCGTTCAACGCAATACGAACGCCACTACTAAAGTCATAGTACTGACGCCTTTATATACAAACGCTGCCACTACAGCAAAGTAGATATGATATAAACATTGTGGATCTAGATCGAGAGATTTCCCCCCACCTCGCCGATGCGTTTGCTAGCTCCTCCGACCCACGTCCCTGACCCCGTCAGTGCCGCCACCTGTGAAAAACCGAATTTTTAAGTCCAGATGCCTGTTATGCCATACATCGCAATCCCAGGAATACCATTTTTGCGAGACATAACAAAATTGATAGCACAATACCTCATCCATTACAAACCATAATAGTCTTACAAATAGTAGATCTCATGATCAAGTCTTAATACACATCAAAGCAGTAGAAATAAACGTAGTAGAGACTCCATCTTCATTGTCACAGGCAATGCTGACGATGGGAGATGATCCTAGTTATCGTAGACATCCTGTTGTCCATCCTCTGGATAGTCTTCTTCATAGTATAGCCATGGGAATAGCTAGGGACAAAGCCATGAGTACTTTCAAAGTACTCGCAAACTATCACTAATGCAAGTAAGACAATTCTAGTAGGAATCCTAAGCTCTAGGCTTGTTTGCAATAAGCCAGTTTTATTTCAGAAGTACTTAGTAGTAGAGACCTATTTTAGTTGTCTAGATTACTTAAGTGGAAACATAGTTCTCATTTCCACAACCCTGTTATGGTCAAGTCAAAGTCATATTTCAAGTCACAAGTCATTTTGAAAACATCTGACAACAGAACAGTATGGCCATCCAAGTGTCCATGACCGCGGACGCGGCTATTCGAATAGATTGACACTCTATAGATGTGGTACACTTTCGCCACAAAATTCAATACATCCGTCAGGGATAGCCCTGAATCATCATACTTGTTATGTGGATAATAAATCCTAACCTTTCAATTACACACCCTAGTATAGGCACCTCCCCTATGAGCTTGGCCTCCTAGCCATGGCAATCCGCCATCCCGGGAACTGCATAGGTGGTCACTTCTTTCACTCACAGTCATGAGGTAGCCTTAGCTTAACCCCTCTTTCCGCGAGGGAACCCATACTAAGACACATAAACTTCCAGTTAAGCCCTACCCAGTCTAGGTATTGTGGTTATACGCTAAAAGCTGGAATGGTATCGCATCCGAACCCAACCATCAGTTTTTATTCAAAGTCAAGGTGAATGCCTCATTCATCATCATCTTCAAGTCATTGTGTTTCATAACCTATGTCAAAACATTTCAATAGAATGACTCATCATTCTAAGGTTTTCATAATCATTTTCTCCAAGTGTTCCCATCTAAAGTGATCAATATTAGTTTAGCACTAGCAACTATTAATGAGGGTATCACTATTGAGGGGTGCTAATCAAGTGTAACTACCCAAGCCTAGTTCTATGCTCTTGATTGCATCTGTCGTATTTTTCCACTAATCACCAATAATTAACTATTTAAGAAACTTTGGTAAAGGGAAAAATAAAGATTGCAGGTAAAACATGGGATTGGTATAATAAGGGTTGCATCTCCATAACCAGGCATGGTTTAGCTTGCCTTGGTTGGTACAGTGGTCGAAGTTCTCCTCTTCTTCATAGAATTCTTTCTCCTCATAGCCCGGGTTGGTACTAGCGTCTATAAATAAATATGAGTTACACAATCACCAAAAAATACTTAGCTACTTCTATTCAGCACACAAAGGCTCACACTAGATGATCTAGCATCATCTCAATCACCACCTGAATTAATGACATGGTCTTATTTGTCTTATATTGGAAAAACAATTTCTACTCACGAAAAATGTGATTTTTGACAATTGGAATCAACTCAAAAGCATTTATGGTTGATTTTAGAAAAATGTTTGAAGTTGCAAAAGTCACTGCCTTGTTATTTTTACTGTGGGTGATCTACAAGTCCAAAGTGTTTGAATCCAATGGGAGTGTTTAGAGATTTTCCTTTCCTTTCTAACAAAATTTGAATCGTGCAATTTGTTTTAGTGAATTTTCTTGAATTCAATTTCAAAGTCATCTACAGAATAGGATTTTTAAATAAAAGACAAACCTATATTTGAATTGCTGGGCGTGCGCAGGAAAATTACTGGGCCAGCCCAACTACACAGCACGCACGCAGCGGGCTTCACTTACGTTGGCCCCACGCGTCAGCTGCTGGTCCAACGCGAAATGGTAAGTTCTATTCCTAGCCGCACGATTAGAGCGTTATCGACGGCTTCGCGTCGTCGTCTCCCTCGCTCGGTGCACGCAGGATTCAACCCTAACTCTATGGCGGGGGTCGTCGGGGGCTTACCAGGGCTCCAGCTAGGTACGGCTGCGCGGGCAGATGAACTAGACATTGACGGCGGGTCGAACGATGGTCGTGGCAGCTCCTGGGGCGGCTCCTAGCGCTGGCTCCATTCAACCACTGCTACGGCGAACTCCGGTGTAATTCTGGCACTGCTGGCTTCGGCTTGCTCCAGGGATGGGTCAAAGAGGTTGCTAGGTGAGAGAGGAGTCGAGTGGGGTGCATTTTTTAGGAAAGGGGAGGGGTCTATTTATACCCCAGCGAGGGGAGCGTCGGGGCATGGCTCGGGCTCGTCGGCGATGTCTTTACAGTGAGCTATGGGCATGGCGGAAGGGGTAGGCCGATGAAGTGCTCCATGGTGACCGTCATGATCACAGTGGCATGGTGAGGCATGGTCTCAATCGTTCGGGGATGTCCATGCCATCCTCGGGTACCGCGGGCATTCATCACGGTGTACGGCGTGTACAAGTCGCGCGGGGTCAAACAGGCATGTCTGGGAGGTTGCTGGCGTCGCGGTGAGTGCATTGATGCAAGGGGAGAGTGAGGGGCGGTGTAGTTGCGCGGGATTGCTCGGCGCACTGGCGCGCGTCTCGACATGGCAGACAGAGAAATGGTCGCGGCTGCGCTGGCGTCTCCACGGGCTGGTGTTGGTCGAGGCGTACACGAGCGGGTGCGGTGAGATTGCGGCTAGCTCGTTGATGTCATGGGCGAGTGCGGTGAGGTGTGTAGCGTCGAGTCGATGTTGGGGTTGCATGGTGAGCTCGGGTAAGATTTGGCACTGGTCAAAGGGTTGAGTGAGCGAGGCTTAGTTGCACGGGCTTGTATTGGGGTAAGTGTGGGCGAGTTATGGTGGCCGAGTGAGGTAGAAATATGATCACAAGAATGATCTAAACAATGTGGAGTAGGTAGCTCTGTACTGTTCTCATAAGGTGTTTGATCAAATGGTCGCGAGAGAAAAAGATTTGAATTTTCAAATTATATTTAGTGCGTTTGCTGATCATAAGCTTGAGAGTCTCTGGTTGCAAGGATTGGTCAAGTGGAGAAAGTTTTGATGGTTTTTGAAAAGTTTCTATCTTGATACATGAGACAAATTCAATTTTGAAAAGTCCTCCAAATGAATTTGAATTTGTTCTAGTAAGTTTTGACAGCTCACTTCTGTTCATTGTCACTTGGTCTAGCAAGGTGAGAAAAGAAATGGAATTGTTTCTATTTGAATTTTTTTAATAGAGATGCTCCAAGTGAGCTATGTGTTAACATCTGCAAAAGTGACCATTAGCATATATGCTTTATATTTTGATTTTCTTTTGCTTTGGTTCGGTTTTGATTTGACCTAGATGATCTTGTTGTGATCTTTAAATCCATTCTCATCAATTATAACAAATATAACATGGCATATCATGCATTCACACATCATTAACAAACACACACTTGCATTCATAGTTGTTTAAGATTAAAAGTTTTTGTCAACCCTAATTTTGGTTGATTAGAATTGATATCCTCATTTTAATATTTTTGAGATGTTACAAACTTTCCCCCGTTAAACAAAACCTTGTCCTGAGATTCAAGGAAAACTAGGAACTAAAGAGATTTGGAAACTCAGTCCTAATAAAATCTTCTCGCTCCCAGGTGGCTTCTTCTTTAGTATGGTTGCTCCACTGAATTTTTAGAAACTTGATACTTCTGGTCCGGGTGGTTCTGAAGGCTTCTTCCAAGATACGAATGGGTACTTCACGATAGATTAAATCCTGGTTAATATCCACGGCTCTGTGATCAATGTTCTTGAAAACTTCGATCTTCTCCGGAACTTCTAAGCATTTATGAAGTAACGAGATATGAAACACATCATGTACAGCTGACCTCTCTTTAGGCAGTTCTAGCTGATAGGATACTTCTTCTCGGTGACTTATCTGGGTGCAAGCTTCCCCTTGAGTTGAAAATGCTACATTCCTTTCAAGGGTGATACTTTGAGATACACAAAGTCTCCGATATTGAAGGTCAGTTCTCGACGTCTTTTGTCAGCATAACTCTTCTGTCTGGATTGAGCGGTCTTGAGGTGTTCATGAATCTTGTGAACCTTCTCTTCGGCTTCTCGTAGGATGTCTGGTCCAAATATCTGACTCTCTCCTACTTGCGACCAATTTAGGGGGGGTACGGCACTTCCTTCCATACAAAACCTCAAATGGGGCCATTTGCAAACTGGCCTGATAACTATTGTTGTATGAGAATTCTGTGAAAGGCAGACAGTCTTCCCATTTAGATCCATATTCTAATACACAGGCTCTCAACATATCTTCTAGTATCTGGTTTACTCTTTCCGTCTGTCCGTTGGTCTGCGGGTGATAAGCTATGCTGAAGTTCAGTTTGGTTCCAAATTCTTCTTGGACTTTCTTCCAAAATCTTGAGGTAAACTGGGTTCCTCGATCTGACACAATTGTCTTGGGGGTTCCGTGTAGAATGACTATTCTAGCAATATACAACTCTGCTAGCTTCGGGCCTTGGTAAGTAGTCTTGACGGGTATGAAATGAGCTACTTTCGACATTCTATCTACTATGACCCAAATAGAATCATTTCCTCTAATAGATGTAGGCAAACCAGTGATCAAATCCATTCAAACAGAATCCCATTTCCATTCCAAAATTTGCAACGACTGCAAAAGCCCTGTGTGTCGCTGGTGTTCCGGTTTGACTCTCTGACAAATATCACACTTGGTGATATAGCTTCCGACTTCTCTCTTCATGTTGTGCCACCAAAATTGCTCCTTCAAATCCTGATAGATCTTTGTTCCTCCCGGATGAATAGAATAAAGATTATCATGAGCTTCCTGCAAAATGAATTTTTTCAAGTCTAAATCTGCTGGCACATAGATGCATCCTTTATACCACAGAACGCCTTTTTATCTTTAGTGAATTCGGGTACCTTCCTTGTACCGATATGATGCTTAATTCCGTTGGTACTGGCATTTCCTTTCTGAGGTTCCTTTATCTGACTGATCAAAGTGGGTTGAAGTTCAATACTGGCTAGGAATCCTTCGCTAACTAGCTCCATTCTAAAATTATCCAACTCCTCATGCAGACTTGGTTTATCTTCCTTAATCATGGTGTTTAACCTACACGGTAGTCTATTAAGAGCATCTGCTACCACATTGGCCTTGCCAGGGTGGTAGTGAATGTCAAGGTCATAATCCTTGATTAACTCTATCCATCTCCGTTGCCTCATATTAATCTCCTTCTGGGTGAAAAATATACTTCAGACTCTTGTGATCCAAGTAAATCTCACAGCAGTTACCCATGAGGTCCTGACGCCATGTCTTCGAGGCTAAAACTACTACTGCTAATTCTAAGTCATGGGTGGGATAATTCTGCTCATGTTGCTTCAATTGCCGGGATAGATATGATATTACTTTGCCTTCCTGCATCAACACACATCCGAGACCAATCTTGGATGCATCACAAAATACATCAAAAGGCTTTGTGATATCAGGCATGATCAAAATTGGGGATGAAATCAATCTCTTCTTGAGCTCTTGAAAACTTGCTTCACATTTGTCCGTCCATTCAAACTTCTTGTCTTTCTTCAACAGCTGGGTCATTGGCCTTGCAATGATTGAAAATCCTTCAACGAACTTGCAGTAATATCCCGCTAATCCAATAAATGGGCGGACTTCGGTTTGAGTGGTTGGGCTTTCCATTCTTCAACATCCTTAATCTTGGCGGGATCAACGGCAACTCCTCCTACTGGCAAGATATGTCCTAGGAATCCTACTTCCTTTAACTAGAACTCACATTTGCTAAACTTGGCATACAGCTGATGCTCTCTAAGGGTTACCAGGATGGTTCTTAGGTGCTTCTCATGGTCCTCTTCCGAGTTGGAATAGATCAGAATGTCGTCGATGAAAACAACAACAAACTTATCCAAGAAGTTCATAAATCTTATTCATGAGGTTCATGAAATAAGCAGGGGCATTTGTCAATCCAAATGACATGACATTGTACTCATACAATCCATATCTAGTACTGAAAGCAGTCTTTGGGATATCCGTTGCGCGGATCTTCAGTTGATGATACCCAGTTCTAAGATCAATCTTAGAAAACACTCTGGCACCAGTCAGCTGGTCAAACAGATCTTCTATCTTCGTTAGTGGGTACTTGTTCTTGATGGTGAAGTCATTCAGCTTTCGGTAATCCGTACACAAACGGTTGGCATTGTATTTCTTATCCACAAACAAAACTGGTGATCTCCACGGCGAGGCACTTGGTTGTATCAGACCTTTGCTCAACATGGCATCAAGTTGTTTCTTTAGCTCCACTAATTCAGCTAGGTTCATACTATAGGGTCTCTGAGCTATGGGTCCAATTCTAGGAACTAATTCAATGATAAACTCGATATACCGATCTAAGGGCATACCGTGTAATTCATCTGGGAACATATTGGGGTATTCACAGACTACTCTAACTTGGTCTGGGGTTGGCTAGACTAAACTCTTGTTGCATTTGAATTGACGGGGCAGCGTCTTAGACACATGCTCTACTGATACTCCGGTGCTAGTGGTCATGGTTATGGATTTCTTGGCATAGTCTATTAAGCCTTGGTGTTTCGACATCCAATCTATTCCTAGTACTACTTCCAAACCTTTTGTTCCAAGTACTATTAAATTGGCATAAAAATATATTCCATGTATTCTGATAGGCACGGCCTTGCAAATTTTTCTAGCTTTGGTGGTTGACCTAGGTATTTGACCTATCATGACATGCTTCAAATTTGTTGGTTCAATCTTACTAGTGCATGCAAATTCTTCTGTAACAAACGAGTGCTATGCTCCTGAATCAAACAACACTCTTGCAAGTACTGAGTTAACAGAAAACATACCCAGCATGACATCTGGCGCTTCCTAGGCTTCTTCTGCATTTATGTGGAATAGCAGGCCGGTACGGTTATGCGGGTTGCCTGTAGCAAACCTTTTTCCAGGCTGTACACGGTGCTGCTGCTGGGCAGGTGTAGTGACATTGGGGGCTGCACAAGCTTCTTGGGGCACTCATTGGAGTAGTGAGCCGTAACTCCACATTCAAAGCAGGTTACCATTGACTTGTCCTTCCCGGCAATAGGCAAAACATTTCTCCAGTCCTTGGGGAAGTATTGTTGTTGTTGTGGTTGGTGGACCTTGGAGATGCACGGTTGAATTTATGGGGGTTATCAATGTTGGTGTTGTGGCCTCCAGGCCTCGGGTTTCCTCCGCCATGATTGTGAAAGTTCGGATGGGACATAGGTGGCCTGTTGGGTCTTGGTGCAAATCCTGTAGACGAGCTGGGGTGGTCCTTCGGGGTATTGTGGGGTCCAAACTGGTGCACCATACGATGCTTGTGGTTCTCACTGGCTTGATTGATTTTTCCTTTCATCTGGATAGCAGAATCCACTAGAGCTTTTAGATCATCAAAAGGAATGTTGACTAACACTATATGCATCTCATCATGCAGGCCATTTAGGAATCTTTCCTTCTTATTTTCCTCGGTGTCGATCTCACCGGGAGCATACCTAGACAGAGACACAAATCGATCACGTTATTCCACCACAGTCATTCTCCCTTGCTTCAACTCCCTAAATTCATCCCTCATCCTCTTAATCAAACCTGGGGCCACATGAGTCCTGCTAAACTTGATCTTGAATTCCTCCCAGGTCATCATTTGTACTCCGTTCATTGTACGAGTGCTATTCCACTAGGATCTCGCATAACCTGCCATATAGTTGGTGGCAAACAACACTTTCTCCGCAGCATCTACTCCTGCAACTTCTAAGTTGTTCTCCATTGATTGCAGCCAGTCATCAGCATCTAAGGGCTCTTTAGATTTGCTAAACATAGGAGGATTAGTGTTTTGAAAGTTCTTTAGCTTAGATCCATGGTGATCCTGATTTCCATGCCCTTGGTTGTTGTGCGCCATTTGGGCGATCTGCTGAAGAGTGCAAGATTGGTTTAACGCTCCGCTCTACCGGCCTCTCGATCTGATACTAGCATTTGTAGAGTCTGAAGCATTAGATCCTAGGATGAGCTACTACCACCGGGGTTGCCGCGAGTCATCTGAAGTTTGAGATAGACCATAAGTCAAGAGGGAAATTTCTATGGCTTATGGGTATGGTTCAAATGCTTTAAACTTGAGTATTGCTAAGGTTTTGAAAACCAACAACTCTTTTTCATTCATTCCAATCAACACATTCCAAACAACACACCACCACTTCCAAGAAGATGGTTTTATGAACCATTCTGTCATTCTACGATACATTGGGACCGGATACAAACTCACACCTATGACAGTGATCTAGTGATACTACTCATCATCGGAACTAGTGGGTTCTTCGTCATCCAGGAAATCTTCGTCCTCCTCGTTAGTGTGGAACTCCATGTTCATGTCCTCTAGATAGTCTTCATCATCACTTATGAAAGAGGTGATATCCCTACAAAGATCTTCACCTTCGTCTTCCCTCTCCTCAAGCTGAATTTCTTGGTCATGTATGGTTTCTTCAAGGGTTGCCAGCTTCTGGCGGAGGCGAGCAATGATGCGGTCCTTCTTGTCACGCTGGCGGCAAAGTCTCTTGCGCTCTTTAGTTAGGATGGCGAGGGTGTGGTTCTTCTCTTCCTGGATAGTGTGCTTATAGTTTGCATAGGTACATGCGTTATCCAGCTCTTTCTGAGTCTCGTGCAGCATGAAGTCAAGGTGGTCCACATGATGCTTCAGCTCCGGATGTCCTGGCATGGCCAAGGGTTCTCCCATGGAATCGCGTCTTGCATAGTGAGTGAACCAAGTGCCACTGATCTGATTTAAATTCTGCCCACACAGACGGTCAAGTGCTTCCTGCAGTGCTCTAGCTAGTCCATCCAGCCAGTTGTTCTCCCTCACAGTGAACTGTATCTTCTCCGAGGTGGGTGGCTCCATCTTTCCTCTCAGATTTGCACCGACTAACCACTATAGTTCTCCTCCTGGCTGATCATTGAGATACGCTCCATAGAACTCGAGATGCGGGCGTCCGAGAATCTTCGCTAGGTGACTCAAGTCCCTCTCGAAGATGAGTTCTCATCCCTTGCCAAGCTAAAAGAACTTGTTGTACATGACTTCCATCTATAAGGAATTAGGATGAGTAGGTTAGTGAGGTTATCAAGTGTGTCAAATTTTATGTAGGATTACAAGAATTTTGAGGAACGTGTGAACTCTTTTTTTGAAATAATCTCAAGGGTAAGAGTGATAATAGGTTTTCATAAATACCCACTTCCTTTGTTTTGAAACTAAGTTTTTCAGACGTCCATTCTAACTAGGGTCTCCTATGGTCAGGATGGCTCTGATACCAACTTGTGAACACCCGTATTTTTATGTCCAGATGCATATTATGCCGTACATCGCAATCCCAAGAATACCATTTTGTGAAACATAACAGAATTGATAGCATAGTACCTCATCCATTACAAACCATAACAGTCTTACAAATAGTTGATCTCATGATCAAGTCTTAATACACATCAAAGCAGCGGAAATAAACATAGTAGAGACTCCATCTTCATTGTCACAGGCAATGCTGACGATGGGAGATGATCCTAGTTATCATAGACATCCTGATGTCCGTCCTCTAGATAGTCTTCTTCATAGTCTGGCCATGAGAATAGCAAGGGACAAAGCTATGAGTACTTTTAAAGTACTCGCAAACTATCACTAATGCAAGTAAGACAATTCTAGTAGGAATCCTAAGCTCTAGGATAGTTTGCAATAAGACAGTTTTATTTCAGAAGTACTTAGTAGTAAAGACCTAGTTGTCTAGATTACTCAAGTGGAAACATAGTTCTCATTTCCACAACCATGTTGTGGTCAAGTCAAAGTCATATTTCAAGTCACAAGTCATTTTGAAAACATCTGACAATGGAACAGTATGGCCATCCAACTATCCATGACCACAAACGCGGCTATTCGAATAGTTTGACACTCTATAGAGGTGGTACACTTTCACCACAAAAATTGGTACATCCGTCAGGGATAGCCCTGAATCATCATACTTGGTATGCGGATAATCAATCCTAACCTTTCAATTACACACCCTAGTATTAGCACCTCCCCTATGAGCTTGGCCTCCCAGCCATGGCAATCCGCCATCCCGAGAACTGCATAGGTGGTCACTTCTTTCACTCACGATCACGAGGTAGCCTCAGCTTAACCCCTTTTTCCGCGAGGGAACCCATACTAAGACACATAAACTTCCAGTTAATCCCTACCCAGTTTAGGTATTGTGGTTGTACGGTAAAAGCTGGAATGGTATCACATCCGAACCCAACCATCAGTTTTTATTCAAAGTTAAGGCACATGCCTCATTCATCATCATCTTCAAGTCATTGTGTTTCATAACCCATGTTAAAACATTTCGATAGAATAACTCATAATTCTAAGGTTTTCATAATCATTTGCTCCAAGTGTTCCCATCTAAAGTGATCAATATTAGTTTAGCACTAGCAACTATCAATGAGGGTATCACTATTGAGGGGTGTTAATCAAGTGTAACTACCCAAGCCTAGTTCTATGCTCTTGATGGCATCTGTCCTATTTTTCCACTAATCACCAATAATTAACTATTTAAGAAACTTTGGTAATGGGAAAAATAAAGGTTGCAGGTAAAACTTGGGATTGGTATAATAAGGGTTGCATCTCAATAGCATGCATGGTTTAGGTTGCCTTGGTTAGTATAGTGGTCGAAGTGCGCCTCTTCTTCTTCGTAGAATTCTTCCTCCTCGTATCCTGGGTTGGTACTAGCGTCTATAAATAAATACGAGGTACACAATCACCAAACAATACGTAACTACTTCTATTCAGCACACAAAGGCTCACACTAGATGATCTAGCATCATCTCAATCACCACATGAATTAGTGACATGGTCTTATTTGTCTTATTTTGGAAATGCAATTTCTACTCATTGAAAAATACTTAGGATTTAATATTCTCCAATTATAAAATATGGGTTCATGTTGACAGATGTCATCACCATATATTCCAATACTTGGGAATGTGATTTAAAGTAGATGGCATATATTACAAGGTTTAATATTTTTATTTAATATAATTAAAATGACTAGAAATGACTATATAGCCATTCTTTTAATCTTAGCCCATGACTACTGCATGTAAAAGTAAATATTTTTACATATTTAGATAGATCATGGAAAATCTGATTTTTGACAATTAGAATCAACTCAAAAGCATTTATGGTTGATTTTAGAAAAATGTTTGAAGTTGGAAAAGTCACTGCCTTGTTATTTTTACTATGGTGATCTACAAGTCCAGAGTATTTGAATCCAATGGGAGTGTTTAGAGAATTTCTTTTCCTTTCTAACAAAATTGAATCATGCAATTTGGTTCAGTGAATCTTCTTGAATTCAATTTCAAATTCATCTATAGAATAGGATTTTTAAATAAAAGACAAACCTATATTTGAATTGGTGGGCGCGTGCGGGAAAATTACTGGGCCGGCCCAACTACATAGCACGCGCGCCCCACGTGCCAGAAACTGGTCCAACGCGAAACGATAAGTTCAATTCCTAGCCGCACGATTAGAGCACGATCGATGGCTCCATGTCGTCGTCTCCCTCACATGGCACGTGCGAGATTCAACCCTAACTCTACGGTGGGGGTCGTCGGGGGCTTACCAGGGATCCAGCTAGGTACGACAGTACATGCAGATGAACTGGACATCGACGACGGTTCGAACGGTGGTCGCAGTGGGTCCTGGGGCGGCTCCTAGCGCTAGCTCCGTTCCGCCACTGCTACGGCAAAATCTGGTGCAATTCCGACGCTGCTGGCTTCGGCTTGCTCCGGGGATGGGTCAAAGATATTGCTGGGTGAGAGAGGAGTCGAGCAGGGTGCGTTTTGAGGCAAGGGGAGGGGTCTATTTATACCCCAGTGAGGGGAGCATCGGGGCATGGCTCAGGCTCGTCGGCGACATTGTTATAGTGAGCTATGGGCATGGCGGAGGGGGTAGGCCGACGCAATGCTCCTTGGCGATCTTCGTGAGCACAGTGGCACGGCGAGGCGCAGTCTCAATCGGTCGGGGACGTCCATGCCATCCTCGGGTACCGCGGGCGTTCGTCACGGTGTACGGCGTGTACAATTTGCGTGGGATCAAACAGGCATGTCTGGGAGGTTGCTGGCGTTGCAGCAAGTGCATTGATGCAAGGGGAGAGCGAGGCACGACATGGTTGCGCGGGATTCCTCGGTGCACTGGCGCGCGTCTCGGCATGGCGGACAGAGAAATGGGCGCGGCTGCGCTGGCGTCTCCATGGGCTAGCGTTGGCCAAGGCGTACACGAGCGGGTGCGGTGAGGTCTCTACTAGGTCCTAGATGTCATGGGCGAGTGCGGTGAGGCGTGTAGTGTCGATTCCATGTCGGGGTGGCCTAGTGAGCTCGGGTATGATTTGGCACTGGTCAAAGGGTCGAGTGAGCGAGGCTTAGCTGCACGGGCTTGTACTGGGGTGAGTGTGGGAGAGTTGTGGAGGCCGAGTGATGTACAAACATGATCACAAGAATGATCTAAACAGTGTGGAGTAGGTAGCTCTGTACTGTGCTCATAAGGTGTTTGATCAAATGGCCGCAAGATAAATGAAGGAAGTGGTAAGAAAAGAAATAGTACGCCTATTGGATGTAGGTATAATCTATCCTGTAAAAGAAAGTGAATGGGTAAGTCTTGTTAACTATGTCCCTAAGAAGTGCGGTTGTATTGTAGTTCCTAATAAAAACAATGAATTGATACCTACCAGAACTATTGTTGGACATAGGATGTGCATAGATTTTAGGAAATTGAATAAATAAACTAGGAAACATCACTATCCTTTACCATTCATAGATCAAACTTTAGAAAGGTTAGCAAACCACACTCGTTTTTGCTACTTGGACGGATACTCTATTTTTCTCAAATAACTGTTCATCCTAATGACCAACTTAAAACAAGTTTCATTAGTCCTTATGGTTTACATGCTTACCGTCATATGCCTTTTGGTTTATGTAATGCTCCAGCTACTTTTCAAAGATGCATGACTGCTATTTTGTGGATTTTATAGAACTGATAATGGAAGTATTTATGGATGACTTTTTCTGTCTATGGAAATTCGTTTACAAGTTGTTTCGATAATCTCAAAAGAGTTTTGTAGTGTTGTGAAGAAACCAATCTTGTTCTAAACAAGGAGAAGTGCCATTTTATGGTCAAAGAAGGTATAGTCCTTGGACATAAGGTATCAGGTAAGGTAATTGAAGTGGATAGAGCTAAGGTTGAGGCCATAGAGAGAATGCCACAACCTAGGGATATAAAAGGTATAAGAAGTTTCCTTGGTCATGTGGGTTTTTATAGAAGGTTCATTAGGAATTTCTCTAGAATATCTAAACCTTTGGCTAACCTCCTTCAAAAGGGAGTAATATTTAATTTTGATGATAAGTGTCTCATAGCCTTTAATAAACTTAAAAATGCTTTATCCCATGCTCCTATCATTAAACGCCCATCTAGGATATGACTTTTGACTTAATATGTGAAGCTAGTGATGATGCTATAGGAGTAACTCTGGGACAACACATAGGTCACGGATTTAATATTATAGATCATGCTAGTAGAACTCTTAATAGTGCTCAAATGAATTATCCTAAGGAAGAAAGGGAACTTTTTGCTGTATTTTCTCTTGCAATAAATTTCGTTCTTATATAGTTGATGCAAAAGTAAGAGTTCATACGGATCTTGATGGTTAAAAGAACTCCTTGAGAGGAAAAACCATAAGCCAAGACTGATCCATTGGAATTTTTTACTTCAAAAATTTGAGTTGCAGATTATGCAGAGGCAAGAAATAAAGATGTGCGATGTAGTGTCCATATTTTCCCAACAAGATAACAATCTTATTGAGAGGAACTTTAGTCCTAGTGATTTTCATTTACGAGAATTATTAAATGAACTAAGGCCAATTCCTCCAAAAGAGAAGAAGTCTTTGTTGTTGGAGGAGCTTGTCATCCCCGAATAAGTAAACGGTAGTTTCAAGGTAAGTGTTCTTACTCAAATAAGTGATTTGTTTTCACAAATTTTACTCATAATTTTTTTGCCTTTGAATTCCTTGTGTTTTTTTGAAGTTTTTGAAGGTATTTACCAACTATACGGTCGCAACTATACGATCGGAGAAAAATCTCCGGCCGTATAGTTGCTCGTTAAACTTTCTGTATCTTCTTTGCGAATTTGTCTGGATCTGTATGGTCGCAACAATACGACCAGAGAAAAATCTCCGGCCGTATAGTTGGTCGTTAAACTCTCTGTCGTTTCGATTTTTGATGTCTGGATCTATACGGTCGCAACTATACGGCCGGAGAAAATCCTCCCGCCGTATAGTTGGTTGTTAAACTCTCAGACATTCTTTGTTTTCCTTTTCGTTTTTGATAAAAACACTGTTTTGTCGGTTCCAAGTTGGTAACTTAATCGACCTAGATATGAGATATTTGGAAATATCTGCCCCAGAACAAACTATACGGACGGATCTATACGGGTCGCCCTGTATAGTTGGTTGTTACGCGGCAGGACTCCTCCAAATCCACGATTTCTTTTCCTATTCCGTTAAGATTCTTTTCTTAGGCGTGAATTTGGTGTTTCTCACGAGTTTTACTGACCTCTAACCCCCCATATATATTGCCATTGTCTCTCTGTCTAACCATAATCTTCAGGAACCAATCTAGCAATGCGCTATCCCGTCCCAGGCCGTGGAAAACCCTGGGTCTCATTGCTCCTTCCAAGGACCGCTCTAGCAGCCCGCCCATGGAGGACGACAACAAGGAGGTGGAGAGGTTTAGCCTGGGGTACAAGGAGTACGTCGAGCCAAGTTTCTACAACAACGATTCCGATGAAGTGAGTGACATATACATCGCGATGTCTATGATCCACCGGAGAGCAACTGGGCGGCAATGAAGAGAGCTCAAGAAGAGAGAGAAGGTCCCAACCCGCATGGAAAAGGGCATGTGGAGACGGTCAAGTTCATCACCATGGACCCCACACCGCACAAGCGTAAGGAATTACCTAATATTGGTGCAGGTGCTAGCAATGGAGCGATGGTGCCAATCTTGAAGACTACTATTTGTGCTCATATGAGGGTGAAGCCTCAAGAAGAGTGGAGGAACGGTTTCCACTTCCCCGATCCATCAATCATGGATGAGGAAGAAGAAGTTGCTCCCAGGACCAAGGACCGCGTGCAAGAACTGGAGATATATCAGAAGCAGGAACTACTCCATCGTTTCGAAGTCCATCGCTTTCTCATGGAGATAGAGAAGAAGGATGATCTTCTCCCATTGGTGACTAAACTCGCAGATAAAGTGGACACTTTGCAATCTGATTTGTGCAGGTGCTATAGCTGCATCACCGCTCTGGATGATACCAACAAGAAGCTACGCATCATGGTGTTACATGCCATGGCACCATAGTGATCTACACGGTATCAAATAATCGCAAGGGATTATAATATCCCGCCTTGCTTAATTCCAAGCTTGGGGAGATCTTTAAGACCTTGTAATCTATCTTATAATTTTTACATTACTATTTTAGTTTTGCATTTGTTCAAACTATAAATAAAGTTTGCATCATTAGAATTCCCTTCAGGAATAGTTGATCCGCTTTATGAAATTCCGAGTTTATTATCATATATGGAGCAATATTGAGTTTGTGTTTGTCCTATTGGATATATGAATGGCTTGAGTATAATTTTACTTGCACTTGATGATAGCAATAGGAGTCTTCCACACCATTGGTATTAGTGGAACATACAAAGATAATTTGGTCAATATGTTGTAAGTACATGGTTTGATTTACAAAGAAAGAAAATTTATCTAATCAATTAAGTTGAAAAAGAAACCTTGAACAAAGGAGAATTAAAAGTGCTATCAAATTAGAGTGAGAACAAGGCGAGGTAGAATATTCAAGCTATAAAGATTACTTCATATAAAATTGGAATTTGGTAATTGAGATCGTTAAACTTTGAATTCCTACATGAAGTGGAATGTATGGCTAGCTCCTTTGCACAAGACTTAAAAAAAGTGTGAGCATACATATATAAAGAAAAAAATGAAAAAACAGGAAGAAGAAAAGGAGCGAATGTGCAAATAGCAAATAGGCATACACCACTATATTGTAGTATGAAAAAGAGACGTTTTGAGATTTTGAATCCCAAGTGAATATGTTAATCCTAAAACACTTGAGACTACCTCGCTAACTCATTCGGTTGAACTGAATACTTTTACATCATATTGAGAGTGATCTTTTGTGAACTGTTAAATGCTAAGGTGTGGAAGCCTTCTAATATTATTCGGATGGTTCGAGTAAGGTACTATTCATGAACTTATTCCTATGTATCATATATGATAAACACATGCTGCAATTGCCTCATTTATTTTATCGACTCACCTTCATGAATATGAGGATCGCATCCATTAAAGCTAACTTTCTCGGGACAAGCAAGAGTCTAAGCTTGGGGAAGTTGATGAGTGCATATTTGCATCATGTTTTATATTATTATTTTGCATTGTAGATATAGGATCTTGGTATTTTATGGTGCTCGGGCGCATATTTTATGTCTATTTTCACCAGGATCAGGACAGACGATGGATACAATTGACACAATTCTTGGAGCAGTTGTATTGGGGAGAAAAAGAGTTAAAAACATTGTAAATTGCTTATTTGGGAAATATCAATAATACTAGAAGAAAACCCGAAGCGATCAAGGCATACAGATGGTTTAACGACCAACTATACGTCAGGAATAAAATTTTCAGCCGTATAGATCCCGCCATATAGTTGGCGCCCCCACCGCCTCCTCAAATAGTTTCACCCCATGCAACTGGATCAGGGAGACGACATACAGAACAACCAGAAATTGCCGAAACCTCACCTCTGGAAGGCATCTGGAGGGGGAACTCGTCCACTGGGAATCCATCTTCATCCTGCGCAGATCCAGGAGGCTAACACATCGATCTTCATCATCAACCTCTGCATCACCACCATCTTCATCCATCCCATCTACATCTTGTCTATATCTTGTTGTAATTTCCGTACTCGTTGTAGATTTATACAAGTACTACTCATCTATGATAGATACCATTGTTATTGCCATGATGTTGATTGCCTCCATGTCTGAGTAGATCATTAGTTCTTTGGGAGATGGAGAAACCCTAGTATGAGATTGAAATAAGATAAAGTTTATTATGACATTCATCGTTGTGACCATGTGTTTGATTGTCTTCATCTTGATGTTGGGAGAAGTCGACCTCTCAATATTTGCCTCTTATGGGGACATGATGGAGGGAACTACTTGTTGGTAGACGGAGGTGTGTTAGCACTTACAGTGACTATAAAGCCGTTGGCACTCCTTACGTATCAACTTGGGAACCTATGAAACTCACGGAACACTATCCATGCCATGGGATACGTCCTACGGGATTAAATCCCTTAATAGCACAGTAATTCAATTGATGTCGATTGCTGACTGTTGTGGTTATTAGGATGATGTGAGCAGTATTGCTGCCTATTTGACCAAACACGGAATTCCTCCCACACATACATAGTTGAGAATGTTCATGATAATAATCTTTACCTTAGTTCCTTATATAATGCTATAGGTGTATCCGCTACTCCCTGAGAACGCCTTTTCCCTATTGCAGTTCCAATCTCTTTTACATACACGATACTTACTTTCTGTGTTCAGTTGTTTTAATTTAATTATTGTTGCTCTTATAGCAAAAACCCAAAAACACCTTTTTACGCAATACTCGCATTTTATCTTGTCACTTAGAACATTATTTAGCATTTCTATTGTAGTATTTATTTAAAGAGTTATTAAACTTCAGGCTCCTGCTCCTTATGGGATCGATATGTTTATTTCAAAACTAGCTACAAACGATCTGTGTACTTGTAGTCATCAGTGCTCTGGTGTCATGTGGGGGGCAAACATGGGGTGGGCGGTAGCAAGGTAATTTAATGGCTTGCACTACTAGGAAAAAAGCTATGCGTAATCCGCTAGGCCGTGGCGCACATGGTGGATAGTGCGCCACGGGCAAATAGCTGTGGCGCACCATCCTAGAGTGGGCCACAAGTAGGCAACATAGTCATGGCGTACAGTACTGGAGTGCGCCACCACTATGTGTGGGCCAGGGTGCGTGCGACCGCACTCCACTTGCCCGTGGCGCATGGTGCACATGTGCGCTACACCAATCTTCATAGTCGTGGCGCACATGCTGTCCATGCGCCACGGGCAAGTGGAGTGTGGTCAACCCGCAAGTCTCGGCCAACTTGCCCGTAGCGCATGGGGAGGATGTACGCCACGGCTACGAAGATCATCTGTGGCGCATGGGGTGATGTGCGCCACGGCTGTGTCACACTGTATCAGCACATGGCCAACCCCCCAACCACCTCACTTTCCCCTCTCTTCTTCTTCTTCACTTTCCCCTCTTCCTTCTTAGATCTAGTCGAGCTCCTCCTCCTTGCCACCTTATTTCTTCATCTTTTTCACCGGTTAATAGTTTGTTAAACTTCACTTGGATGCTACATAAGAGAAATTAAGCTCTACTACTCACCTCTCCTTCGATCTTCGGCCTCTCATATCGATCGGTAAGTTATCCATGTGTATGTAGGATGCTCTCATGTGTTTGTATGATGCTCTCTTGTGTGTAGTGCAAGAGGATTATTATATGCGTATGATGTGCATGTGTGTGTATATGGAGATGATGAATGCTCATTTATGTGTGTATGATGCTCTCATATGTGTGTAAGAGGATTAATTATGTGCATGTGTATATGGAGGATGTGCATGTGTGTATATATGGAGGATTCCCGTGTTTGTATATCTCATGGGTATGTGTGTGTGAACGAGTTGCCAATGTTTTGCTGAAATGTTGATTCATTTCCATTTCGGTACATTTCTGGCATTTCTCGCAATAAAGGCGCTACTTTGAGGATAGGTCATGCCGAAATTTTTGGGCGACCTTTTTGCATTGCATGCATATGCATATGCATTGCATGCGTGGTTCTAAACTTCTATTCCGCTAATCACTACCGTGTGTAATAACGTGTAGGGAAACCATGGTCCGCATAATGAGTGAAGGCATTGTGTCTAGATATTTGCAATGCGCGATGGCCAACATGATACGGAATAACATGACGGAGATAAGATGTCCGTGTAGAAGATGCAAACTCAAGTGGTTGATCGATCCGATTCCGCATAATCAGGCGCTTTTGCTCCGTCATGGTTTCATGGATGGCTACACTCGGTGGATAAGTGATGAAGACGATGATGATGACGTAATTGATGGGGCGGAAGGAAACGAGGAAGTACAATAGGATAATAATGGACATGATGAAGGATATCCCAGCCAAGATCAAGATGCCGAAGCAGATCAGTATGATCATGAAGATCTAGACATCGTCGGAGCATATGGACCAATATCGCCAGTCTAGGTACATGACCCTTATGTTCAAGAACTTCTACTCATGTAGACGAGTAATGCAAGAGCTGCCGCTAGAGAGAAAGCCAAGCTTACGCAACTTGAGAAAGACGCGGTTACTCCATTGTATGAAGGATGCAAGCCCGATAATACCCGCTTGAATGTAACGCTCAAGGCTATGGAGATGAAGACAAAACACAAATGGACCGACGCAAGCTTCAACGATATGATGGCATTCTGGCACGATTGTCTTCCAGAGGGGAACACGTGTCCAACTAGTGTCGAGGAGGCCAAAAAAATCATGTGTCCTCTCGATCTACCGCATGTTAGATACCACGTATGCATCAATGATTGCATCACTTATCGAGGCGAGGATGCGGAGAGAACCACATGTCGAAAAGTGGTATGGTACTTTCCCATCACTCCTCGTCTGCAGCGGTATTTCGTAGACCCTAAGGAAGCAAAGCTCATGCGTTGGCACGCGGAAAGAAAGAAGACAGATGATGGTACAGAAAAAGACGAGATGCTGACGCACCCTTCAGATGCTAGCTAGTGGAAAGCACTGGACCTCGAATTTCCAGAATTTGGGGGGGATTCAAGGAACGTCGGGCTAGGTGAGAGCACCAATGGACTCAATCCGTTCGGCAGTCAGAGCAGCACGCATAGCACGTGGCCCGTGTTTGTATGGATGTACAACCTCCCTCCATGGTTATGCATGAAGAAGAAGTACATACAAATGAGTATGCTAATTCAAGGGCCAAAACAACCTGGTACCGACATCAATCTGTATCTCGGCTTGTTAAAAGAGGAGCTAGCCACGTTATGGGAAGCCGGAACCAATATGTACGACGTTGCCACACAAGATTATTTCACTATGAGAGCCACGTTGCTCACTACGGTGCAAGACTATCCCGGTTGCGGATATATCTCGGGGCAAGTGATCCAAGGATTCTTCGCATGCGTTAGGTGCATGGATAACACAACCTATATCCAACTAGAGAGAGATCCCGGGTCTTCAAAAACCGTGTTCATGGGGCATCGGAGGTGGCTTCGCAAGAACGATCCATGGAGAAACATGGAGATCTGTTCGATGGGAAATCAGAGATCCGAGGAATTCCAGATCGGAGGAGTGGCAAAGAAATCGATGATTTACTGAGAAACTAGAAAGAGTGTCCTAAGCCAGGAAAGAAGCGAAAGAGGCAACAATCAGATAATCCGTTGCTGAAGGTATGGGAAACGATGTCTGTTTTCTAGGAGTTCCCATACTGGAAGATCCTCCGCACGCCTCATAGCCTTGACATCATGCATATCACGACGAACGTGTGCGAGAGTCTGTTCGCCACCCTGATCAACATGCCGGATAGGACGAAAGATGGTCCGAAAGCAAGACACGACTTGATACACATGGACATCAGGCATGATCTTCACGAAGGACGCACTACTCCTGATGATCAGTATGATGACAATGATTAGTCAGAGGCGACACAAGGTCGCTGAAAGGGTAAAAAGGTTAAGAAGAACGAATATACTGTCCCCCTTCGTGCTTCACTCTAAGCCAGGATGAGATCAAACAGTTTTTCAAGTGCCTCCTAGGAGTCAAATTTCCTTACGGCTACGCGGGCAAGATAAGTAGATACCTAGATGAGGCGAAGCAGAGGTTCAGTGGAATAAAGTCTCACGACTGTGCCATGCTAATGACGCAGACACTTCCGGTTGCACTACGAGGGATAATGGACGAGCACGTCTGTGAAATGTTGTTTGGTCTCTGTAAATTCTTCGATGTCATCTCTTGAAAGTTGATTGGCGTGAATCAGCTCAAGAGGCTACATGAGGAGATCGTGGTGATACTATGCGAGCTTGGGATCTACTTCCCGCCTGCATTCTTCGACATTATGTTGCAACTGCTGGTCCATATCGTGGAGGATATCATCCAACTCGGGCTGATGTTTCTCCGCAGCATGATGCCATTCGAAAGGATGAATGGACACATCAATGGATACGTCCACAACAGGTCCCGTCCAGATGGAAGCATAGCCAAGGGATTTTTAGCCAAAGAGTGCATCTCTTTCTGGACGAATTATCTAGACATCGAGAACCCTGTCGGTCTTTCCGTCAATAGGCACATTGGCAGACTCGATGGATCGGGTCACCGAGAGGGTCGCCGCGTAATGCATGTGGACTTCAAAGGTCGACTCGCAGACTTTAATAAAGCAAACCTAGTCGTGGTACAACATATAGAAGTGGTCGATCCTTGGGTACAAAAGCATAAACAGTTTATTGAGAAGAAGTACAGTGACCGGGGCTAGCAGAGGACAAAGGGAGAAATAATCAAAGAGCACAACTCCGATTTCATGCGTTGGTTCAGCGAGACACTCCTAGATAGTCCCCCACAAACGGATTCTATTTCTGCGGAGGAAAACATCATATTCGCCTTGTCGCAGGGACCGATGCACAACCTGATGACCTCCCAGGCGTACGATATCAATGACTACACATTCTACACGGAGGAAAAGGATAGCAAGTGTGACTATCAGAACTCTGGGGTAACATCGGAATTCTATACCGATGACGACGTGAAGGAAAGATTCTACGAAAGAATCGAGGAGATATGGGAGCTCGACTACTCTGGAGAAAAGGTGTTGATGTTCCGTGTTAGATGGGCCAAGAGTGTCGAAAGAGAAGATCGGTATTTCACAACCATGGTTATACCAAAGGCCGACAAATCCAAGGCTGACGGTGTGAAAGTAACCGCGAAAAATGAGCCATGGGTATTGCCTAGCAAAGTGGACCAATGTTTTTTTATTACCGACCCGGCAAAGCCTAGTCGGGTTGTCGTGAGGAGAGGAAAAAGAAACATCATCGGAATGGATGGAGTCGCCAATGAGCAAGACTTTGACCAGTACGGCGATCCAAAGATTGAAGATGACGACGACTACGATGAAGCAACATATATCCCAAGAAGACAAAGGACAACCCTACCCAAAAAAGGTAGCCCATTCGAGAGAAGAAACATGAAAGTTCCAGGGTTAAACTATTCAACCGCAACAAAGGGAAAGAAGATTGTAAAACGCTAGCTCTTATTATAATCACATGCGTGCCATCATTTTATGTACCACTTTTGACATTTAAATATATAACATATATAGAATCAATTTTGTACCACCCTTGAATCAATTTTGTACCACTATTGTGCCACATTTAAATATATTATAACTGAAAATTAATTTATAATTTCATTCTACCTTAAATCAATTTTTTAACATTTAAAATTATGTTTAAAATAAAAAACACAAAAAAATTGGCACCCACTACACCAGGGTTCGAACCTGGGTGCTTGCAGGAGTGGCTGAGAACTACAACCATTAGGGTAAGTCGAGACAGCTATTAGAAACTGGGCCTCGTCTTTATTTGACTATAGTACCAGGTTAGGCGTGGCGCACTTGGCCCTAGTGCGCCACGGCTAACGCACTTGGCCCACTTGTCTGTCGACCAGCCCTTTGCTCTGGTTCCCTTTCTCTCCCCAATCGCATGAGAGCAGATCGAGGCGCCCCTGCGATGATCCCCAATCCCCAATCCGATCCCTAGCGCCGCCGCCGTGTTGTCGCCTTTACCACCGAGGAGGAGGAGGAGGGCAGCCGTCGAGGAGGAGTGCAGTCGCTTGCGCCTACTGCCTGCACCAGCACCTACTCCCACAGGTCCGTCCCCGACCTCCACCACCGCCTACTCCCAGGTTCGTCCCCGTCCTTCTCCTTTTACCACCACCGCCCCACCTGTCCTCACCTCCACCTGCGCGTTCCCCCTCCGCCTCGCCAGGCTCACCGCCTACTTCACCACCCCCGTCGCCTCTGCCGTGAGAGCCTGCTGCACCGTGCATCCCCCATCCCTCATCTCGTGCCACCACCTATAACACAACCTAGCTCCGACCTATCCCTGATGATGAATGCAGCAACGGTAGTGAGTACCTGATTGAATCTCTGTAGGGTGCTAGAATTGTTAGTTATATCTTAGTGTGGGATGGTCTATAGATGTTTGCTTATATTTGGTTTAAACAAATCCCTTCTCAAACCACTGGTCTTAGATTTGGGATGGTCTACAATTGTTAGTTATATGATTCCTCGGGCTTATACCTAGGAAAAGGATTTCTTTCTTGAGCATATATAGATATACCATGCAAGTATAACTTGCTCATGATCTTGTGTTACTGTGAGCCTAATAGCGGCTGCATTGATAAAAATGATTCCTAGAGATAGAAACTATGAAAATGATATGAATATTATCTGTGATGGCTTGTACACTACAGCAGCAAGTGGCTGCTGCTTTATATTGGTGAATGAGTGTTCATCTTTTTGAGAGAATAGCCAAAATACCAGTACTCAAAACCTAAAGTGCCAAAATACCACTAGTAAAAACCAACTAGTCAAAATACCACTCAATTTCAGTTTTTCATGCCAAAATACCACTAGTGGATAACATTTTCAAATAAAGACAAAAATGACCTTACCTCTTCACATAGGCCAACTCCAAGGCATCCCAAAATACCACTGAGTTTCTGCCCAATGTTTAAAAATTAACCGAAAATAATGTATGCAAAAGCTTTTGCTTGTTTGATGTTGATTAGCAGGTGGTTGAGGTGCTACGAGCTGCAATAGTACATGTTAACTACATGCGCCAAGAACGGCTGCCTCCATCCAGCTAGAAGAACACACAGCACTGCAGCAGTGTCTGATCCATCAACTACACTACACTAGCAACAACCTGGTTGGATGCAGGCTCGTGCTCGCTGGAGAAGTAGCTATAGAGCACCTGCGCAAGAGGCATTAGATGCAGCCAGTCATGGGCGAGGGAGTGAGGGACGCACCGGTGTCGGCGCCATTATTGTTCCTAATTCTAGGAAGAGAGATCTGCGGGAGATAGGTTAGAAAGGATTTTTTCCTTTTTTGATGAAGGGTATTGTTGGTAAGTCATAGAAATCAAACTGCTTGACTAAACTAATTTGTTTGACTTTAGACGGTAGTGGTATTTTGGCACGAGAAAACTGAAGTTGAGTGGTATTTTGGCTAGTTGGTTTTCACTAGTGGTATTTTGGCACTTTCGGTTTTAACTAGTGGTATTTTGGCTATTGTATCCATCTTTTTGAGCGAGTAGTAGAGCTAGCTACTAGTACCTTCTAGTGTGTGAATTTCTCGGTGTATGAATTTGTGCTTTTCTACTAGTACCATCAGCTGCCTCTAAAGAATGACCAGTTGCCTCTAAAGTAGTTACCTTAGCAACACAGTTAACCATGAACTTACTTAAATGATGATATATTTTTGAGAGGTAGTATATGACAATGATTATACATGTATGTGAGTTGTGACTGTAGTCTTCGTGGTAATGGAATTATCGGCTGAAGCCAACATGTTGTTCTCTTATGATACTTTATGAATCTTTTAGCAGATCTCATATATGAGATATGTACTTGTGTCACAATGGTTGGTTCAGCCAGCGTTGAACCATGATGTACACTCATATATTACTAGCTGAACACTCATATAATACTGGGTGTACCATGCTGTTGTGTGGGGGTGGGGGATTAGGGTATGTGCAGGTACATTTGAAATGAGTTCCGATATTTGCTGAAATGTTGATTAACTTCCGTTTCGGCAAAAATCGGAAACTCCTAGGTTAAGAAAAATAGGGGAGGTCATTCCGGATTTTCCCGTGAATTTCTAATATTTATTTGACTTCTTTTTACTTAGTGCAAACATCGCTGACAACGACCAGGCCGGCGGCTATTCTCGGCGCATAAACGTTGAAGAAGAAGTCAGAGATCCAACAAAATTGTCATTCTGGGAGGCTGCTCAGCAGATGGAAAGAAATGAACAGGGTGATGAAGAATATCTGCCTGAAGAGAGCGATGATGATGAGATCGAGGACGAGGAGGAAGAGACCAATGCCGGCGAGGATGCAGAGGACACCGGGGATGAAACCACTGATGGCCCCGATAGTAGCAATCCGAAGAAGAAGAAGGAACGGCGCCCGAACACGGTCGACACCGTTAGAGAGGAAGTTACCGAAGTAACCTGTAGCATCCCAATTGTCTAACAATTGTAATGCTACTTGGTCTAGTAATATAATGGCTACTTCATATATATAATTGTTGCATCATAATGATATCATGCTCATGTCATCATGCCACCTTGCATTTGAGCAGCATATAAAACCCTTTTTGTTTTTGTTCTTCTCTCATATGCATTGTAAATTGTATTTGCCTCTTGATATTGTATTTGGTTTTTGATATATTGTTTAATGCCCAAGTTGAGTTGGGGGCATATCTTTTATTCAACTCCATCACCTTTCTCTGTCACCACCTTATAATTCCACCATCCAACCAAATATGAGTTTTGCACTTATTGGGTTTTACCTCTAGCTCATATGGGTGGGGATGGATCCAATTCTATTGTTCCACATGCTCTCATCTTAGCATCATGTTGTTTTCACATTATTGATATGAGAGCCACATGGCCACCTTTGCATGCCTTGTGAGTGGAACCCTTTTTCCTAGCTTACCTATGGATTATTATGGAATTATGCTCATGTTGGGATATTTTTGGGACTATTAGGCATCTAGTGGCACATACACACTAGTATGTCCCATTTTTATTCAAATATGGTCATCTCCAACTACTCCACATGGGGCATCCTTTCACTTCTTCTAGCTTGGCTCATTCCATATTTTTTTGGAATGCATAGATATAAATGCTATGGATATTTATGATGTTTCCACAAGATGAAACCTAGCATTGATATTATGCATGGGCCATGCAACCATCTCCATATTTTGCCCTCCTTTGTTTATTTGGTCTTTTGAGTGAATAACCTATCTCTCTCTCCCCCTCCTTTTGGCTTGGTATTATTTGATCTTGCTTAAACCATATCACCACATCCCTCTCTTTCCTTGTCTTGATCTTGTTGGAGCTTGGCATGTGCTTGGCTTGATCTTGACAAAAGCAAACCCTAGCTACCATACCACTCCTCTCTCTTCACCCCCTCTCTAAACCACACCCTAATAATCTAACCCACTTCTACCATCCACCATACCCCCCTCCCTCTAAACCCTAAGTACCCTCCCTCATCTCTCCTCTCTCTAGCCGAGCCACCCCACCATGACCTACCCTAGCTACCCACCTGCCTCTCTCGGCCTCTCTCCTCTCTCTACCCAACCCTAGTACCAACCTAGCCCGAGCCTCCCCTCTCATTTTTTCTCCTCTCTCCCTGCCCTGCATGCCCCACGATGAACCACCCGAGCCTGGCCTGCCCTGCCCCACCTGGCAGCTCACCTGCCTGCCCACACTGAAGCCCCCGCCTGCCTGCCCTGGCCTCCCAGCTCGAGCACGTGAAGGAGGGGGAAAAAGGTGGCCGAGCCACCTTTAACCTACCCACTCCCCCACGGCACCCCCTCTCCTCTCCCGTACCTATCTACTCCCTCTCGGCTCTCCTCTGGCCTCTCCAGATCTGGCCGAGGCACCCTGGCCTTCCTCCCTCCCTCTCCACCGACCCCAGCTCCCTCTCGCTGGCCACCGTCTGCTCCACCGGCGCTGCTTCGATCCAGACGACAAGCGCGACGTGGAGGTGATCGAGGAGGACAAGAAGGTCCTCTGCATCCGCTCCGTACACGCCGTCGAGGAGGAGGAGTCCCAGAAGCGTTGAACCACCGCCGCCCCGACGCCAAACCCTAGCTCCAGATCGTCTGCCTCGCCATCGATCGGCGCTCCCTGCCTGATCCGACGCCACCCAGCCTCATGGTGAGCCTCTCCACCCCCCTGACATGGTCCGCCTCTCTGAACCGCCCTAGCCTCGCCGGACTTTCCGTCGAACGGACTCCGCGCGCCGGAGTGCACTGGCGTCTGCACGCTCTCGCTCCGCGTAGCACCTCACCTAGGCCACGCCCACCTCCCTGACAACAACGCCAGGCCACCGCAGCGGTATCCGCCTACGCGCGCGCACGCCAGGTCCGGAGTTCGATCCCGCGCACCGTGCCCCACGCCCTGTCGTGCACCGACCCGTCCGCAGCGCAGAGGAAGATCCATAGTACCGCGTCGCCGTTTTTGCAGAAAACCCCCTATAACGTTTTACTCCTAACTCATGTCCAGCCTGCACCGTCGACCTCTCGATCGTTTGCAAAACACCCCCGCAGATTGATGTCCTCAACCCGCAGCCCCCCTGGATCCACGACGTGTCATCCATTTGACTGATCGGCGGACTGTGACCTCTTGGTCTAGCTCAGCCATGTGAGAAAAACCCCGCC
This sequence comes from Avena insularis, assembly GCA_023614405.1. NCBI lineage: Eukaryota > Viridiplantae > Streptophyta > Magnoliopsida > Poales > Poaceae > Avena > Avena insularis. Next base: position 231,629,582 of record CM042692.1, read on the forward strand.
TCGCCTGTGAAAATGGCTAAGTCTAAGAGTAAGAAAAGTATTCTCTGTATTCTGTTTTATTTCAAACTTTTTCAAATTAATTCAAATTCAAATTTTATTTTTGTTTTAAAATAACTTTTAAAATATAAACCCAAATAATACAAATAATATATGTTTTCAAATCAGAAAAATGTGAGGAATTCAAATATGCCCTTCAAAATGTATTTTGAACATTTAAAATTGCAAGTTGATTAGAATTACAATAAAATGCCCTTTTTCCCTAATTAATTAATAACTTTTGTTTTATAACTCCAAATTTAACAAATAATATGTCTAAAATGATTAGCTCGATGAGACCTTTCTGTTTATGCATTCCTTTATCTGTTTTGCAGCATGCATCATATAAATATAATGTGTACAGCAACTTAAATGAGGTTAAAATGGGGCCAAAACTCAATAAGATGATTTAATCTTGTATCCCACACCTCACCCTTGCCATGCTACTTATTGCCATGCAAATTGTGCATCATTCATCATGGCATGATTGTTTGCTTGTTGCATTTAATTCATATGCTTGCGCACTTTATTTATGTTGGCCCTTGTTTGTTTGGTTCTTCTTCGAATAGAATAGGCTGGCGGGGATATATCAAGAGAACCAGGAGCACTACCCAGATCCTTCTCTCGCTTCAACTGAGCTGCCAGGCAAGCACTACCACATGCTTGCATACATATAGTACCTATTGCCTCTTTCTTATTCTTGCATCATTGAGTGGCGATTGCATTAAACTGAATCCCAAGTATTGCATAGCCTTTACTTTTAAACCCCACCGAAGCTTGTTCCTCCATCCCATGAGCCATTACTACAGGAGTTGTTTGAGCCATGCGAGTCGAGAACAAAGATGTAGGGTATGTGAGTGTCTGATGGATAACGAGGTACCTAAACAACTTAACCTGAGTAGTAATGGGATAACTAATGAAAGTGGCATCGGTGAGCCATATTCGCTATTTGGTTTTTCAGGCTCACTTGTGTCTCGTAGGACCCCGAGTACTTGATTCCTGTTCCTTGAATATTCGCGCTATCCACATCCGGGAGGCTTATGAACCCCCCTGAGCTAGAGCTTGATTCATTCTTATTTCTTGGGGCCACAAACTAGTTTGGGGTTTTATTTACTATCCTGTACTTATGCCATGCTTTACTGCTTTATTTAAAATTGTGCGATGTACTACACCTGTACTGTTTAGGGCCGTGACCCGTTTTCGCTGTATCGACAAGCCCAGTCACACTTTCGGGTTCCCAGTCGTTTACAGCCGGCCACACAAACCTTGAGTCCGTCTCGTAGCCGGCCAGCTTCATTGCGGGTAGCTTAATGGGGTGGCCCCCTGAAATATTTCTGAATCCTGTGATCACTTTGTCGTGACTGCCTCGTTGGTTTTGATTTGGTTTTTCCGAGGTTGATCGAGTGTGTGTTGCTATTTGTGCACCCCTGCAGGGTAGAACTTTCTGAAAGCCGTGTCCGCGGTTATGGACGACTTGGAGCACAGTTTCTCGATCATAGACAAGTATAACTAAAGTACCGCTTCTAAATTGACTAAACACCTGACTAGTAAATAGTGCAACACTCATGGAATGGATAATAAAACTGCCAACGGATGGGGGGTTGTTCGTTCGCTTCCTCGTCGGTAAGCGAGGAGGAGGATGGATCTGTTAATATTACCATTATAACTGTTGTTATTAATTCACGGACATCCGTCTATCTATGGTTAGGCGGATGGTTAGCGAGTATCTATAGAATTGTTAGGGTTTATCTTTTGCTGCAATTGCGTCACCCCAGGTTGTGTCCCCTTTAGAGGCATAAAGACTTGCTGAGTACCCCTAGGGTCTCACACGATAGATTTTTTGATTCAGATGAACAGGTAAGCTCGCAAGATGGATACTGGGTGGAGGAGACGGACGATGTGGGAAACGATCATTCGGTGTAGAGATTCCGGGAACGGGGATCCGTGAGATCTGTGGGCGGGACGTGCTTATTTATGGGCATCTTATGCCGATTTGCTTCTTATCCGTACTCGGATTTTGTCTTCCGTTTCCGCCTGATACTCTGATGTTTGATGTATGAGGAGATATCCTAAACTATTATATCTATCTAGGACATTTGGATCTTGCCGTATGGCGTTGCTATATTTCCTTTCCTTTTAGATGGAATGGCTCTGATGTACTGTTGTATGGTGGCTTGCATACATACTCATTTGTGTATGTAGTTGATCCCTTCGCCTGCCGATTACGCCGCCCATTCTTGTCCCGATGTTTGGAAATGGTTAGGACGGCCGAAAGGTCTACCTGTGAGTGGCATTTGGGCCCCACCGTACTATTTTAACCATTTCCGCTCATCCAGGCTTGTAACTAGGAGCGTAATTCACCGAGGTAGTTACAATTGGTATCAGAGCCATCCCGCCCTTCAGGGTCTCAGCCAAATGGTGTTGTCTGTCTAGCAAATATTTTGGTAGTTATGTATATTAGGGAAAAACAAAACGCGAGAGTAGGACTGCTTCCACTTTTCTTCTTACCCACCCACCCACCCTTTTCTGGTAAGGAAGTGTAACGTTTTCAATCCTCTTCTTAAAATTCAAACTAGGATTCACGTGTTCTGGGTTTCCGTAGTACCATAGGTTGTGTATCTGTGTGTGTGTGTGTGTTTGTGTAATTCCTTGTCTATCTGTTGCATCCAAGTTGTTATCTTTATCGGCCTTTTGGTTATCAACTATTGGTACATTCCATATTGACAGGCTTTTGCAAACCGACGCGATCTATCTGATTCGTTGTATACCGACGCGATCTGTCTTACTCTTTGTTATCCGACGTCATCTTGTTTGGGGTGTTCGTTTCCGTAGTTACTAATCTTTAGGTTCATCGTGAGAAGAAGATGTTGGGATAGGTGTTCTACTTATTCATGTGCGGAGTAATGATTTGAGTGCGGGATGGAGTCGCGACCATACCACTACTCTTGTCATTCGCTCTTGTATATTGAATTGGTAGTGTCACTAATCTTGATTCGTTAAGTGATTTTGCGCATCTATTGGTATTTTAATGCCGAAATTTGCGGAAATTTTTTCTTTGTTAAGTTGTGTACCACACTCCTTTTCAGTCGTGTGCGATATGCTTAATATCTTTCTAGGTGCTTTGAACTTTGTTGATATTTTAATATCATCTTAGTAAATTGTATCCTTTAATCTTGATTAATTCCATCTTGGTACTATTTTGGATTATTATTATTCTCCATCATAGTACTGACTTGTGTTTTATATCAATAACAGGATGGCACCACCACGCCGTTTTGAGGAGGACATACAACCTGAACTGGGGGCAGCGTTGTCAAGCATCGCCAATGCCTTGGCAGCAATGCAGCAGAACCAGCAGCGTTTTGAAGAAAGTGTCAGGAGGAATGAGTTTGTTCCGCTACCTCCACCTCCCAAGCGAGGAGACATCAAAAGCTTCCTGAAGTTCAACCCACGCCAATTTGATGTTTCGGATCAACCACTTGATGCTGATGATTGGTTGCGTGAGATGTCAAGGTTACTGGCAACTGCTGATGTTCCTGAGCAAGAATGGGTAAAGTGTGCTACTCACCTTCTGAAGGGAGATGCAGCTCTCTGGTGGGAGAATTACCAAGGCAAAGACCTTGGTTTTTAGCCTACTTGGGGACAGTTCACTGGAGCTTTCAAAGAGCAGTACCTGTCAGAAATTGTCATGGAGAGGATGAAGGAAGTGTTTCTCAACCTCAAGAAGGGCAATGACAATGTCAATACCTACATCAGAAACTTCATGAACCTTTCTTGTTATGGTGGCGATGAGATCTCTGATGACAAGAAGAAGCAAAAGAGGTTCAGGCAAGGGCTCAATGCATCGATTAAATATGCAATCACACATGCAAGACCGGCGTCTTTTCTGGAACTTCAGCATACAGCTCTGCAGGAAGAGGCAAGTAGGCAAGTGTTTGAGGAGTCAAAGAAACACAGCCGTGATGCAGCAAGCTCTTCAGCTATGTCAACTCCTTCTAAGCGTCGTATGCGGGTTCGTTCCTAACACCCCACCGTCGCTCCCGGCTACACCAAGACCTTCAAGCTTCGCGGCAAGGCCACCAAACTTCCTCACTGCTGCTCCCAGGGGCTACAACCACAACTACCCTGGAGCGCCTGGCGGAGTCCCTGGCTACGTTGCTCCACGTCCAGCTAGTGCTTGTTACACGTGTGGAAACACTGGGCATCAATACTGGAACTGTCCGATGAAAAACAAGGCTCTTCCTCCACCACCTCCAAGATCTGCGGCAAGCTCTCCTATGGTTCGTGCACCACCACCTCGGGCTCTCAACATCAACACCAAGCCCGGGTCTACTGTTGCTCGTGCCAACTGTGTCAACACCGCTCAAGCTGAGCATGCACCTGGAGTTGTGATGGGTATGCTTCCCGTTAACTCAGTTCCTGCAAGTGTTTTGTTTGATTCTGGTGCCTCGCATTCTTTTGTTTCGCATAAGTTTGCGCATGAGCAGGATCTGGATATGGTTCCCTTACCACATCGTCTGGTGGTACAATCTCCTGGTTCAAACATGAGGGTTGTTCATATCAGCCATGGAAATCAAATTGAGATTGGTGGCTCTTCGTTCTCGGTGTCCTTAATCATTCTGGGCAATTCTAACATTGATGTCATCTTGGGCATGGATTGGTTGACAGCAAATGCAGCTATGATTGATTGTGCTGAACGCTCGGTTTCTCTGAAAATTCCTGAAGGCCATATAGTCTATTCTCCAAGTCTGACTCCTGCTATCCAGCTTTTATCTTTGGCGGCTCTGAATGATGATGCTATGGAAGCTATTCAGAGTGTTCCGGTGGTCTGTGAGATCCCAGATGTCTTTCCTAAAGAGTTGCCAGGTATGCCTCCGGATCGTGAGGTTGAGTTTGTAATTGAGCTTGAACCTGGTACCGCTCCTATCTCCAAGCGGCCTTATAAAATGGGTCCTGCTGAGTTGGCTAAACTCAAACGTCAGCTTGATGAACAAGAGAAGTTGGGTTTCATTCAACACAGTACTTCTTCTTGGGGTAGCCCAACTATCTTTGTGAAGAAGCGAGACCAGACTGATAGACTTTGTGTTGACTATCGGGCTCTCAATGCTAAAACCATCAAGAATAAATATCCCCTTCCACGGATTAATGATCTCTTTGATCAGCTAGCTGGAGCTGTGGTATTCTCTAAGCTTGACTTGAGAAGTGGTTATCACCAAATCAAGATTCGCAAGGAAGATGTTCCTAAAACAGCTTTCACCACCCTCTATGGCCTGTATGAGTACACGGTCATGTCTTTCGGTCTCACCAACGCACCTGCCACCTTCTCGAGGCTCATGAACTCGGTTTTCATGGAGTATCTTGATAAGTTCGTTGTGGTCTATCTGGATGACATCCTAGTCTATTCTAAGTCACAGGAAGAACATGAAGAACACCTTCGGTGTGTCCTAAACAAGCTTCGTGAGAACCGCTTGTATGCAAAGTTCTCCAAGTGTGAGTTTTGGCTGCCTCAAGTAACCTATCTTGGTCACGTCATCTCTGCCAAGGGCATTGCCGTCAATCCGGAAATTGTGAAGACAATTGTTGAATGGCTTCCTCCTGTAAATGTCAAAGAAGTGTGGAGTTTCCTTGGTTTGGCTAGTTACTGCCGTCGCTTTGTTCAGAACTTTTCGAAGATAGCGAAGCCTCTTACCGATCTCCTCAAGAAAGGCAAGAAATACCTTTGGACTCCTGCATGTCAAGCAAGCTTTGAGACACTCAAAGAGAAGCTCACTTCCACACCAATCTTGGTTCCTCCGGATACATCCAAGCCTTTCCAGATATTCTGTGACGCCTCTTTGCAAGGATTGGGTGCGGTCCTTATGCAAGAAAAACAAGTTGTTGCTTATGCCTCTCGCCAGTTGAAGACGCATGAGATCAACTATCCTACACATGACCTAGAGCTCGCAGCAGTTGTCTTTGCTTTGAAAGTATGGAGGCACTACTTGCTTGGCAACCGTTGTGAAATCTTTTCTGATCACAAGAGTTTGAAGTATATCTTCACTCAGCCTGATCTCAACCTTCGGCAGAGGAGATGGATTGAAGCAATCAATGATTTTGATTTGACCATCAACTACACTCCGGGCAAAGCTAATGTCATGGCAGATGCTCTCAGCCGCAAAGCTTATGTCAACAACCTCATGATGGAAGAACAACAGCCTCTCTTGTGCGAGGAATTCCGTCAGCTCAACCTTGAAATTGTGGAACAAGGGTATCTTCTGAACCTTCTAGCAACTCATCTCTTGGAAGAAAAGGTTCGCTCCTTTCAGCTTGGTGATCCGTACACAAGAAAGGTCATCTCCAACATGCAGCTTCCGAAGTATGAGTCCTTCCACGTCGATGACCAAGGCACGCTTTTCTTTGAACACCGGATGTTTGTTCCGAACTACCCGGGTTTGAGAGAGCAAGTTCTCAAGGAGGCGCATGATTCTGTTCTTTCTATCCATCCTGGCAGCACAAAGATGTACATGGACTTGAAAACACAATATTGGTGCCCGGGTTTGAAACGATATTGTGCCAAGTACGTCTCGGAGTGTGATGTCTGCCGCAGAGTGAAAGTTGTTCATCAGAAACCTTCCGGTCTTCTACAGCCATTGAAACCCCCGGAATGGAAATGGGAGAAAGTAGAGATGGACTTCATCACTGGTTTTCCTAGGTCACAGAAGGGCAACAATGCAATCTTTGTTGTCATTGACAGGCTTTCTAAAGTGGCTCACTTCTTCCCCGTCAAGGAAACCATTTCTGCAATTCATATTGAGCTCTATATCAACAGAATTATCTCTCTGTATGGGGTTCCGCTTGAGATCAGTTCAGACCGTGGAAGCATCTTCACTTCCAAGTTCTGGGAGAGTTTCCAAAATGCTTTGGGAACAAAGTTGAACTTCAGCACAGCATACCACCCTCAGTCGCAAGGACAAGTTGAAAGGATCAATCAGATTCTGGAGGATATGCTTCGTGCTTGCGTCATCTCGTTCGGCATGAAGTGGGAAGAATGTCTTCCTTATGCTGAATTCTCTTACAACAACAGCTTCCAGAAAAGTCTGAAGATGGCACCATTTGAGGCTCTCTATGGCCGCAAATGCAGAACTCCGATAGGTTGGTCGGGTGCAGGTGAAAAAATCTTGTTTGGCCCTGACATTGTAACTCAAGCGGAGGAGAAGGTGCACATCATTCTTGAAAATCTGAGGATTGCTCAAAGTCGCCAGAAGAGCAATTATGACATAAAGCACACGGACATGGAGTATGTCCCTGGTGATCTCGTTTACCTTCGTGTCACTCCCATGAGAGGCACGCACCGTTTTGGTATCAAAGGAAAGCTGGCTCCTAGATACATCGGTCCTTTCAAAATTCGTGGAAGAAGAGGAGAAGTTGCTTATGCTCTTGAGCTCCCGGAAAAACTCAAGGTCCATGATGTTTTCCACATCTCTCAGCTCAAGAAGTACTTCAAGGATCCCGGCAGGACTGTGGATCATGAGCTTATCAATCTCCAAGAAGACCTGTCTTATCAAGAACACCCCACTAAAATCCTTGAAGTCGCAGAAAGAAGGACTCGCAACAAGTCCATCAAATTCTTCAAGGTGCAGTGGTCGCACCATTCCGTTGATGAAGCCACTTGGGAACGTGAAGATGAGCTCCGTGCCAAGTATCCTACCCTCTTTGTGTCTTCTTCTTCTTCCTAGAATCTCAGGCTTAGATTCTGTTAGTGGGAGAGTTGTAGCATCCCAATTGTCTAACAATTGTAATGCTACTTGGTCTAGTAATATAATGGCTACTTCATATATATAATTGTTGCATCATAATGATATCATGCTCATGTCATCATGCCACCTTGCATTTGAGCATCATATAAAACCCTTTTTGTTTTGGTTCTTCTCTCATATGCATTGTAAATTGTATTTGCCTCTTGATATTGTATTTGGTTTTTGATATATTGTTTAATGCCCAAGTTGAGTTGGGGGCATATCTTTTATTCAACTCCATCACCTTTCTCTGTCACCACCTTATAATTCCACCATCCAACCAAATATGAGTTTTGCACTTATTGGGTTTTACCTCTAGCTCATATGGGTGGGGATGGATCCAATTCTATTGTTCCACATGCTCTCATCTTAGCATCATGTTGTTTTCACATTATTGATATGAGAGCCACATGGCCACCTTTGCATGCCTTGTGAGTGGAACCCTTTTTCCTAGCTTACCTATGGATTATTATGGAATTATGCTCATGTTGGGATATTTTTGGGACTATTAGGCATCTAGTGGCACATACACACTAGTATGTCCCATTTTTATTCAAATATGGTCATCTCCAACTACTCCACATGGGGCATCCTTTCACTTCTTCTAGCTTGGCTCATTCCATATTTTTTTGGAATGCATAGATATAAATGCTATGGATATTTATGTTGTTTCCACAAGATGAAACCTAGCATTGATATTATGCATGGGCCATGCAACCATCTCCATATTTTGGCCTCCTTTGTTTATTTGGTATTTTGAGTGAATCACCTATCTCTCTCTCCCCCTCCTTTTGGCTTGGTCTTATTTGATCTTGCTTAAACCATATCACCACATCCCTCTCTTTCCTTGTCTTGATCTTGTTGGAGCTTGGCATGTGCTTGGCTTGATCTTGACAAAAGCAAACCCTAGCTACCATACCACTCCTCTCTCTTCACCCCCTCTCTAAACCACACCCTAATCATCTAACCCACTTCTACCATCCACCATACCCCCTCCCTCTAAACCCTAAGTACCCTCCCTCATCTCTCCTCTCTCTAGCCGAGCCACCCCACCATGACCTACCCTAGCTACCCACCTGCCTCTCTCCTCTCTCTACCCAACCCTAGTACCAACCTAGCCCGAGCCTCCCCTCTCCTTTTTTCTCCTCTCTCCCTGCCCTGCATGCCCCACGCCGAACCACCCGAGCCTGGCCTGCCCTGCCCCACCTGGAAGCCCCTGCCCGTGCCTGCCCTGGCCTCCCAGCTCGAGCACGTGAAGGAGGGGGAAAAGGCGAGCCACCTTAACCTACCCACTCCCCACGGCACCCCTCTCCTCTCGTCCCTATCTACTCCCTCTCTGTTCTCCTCAGGCCTCTCCAGATCTGGCCTAGGCGCCCTGGCCTTCCTCCTCCCTCTCCCGACCCGGCTCCCTCTCGCCGCCACCGTCGCTCACCGGCCGCTTGATCTGACGACAAGCGCGACGTGGAGGTTATCGAGGAGGACAAGGAGGTCCTCTGCATCCGCTCCGTACACGCTGTCGAGGAGGAGGAGTCCCAGAAGCGCTGAACCACCGCCGCCCCGACGCCAAACCCTAGCTCCAGATCGCTCGCCTGCCGCGATCGACCGCTCCCCTGCCTGATCCGACGCCACCGACAGCCTCGCGGTGAGCCTCTCCACCCCCCTGACATGGTCCGCCTCTCTGAACCGCCCTAGCCTCGCCGGACTTTCCGTCGAACGGACTCCGCGCGCCGGAGTGCACTGGCGTCTGCACGCTCTCGCTCCGCGTAGCACCTCACCTAGGCCACGCCCACCTCCCTGACAACAACGCCAGGCCACCGCAGCGGTATCCGCCTACGCGCGTGCATGCCAGGTCCGGAGTTCGATCCCGCGCGCCGCGCCCCGCGCCTTGTCGTGCACCGACCCGTCCGCAGCGCAGAGGAAGATCCACAGTACCGCGTCGCCGTTTTTGCAGAAAACCCCCTATAACGTTTTACTCCTAACCCGCGGTCCAGCCTGCCCCACCGTCAGCCTCTCTGATCGTTTTGCAAAAACACCCCCGCAGATTGATGTCCTCAACCCGCAGCCCCCATGGATCCACGACGTGTCATCCATTTGGACCAAGGCTGATGGACCATGAGATCGCCGGCCCCACCTGTCGGCCTCTTGGTCTAGCTCAGCCGCGGTGAGAAAAACCCTGCTCTGCCTCTGTGTCGTCCAGTCAGCTCGGCCCCACCTGTCACTGACTGTGGCTAAGTCTGGGTCGAGTAAGAAAAGTATTCTCTGTATTCTTTTTTAATTCAAACTTTTTCAAATTAATTCAAATTCAAATTTTATTTCTGTTTTAAAATAACTTTTAAAATATAAACCCAAATAATACAAATAATATATGTTTTCAAATCAGAAAAATGTGAGGAATTCAAATATGCCCTTCAAAATGTATTTTGAACATTTAAAATTGCAAGTTGATTAGAATTACAATAAAATGCCCTTTTTCCCTAATTAATTAATAACTTTTGTTTTATAACTCCAAATTTAACAAATAATATGTCTAAAATGATTAGCTCGACGAGACCTTTCTGTTTATGCATTCCTTTATCTGTTTTGCAGCATGCATCATATAAATATAATGTGTACAGCAACTTAAATGAGGTTAAAATGGGGCCAAAACTCAATAAGATGATTTAATCTTGTATCCCACACCTCACCCTTGCCATGCTACTTATTGCCATGCAAATTGTGCATCATTCATCATGGCATGATTGTTTGCTTGTCGCATTTAATTCATATGCTTGCGCACTTTATTTATGTTGGCCCTTGTTTGTTTGGTTCTTCTTCGAATAGACGCGAAAGGTGGATATATCAAGAGAACCAGGAGCACTACCCAGATCCTTCTCTCGCTTCAATCGAGAGCTGCCAAGCACTACCACATGCTTGCATACATATAGTACCTATTGCCTCTTTCTTATTCTTGCATCATTGAGTCGCGATTGCATTAAACTGAATCCCAAGTATTGCATAGCCTTTACTTTTAAACCCCACCGAAGCTTGTTCCTCCATCCCATGAGCCATTACTACAGGAGTTGTTTGAGCCATGCGAGTCGTAGAACAGCATGTGTAGGGTATGTGAGTGTCTGATGGATAACGAGGTACCTAAACAACTTAACCTGAGTAGTAATGGGATAACTAATGAAAGTGGCATCGGTGAGCCATATTCGCTATTTGGTTTTTTAGGCTCACTTGTGTCCCGTAGGACCCCGAGTACTTGATTCCTGTTCCTTGAATATTCGCGCTATCCACATCCGGGAGGCTTATGAACCCCCCTGAGCCAGAGCTTGATTCATTCTTATTTCTTGGGGCCACAAACTAGTTTGGGGTTTTATTTACTATCATGTACTTATGCCATGCTTTACTGCTTTATTTAAAATTGTGCGATGTACTACACCTGTACTGTTTAGGGCCGTGACCCGTTTTCGTTGTATTGACAAGCCCAGTCACACTTTCGGGTTCCCAGTCGTTTACAGCCGGCCACACAAACCTTGAGTCCGTCTCGTAGCCGGCCAGCTTCATTGCGGGTAGCTTAATGGGGTGGCCCCCTGAAATATTTCTGAATCCTGTGATCGCTTTGTCGTGACTGCCTCGTTCGTTTTGATTTGGTTTTTCCGAGGTTGATCGAGTGTGTGTTGCTATTTGTGCACCCCTGCAGGGTAGAACTTTCTGAAAGCCGTGTCCGCGGTTATGGACGACTTGGAGCACAGTTTCTCGATCATAGACAAGTATAACTAAAGTACCGCTTCTAAATTGACTAAACACCTGACTAGTAAATAGTGCAACACTCATGGAATGGATAATAAAACTGCCAACGGATGGGGGGGTTGTTCGTCCGCTTCCTCGTCGGTAAGCGAGGAGGAGGATGGATCTGTTAATATTACCATTATAACTGTTGTTATTAATTCACGGACATCCGTCTATCTATGGTTAGGCGGATGGTTAGCGAGTATCTATAGAATTGTTAGGGTTTATCTTTTGCTGCAATTGCGTCACCCCAGGTTGTGTCCCCTTTAGAGGCATAAAGACTTGCTGAGTACCCCTAGGGTCTCACACGATAAATTGTTTGATTCAGATGAACAGGTAAGCTCGCAAGATGGATACTGGGTGGAGGAGACGGACGATGTGGGCAACGATCATTCGGTGTAGAGATTCCGGGAACGGGGATCCGTGAGATCTGTGGGCGGGACGTGCTTATTTATGGGCATCTTATGCCGATTTGCTTCTTATCCGTACTCGGATTTTGTCTTCCGCTTCCGCCTGATACTCTGATGTTTGATGTATGAGGAGATATCCTAAACTATTATATCTATCTAGGACATTTGGATCTTGCCGTATGGCGTTGCTATATTTCCTTTCCTTTTAGATGGAATGGCTCTGATGTACTGTTGTATGGTGGCTTGCATACATACTCATTTGTGTATGTAGTTGATCCCTTCGCCTGCCGATTACGCCGCCCGTTCTTGTCCCGATGTTTGGAAATGGTTAGGATGGCCGAAAGGTCTACCTGTGAGTGGCATTTGGGCCCCACCGTACTATTTTAACCATTTCCGCTCATCCAGGCTTGTAACTAGGAGCGTAATTCACCGAGGTAGTTACATAACCCTGAAAGGGGTTCCTCTGGTGCCCGAACACGTCATCAAAGGGTACGGTGGGCAAGTGGCGGCTATCACCCGGGCCACTGTCTCGATCAACACAGAGAATCTCCGGCATAAAACAAATGGTCATTTGCGCACACTCCTCTTCGAGAAGCTGCACGCACGATACAAGTTCCCACTTGAATACCAGAACACAAATTACCACGGGAATGAAGTAAAAAAATCCGCCCTCATGAAGATGAGCATCGCCCTGGCCAGCTGGAGAACCTAGGTGAAGACGATGATTTTTAAAAAAGGTCAAAGTCTCGCGAAGATCCAGGAGAACTATCCTCAGATCACTGGAGCTCAGTACCTGGAGTTCAAGGCCAGGTGTGAATCCGAAGCAGCCAAGGCCTCGAGTAAGCGGGGGAAGGAGACGCGGGAGATGAATATAGTAACCACCATCTCGGATCTGGCGGTTACAGAGCTACAGAGTCCAAATGGCAGAAGGAGGACGACGATTTTATAGCTAAGGGGCAACCTAACCCCTTCGCAAAATTCAAAAACAAGCAGCTATGAAACTTTTTCAGGGCCCGGTACCATGTGGACCCAAAAACCAAACAACTCACCGCAGAAAAGATCGTGAAGGATTTCGAGGGTCTTGCGGTAAGGAATTTAATTACCGTGGATCAAGTATATTGCATTCTAATCGATGAAGTCAAATTTCCAAATGGTTCATGTTCCTTCTTACGCAGGATGAGGAAATCGCTAGTGAGGCTACCCGAACCTCCTCATCCTGTGGGTCGACCATGACCACCGTGGGACACCCTTTAATGTATGGCGATGAACCGGGCTAAGAAAGTCACACTGGTTACAAAGAAGCCATCGGCTGGCCAGGTCGTCGGCTTCGGGGCTAAGACATTGACAGATCATTATGGTCCACCAGAGCCGAAGAGGCACGTGTCTAGGAGGAGCGAGGAGGAAAGACGCGAGGTTGAAGAACTCAAGGCACAAGTGGCACGGATTTCGTAGATTGTCAAAGACAACCTGGCAATTAGCATCACCGCCATCATACCTACCTTGGTGGAGTCGATAGCGAAATGGAATGCGGAGGGTCGTCAAGGGTCGTGCCCGATTCTAGCATGGTTGGCAGTAAGTTGAACAATGGTGATCGCGTGTTCATGACTCTTCCCGCCAGCACCACGGTGCTAGACGTGTTGGTGACTCTGCCCGCCAGCACCGTGGCGCCAGACGGGTTGGTGACTTCGCCCGTCGTCACCGCGTCGCCGGATGTGTTGGTGACTCCACCCGCCATCACCGCAGTGCCGAAGCTTAATGCTGCCGGTGTCAGGGAGAATACACCAGCGGCCGGCACCTTGCCATCAAGAAGCACCTTCGTTAGTTGCACCCCCTCCGTCGTCGGTGCCTCGACATTAGCCGAGCTCGACGCCATCAAGGTAACTACTAAGCATCCTTGCCTTTAATTACTCTAAAGCCGATGACTTCACTTCCTTGCCTTTAATTACTCTGAAGGCATCTCTGATGTCGTACATGTTTTTCTGTAGGCTGATGTTCAATGCACTCTCCTAGGCTACGTGAATAGTGAGTTGAGGGATGTCGCCAAGGGCACTATCATTCAACCGTTAAACCGCGTGTTCCACTCAAAGCCGATGCCAGATACCGTGCATAGGGTTCGAATTGTTCGGGTGCTATAGGGCTGCGACAACGTAGAACCTCCCATTCAACCCCTGGGATCCGATGAGGACGAGCCGTCTGTCCTCAGAGATTGCTTTGGCATTTTCATGCTCTGGCCGAAGAGCATGATTCGTTTGGGGACGGGGGCCACCACCCCACAGACAACACCGCCACTTGTGCCGCCACCCGAGCTGTCACGTCCACGCGATGTGTTGCCTTATGTTGATGACATGCCTATGGCACATGATCCGTACAACGACAACATCGATGAAGATATCGATCTGTACATCAACACTTGGTAAGGCGTTGACGGCATGGACATGCATGGTCCTAGTAATAATGAAGAACCCTGCCATGATGCATCCGCAGAGAAACCCGCTTGTAACAAGCGTCTGTTCGATTCTCAGGAGACGCCTCCAGCTGATGGCGCTTTCTTCACCGAGCCTCAAACATCCACAAGGATAATTGTTATAAGCCCCAACACATTACATAGGGTGGTCGGTGAGGAGAATGCGTTCCATGATGCTCCCATTGTAAAGAAGCAACGGAAGAGAAAACCTAACAAGTCTGCGAGCCAACCGGTGGTGATGTCGGCTCCGAATCCGATCCAGGCACAGGACAGGCCACCAAGACCCAAGGCTATTATGTGGAGGATGCATGTGGCGGGTAAGCCGATGCTAACTAAGAAATTGTACAAGCTCGCAAGTTCGGATATGAAGAGTGTGCATGACGGTGTGCTGACAATTGAGGAACGCCTTCTTCGAGATAAAGATATGTCGTACCCGGTTTTCGTGGCTAAGGTGCCACATGGTTTGGGCATCGTAGATAATAACCCCGGGGATATGTTCTTCGTGAGGTTTTCTGACATCTTTGGTATGTTGCACATGCAACCTCTGCACTATACCATGGTCCGTATATTTTCTCTCAGTATGACGATGCAAATCATTAGAGAGAACACACCGGGCATCGCGGTAGTGGACCTCTTCTACATGCGTGACGGCTGCTTGGGAAGCTCCGTCGAACGGATATTCGTGGCGAATTACCTCCAAGACGTCTTGGTGGCGAACAAGACGAAGGAATACATTCTCATGCCTTACTTCCCTGAGTAAGTCAAAGCCTCGCCGCCAGAACATGATTTTTTTAGATTTCCATCGTTCCTTTTCCAACATAACGGTCTGTTTGAATTGTTTTGCACAGAGACGAAGACTGCACACTAATCGTCCTTTCTTCAAAATATTCGCACGCCACATATTTCGACTCGGGGAGTGTGAGAAAGAAGAAAAACTATGACAAAATCAAGGATGTTCTATATCATGCTCTGAGTGGCTATGCCACGGTGGAAGGCACCACATTCGTGACCAAAAAGGTCAAGTTCGGCAAGCACATGTTCAACCACGTAACAAACTTCCCTTGCGTGAAGTAGAGTGATGACAGTCGGAAGGAAGCCTACTACGCTCTCCATCACATGCGGGCTTTCCTACAGGACCAACAACACTCTATGCTACCAGCTCAACTCCGACAGTGGGCCCAAGCCAAGGCAAAGATCCAAGATTCAGATCTTAGACAAGAGTTTTATCGCATCCAATAGCAGTTTACCACAATCATCTATCATGATGTCATGACCTCGGGGGGATCTTCCACTGCGGAGGCTACACACCGCCTAACCGTGACATAGAACATCGCCTACAGATGCAGGGTGACCTCAGGACGTTCATGACGAAAGAAGGCATCCTCCCGTTCCCTAAGCCGAGTTAGGAGTCTTGATGTTTGCCTCAATAGTTATAGTTGTAAACTTGTGTATATCTCTATATAGTTTCGATGGATGTGTTGAACTTAATAATTATGGTCGATGCTACTTATTATGGTTATGAATCAATGATTAGTTCTTTTGCTTACATTTTGGTTCTTTTCTTTGCTTACTTTGGTCCTTTTTCGACAATGCCGATGATTAAAATATTGTGGCACACTATGTATGTGAATGTGCTATGACGGTATTGTGACCCTTGTGCTATGCACAAGTCCAAGTCTTGTGCATCCTACTTGGCTCACAGTACCGTCATAGCATATTCTTGTGTCCAAACAAACCTAAGTATTTATATATGAGGCATGCTTTTTGAGTTGGACCTTTTTGATAATTGTATCTTTAATTGAGACTTTACCTGTTTTTCCTTGCTTTGGCCCTTTATCGAGATTGCACATGATTAAAATGTCGTGGCATAATATATATGTGAACTCTAACTTTCTCTTGTCTAATATTATTTGTCTTGTCTATAGAGATGGCAAAGAAGTTGTATGTGGTGTACAGAGGCCATGTTCCAGGCGTCTACGACGAGTGGAACCACTGTCACAAACAAGTGAACGAGTTCCCGGGCAATAGCTACAAAGGCTACATGTAAGTATGAACTAGCAATTAAAAAAATGACAGCAAATATAGCAGTGGCGCACATGGCTAGTGTTTGTGGCGCACAAGCTAGTGCGCCACGAACAAACTTAGCCGTGGCGCACTAGCTTGTGCGCCACGAACAAACTTAGCCGTGGCGCATTGGCTCAACAAACAGTGCGCACTATCTGGTGCGCCATGGATCTGTCGATATAAGCGTAGCGCACTAGGTAGTGCGCCACGAGTAACTTTTAGCCGTGGCGCGAGTTTAGTGGCGCACTCCATGTAGGCCACGGATGACGAAAAACAGTGCGCCACGAACATGTTGTTTTCCAGTAGTGTTGGACATCACATAGCCTTTGTCTCCTCCCTTTCCAAGCTGAAGAGACAAGATGGGGAAGGGCTACAGTGTATGCTATAGTGGGGCTTGACCAGAAAGGGGTGTGATTGATGTGGAGAATTACATGGCAAGTTTTGAGGGAGGTTGTATGGAATTTATCTCATGCTTTTGATTAAACTCCAAAATTGTCATGGATGATGCTCATGAAGTACTTCTTAGTTTTTCGTCTTTCCAAGAGGAGGTAATGATGCTGGTAGATGGATATGGTCAAGGCAAACCTCCAGGATTTATTTGGGGATTTTCTGAGATGTCTGGATCCTTTTTATATTAGTTATTAAAATAGTGTTGAATCTGTTTTATTGAATTCATTTAAATTTATTGAATTGGACAAGGTGGATTTTTCTTTGAGATGGTCCCAAATATGAATTCACTCTTTGTAGAATTTTCCCAAGATGTATTGAGGAAGAAAAGTATTTAAAACTTTTATTTTTGCATTTCTGCCATTTTAGGAAATAGGCAAAAAGAAACAATAATACTCTTCAAAATATTTATTTTTGAAGTGTTAAGGTAGGAAAAAAAATAGGCCTCAAATCTTCCTAAAGTTGGCAAAGTGTTTTGGAGAAAAATAAAATTTCTTTTATAGAGGGTGTTTTGAGGCTTTTGTAAAAGAAAAGAATTAAATAGTTTTTGGGCCAAAATAATTATGGAAAACATTTGATAATTTTTTATCTCCAAGGTAAATGATTCCACATAGTGTATCTATCATTTGCAACCTTGGGTTTTGAGAATCAAACTTAATTTTGGAATAAAACAAGGAATAACGGATCTTGGGCACTATTATTTTATACCACCAAAACCTTGTTGGATTGAGGAGCTTAGAGCTCCCCTTGGGTCATGGGCTAGACGTATAGATATACCAAATTATGTAGATCACCATAGTACAGGGGGTTGGTGTTGATCATGGTCGAGCTTTCCTAGTATTGATGCCAAAGTTGGCTAAAAATAAGGGTGTCAAAGAAGATTATTAATTAGCTTCAAAAACCATGTGGGTTTTAGAAGCAAAGGGCTCCAATGGAAAGAAGTGAAGTATGGATGGATATACATTCATTATTAGAGCATAATCATGCAAACAGTTGGTCATATGAGGATAACATGGAGATGTGAGCTTATGCCAAAATAGGCATGTTGATAAGATTTGCAGAAAAAGTTATTTCCTTGCCTACAAAACCATCAAGAACAAGTGGGTCAAGGGGTGATTTAGGCAAGGGAAAGAGTGGGTCTTATAAGCCTTTAATATGGTTTACAATATGGTTCAAGCGCATTTCCAAATAGGCCCAAGTGTTGGGCAAAGGAGGGGCTCAAAGATGTGATGTTGATAGCAGTTTCAGACTTTGTCATATTTTGACAAATTTGGTGTTCTTGACTAGGATACAAGTGGGGATGATTTTGGGAGGATGCAAGGTTCCAAACTCATCATCAGGTGGATGAAGTTTAAGTGTATATTGAGTAGAATGGATCCATGCTTATAGTCGGTCCTTATTTACTTTGAAGTTAATAGAAAGGATTAGCCCTAAATAGATCTGGTTAAGTGTTTAGATTGTCAATTTAGTGACTAGAGATCAGGTCCAGCATTGGAAACTTGCTTAGGTATTGTAATCTTAATTTAGCTTGATCCTAGAGGATGATCTCCTAGGGTAGCTCATACTACTTCCTAAGCAAACAAGTCAAATAGTACATCTAGGCAATTCATCTTGCAAGCAAATCAATATACTACTAGGGTTACCATCAAGCCTAGCTTGAGGTAAGGATGGGTATTTTCCAAGGTTGGAGTTTTGAAGAAGGTAAGGTTACTTGGTACTTCTACCAAAAATAGAATTTAAAATATATCAATCTACTACTAGGGTTACCATCAAAACTAGAGGTAAGAGTAGTTGGAAGTTCTGTCTAGAAAACATAAGGATATTATATCATATAGATATCCATAATTTTGTTAACAGAAGATAGGAAAATAATAGTTGTTGCAAGAAAATCTTAACTCATGTTTTGAAATGCTAGAACATTTGAGAATATGTAAAATGAGCCAAGATAGTTTTGTTTAGTAGCTTTTGTAAACTGGGGGAAGGTAGTGGAGTATATTCTAGTACACATTCAGTTCCATAAGAACAAGCAACTAACAAGCAATCACTATATCACTTAATCAAGAAAAAGGTTTCTGTTCCCCCTGATTTTTGCATTCTGGACAACTAATCAGGGTTGTTGAGATGTTACAGAGATCATAGTGATAATACCATTCATTTTGTGCCCTGGTACGATTATTTATGACGCTTCTATTCGATTATTTTTCTAAAATTTCCTATGGTCATTCCTTCAGAATGAATGCATAGCTCCCACACTCAACATGGATTTGCACCATACTTTCTTTCCATGATCCATCTATGAACATGCAATTGTTTCTTACACTTTGTGGCTCACGAGATGATTAATTACAACATGGAATTTTGAAAATAGAAGTTGTACTAGTCCTTTTGCAATTTGTTTGTTGATACGAAAAATAAAATCAATACTTCATGGTTTCTTATTTATTGATTAATAATCACTTTTCTCTATGTATGCCTTAGGAGGAAAACGATAGATCTTCGTCTATACAATAGTACCCTCGTTTACTTTTTCCTATCTTGTGTTGTAAATTGATGG
This sequence comes from Avena insularis, assembly GCA_023614405.1. Classification (NCBI taxonomy): domain Eukaryota; kingdom Viridiplantae; phylum Streptophyta; class Magnoliopsida; order Poales; family Poaceae; genus Avena; species Avena insularis. Next base: position 231,649,103 of record CM042692.1, read on the forward strand.
CCTGATCTTGACATGAATGCGATTTACGATGTTAGTAAGGTTAACATTGCAGCCTGGCCTTGGTAGGGTTATGGATGCCATTGGTTATTATTTAGAACACTTAGTCCCATCTGTATTCTTATCTGTACTCGGATACTACATCGTTTTCAATGTGATTTGGATCTTTCAAATGTATACATTTGAATTCTTGACTCGATGAACTCGTTGTTTTATATACTCCCTCTATCCAGAAATAACTGACTTAAGTTTGTCTAGATACGAATGTATCTATACACTAAAAAGTGTCTAGATACATTCAAATTTAGACAAACATAAATCAGTTATTTCTGGATAGAGGGAGTATATGTTTCTTCTTGGTTCGATCGTGAACTATTGTGTAATGGTACTATTTTGTTTTCCACCTGCACGCAAGTGCTTGGTGGGTGTCTTTTAATCATTTTTATGCGGGTTTGGCAGGAATTGCTAAAATATGCATAGGGCTGATTCCATGGCATTACAATGCCATACATGAATCTAATATACCCGAGAGGAAATAACTAATTGGTTATTATCTTATTCCATGTTTATGATAAATGTTTATTTCTCATGCTAGAATTGTATTAATCGGAAATGTTAATACATGTGTGTCTAATAAACAAACAAAAGTTCCCAGTAAAGTCTCTCAATTTAACTAGATCATTGATTAATTGGTGATCATTAATATTGGATGTTGTTAATAACTCGATCAAAGCTAGCAACCATTATTTTGCTCTTCCTCTAAGAGAGAAAGGAAATAAGCACAATTTGACCGCATCGGGGTCAACATCTTTTATGCGCATCATATCACATATTTCAGTGGAAGTATTGAAGTGCATACCTGCATAAACAGAGCCTCCAAATTGATTCTGTTGAACCAAACTTAAATAATGGGGCTTAATTTCATAGTCATCAGTAGAAATTCCTGTCTAAGTAATAGGAGTATGCAAATAATCATTGTTGGGAGTAGCAAACTCCCCAAGCTTCTTTTCAGCCATATTTCCTATTTTTTGTTTTCTTAAATAGAGACTTATAATAGTAAAAGCAAGAATTTAAAGACTAATTAATTTTTTTGGATTTTCAAATAAAGACTAAAAGCAAACTAACAAAATTAGAAACAAGAATTAAAACTATCAAGGTTCCTACTAACCTCATCAGGGTAGCTATTTCTTCCCCGAGAACGTCGCTAGAAAAAGGGTTGATACCTTCGATCAGGATTACGGATGTAGTGTAGCTTATTTTTCCCTAGTAGACCTAGGTTATCGAATCCTTGGGAAGCGAAGGCATAGTGAAGTTACTTTAATAGACCTTCGGGAGTATTAGAATTCCTTTTGTGTTTTTATCGGACCAAGAGTTTACGTCTTTTGTTGTTTTCAATGATGGAGAGAGAGGGCCTAGGGCATTCGGTTTCACCAGTAGCTGTGCAAAACATCTGATGGGAATAAAAGATAAAGATAAAGTATGCATGTAATTGTTAGAGCAAGATAAATTATATGTGGGCAATGCATCCATAATTGCTATTGCCTCCGCAGCCGCTTATAGCAATAACCTACTAGTCCCATCCATAGAAGAAAGAGAACTAATGATATGCATAGTGACGTCACCATTAATCCACAGTAAATCCCTCACAAACAACCGTACTACCCCTTCTGTCACTGGGGTTCCCAACCTGCAGATTAGTCATTACTCATACTCCCTATACCTGGCTCAGTCCTCGAGGTCTTGGGTACCTAACAAGTCCTTAGATTGAGGCAAGAGAGGATACAATAATCATCATGTCATACAAACTAATACATGATCCCATCTATGATAAATAACATGCATAAAAAGCTACTTGGCTAGGATGAAGCCCTTAGCCCAAGGAGAATTACTCACACATAGAGATGAGATCAAAGATCATATAAATTGTAGTGGAAATCATGAGATTGATAGCAAATAGTCTTACAATATCACCAATCGAAGAAGAGATCTACTATTACAAGTGGTGGAATATGGCTATGGTGGTAGAGAGATTAGATCTAAGTCTATTCTGTTGGCGGCTCTTCGGTGTTGTGGATGGAGATCTGGAGGTGGCTGATGGTCTCTCGAACGGCCCTTTTCTCGTCGCCCAAGGCCTCTTTTAGATAGGGGTCCCTTCATGAAAGTTGTTCTGTTTGACCTAGCAGTGTCGATGACAACTATACGGCTGAAATTTTATTCCGGTCGTATAGTTGGTCGTTAAAGCGTCTGCCTCCTCTTCACGGCTCCTAGTTTCTTCAGGTTGTTGGAAATCTCGTATCTTTGACTTTAATGTAGTGATTCCCATCATCAAACGTCATTATCTGTGCAGGGAAAAATAGAAAGAAAGGATTGCATACTCCTTTGATCATTAGGTATTAGTGGCAAGGTTTAGAGAGGTATTTCATAAAAAATATGAATAATATCCAGTTTAAATGTGGACGTAGATGGCTATATTTCAGAGCCATCATCCACTATCAGGTTTCTTCTTCTCCTTGCCCTCGGCAGTAGCGTCAGAGGTGGAGCTCTTCCGCTTTAGTGTTGCTAGAGCTGGATGATCGTTAAAGGCTTCATCATCGGACATAATGTGCACATCCTCCAGTTTTAGATCTTAAACTTGCGAGGCCATGTATTCCTTGGCCAAGCTCGCCAACTGATGGAGTACAAACATGTTAGATGATTTATGCATTCAAGATGGAGAACTTAGAGTATATATAAAATCAATAAAGGAAACATGGTTACCTCTGGGCATTTACCACACTCGAACATGTCATTGGTGATGACGAAGCCACGCTTCCTATCCTTCATCTTGGTGATGTCCTTTAGCAGAAACTTGATGGAACCTTTGGAGAATTTATCGTTGAAAATCCGCATGGGATCTTTCATCTCATTAGAATACTCATGCATTAGCTTGGTGCAGTGCTGTAGTGACTGGATCCGCCTTTCAAACTAGCACATGGCTAGGTTCAAGACGGTCAGGCCTTGGATTACCAGCAACTCTATCCACCTTATGGTGCGGGAGGCTTCGTCGTTGGAGGGTAGAAGGGCTTGGGGCCTCCATGTGGGGGACTTGATGGCAGGTTCATCGACAAAGTAGGGGTATGAGCCTTGTCGGTTGGCCAGAGGAATATCTGGGCCGTAGAAGTTAGTTTTCTGCTAGTTCTTGCAAGATTCATGGCCCACGATGTTGAGGAATCGCCGGACAGGACAGATCTTAACACTAATGGTTCCACAATTCTGAAGTTCATCCTTGGAATCTCCGGACTCTCTCTTCACGATGAAAAAAAATACATAAACCGATCTAACCTAGGATTAATCCCTAGGTATCCTTCACACAAAGCTACATAATTGCTAAGTACTAGGATGCTATTGAGAGATAGGTTGTGAGGAAGAACCCGGAAGTGTCTCAGGACATCAAGGTAGAAGTCGGAGACTGGGAAGGAAACGTCATGTACCACCTACGCTTTGGATGACCTCGCCGGCCGGTGCCGTCCGCTAGACCAGCTCCTTCATCGATGGGAGGTATCCTTCATTGACAACCTCCTTCAATTGCTATGCAGTTAGCTCAGAGCATCTTTACACTCCCTTGTGGTAGTTAGCTTCCTCCTCCATGGCTTCGACATTCACTTGTTTCTAGTCGTCGCCGGTGGTTTCCACCACGGTGGAGAAGGGAATCACCAGTCCCTCTGGCAGGACGGAAACACCCTTGAATGTCTCCTTGGAAGCCTCGGGAGCCGCCGCCGTCGATGTAGTGTTGCTTCTACTCGCCATTGTGTTGGATTGGAAGAAAAGGGGAGATGGGATTTCTCTGTTGGGGTTTTCTCGTTGGGAGCTCGAAGGGTCACATGGTGAGAGGAAGAAGCAGACACAGGGAGAATGCAGGTAAAAGAATTATCTTTGGCCGCAGTAACTATTTATAATCCCTGGCGTCAAGTTTTGTGCGTACGAGATCTAACCGTGAAAGCTTGATAGCGTGTGTGCGAACATGCGCGGTAATTTCTCCACGTCCCTCATTTTCCGCTTAATGTTTCATATTTCATGCACAGGAATCACTAATGATTAACCACTTCCATATGTGAGTTTCAAGGAAGCGTAGGTTGTATCCTACGTCACCCTACTGACGGTGGCATGGGAGTAGTCACGTCTAAAGATTCCAGTATGGAAGGATACTATTGGATTATGGAATGGAAGACTAAAGACTTGAATATTCTCTGACTTACATGTTAAAGACAGAGAATATTGTTGGGTTCTTTGTGAAGACTTTGAGAGGTTGCTTGACAAATTGTCGACATCACCTAGACGCGGCATTCAATACTAAAGGGCAAGACGACGCTATATCTCAAATTCCTTCGGGGCTACTATTGGGGATATGCTAAATGGGTATCACCATTGCATGTCTTTAATCTGGCTAACCTGGGTGGCCAACTATTGGAAGCAAGGCCCCTGGCCTGCTGGGCTTCCCAGTTAGACGGATCCAGAAGGGAGGCCCATGCCGAAAGAAGGAAGGCTATGGTGCAGTCATTGACCAACCCGGAGCCTTGGAGTACAAGACACGAAGACTTTAGGGCATAAGATAGATACACACAACCTCACACAACGAAACAATTTGTATAACTCGACGTATTGCCATTTTTGTGATTTATAGCAGGAAGTAGGGTTTCACCACCATTGTGGGACCTGAACATGGGTAAGCTGTGTAACTTCGTACCCGCACTAGTACAAACTCATTTTTTAGAGACTGTGCACTGAGACGGTTTTCCCAAAGTACGAAAAACCAAACTCTATTCGTCGCCATCAGCCGGTTGTTTCAAGAGTGGTCAACTAGAAGCTGTTAGGGTTTTGCGCCGCCTCCTAGATGCAAACTGAATCTATGCACTTAACGGTCACTTCCAGAGGCAGAGTACGGAGAAACTCCTGCCTGCAGGTTCTCCTTCCTCTCTACTCTTCTTTCCATTTGATTTCTTTCTCTGAATTTAGTCCAATCATACGCAGGCATTTGTTTATACATAGAGCTCGAGTTGCGTAGATTGTTCAGACGCTTCTCTATATATGTAAAAATGAGATTTTCTTGCTCTGTTTTTCCCACTCTGTCTACTGTACAAATGGGGTTTTCAGTTCATTCTGAATATTTTCTTTGATCATTACTTTTTAGTGGGTAGAACCATGCTGCATAATTGTGGCCATTCAGATAGGACTTCTGAGTCTTTCACCATCGTCCTGAACCAGCCTAACTTTCGAGAAACAGTGGTTAGTAATTTTAGCCTCAATCTATCTACAAAGTCCTTCACTATCAGTTAAGTAGCATGCCTACATGTGAACTAAAATTATTGTTCTAACACTTGGTAGCTAGGAATTTGAGTTTTTGTTGTTTGAGGAATTAGAAACATCAATGGCCATATCTTGGAAAGTTTCCTTCAGATTTTAGGAGTGATAAGCCATATATGCATCTTTGTTTTCTTCTTAATTTGTTAGAGAAACATCAATCAATTGTTTTATGTTTCTACCATATATGCATCTTTGTTTTGATCTGATAACCCACACATGAGTACATGCATTTATGTTTTTTATATAGGTTGTAGTGATCCAATATCATCATATTAAATTTTCCTACTAGAAAATAATTGTACCATGTGTATGTTATAAAGACAATTTATATAGGTTCAGAGTAGTGGAAATGTTTTTGTTTGAGCAATTAGAAACATTAATCAATGGTACGGTCTGTTTCTGCCATATATGCATCTCTCTTTTTATCTGATAAGCCACACATGAGTACATGCATTTATGTTTTTTATATAGGTTGTAGTGATCCAACTTCATCATATTTATTTGGTTAGTATTAAATTTTCCTACTAGAAAATAATTGTGCCATGTGTATGTTATAAAGAAAATTTAAATAGTTAAGGAGTACTGGAAATACTTTTTGTAGTAAATTCTTCCTACTTTATATGTATGATCAACATCACATATTTATTTGGTTTTTTTCTCAGACTATTCCTTGTCACTTCAAGGAAAAACTCAACCAGTATGCCGAGAAGTGGTTTTTGAGCTTTTCCAACAGAAAAAGGAAGATGCTACATCCATTAGAGGGTCATTATGGTTATCTTTCTTGAGGACACACAATATTCCTATCCATGATGTGGTGACCTTTAGCTTAATCACAGAGGATGATGATGAAGAAGATGAAGGAGATGAAGAGGAAGCAGGTGAAGAGGAAGGGGATGATCAGTCTGTGTTTAGTATGGAAGTACATGCCCCTAATGGTGACATCATGGGATAGCAGACTATTTGTTGTATGTGTATTTTCTCCATCAAATATATGTATATTAATATTTGCATTTGTGGATCCCAACATTATTTATCCTTTTAATGATAATTGAATTTTATAGGATTTAGGGTGCCATTTGTGGATCCCTACATTAGAGGTGTTTTCTATAGGAGTGTTTTCACACATATGAATCTAATTACTATGTAATACATGTATGCCATTACTTTTGAGATGTTGAAGGATGTAATAAGAATATGCCGGCTGCATGATGAAGATATTTTTCCATCTCTCTAACATTCAGTATTATGTTACAAGTCTTAGTGCACTTAATTTATCTAATAATACCTTTGTGAGTTATTCTACCTATAAGGACATGGTTTCAATTTTACTTGTGTTTTTATAATTACTAATGTGTTTTAATTATTTCATCATTTCAGGTCATGCCATCAATCTTTGCACTTGGTTACAACATCCCAAAGAATGGCACAGCTTTGTTTCATGGTTATGGCATGGACGACATAGTTACTGGCCAGTATATTATATTGTGTGACAGAATGAACAAGATAGTTTTCTCCAATGGTTGGAACCTCTTTTGCAACGTGAACGAACTTGAAGGTTGTTCACTAGTTTCTGTGAGGGTGGAAATGAGGGAACACTGCATTGGCTTGTTTGTGATGACAATTTGCTAAACCCTCCAAGGAAGACCTGCATCGTTATTTTGTTTAGCTAGATCTAACGTAGGAACTATGTTTGAACAACTATGTTTGAACAACTATGTTTGTAATATATTCAAAATCCCCTTGCCTTTTGGTCTTAAATATAATTCGCAACTTTTTGGATTATAAAAATATGGAGTGTCCGAATATATCCGGAGTTCTAGCTACACAGAATTCATGAAAAAACATGAAATTAGTGAAAAAAGTTTAAATTGGTGAAAAAAGTTTAAATTGATGATAAATTCATATTTGAGTAACCAAATGATCTCACATCGTGATTAAACATTGGAATTAGTCGATTTCTAAACACTTGCACCTTATTGTTATGTAGCAAGCGCATGAACACTAGGAGTTATCATACCTTTCAGAATAAGATCCAAGGTTTGTACTACACCATATATTTTTTTCTTCAATGCATGAACCTAATTTAGTCTTAGGTCTTAATTTAACACTAGTACACATGTATAACCACCTTCATTTGCCTTTTCGTTCTAAATAATTCTCAAATGTTAGGATCACAAAAATCCGGAGGGTCCAAATATATGCGGAGTAACCGAATATATTGTTATGGTAGAGACAATTATTTTTATGGGCCACCTCCTACAGAATCCCCCCTTCCATTTAATATCGAGAATCCTCATAGGCTGGCTTCTTCTCTTCTAGACCTAGCTCCCCCCTCCCGCCACCCCTAAGTCTAGAACGAGGTCACTGCCATGCATTGATGCTGACTAGCTCGACGACGCCCACAACGATGATGCTGACCCCCCCTCCCCCATGACAAGATATATGGCAACGTGCCATCTTTGCAAGACTCACTGCATGGAAAGAATCTTGTCAACTAGCTCACTCTTCAGTGTTCATATCCTACCTGGTCATTTCGAGAAATCAGTGCTATATTCTCCGACACTCATACAATTTAAATTCATCTCATACCTTTCAGCATATTAAAATCGTTAATTTAATGTGTGCTTTTGGTGCATTGATTGTACCATGCAATGCAAGGGGACATTTCAATGAACTCACAGGATATATGGTGCAATTCCGAGCTTGTGGACGTACATACACGGTTAAAGTGAAAAAAAGGGCCATCTAGGACTCGATTGGGAGGTGAAAGGTGGCATCGGTTCATTGTTGACAACCATCTCACGAGAGATAATCTGTTGGTGTGCTTTTCCTTGCAAGCAGACAGACCAAGGATAATTGTCATATATCTAAACAATGTTGGTGAAGAGGAAGAAGATAATGAAGAATAGGAAGAAGATGAGGAACCGCCTATAGAGAAGTTATCTCCCAGAGATGCAAACTAAACGATGGTGAGAATGGTCACCTCCAACAAATCATCCCTCCAAGTAATTCCATCATTGGGGTGCCATTTGTCACCCGCTTGACAAAGACGCATGTCGAGAGGCGCCTTATGGTAAGTATATCATGTCAACGAAGCTATACATATAGATCTACTATATATATTACTTGTGATAATGGTCATGTTTAACATTGAGTTATCTTCCCTTTTATTCGTAGAAATTACCTAAGGACATTGTTTATCATCTTTATACCACTGAAGATGGGTTGGTTGGACTACGCGTTGGATCACAAGGTGGCATCAGCATCATCGAGTACAAGACGGATTTTGACGGTCGCATCTCCTTCACCACTGATGGGTGGACTAACTTCCTCCAAACCGAGCATCTCCAGATTGGGCAAGCCATAATCATCACTTCAAGGTTGAACACCACGCACAAGGACTTGCATATGATGTTCATCATCGATGTGATCAATGCTTTGGCATCCCTGTTGGACTTGGACTCGTTGGAGTTCTACTTAGAGGAGTACGCCAGTGACCTTAATAATATTTTTTGCTAGATTATTGTCTGAACCGACCTTGGCTATCGCTAGCTAGTTTCATCTCTATGTTTTGGACAAAATTCATCTTAATTAGCCGTTTAACATTGTATGATAAGTGCTCTAGGCCACCAATCTCATCTTCCAAATCTTTTGATCTATATCTAATGGACCTCTTCTCTCCCTTAATTATTCCCTTTGTGTAAATATAATGTATAATTCAAATGAAAAAAGTTTCCTTTTAAATTGTAGAGACGTTTGTAATTTCTTGCTGCCTAAGGGAAATACTTGGAGGCAAAATATGAAATTCAGATGTTGTTAGAGACGTTTTCCATTCACAGCCATTTGAGGTTATTACTTGGCGGCAAAGATCTGAAAATATTGGGATAAATATTTTAGATATGTGCCACATTTTTCGTTCCCCACTGGCTGAGGTAATTACTAATGCTTGACCCCCACTGTCCAGCTCCGCCAATGCCAGCGCCCTCCACCACTGCCGCCTCTTGTCCCCTGCGGTGCAAACGCTCTCCCTCGCCTCCGAGGACCCCTTCATTGTTCTGGTAGGTATGCGTGAAAACCAAACCCCCAAAACCCTAATGTAGAGATTTGATTTAGGAATTTTGGCATGGAATTTGCCATTTTGCTTTCGAATTTAGGGTTCAGAGTTTCTGAGTTGTAGAGACATGACGTAGGCATCGAGAGAGCCTCCCCCGGCCTACCTCTAGTTGTCCCACCTCTTTTCCACTTGTATACATCTCAAAATCTGTAATTTTTTAGTCTTCTTGCATCTTGTTTATTCGATGAATTTCAAATTCTTTAGATGTGTATTCTTTTTATCAATATACAATAACAAGAACTGTGTTTCTATTTTCAGTCTTTTCATTATTATACTTGATTGTATAAAAATGCTCAGTGTCTATACCTATTTAATAGATGGGAACCTGCAGTAATCTTGTAATAGTGCTCTATAGTGATGACAGTGTTGCCATTAGCACTAGCAGTTTTGAATTCTAGTCTTCAGAAAAGCCCACTGAGAGGCTTGAGCTTAGAGGTACCAAAAAAATGAAAATTCCAGTCATCAGTTTTAAATTTGTACGTGTTTAAATTGTAGAAACAGGAATGTAATTCCACCGCATTGAAATTTGTATGTGTTATTCATCAGGGCCTCAACACAAGGGGAACACTGATTTTTATCGGAAAAGTCTTTTTGGAAATGACATGTATCTAAAATAAGTTCATGTAGAGTTCCTTTTAGACTGGTGTGAACCTGTATTTCCACCAAAAATCAAATACTACGTCTATAGGTTGCCCTATACATCTATCGTGGAAAAGAAGTGCAAGATGGTGATGGCTTCAACTTCACACATCAATTGTAGATACTTTCGAAGTAAAGATATCGAACCCACAAAGAGCTATTGGAAAAGGCCTTTATGCCCCTCGTTACTATCTACCAAAGGATACTTATAAAATGCCTTTGATCTCAGGTAAAGGGTGTTTGAATGGTATATGGTTGTTTGCAGAAAAGTAATTAAAACAAGTAAAATAAAACAAGTAACAAATTTGTATGAAAGCGTGATTAAACTCAATAGGGATAAAACGTTCTCAGGGATGTAGGATACACCACTAGCATAGTATTATTGTTATATGTAATCAAGATAACATACTCCTTGTGTCATGATATGTGTGGAGAGAGCCCCATAATAAGATGTTCACTACAAGGCTCGTAGGAAGCCACTTTGTTGAGCCAAGAGTGAGGTCACCTCGAAATAACCACTGCGATGTCTAGGAACAGTCACCCATACAAACCACCGCAATTAAGGGTTTCCCCATGGATATGGTAATAATCTTAGGGAGTCCCTCCTTAATCCTCCTTTGACCGTGTAGGTTGCGAGCCGGTGCCAATCTGTCATGGGGAATTCCGGGTACGCTTCCAAGACACGTCCAAAGGATTTCTCCCTCCCTTTAGTCCTGAGGGCAAATGATATGCAGCTGACTACACATACCATCTAAAGAGAGAGATCAAAGACAAATCATAATTATATTATAGAAAAGCAAGTCATATGGACACAATAATAGATCATCTTTATTACAAGTTCATAGTTGTGCTAGGGTTTCTCCATCTCCTCAAAACAAAGGAACTACTCACTCATGGAAGCAATCAACAACATCATCATAATCAAATGAATGGATAATAGTATGGAGGTAGATATAATGCAAACCACAACTGAATCTGGAATTACAGCGAGATCTAATAGATGAAAGATGGGGTTAATGGTGGTAATGGAGATTCGGTGATTGATGATGAAGGGGATGATGCGTTGTACTCCAATGATCCGTGAAGCAGCTGGGATTTTGCCCCAGCCAAGTTCCTCCTTTAGATCCCTATGGGATGTGTTTTTTCGTTGTTTCTGGTGGCTATGAATGTCGGATCTCCCTCTCGTCTTTGTCAAGAGAAAATATTTGACGAGGCGGTCATGATGGCGCCTGGTACGGGCGGGCAGTACAGGCGGGCTCCGCCTATTCCAGTGGTTGTTATCGGTACTGATGCCTCCTTCTCGCTTGGTATTCTCCCAGTTGCGAAAGTAAATTCATAAAAAGACTTTTATCACTTAGAAATATCATATAATTACACAATATGACAACTATAATTGATATATTCATATATGACTCCATGATTTGGGATGCTACTGAAACAAGAACAAGATAGTGCGTGTAGACGCGGTGAAATACAAAGATCCCTACTCTATTTATGCAAAAACAAAAGGTAAATATGCTTCAATTTGGGGCTCGTCAACTCTCCCAAGCTAGGCTCTTTCTCGTCCCCGAGCAAGATGATGGCTTATGGACAAGATCATCATGTTCATGAGACACGATTTGTTACAATAAATGAGGTAGGAATTGAAACAGCAATACAACATCGGATGTAGAGATACTACGGGGGTATTACCATACCCTTAGACATTACATAATTTAGAGGCTTCCACACATTTTCTACTATTAATGAAATCATAAGAAGCTCCTAGTGACTCAACATATCATATAATCACAGAGTTTTAGAGATATAGAGCACTAAGTTTAGTAATGAAGATTCATGATTGTTTTTCTTCCTTTTTCTCTATGTTTGATTCTTTTGATAGCCGCTATTTTTTCTTTTGATAGCTGTATGTCTATATTTTTACTTTTTCCCTTTTCTCTTTTTCTTTCAGCACTGCTATTTGATCATGCTCACTACTTCAATGGCTTTCAAAAACTCTTAACTATAATATCCTACTGGAATTCTTCTTCTCATAACTTAATCAATACTTCCATTGGTGTGGAAGTCCCTAAAATCATGACAGCTATATAAGTATCATAACACTCAAACTAGTTCAATCATCTATTACAATAATCATGAATCAAAAACAACTTCAATTATCATAAAGTCTCATAACTCAATGGATATAAATCTTCTATTGTCAACTAATGCAAATTCAGAATTTAAAGTCTAACCATGCTTGCAGAAAGTAAATATGCTAAAACTGTAAGATAGATTACAAGGTTATCACAGATCCCCCGAAGCTTGGAATCAAGCCAGGTGGATCAAATAATCCCTCGCAATTATTTGGTACCGTGGCATCTATCATGGTGAAGTAGTTTTGTTGAACAGTGCTGCCCAAAGCCTCTTGTTCGCCACTTCCAGAGAAGAGATGCGTTGAAGACACTTCTATAGATCCAAACGCAAGAGGAACATCCTAGCAGCAACTTTGCTCATCACATCATTGAGTTCCTTCTTGCCTTCACGATCTAAAAGACGCTTGCGCATGATCTCCCTATGGATGAGCTCTTCTTTCTGGTACTTCTCTATCCTGTTAAGACGGTGTTCATTGTCTGGGACGTGCGCGCCAACTGGCACATCCAGAAGGTTGAACCCCCAATCCTCTTGTGGCTTCACGCTCAGGCGCGCGTTCATGGTGATCTTCTTTGTTGTTGAATTATGTGCCATAGTATCCTGATAAGTTCCTGCATTGGAACGGTTAGCTTTCTTATGCTTTCATGAAGAGTAGTTGATAGCGATGATCTTGAGCGACTCCATGCAACCCTTTCCATGAGGTTTCTTGGATTCTTCCTCATCTTCAGGCTTCACGATAGCTAGGTAGTCCGGTTGCTTCCATCCCCTCTTCAATTGCTACATGAATATCAGGAACTCCTCGTCTTCAGAATCATCGGAGTCATAAGTGTGCCGCTTGTTCTTCGGGCTTAGGCCTTGAGCTTTACGATCATCAGCTTCGATGGAGGAGGTCTAGAAACTATCCCACGAACTAGCCAGTAGGTTTAGAGGCTTGCTTTTGCCTTGAATCGAGTAGCGCATCAAATAGATTAGATATGTTGATATAACAGAGAGGTGGACCTCTAAAGAGACTTATTAAGGGTCAGGAGTAGGGAGAAACTCGTATTGGGAGAAAAAGGGTCGCCTAAGAAAATAATCCTAACAAATATAGAAACAAATAAATGCAAAGAAGGAAATTTGGGTAGTAACAACCAACCGGTACGGGCGGACGGCCGTACGGCGCCCCGTACTGGGTTGTTTCCAAAAACACCACGACACGAAGTCGGTAATAGTCAACCGACTAAGTGGTACGAGCGGGTTCCACCCATACTTCCCGTCCTTACCAACTTTACGGCTCTAGTGTTTATTTTGACACAAATCAAAAAACAAAAGATGGTCACAGAATAGAAAAAGACCAACCGTACATTGGGGCTATGCCTGTATGGTGCGGTCGTACCAATTATGTGATAACAAAACCAAATCTTTAGCAGGCTTGACGACCATCGGTACAGGCGGATCCGGCCATACCGCCTGCCCATACCGATCTCGTAAGACCCGCAATGAACTCAGAAAAATGGAAGGAATTCAAGTATGCAAAAAGAAATAGCAGAAAATCATCCAGGACAATGATGTGTTCAAGATTTCATAAGCCATGATCATCGAGGGAACATGAACTCATTTGAGTATATTTTTCTTCCTCTCTTCGAATAAAGATGGTCGTAGAAAATCACCAAAACCATTGCAATAAGAAAAAGTGAACTTCCTTTTTGGTAGTGCGGTTCCCACAGGGATATACACGGATGATACCTCCTTAGGATGAGAAACCTCTTGAGTGTCTATGAATATTTCCTCCATATATTCGTTTCGTTGTAGGATCTGTAAATCAAATTCTTGTAGAAGTAAAGTCCACCGGATCATTCTTGGCTTAACATCAGTACATTTTAGGATTTATTTTAAGCCAACACGATCGGTGTGTACTCTTACTAGAGTCCATGATATAAGATCTAAACTTATCACAGGAGAAAACCACTGCGAAGAATTCCTTTTCTTCCATAGGGTAGTTCTTTTGGGCCACATTCAGGGTGCGACTAGCATGATGAATGACATTAAGATCATCACCATCATACTTACAAAGTATTGCTCCTAAAGCTTCACGACTAGCTTCGCAAAATAGCTCAAAAGGTTTCTTCCAATTAGGTGGTTTTATAATGGGAGCTTCAAGGAGGGCTCGTTTTAATATGTTGAAAGAATTAAGACACTTTTCATCAAAATTAAAAGAATATTATTTTGAAGAAGTTTAGTTAAAGCTCTAGCAGTTTTTGAAAAATTCTTAATGAATCTTCTATAAAATCCTACATGACCTAAGAAGCTTCTTATACCTTTTATGTCTCAAGAAGGGGGTAACCTTTCTATTGCTTCAATCTTTGATTTATCGACTCCTATGCCCTTACCTGAGACTTTGTGAGTATTATGACCTCGGATTGATAAAGATCCTATGTCCCTGTGATTAACATGCTAGTCCCTTGATTATTATCTAGCACTCACAGTCGATGAAATATCATGTAAAACACAAATCGTTATTACATGAATCGAATAATCCAGAGTTTACATTATTACATCAGAAGCGAAATATATACAACTTGGAGTCCCATCACTGCCATAGGCTAGTTGAGTGAAGACCCGCGATCCTAGCACACCTTTCAATGATGATCTCCAAATTCTGCACATGAAATGTGCAGCCAAACGAGTTGGTAAATACTTTGAATGTATTGGCAAATTACATCATGAAGGAAAAGACTTGGCCTATTTCTACATGCAAGGCTAAGAGAATGATTTGTAGTTTATTTGCGTAAAGCCAATTTTCTCTAAGTAAAACAAAAGTAGAGAGAAAAATATTTTATCCTACTTTGCAAACTTTTAATAAGTAAAATAAAGTTGAGTAGCTCACACTAGGTCCTCCAGGTTACCAACTCTCAATCCAACAGATGGCACCCAAAATAATCCCACTAAGTCTAAGCTAAACAGAGCCCACAGGATGCAACTCACAACTTAGGTTTTCAAACATTTTATTTGAAAAGATATAGGAAAATCCTTCAGAGGCTCCATCCTTCAAACGCTCAATGTTGTTCTATTTTCGTGAACATAGCCGATCGATCAGATTATTACTCTCGACAGTTTATGTACTTTACCCATAGTCCATGATCAAGTCCTTTTATAGACAAGACCATGGCGAGGCTTTCCCTTAGTAGCCCCTCTACCTTCTAGATCCAGCCGTGCCAAGAACCTTCAAATGTTGGTACCCAGGTGAAGTTTCCCACTAAGTACTAGGCCAAGACAGAGCCCACATATATTGTGGTTGCACTGGAAGCTTCTAAATTCTGAAACATGGCAGATTTCTTTGATTCCTGGGCAGCCGTCCTCCACCAAATTTCACTCGTTGACCCAACAACCATTCCACCAAAATCATCACACTTGCAAAATAATACTAAGAAATTCTAATAGAACATCCTACACATGCATTCTACAGAATTTCAAGGTCAAAACATGCATAGTTAAAACTGGGACAAAAACATGAAAAAGTGGTGTAACTTGCCTTATGTTAACAATATTCTTGATGATTGTATTCCTCCATAGAAATCACACTCTCCGAACAATCTAACATGAGGACAAAGTAATTCTAATCAAAACAATTGCAAACATAGCAACAATACAAACATACAACAAATTAATGGCGATCATATGCATGCATGATGATTTACAATATCACAATGGTTCTATTTAGTATTCTGAATACTGTTATAACACATGATGCATGTGAAAGGCATCCAATGCATAAAATAATTTATTAATGAACTGTATTGATTTAAATAATATTTAACCCACACTACCAGGAAAATGGCTATAGGTAATCTGCACATCTGTGGCGCACGTGCCCTACGGCTATCTACCGTAATCGTGGCGCACATGCGGATGGTGCGCCATGGCTGTGTGTGGGCCAGGGCACTATCGGCCGTAGACCACATAGCCGTAGGGCACCCGTTTCAAGTGCGCTACGGGTGTGGCCGGTAGTCATAGCGCACATGGCTACCATGCGCTACAGGCAAGATCGGGCCACCCTGCTGTGTAACTGGGAAAACACGCTTGTGGCGCACTGCTGCTATGTGCGCCACGGATGTTCTTTATTCCTGTGGCGCACCGCTCCATGTGCGCCACAGATGTGTGTTCTGCTACTACTTTTTGGCAGATACCTTTGCACATTTGACTAGATCTCACCATCTCCCACTTCACTTTCCCCTCCTTCTTCCTCCTTGGATCTCGCCCCCCTCCTCCTTCCACCTCAATTTCTCCACTCTTTCACCATTTGTAGCATGTAAAACTTACCTTGGATGCTACATACATAATAGAGAAAATCTCTCCTTTCAGCCACCATCCTCTCGGTCTCTTACCTCTCCTTCGAGATCTTCTCGGTCTCTCATCTCGGTAAGTTGTCTATGTAAGAGGATGTGTTTATCTGTATGGATGATATGGTCACATGTCTATGGAGAGGATCGATCCTCTCATGTGTTGGGAGAGCATGCATTGCATGCTCTCTCATATATTGGCATTGTTTTGCCAAAATGTTGATTCATTTCCATTTTGGCAAGACTTTGGCATTTCGCAAAGGTCCTAATTTTAGGATAGGTCATGCCAAAATTTTGCATCGACCATTGCATGCATGCATTGGTTCTGTGGTTGTAATAAACTTCTAATTCTACCTTGTACACCGTGCAGGCAACCATGATCCGTATAATGAGCAAAGGCATTGTGGCTAGATTTTTGAAATGCGCGATGGCCGACATGATACAAAATAACATGACGGAGATAAGATGTCCGTGCAGAAGATGCAAACTCAATTGGTTGATCGACCCATTCGGAAATCTGCGCACTGCCCGCCATGGTTTCATGGATGGCTACACTCGATGGATAAGTGATGATGAAGACGATGAGGCCGTAAATGGGGCGGCGGAAAATGAGGAAGGTGGGCAACATGATCATGATCACGACGAGGATGGGAGAGATGAAGAAGAGTCTCCTGAAGATGGTGAAGGTGCGGAAGCAGACCAGGATGATGATCTAGATGCCCGAGAAGACAATGGAACAACGTCAGGCTGGGTGCAGGACCCTTATGTTCAAGAGCTGCTTCTCAAGCAGACGAGTAACGCCAGGGCTGCCGCTAGAGAGAAAGCCAAGCTTGCGCAACTTGAAAAAGACGCGGTTACTCTATTGTATGAAGGATGCAAGCCTGATGATACCCGGTTGAATGTAACGCTCAAGGTTTTGGAGATGAAGGCAAAACACAAATGGACCAACAAAAGCTTCGATGATATGAGGGCATTCTAGCACGATCGTCTCCCGGAGGGGAACACGTGTCCAACTAGTATCGAGGACGCCAAGAAAATCATGTGTCCTCTTGATCTACCGCACATTAGATATCACGTCTGCATCAATGATTGCATTATTTATCGGTGCAAGGACACGGAGAAAACCACATCCCCAGTGTGCGGCGTTAGTCGATACAAGAAAGGTAAGAAAGCTCCTCGAAAAGTGGTATGGTACTTTCCTATCACTCCTCGTCTGCAGCGCTATTTCGTAGACCCTAAGGAAGCAAATCTCATGCGCTGGCATGCGGAAAGAAAGAAGCCAGGAGACGATGATGACCCTGAAAAGGACGAGCTGTTGACGCACCCATCAGATGGTAGCCAGTGGAAAGCATTAGACCTCGAATTCCCATAATTCTCTGGAGATTCGAGGAACATCAGGCTAGGTGCAAGCACCGATGGACTCAATCCGTTCGGTAGCCAGAGCAGCACGCACATCACTTGGCCCGTGTTTGTATGGATGTACAACCTCCCTCCCTGGTTGTGCATGAAAAAGAAGTACATACAAATGAGTATGCTAATTTAAGGACCAAAACAACCTGGTACCGACATCAATCTATATCTCGGGCTGTTGAAAGAGGAGCTAGCCATGTTATGGGAATCCGGAGCCAATACGTATGACGCTGTCGCACAAGATTATTTCACTATGAGAGCCGCATTGGTCACTACGGTGCAAGACTATCTAGGTTGCAGATATTTCTCAGGGCAGGTTATCCAAGGATTCTACGCATGCGTTAGGTGTATGGATAACACGACCTATCTCCAACTAGAGAAAGATCCAGGGTCTTCGAAAACCGTGCTCATGGGGCACCGAAGGTGGCTTGGAAAGAATGATGCATGGAGAAAACATGGAGATCTGTTCAATGGGAAATCCGAGACCCGAGGAATCCCAGAACTGAGAAGCAGGGAAGAAGTGGATGAATTGCTGAAAAACTGGAAAGAGTGTCCTAAACCGGAAAAGAAGCGAAAGAGGCAGCAAGACAAGCCGTTGATGAAGGTATGGAAAACAAGGTCTGTTTTCTTGGAGTTGTCATACTAGAAGTTTCTTCGCACGCCTCATAGCCTTGACATCATGCATATCACGAAGAACGTGTGCGAGAGTCTGGTCGCCACCCTAATCAACATGCCAGATAGGACGAAAGATGGTCCTAAAGCAAGGAACGACTTGATATTCATGGGCATCCGGAAGGATCTTCATAGAGGACGCCCTACTCCTGATGATCAGGAAGATGACGATGATCATCAGTCAGAGGCAACACAAGGTTGTCGAAAGGGTAAAAAGGTCAAGAAGAACGAATATTACTTCCTCCTTCATGCTTCACACTAAGCCAGGATGAGATCAAACAGTTTTTCAAGTGCCTTCTAGGAGTCAAATTTCCTTACGGCTACGCGGGCAAGATAAGCAGGTACCTAGACGAGGCTAAGCAGAGGTTTAATGGGATGAAGTCTCACGACTGTACCATACTAATGCCGTAGATACTTCCGATTGCACTACGAGGTATAATGGACGAGCATGTCCGAGAAACATTGTTTGGGCTTTGCAAGTTTTTCGACGTCATCTCTCGAAAGTCAATTGGCGTGAAACAGCTCGGGAGGCTACAAGAGGAGATCGTGGTGATACTATGCGAGCTCGACATCTACTTCCCGCCCGCATTCTTCGACATTATGGTGCATCTGCTAGTTCATATCATAGTGGATATGATCCAACTCGGGCCGATGTTCCTCCGCAGCATGATGTCGTTCGAAAGGATGAATGGACACATCAAAGGATACGTTGGCAAAAGGTCCCGTCCAGATGGAAGCATAGCCAAGGGCTTTCTGGCCAAAGAGTGCATCTCTTTCTGCACGAATTATCTAGGCATCGAGAACCATGTCGGACTTCCCGTCAATAGGCACCTTGGCAAGCTCGATGGATCGGGTCACCGAGAGAATCATCGCGTACTGCATGCAGACTACGATTGTCGACGCATAGACTTTGATAGAGCAAACCTGGTCACGCTACAACATTTAGAACTGGTCGATCCTTGGGTACAAAAGCACAAAAGGTCAATCGAGAAGAAGTACAGTGACCGGGGAATACAGAGGACGCAGGGAGAAATAATCAAAGAGCACAACTCAGATTTCACGCGTTGGTTTAGTCAGACGCTCCTAGATAATCCCCCGTAATCACATTCTGTGGAGGAAAACATTATATTCACCTTGTCGCAGGGACCCATGCACAACCTGGTGACCTATCAGACGTATGATATCAATGGCTACACATTCTACACGGAGGAAAAGGACAACAAGTGTGACTATCATAACTCAGGCGTAACATCGGAATTCTACACCGATGACAATGTGAAGGAAAGATTTTATGGAAGGATCGAGGAGATCTGGGAGCTCGACTACTGTGGAGAAAAGGTGCCGATGTTCCATGTCAGATGGGCCAAGAGCGTCGAAAGAGAAGACCGGTATTTCACAACCATGTTAATACCTGAAGTAGCCAAATCCAAGGCCGTCGGTGCGCATGTCGCCGTGAAAAATGAACCGTGGGTACTGGCTAGCAAAGTGGACCAATGTTTTTTATTACCGACCCGACAAAGCCTAGTCGTGTTGTCGTGAGGAGAGGAAAAAGAAACATCATCAGAATGGATGGAGTCGCCAACGAGCAAGACTTCGACCAGTACGGCGATCCAAATATTGAAGATGACGGCGACTACGATGAAGAAACATACATCACAAGAAGAAAAAGGACAACCTTACCAGAAAAAGGTAGCCCGTTCGAGCGAAGAAACATAAAAGTGCCGAGACTAAATTATTTAACCACGACAAAGAAGGGAAAAAAGATTGTAAAACGCTAGCTCACAAAAGATTGTAAAACGCATGCTCAAAAAAATTGTATTGATGCATATGGATGGCATATTATTAATGGACACATTATTATTTAATTTCTTTCTACTTTGAATCACTTTTGTACCATTTTTATGATATATATCTACCACTTTTTTCATATAAAATATATTACATATATTTTATATAGTTTACATAGTTTTTGGGATATTTTTTAACATTTTAAAGTAGTTTTAAAATAAAAACAAAAAAGGGGGGCACCAGGGTTCAAACCTGCGTGCTCACACAGGTTTCGAGCATAGGGTGGAACCAGTGGGATACTGCAGTGCTAGTGTCAACAACAGGGGCGGCCGCCCTCTTATTTGACCTGACACAACAAGCCGTATTGCACCCTTACCTAGTGCGCTACGGTTAACCGTAGCGCACTGGGTAAGGGTGCGCTACGGCTAAGTGCCGTGACAGGTCAACTGTCGAGCACGGACCCGTCCCTCTCCCCATCCACAGACACAGATCAAGCCGAGAGAGACGTGCCGCCGCCGCCGCTCGATCTGCCCGTCGCCACACTCGCAGCTACCAAGGAGGAGGCCGTGGAAGAGAATAGGAGGCCGCCGTGCGTCCAAGGAGGAGGAGAGGAGGCCGCCACGCGTCCAAGGAGGAGGAGGCCATGGAGGCCAAGGAGGCCGCCGCTCTCCGTACGCACAGTTTGTCCGTGCTTTTCAAGAAGGCCTTCCAGCTCTCCGTGCTGTTCAACAGCCGCACCAATGCCTACGAGTTCCGCCACGCCACCCCCTAAGGCGTGCTGCCACGGGCTCTCTGCTCAGGTAAGTCTACTCTACCTGCTTCCCTCTAGCTAGATTCTTGTTGCTTGTGTAGTGATTGTTTGGAATATTGTTTGGTGTATGATGTGCTTTGCCAGCATTTCAATTGTGGGAGATATTAGAGAACATAAGCAAATGTTGGAATTTCAGACTGTGTTAGTTTAGCATTTATTTAATGATGAAATGTAGCATCATGTCTGATATGTATTGGGTTAAAAATGAAGCTTATAGTGTAAAGCACTTGTATTTCAATGTGTAAATGGTCTATGTGCCTGGTACTCTGGGTGATGCGTGTATGACTCACCCCTTACTAAAGCAGGTCTAATTGTAATTAAATATTTGGCCAAAATAATGATTTTATGCTTCATCTGTTGTCTTAGCCACTGAGTAGGTCTATATATGATTTGCATGTTTGCCATGAATTTATCTTTAAGGTAATAAAATTGTTAACTTCTATATGAACTATTTGGTTTTTCTTTCATGTTCCTGTTTACAAAGCTTTTTTTACATGAGATTGTATGTGTTCCCCAATACATATAATGCATTGTAGTAAATGTTGTAGCCCCATATAGTATGCCATTGCCAAGGACATGTGAAATGCTCAATCTTGTAGTAATACTTTGTGGGTTTGTACTGCTCTCTTAGGATTGGTGGCTTCTTATTTTCCAAGTATTATCATCAGAATTTTTGTCCGTGTCAGCTGCTTCTCTGTTTATTCAGTCCAGTTTCATTTGATGTGACAGAGGTATTTAGGCATCAATAGCCATAATGAATCAGCTAGTAGTATACCTTAGTACTACACAGTTGTTATATTTTGAAGAGAAATCTAATGCATGACCACTAGAGGGGAAAAGGGTAATACCTTATAGAAATAAGCAGGCTTCTAAGATGCTCACTCAAGAATTCCACCCTAGGGCCATCATCAAACACCACTTCTTGATGCATTGGATACCCTAGAGTTTTAACCTTTTGTAAGTTGTCTCGTAATTGCATGTTCCTATAGCACTGAAGAATATGTAGGGAAAGAAAAATATAGTCTCGTAATATTGGCTAACATTGCGTCTAAATTACATGTTAGACATCATATAAGTAGGATGTATAAAAAAGTTACACAAAGTCAGCAGGTCAACCAGATTATTGGTAGTTGGAAAAATACTTACCATTCTCATGAATATAGATAGGAGGATTACCATAAGATTGCTTCAAATGTTCAAGCACATGCTGGAGACCATAACCCGGCTCATAGAACTGAATAGCGCTATACGTCAGACTTTGTTATTATATATTTATATGTAAGAACATATTTACTGCAAGTTTATCTTACCCCAGTAAATGAATTTTATTTGCTGTAATTTGCTTGTTTTCAATTGCTGTTCTTGCTATCATTTTATTGAAGTGCACTTGCTGTAATTTGCTTGTTTTCATTGAAGTGCACTTGCTGTAATTTTATTGAAGTGCACTTCCTGTAATTTTATTGAAGTGCACTTGCTGATATATGTTCCTGCCTTCCACCATTCTTGGTTATGCTCTCCTTTAAATACTAGTTAGAGTGGTTGTTGTGCTTTGTTGTATTCGTAGCTATATTACCCTGCCTAGTTGAATTCGTATGCAGGTGCTTGTATGAAATGAGTCCCGATTTTCGCCGAAATGTTGATTAACTTCCGTTTCGGCAGAAATCGGGCACTCCTAGTTTAACAAAAATGAGCAAAGGTCATGCCGGATTTTTCCGTGCACTTTACTAACCATTATTTGCCCTTTATTAGTGCAAAGATGTGTGACAACGACGAGGCTGGCTCTTCTCAGCGTATCAACGTTGAAGGAGAAGAGAGACCTCAAAATAGACCCTTGTCATTCTGGGAGGAGGTCGAGCGGCTAGAAAGAATGACAGAGGGCGATGAAGAATACAACCCTTCCGAGAGCAAGGACGATGAGATGGAAGACGCGGAGGAAGAAGAAGCGGCCGAAGGAACGACGGATGATGAAACCACTAATGGCGGCGAGGGCACAGCAAGTGGTAGTAATCCGCCTAAGAAGAAGAAGGAGAGGCGCCCGAACACGGTCGGCACCGTCAGAGAAGAACTTACCAAAGTGAGCCCAACAGGGGTTCCTTTGGTGCCCGACCATGTCGTCAAAGGGTACGGTGGGCAAGTGGCGGCTATCACCCAGACCGCCATCTCGATCAACACCAAGAATCTCCGGCATAAAGATAATGGCCATTTGTGCACACTCCGCTTCGAGAAGCTGCACGCAAGATACAAGTTCCCCCTTCAGTAACGGAACACAGATTATCATGGGAATGAAGTAAATAAATCCGCCCTCGCAAGGATGAGCACCGCCCTGGCCAGCTGGAGAACTCGGATAAAGAAGAAGATATTTAAAGAAGGGAAAAGTCTCGAGGAGATCCAGAAGATTGACCCGCGGATCACCGAAGATCAATTCCAGGAGTTCAAGGCCAAGTGCAAATCCAAAGCAGCCAAGGCCTCGAGTAGGCAGGGAAAGGAATTGCAGGCGATGAATTTAGGTCACCACCATCTCGGATCTGGTGGTTACAGAGCTGTGGAGCCCAAATGGGATAAGTAGGATGACGAGTATAGAGATAAGGGGATACCTAACCCCTTTTCGAAATTCGAAAACAAGAAGCTTTGAAACTTTATTAGGGCTCGTTACCATGTGGACCCCAAAACCAAAGAACTCACCACGGAAACTAAGGTGAAGGATTTCGAGGTTCTTGTGGTAAGTAATTTAATTACCGCGGATCAAGTCGATTACATTCTAATCGATCAAGTCGAATTTCTAAACAGTTCACGTTACTTCTTCTGCAGGAGCAGGAAATTGCTAGTCAGGGATCCCATGGTTCCTCATCCCACGGGTCGACGGCGGCCACCCGGTAGGATAACCCTTTTAAGAGGGCGATGAACCGGGCCAAGAAAATCACACCGGTTACAAAGAATCCATCTTCAGCTGGCTGTCTAGCCGGCTTCGGGGCTAAGAATTGGGTGGATCATTTTGGTCCACCCCCGAGGACGCGTGTGGAGGGAAGGAGCGACGAGGAAAACCACGAGGTTCAGGAACTTAAGGAACAAGTGGCGCGGATCCCGCAGATTGTCCAAGACAACCTGGCAATCACCCTTACCTCCATCCTGCCTACCTTGGTGGAGTCAATAGCGAACTATAGTGCGGGTGGTCGACAAGGGCCATGCCTGATTCCAAGCATGGTCAGTAGCCACTCAAACAATGCGGCGCCGGCGAACCCGGTGAATTATGTGTTCGTGACTCCGCCCGCTAGCACGGCGGCGCCGGAAGCATTGGTGACTGCCCCTGCCATCACCACGGCGCTGGAGCTTAATGCAACCGATGGGGAGAATACACCGGCGGCCGGCACCGCGCCATCAAGCAGCCCCTCCGTCTCTTGCACGCCCGTCGTCGTATGTGGTGCCTAGACATTAGCCGAGCTCGACGCCATCACGGTAAACAAAATACTTTACCACCTTGCCATTTATTACTCTTATGGCATATTTTTAATGCCATACATGTTTTTCGCAGACAGATGTCCCATGCACTCTCTTAAGCTTCGTGAACAACGAGTTGAGGGATGTTACCAAGGGTACCATCATTCAACCCTTGCACCACACGTTCCACTCAAAGCCGATGCCAGATAGCATGCATAGGGTTAAAATTATCCGGTGCTAAGGGGTTGCGACGACCTGGAACCTCCCATTCAACCCCCAGGAGCGGATGAAGAAGAGCCGGCTGTCCTCAGAAGTTGCTTCGGCTTATTCTTGCTATGGCCAAAGAGCATGATTCGTTTGGGGATGACTGGGGCCATCACCCCACAGACAACAACACCGCCTGTCGTGCCAGCGCCAAGCCATGGCAAGACCCCCACACCACTACCGCCGTCACCTCCACGCGATTGTTCGGCTGGTTATATTGAAATGACCATGGCGCATGATCCGAACGAGGATGACGAAGATTACTTCGATGATTTCATCAACACTAATCTTTTCCTCGGCGACCTAAACGAAGACCCAGCTGGTGGCCCCACAGAGAAAGCCACTTGCAACAAACGTCTCTTTGGTTCTCAGGAGACGCCTCCAGCTTGCACCTTCACCGAGCCGGCGAATACATCCAACCGGCCCTTTGTTCTAAGCACTAACACACTACATAGGGCAATCAATGCTCAGATTGCGATGCCTACCCACTTCCCAAAAGGCAAGAAGACTAGGAAAAGAAAATCTCACAGCTCGAGCCAGCCGGTGGCGTCAACTGCGAATCCGGTCAGGTTTCAGGACGGGCCACCAAGACCCAAGGGTATTATGTGGAGGATGCATGTGGCGGGTGAGCCCATGCTAACTAAGAAATTGCTCAGGATCGCCACTTCAAAAATTAGGAGTGTGCATGAAGGTGTGCTGACGATAGAGAGACGCCTTCTTGCGGAGAAAGATCCCTCGCACCTGGTATTCGTGGTTAAGGTTCCACGAGGCTTGGGCTTCGTCGATAATGTCCCCGCGGATCTGTTCTTCCTGCGGTTTGACGACATCTTCAATATGTTCCACCTGTATCCGCTGTACTATACAATGGTACGCCTGTTTTCTCTTAGCCTGGCCATTCAGATCATTAGAGAGAACACCCTGGGCATCGCTATAGTGGACCCCTACTACATGCGTGATGGATGCTATAGTGCCATTGAACGACGATTCGTGGCCTCGTACCTCCAAGGTATCTTGGTGGCAAACAAGACAAAGGAATACATTCTCGTGCCTTTCTTTCCCGAGTAAGTCATTATTCACTTGCCACCATAATATGCTTTATTAGATTTTCATCATTCTTTTTCCAACACATTCCGTTTGAATTGTTTTGCCCAGAGATCAACACTGCACACTCATCTGCTTGTCACCGAAACATTCACAAGCCACGTATTTCGACTCAGGGAGTCAAGAAAAGAAGAAAAACTACGACAAGATCAAGGAAGTTCTGGATGATGCTCTCACCGGCTATGCCTCAGCAGAAGGCGCCACCTTCGTGCATAAGAAGCTCAAGTTTGGCAGGCACGTCTTCACCCATGTGACGGAATTCCCCTGCGTGCAACAGCTGGCAGGCAGTCAGAAGGAAGCCTACTATGCACTCCATCACATGAGGGTGTTCCTACTAGAGCAACAGAATTCTATGCTGCCAGATCATCTCAAACGGTGGGCCGAAGCTAAGGCCAGGATCAATGATTCAGATAATAGACAAGAGATGTATCACATCTAGCAACAGTTTGGGGCAATCATCAGCCGTGATGTCATGACTTTAGGGAGGTCTTCTACGGAGGCAATCCCCCGAATAACCGTGACGTAGTAGATCGCCTAAAGATGCAGGGTGACTATAGGGCGTTCATGACGAAACAAGGCGTCCTCTCATTCCTTGAGCCGAGCCAGAAGTCTTGATGTGTTGTTCTAGTTGTAGTTCTTTATCCCCACAATTACTTGTGTGTGTCAACATGTACATGTTACTACTTGGTATTTTTTGCTTACTTTGTTACCTTATTTGATAAATATATCTTCATATGTGACTTTTACTTGTTTTTTCACCCACCATTTAATTATTATTGCCAAATTTTAGATGACGTGGTACGTCGTGTACAAGGGACGGGTTCCCGGAGTCTACGATGATTGGGAAGACTGCCGGAGACAGGTGCACCGTTTCAGCGGCAATAGCTACAAAGGGTACAACACTATGGCAGAAGTGGAAGCTAGATACACGCGCTATCTAGCGGGAGTTAGGACGAGGAACCAGATGAAGACCTAAACCTCCGTCGCGGTGATGGTTATCATCCTTGGTTGTCTGTCCTGCATGTTCCTACTTTAGATGTCTAGGCGAGCTTCCGCGAGCTCTAACTTGGTTGAGACATGTATTCATGTCATCACTAGATACTTTGTAACTTGATCGAAACAATATAACTTATACTGTGTATTTATGTATGTGACTTATCTATATGTATTTATTTCTATCTTTTTTGTGTATTTATTTCTGTATTGTATATCTGTGTATTTATTTCTGTACTGTATATCTGTGTATATTAGTTGTATTATATATAATCTGTATAGAATATCATCTGTATTGAGTATTTTTTTTAAAAGCTCAGCCGTGGCGCACATATACTTGGTTAGTGGCGCACTACGTTAGTGACGCACGTTGTCAAATACTAGTAGCACACTATGTCATGCGCCACACGAAAAACAGTAGTGACGCACTTGGCAGTGCGCTACGGACACTTTTTAGCCCTAGCGCAGAAATTATGGCGCACCCCTAGTGCATTACGGAAGGGGAAAATAGGTGCGCCACAGACGTGTGTTTTCCTAGTAGTGCCACTTTAACTGAAATTCTGGTATTTTCGTATTATTAAATTGTGAATTAAATACCACTTTATAGGTATTTTAATCTATAACAATACAATTTAGGCTTCCTGCAAGATTATCTGATAAAATAACGCCAAATAATTTTGTGTATATTTTTACTGGAGAGATATGATCAGAACTAAACAGTACAAATTGATTTTACTAAATTTGGAGTTATAAATCATTTTCTACGGTTTAATTACTATTTAATAGAGCTTAAATCATTTAAAATATTTAATTCTTCAAAAATTATATCTATTACCAGATGTGTATTCTTCGTAAAATTGGGAATCCAGATACATACTATTTATATTTTTCCGATCTATTAATACTTCATTACAAATTTAATAATCTAAATAGCAATTAAAAATAATTAAATCACTACAGTATACACTACAAAAATCAGATCTAGTAACATATTAATGTTGCATATGAAATTTAGAACCTATGGATATTTTTTTTGTATTTTTCTGATCTACAAATTATTTACTATGATTTATTTAGTCTAAAAATGCTAGTAAACCAATTAAATTATTAAAGTAATACTATACGGTAAAAGTTAGATCTAATCTTGTATTAATATTCTACACAATTTTATGAATCCAACGATTTATTATTTGTAATTTTTGGACAGGTATTCGAATTACCAAGGATTTTACAAGTTATAGCAATAATCTGCCTATTAAAACAAATAGAAAAATATTATCTCGACCAGGTGGCCACGTGTCGCAATACTACTGGGTGACGCACGTGCATTGCTGACTAGGCGCTAACTTAACCTGACGCGCGTGCTTGCCACGTGGCATACCGCGATAGGTTGGTACCTCTTCACTAATAGACCTAATCCTACATGTTGATCCTCGATCTAATGGATGGAATCGAAGGTGACCAACCTGGTGGTAGTGAGGACGACGATGGGCGGCGGACGCATTGGAGGTGGTGCTCGGCGGCAATAGGGTAGCTTCCCGAGGTGGCGGAGTAGATGGCGACGTATAGCTCTTTCCCTCGGTTCTCCTAGCACGGACGACGTCGGTCCGTGACTCCTCGGCTCGCGGTGGCCCTCTGTTGCCCTTCTCCATCTCCGACGGAGCTCGGGTGTGCAATTGGGGGTAGTAGGGGCCTTGTACCAAGGGGAAAATGTGAGGGGCGACGCATTACTGCGAGAGGGACGCGAGAGAGGAAAAAGAGTGGGCAAAGGGGCATCAGAACCTTTCTTCCGAGCTCGGGAGGTGGTGTTCACCGGCGAGATCTGTTTGGGCTCTAATTCGGCAGCCTAGGGGTAGAATCGATCCAATTTTTTTAGGGTTTGCGAGGAGGGCATCGGGGGATTTTATCTACTCGTTTTTGTGGCCGAGGGGGCAAGGAATGCGCAGAATCAATGAGATTTCTGCGGCCACGGTTCATAAACGTGAAGAATAGGGCCTCATGCACGACGAAGGTGGAGACCGGGTGGGTCCCATACGTCAACGGGAGAGAGGGGTGGCTGGGCTACGCGGCTGCTGTTGATGGGCCGGTGTGCATGCGCGCTAGATGCGCGAGAGAGGGGGCGGGCGGTAGCTAGGCACAGGTGGCCTGGGCCACCGTGGTAGGTTTAGTTGGTTTATATTTTTTGTTCTTTTTCTTTTCCATTTTTTGTTTTTGTATTTTTCTCACAATTTTTTCATTTGAACTCCAAATGAACTCAAAGTAGTCTATAAAATTTTCTAAATTCAAGTAGATCATTTTAGGCTATTATTCAGCATTAATTTCTGCCTTAGCAATAGTGGATTTTTATAAAGCCAATTTATTCCCTTTAGAAATAAAGTGATACATATAATTTTTAGGGTTTATTCATTATTCCAACTTGAGATTTTTTTCTTGGTGCCAAAATGCTATGCAATGATCATGAATGGCATGCAAATGCAATTTTTTTCCTAGTCCCAATTTATAATTCTTGGGATGTTACAGACTACCACCCTTGAAAGGAATCTCGTCCCGAGATTCAGAAAGGCTAGAAACAAATAGGTTCGGTATACACTGGGTGCTACCACCCTTAAAAGATTGTCTTTGTTGAGTACTCCCGGTTGAGTGATTTGAGGTTTATCATCGACTATCTCGATGTGGAGATTTGAGTGCTTCATCCTCAGAGTCGTGGTGCTCATTGGCACTAACAGAAGGGTGAATCTTTTCATTCCCATTACCGTTCTTCGGTTCTAGGCAATCAACGGCATAGTTTCTAGGATTGCGACAGTTGAAACAAAGGACTTTACTCATGTCCTTCCTTTTTCCGCCATTGGTGAAATTTCCTACATTCCCATTTTGATGCTTATCACCATTGTGTCCCTTGTGCTCGTTCAAATGGCAGTCATCATGCTCGTGGGGTGGTGGAGAAGCGGTGTGATGCTTATGATATGATCCGAAGGTGTGCTTGTGGAATGTAGACTTCCTCTTACAATTCTCCATGCTCTTTTGTTTGGCTTCCACTATAACTGCTCTATCCAGGAGTTCTTGGTAGTTATCAAACCTCAGAGACACAAGCTGGATTGATATTTCATCATTAAGTCCTCTCATGAATTCTTCCTTCCTCTTGGCATCAGTGGAAACATCATCAGGTGCATAACGTGCCAACTTATCGAAAAGATCTCCATACTCGGAGAAGGAGCAGTGTAGTTGTGTCAACACCCGGATTTTTAATCCCAAATGCCTTAAGAGAATGATAATACAAGAGGAAATGCAATATGGCTGTGGTAGTAGGAGGGCTCAAAGAGAGGTTGTTTTCTGACATAGTTTTTCTTGTAGATATAGCATCTACATATCTTTGTTGAAAACTTTTGTAAAACATTTTGGAAACCCTTTTGAAAAGTTTTGGAAAACACTAGGACTGGGTCACCCATTATTTTCTTTATTTCGGTCATCCAATGACCAAACTCCTTTCCTTCCTTTTCGACCATCCCATGTTCAAAACCTTTCCAAAGTGTCAACACCCGGAGTTTTAATCCCAGATGCCTGTTATGCCATACATCGCAATCCCAGGATTACCATTTATGCGAGACATAACCGATTGGATATCATAGTAAATCATCCATTACAAACCATAATAAGGTCTTACACAAATAAAGGATCTCATGATCCAGTCTTAATACAAACAAGCAGCGGAATATCAAGCGTAGCAGTGGGCTCCATCTTCAGTGTCACAGGCAATGCTGACGATGGGAGATGATCCGAGTTGTCGTAGCCGACCTGCTGTCCATCTTCCTGATAGTCCTCCTCATAGTCCGCCAATGGAATAGCAGGACAAAGCCATGAGTACTCTTTAAGTACTCGCAAACTATCACTAACAAGTAAGGTAGTTCTAGTACGAATCTTAAGCTCTAGGTTTATTTGCAAAAAGCCAGATTTATCTAAACTGAGTTCAGAAGTAAAGAAAACTAAGTAAAGGTTCTAAATCACTTAAGTGGAACCTAGTTTTCATAGTCACAACCCTGTTGTGGTCAAGTCAAAATCATAGTTCACTTCACAAGTCATTTTGAAAACATCTGATGACGGAACAGTATGGCCACTCCAACTGTCCATGACCGCGGACGCGGCTATTTGAATAGTTTGACACTCTGCAGAGGAGGTACACTTTCACCACAAAATTCGATACACCCATCAGGGATAACCCTGAATCATCATACTTAGTATGTGTATAATCAATCATAACCTTTCAATTACACACTCTAGTATAGGCACCACCCCTATGAGCTTGGCCTCCCAGCCATGGCCATCTGCCATCCTGGGCACTGCATAGGTGGACATCATCTAGAGGTAGCCTCAACTCAAACCTCTTCCATGAGGGAACCCATACTAATGCATATAAACTTCCGGCTAAGCCTTACCCAATTTAGGTATTGTGGTTGTACGGTAAAATTGGAATGGTATCACATCCGAACCCAACCATCAGTTTTTATAAAGGGATAAGGCTCATGCCTCAACATTTTCATCATCAAATCCATTTGTGTTTCTCAAAACATGTCAAAACATTTCAATACAATGACTCATCATTCCAAGGTTTTCATAATCATTTTCACCAAGTATTCCCATCTAAAGTGATGAAGTTTTATGCTTAGCACTAGCCACTAAGTTAAGAGTGTTCACTAAAGAGGGATGCTAATCTCAATCTCATGCCATAGAATGACTTCTAGTATAGGCCTAGTTTTATACTCTTTATGCTATCTATACTACTTTCCAAATACTCACAAAGCACTAACTAAAGTAAAGAACTTTGGTAAAGTAAAAGAGTAAAGCTTGCAAGTAAAACTTGGCATGGGTATAAATCAAAGTATATGACCAAAGCATGCCTAATGTGTCTTGCTTAGGTTAAAGCTTGCAATTAGTGATGGCTTGCAAGCTCTAGCTTTCTAGTAATGATGGCTTTCCTTGATTGGTGTAGTGATTGAAGTTTTCCTCCTCTTCTACTTCGTAGAACTCCTCCTCCTCGTTTCTTGGGTCGGTACTATCGTCTATAAATAAATACGGGGTACACAATCACCAAACAATACTGAACTAATTCTATTTAGCACACTGAGGCTCACACCTGATGATCTAGTATCATCACAATCATCACATGAAGTAAAGAACTAGTTTTATTTAGTTTATTTGAGAAAAGTAATTTCTACTCATTGAAATTAATTAAGATTTAATATTCTCCAATGAAAATATGGGATCATGTGGACACATGTCATCACCACATATTCTAATACATGGGAACGTGATTTAATGGGTTGGTCAAATTTTATTAAGTTTAAGATTATCATTTAATAGATTTAAACTGACTAGAAATGCCCTAATAGCATTCTTTTGGTACTAGTCCAATGTCACTTCATGCAAACCTAGATATTTTTACATATTCAGATAGATATTGTCAAATGTGATATTTGAGAGTTGGAATCAACTCAAAAGCTATTATGGTTGATTTTTGAAAAACGTTTGAAGTTGAAAACATCTCTGTCTTATTATTTTTTCTATAGAATTTCTCTAACTCCAAATGATTTAAATACAACGGGTTTGGACAGATAATTTATTTACCTTTCTAACAAAATTTGAATCATGCAATTTGGTTCAGTGAAACTCTCTGAATTGATTTTTGAATATGTGGATGGAAACTAGTTTAAACCTAAATGGAAAAACAATTATTTGAATTTCCAGGCCAGTGCGAGAAGTTAAACGGGTCGGCCCATCTATACTACGCGGCGCAGCGGGCTGCTGACAGATGGGGTCCACCAGTCAGCGGGACTAACTACGTGAAATGGTATCTAAGCATCTCGGTCGTGCGATCTTAATCTAATCTAACGGTTGGGAGTCGTCGTCGACGACGAACTGCTCCGGCGTGGAACTAAACCTAGCACGGTGGTGGGGGTCTCACGGGGCTCACCTGGGCTCCAGCTAGGATCCACGACCGGGGCAATTGACGTGGTGAACAACGGCGAGGCGAGGCGCGGTCATGGTAGGGCTTGGGGTGGTCGAAATCAACGGCGCCCTTCTCCTCCAGCAGCAGCGGGCTCTGGCCAAATTCCGGCGAGAGAGAGCTCGCCTTGCTCCGGGGAGAAGTGAGGGAGGGTCAGTGAGAGGTGGTGAGTGGAATGGTGTGGAGAATGTAGGCGGGGGTGACCTCCTTTTATAACGCAGCGAGGGGTCCGAACGGTGCGGGCGCGAGCTCGTCGGTGACGAGGCTACAGGTGGCTATCGGCATGGCGGTGGCTAGTGGGCGATGATGTGTTCCCTGGCGTTTCTTATGGGCTTAATGGCGAGGCGTGGGGTGGTGTGGTTCGGTCGTGAGCGTGCGGCGCTCCGCACGGACGTGGAGGTGTTTGCGGTGGCGTGCGGCAGCTGTCGGCCGCGCAGCGACGAACGGGGGTATCTGCTGGGGTGTTGTGATCATGGCGGGCATGCGCGTGCGTGGTGAGGGCAAGGCGCGGTCTGGACGAGCTGGTCAGGCACGGCGAGCTAGCGTGCTCTGGATATGGCGGTGGAGCGAGGCGTGTTTGGTGCATGTCATGGGCGAGGCTGGCGAGGCTCCTAGCGTGCTGCCCACTATCGGGTGGCGACGACCACAAACGGGCGGCACTCCACTATGCATATGGCGAAGGGGGGTTTGTCTGGGGCTTGGTTAGACTCAGGGGAGATAGGGGGTTTAAGAGGGGACAAATGGTCGAGGATTACTATGCACAATAATAAAGTTAGGCAGAGGTTTAATTAGTGCAAGCAAGGTGTTTGTGTAAATGGCCGCATGAAACTTGGTTTTGAATTTTTGATTCAAATTTTTTGAGTGATCTTAAATTAAACTTGAGAGTCTATGTTTGCTTGGAGAGGTTAAGGGGAATTGATTTGGTGGGTTTTTGAAAAAGTGGGATCTTAACATATGAACTAGATTCAATTTTCAACTGTCCATTTAATTGCTTTGGAAAATGTTTTTGTAATTTTGTAAAGTGGGCCTTGATACACTTTTACTTGGTCTAGCAAGGGGTGAAAAGAAGTATAAATGTTTCTGTTAGAAATCTTCTTCTAGGAACACACAAAGTGACCTAGTGGTTAACTTTTGTCAAAATGACCATTTGCTTTATTTATTCATATTTGATTTCTTTCTCTTTGGATTTAGTTTGTAAATGGCCTAGATGATGTAGTATTCATATTTAAACCATTTCACATTATTTAGAACAATCAAGCATGGAATATACACTAAAATTTACACTAATGCAAACACACATGCATTTATATTCATTTTCTTAATAAAAGTTTTTGTTAACCCTAAATTGGGTTATTTGAACTTGATAATCTTGATTAGAAGTTTTGGGGCATTACAAGTTGATGTAAGTCGCAAAACTCATGTCTCTTCAAAGCCATGACACCAGCAACCACGTGATGAGTGCGAAAAGCTTCTTCAAACTAGTTCCATGGAATAACATCAATATTAGGATGGGTGACCTGATAATTATCCCACCATTCAGCAGTAGGCCCCTCAAGTTGATGTGTGGCAAACTGCACCCTTTCTGCTCCAATATCCTGAACGGTGTCTAACCTCTTGTTGATTGTGCGGATATAGTCATCTGCTAGGCTTGAGAAGGTAGGGGGTTTAACTTCAAAACCTGAGTCAAGTGATCCCGTTGAGGCGACGGGGGTGGCGGAGGCCGCGGGTTGTTGTTGTTGTTTTGCATATTCTGGGTGAGGAGTTGGATCAGCTGATTTTGAGAGGCCAATAGTTGTGCAATCTTAGGAGGTAGAACATGGTTCTCACGTCTTGGTGGCATCTGAGGTTTTAGACAAAGACTATGAAATTTCATAGTTGTGCAATTTCATAGATAGAAAGACTATGAAATTTACTCTACCCTTGTGCATTACACATGGAAGCACACACAAATATTATCAACCAATTTTCAATCACATCGAATTTTATTACAACCAAGCATTACAAAGAAATTGGTAAAGGTACTATGGTATTTGATAGGCTAACTACTCTAATCTCTTGTCTCGTTAGGCCTGAGTTGGGGTGTGCATGTTGTTGCTCTTCAAGGCTTGGTGGATCCTCTAGGTTTCAACATCTCGAGATTTCTTCTATGGGTAGTTGATAGCATAATGCCCATTGTTAAGGCACTTGAAACAAGTGACATCTTTAAGATCCGTGCTATGCTTCCCACCAGAGTTGCCATTATTCCCATTACCATTGCCTTTTTTCTCAGGATAATTATATGCATAGTGTCCAAGGTCTCCACACTTATAACAGATAACTTCACTTAAATCCTTCCTCCTTTTTGGTCCTTCCAAGGCTAATAAGTCTCCTATTTCTTTTTCTTCACACTCCAGCTCAATCTTCGGAACCCTTGCTCTTTTCCTTGAGCTAGTTTTGGGAACATGGCCCCTTTTTCCATAAGGTGAGCATCGCGAAGTGATGACTTTGGGTGTGGTGTCTAGAGTATTGACTCCATATCTCGCCTTTGTCATAGACCTTATATCGTTGTAGAGCTTCATGAGGCCCTGGCGCATTCTGTCTCTGACTTGCTGATTCACTTGTTGTACCATCGGGTAGAGGTGATATTGAGAGGGGTTATGGTTGGTTCCTTCACACAAGAAGCATGTAACTTGAGAGGTGGGGCATTCTTCAAATGGGTGACTTGCTTCATAGTAGGGGCACTGACCATGATGCTCCTTGGAGGTATGGTCCATCTATCGGGTTGTCCGAGGTTTAGAGTAGGAACGAATGGATTATAGGAGGAAAAGAGTAACCCATACAAGCAACTTTAGTTTTAGGAAATAGGTTTTATTTGTTATCGTAGCAAACCATAAAAACATCAATCAATTTATCGCATCTACTTTGTAGAAAAATCTATCCGGATTTGGTTCCTAATAGGTCACTTGGATTCTTCGAGGGTTCGAGTCTTCAATGTATTCGTAATCTTGACAGTCTTCATGTTATTCATAATTCAATCTTTCAAGGTCTTCAATTAATAAACTTGACTTAAGGCCTTTGAAGTCTTTGGTGCTTGTAGCTTTGAATACTTCACTTCTTGTAGCTTCAGTCTTGGAACATCTTCTACGGAGGTCGTCCCGACTTGAGCGAGATGGTCTTCTTTGGAAAGGTAGTCTTGAGAGAAGTTTCTTCTTGAAGTTCATAGTGGTCATTTCAAGTGTTGAAAAGCAGAGACTTAAGAAATTTTAAAACCCCAAAGTTAGATGATGAGAAGTTTGAGAGTTTTTCGAAAGAACTCAGAAAATATTACTCCTAAGGTTTTCCATGTCCAGGGTCACAATTTACAGTTAACTTATGCTTTGATACCATCTGTTATGACCTCGGATCGATAAAGATCCTAAGTCCCTGTGATTAACATGCTAGTCCCCGGATCATTAGCTAGCACTCACAGTCGATTAAATATCATGTAAAACACAAGTCTTTATTACATGAATCGAATAATCCAAAGTTTACATTATTACATCAGAAGAGAAATATATACAACTTGGAGTCCCATCAATGCCATAGCCTAGTTTAGTGAAGACCTACGATCCTAGCGCACCTTTCAATGATGATCTCCAAATTCTACACATGAAACGTGCAGCCAAACGAGTTGGTCAATACTTTGAATGTATTGGCAAATTACACCATGAGGTAAAAGACTTGGCCTATTTCTACATGCAAGTCTAAGAGAAGGCTTTGTAGTTTATTTGCGTAAAGCCAATTTTCTCTAAGTAAAAGAGAAGTAGAGAGAAAAATATTTTATCCTACTTTGCAAACTTTTAATAAGTAAAATAAGGTTGAGTAGCTTGCACTGGGTCCTCCAGGCTACCAACTCCCAACCCAGCACATGGCACCCAAAATATTCCCACTAAGTCTTAGTTCACAAAGCCCACAAGATGCAACTCACAACTTAGGTTTGCAAAGATAGAGGAAAATCCTTCAGAGGCTCCATCCTTCAGACGCTCAATGTTGTTTTGTTTCCGTGAACACGGCTGATCGATCAGATTATTACTCTTGAGAGTTTGTGCACTTTACCCACAATCCACGGTCAAGTCCTTTTACAGACAAGACCATGGCGAGGCTTTCCCTTAGTATCCCCTGTACCTTCTGGATCCAACCATGCCAAGAACCTCCAAATGTTGGTACCCAGGTGAGGTTTCCCACTAAGTACTAGGCCAAGACAGAGCCCATATGTATTGTGGTTGCACTGGAAGCTTCTAAAATCTAAAACATGGCAAATTTCTTTGATTCCTAGGTGGTAGTCCTCCACCAAATTCCACTCGTTGACCCGACAACCATTCCGTCCAGAAGAAAACTTAGTTTTTCTGTTGAAGTGGATTTGAGTAGAAAAGATCACTCAGGAGAGACTTTATACATAGAAAAATTATTGTCTTTTGAACCCCTCAACGGTACTTTTTATATATAGCATAGCAAGCAAACACTTAGCAAAACAGGGGTAACCTATTAGGAGGGATAAATCCTAAGTATAGAGCTACTCATGGCATACTACAAAATCATCGCACTTGCAAAATAATACTAAGAAATTCTACTAGAACATCCTACACATCCATTCTATAGAATTTGAAGGCTAAAACACGCATAGTTAAAACTGGGACAAAAACATGAACAAGTGGTGTAACTTGCCTTATGTTAATAATATTCTTGATGATTGTATTCCTCCGTGGGAATCACACTCTCCGAACAATCTAACGTGAGGACAAAGTAATTCTAATCAAAACAATTGCAAACATAGCAACAATACAAACATACCACAAAATAATGGTGATCATATGCATGCATGATGATTTACAATATCACAATGGTTGTATTTAGTATTCTGAATACTATTATAACACATGATGCATATGAAAGGCATCCAATGCATAAAAATATTTATTAATGAACCGTATTGATTTAAATAAGATTTAACCCACTTTATCTTAGTTCTGGTATTTTTGTATTTTTAAATTGTGAATTAAATATCACTTTATAGGTATCTTAATCTATAACAATACAATTTAGTCTTCCTGCAAGATCATCTGAATAACAATGCCAAATAATTTGGTGTATATTTTTGCTGGATAGATATGATTATAACTAAACAGTACAAATTGGTTTATCTAAATTTGGAGTTATAAATCATTTTCTACGATTTAATTACTATTTAATAGAGTTTAAATCATTTAAAATATTTAATTCTTAAAAAATTATATCTATGACCAGATATGTATTCTTCGTGAAATTGTGAAACCAGATATATATTATTTATATTTTTCCAATCTATAAATACTTCATTACGATTTTGATAATCTAAATAGCCATTAAAAATAATTAAATCACTATAGTAATTATACACTACGAAAATCAGATCTAACAACATATTAATGTTGAATATGAAATTTTGAACCTATGGATATTTTATATGGATTTTTATGATCATCAAATTATTTACTATGATTTATTTAGTCTAAAAAGGGTAGTAAACCAATTAAATTATTACAGTAAAACTATAGAGTAAAAGTTAGATATAATCTTGTATTAATATTCTACATAATTTTTTGAATCCAAAGATACATTATTTCTAATTTTTGGTCAAGTATTAGAATTACCATGGATTTTACAAGTTATAGCAATAATCTGCCTATTAAAATAAATAGAAAAATATTATCCCGACCAGGTGGCCACGTGTCGCAATACTACTGGGTGACGTATGTGCGTTGCTGACTAGGCATTTACTTATCCTGACGCGCGCGCACTTGCCACATGGTGTAACACGATTGGTTGGTACCGCTTCACTGACAGACCTAATACTACGCGTTGATCCTCGATCTAATGGACGGAATCGAAGGTGACCAACCCGGCGGCGGTGACGACGGCGATGGGCGGCGATCACGACGGCGATGGGCGGCGGACGCGTCGGAGGTGGTGCTCGGCTGCGATAGGGTGGCTTCCTGAGACAGTGGAGTAGATGAAGACGTACAGATCTTTCCCTCGGTTCTCCTAGCACGGACATCGTCTGTCCTTGACTCCTCGGCTCGCAGTGGCGCTCCGCTGCCCATCTCCGTCTCTGACAGAGCTCCGATGTGCAATTGGGGGCAGTAGGGGTTCTGTACCATGGGGAAAATGTGAGGGGAAACGCATTACTATGAGAGGGACGCGAGGGGGGGGGAAAGAGTGGGCAGAGGGGCATCGGAACCTTGCTTCCGAGCTTGGGTCCTGTTTGGGCTCTAATTCAGCAGCCCGGGGGCGGAATCGTTCCAATTTTTTTAGGGATTGTGAGGAGGGCGTCGAGGGATTTTATCTGCTCGTTTTTGTGGTCGAGGGGGCAAGGAACACGCAGAATCAACAAGATTTCTGCGGCCACGGTTCGGAAATGTGAAGAACAGACCTTCTTGCGCGAGGAAGGTTGACGTGGGCATACCCTACAGGTATTTGAGTTTGGCATATACGCCATGACGTTACCAAGGCACAATACAAGGTTCGGGTGACTCACGGAGACTCCGACTGCTTTAAGGGTAAGGCAAAGCCTAAGATAGAAAGTTTAAAGGGACAAACCCTAATCTGTAACAGACTCGACCTGCTACCTAAGACCTAGCTATCTATATAAAGGCTAGGAGGGGTGGCGAGGATGACAATCACAACCCTAGTTTCCACAACCTCGCCAGATTTCATCAGTGTGCCCCTGTAACTTTCGACTCCTTTGATAATTCCAAG
Source organism: Avena insularis (assembly GCA_023614405.1). NCBI lineage: Eukaryota > Viridiplantae > Streptophyta > Magnoliopsida > Poales > Poaceae > Avena > Avena insularis. The sequence continues at coordinate 231,688,870 of CM042692.1, forward strand.
AGCAGACAACTAGGAGTAGGGACCTCTACGAGGCCTGAACCTGAGTAAACCTTGCGTCCCTGTGTTCTTGTTTGCTAGCTGATTGATGCCTTCAGCACTCCCTCCTTCTCCAAAATCCAAGTCCATAACAATGGGCATTGATGAGTTAAACCCTCTTCAATTGGCGCCGTCTGTGGGAACTGGGAGTGCTGATGTCGCGGCTTCTTCGGGCCTGTCAACCGCGATCTACAACTCTGCAACAGCGGAGATTCTCTAGCTCTTCTGCACTTTCGACTTCACTGTCCACATGCTGGCCACTCGCCCGGCCTTCGAGTCCGTGGGCGATGGGATCGGTCTGATGATCGGGAGCTTACGCTTTTAGGTTGGTCAGCTGGGCACACTTCGTCTCCCTGACCATCCGACAACTCCCGTGATTTCTCTAGCATCATGGTTTCCACCACCAATTGGCACCCTCAGCAAGCTCAACGCCCTGACAACAGTTGGGAGCACGGACATCGGCACCAGTCACGGATCCGATCTGGGTGACCTGGACATAGAGGATGGAGCCTATGGCTCTGGATCTGAAAGTTGTGGGAGCAACAGCTTACCTAATAACGTCATGTGTGCCATCATCAACGCAGGTGACACCGGTGTCAATCGCGACAACACCGGTACCGGGCCAACCAACAACCAAAACAGTAGCCCCGCCAACGGCGCGCCCACCAACAATGGGAGAGAAGGGAACCCAAACCTCACGACAAATGAGCGCACCAAAGAGCGCATGTTGATCAAGCTCAATGACAACGAGTGGGCTCACTATCGAGAGGCTCTGCGGGGTAATCCTCTACCCCCAAACTCATCACAAGACATGCTGATGGGTTACCATTGGCTGCTCAAAGAGGAGTACAAGCGCCAGCAACAAGTGATCGCGCAACTCGACGCGCGAAGAAAGGCGGCAGACGAGTCGAGCCTTCGACGGGCTCAACTCTCCATGGGAGGATCCTCCTCCAAGGGCAACGATTACGTGGCCGCCAAACGGCGATCTCGATTGGCCCACCTCACCGACAAGGAGCGCGAAGAAGCTGTGAAAGTCCTCGACTTCGGCTCTATGACGGTGGATACATGGGGCAATGTGCTCCCGAAGACACCGCAAGCAGCGGTGGCATCAGCCACCATGTAACTCCTTCACAACAAGCCACCGACTAGAGATCCATGAGCTAACATGCACCGATCCATGATCGCGGGCTTGGGGCTAGTCAAAGCCGCCCTCGTCAAGGAGCCAGCACCAGAGCCAAAGAAAACTGAGGCTTTGTATAACCTCCAGCGATAACAACCACGATATGTCACGATGATGTCGCTCATAGCGACATGACCGCGACTACGATGCGCGTGATGACATCACGCAGCGCAAGATCGACAAGATGCACACGAGATGTGCTCGTTCGACTGACTAGGAAGATGACGAGGTAGAGCTCTACGGTGCTAGATACTTCAGCAGAGCAATCAAGTAGATGTGAATGCCTAAAGGGTTCAAGCTCCCATCGGAGAACCCGAAATTGGATGTCCTACAGGACCCGAAGATTTGGCTGGAAGATCACTTTTCCTCCGTCAGGCTGCATGTCGGAACCCAAAGCATGACTATGCAATGCCTGCAGCTACAGCTGCAAGACGCCGCCCGTGCATGGCTCAACAATCTGCCACGCGGATCAATACATAGTTGGGATGAGCTGGTCTACAACATCATGCGCAACTTCAAGGGCACTTGCAAAAGGCCCGCATCAATCGAAGAGCTAAGAGGCTGCCATCAGAGATCTGGCAATTCACTGCGCTCGTACATCTAGAGATGGTCCATCATTAAGAACTCTTCAGAAGATATCTTTGAGGATCGCTCAATCGACGCGTTCAACGGTGGAGTTCGTCACAGAGAGCTCAGGGAGGAGCTGGGCCGCTCGAAGCCCAAAACAATTGACCACCTGATGGAGATCGCGAATCGGTGGGCTGGCAGAGAGGACTCGGTGAAAAATCGTGTCTACTCCGATGATGACGACGACCTCGGGCGCAGATGTGATCGCCGAGGGAAACGTCGAATGCGCGTCTACGAGGACCACGAAGAGGTCGACATGGTCGCAGCCTGCTACGCCGACAAACGTGACAACAACCAGAACATCGGATACCATAGAAGTGGATACCGTGACAGTGGGGAAACCACCCAAGTGTGGCAGCGCTGCACTCGCGATGAAGCACCTAGACTATCCATCCAGGACAAATTGTCCGGACCTTGCATCGTACATTTTTACATCGACAAGCACGACGGAAAGAAAAAGTCCAGCCACCTTCTCAAGGACTGCTGCGAGTTCCTCTAGCTCCACAAAGGCCTGGCCTAGATGAATCGTGACGCGATCAACCAGGGATACAGAACTGCCCCGGGCGCAGTGGCTCATGGAGCACCACCACCTGGGCCTTCACCACCTGCGGATGTGCCAGTCCAGCATCATGGAGGTGAGCCATACCCGTGAGCCGTGGGCAACATGGGGATGATCCAAAAAGGGCGCCCCTCTGATCGAATGCAGAAGGCAATCACTCGCCAAGTCAATTTGGCGATAAACTCTCCACCCTCCACCACTGAGTACGTCAGAGGAAGGGAGTCCTACATCACCTTCGACAAGCGCGATCATCTGCGCCAAGTAGCTCGCCCAGGCCACTGCCCCCTCGTACTCGAGGCATAGATTGGAGGCTTTGACATGAGTCACGTCTTCATGGACGGTGGAAGCGACATCAATCTCATGTTCGCAAGTACCTTGCGTGCAATGAGGATCCCTCTGACATGTTTGGAAGTTTCAGACATGACGTTCCACGGCATCGTCCTAGGGAAGGGCATATACACCTTGGGCAAGATCATCCTTGACGTCATCTTCGGCACGCCGCAAAACTTTTGGCGGCAGCGCATCGACTTTGAAGTTGTCGACTGGCCCTCACAATACCACTACGTCCTCAGACGTGTTGCGTTCGCAAGGTTCATGGCGGTACCACACTATAACTACCTACAGATGAAAATTCCAGGCCCAAGCAGCATCATCACAGTCAATAGAAGCTTCGAGAGGTCCGACAGCTGCAACAGGGAATTCAACAGAATCTCCCAGTCCTTCGGCATGCAAGAGGAGCTCTCAAGGTTGAAGGAATCGAAAGACAACAGTCTACCTCCCTTGAGCAAGCTAAGTTCACCCGACCTATCCCTCGACTCATCGGTACACACCAAGAAAGTCCAGGTCCACCCAATGGACCCGACCAAGACAACCCTCATCACCAACAACTTGAGTCCCGCATAGGAACTCACGCTCATCGAATTCCTCTGTGAGCCCTGGGAAATCTTCCCTTGGTGTCCAGCGGACATGCCAGGAGTTCCTAGGGAATTCACCGAGAAATCACTCAACGTGAATCCAGACGCAAGCCCAGTCAAGCAGACAATACGGCGACTGTCTGAACCAAGAGAAAAAGTGGTCGGTATGGAGATCAATAGACTCCTCGACGCAAATTTCATATGCGAGATCAAATAAAGCACCTGGCTCGCAAATCTAGTGCATGTGCCTAAAAGGACACGGATATCCTAGGGATGTGCATGGACTTCACCTCCTTGAACAAGCACTGCCCGAAGGACCACTTCCTGTTGCCATGGATCGATAAAATAATCGACTCCACTACAGGATGTGAGCGCCTCTGCTTCCTCGATGCCTACTCAGGCTACAATTAGATTCGAATGAAGGAAGAAGACCAAGAGAAAATAGCATTCACAACACCCTTTGGTGTGTTCTGCTACAACACAATGCCCTTCAGGCTAAAAATGCAGGAGCCACCTATCAGCGGTGTATGCAGGCCTGCCTCAAGAACCAACTTGGTCGCAATATCCAAGTCTACGTCAACGACATCATCGTCAAAACCAAAGAGGAAGCAGTGTTAGTCGACGATCTCCTCGAGACCTTCGATAACCTAGATCGCTACCAGATCAAGCTCAATCCAGACAAATGCACCTTTGGCGTACCATCTGGGCAACTGCTCGGATACCTCATCTCCGCAAGAGGGAATGAGGCAAACCTGAAGAAGATACAGGCCATACTAGCCATGGAGAAGCTGAAGAACGTAAAAGGCATCCAGCAGGTGGCTGGGCGAATCGTGGCGCTCAGTCGATTCATCAGTCGAATGGGTGAAAAGGCACTGGCCTTCTACCAACTTCTCCGTAAAGCTGACAAGTTCGAGTGGACAGACGAAGCACAAGAAGCATTCGGGGACCTCAAGCGCCTACTATCCACCTCGCCAGTTTTGTTCACGCCTTGTGAAAAGGAACCGTTGTTGCTATATATCTCCGCCACCAACCAGGTGGTCAACACTGTGCTCGTGGTGGAGCGAGCCGAAGAAAATAAGGTCCACGGGGTTCAGCGCCCAGTATACTACCTCAGCGAGGTGCTCACACCAACAAAGCAGCGGTACCCGCACTACCAGAAGCTGGCATATGGCGTCTTCATGAAAGCCAGGCGACTGCACCACTACTTCGGGGAGCACCCAATCATGGTGGTAAACTATTCCCCGCTCGGGCACATACTCCATAACGCCGACGCCACTGGACGAGTCGCGCTCTGGGGAATCGAACTGTCTCCAAGATACATCACATATGAGAAGCGCGATGCGATCAAATCGCAAGTTCTCCCAGACTTCCTCGTACACTGGATGGAGAACCAACTCCACGACAAGCCAGATATGTCCTATCTTTGGACAATGCACTTCGATGGGTCCAAGCGAAAGGATGGAGCTAGCGCAGGATTCATACTGACATCGCCCCAAGGAGACAAGATGAAGTATATTCTGCGAATGCAGTTCACAGTCTCCAACAAGGAAGCTGAATACAAAGCCTTGATCCATGGAATGCGGATGGTGAAAGCCTGGGGCGCCAAGAGACTCATCATCTATGGCGACCTCAAACTGGTGGTCAACGAAACAATGCACGAGTGTGATGCCCTGAGCGACAACATGATCGCCTAGCGTGACCTCTACGACACACTCGAGGGAGACTTTGACGGCTGCGAGCTGCGACACGTTGGCCGCGAAGCAATGAAGAGGCGGATATACTCGCCAACATCGACTCTACCTGCACCCCAATACCACCTGGAGTATTTCTAAAGCGCATCTGCGAACGCTCCATCAAGCCCAACACTCTAGAAAAGAAGGCAAGCACGTCAACGGACTCGGGGGCTACGCCACCCAACGAGCCAATGGCACTCGATGACATGGAGCCTGATACAGGACTAGCAGGCCAATTGAGGTCATGATGATCGAGGCATCTTGGACACAGCCATATATCACATACCTGCTCAGCAAAAGGCTGCCAGATGACCCGACTGATGCACGACACATAGTGCGACGATCCAAGGCATTCGCCCTCATCAACGGCGAACTGTACAAGTGCAGCATCATAGGAGTTCTTCAGAGGTGCATCTCCAATTCGGGATGGAAGAGCCATCCTACTCGACATACACGAAGGCACTTGCGGACACCATGCTGGCAGTCACGCTCTAGTCGCCAAAGCTCTACGAGCTGGATTCTACTGGCCAATAGCCATGCATGATGCCAAGGACATCGTCCAGTGCTGCAACGCTTGCCAGCGATTCGCGAACAAACCGCACGCACCCGGCGCGGAGCTAAGGCCAATACCAGTGGCTTGGCCTTTTGCACAATGGGGACTCAACATGGTCGGCAAGCTCCCGAGATCCTCGCGAGGAGGCTATGTCTACCTCCTAGTCGCGGTAGACAAATTCATCAAGTGGATCGAGGCCATGCCGGTGACAAAATCAATCAGGAGCTAGCACCGTCAAGTTCTTCGAGTCCATCGTCTAACATTTTGGGGTGCCGCATACCATTATCACAGACAACGGGACAAACTTCACCTCCAAAGAGTTCCATGAATTCTGCGAAAACCAAGGAATAAACATTAGCTACGCCTTGGTGGCTTACCCTCAGACCAACGGTCAAGTCGAAAAGGCCAGTGGCCGCGTCTGTGGCGGAATCAAGAAAAGGCTCCTCCGACCACTTGAACAAGTCGCTGGGTGCTGGCAAGACGAGCTGCAATCCGTACTTTGGAGCCTACGCACAACTCCAAATAGCGCCACGGGCTACACTCTATTCTTCATGGTGCATGGTGCTGAAGTGGTGCTACCCGCAGAAGTGCGCCACAAAGCCCCGCGGGTGGTGGCATACAGCAAGAAGGAATCAACTCCTGCACTCGAAGACTCCGTCGACCTCCTCGATGAGGCACGCGAGATTGTAGCAGAGAGATCCACGATCTACCAGCAAAGCCTCCGCAACTACCACAACAAAAGGCTACGCCCCCAGATCCTTCGTCGAAGGAGACCTGGTCCTGCGCCTGAAGCAACAAGGGCACCTCAAGCTCGAGTCCCCTTGGGAAGGACCTTACGTGATTACCGAAGTAATCCCAGGTGGCGCCTATTGCCTTAAAGATTTCAAGAGTGGAGACGCATACTCCACCCCCTAGAACATCGCGCAGCTATGCTGTTTCTACCCTTAGATGTTTTTACTTTACAAATAAGGCTTTTTAGCCAGGCTACTTAGCCACACATTGTACCTCGTGATATTCTACGAATAAGTAAAGATAAGTGCCCCAAACCTTGTGTTTTATGCTTTTCTCTCAATTATTTTACTCGGGGGGTTGCGCCACCTTTTGTACCATGTTCCACGAGCAATACAGTATCCTGAGTAGATGACGAACTACCAATCGAACCATTGATAACACCAACCCAGCTGCAACACACCTGACAGGTTGGCAAGGTGCTAAGAGGAATAACACGTTAGGCTAATGAAAAGGACATGTACCTTATAATACACTCGCAAAAATATACAAGCTAGCAAGCTCTTTACATATCAATGGGTATCAAATACACCCACTGTAATCACATGAATTTTATAACACTTATACATTCATGTGCAGAAAACACTACTGCTGCAAAAGGAGAACATTCGTTTGCTCCCCAAACAAATCTGCAATATCCTCAGCTGGCTGGTCAACCGCCTGATAGTGCGGCACCATATTCCAAGTCATCCCTTCAGGCAGCGGCGGTGGTCTAGCAGCAACAAACGCGATTTCCACATCTGGCCGATGCAGTCATACTAGCGACAATGCAGCCTTGGCACCTATGACTAGTTGCTATCGCATGCACTCACGGACCATGCTGATATCTTGAAACTTTGCCAGGGGATCCAACAAGCTTGAGAGCACCACGTCAAGAGGAAACATCGCTTGGAAGATATGCCAAAGGCATGACTGCGCCTTCTTCAAACATTGAAGCACTCGCGAAGAACGATCCTGCAGCATCACCAACGCGACTGCACGGTCGTGGTCCACCCAAAAGAACCCACTAGCCTGCAGCTGCTCCTGGGTTAAGTCATTCATTCGAATGGCTACCCGGTGCTTCTCATCCCGCGGATGACGAGTGCTAACAACTACAAAAGCAAGAGCAAAGTACAAGGACAAGGCATCGCCATGCTCGCTAAAAGAAAAGATGAGAAGACAGAGAGCTAAAATTTAAATTGTTCGTTCAATTGCGCAACTTCATCCAAGAGATATTTCTCGCGGGCGATGGTCTTCTCAGCTTTCGACTTCCACACATCCATGTTACCGCGGATAATGGGAAACTCACGCTCCAGTTTCTTTATACGGTCGTGTAGTCGCGAGAGCAACGACAGCTCTTCCACCTTTGAACATGGTTGCGCCACGGTTTCATCGGTGGGAGGAGAGTCATGAGGATCACTTGAAGGACCACTCGAAGGACCCTATTTACAACCAAGCAACAGGCAAATGAGACCAATCATACATTGATAAAAAGGAGGACTGCATTCAAATTCGATAAAAGTATCAAGGGGGCACACCCCACAAAATGCGATCAGCAAAAGGAAGCTACAACTATTACAAAGGGAAGCTATGGAGCAATCTGCTTCTTCGACTTGGACTTTGACTTCGGGGGCTTCCTTGAATCCGTGGCAGTCTCCGACGCCACAGACTTTCTGGTGGTAGCCCCAGACGATGCAGCCTTCGCCGCTTTCACTCGCCGCAACTCTTCAGAATACCTGGCGACTGTCGCAATGAGACGAGGCCCGTATTTACTACATTTAGTGGCGAAGCGAGCAAACACTACCTGCTGGCCATCCGCATCGACAGGCATCGCGTCAGAGTTAGCGCTTGGATCCAACTCTACACCATGCGCTTGCACCATCGTGAGTGCCATTGTCCAGCAGGGCATACTGTCGACCTAAAGCAAGGATTTGCTCCGCAAGGCGAGTGGAATCCTTCACGATAGGCTACACCAAGAGAAACGAGGATTCAGTGTTGACAAAATGCATAAACTCGACTGCCAGCAGCAAAAGGATACTTACGTGTTCCTCCAGGGACTCCAAAGATTCCTGTCAAGTGGGCGTCCGTGCAACCATCTGGTGCCCCCCGTTATGAGGGGAACTCGAAGAGTTGGCGCCAGAGTGGGCTGCCACCAGAGGAGAAGGTGACTGCACGGTGACCTCCTTGTTTTTGGAGTCTACGACTCCGGATTCTTTTACAAATTGGCAGTCGTCGGAAGACGACGATGCTTTTTGACTACAAACATGACCAATACCACTTCAGAAGACAAACTCCAAGAAAAAACAAGACGAACTCACAAATATTTAAAACTTACCCGTCGACGACTCCTTCGGCAACCTCGGCTTCTTTCGAGCGGGAGGAGCCATGGCGCGTACAGGCATGGCGGGGATTGGCTCCTCCATAGCAGCAGAAGGACCCTTCGGCGTCGCTGGCGAGGACGCATCCGAATCCGCGCTACGGGAGCACTTGCGACTCCCGCGATCGCCGGACTCGGGGGCTTCCTCATCTTCCTCAATCGGAACCGTGGAGCCTGACTCGTCCTCTTCCTCCGCTTCGTGCGGGATAATTCCTTCAGGCTAAGGAGGCAAGCTAGTAGCTACTCTCCAGTCCTACAAGTAGAAGAAGCATCATTATATATCAAGCACCTAACAAGCAATCAAAAGTCTAGAACACTTCACAGGGAAACTCTACCTCAGGTGGAGGATTGTTGGCATCGAAAGGAGGCACGGCTGACTCGCCTGGGAGCTCCTCCTTGGCGGTGTACTTGGTCACTAGCCGCAACCTCCTATCTACCTCACCCAAAGAAATGACCTCTGCAAATATGCGAGTGACATTGCCAGCACCAATCCAGTGGCACATCGGATGGGCTCTGGCCTGTAGAGGCTGAATACGGCGACGCAACCACGTGCGAATAAGTTCAGCGCCACCTTCCTCTTTTCCTATGTAGCTTTCAAGGTCAGGGACACGCTGATACAGCATCTCCGTCTCCTCAGACTCGCCGGGCATCACGATGTTCTTCCAGGAGCACCTCCTCTTGCAGGCAGTCACGGGATCGAAGGGCACGAGTCCGTAGTGCTCTCCGTCAGCCTTCTGGTCGTGGATGTAGAACCACTTATCTCTCCACCCTTGGATAGATACGGTGAGTTTGATGGCGAAATAAGTGACAGAGGAGTTGATGTGGATTCCGTAGCCTCTACGTCGTAGACTACCGAACCAGACACCGAATGACACTTAAGCTTAAAAAGCTTCTTGAAGATACCGAAGTGTGGCTCGATTCCGAGCCAGCACTCGCAAAGGGTAATGAAACAAGTGATGTGGAGAATCGAATTTGGAGACAACTGGTGCAGCTGGAGCCCATAGAAATAGAGGAGACCCCTAACAAAAGGATGCAAGGGGAAAGAGAGACCGCGAATGATGAACGCAAGGAACATCACCTAGAAACCTGCAGAAGGACTAGGGATCACCTCTTTGTCGGGCACGTGAGAGTTGTCTTCCACGGGAGGAAGCACCCCATCTTGGCGCAGCGTGAACAGCTCCGAAGATTTGATGATGGATGGGCGCCATGACCCATTGGTGACGCGGGTGCCCGCACCTTTACTATTCCCCGCCGTAGTGGCAGCACTGGTGCCCGTAGCGGTGGTGCCTCCTTTCTTCTTGGTGGCGGCAATGGTGGCCGCAGATCCAGCGGTGGTGTCTCCTTTCTTCTTGCCCATCTTGCGATGGCGATGTGAGCGCAGGAAGTAACTAGGGAAGATGCGAAGTTGGTCCAGTGCCATGGAAAAGATGTGCGCAAAGGAGCAGCAAGAGCAACAATGGCGGAGGAAGCGCAAGCAAGAAGAGAGATGAGGGGGAAATTACCACACCTGTGCCTCTACTTAACCTCCTAGCGGATGTCATCCGACGGCTAGAGCAAAACCTACTAGACGCATGGCGTACATCAGCACTGACGCGTGGAAAGGGTAAACCACGAACCGTCCCCCACTACTCCCATTACATGCGGAAATCGAGGAGACGAAGTTAAAATAGAAGATTACGCACGCCCAGTCAAATCAAGATCAGAAAGTGGGACCCACTACTCGTCACGTCCCGTCAATGCCGCTCACATGGGAAACTGAGGTCATCTCGTTGTCAGCATTGACGTCATCAATTCCAGCAGAAGAACATTTTGACTACTTTAGTCCTTACTCGAGTCTTCGACTCAACCAAGCACTCGAGGGCTACTCCTAACAGGAGTGCTGGCTGCGCACCTGAAAGACTTTTATGCAGATATCCAAGCATCATGAAAACCCTTCACTCAAATCAATGATTCGATTGTGGACTCCGAGTTACTCCCACAGGGAGCGGTGGAAGCACATTCGACTGAAACAAGCAAATAAAGACGACAACAGTCGCAAAGTACTTATAGTCCCCACTCGAGTCTGCGACTCGAATAGGCACTCGGGGACTACTCCCATAGGGAGCGCTGGCTGCACCCTATGATTATTTTTTCTTATATGTTACACCGTGTGTTGATAACATCCACACTCGAATGCTATGGTGACTCCGCCTCATATTTTCCCTGCAAAGAGACTACGTCTCCTGGGCCACCCGAATCATCTCCACAATGACAAAAAATTCGGATGTCGCGCTTATAGCATGAAGATAAGACCTGAATAAGGCATGACAATGCATCTGCTGCGCACTACCATAAATATATCCGTGCTTATAGGTACGATGAATATGCCTTGATGGACGCGTCAAGTGCTCACACTTACACACTGGGATTCAACTTCTGTAAGACCTCCGCGGCCTGAGTCGAATTACGCCAGCACTTTTCCGAATTCGAGTCCGGGGACTCGAGTTTGAGTAGATTGCATTGTTTTGCCCTAAGGAAGTTAACTAATCCCAATACATCAGATAAATCAGGCGCGTATATCAACAATCCCTATGATACAAATCAGAAGACTCAAAAATATGCTCAGTTATGCACTCGAAAGACATCATAAATTCTCCACTCGAATCCGCGATTCCACTAGACACTCGGGGGCTACTGACATGGGCATACCCTATAGGTACTCGAGTTTGGCATATATGGTCTGGATATGGCAGAAGCCCACGGCGTTACCAATGCCCAATACAAGATTCGGGGGACTCACGGAGACTCCGACTACTTGAAGAACAAGGCAAAGCTTAAGATAGAAAGTTTAAAGGGATGAACCCTAATCAGAATCGACCTGACCTACACTACGAGACCTAGCCTATCTATATAAAGGCTAGGAGGGGGCGGCGAGGAGGACAATCACAACCCTAGTTTCCACAACCTCCCCAGATTGCATCTGCGTGCCCTTGTAACTTTCGACTCCTTTGATAATTCCAAGAGCAGACAAGCAGGAGTAGGGACCTCTACAAGTCTTGAACCTAGGTAAACCTTGCATCCATGTGTGCTTGTTTGCTAGACGATTGATGCCTCCAGTGCTCCCTCCTTCTACAAAACCCTAGTCCATAACAATGGGCATTAATGAGTTAAACCCTCGTCAAAGGTGGAGACCGGGTTGGTACCATGCTTCAGCGGGAGGGAGGGGTGGCTGGGCTATGAGGCTGATGTTGATGGGCCGGCCCGGTGCGCTACTGTGATGCACGCTGCGTGCGCAAGAGAGGAGGCGGGCGGTAGCTAGGCGCAGGTGGGCTAGGCCGCTAGGGTAGGTTTAGTTAGTTCATATTTTTTTTGTTCTTTTTCTTTTCCATTTTCTGTTTTTTTATTTTTCTCACAACTTTTTCATTTGAACTCCAAATGAACTCAAACTACTGTCTAAAATTTTCTAAATTCAAGTAGATCATTATAGGCTATTAGTCAACATTAATTTCTGCCTTAGCAATAGTGGATTTTTATAAAGCCAATTTATTCCCTTTAGGAATAAAGTGATATATATATATATAATTTTTAGGGTTTATTCATTATTCCAACTTGATTTTTTTCATGATGCCAAAATGCTATTCAATGATCATGAATGGCATGCAAATGCAATTTTTTTTCCTTGTCCCAATTTATAATTCTTGGTATGTGACAGTGACCAAGCACTATGCTTTCTTGAACCATAAAATGGCATTTCTCCCAGTTCAAGACTAAGTTAGTGTCTTCACATATCTGCAAAATTTTATGAAGATTATGGAGACAATGATTAAAGGAAGTTCCCTAAATAGAGAAGTCATACATGAATACTTCCATAATACTTTCAACATAATCATCAAATATAGCAGTCATACATCTTTGAAAAGTAGCGAGAGCATTGCAAAGACCAAAAGGCATACAACGATAAGCATAGAGGCCATAAGGACAAATAAAAGTAGTTTTAAGTTGATCATCAGGGTGAACACAAATTTGGGAAAAAACAGAATAACCGTCTAAGTAACAAAAATGAGAATGCATAGCAAGCCTTTCTAAGGTTTGATCTATAAATGGTAAAGGTTAATGGTCCTTCCTAGTTTCCTAATTAAGTTTTCTATAGTCAATGCACATCATGTGTCCAACAACAGTTCTAGTAGGTACCATTTCATTATGTTCATTTTCTACAACCGTAAACCCACCTTTCTTAGGAACACAATGAACGGGACTTACCCATTCAGTCTCCTCTACATGAAAGATGACGCCTGCATCCAACAAACGTATTATTTCTTTTCTTACCTCCTCTTTCATGTGAGGTTTAAGACGTCCCTGAAAGTCCATGACCGGCTGAGCTCCTTCTTCCATGAATATTCTATGGGTGGATATCGGGGGATTAATTCCCTTCAAGTCACTCATCAAATACCCAAGAGCATTTCGATGCATGCGGAGAACCTTCATTAAGTTTTCCTCCTCTTTCTCTATAAGGTTAGCACTTACAATAACAGGAAATTTATTTGTCTCATTAAGAAACCTATATTTTAGTTCCTTTGGCAGAGTTTTAAGGATTAGAGGAGGAAGGGCATCATCTCCTTTCCTTATGGGTTCTTCATATTTTTGATTAATTTCGATTTGCACCTCAGGTGTGGAGTCAAGATAATCATCCATTTCAAACTTTTCTATGTCTTGTGGGATATTATTATTATTGACTAAACGTCTTGCTAAATCATCTTCAGGAGTCTCGATGACTATTGAGGCTAAATTTATGATACTACCTTCTTCCTCATGTGTAGCATCCCAATTGTCTAACAATTGCAATGCTACTAGCCTAGTCTATATAGATGCTACCTTCCTATATATAATTGTTGCATCATCATTATATCATGCTCATGTCATCATGCCTCCTTGCATTTGAGCATCATATAAAACCCTTTGTGTTTTGGTTCTTATCTCATCTGCATTATTAATTGTATTTGCCTCTTGATATTGTATTTGGTTCTTGATATATTGTTTAAATGCCCAAGTTGAGTTGGGGGCATCTCTTTTGTTAACTCCACCACCTTTCTTGTCAGCACCCATCATTCCACCATTCCACCATATATGAGCATTGCAACTTATTTGGTTTTACCTCCAGCTCATATGTGTTGGTGTGGATCCATTCTATCTCCACATGCTCTCATATATGCACCATATTGTTTTCACATTATTGGTTTATGAGAGCCACATGGCCACCTTTGCATGCCTTGTGAGTGGAACCTTTTCCTAGCTTCCATATGGGTTGTTTTGGGGTTATGATCATGTTGGGATATTTTTGGGCTTACTAAATACCTAGTGGCACATACACACTAGCAAGTTCCATTTCTATTCAAATATGGTCATCTCCATCTACTCCACATGGGGCATCCCTTTAATTCTTTTTGATTGGCTTTTATTCCATATTTTTGGAATGCATAGGAATAAATGCTATGGATATTTATGTTGTTTTCACAAGATGAAACCTAGCATTGATATTATGCATGGGCCATGCAACCATCCCCATATGTTTTTGCCCTCCTTTGTTTTTATCTTGACTTTTTGAGTGGATCATCTCTAATCTCTCTCCCTCCTTTTGGCTTGGTCTTATTTGATCTTGCTTAAAACCCTATCACCACATCCCTCTCTTTTTCTTGTCTAGATCTTTCTTGAGCTAGTCTTGATCATGCTTGATCTTGTCAAAGAAATACCACACCACATCTCTCCTCTCTCTAAACCTCTCTCCTAATCTATACCTAATCTAAACCATACCCCCATCTCTTCTTTTCCTTCTTTTGCCAACACTTTGTGTTAAAACAAATCCTATCACCTCTCCATCTCTTCTATCCTTGCATGATGTTGATCACCTCATGCCAAGACCCAAAAACCCTAAGTCCCTACCCTACCCTAACCTCTCTCTTTAACCCTCTCTCTAAACCCTAACCCGAGCTACCCCCCTCTCTTGCCTTCTCTCTCGGCCCCCTCTCTATCTGCCAAGGCTACCCCACCTGACCACCCTGGACCCACCTAGCTACCCCAACCCTAGTACCAAGCCCTAACCCGAGCCATACCCCCTCTCCCTCAAACCCTAACATCTACCCGAGCCATACCCCCTCTCCCTCTAGCTCTCTCTATGTCCTGCATGCCCCACCAGCCCGAACCTCCCCGCTGCTGCCACGCCTTGACCCCACCTGCAGCCACCTGCACCTGCCCTGGCCGAGCCCGACCGAGCACGTGAAGGAGGAGGAGAAAAGGTGGCCGAGCCACCTTTTCCACCGTCCACTCCCGCACGGCACCTCCCTCTCCCTCTATGCTATCTACCACCATCCCCTGGCTCGCCTCTGTTCCCCAGATCTACCCCAGGACCTGCCCTCTCCCCCTTCCTCTCCACCACCGTCTACCCCCCCCAACGCCGGCCACCGTCTGCTCCCCGGCGCTGCTTCGATCCAGACGACAAGCGCGACGTGGAGGTGGTCGAGGAGGACGAGGAGGTCCTCTGCATCCGCTCCGTACACGCCGTCGAGGAGGAGGACCAGAGCCACCAGGTCGACGCCGAGGCCGACGCGAAACCCTAGCTCCGGTCCGTCTGCATCCTCGCCGCTGCGACGCGTCCCAAGCCGATCAAACACCACCAACCTCCCCTCGGTGAGCCCCTAAGCCTCGCTGACACCCTCGCTCTCGCTGTCGCCGTCGGGTACCGCCGATCGTTGCCGAAAGCGATGCATGCGCGTCGTCGGCGCAGCGTCTGCTCGTTCGTTGCGTCGCCGCAGAACCCTATCTAGCCGTGCAACCCTCCCCTACCAGCAACCCCCAAGCCACCGCAGCGGTAGCCGCCTCCGCGCGCGAGCCCTGGGTCCCCGGATCGAACCCCCACGCGCCGCGCCCGCGCCCGACGAGCATCGATCTGTCGTCAGTTAATTCAGAGAAGAAGCACAGTGCGAGGCGTGTCGTTTTACAGATAACCCCTTTTTGGTTTTCTCGTCTCAACCCGCGGTACCTTTTGGCCCACCTGCCAGCCACCCGTCGATCTTGCAAAAGAGCCCCCCTGTTTCTCTGGCCTCAACCCGCGCTCCCTCATGTTGCGTGGCACCCTTTTCAAGATCCATCGGCGTGGACCACAGGTGCTCTGGCCCCACCTGTAATTGGCTGTGGCTAGCTTAACTTGAGTATAAAAAGTATTTTCTGTATTCTGTTTAAATTCAAACTTTTTCAAATTAATTCAAATTCAAATTTAATTCTGTTTTTAAATAACTTTTAAAATGCAAATCCAAATAATACATATAATATATGTTTTCAAATCAGAAAAATGTGAGGATTTCAAATCTTCCATTCAAAATATATTTTGGGCACTTTAATTTCCAAGTTAATTAAAATTACAATAAAATGCCCTTTTACCTTATTTAATTAATAACTTTTGTTTTATAACTCCAAATTTAAAAAATAATATGTCTAAAATGTTTAACTCGACGAGACCTTTCTGTTTATGCATTCCATTATCTGTTTTGAAGCATGCATCATATAAATATAATGTGTACAGCAACTAATATGAGGATAAAATGTGGCCAAAACTCAATAAAATGGTTTATTCTTGTATTCCACACCTAACCCATGCCATGCTACCTTAATGCCATGCAAATTGTGCATCATTCATCATGGCATGATTGTTTGCTTGTCTCACTTAATTCATATGCTTGTGCACTTTATTTATGTTGGCCCTTGTTTGTTTGGTCCTTCTTCGAATAGACGCTGAGCAAGGGATATATCAAGAGAACCAGGAGCACTACCCAGATCCATCCCTTGCTTCAACTGAGCTGCCAGGCAAGCACTACCACATGCTTGCATACATATAGTACCTATTGCCTCTATCTTATTCTTGCATCATTGAGTCGCGATTGCATTAAACTGAATCCCAAGTATTGCATAGCCTTTACTTTTAAACCCCACCGAAGCTTGTTCCTCCATCCCATGAGCCATTACTACAGGAGTTGTTTGAGCCATGCGAGTCGTAGAACAGCATGTGTAGGGTATGTGAGTGCCTGATGGATAACGAGGTACCTATACAACTTAACCTGGGTAGTAATGGGATAACTAATGAAAGTGGCATCGGTGAGCCATATTTGCTATTTGGTTTTTCAGGCTCACTTGTGTCCCGTAGGACCCCGAGTACTTGATTCCTGTTCCTTGAATATTCGCGCTATCCACATCCGGGAGGCTTATGAACCCCCCTGAGCCAGAGCTTGATTCATTCTTATTTCTTGGGGCCACAAACTAGTTTGAGGTTTTATTTACTATCCTGTACTTATGCCATGCTTTACTGCTTTATTTAAATTGTGCGAGGTACGCACTTCTTTTTTTAGGAAAGCTGAGTGTTTTCGAGGTATCGACAAGCCCAGTCACATTTTCGGGTTCCCGATCGTTTTGACCATTAGCGCAAACCTTGAGTCCGTCTCGAGTCGGCCAACTTCGTCATGGGTAGCTTAATGGGGTGGCCCCTGAAATATTTCAATCTCGTGATCGCTTTGTCGGACTGCCTCGTTGGGTTTTGATTTGGTTTTTCCGAGGTTGATCGAGTGTGTGTTGCTATTTGTGCACCCTAGGTAAAACTTTCTGAAAGCCGTGTCCGCGGTTATGGACGACTTGGAGCACAGTTTCTCGATCATAGACAAGCATAACTAAAGTACCGCTTTTAATTTGACTAAGTAACTGACTAGTAAATAGTGCAACGCCCATGGAATGGTTAATAAAATTGCCAATGGATGGGGGGTTGTTCGTCCGCTTCCTCGTCGGTAAGCGAGGAGGAGGATGGATCTGTTGATATTACCATTATAACTGTTGTTATTAATTCACGGACATCCGTCTATCTCTGGTTAGGCGGATGGTTAGCGAGTATCTCTAGAATTGTTAGGGTTTATCTTTTGCTGCAATTGCGTCACCCCAGGTTGTGTCCCCTTTAGAGGCATAAAGACTTGCTGAGTACCCCTAGGGTCTCACACGATAAATTGTTTGATTTAGATAAACAGGTAAACTCGCAAGATGGATACTGGGTGGAGGAGACGGACGATGTGGGCAACGATCATTCGGTGTAGAGATTCCGAGAACGGGGATCCGTGAGATCTGTGGGCGGGATGTGCTTATTTATGGGGCATCTTATGCCGATTTGCTTCTTATCCGTACTCGGATTTTGTCTTCCGCTTCCGCTTGATACTCTGATGTTTGATGTATGAGGAGATATCCTAAACTATTATATCTATCTAGGATATTTGGATCTTGCCGTATGGCGTTGCTATATTTCCTTTCTTTTTAGATGGAATGGCTCTGATGTACTATTGTATGGTGGCTTGCATACATACTCATTTGTGTATGTAGTTGATCCCTTCGCCGATTCGCCCCCGTTCTTGTCGATGTTTGGAAATGGTTGGGACGGCCGAAAGGTCTACCTGTGAGTGGCATTTGGGCCCCACCGTACTATTTCAACCATTTCTGCTCATCCAGGCTTGTAACTAGGAGCGTAATTCACCGAGGTAGTTACACCATGTTCGTACTCATCATCATACAATTCTTCAGTAGCTGGCTTATGTCGAATTTAGAGAAGTGAAAATCCATCTTCTCTTCACCAAACTTGAGAGACATAGTTTATCGCTTGCAATCTATATTTTCTCCTGCGGTATTTAGAAAGGTTCCTCCAAAAATGATGGGACAATAAATATCAGTAGGCATATCAATAAGCACAAAATCAATGGGATATTTGCAAGGTCCAATACAAATTTGAACATTCCTAATTACTCCCATAGGTACTCTTAGTGTTTTATCTGCAAGCATTATAGTCATATCTATATCTTCTAGTTCGGCAGGAGTTAATTCATTTTGAATTTTAAAAAAAATTGAAAGGGATAACGTTAATAGCTATACCAATATCACAAAGTCCATAATAGGAAGTTCCTCCAAAAGTTCATGGGAGAATAGGCTTACCAACTTCTTTAGCTTTTACCTTTCCTTCAATGAATTGCGAAGCCTCGGTATCTAGCTCAATTATGTTGTAGTGTGCAAACATGGTTAACATATCTTCATTTATTGATGAATCTTCCTCTTGTACATGTTCTTCTTCAATTTTCCTTATTTGTGTTTCCTCTTCCATCTCCTTGAGAAATAATTCTTCCTCTTTGTGTTAATACTCTAGTTGCTGAGCCATCATATGTTTTCTCACCATCCTTGGGAAAGGAAAGGGTGCAACATATGGGGATACCTCCTTTAACGGCTCGACAGGGGCCGTGATTATTGGATCTTCTTCTACAACTGGCTCGGGTGGAGGAGTATAATGAAGCCAGTCTTTCTTAGGAGCTTCAATATGTTCTGTAAAAGACTGAAGGATTTGCAAAATAATATCATTATCAAGTTGCAGTTCATTAGCCGTTTATTCTACCTTACCGGAGTCTTTATAAGCATTGAGACAATCATATTCAATTTTTATACCTCCTTCGCCTCCTAAATCAAATCCCCATGTTTCTCTATTACACTGAATTCGTTCTAAAAGCTCCCAAGATTTAATAATAGTTAACTCCATGAAAGAGCCTCTTGAATTCATGTCAAGCTCGTGTTTGATTTCTTCATTAACTCTTCCATAGAAAATATGCAAAACATACTATTCAGGTAAATCATGATGGGGACATTTATGAAGTAGAGACTTGTACCTTTTGTAGGCTCTTACCAAACCTTCACCTGGGCGGTTCTTGAAGTTTGTAATTGCCCTTCTTACTTTAGCAGTTTTTACCTTGGGAAAGAATCGAAACAAAAATTCTCCTTTAAGTTTTTCCCAAGTATCAATTTTATCTGCAGGGCAAATTCTATACCTAGCCAAAGCAATGTTGGTTAGAGATTGGCTAAAAATTTTAAGGTTTAATTCATCATGGGAATAGACTCTCAATTTAAGGGTCCAACATAGCTCGTTAAAGTGCATTAAATGATTGTAAGGATCCTAATCGGGATCATGTCCTACAAAAGTTTTCTCTTTAATAATAGCGATGAAATGAGGGTTGACCTCCTATTCTGGTTCGCTCCCACTCGGGAATTCTTTGACGAGTCCTCTATTGAACTTCCTGGGGTATTTAGTAGCATCGAGCTGATTAATTAGTCCCCAGCAACGGTGCTACAAAATAGCTTGATGACTACAAGTGCACAGATAAATTGTAGCTAGTTTTGAAGTAAAGATATCGAACCCACAGAGGGCTATTGGTAAAGGTATTTATGCCCCTCATTACTATCTACCAAAGTATACTTATAAGCTGCCTTTGATCTCATGTAAAGGGTGTTTGAATGGTTTATGGTGGTTTGCAGAAAAGTAATTAAAACAAGTAAAAGAAAACAAGTAACAAGTTTGTATGAAAGCGTGGTTGAACTCAATAGGGCGAAAATGTTCTCGGGGATATAGGATACACCACTAGCATAGTATTATTGTTATATGTAATCAAGATAACATACTACTTGTGTCATGCATGTGTGGAGAGAGCCCCATAATAAGATGTTCACTACAAGGCTCGTAGGAAGCCTCTTTGTTGAGCCAAGAGTGAGGTCACCTCTAAACAACCACTGTGATGTTTGAGAGTAGTCACCCATACAAACGACCGCAATTAAGGGTTTCCCTGTGGATATCGTAATTAGCTTAGGGAGTCCCTCTTTAATCCTCCTTTGACCCTGTAGGTTACAAGCCGGTGCCAATCTGTCACGGGGCATTCCGGGTACGCTTCCAAGACACGTCCAAAGGATTTCTCCCTCCCTTTAGTCCTGATGGCAAATGATACGCGGCCGACTACACATACCATCTAAAGAGAGAGATCAAACTCAAATCATAAATATATCATAGACAAGCAAGTCATATGGACACAAGAATAGATCATCTTTATTACAAGCTGATAATGGTGCTAGGGTTTCTCCATCTCCCCAAGAACAAAGGAACTACTCACTCATGGAAACAATCAACAACATCATCATAATCTAATGAATGGATAAAAGTACAGAGGTGCGAAGGTATTCTCCCAGGTATTCTCCCAGATGCGAAGGTAAATTCATAAAAATGACTTTTATCACTTATAAATACCATATAATTACACAATATGACATCTCTAATTGATATGTTCATATATGACTCCATGATTTGGGATCCTGCTGAAACAAGAACAAAATAGTGCGTGTAGACGCGGTGAAATACAAGGATCCCTACTCTATTTATGCAAAAACAAAAGGTAAATATGCTTCAATTTGGACTCATCAGCTAGTAAGATGATATATTCTTGAACACGTTATCAACAAGCTATCCTGTGATATTTAAATACTTCTAGTAATCAAACCATGCTAATTATTCACTACTTTGTAGTTGCGCAGACATTTGGAGTTGAGTTCACAAGAAAATGTCTAAAGAATTTCCTTGATGAACCAATTGATGTCCATGTCTAGCAAATGAAGAGCAAGAAGCCAAAGATGGTTACGATGAAGATGGGACCTAGTGGGTCAAATGCAATCTTAACAACCGGATGGGATAAGGTTGTGAGAAGACTCAACTTAAAGCAGGATAGCATTGTCCTTTTTTGCTTTGATGAGTTAGATAATGGCGAGGTACGTATTCTAGTTTAGAAACGTCAACCGGGCGGCCCATTACTACTCGAGTACTAATTATGCTTCTTCAATGTAAGGACTCCACATAGTATGCACTGGCATAAAGTAATGGCTAAATATGTATGGATTTCACCAACTTTTGGGCTAATGTTAATTGTTAATATAATGGTCTTCTTTTGACTGGCTGCTATATGTTCTTGAGTTAATCTGTTAATATGGCTGTTGAATCATGATTATGTGTCATGTAACTATGATCTTGTTCGAATTAGCATGATACTATTTAAAATGGTTTACACACACTGGAGACGGTCACTTTATAAAGCCGCTTCGAGGCACCCTAGTTCTAGAGACGGTCTTTGTTAGAATCTGACTCAGGTCGCCTGACTATTGGAGACGGTCCATAGTATAGGACGTTTGAGGTTGAGGAGTTCTTGCAAGCGGTCAGAAATACTGGTCGTCTCTAGCTCGTACATGTTAGAGGCATTTTCCATTTTGCATCGTCTGAGGTGGTGTATCTTAGAACCACAAAGAATAACCGGCTCAGGTGGTTTGCTCTTCGAAGCTATGCGCTTGAGCCGGAATGAGAAACTGACTGAGGCCTACGGGCAATTGACGTCTCTAAGTAACATGTTTGTACTAGTGCCGTCAACTCACCGCCTTCCCCCACATCTCTAAACACGCTCTGTGAGGAACCCTCCATGGCGTAATTGTCGGCAGTACCATGAAAAAGATCTTTGATATTTATCTAACATCCTCCTATGACTCTAAGAAGGAAGGATTGCATCGTACCTGAGCTACCTTAGTGTAACCCTAAGGGGTAAATACTGCGTTTTCCCCACCAAAAATATAAAGTATCCTTTGGCCAGAACCAACCTCAAGAATTTTGACCCTAAGTTGTGGATAGAATACGATAAGCCCTTAAGGAAACACCGTGAGTCCTTATAGAAAAGGTATCAAGCTATAGATTCTATCCTCGGAATGGTACTTCAACAATATTCCAACGACGTCTCATTTGCTAAGTGTAAGCCCTCGACATATCGAGTCTGAAAAGAGAAGATGATCAACCCCTGCAAGTAGGTCTGAAAACAAGCTTAACTCCTCCTACACCAAAGAGGAATGAATTTCAACTGTACCGACAAAGTAACCACTCCTAAGATGAAGTTCAACATATGAAAGTCCACTAAAACCCCTAACACTACCCTCCCGAATCCCGAGACGAGATTATTTTTAGGGGGGGAGGTCTATAACCCCCACTTTTAGTAACCCTGACTAAGAGTCCAAAGTGCAAAATTAGGGGGAACAAAAACTTGTTCTTGCTAAGCGGTAGGGTACTTCTTTGCTTGTTTGCGCTTACGCATCTGATTTTGTTGTGGTTAAGATTACTTCCTCTTATTCTAAACAATTACAGAAGTTAATTAACAAAACTGTCTTGGCTTATTTTACATATTGTCAAATGTTCTAGCGCTTCAAAAATATGATCCAAGATGTCTATGCAACCCCAGCAATTATAGTACCTTCTCTTATGGAGATATATATGCTACCATCTCCTTATGATTTCAAGACAGAACTTCTAAATGATCTTACCTCTAGGTTTTCCAAAACCTTTTATAAAACTTTTGGATCTACTCTTGGTAGAAGTAATAAGTAACCTTACCTTGTTCAAACTCGATCCTTTTCAAAATTCCTCTCCCTACCTCAAGATATGCTTGATGGTACCCATAGAAGTAGCCTGATATGCTTGTTAAGATCAATCGCCTTGATCTGCTATCTTAAACTAGACTGTCAGGATTTGTTTGTTTAGGAAGTAGTATGAGATACTCTAGGAGCTCATCCTCTAGGAACCAATTAACTTAAGAAAACATCCTCTACTCTTGAGGAATAAAATCACCAAACACTAAGCCCTTACCTATGGGTCAAAGGCAAGGCATCTAATCTACACTCACCTTAGGATGTACTCTATCATATCCTATACTCTCCCTTGATCAACAAAACCACTAACCAAGTTTCCCCAAACTTTCCCTCACCACTAGTCACTAAAGTGACCATCTAATCTCTAAACCAGTCAATTTAGAGTTAATCCTTTCTAGTAGCTTCCAAGTCCATGAAGACCAACTGTAAACATGGATCTGTTCTACTCAATCTAAACTTCAACCTTATCCGCTTGATGCGGAGTTCAAACCTTGCATCCTTACAAAATCATCCCACTTTATCCCTTGGCTAGATCATCCTTTGACCCACTTGTTTACATCCAAGTTTGGCCTCAATCCTAAAAACTCTTAATCATGATCAACCCTAACCCTCTGCACCATGGTGATCTACATCACTTGGTATATCTATCCATCTAGCCCATCGCCCAAGGGAGCTATGAGGTCCTTGATACAACAAGGTTTTAATGGTATAAAATATTATTTCCCAAGATCCCAATTCTACCACATCTTTTGTTTTCTTCAAAACCAGGTGTTGATTTTCCGAACCCAAGGTGTGATAATGATAGCTACCCTATGTGGTTATCATATACCTTGGAGTTAAACTTTTTTATAAAATCCTTCCATAATTATTTTGGCACAAAAGTATTTAATTCTTTGCTTTTCCAAAGGTTTCAAAACTCCTTCTATTGAAGAAAGTTTGTTTATTTACAAAACACTATTTCAAGTCTAGGCACATTTGAGCCCTATATCATGCCCCCTATCTTCCCACATCAAAAATAAATATTTTTGATGAGTTTTATTATTTATTTTTTCCTATTTTTTTAAATGACATAAATGCAAAAATAAATGTCTTAAATTATTTTATTCTTCAATAAATCCTAAAAAATTCCCCTACGTGTGAAATGATGTTCAGAATCATCTCACCTCAAAAACTTACCTTGCCCAACTCAAAAATATCAAACGATTTTAGTAAAACCCTTTCAACACTTTTTTAGTATTTGATATAAAAAGGATCTAAAACCATCAGACAACTAATAAGATTAAATACGTTTACATTTTACCACTTCCTTTTATGTTTGAATTTTACACGGAGGGTGGGAGTACATTTTACATCAAGGGACTAAAAAGGGGAAAATTACATCGAGGTACATAAATTTAGCACGAAGCACCTTAAAATTAAGCAAAGGAAAATAGTCGGGTTCGGCTCCTTCTCGAGAGAGAACCTGACCGAGCCATACTCTCCATACTACTTCCTCTTTGTTTGTTGTCAAAATATGGCCAAATTTGGCGGCATGTAAATTCTTAGATACGGGATCATGAATCATTAGCATAAAGTATGATATAGATATGGCCATGACCTTGGTCCTTTGTCTTGAAATCCAAGAATGTTCATACTCATCGACAACTAATAATCTTAAATATGATTAAATTTTAGCACTTGCTTTTAGGTTTGAATTTTACACCGATGGTGGGAGTACATTTTACATCAAGGACCTAAAAGGGGGAAATTACATCGAGGTCCTCCATACATTTAACACAAATTACCCTAAAATTAAGCAGGGAAAATAGTCAGGTTTGGCTCCTTCTCGAGAGAGAAGCTGATCGAGCCATACTCTTCATACTACTTCCTCTTCGTCTATTTTCAAAATATGGCCAAAGTTGGCGGCATGAAAATTCTTGGATATGAGATCATGAATCATTAGCATAAAGTATGATGTAGGTATGGCCATGACGTTATTCATTCAGCTTGAAATCCAATAATGTTCAAACTCATTCACAACTAAGCTTAAATACATTTAAATTTTACCACTTGCTTTTAGGTTCAAATTTTACACGGACGGTGGACGTACAGTTCACATCAAGGACCTAAAAAGGGGGGAAATTACATTGAGGTCCTTACATTTAGCACGAAGTACCCTAAAGTTAAGCAAGTAAAATAGTCGGGTTTGGCTCCTACTCGAGAGAGCATCTAACTAAGCCATACTTTTCAATCTACTTCCTCTTTGTTTGTTTCAAAATATATTGCCAAATTTGGCGGCATGCAACTTCTTGGATATGGGATCATCATCTGCATAAAGTATGATGTGGATATGGCCATGACCTTGGTCGTTTGTCTTGAAACTCCAAGAATGTCCATACTCATTTACAACTAATAATCTTAAATACGTTTAAATTCTACCACTTGCTTTTAGGTTCGAATTTTACATGGACAGTCCATCATCCTACTCATAGTCTAGCCAAGTAGATAGTCAAGGACAATGCCAGTGAGTACTTTTGAATGTACTCACAAACCACCATAACAAGAAAATAAAAACAAAGGTATGCATTATGGCTAGGGATAGGATGGCTCCAAAGGGGTTCTTTTCGAGAATAACTTCTCTTGTAGATTTAGCATCTACACCACAAATGTAACATATTTATAAACCATTTAAGAAATAAGTTGGTAAAAATTTGAGCTACTAGGATGGGGTTACCCATTGATTTTCTTACGGTCATCCCATGACCAACACCTCCTTCATCTCCGACTATCCCATGGTCCAACATTGATACCTTTTGACCATTCCATGTTCAAAACCTCTTTCGAAAACTTTTTATAAAACAAAACCACACCGCTCTATAGTAGTTTGTCCAACCGTCCATAACCACGGACACGGCTGTTCGAATAGGTTTACTCTCTACAGAGGTGGTACACTTTACCCACAAGATTTGATACATCCGCCGTGGGTCCCCGCGGATCGTCATACACCAGTATGCGGGGTTCGGATAATCAAACAAGACCCTTGGGAGATCTACTCTAACATAAGCACCTACCCTGGGAGTTGTCCCCCTCAACACCGGGACGTCGGGTATCGAGGACCAACCGGAGCGCATTTTACACTTCACAAAGTGGGCGCTTTCAATGAGGGGCTCACAGTAAACGCCTTGCTGCTCGCAGACAGTTCATTCCTTATCCAAGTTGATGTCTCACATGGACCCTTACAGGAGAAGGCCTAGCCTCCGAGGATCGAGATCCCTTATAGTAGTTGTGAGGCAACTTCCCTTCCCATTAGTAGTAGTGTGGTTGCACGGGTAAGTTGTTATAGCTAAGCTGCAAAGAACCGGGTGTGTTTTCAAAAACATTTCACCTCGTCCTCCTCAGTGTAACCACTTGGAAAATCAAAACCTTTCTCTTTTTAAGATCTCTCGGCAAGTCCCACTTTCCAAGGTTTTCATTCAAAACCTTTGTAAAACCTTTTTGTTCCTCGGGTTCCCAACCTAGATAGAGTTTTATGTAGGCTGAACAGGGTTCTCCAAAAGGGGTCGTGGCATAACACACCACCTTAAAGTACAAGGGAATAGGTAGGTGTATACAAGGGATATACTAAATAGTATCATGGGTGTAGGTTTGGAGGGGCCAAACTAATATACGATATAAGGATATATATATATAAAGAGTAAAACAATGCATTTGTAGAAGTAGGTAAAAGAAGATGCATAAAGTAAAGGATAGGATAAGTCTCATGAACTTGTAGGTGGATTGCCTTAGTTGGAAACTTGTCCCTGTTCTTCTTCTTCGAAATCCTCCCAATCACCTTCCCCGTACTCGTCCTCGTCCGTTTCTATCATCGCAAAAGAAAAACAACAAACAACAACACCATACATCAACCACAAGGCAAACATGGTAAACAGTCCAGTTCAGGTACTCAACTTGGCAAACCAATCCACACACTTGAAGCTACAGATTATATCAAAACAATGCCACTGGAATCAATTAAAAAGGTTAAACTAAACAATTATGGTGATTTTAATGGTGCACACTAGTTTAGAAAGCAAACAAGTGATTCGAACGAGTTCTGTATGTGAACAGTGACCAAATTTTATTCCACTACGAAGATATTGGAAAAACCAATCCAACCCAACTGGACTCATAATTTTAGCTATCATGGTTGACTTTTAGCAATTAAAATACTGAAAACAGGGCTAACAGTAGGAAAATAATTCTCAAGACGGATCTACTATACGAAAAATCATGCCCTTCTGGGAACATATAGTACTAGCAGAGGCACAACTCCAGGAGTTTGTCTCACATCAAATGGAGGTCCATAGAATCTTGTAAAATTTTAGGAAGAAGCTTCTGTTCAAAACTTGTGAGTTTAATAACAAAAGCTAAACTGTAACTACCTCGGTGAATTACGCTCCTAGTTACAAGCCTGGATGAGCGGAAATGGTTAAAATAGTATGGTGGGGCCCAAATGCCACTCACAGGTAGACCTTTCGGCCGTCCTAACCATTTCCAAACATCGGGACAAGAACGGGCGGCGTAATCGGCGAAGGATCAACTACATACACAAATGAGTATGTATGCAAGCCACCATACAATGGTTCTCAGAGTCATTCCATCTAAAAAGAAAGGAAATATAGCAACGCCATACGGCAAGATCCAAATATCCTAGATAGATATAATAGTTTAGGATATCTCCTCATACATCAAACATCAGAGTATCAAGCGGAAGCGGAAAACAAGATCCGAGTACGGATAAGAAGCAAATCGGCATAAGATGCCCCATAAATAAACACATCCCGCCCACAGATCTCACGGATCCCCGTTCCCAGAATCTCTACACCGAATGATCGTTGCCCGCATCGTCCGTCTCCTCCACCCAGTATCCATCTTGCGAGCTTACCTGTGCATCTGAATCAAACAATTTATCGTGTGAGACCCAAGGGGTACTCAGCAAGTCTTTATGCCGCTAAAGGGGACACAACCTGGGGTGACGCAATTGCAGCAAAAGATAAACCCTAACAATTCTATAGATACTCGCTAACCATCCGCCTAACCATAGATAGACGGATGTCCGTGAATTAATAACAACAGTTATAACGGTAATATTAACAGATCCATCCTCCTCCTCGCTTACCGACGAGGAAGCGGACGAACAACCCCCCCATCCGTTGGCAGTTTTATTATCCATTCCATGAGTGTTGCACTATTTACTAGTCAGGTACTTAGTCAAATTAAAGCGGTACTTTAGTTATTCTTGTCTATGATCGAGAAACTGTGCTCCAAGTCGTCCATAACATGGACACGGCTTTGAAAGTTTTACCTAGGTGCACAAATAACAACACACTCGATCAACCTCGGAAAAACCAAATCAAAACCCAACGAGGCGATCACGACAAAGCGATCACAGATTGAAGTATTTCAGGCCACCCCATTAAGCTACCATAGCAACGGACTCTGAGACGGACTCAAGGTTTGTGTGGCCGGCTGTAAACGACTGGGAACCCGAAAGTGTGACTGGGCTTGTCGATACAGCGAAAACGTGTCACGGCCCTAAACAGTACAGGTGCAGTACCTCGCACAATTTAAATAAAGCAGTAAAGCATGGCATAAGTACAGGATAGTAAATAAAACCTCAAACTAGTTTGTGGCCCCAAGAAATAAGAATGAATCAAGCTCTGGCTCAGGGGGGTTCATAAGCCTCCCGGATGTGGATAGCGCGAATATTCAAGGAATCAAGTACTCGGGGTCCTCACGGACACAAGTGAGCCTGAAAAACCAAATAGCAAATATGGCTCACCGATGCCACTTTCATTAGTTATCCCATTACTACTCAGGTTAAGTTGTTTAGGTACCTCGTTATCCATCAGACACTCACATACCCTACACATGCTGTTCTACGACTCGCATGGCTCAAACAACTCCTGTAGTAATGGCTCATGGGATGGAGGAACAAGCTTTGGTGGGGTTTAAAAATAAAGGCTATGCAATACTTGGGATTCAATTTATTGCAATCGCGACGCAATGATGCAAGAATAAGAAAGAGGCAATAGGTACTATATGTATGCAAGCATGTGGTAGTGCTTGCCTGGCAGCTCAGTTGAAGCGAGAGAAGGATCTGGGTAGTGCTCCTGGGTATCTTGATATATCCCCTGCTCAGCGTCTATTCGAAGAAGAACCAAACAAACAAGGGCCAACATAAATAAAGTGCACAAGCATATGAATTAAATGCATCAAGCAAACAATCATGCCATGATGAATGATGCACAATTTGCATGGCAATAATGTAGCATGGCATGGGTGAGGTGTGAAATACAAGAATTAAGCCTTTCATTGAGTTTTGGTCATATTTTATACTCAAATAAGTTGCTGTAATCTTTATTTTTATATGATGCATGCTGCAAAACAGAACAAGGAATGCATAAACAGAAAGGTCTCGTCGAGCTAATCATTTTAGACATATCATTTGTTAAATTTGGAGTTATAAAACAAAAGTTATTAATTAATTAAGGAAAAAGGGCATTTTATTGTAATTTTAATCAACTTGGGAATTAAAGTGTTCAAAATATAATTTGAAGGGCATATTTGAATTCCTCACATTTTTCTGATTTCAAAACATATATTATTTGTGTTATTTGGATTTATATTTTAAAAGTTATTTGAAAACAGATTTGAAATTTTGAATTTAAATTAATTTGAAAAAGTTTAAATTAAAATCGAAATAAACAGAAACTTTCGTTACTCAGCCACACCTAGCCAAAGACACAGACAAGTGGGGCCAGGTGCTGACTGGGCAACACACACGCAGAAAAGCTTTTATCATCATTGCGCCGCCACCCAGAGGCCAGGTGGGTCCAGTGCTGGGCCACAGTACATGCCCATGCAACGTCTTTGGACACGTCGATCCAGTATGAGGGGAGGGGTCGGTTCGTGGTGGCCCGGATCTTCCGGGGGTCTTCTTGCAAAGTGCACACCGAGGCTGGCAGGTGGGGCCGTGGGGGCTGCGGGTTGAGGCGGGAAAAAGGGCAGGGGCCTTTCTGCAAAAACGACGACGACGACGGCCTGTCACAGCGCCAGTGATGATCGAGAATCTGCCGGAGTTTGGACGACGTTGGCGACCAAACGGCGGCGAAACTCGCCTAGCCAAAAAAAGGAAAGTTGGAGAGGGTGGAGCGGGCTACCTTTTTCGTATAGCAAGCGCGCACGGAGGCGGACTACAGCGCGCGGGGCACGATGAAGAACAGAGGCGGGAAAAGCTGCTGCTTCTTTGCCGCCTGCCTATGTGTGGCCGAGGCTGGAGGCTTTCGACGAGCGTCCGGTATCTGGGCCGCTAGGAGGAGGACGGGCATGTCTAGGGGATCGAGATGCTCACCAGGAACTCGTCGGTGTGGTCGCTGGAGCTGGAGATGGAGCGGATCAGAGCCGAGGCAGAGGTCCCGCGAGCGTCTGATCCGGTGGCCGCGGCGTGCCCAGGGCGCTCCCGAGGACTCCGGCGAGGCTTGGCCGGTGCAGGTTGAGGTAGATGAGGTAGGCAACGCCCCTCGTGCTCCTTGTACAGCTTGGCGCGCTCGGGATCGTCGGCTAGCAAGGCAGGCTGGAGCTAGGGTTTAGGGGCATGAGTGAAAGCTTGCAAGCTTGGGGAGGGAGAAGGGAGATAGAGGAGGACCTGGGCGCCTCCCAGATCCGATCTGAGAGGGTTAAGGTGATATGGGGTGGTTGGGGTAGAGAGGGGAGGAAGGAGCACATGGTTTTGGAGAGATGCAAAGGAGGGCTCGGGTGGCTTTCTTCCCTCTTTTCTCTTCTTGTCTTGAAGCTAAAGAAGGAGAAAGAGAGGGACCAGGGGAGGGCAGAGAGGCTGCAGGGTGGGCCGGCGTGGTGATGGGGCTACCTGGCAGGGAGAGAGGGGGTGAAGCCGAGAGAGAGGGAGAGGGGGAGGGGTAGCTCGGGCTAGGGTAGTTTGGGGCTCGGGTTGGCTAGGTCTAGAGAGGGGAGAGGTGGTCTCGGGTTAGGGGGTGGCTCGGTTGATGCTGGTAGAGGGTTAGATGATTAGGGTTAGGGTTTTGGGTTAGAGAGGAGGGATATAGTGATAGGGGTAGGTGATGTGGTGGTTTAGAGATAGAAAAGAGAGAGAGCTAGGGAGAGAGGGTTAGGGTTAGGTTGAAAAGAGGGAGGGGGTTTAGGGAGGATGGTAAAGAGAGGAGAGATGAGAGTATGGTTTAGGGTTTAGAGAGAGAGATTAGATGGAGAGGTTCTCTTTTGACAAGATCAAGCATGATCATGACAAGCTCAAGCAAGATATAGTCAAAAGAGAGAAGAGAAGAAAAGGTGGTGATGGCATGGATGGATATGGTGATGGGGTGTTAGATGCTTGCATGCATCAAGCAAGATCAAGCATAAGGGGTAGAGAGAGATATGGGGAAGATCCACTCAAAGATTCAAATAAAAACCAAAAGGCTAGAATGTGGTGGTTCTTGCATGGCCCATGCAAAACAATTAATGCCATGCTTAATCTTGTGAAAACAATAATATTTACATGGCATTATTCCTATGCATTCCCAAAAGTGGGATAAAGCCAAGCAAAAGAATAGTAGAAGTAAAACCATCCTATCTCCCATGAGCTAGATTAAATACTAAAAGAAAAACAAACGCAAGCTCATGGATAATGGAACGGTGGAATTATAAGGTGGTGAAAGAAAAGGTGGTGGAGTGGAATAAAATATATGCCCCCAACTCAACTTGGGCATTTAAACAATATATCAAGACCCAAATACAATATCAAGAGGCAAAAACACTTTACAATGCATATGAGAGAAGAACAAAAACAAAAAGGGTTTTATATGATGCTCAAATGCAAGGAGGCATGATGACATGAGCATGATATAATGATGATGCAACAATTATATATTTGAAGTAGCCATTATATTACTAATCCAAGTAGCATTACAATTGTTAGACAATTGGGATGCTACAACTCTCCCCCACTAAACAAGAATCTCGCCCCGAGATTCCTAGAAAAAAGAGAACAACACAAGAAGAGGCGGGTGTTCGGAACGAAGGTGATCCTTGCGTTCCCAAGAGGATGAAGAACGGAATGGTGTGACCACTACACCTTGCAAAACTTGCTAGACTTGTTGCGAGTCTTGCGTTTTGCTTGAGAAACAACGGTTAGAAGAGTTGAAGGATTGTCGTGAGACAAGAAGGATAGGATGAACATAGCTCCGGTTTTCTCAAGAAACATGATAAACGAATAGAACCACTTGTGAAAGAAAGGACAAGATGATGTATCATGGATAAAGAAAGACACGCCGTTAAGATTAAAGATTTACTGATACTAGAGAGGATGAATCTTTGTCTCGCCGGAAGAAAAAGAGCTAGATTGGAGAGGTTTTGAACCACTATGACGATAGCATCGTATCTCCTCTCGGATTTGAGAAATGAAGATCGGAAACCATATTGCCTTCAAACAATAGAGTCCCTTGATATCGACAGAAAGATTTAGTTAGACATCGTCGGATTAGATTCTTGTTGCGCCGGTAAGAACCAAGGATCACGCAATTGAGGTGCGCGGATATAACTTCCAGAGACGAATGTGAAGCCAGATCATGATGGAATCCCGAGAAGCAAAGAATATGGAGGATCTGGAGTTTATTGTAGATATACTTATTGCTTTCTTTAGCCTTGAGGCTAACGCAATAGATTTGCGGCTGATGGCATCAACCATAATTGGCTTTACCACAGAAAACGAATTGATGAAACAAAGAGAGAGATAGTTTCCTTTCATCTTGTTTGGGGATGCCAAGCATCGGTAGAATGACGAGGACAGAAAAGAGTTCGCGTTTGTTTTCACTAGATAATTGAAGATTTTGCTCCATCTAGAATAGGTAGACCACCAACAAGAGATTACTGATTACTTTCTTCGAGAGAGCACTCCGGTAAAACAAGGACGGAAATAAAAATATCGAGGGATAAAGGCCACTTCTAACTTCCGTGGAATGAGTGAAATCGCATTAGTTCACCAATTCAATGTACAAGAGCGAATGATAAGAGTAGTGGTATGGTAGCTAATCCATCCCGCACTCAAAGCATTACTCCGCACATGAATAATAAAACCATGCAACCCAACTACCGAAACAGATTGAAGATAATGACAATAACTCGTGGAACTTCGTTAGAAAACAAGGATATATGCAAACGATTCGCCGGATTCATAGATAGATAAAGATGATGATGTTGTCGTCATGTCTGAAGTACCAAGCCACCGGAAAGATATGAAGGAAGATTACGGAGAACAACTGCAAGATACAACGGCTACAGAAAAGATAGCACCAACTTGAACAGAAGGAATACCAGATCTGGAAGGTCTTCATGGCCTCCGGTGGATAGAGCATAGACGATAGAGCGAGAGGGTTTCAAAAGATCACTTGACGAGACTGAGGTGAAAGAACTCCATGTTCTTCTTGAAATGATTGAGAAAGATTTAGCAGTCTTGAGGAAAAATCTTTAGCGGAACGACGATGATAACTTGCCAACAAGGAAAAACTCTGGGTTTGATTGAAGATGGAAAGATGGAATTAACAATGGACTTGCTAATTCCAGAATTGAAGCAATGCATTTAGCAGAAGGACGTGGTCGAGATAGGTGACTTCAAAAAGTCAGAATTCTCACTTTGAGACTTTGCACACAGGCAGTGCTCACAAAGCTTGAGAGAAAGAGACACAGATGATCTTCCATGTCCTTCCATTGATATGGAATAGGCAAGCATATTATCAACATATACCACCATGGATTAGCAAGATATTCCTAGAATATCAAGTTCAAAAGGCGAGAGAAACGAATAAATGCTCGAACACTTCCTGAGCTCAACGCTCTTAGAAAGATCAATATTAAGAGCACGGGTTCATGTTGAAGAAGATGCACTGGAAGAATAGATTATCTGGTCCTTCGGAAGAAAAAGAGATGTCACCTGGTTCGCATTGTCGATTGGATCGCCGGTTACAAAGATAGAGATCTTGGATAAAGAAACGATGATAACTCATACCTCAAGCAAAGCTACCAGAGACGAAAAGATGCAATTCCCTCGTCCCAAAGAGAATTTTGCAGATATGGAGTTCAAAAAGATGTGCAGCATGATGGACAGATGATAGATCGCCGTAGTGCTTTGGGAAACTCCGGATTGCCAAAGATGCTTGAATATGCATAGATATGATCACGGTGTACTCAAAATCACAGGAGATAACCGTCACCATTTGGCGGATAGTGTTGATAGCATTTGCCATATGCCACTCATGATAAGTGTCATATAGCTATGCCAAGAACTAAATTACAATCGCCAGCATCGGATCAACACATGTTATGTAATTAGCCCAAGAGAATTGGAGATGAAATAAAACTCCAGGATTAAGTGCCGGTGACAAAAGAATGAGTTAGCATGGACATGCTGATAAAAGGGAGATAGATAATGTTTCACACACGACTGGAAAGGAGTGTGGAAACACAGATGTATCAAAGAAAAAAATTTCCGCATTTTTCGGCATTAAAATACCAATAGATGCGCAAAAATCACTTATCAGGTAGCGATTAGCAACTGATGGTTTCACAGAATGTGGAGTTGCTAGAAGGAAGAACACCCTTAAGAAGATGGCACCGGTTAACAAGGAGTCAGATAGATCGCACCAGTTTTCAAAAGCCTGTCAATATGGAATGTACCAACAGTTGATAACCAAAGGCAGATAAAGATAACAAGTTGGATGCAACAGATAGACAAGGAATTACACACACACACGCACTTTCTATGGTACTACGAGCCGAACACGTGAATCCTAGTTTGAATTTTAAGAAGAGGATTGAAAACGTTACACTTCCTTACCGAGAAAAGGGTGGGTGGTTGGGTAAGAAAAATGGAAGCAGTCCTACTCGCGTTTTGTTTTCCCTAGTATACATAGCTACCAAAAATATTTGCTAGACTGACAACGACCATTTGGCTGAGACCCTGAAGGGCGGGATGGCTCTGATACCAATTGTAACTACCTCGGTGAATTATGCTCCTAGTTACAAGCTTGGATGAGCGGAAATGGTTAAAATAGTACGGTGGGGCCCAAATGCCACTCACAGGTAGACCTTTCGGCCGTCCTAACCATTTCCAAACATCGGGACAAGAACAGGCGGCGTAATCGGCAGGCGAAGGGATCAACTACATACACAAATGAGTATGTATGCAAGCCACCATACAATGGTTCTCAGAGTCATTCCATCTAAAAAGAAAGGAAATATAGCAACGACATACGGCAAGATCCAAATATCCTAGATAGATATAATAGTTTAGGATATCTCCTCATACATCAAACATCAGAGTATCAGGCGGAAGCGGAAAACAAGATCCGAGTACGGATAAGAAGCAAATCGGCATAAGATGCCCCATAAATAAACACATCCCGCCCACAGATCTCACGGATCCCGTTCCGGAATCTCTACCGAATGATCGTTGCCCGCATCGTCTCTCCTCCACCCAAGTATCCATCTTGCGAGCTTACTGTGCATCTGAATCAAACAATTTATCGTGTGAGACCCTAGGGAATTTTCAGCAAGTCTTTATGCCGCTAAAGGGGACACAACACGGGTGACGAATTGCAGCAAAAGGTAAACCCTAACAATTCTATAGATGCGCTAACCATCCGCCTAACCATAGATGAGCGGATGTCCGTGAATTAATAACAACAGTTATAACGGTAATATTAACAGATCCATCCTCCTCCTCGCCATCGAGGAAGCGGACGAACAACCCCCCCATCCGTTGGCAGTTTTATTATCCATTCCATGAGTGTTGCACTATTTACTAGTCAGGTACTTAGTCAAATTAAAGGCGGTACTTTAGTTATACTTGTCTATGATCGAGAAACTGTGCTCCAAGTCGTCCATAACCGCGGACACGGCTTTCAGAAAGTTTTACCCTGCAGGGGTGCACAAATAGCAACACACACTCGATCAACCTCGGAAAAACCAAATCAAAACCCAACGAGGCATTCACGACAAAGCGATCACAGGATTCAGAAGTATTTCAGGGGGCCACCCCATTAAGCTACCCGCAACGAAGCTGGCCGGCTACGAGACGGACTCAAGGTTTGTGTGGACGGCTGTAAACGACTGGGAACCCGAAAGTGTGACTGGGCTTGTCGATACAGCGAAAACGTGTCACGGCCCTAAACAGTACAGGTGCATTACCTCGCACAATTTAAATAAAGCAGTAAAGCATGGCATAAGTACAGGATAGTAAATAAAACCTCAAACTAGTTTGTGGCCCCAAGAAATAAGAATGAATCAAGCTCGCTCGGGGTTCATAAGCCTCCCGGATGTGGATAGCGCGAATATTCAAGGAACAGGAATCAAGTACTCGGGGTCCTACGGGACACAAGTGAGCCTGAAAAACCAAATAGCAAATATGGCTCACCGATGCCACTTTCATTAGTTATCCCATTACTACTCAGGTTAAGTTGTTTAGGTACCTCGTTATCCATCAGACACTCACATACCCTACACATGCTGTTCTACGACTCGCATGGCTCAAACAACTCCTGTAGTAATGGCTCATGGGATGGAGGAACAAGCTTTGGTGGGGTTTAAAAATAAAGGCTATGCAATACTTGGGATTCAATTTATTGCAATCGCGACGCAATGATGCAAGAATAAGAAAGAGGCAATAGGTACTATATGTATGCAAGCATGTGGTAGTGCTTGCCTGGCAGCTCAGTTGAAGCGAGAGAAGGATCTGGGTAGTGCTCCTGGGTATCTTGATATATCCCCTGCTCAGCGTCTATTCGAAGAAGAACCAAACAAACAAGGGCCAACATAAATAAAGTGCACAAGCATATGAATTAAATGCATCAAGCAAACAATCATGCCATGATGAATGATGCACAATTTGCATGGCAATAATGTAGCATGGCATGGGTGAGGTGTGAAATACAAGAATTAAGCCTTTCATTGAGTTTTGGTCATATTTTATACTCAAATAAGTTGCTGTAATCTTTATTTTTATATGATGCATGCTGCAAAACAGAACAAGGAATGCATAAACAGAAAGGTCTCGTCGAGCTAATCATTTTAGACATATCATTTGTTAAATTTGGAGTTATAAAACAAAAGTTATTAATTAATTAAGGAAAAAGGGCATTTTATTGTAATTTTAATCAACTTAGGAATTAAAGTGTTCAAAATATAATTTGAAGGGCATATTTGAATTCCTCACATTTTTCTGATTTCAAAACATATATTATTTGTGTTATTTGGATTTATATTTTAAAAGTTATTTGAAAACAGATTTGAAATTTTGAATTTAAATTAATTTGAAAAAGTTTAAATTAAAATCGAAATAAACAGAAACTTTTGTTACTCAGCCTCACCTAGCCAAAGACACAAACAAGTGGGGCCAGGTGCTGACTGGGCAACACACACGCAGAAAAGCTTTATCATCATGATCGCCACCCACAGAGGCCGGGTGGGTCCTGTGGCATTAGCCACACATGTACAACGCGTCCGGACACGTGGGCATCCAGTGAGGAGGGGTCGGTCCGTGGTGGCCCGGATCTTCCGGGGGTCTTCTTGCAAAGTGCACACCGAGGCTGGCAGGTGGGGCCATGGGGGCTGCGGGTTGAGGCGGGAAAAATGGCAGGGGCCTTTCTGCAAAAATGACGACGACGACGGCCTGTCTGCTGCGCGCCGCCAGCAGTGATCAGGGAATCTGCCGGAGTTTGGACGATGTTGGTGACCAAACGGCGGCGAAACTCGCCTAGCCGAAAAAAGGAAAGTTGGAGAGGGTGGAGCGGGCTACCTTTTTCGTATAGCAAGCGCCAGGCGGACTTCTGGCAGACACGAAGAAACGAGGCGGAAAAAGCCGCCATGCTGCCGCCTTGGCGTGGCGGTGCTCGGAGGCCTTTCGACGGAGGCGTCCGCGATCTGGGCCGCTAGGAGGAGGACGGGCATGTCTAGGGGATCGAGATGCTCACCAGGAACTCGTCGGTGTGCTCGCTGGAGCTGGAGATGGAGCGGATCGGAGCCGAGGCAGAGGTCCCATGGCGTCGATCCGTGGCATGGCGTGCCAGGCGCTCGAGGACTCAGCGAGGCTTGGTAGGTGCAGGTTGAGGTAGATGAGGTAGGAAACGCCCCTCGTGCTCCTTGTACAGCTTGGCGCGCTCGGGATCGTCGGCTAGCAAGGCAGGCCGGAGCTAGGGTTTAGGGGCATGAGTGAAAGCTTGCAAGCTTCGGGAGGGAGAAGGGAGATAGAGGAGGACCTGGGCGCCTCCCAGATCCGATCTGAGAGGGTTAAGGTGAGCTGGGGTGGTTGGGGTAGAGAGGGGAGGAAGGAGCACATGGTTTTGGAGAGATGCAAAGGAGGGCTCGGGTGGCTTTCTTCCCTCTTTTCTCTTCTTGTCTTGAAGCTAAAGAAGGAGAAAGAGAGGGACCAGGGGAGGGCAGAGAGGCTGCAGGGTGGGCCGGCGTGGCGATGGGGCTACCTGGCAGGGAGAGAGGGGGTGAAGCCGAGAGAGAGGGAGAGGGGGAGGGGTAGCTCGGGCTAGGGTAGTTTGGGGCTCGTGTTGGCTAGGTCTAGAGAGGGGAGAGGTGGTCTCGGGTTAGGGGGTGGCTCGGTTGATGGTGGTAGAGGGTTAGATGATTAGGGTTAGGGTTTTGGGTTAGAGAGGAGGGATATAGTGATAGGGGTAGGTGATGTGGTGGTTTAGAGATAGAAAAGAGAGAGTGCTAGGGAGAGAGGGTTAGGGTTAGGTTGAAAAGAGGGAGGGGGTTTAGGGAGGATGGTAAAGAGAGGAGAGATGAGAGTATGGTTTAGGGTTTAGAGAGAGAGATTAGATGGAGAGGTTCTCTTTTGACAAGATCAAGCATGATCATGACAAGCTCAAGCAAGATATAGTCAAAAGAGAGAAGAGAAGAAAAGGTGGTGATGGCATGGATGGATATGGTGATGGGGTGTTAGATGCTTGCATGCATCAAGCAAGATCAAGCATAAGGGGTAGAGAGAGATATGGGGAAGATCCACTCAAAGATTCAAATAAAAACCAAAAGGCTAGAATGTGGTGGTTCTTGCATGGCCCATGCAAAACAATTAATGCCATGCTTAATCTTGTGA
Organism: Avena insularis; assembly: GCA_023614405.1. NCBI lineage: Eukaryota > Viridiplantae > Streptophyta > Magnoliopsida > Poales > Poaceae > Avena > Avena insularis. Next base: position 231,728,062 of record CM042692.1, read on the forward strand.
AAACGATAATATTTACATGGCATTATTCCTATGCATTCCCAAAAGTGGGATAAAGCCAAGCAAAAGAATAGTAGAAGTAAAACCATCCTATCTCCCATGAGCTAGATTAAATACTAAAAGAAAAACAAACGCAAGCTCATGGATAATGGAATGGTGGAATTATAAGGTGGTGAAAGAAAAGGTGGTGGAGTGGAATAAAAGATATGCCCCCAACTCAACTTGGGCATTTAAACAATATATCAAGACCCAAATACAATATCAAGAGGCAAAAACACTTTACAATGCATATGAGAGAAGAACCAAAACAAAAAGGGTTTTATATGATGCTCAAATGCAAGGAGGCATGATGACATGAGCATGATATAATGATGATGCAACAATTATATATTTGAAGTAGCCATTATATTACTAATCCAAGTAGCATTACAATTGTTAGACAATTGGGATGCTACATAAACAGTTCCAAACTAGGTGATTCCAATTTTGCTTGATAGGCATGTTCAAATACAAGGAAAAGAAAGTGGTTTCATAATTTTCTGAGTCAAAGAAATATTACTATGAATTAAAGAGTGTAAACGGCATTATTCTGTCACTAAAACTCTCAGTAATAGCTTAGATATATAAATCTACTAGTGCCATGTGATAGAGATTTACAGAGGCTAGCATGCAAAATTTGAATCCTACCAAAAAGTTAAACTGGTGATTTTTGATGAATTTTAAGCTACAGCACAGTTTCTTGGAATTAATATTGCTAAATTTTTAAAAGGTAAAAGTATCCAGAGGCCTGGGTCATGGCCCTCTCAGGAGCTGGGCAGGCCTGTTTGCCTAGCGGCCTGCGCGGGAACCGGGATTTTCAAATCACCGGCAGGGGTCCCATAGGTCAGCAATGATGAGGGGCGTGAAGGGGTATGGGGTGTCCTGGACCGTCAGATATTAAGCAGATCAGATGGTCGAGGCTTGTCGTCCTTGCATGGCTCGACGCCTGCAACAAGAAACCCTAGCAGAGACAGGAGGTGGTCGAGGAGGCTTACCCAGGGGCGGAGAAGGGCTGGCGATGGCAGGGTTCGACGCGGCCAAGGGTGGGGGTTTGAACGAGGGGCGGCGAGGCGTGCTTGGTCGCTGTCGACGTCGCGGATGGTCACTGGACGGCTCTGTGCTCGTGGTCTCTGACACTACTTCGTGCGTTCTTGGCAACAAGAACAAGGGTTAGGTCGACGTCTGGAAGGCGAGCATGGCGGAGGGAAAAGACAGAGGGGAGGAGGTGAGCCTCGACGGCAACCTTCACCGTTTTTCAATGGTACCATAGCGGTGCAACAGGTGGTGAGGGAAGCAGGGGCCGAGCGAGCTCGGCACTGCTCTGGGGTGGAGTGGAGGTTGGTGGGGAGCATAATGGCATAGGTGGCGTGCGTTGGTATAACATCCCAAAACTTTAATCCAAGCTTATCAAGATCCAAATCATCAAATTTAGGGTTAACAAAAACTTTTCCATTTCAAAATATGAAAGCATGCATGTGTATGTGCATTTAAATTAGGAGTTGATTTGAATTGCCATGGTTCTGTGATTCAGTGCTTGTAAAGTGATTCTTAGGTGAAATAAACATCATCTAAATCATTCCCAAACATTTCCCAAAGAAAAACAACTCAAAATGAATAAATTAAGTGAATGGTCATTTTGGCCAAATTAACTATCATGCCTACTTTGGCTATTCCTAGTACTCAAAACTTAACAGAACCACTTATGGATCTTTGTACCCCTTGATAGTACACATAATGAGGTACCAAGGCCCACTTTGTAATCTGCTAAAAACATTCAAATGCTAATTTTAAATGGCAGTTTAAAATTGAATCTAGTTCATATGGGAAGATCCCACTATTTCAAAAACCATACCAATGAACTCCATTTTCAAAACCCTTGCAACCAGAGACTACCTAGTACTAGTGGAGATCACTCAAAAATTTTGAACCCAAAATTCAAATTTTTGCTTCATGCGGCCATTTCATCACACACCTTGTGGACAGATTTCAAACAAAACCAAATTCATAATTTTTATTCTGGCCAAACTTGTCTCCCATTTGACCCCCATTTGCTCCCATTGTCTCCTAATGATCTAACCATGCAATTACACCCCACTCCCCTACCCCCTACTGGCATGGCCATGCCAAGCCGAGCATCAACTCGCTGGCTGACCATGCCCTCACCCTAGCAGACCACCTCCCCCTCTCTCTCCATGTCTAGGAGATAGCCAACACCTCACCGTCGCCCACTGTCCCCTCCCCGAGCCAGGCCAAGCAGTGGACCACCGCCAAACCCCCGTGCCCAGAGCAGCTGAGCCATGTCGAGCACGCGCCAGAGCACCGTGCCTGACACGCGTGCCCAAGCCGCCGCTCAACCGTAGCCCGCGCCCACCACGTCGCCACGACCCAGGGAGCACGCCAGACACCCCTGTTCGCCGTCCAACGCCTCACAGCCACTGCTCGCCGTCGAAGCCGCCATCTCTACCGCTCAGAGCGCCAGCCCCGCTCGACCGCATACCATCGCCCCTACGCCCGCATTAAAGTCCTAGAGCACCGCCAGGAGACTGCACGTCGATCGCCGCCCGCAGCCATGCCGCTAGCAGCCAGTAGCCATGTCGCCACCGTCGACTAGCCATGCCGCACTGTCCCAAAATCGAGCCTATAAAAGGAGAGCACTCCTAGCCATTTGCAGCACACCACTCCACTCCCCTCACCTCACTGATTGTCCCACACCTCTAGCCGGAGCACGGGGAGCAGCAGTTCACCGGAATTGCACCGGAGCAGGCCACCTTTGGAGGAGAAGGGTCCCGCTGATTGCGACCACCCCCGGAGCTGCCTCGACCGTCCCTGAGCTCGCCGTTGACCACCAGTCCGTTTGCCCGCCTCCCCGTCGTCACTGGAGCCCTGGTACGCCCCCTATGCACCCCCACTGAGCCGCTAGGGTTAGAGCTCGTCGGCGACAAGTCTGTCATCGACGACGATCCCCAACCGTTGATCCCCACTCTAATCCAACACTCCACATTGCCCCGTACCGCTTCACGCGTTATGAGCAGCTGACTGGTGGACCCCACAGCCCCTTGCTGGAGTGACACTGGCCGTTAGCGTTCCCAGCGACCAGATTAGTTTGAATTAGGATTTTTCTTTTTAGTTTAAACTTAATTGTGTCCTCTAGTTTGAAAATCAATTCATAGAGATTTACAAGTCCAAATGAAGTGATTCCAATTTTGTTGGAAAGCTACTGAAAAGATCTATCCAAGCCCGTTGGATTTAATTCAATTAGAGTTATAGATCTAGCCTAGTAAAAATAACAAAACAGAAGCATTTGCACCTTGCAACATTTTTATAAATTCAACCAAGTTAGCTTTTGAGTTGATTCCAACTCTCAAATATCACATTTCATCATACCTATCTGAATATGTAATAATATTAAGGTTTACATGTTGTGACTTTGGACTAGTACCAAAATAATGCTATATAGGCATTTCTAGTCACCTTAAATCATTAAATAATGAACTTAACCAAAGTAATTACGATCCAACCCTTAAATCACATTCCCACATGTTATAATATGTGGTGATGATATGTGTCCACATGATCCCATATTTTAAGTGGTGAATATTAAATCTTAGTTAATTTTTCAATGAGTAGAAATTACTTTTCTAAAAGAAAAAGGAGGAAACTATTGAATAAAACTTGTGATGCTTGTGATGATAATAGATCATCAATTGTGTGCCTTAGAGTACTAAGTAAACTATTTAAGTATTGTTTGGTGATTGTGTACTCCGTATGTATTTATAGAAGATAGTACCGACCAAGCTTACGAGGAGGAGGAGTTCTACCAAGAAGAAGAAGAAGAAGAAAACTTCAACCACTAGACCAACCAAGGCAAGCTATTATTGGCAAGCTAACCCTTGCAAAACTTACATTAGCAAGCCGCCATTAACAATGCAAGCTAATCCTTGCAATCTAGATAACCCAAGCAAATATGCTTTAGGCCTACTTTGATCATACCACTTGGACTAGTATTTACCCCAAGTCTTACTTTCAAGCTTTACTTCCTTTACCTTACACAAAGCCCCTTACCTGTTTTGAAGGTAGCATAAAAAGTATAAAACTTGACCTATTTAGATAAGCCTTAGATGTCATTCTATGGCATGAGATTGAACCCATCATCTTTCCACCTTAGTGAACACTCTTAACTTAGTAGTTTAGAGTAGATCAAAACTTGAGTCACTTTAGATGGGAACACTTGGTGAAAATGAATTATGAAAACCTTGGAATGAGGAGTCATTCTATTGAGATGTTTTGACATGTGTTGAGAAACACAAATGGTTTATGATGATGAAAATGTTGAGGCATGAGCCTTAACCTTTTTATAAAACTGATGGTTGGATTCGGATGCGATACCATTCCAAATTTACCGTACAACCACATTACCTGAATTGGGTAAGGCTTAGCCAGAAGTTTATATGCATTAGTATTAGTTCCCTCGCGGGAGAGGTTTGAGCTGAGGCTACCTCTCAATGTTGTCCACCTATGCAGTGCCCAAGATGACAGATGGTCATGGTTGGGAGGCCATGCTCATAGGAGAGGTGCTTATACTAGGGTGTGTAAAGGAAAGGTTATGTCTACATACTAAGTATGATGATTCAAGGTTATCCCTGACAGATGTATCGAATCTTGTGGTGAAAGTGTACCACCTCTTCAGAGTGTCAAACTATTCGAATAGCCGCGTCCGCGGTTATGGACAGTTGGAATGGCCATACTGTTTCGTTGTCAGATGTTTTAAAAACAACTTATGAAAGGAATGATGAATCTTGACTTGACCACAACAGGGTTGTGTTTATGACAATAGCTTCCCAACTTAAGTGATTCTAGAACTTTATTTTATCTTTCTTTGCTTCAGAACTCAGCTTAGGTTTCAAACTTAACCTTATAGTTAATCTTTCTAACTTAGCACCATACTACTTGTTAGTGGTAGTTTGCGAGTACTTAAAGAGTACTTATGGCTTTTGTCCCTGGCTATTCTCATGGACAGACTATGGAGGAGACTATCAAGATGATGGCCAGCAGGACGGCTATGATAACTAGGACTATCTGCCTTTGTCAGCATTGCCTGTGCCCCTGAAGATGGACCCCACCGCTATGCTTATCTTTTATTTCCGCTGCTTGTTGTATTAAGACTAGATCATGAGATCCTTATTTGTGTAAGACCTTATGTATGGTTTGTAATGGATGATGTACTGTGATATCCAATCCGTAATGTCTCGCAAAAATGGTAATCCTGGGATTGCGAGGTATGGCATAACGGGCATCTGGGATTAAAAATCCGGGTGTTGACAAGTTGGTATCAGAGCCATCTTGACCATAGGAGACCATAGTTAGAATGGACGTCCGAACAAAAACTTAGTTTCAAAACCAAAGTGAGTATTTACGAAAAACTATCTCCTCTCTTATCCTTGTAAAGTCATTCTTTCTCAAAAATTCATGTTCCTCAAAATACTTACATTACTACTTAAAATTTGACACACTTGATCACTTCACTAATTTCCTCATCCTTAATTCTTGTAGATGGAGACTCGGTTCAGCAAGTTTACCAATTGAGAAACAGAGGTTAGCTGATCTTCGAGAGGGATCTGGATTCATTGTCGGAGTTACTAGGACGCCCACATCCGGAGTTTCTTGGAGCTCAACTTCCAGGACCCCCAGGAGGAGACCTACAGTGGCTAGTCACCGCGGATCTTAGAGGAAGCATCGAAGCACCAACTTATAGAAGAATTCAGTTCTCCGTGAGAGAGAACAACTGGCTAGATGGATTAGCCAGGGCAATGCATGAAGCTCTCGCACGTCTATGTGCCCTCAGCGTCAGCCAACTCCAGGGAACCCGTTTTGCTCACTATGCAAGACGTGACTTCATGGGAATGCCGATGGAGATGCCAAGTCACCCAGAGTTGAGGCTTCAAGTGGAGAATCTTGACTTCATGCTGCATGACAGACAGTAGGAACTGGACAATGCCAGGGAGTTAGCCAACCAGAACCGTGCCATTGCCGACCAGAAGGCCCAGACTTTCACACTGCTCGTCTAGGATCGCCAGTCTCTTCGTCGCCAGCGTGCCAAGAAGGATCGCAACATCGCCCGTCTTCGCAAGAAGGTGGCCGACCTCGAGAAGACTATCAAGGAGCAGGAAGCTCAGCTTGCCGCCAAGGAAGAAGAAGATGAGGGTGAAGACATCCAGGGAGACATGGATTCTTACCTCAGCAATGATGATGACTTTCTAGAGGAGGATGCCGTGGACTTCTACACTAACGATGAGGACTCCGACTTCATCGACGATGAGTAGATGCACTAGAGCACTGTCATAGCATGAGATGTATCGGTCCCACTGTATCGTAGCTTGCAGAATGGTTCTTCAAACCATCTGTTTTCCTTTGTTTGTTGTGGTGTGTGTTGTATCGTGTGTTTTTTTGCATGAATGAAATGGAGTTAGTTGAAAAACCTGAGTCTAACTCAAAGTTTTATCTTTGAAACCAAAACCATGAACCTTAGAATTTCCCTCTTACCCCTTTATCTACCTTAATCTTTAGATGACTCGTGGAAACCAAGGAGGGAGCAGCTCGTCGCAAGACCCAATGTTGCAGATCTTGCAGAATCTCATCACAGACCGTGAAGCAAGCAGGGCAGAACGCCAAGCCAACTTAGCAACTTTGCAGCAGATCGCCCAGATGGCTCTCAACAACCAAGGGCATGGAAATCAGGATCACCATGGATCCAAACTCAAAAAAATTCAGAATACCAATCCCCCAATCTTCAACCAATCTGAAAACCCGTTAGATGTTGATGACTGGTTGCAGACGATGCAAAACAACCTAGAAGTTGCAGGAGTTGATGAAAATGAGAAAGTTCTCTTTGCTACCCACTATCTGGCGGGAGATGCAAGAGCTTGGTGGACTAGTATCCGCAATATGAACCATGGTAAAGTTATGACATGGGAAGCATTCAAAGTCAAGTTCAGTCGCACCTACGTGCCGCAGGGTCTAGTCAGCCGAATGAGAGATGAGTTCCGCAAATTGAAGCAAGGAAGAATGATTGTGGTGGAGTACCATGACAGATTCCTGTCACTTGCCAGATATGCACCTGATGAGATCAACAAGGAGGCCAAGAAGAAGGAGAGATTCTTGAACGGACTACATGCTGAAATGAAGACTGTCCTCGTCAACATCCCTTTTTCAGGATCTCGAAGAGGTAGTCGACTCTGCCATTTAGATGGAAGGGAAGATTAACCAGGCCAACGACAACCGCAAGTGTCGTATGATGTAGCAATCAGGATCCAGCAGTCACCAGAAGTACCGTCCAAACCCCTCACCAGGATATGCACCAAGGAACAACCGACCCCCAATGTCTCGCCCAAGCTAACCCAACCGTAGCGGAAGTAACGTGAAGTCCGGAGGAAACCATCACAACTCTGGCAATGCCAACAATTTCAACCGTGCACCTCCCAAGAGCAACAACAATAACAACAACAACAACAACAACACTGCACCCAGAACTGGCAGCAAGGCTGTGCCTGTCGCAGCAAAGGACAAGTCCAAGATCACTTGTTTCGAGTGTGGAGTGAAGGGTCACTATTCCAATGAGTGTCCCAAGAAGACTGTTGCCAATGCCACTATGAATGCACCAGCTCAACAGCAGCGTCGTGTTCAACCAGGAAGAAGGTTTGCCCCAGGGAACCCTCACAACCGCAACGGTCGTCTCTTCCACATGAACACCGAGGAAGCCCAGGAAGCGCCAGATGTAGTGCTGGGTATGTTTTCTATCAACTCAGTTTTAGCAAGAGTATTGTTTGATTCAGGAGCATCGCATTCATTTGTCACCGAAGAATGTGCATGCACTAGTAAGACTCACCCAACCAACTTGAAGCATGTCATGATAGTTCAAATCCCCGGATCAACTACAAAAGCTAGAAAAATTTGCAAAGTTGTGCCTATCAGAATACATGGGATAGATTTTTACGCCAACCTAATAGTACTTGGACCCAAAGGATTGGAAGTAGTACTAGGTATGGACTGGATGTCAAGGCATAAAGGACTAATAGACTATGCTAAGAAAGCCATCACCATGACCAGTAGTTCTGGAGTCACAGTAGAGCATATATCTGAAACCTTACCTCGCCAATTCAAGTGCAACAAGAGTCTAGCCCTACCCGCCATAGACCAAGTAAGAGTAGTCTGTGAATACCCCGACGTATTCCCAGATGAATTGTCAGGTATGCCCCCGGATAGGGATATTGAGTTCCTCATCGAACTAATCCCCGGAACCGGACCCATAGCCTAGAGACCCTATAGCATGAACCCCTCAGAGTTAGTGGAATTGAAGAAGCAGTTGGATGCTATGTTAGAAAAAGGCTTGATTTGACCAAGCGCTTCGCCATGGAGATCACCAGTGTTATTCGTCGATAAGAAAGATGGAGGCAACCATCTGTGTACAGATTACAGAAAGTTGAATGACGTCACCATCAAGAACAAGTACCCCTTGCCAAAGATAGAGGATCTATTTGATCAGTTGACTGGAGCCCAGGTATTCTCAAAGATTGATCTTAGGACTGGTTATCACCAACTTAAGATTCGTGCAACGGATATTCCGAAGACCGCCTTTACTACTCGCTATGGTTTATATGAGTACACGGTTATGTCTTTTGGATTAACCAATGCCCCTGCTTGTTTCATGAATCTCATGAATAAGATCTTTATGAATTTCCTAGATAAGTTTGTAGTTGTGTTTATCGACGGCATCCTTATCTACTCCAAGTCAGAAGAAGAGCATGAGCAACATCTGAGAATCATCCTAGAAACCCTGAGAGAGCATCAGTTATATGCCAAGTTCAGCAAATATGTGTTTTGGCTGAAACAAGTAGGATTCCTAGGACATATTGTGTCTGCCGGAGGAGTCTCTGTTGATCCCGCCAAGATCAAAGATGTCGAACAATGGGAAGCCCCAACCACCCAAACCCAAGTCCGTGCATTTCTCGGATTAGCGGGATACTACCGCAAGTTCGTTGAAGGATTCTCAAGCATCGCCAGACCCATGACCCAATTGTTGAAGAAGGACAAGAAGTTTGAATGGACTGACAAGTGTGAAGCCAGTTTTCAGGAGCTGAAGAAGAGATTGATATGAGTCCCAATATTGATCATGCCAGATATCAAGAAGTCGTTTGATGTATATTGTGATGCATCCAAGATTGGTCTAGGATGTGTATTCATGCAAGAAGGCAAAATCATCGCTTATCTATCTCGACAACTGAAGCAGCATGAGCAGAACTATCTGACCCATGATCTTGAATTAGCAGCTGTAGTGCTGGCATTAAAGACATGGTGTCATTATCTGATGGGTAATCGCTGTGAGATTTACTCAGATCACAAGAGCTTGAAGTATATTTTCACTCAGAAGGAGCTGAATATGAGGAAAAGGAGATGGATAGAGTTAATAAAGGATTATGACCTTGACATTCACTATCACCCAGGCAAAGCCAATGTGGTAGCGGATGCTCTTAGCAGATTGCCATGTAGGCTAAACACCATGATCAAGGAGAAGCAGCCAAGTTTGTATGAGGAGTTGGAGCAGTTCAGGATTGAATTGGTCAGCAAAGTATTCTTAGCTAGCATTGAACTTCAACCCACTTTTATTAGCCAAATCAAGGAAGCCTAGAAGGGGAATGAAAGTTTCGATGGTATCAAACATCATATTGGTACAAGAAAGGTACCTGGATTCACTAAAGATGAAGAAGGAGTGTTGTGGTACAAAGGACGTATCTGTGTACCAGCAGATTCGGAGCTGAAGCAAGTTATCATGAAGGAAGCTCATGATACTCTTTATTCTATCCACCCTGTAGGAACAAAGATGTATCAAGATTTGAAAGAGCAATTTTGGTGGCACAAGATGAAGAGGGAAATCGGAAGCTACATCGCCAAGTGTGACATCTGTCAAAGAGTCAAAGCAGAGCATCAGAGACCTACAGGACTGTTGCAACCCTTGCAGATTCCGGAATGGAAATGGGATTCTATCGGAATGGACTTTATCACCGGTTTGCCTACTTCTAGTAGGGGAAATGATTCAATCTGGGTCATAGTTGATAGACTGTCCAAGGTAGATCACTTTATACCTGTCAAGACTACCTACGAGAGTGTGAAGCTAGCAGAGTTGTACATTGCTAGGATTGTTAGTCTGCATGGAACCCCCAAGACCATAGTATCAGATCGAGGAACCTAGTTTACCTCGAGATTTTGGCAAAAAGTCTAGGAAGGATTGGGAACCAAGTTGAATTTTAGCACCGTGTATCATCCGCAAACTGATGGACAGACTGAGAGAGTCAACCAGATCCTAGAGGATATGCTTAGAGCTTGTGTGTTGGAATATGGATCAAAATGGGAAGACTGCCTGCCTTTCGCAGAATTCTCATATAATAATAGTTATCAAGCTAGTTTGCAGATGGCACCATTTGAGTTCCTATACGGAAGAAAGTGTCGCACCCCTTTGAATTGGTCGCAAGTAGGAGAGAGTCAGATCTTTGGACCCGACATTCTCCGAGCAGCCGAAGAGATGGTTCACAAAGTCCGTGAGCACCTCAAGACTGCCCAATCTAGACAAAAGAGTTACGCTGACAAGAGAAGGAGAGACCTGACTTTCAATGTCGGAGATTTTGTATATCTCAAGGTTTCACCATTGAAGGGAACTCAACGCTTTAGTCTGAAAGGGAAGTTAGCTCCTAGATATATCAGGCCCTTCAAAATTCTGAACCGTCGAGGAGAAGTATCATATCAACTGAAACTGCCTGAAGAGATGTCAGCCATCCACAATGTGTTCCATATCTCGTGACTTCGCAAATGCCTAGAAGTGCCGGAGAAGACTGAAGTTTTCAAGAACATCGATCATAGAGCTGTGGAGATCAACAATGACCTGACCTATCGAGAAGTGCCCATCCGTATCTTAGAAGAAGCTTACAGAACCACCAGGACTCGGAGTATCAAGTTTCTCAAGATTCAGTGGAGCAACCATACTGCAGAAGAAGCTACCTGGGAGCGAGAAGATTACATTAGGACTGAGTTCCCAGATCTCTTTAGTTCCTAGTTTTCTTTCTTAAATCTCGGGACGAGATTTTGTTTAAGGGGGAAGGTTTGTAACATCCCAAAACTTTAATCCAAGCTTATCAAGATCCAAATCATCAAAATTAGGATTAACAAAAACTTTTCCATTTCAAAATATGAAAGCATGCATGTGTATGTGCATTTAAATTAGGAGTTGATTTGAATTGCCATGGTTCTGTGATTCAGTGCTTGTAAAGTGATTCTTAGGTGAAATAAACATCATCTAAATCATTCCCAAACATTTCCCAAAGAAAAACAACTCAAAATGAATAAATGAAGTGAATGGTCATTTTGGCCAAATTAACTATCATGCCTACTTTGGCTATTCCTAGTACTCAAAACTTAACAGAAACACTTATGGATCTTTGCACCCCTTGATAGTACACATAATGAGGTACCAAGGCCCACTTTGTGATCTGCTAAAAACATTCAAATGCTAATTTTAAATGGCAGTTTAAAATTGAATCTAGTTCACATGGGAAGATCCCACTATTTCAAAAACCATCCCAATGAACTCCATTTTCAAAACCCTTGCAACCAGAGACTACCTAGTACTAGTGGAGATCACTCAAACTTTTTGAATCAAAAATTCAAATTTTTGCTTCATGCGGCCATTTCATCAAACACCTTGTGGACAGATTTCAAACAAAACCAAATTCACTATTTTGAATAGTATTCTGACCAAACTTGTCTCCCATTTGACCCCCATTTGCTCCCATTGTGTCTGAATGATCTAACCATGCAATTACACCCCACTCCCCTACCCCCTACTGGCATGGCCATGCCAAGCCGAGCATCAACTCGCCGGCCGACCATGCTCTCACCCTAGCAGACCACCTCCCCCTCTCTCGCCATGTCTAGGAGATAGATAGCCCTCACCGTGTGCTTGTCCCTCCCCAAGCCAGGCCAAGCAGTGGACCACCGCCAAACCCCCGCGCCCAGAGCATCTAAGCCATGCCGAGCACGCGCCAGAGCACCGTGCCCGACACGCGTGCCCAAGCCGCCGCTCGACCGCAGCCCGCGCCCACCACGTCGCCACGACCCAGGGAGCATGCCAGACACCCCTGTTGCCGTCCAACGCCTCACATCCACCGCTCGCCGTCGAAGCCGTTGTCTCTGGCGCTTAGAGCGCTAGCCCCGCCCGACCGCATACCACCGCCCCTACGCCCGCATTAAAGTCCTAGAGCACCACCAACAGACCGCGCGTCAATCGCCGCCCGCAGCCATGCCACTAGCAGCCCGTAGCCATGTTGCCACTGTCGACTGGCCATGTCGTGTTGTCCCGTCGTCGAGCCTATAAAAGGAGAGCACCCCCAGCCATTTGCAGCACACCACTCCACTACCCTCATCTTATTGATCGTCCCACACCTCTATCCGGAGCACGGGGAGCAGCAGTTTGCCGGAATTGCACCGGAGCAGGCCGCCTCTGGAGGAGAAGGGCGCCGCTGATTGCGACCACCCCCGGAGCTGCCTCGACCATCCCTAAGCTCGCCGTCGACCACTAGTCTGTTTGCCCGCCTCGCCATCGTTGCTGGAGCCCTAGTACGCCCCCTATGCACCCCCACTGATCCGCTAGGGTTAGAGCTCGCCGGCGACAAGTCTGTCATCAACGACGATCCCCAGCCGTTGATCCCCACTCTAATCCAACGCTCCACATTGCCCCTGCATCGTCAAGACGTTATGAGCTCGACTAGTGGACCCCTGTCACCTGAGCCTCAAGGCATGAGTGACACTGGCCGCCCGTTAGCGTTCCAGCGACCAGTTAGTTTGAATTAGGATTTTTCTTTTTAGTTTAAACTTAGTTCTGTCCCCTAGTTTGAAAATCAATTCAGAGAGATTTACAAGTCCAAATGAAGTGATTCCAATTATGTTGGAAAGCTACTAAAAAGATCTATCAAAGCCTGTTGGATTTAATTTGATTAGAGTTATAGATCTCTCCTAGTAAAAATAAGAAGGAGGAGGAGTATTTATATGTATTTATAGAAGATAGTACCGACCAATCTTACGAGGAGGAGGAGTTCTACCAAGAAGAAGAAGAAGAAGAAAACTTCAACCACTGCACCAACCAAGGCAAGCTATTATTGGCAAGCTAACCCTTGCAAGACTTACTTTAGCAAGCCGCCATTAACAATGCAAGCTAATCCTTGCAATCTAGATAATCCAAGCAAATATGCTTTAGGCCTGCTTTGATCATACCACTTGGACTAGTATTTACCCCAAGTCTTACTTTCAAGCTTTACTTCCTTTACCTTACACAAAGTCCCTTACCTGTTTTGAAGGTAGCATAAAGAGTATAAAACTTGACCTATTTAGATAAGCCTTAGATGTCATTCTATGGCATGAGATTGAACCCATCACCTTTCCACCTTAGTGAACACTCTTAACTTAGTAGTTTAGAGTAGATCAAAACTTGAGTCACTTTAGATGGGAACACTTGGTGAAAATGAATTATGAAAACCTTGGAATGAGGAGTCATTCTATTGAGATGTTTTGACATGTGTTGAGAAACACAAATGGTGTATGATGATGAAAATGTTGAGGCATGAGCCTTAACTTTTTTATAAAACTGATGGTTGGATTCGGATGCGATACCATTCCAAATTTACCGTATAACCACATTACCTGAATTGGGTAAGGCTTAGCCAGAAGTTTATATGCATTAGTATTAGTTCCCTCGCGGGAGAGGTTTGAGCTGAGGCTACCTCTCAATGTTGTCCACCTATGCAGTGCCCAAGATGACAGATGGTTATGGTTGGGAGGCCATAATCATAGGAGAGGTGCTTATACTAGGGTGTGTAAAGGAAAGGTTATGTCTGCATACTAAGTATGATGATTCAGGGTTATCCCTGACAGATGTATCAAATCTTGTGGTGAAAGTGTACCACCTCTTCAGAGTGTCCAACTATTCGAATAGCCGCGTCCGCGGTTATGGATAGTTGGAATGGCCATACTGTTTCGTTGTCAGATGTTTTAAAACAACTTATGAAAGGAATGATGAATCTTGACTTGACCACAACAGGGTTGTGTTTATGACAATAGCTTCCCAACTTAAGTGATTCTAGAACTTTATTTTATCTTTCTTTGCTTCAGAACTCAGCTTAGGTTTCAAACTTAACCTTATAGTTAATCTTTCTAACTTAGCACCATACTACTTGTTAGTGGTAGTTTGCGAGTACTTAAAGAGTACTCATGGCTTTTGTCCCTAGCTATTCTCATGGCCAGACTATGAAGGAGACTATCAAGATGATGGCTAGCAGGACGGCTATGATAACTAGGACTATCTGCCTTCGTCAGCATTGCCTGTGCCCCTGAAGATGGACCCCACCGCTATGCTTATCTTTTATTTCCGCTGCTTGTTGTATTAAGACTGGATCATGAGATCCTTATTTGTGTAAGACCTTATGTATGGTTTGTAATGGATGATGTACTGTGATATCCAATCCGTAATGTCTCGCAAAAATGGTAATCCTGGGATTGCGAGGTATGGCATAACGGGCATCTGGGATTAAAAATCCAGGTGTTGACAGTTGGGGCGGCTCCAGGGCTTTAAGCGCTAGTGGGGGTGTCCACGGTGCGCCAGGTGCAGGGGTAGGTGGAGGAGAGGGCTGCAAGGCGCTGGTTGGCTGGGCACGGTGGCGGGGATGTCTCTGTGTGAGAGAGGGCTGCGGGGTGCAGATATTTGCAGCGCGTGGCCTCGGGAGAGTGCGAGGGTGATGATGGCGGGGGGTGTACGCCAGCTGCTCGACTGAAGGGTCGTGTCTGACACGGCTTGGTCAGGCTAGGGCGTAGTGGGGGTGACTTGTCGAACCAAATCGACCTAGATCTTGCTGTCTCTCTCTCCATGGGTCCAGTTGGCTGCAGGGAACGACCTAGGGTGGTGGTGTGGTCCACTCTGGCACGTTTGGGTCGTGCCAGACCATGTGCATGGATTGCAGCACGAGTGGGGAGGGGAAAATAGGAGGTTCAGGTGATCTAGGGCTAAATAGCTTGGGTGCTCACTTTGGTAGATGTTTTCCTCGAGCTCGAGTCACCAATGGTAGAGGGAGGGCTGTGGGGATGTAGAGGGATGCCAGGTAAGTAGATACAGCCCATGGTTGCTTCCTAGATCAATCCCATGTGCTTGCAAGGATTCTTCAAAGATGGCCAAAAATAAGGTGGTCATTGCATATGATTTAACTAGTGATGAAATCACTTACATGCAAATGGCTTAGGGTTAGGTTGCAACCAGGTTTAGGGGTGGGCTTTGAAGTTCTCATAACAAAGTACAACTCCATGTGTTTGCATGTCCAAAAGGATCTATAGTTAGATCACAAACTTCACCCAAAAATGGAACTTGTTAAGCTAGTTATGACTTAACCAAATTTATAGGAGTTTGTTCTAGTTTCGAATTAAAACAAAGAGTGATCCTAGATGTTACGAAGCATTGTTTTAACAATTCTAAACAATGAAAATAGTCAAGGACATCACTAGCATGGCATAACATCAAGGAGACAAGTAAAACACAAGGATCATGCATTCATATTAACAAGCAACATAAGCACACAAAACCCTAATAAGTTTTAATTCCCACTAATTTCTAGACTCCTATTCTAATCAAACATGGATGTAGAAGATGGGATGTTACAGACCTTCCGCCTTAAAAGAATCTTGTCCAGAGATTCGCAAGCTGAGACGATAAGATATGGGGGAGCTCCTTCCTGAGATAATCCTCTCGTTCCCAGGTGGCTTCTTATTCGGAGTGGTTGCTCCATTGAACCTTGTATAAGTTTATGTTATGGCATCGGGTAAGTCGATTTGCTTTCTCCAGTATCTTAATAGGCACCTCTCGATATGTTAGGTCATGGTTGAGGGCAATAGCACGATAGTCGACTTCCTTGAAGATTTCTAGCTTGTCGGGTACTTGAAGACACTTTCGGAGTTGTGACACATGGAAGACGTTATGGAACTCTGGCATCTCAGAGGGTAGCTCTTTGAGCGGGGATCTTGAAGGGTCCGATGTACCATGAGGCAAGTTTCCCTTTTTCATGAAAACGATGCATTCCCTTGAGAGGAGAGACGCAGAGGTACGCGAAGTCTCCCTTATTGAAACTCACATCTCGATGTTTGGTGTCCGCATAACTCTTCTGGCGAGACTAGATAGCTCTCGGGTGGTCACGTGCTAGTTGGACTTGTTCTTCGGCTGCTTTGATCACATCAGGGCTGAAGATCTGGCTCTCTCCAGTTTTAGTCCAGTTCAGAGGTGTTCTACACTTTCTCCCATAGAGAAACTGAAAGGGTGCCATCTTTAGACTTCCTTGGTAGTTGTTGTTGTAGGAGAATTCAGTGAACGGCAGACAATCCTCCCATTTGGGTCCATAGGCTAGAACAAACTAGCAGAGGATATCTTCCAAGACTTGATTGACTCTCTCAGTTTGTCTCCCGGTCGGAGGGTGATAGGCGGTGCTAAAGGATAGAGTGGTACCTAGGGCTTCATGTAGCTTCTTCCAGAAATGGGAAGTGAATTGTGGTCCTCGGTCAGACACAATCTCCTTGGGTACCCATGGAGACTGACAATTCGGGAGATATAGAGTTCTGTCAACTTCTATCCGTTGAAATTGGTCCTTACTAGAATAAAAT
The DNA here is from genome assembly GCA_023614405.1 of Avena insularis. Classification (NCBI taxonomy): domain Eukaryota; kingdom Viridiplantae; phylum Streptophyta; class Magnoliopsida; order Poales; family Poaceae; genus Avena; species Avena insularis. The sequence goes on from CM042692.1 coordinate 231,744,832, forward strand.
GGGCTGCCTTGGATAGATAATCGACTATAACCTATATGGAATCATGACCTCTGCTGGAAGTGGGTAGTCCAGTGATACAGTCCATTCCAACCTTTTCCCATTTCCACTCTGGAATCTTCATAGGTTGCAGCAAACCGGCTAGACGCTGATGCTCGACTTTGACTCTTTGGAAGATATCACACTTGGCCACGAACAAGGCTATCTCTCGCTTTATTCTATGCCACCAGAACTGTTCCTTAAGGTCCTGATACATCTTGGTACTCCCGGGGTGGATGGAATAGAGGGTTTCATGGGCTTCTTGCATAATTGTTTACTTCAGGTCATGGTCACTGGGTACACAGATACATCCTTTGTACCACAACACACCACTAGGGTCAACCTTGAATCTGGGAACACTCTCTCTTTCCATTCGGCGTTTCATTCCTTCTATGCTTAGGTGTTCTTTCTAAGCTTCTTTGATCTAGTCTAAGATGGTTGGTCCTAGCTCGAGGTGGGATAGGAGTCCATGGATTACTAGCTCTAGTCCAAACCTTTCTAGCTCTTGACTCAGTTTGGGTTGTTCCTTTTTTAGCATAGCATTCAGGGAACAGGGTTCCCAGCTGAGGGCATCAGCTACAACATTAGCTTTGCCCGGATGATAATGAATGCCACGATCATAGTCCTTGATTAGTTCAATCCATCTTCTTTGCCTCATGTTTAACTCCTTCTGCATGAAGATATATTTCAGACTCTTGTGATCCGTGTAGATCTCACAGCGGTTTCCCATCAGATAGTGGCGCCATGTCTTGAGTGCGTGTACTACGGTTGCAAGCTCCAAGTCCTTGGTGGGGTAATTCATCTCATGAGTCTTCAATTGTTAAGATAGATAGGCAATGCCTTGCCTTCCTGCATCAGCACACTTCTGAGTCCTAGCTTTGAGGCGTCAAAATAGACTTCAAAACTTTTAGTAATGTTTGGCATGGTTAAGATAGGGGCAGACACTAATATCTTCTTGAGTTCCCCAAAATTCTCTTCATACTATTCTGTCCATTTGAACTTCATGTCCTTCTTAAGCAGTTGTTTCATCGGCTTTGTGATGCTTGAGAAACCTTCAACAAACTTGTGGTAATATCCGGCTAAACCCAGAAAGCTTCAGATGTCCGAGGGATTAGTGGGAGCTTTCCATTCTAGTACATATTTGATTTTTGTGGGATCCACTGAGATTCCTCCAGCAGACAGGACATGTCCATGGAAACCAACTTCCTTCAACCAGAACACACATTTGCTAAACTTGGCGTACAATTGATGCTCTCTGAGGGTACCAAGTACCAACCTTAGATGATTCTCATGTTCTACTTTGGTCTTGGAGTATATTAGGATGTCATTGATAAACACCACAACTAACTTGTCCATGTAAGGCATGAATACCGTATTCATGAGGTTCATGAAATAGGCAGGGGCATTGGTTAACCCTAAAGACATGATAGTGTACTCATACAAACCATACCTGGTTGTAAAGGCGGTCTGGGGAATGTCTCATTCTCGGATCTTAAGTTGGTGGTATCTAGTACGAAGGTCTATCTTGGAAAACACATGGGCTCCATTTAGCTTGTCAAATAGATCTTCAATCTGTGTCAAGGGATACTTGTTTTTTATGGTGACGTCATTGAGCTTCCGGTAATCCGTAACTAGACAGGTGGTTCCATCTCTTTTGTCCATGAAAAGGATGGGTGATCTCCAGGGGGAAGCACTCGGCTGTATATGACCCTTGCGCTCCATGTCATGCAATTGTTTCTTCAACTCAACCAACTCTTCGGGGTTCATACGGTACGACCTCTGAGCTATGGGGGCTGTTCTGGGGACTAACTCTATGATGAACTCGATATCCCGATCAGGGGGCATACCGGGTAGTTCTTCAGGAAACACATGTGGATACTCACAGACCACTGGTACGTGCTCTAGGGTAGGTCCTGTTATACCCTTCTGGCAATAGACCCAAGATGAGGGCACTATGGCCCTATACTCCACTTGCACTCCTTTGCTACTCGTCATGGATATGACTTTTCTTGCACAATCTATAACTCCATGGTATCTGGACATCCAATCCATTCCTAGTATCACGTCTAGACTTTGGGCTCCCAAAACTATTAGATCGGCCTTGAAGGTTATATGATGGATAACTACTGGGATATCTCAGCAGACAGGTTGTGTTTTGGCCATTGAACCAGGTATTTGTACTAGCATGATCCTATCAAGGTGACTGGGTTCCATCCCACTTTTCTCAACAAATGGTTTAGTAACAAATGAATGCGATGCTCCGGGGTCAAATAATACTGTAGTAGGGACGGAGTTGACAAGGAACATACCCAGAACAATGTCAGGAGACTCCTGGGCTTCCTCAGCAGTAATATGGTTCAAATGTCCTCTGGCAGCATTAGCGGGCCTCTTGGGGGAAGCACCTTTTGCTGGGGCTCCTCTGGCGTGTCCTTGATTCAGGCGGAATGCTTTAGGGCGTGGTGCATTCTCCTTCTTCTTATCAGGGCATTCACGGGAGTAGTGTCCCACTTGTTCGCAGGTGAAACAACCAGCTGCATTGGGGCGGACATTGGGGTTGGCAGGGCCTCTAGGGGCAGGTCTTGGGTTTCCGCCTCTAGGGCGAGGGTTGTTGTAGCTACGGTTGGGGTTGTTGGGGTGTGGAGCATAGGACAGAGTCCTCTGCGATGGGGGTGCAGGTCTAGATGGAGGCATGCTACGCGACCTCTGTCCATTGGATCCTCCTTGTTGCATCATGCTACGCGACCTATGTCCATTGGATCCTCCTTGTTGCAGGTCTAGATGGAGGCATGCTACGCGACCTCTGAGCTACCAGGTGACACTGCAGTTCATCATGCAGCCCATTCATGAAGGTATCCACCTTATTATCTTCAGTGTTGGTGTCATCAGGGGCATACTATAATACCTTGGACATTACGCGCTAAGAACGAGCCTAGATGAACCAAAAGTGGATAAGGGATTCTACCACGGAGGCCCAAGGCCACCCACGTGTAGGCCCGTCGAAGCGGAGCAGGGCACGATACTAACCGACCACCTTATCCAATTTCAAGAACGTCAGGACAACTGCGAGTGGCGTAAGCGACAGGTAACGCGACCACGACATACACAAATGAGTATGTATGTCTGTAACTTACAATAGACATCAGAGTAACACCATCTAGAAACAATAGAAATAGAAATATTCAACGCCATACGGCATGATCCAAATATCCTAGATAGAGATAATAGTTTAGGATACATCCTCATACATAACACAACATAGTATCAAGCGGAAGCGGAAAACATGATCCGAGTACGGGTAAGAAGCAAATCAGCATAAGATGACCAAAAAATAAGCACATCCTGCCCACAGATCTCACGGATCTCCATCCTCAGAATCTCTACACCTGATAGTCGTTTCCACCATCATCGGTCTCTTCGACCAAGTATCCTTCCTGGAAGTATACCTGTCCATCTGAACCAAATATTTATCGTGTGAGACCCTCGGGGTACTCAGCAAGTCTTAATGCATCTAAAGGGAACAACCTGGGGGTGACGCAATTGCAGCAAAAGATAATGTTTACAAAGAGCTATAGAGTCTCGCTACACATCCGCCCAACCAGAGATGGACGGGCGCCCGTTAATTAATAACAACAGATATATAAGCAACCTAAATAACCTTGCTCACCCTCCTTCTCGCTTACCGATGAGAAGACGGAAGAACATCCCATCTATTCGCAATTTTATTAACCATTCCATGAGTATTACACTATTTACTAGTCATGTATTAGTCGAATTAAAGGCGGTACTTTAGTTATGCTTGTCTATGATCGAGAAATTGTGCTCCAAGTCGTCCATAACCATGGATAGGGCTTTCAGAAAGATTTACCCTCCAGGGTTGCACAAATAGAAACACACACACGATCAACCTCGGGAAGAATCAAATAAAATGCAACGAGGCCTCATGAAAATGCATTCATAGGATTCATAAATTATTTCAGGGGCCACCCCACAAATCTACCCACAACCATGTTGGCCGGCTCCGAGATGGACCCAGGGTTTGTGTCGACGGTGGTAAATGACTGGGAACACGAAAGTGTGACTGGCCTAGTCGATACAGCATAAACGTGTCACAAGGCCTAAATAGTACAAGTGCTCCACGCACATTGTAAATAAAGCATTAAAGCATGGCATAAGTACATGATAATAATAAAGCCCCAAACTAGTTTGTGGCCCCAAGAAATAAAGTGTGAATCAAGCTCAAGCAAAGAAGGATCCATAGGGTCCGCCATATGTGGATAGTGTGAATAGTCAAGGAACAGGCATCAAGTACACGGGGTCCTATGGGACATAAGTGAGCTTAAAGAACCGAATAGCAGATAATGCTCACCGATGCCTCTTTCATTAGTTATCCCATTACTACTTAGATTAATGTGTTTAGGTACCACATTATCCAAAGACTTGCACAAACCCTACACATGCAATTCTACGACTCGCATGGATGAAACAACTCCTGCATTAATGGCTCATGGGATGGAGGTACAATCTTCAGTGGGGTTTAAAAGTAAAGTCTATGCAATACTTGGGATTCAAATTTAATGCAATCGTGACTCAATGATGCAAGAGTAAGATAGAAGCATAGGTACTATATGTATGTGACCATGGGGAATTGCTTGCCTGGCAGTTCTGTTGTGGAATAAGAAGGATCCGGGTAATACTCCTGAGGCTCCTGGTATTCTCCTTGCTTAGTGTCTATCGAGATAACAACCAAACACCCAAGGGCCGAAATAAATATATTTCACAATCATATGAATAGAATGGAACAAGCAAACAAAGCATGCCATGATGAAATGGTGCGCAATTGCATGATAGTAATGTACCATGGCAAGGGTGAAGTGTGGAAACAAGAATTAACACTTTTAATATTTATTCGGGCTCATTCTATTTGCATAAACCATTCAGGTTTTACATGGCACATGCTTCAAATGATATCATGGAATGCATAGTTAGAACTGCCTCGTCGAGAAAATCGATTTAGACATATTATTTCTTTAATTTGGAATTACGGAATTAAAGTTATGATTTATTTAAGATAAAGGCATTAATTGACATTTTAATAATTTCGAAGTTTTAAATTGCTCAAAAATTGTTTTGGATGGCATATTTGAATTCCTGGCATTTTTATGATTCAAAAAAATATATAAAACATTGCATTTGAATTTGCCAGTAATTAGTTATGGTTTATACAACGTTTGTTGAATTCAGCTAGTTAGAGGGGCTGACGTGCGGGGCCGTGTCTGCTGACGTGGGTAGGGAAGTTGAGGCATGTAACACCCCAGCATTTAGTAACCAACGAAGGGTAGAAATAGGAATCTGCGCATGCGCATGCATTCATCTGTAAAACCCGGGTAAATTTTTTGCCAATCAAAAACCTAAAGAGATCAGAGTTTCTTTCACTATCTAGAGGTAGGAATAGCTCTCTGTAGTGATTCATATAAATTTTGACATGACCTTTAGGAATTAATGTGTTTTGGGGGAATATTTTGAATTCAAATTTGAAATTTAAATCATTTGAAAATTAGAAGTTAGAAATATAAAGTTGTTTTCCAAAATGATTTATTAACATTGTTTGATTATATTGAATATATATCAAACAACAATAGGAAGACAAGGAAATTTAAATAAGAAATGAATTCTTATTTCTTTTCTTTATTCCATAATCATATTACAAAGTGAGACTGATACAACAAATAATGGAACACTCTACAGTAAGTTTTTTTTTGGAAATGGGCACTTTATTACTTTCATAATGTTTACACCCGGCCTCTGCATAGCTAGGATGCACACAGCCAAACAACTCATACAAAAGTTAAGCTAGAGAGTAGCACAAAAACGAAAACTCCAACATTGTCGCGGACAAAACACTAAGGTAACTCAATCCACAGATCACGCGGCCATCCATGTCGGGAAAAAATATCCCTCGACGTAGCCTCCAATCGTGTACACCCCTCCATAAACAAATTGCGGAACTCGAACCTCTAGAGAATAGTCCAGGACCGGAGAATAGCCGTAGCGCAATGGATAACCTGCAACGTTGAAGACACATTAGAGTTAAAAATCTTGTCATTTCTACATAGCCACAGCGACCAAATAATGGCAAGCGCTCCCACCCTAAACAAGATCCTATATTTATCATTTGTCCCATGCAGCCAGTTACCAAATACATTGGCCACCGATCGTGGGGGAGATAAACCAGAGGCAACTTGGATGATTGACCATATATGACAAGCAAATTTGCATTGGAAGAACAAATGTTTGATCGTCTCGTCATGATGACAAAACACACATTGTTTGCTTCCATGCCAATTCCGCCTAACAAGATTGTCTTTAGTAAGAATTACCCCTTTATGTAGATACCAAGCAAATATCTTTGTTTTCAAGGGGATTTTCATCTTCCAAATTTTACTATTAACATCGACTGAAATATTAGGTTGAACCAAAGCTCTATACATCGAGTCCACAGAGAAATTACTGCTCTCATGTAGTTTCCATCTGAACTCGTCTACACCATCCGACAGTTGAATCATGGATAATCGAGATAACAGATTATTCCACGATATTAGTCTAGGACCAATGAGACTTCTTCTGAAAGATACATTAGGAGGGGTAGTTTCAAAAACGTTGGAAAGGGTGTCCCCTTTGTGTCTAACAATCGAATATAGAGCCGGATATTATTCTCGGAGAGAATTATGACCAAGCCATTTATCTTCCCAAAATCTAATTTGAGATCCATCCTTAATATTAAACGCACCAAATCGGAAAAAATGTTTCTTGGATGCCATAAGTCCAGCCCAAAAATGTGAATCACTAGGTTCCCATACTAGTTGAGACACAGCTTTGGATCCAACATATTTTCTCCAGATTATAGTTTGCCAGACTCCCTCTTTAGTGAGTAGCTTAAATAGCCATTTACCTAAGAGGGCGGTATTTTTGACTTCAAGGTCGTGTATACCAAGTCCACCGTATTCTTTTGGTCGGCAAACCACATTCCATTTGGTCAGTCGATACTTTTTATTTTCACTATCCCCTTGCCAAAAGAATCTTGATCGGAAATAATCCACTTTATTCAAGACCCCTTTTGGCAGTTGGAAAAACGAGATCACATATAGTACCATATTGGTGAGTACTGAGTTTATGAGTACCAGTCTTCCTCCAAGGGATAATAACTTGCCTTTCCAGCTATTAAGACATTTTTGAAGTCTTTCCTCAGCGAGTTTCTATTCAGCAATAGTGAGACACCGATAGTGTATCAGAATACCCAAATAGTTGATTGGAAATTGCCCCTGTTCACAGCCGAAAAGTTCAGCATACAGGTGTGCCTCGCTTTGGGCCTCTCTAAAACAATACAATTCACTCTTATGGAAATTAATTTTCAATCCAGAGAGTTGCTCGAATGCTGAAAGTATTAACTTCAGGTTCTTAGCTTTCTCAATATCATGTTCCATAAATAGAATTGTGTCATCGGCATATTGAAGGATAGACAGTCCTCCATCCACAAGATGTGGGACTAATCCTACAATTTGGCCCTCAGCTTTTTCCCACTCAATAAGGATAGCAAACATATCCGCCACTATATTAAATAGTATCGACGATAGTGGATCCCCTTGCCTCAAACCCTTCTTAGTCTGGAAGTAATTTCCAGTGTCATCATTAACTTTTATGGCAACGCTACCACCAGACACAAAATATTGTATGAGAGCGTACCACTCATTTGAAAAACCTTTCATTCTGAGTGTTTGCTGAAGGAAAGACCAATTAACTTTATCATAGGCCTTCTCAAAATCAATCTTTAACAGTACCCCATTTAGTTTTTGGAGTGTAGCTCGTGGATTGTTTCGTGAAGGATTACCACACCAACCAAGATGTTTCATCCTTGCATGAAAGCAGTTTGAGAAGGTCGGACAACATGATCAGCAACTGAATTTAGTCTAAATGTGGCCGCTTTTGTGAAAATCTTAAAGCTAACGTTAAGAAGGCAGATAGGTCGATACTGTTATATACGCTCTGCATTATTAACCTTAGGCAGTAGAATTATATTGCCAAAGTTTAGTCTAAAAATATCAAGTTGCCCAACATGCATAAAACTAAACAAATCCATCAAGTCCACTTTAATGATCTCCCAGAAATGTTGGTAAAATTCTGCTGGGAAACCATTAGGACCTGGTGCTTTGTTATGTTCCATATGGAAAACCGCTTTCTTTACCTCTTCCTCCGTGTAAGGGGCGGTTAGAAAGTTATTTTCCTCGACATAAACCTACGGAATATCCGATGTTTGAGACTCATCCAGAGTAAAAGAGTTCTCTGCTGGTGGCCCAAACAAAGATTTATAATGACTAGTAATGTATGACATGAGATGTTCTTGTCCCTTAATGATACCTTCATCCTGGTTGAGAGAATGGATACATTTTTTCTTATGCTTGCCATTTGCAATAGCATGGAAATATCTTGTATTCGCATCTCCCTCCAAAATAAATTTCGCTTTGGAACTTTGGTACCATTTGAGTTCCTCCTCACGCAAGAGTCTGGCCATCTCCGCATTTAATTGGCTTTTGAGCTCAATCTCCTGTGTAGATAATGGCCTAAATTCCACAGAGGCTTCAAGGTCATCTATAATAGAGGAAAGGTGAATTTTCTCCTTTTTTAGGATTCCAGCAGTATGTCGAGCCCATCCATGAAGGAATTATGTAAAGCACGTATTTTGTTATTCCATCGTTGTATGGGTGTATGACCACCGACCGGTTTTACCCAAATTGCCTTAACCAACTCAAAAAAAACCGTCACGAATCAACCAGCTTAGTTCAAATTTGAACTCATGCCTGGGATGTCGTGGCGGCGACCCAACATAAAAGTAAAGGGGCGTGATCTGACAAAGCCTCAATACGTTCTAGAGCCCTTACGGTTACCATGGGATACTTCTCTTCCCATTCAGTATCCATAGGTACCCTATCCAGTTTTTCGTATGTCGGCTCCGGAAGACTATTAGCCCAAGTAAATTGTCTTCCTATCATTGTAACCTCTCTCAGGTTCAACATGTCAATAACAGCATTAAACATGAAGGGCCAATGACCATCAAATCTGCCACGACTTTTCCCATGAGGGTATCTCATCAAATTAAAATCCCCACCTATAAGAATAGGGTACGGATTGTCCTTTGCAAGATTTACCAACTCACGCAAAAAATCAGCCTTAAAAACTTCCTGGGCAGCTCCATATATGGTGACTAGAGACCATGTGAAATTATCAGCCTTGTTGCGGATGTGGAGTTTAATGAAAAAACCTCCAACTGAACTAGCTAAAACTTCCATGGTTTCATCTCGTACACCTAACAGAATTCCCCCGGAACGACCACGTGGTGGACGAGACACCCACGTAAAGTCCACTCCACCAGAAAGGAGATTGAGTAAAGCTTGTGAATAATCTCGTCTACCCGTCTCAGAAATACCCAGAAAATCCAAACAATGATCTCTCACACAATCGGCAAAAAACAAATGCTTAGCCAAGTCACGAAGACCTCTGCTAGTTGAAAACATTCCATTCATTGAGAAACAATAGGTTGTTTGGATACACGAGGTCTCTTCCGAGCCTTCTGGCTCTTTGATTTCCAACTTGAGGCTTTAAGCTCCTACAAAGAGTCTAGCCCCGTCTCATCAAAGCCCACATTCGACACTTCACCAACTAAATGAGAAAGGAAGTGAATTCCAATAAAATGAAAATTTATTAAATCAAAATAATATTATTACAAGATTCTTTACAAAAAGAATAAAAAGAAGATTACAAAAATCTATAAAACCTATCTATTCTTATACTACATCTTGAGTATCCAGATCTTGTTCCTGCAAATAAGAAAAAACAACTAAGAAGGAAACAAAAGGGTAGTTAGTTATGTTTACTCTTAGTAGTGAACAGTGAAGTGCACTGTTCATATTACATCATTGAGTAATTAAAAGAGGCAAGTTTCACCAATATTAGTAGCTGTTCTTTCAAATTAGAGATGCTTCGGTACCATATCATAAGCCAAGTAGAGAGGGGAAAGTTTCACCAGGACAGTAACCAGTAAAAGGATAAGAAGTGAAAGTCGATCCACTTAATCTGATCCACAAATAGCACAAGCAGCAAGGCAGCTTAGTCATCTAATTGCATGTAGTGTGTTGTCCAAACAGCGGCAACAGCACAAGCAGTCAAAAAGGAGTTCACAACCATAGCACATCTACTAGAGAGCTCATTTCCTTTTCTCAAGCACACTGCAAGAACACGAGTATGTCCACTTCCCAAACAAATCCTCAGCCAAGATACATCATAGATCATCCAACCATCCACAATATGGTGACATAAGGAGGGGGTGGTGCAGGTGGATAGCAAGGTCAAGTATAATAGCATGGCAACTAGGAGGAGTAGGACCAGCGCCAAGAGGTGCAGAGCCAGATCAAGTCAGCAAGAACAAGCTAACAAAATCAAGCCAACAGGATCAAGCTAGCAAGATCAACCACCACAACATCATCACCAACCACCAAGTTGTGTGGTAAGTACACATAAAACCAACACATGATCAAATCATCCTAGATCATTCAAGCATGTGTTATTTAATATGAACCTTCTCAGAAAAGCGCCCAAATGGGGTGTATCAATCTTTACAAACAATACCAAGATCTCAGTCTGTGCATCACTAATCTTGGATAACAATACATGTTTTTACGTCCACATATACAACAACCTTAAGTGAATATTTCTGGGCACATCTTACAATAGTAGCACCTCAGAAGTTATTTCATCTTAAGGATCTATATTAAACAGTGAGAATACTAAATCATTTTCTTGAGGAATTCAAGAATCATTAGTGCATACTTGATATCAATACACAATTATGAGGGAGAGTAGGTAAAAACTTAGTTTATACCTAGTTATGCCTCAGACCAGCATCACAGGACCAAGCAAAATCATTGGCATCCTAGGATAATAAATCCAGAAGTAGATTCAATTCATTTTAGCCAAGCCACACCAGGACACAAGTAGAATTTAGCTCAGTATTAAAATGAATACTTGTGTACCATTCCAAAGAAGGTGTCACAAGCATACATTCTACACCAAGCAAATCATATACATAGATTTCACAAGTAAACCAGCAGAATAGTGCTAAATCATTTTCCCGGAATGAATAACCGGGAATCATAATTGCATTTGCACAATCAGAGAATCAAAGGAGTAATAAATCAACTCCAATCTGAACATATCAACATAGACCAGTGTCTAAGGGTTCAGTGCACAATTACTGACAGTATCACGGTTAGTGTACTAAGAACATTAGACAGTAGTGAAATCCACACCACTGGAAATCAACAGTCAACAGCCAAGCACAACAGCCTTAACCTTTGGACATAATCGACTATCCTATCGAAATTGGACTAACAGAGCCACTGACAACCCTATATTCTTTAGTAAACCATCATCCAGAACAGTATAACCACCACTATTCGTCCTAAAGAATTCATCATTCCCAATAATAAACACCAAGAGGAATAAAACCCTAATAGCACAGATGAACCCTAAATAGGGTATTCCTTAATACAATCACACAGAGGACAACAAGATGGGGAACAAAAGCATTTACCTATGGTCCTCGCTAAGTTTAGAAGATGAAGCGGAGAGGCCGACGAGCACATATGGCGGCACGGGGAGCACCCGAGGGCGCTGCAACCCGCGCCAAGCCATGGGGCGGCGGCCACAGCCACACCAGAGGTCTAGAAACACCGCAAGACCATCCAAGCAACAGCACAGCACCACTCAAGCGGCGGAACACCGCATCATCGACAACCACCAAACCCTAGGGTTCGGGGTGGAGTCAACCTGGACGAGAGAGGGGTCCAATGACGAATCGAACAGGACCAGATGGCAGAGCGGCATCGAATACCTCGCCATGCACCATGGCGGTGACCGAGGAGGCCCAAGGAGGCGGTAATCAATCGGCAACGATGCCGGCGACAACATGCCGTAGTAGGGCGAGGGAGAGCGGAAAATCACGAGTGAGCGAGAGAGGTGAGGGGTGCATGCTGGGCCGGTATGGTCCAGTACCCCTTAGTGAAGTGGGTTTGTCCAGACCAATTGGGCCAGGTTGGGCCTAGTAAACCCAATGGGCTCGGCCCAAAAGCTAAAAGAAAGTATAAATGAATTAGTAAATGACAAAAATTCCCCTAGGACTTGATAAGTCCTAAAAAATTAAATAAAAATCCTAAACATACAAATAATATATCTATGAGTTCATAAAATACAACATACTTAATAAAACTAAGAATTCTATTGTTAATAAAATAAAATAAGGTTAAAGAGTTTTATAATATATATTCCTTATGGAATTTTATAAAAATAAATCAAATACCTAGAAATAAATAAAAATTACTTTTATCATTCTTAGTTAGAGGAGTATTTTATAAAAATAACAAATTGTTATTTAAGGAAGCAAAATAAAATCTTTCAAATTAAAATGCTTATTCTTAAAAAGAATATTAAGAAAATAATAATAAGGGTTAAAATAAATAATAATCAGTTTTTAACTCTATTAGTGATATATTATATTACAAAACTAATAAATATAATATTTACAAAATGTTAAGGAATATTATTTAAATAACTTTCTTGATTGCAAAAAACAAATTCAAGAAATTTATATAATGGGTAAAATAAACAAAGAAGATTAATAATAAATGATGCATTGCATTACTATGCATATTCATTTTGGTTCTTTAAATATTGTCCTTACTGGGCAATAATGGTGTTTTGTAGAAATAGAAGCTCAGGTCGAGTGCAAGCATCCGACTTCAGTACCTTGCAATCACAAGGCAAGTTCATCACTTGCTCATGTCCTTTGAAGAGTCTTTGTGAAAGTACATGAAAATCATGTGTTATCACCTATGTTCTAAAAGAGACAGAAAATAAATATTTTCGCAAACAAGTGAAGTGCTATAGTCATCCTAAGTGATTATAAATACTAAGAATGACAATGGAATCTAGGATTCCAGTTGCTGAACAACTAGCTTAGACTTTGAGGAGTCAGAAGATACTCCGCTGTACGTAGCTGAAGGACAAGAAGATATCTACTACAAGGAGCCAGACTTGTCTGGAGGAGTAGAAGGGGTGGACTATGAAATATGCTATGGAGTGGAGGGCAACGAGTCTGAGTAGTTTCCTTAGTTATTAGTAAACCAATTGAGCCGAGCAGCATAAACTTTATATAATAAGTTGTTAAGCTCAATTCGAAGTATAATTTTGAAACTTTAAATCTTCTGCTGAAACTATTTAAGTTTGTTTGTAATTTTGAATCACTTGAAGTCTCGAACATCTGGTATTGTAATAATAATAAAGTGTGTATGTTTGTAATATAGACCCACAATGTTTCTGTTGTACCACTCTAAGGGATGTGATATTTACAAAATGGTGTTCTGTGGATGTCATGTCAACGACTATAGTGTACTACACATGCAGTGGTATGCTGGGTCACCGCAGCTGGTATCAGAGAAATTGCTTTGACCTTAGGTTGGAAACCTAGTAAAGGGTATTACCTATAGGAGTCTAGGAGCAACAGTAAAGAGTTTCCTAGATTATATGATGAATATTCAATTGGGAATATTTCCTTATATCTTTTAGTACAATAATTCTTTATTATGATGCATCATTATAATTAATGGTTACTAATTATGAATATTTTGTATACAGTGAAAATGGCACCAAAGTTTCCAAAACGGACTTTGGTCAGGAAAGAAGAGACTCTCGCTGATTATTTGGGAACTTTAACTAAACAGCTTCGGCAACTTTTGAGGGTTTTTGGTTGCACAACTGCTATTCAAATTAGTACCTTGACATACCATTATGGGCGAATGTTAGCCAAATATCGTGTTAGCATCCAACTACCAGAAAAGGTTGGTTTATATCATGATTTACCTATGGGTGAAGGTAGAAGTCACCTAGCAGCATACCATGTTGCTATTCTGGAGGCGATATCCAATATTCGGGAGCACAAAGCACAAGAGTTAGCTGGAAGAAAAAAAATTGTGATTCATCGTGACTATAGACATGGAGCCGGTCCCGGATCATCTTACTTTAGTAAAGAAGCATCCAGAATTAGCTTCCAAGTTTATGGATCAGTATCGACTGATAGTTGGGTCTTTGTATAAGACACATCAGGTTATTGTGGAGGATAAGAATGACATGCTAGAGGATTGAACTAATCCGGAACGAAGGGAGAAGTTGGCATCTCAGCTAGAGAACGAAGCAGTGGGTAGGGTTAGCCCAAATTTTAAGGATATAGCTATAGATCCAGCATCTTTCACATCATATCCTTATTCACCTATGCCAGAACCCACCAGATATCCTGATGAGGGTACTAGCCATCCAGTACCACAAAATTCTTGGGGAACCGAGGACTTAGAACTACCTATTGGAAACTCGGAAAGATGGAGGTATGGGTCAATGGATGGATCTACTGGGAATCATATTCCTGTAGAGGATTCTATTGGCAATACCGGGCAAACTAGTCGGATAGGAGTGAGGTCTTATTCCATTGATGGGAGGGATGTCCACATGGAGGATGTAGAGTCCGATGAGGAAGATCCTGAATAAAGGGTGTTCGAGTCACCGGAATATTATCCTACCCCAGATAATGTGCACAATTATAGCTAAGGACTATCGTACCCAGCAGAGTACTTGGGGAGCACCGGAAGCAGTATATTATGTTGATTACTATGGAGCCATGATGTAGGAGGCGCTTGAAGAAGATAGTGATGAGGATGTTTCTGATGATACCTCAGATGAGTTGGAAGGTATGGACACACTTCAGCTGGATGACGTGTCGAGTCCGGATACTTCTAATACCCAGTATCGTCCATCGAAGAGGCAAATCGTTCCATAGACGGTGCGTCGTACTTCACGTCAGCACGATTGTACTCCAGGTATGTATGATGAACGATGTAGCTTCTGGGAGCGTGAACCTTGAGGAGGAGTTTCTAGTGGGTGATGCGGAAGATAGAGTCTGAGAACCTGATGTAATTAAGTAAGTGGGGTAGCATCCACAGGAGTTTGTAATACTTAAATGGTACGGGCTTGCAATGACGTTGTATTGACTATGTTGTTTGTATTATATAATATGAGAAATGCATATTTGGTTCTTATTTGGATTTTGTTTTCCATTTTGTGACTAGTTTTGTGCATGAAGTTGAGCTCAGAACACATATGCATGATGTGATTATGAGAGTTCGCTTTATGTTCCAAGACTAGGGGGGTTATGGAAACATGTGCAGAGGATGAGACGGAACAGCAGCACATGGAGCACGAAGCTAAGGAAATGTGGATGAAGATGCCAGAATGCAGGCAAATTTACCACCACCACCAATGAGGCTGTTGATGGAGCAGAACTTTATGCAATACATGTAGATGATGCAATAGTCCTAGAACAAATTCATGGAAGAGTTGTTGGGACGAGCTGGAAACAATAGGGCACATGAGGGTGGAGGATTGAGTCTTTCTGACTTTCAAAATTCAAGGCCGTTACCTTTCACATCAGCTCCTGAACCAATGGATGCGGAGAATTGGTTAGCGGATATCGAGAGAAAACTTAAGACTATCGGTTGCAATGATGAGGAAAAGTTGAGGTGTGCAACACATCTCTTAACTGGACCTGCAGCATCATGGTGGGAGAATTAGTTAGCAATGCAACCTCCAGGAAGGGAGTATACCCGGGAGGAGTTTAAGCAGAGATTTCGTGAGTACCATGTTCCAGAAAGTGTAATGGATTTGAAGCGTAGGGAGTTTGAGGAGCTTCAGTAGGGATATACCAGTGTCATGAAGTACATCTGGGAGTTCAGTCAACTATCTCGTTATGCTGAGGATGAAGTGAACACTGAGGAAAAGAGGAAGAAACGTTTTCTATGTGGTTTAAACCCATCTGTGAAGATGCAACTGAAGCTAGCCAATAAGCAGACTTTTCAGCATCTACTTGATGCAGCCATCACATTTGAGGATGATTACAAGAATGTCCAAGAGGACTGAAAGAAGAGATCAAAGAAGGAAACCAAGAGGATCCAAGCAAGTAAACCTAAACCCAGTTTGGAGTTCAAACCTAGAAGCAAACCTTACAACAATAACAACAAGAACAGCAGTGGAGGTCAGTCCAACTCTAGGAGGAATATTATATGCAAATATTGTGGTATTACAAGGCATTTCAAAAGGGGATGTAAGAAACTCGTAGTTATTTGCTATGGATGTGGGCAAAAGGGTCATATCAAGCCAGATTACCCAAGCAAACCACCAGGTGGTTGGCCCACCAAAGGTGGAGGACAAGCCAGTGGAGGCAGTGGATAGCCTAACAGGGGAGGAAATTTTCTCAAGAACAACAATGGCAAGAGGAGCAGGCCTACTGGGAAGCTGAACTGTGCAACCTTGGCGGAGGTGGATAACTCCGAGCACGCAGTAATAGGTATGCTCAACATCCTTACCAACCCTGGAAAAGTTTTATTTGATACGGGTGCAACTACTTCTTTCATATATGAAGAATTCTGTGATAAATTTGGGATTAGAAGGGTAACGTTAGCAAGCCCTATGAATGTAGTGACAGCCGGGGGAAATGTAGTGGTACGCCACCTTAAGCAAGATCAAGTTATCTCGATCTGTGGTTGTACATATTTTGTGGACCTATATGTGATTCCATTGAAGGGAATTGCAGTAGTCCTGGGTATGGACTGGATGATTGAACATCGGGCTCAGATAAATTTTGAGGACAAAATTGTTTCAATCAAGTCTACAAGTGGAGGAAGGATGGTCTATCAGGCAAATAAACATAGTAATATCATGGTAGATCTTCAATTGAACTCAATGAAGGAGGTTAAGTTGGAAGATATTCTTGTAGTGTAAGAATTTCAAGATGTTTTTCAGCAGAATTACCAGGAATGCCACCTGATCGGGAAATAGAATTCACTATTGATCTGATACCTGATACATCACCAATAGCCCAAGAACCATATAAGATGTGACCAAAAGAATTAAAAGACGTCAAGAGAAAACTGATGTGTGATCCAGAAAAGGAGTTACTTAGGAAAGTGTATCCCCATGGGGAACTCCAGTGATTTTCATGGATAAAAGAGATGGAGGACGAAGAATGTGTAGGGATTACAGAAATCTCAACAATGTCACCATCAAGAACAAGTACCGATTTCTAAGAATTCAAGATATATTTGACCAAGTTAAGGGAGCTGGAGTATTTTCCAAGATTGATCTAAGATCAGGATCCATCAGATAAAAATCAAACCTGAAGATGTTCCAGAAACAACATTTGTGTCAAGGTATGGGCATCATGAGTATCTCGTCGTATCTTTTGGTTTGACCAATGCACTGGCAATATTCATGAATTTGATGAACAAAATCTTCATGCCTTATCTAGATAAGTTTGTCATAGTGTTCATTGATGATATTTTAATATACTCGAAGGATAAAGAAGAGCATGCATATCATTTGAGGATAGCAATGCAAATCTTGAGAGAACATAAGCTATATGCTAAATTTAGCAACTGTGAATTCTGGTTGGACAAGGTAGAATTTCTTGGTCATGTGATCAGTAAGGATGGAATTGCAGTAAATCCGTCCAAGGTACGATCAGTGCTGGAATGGAATGCACCAACTAATGTGAAACAAATCCGAGGTTTCTTAGGCATGGTAGGCAATTATAGGAGATTCATTGAAGGTTTTTCCAAGATAGCTAGACCAATGACCAAATTGCTAAGAAAGAATACACCATTCATATGGGATGAGAAGTGCGAAGCAAGTTTTCAAGAATTGAAAACCAGATTAACCACCGCACCAATCTTAGCAGTTCCTGAAACAGGAAAGGATTACACAATATATTGTGACGCATCCAAGGAAGGTTTGGGATGTGTGCTAATGCAAGATCGTAAGGTAATTGCTTATGGATCTAGACAACTTTAACCACATGAAGTTAATTATCCAACGCATGATTTGGAGTTAGCAGCAGTAGTCTTTGCTTTAAAAGGATGGAGGCATTTTCTCTATGGAGCAAGATGTGAACTATACACGGATCATAAAAGTCTCAAATATTTCTTCACTCAGAAGGAGCTGAATATGAGGCATAAAAGGTGGCTGGAGTTGATCAAGGATTATGACCTTCCAATTAACTATACTCCAGGAAAGGCCAATGTAGTAGTAGATGCTTTAAGCCGAAACAGTACGAATACTCAAACCGTCAATAGAGAACTGCCAAAAGAGTTGCAAATGGATTTGGAAAGGTTAGAAATACAATCTATAAAGACAGGAGTTTGTGTAGGCTTAGCTACTATGAGGGTTGTGGAAGAGCAAAGCAGTGATCTTCGTTATGAGATCTATCGACATTAACTTGATGATCCATTCATTGCTGAAGAAATCAGAAGAATTTTTGAAGGTTAAAAATTAGTTTTTCACCTAGGAGATTATGGATCTTTATGGTTCTGAAACCATCTTTGTGTACCAGATGTACTGGAGATCAGAGAAGTGATACTCCGATAAGCACATGAGACACCATATTCAATTCATCTAGGGAGTACGAAGATGTACATGGATCTTAAGGAGTTGTTCTGGTGGAATAACATGAAGAGGGACATTGCAAAGTATGTATCTGAATGCCATACTTTCCAAAGGGTAAAGGCGGAACATCAAAATCCAGCAGGACCATTACAACCTTTGGAAATTCTGGAATGGAAGTGGGAAGAAATTGGTATGAATTTTATCATAGGATTACCCATGACACCAAAATGGAAGGATATGATATGGGTGATTGTCGATAGATTCACGAAAAGTGCACATTTTATTCCAGTAAATCAAAAAGATAATGCCGAGAAGTTAGTGGAAATCTATGTTAAAGAGATAGTAAGTAAGCATGGAGTATCCAAGAAAATTGTATCAGATAGAGGATATGTGTTTACTTCAGCATTTTGGAAACAATTACATGAAGCACTTGGATCAAAGTTGGATTTCAGCATATCCTATCATCTAGAAATTGGAGGCCAGACAGAAAGAACCAATCAAATCTTGGAGTACATGCTTAGAGCCTGTGCATTAGATTTTGGAGGTTCATGGGAAGATCATCTACAATTGGCAGAATTTTCCTACAACAATAGCTATCAGAGTAGTCTGAAAGCAGCACCATACCAAGTACTTTATGGGAGAAAGTGTAGATCACCAATATGTTGGTATGAACCTGGTAGTAGCAAGGAATTTGCACCAGACTATATCAAGGAGAAGCAAGATATCATAGATATTATTAGAGATCGACTGAAGATAGCTCAAAGTCGACAGAAGAGTTGTGCTGATCAAAGTCGAAGATCATGGCATCCAGAAGTGAGGGATATGGTATATCTCAAAGTAAGTCCAATGAAGGGAGTTAAGATATTCGGAGTCAAAGGAAAACTAAGTCCAAGATATATCGAACCTTTCAAGATACCGAGTCAGAATACAGCAATAGCTTATGCTCTTGAGTTACCAAAAAGACTGGCTAAAGTTCATAATGTTTTCCATATATCACAACTACGGAAATGTCTTAAAGTTCCCCATGATACAATTACACATTAAGAAATTGAGTTACAAGCAGATTTGACTTATGTTGAGAAACCCTGTAAAATTCTGGAAGAGAACTGGAAAAGGTTGAGAAATAGGGCAATCAAATACTACAAGGTACAATGGGAACATCACCCGGAGCGAGAAGCCACATGGGGGAAAAAGGATGACTTAAAAGAAGCATATCCAGAACTTTTCAGGTACACATCAGCAAACTTCGAGACGAAGTTTAATTTAAGGGGGGGAGTCTGTAACACCCCAGCATTTAGGAACCAACGAAGGGTAGAAATAGGAATCTGTGTATGTGCATGCATCCACTATAAAATCCGGGTAAATTTTTCGCCAAACAAAAACCTAAAGAGATCAGAGTTTCTTTCACTATCTAGAGGTAGGAATAGCTCTCTGTAGTGATTGTTATAAATTTTCACATGACCTTTAGGCATTAATGTGTTTTGGGGGAATATTTTGAATTCCAATTTGAAATTTAAATCATTTGAAAAAAATATTTGAAAATTAGAAGTTAGAAATATAAAGTTGTTTTCCAAAATGATTTATTAACATTGTTTGATTATATTGAAGATATGTTAAACAACAATAAGAAAAGGAAATTTAAATAAGAAATGAATTCTTATTTCTTTTCTTTAATCCATAATCATATTACAAAGTGATACTGATACAACAAATAATGGAACACTCTACAGTAAGTGAATTCGAATAAAATGAAAATTTATTAAATCAGAAGAATATTATTACAAGAGTCTTTACAAAAAGAATAAAAAGAAGATTACAAAAATCTATAAAACCTATCTATTCTTATACTACATATTGAGTATCCAGATCTTGTTCCTGCAAATAAGAAAACAACTAAGAAGGAAATAAAAGGGTAGTTAGTTATGTTTACCCTTAGTAGTGAATAGTGAAGTGCAATGTTCATATTACATCATTGAGTAATTAAAAGAGGCAAGTTTCACCAATATGAGTAGTTGTTCTTTCAAATTAGAGATGCTTCAGTACCACATCATAGGCCAAGTAGAGAGGGGGAAGTTTCACCAGGACAGTAACCAGTAAAAGGATAAGAAGTGAAAGTCGATTCACTTAATCTGATCCACAAACAGCACAAGTAGCAAGGCAGCTTAGTCATCTAATTGCATGTAGTGTGTTGTCCAAACAGCAGCAACACCACAAGCAGTCAAAAAGGAGTTCACAACCATAGCACAGCTACTAGGGAGCTCATGTCCTTTTCTCAAGCACACTGCAAGAACACATCGAGTCTGTCCACTTCCCAAAAAAATCCCCAGCCAAGATACATCACAGATCATCCAACCATCCATAAGATGGTGACATAAGGAGGGGGTGGTGCAGGTGGATAGCAAGGTCAAGTATAAGAGCACAGGAACTAGGAGGAGCAGGAGCAGCACCAGGAGGTGCAGAGTTAGATCAAGTTAGCAAGAACAAGCTAACAAAATCAAGTCAATAGGATCAAGACAACAAGATCAACCACCACAACATCATAACCAACCACCAAGTTGTGTGGTAAGTACACATAAAACCATCACATGATCAAATCATCCTAGATCATTCAAGCATGTGTTGTTTTATATGAACCTTCTCAGAAAAGCACACAAATGGGGTGTATACATCAAAAAAGTAATTTAAATGAAAGCCAATGCTCAATCTTTGCAAACAATACCAAGATCTCAGTCTGTGCATCACTGCTCTTGGATAACAATACATGTTTTTACATCCACATATACAGCAGCCTTGGGTGAATATTTCTAGGCACATCTTACAATAGTAGCACCTCAGAAGCTATTTCATCTTAAGGATCTATATTAAACAGTGAGAATACCAAATCATTTTCTTGAGCAATTCAAGAATCATTAGTTGATACTTGATATCAAGACACAATTATGAGGGACAGCAGGTAAAAACTTAGTTTCCACCTAGTTATGCCTTAGACCAGCATCACAGGCCCAAGCAAAATCATTAGCATCCTAGGATAATAAATCGAGCAGTAGAATTCAATCCATTTTAGCTCAGTATTAAAATGAATACGTGTGTACCATTCCAAAGGTGTCACAAGCATACATTCTACACCAAGGAAATCATATACATAGATTTCACAAGGAATCATAATCGCATTTTGCTACAGAATAGTGCTAAATCATTTTGCTAGAATGAATAACCAGGAATCATAATCGCATTTGCACAATCAGAGAATCAAAGGAGCAATAAATCAACTCCAATCTGAACGTATCAACACAGACTAGTGTCTAAGGGTTCAGTGCACAATTACTGACAATATCACTGTTAGTGTACTAAGAACATTAGACAGTAGTGAAATCCACACCACTAGAAATCAACAGTCAATACCTTAGCATAGCAGCCTTAACCTTTGGACAGAATCCACTATCCCATTGAAATTGGACTAACAGAGCCACTAACAATCCTAAATTCTCTAGTAAACCATCATCCAGAACAGTATAACCACCACTATTAGTCCTAAAGGATTCATCATTCCCAATAATAAACACCAAGAGGGATAGAACCCTAACAGCACAGATGAACACTAAATAGGGTATTCCTTACTGCAATCACACAGAGGACAACAAGATGGGGAAACATAAGCACTTGCCCGTGGTCCTTGCTAAAGTTTAGAAGAGGAAGCAAAGAGGCCAACGAGCACATACGACGGCACGCGGAGCACCCGAGGGCGCTGCAACCCGCGCCAAGCCATGGGGCGGCGGCCACAGCCACACCAGAGGTCTAGCAACACTGCAGGACCATCCAAGCCATGGCACAACACCACTAAAGCGGCGGAATACCACATCATCGACAACCACCAAACCGTAGGGTTCGGGATGGAGTTAACCTGGACGGGAGAGGGATCCAAAGCCGGATCGAACAGAACTAGATGGCGAAGCGGCATCGACTACCTCTCCATGCACCACGGCGGCGGCCGGGGAGGCCTAGGGAGGCGGTAATCAAGCGGAAACGGCGATGCCGACAGCACGCCACAGCAGGGCAAGGGAGAGAGGAAAATCACGAGTGAGTGAGAGAGGTGAGGGGTGCGTGCTGGGCCGGTATGGTCCAATACCCCTCAGTGAAGTGGGTTTGATCAAACCAATTGGGCTAGGTTGGGCCTAGTAAACCCAATGGGCTCGGCCCAAAAGCTAAAAAGAAAGTTTAAATGAATTAGTAAAAGACCAAAATACCCCTAGGACTTGATAAGTCCTAAAAAATAAATAAAAATTCTAAATATACAAATAATATATCTATGAGTTCATAAAAATACAAGCTACTTAATAAAACTAAGAATTCTGTTGTTAATAAAATAAAATTAGGTTAAAGATTTTTACAATATATATTCCTTATGGAATTTTATAAAAATAAATAAAATACCTAAAATAAATAACAATTACTTAGAGTAGTATTTTACAAAAATACCAAATTGTTATTTAAGGTAGCAAAATAAAATCTTCCAAATTAAAATGCTTATTCTTAAAAAGAATATTAAGAAAATAATAATAAGAGTTAAAAATAAATAATAATCAATTTTTAACTCAATTTACTGATATATTATATTACAAAAATAATAAATATAATATTTACAAAATGTTAAGAAATATTATTTAAATAACTTTCTTGATTGCATAAAAGAAATTCAAAAACATTATATAATGGGTAAAACACACAAAGAAGATAAATAATAAATGATGCATTGCAGTACTATGTATATTCATTTTGCTTCTTTAAATATTGTCCTTACCAGGCAATAATGGTGTTTTGTAGAAATAGAAGCTCAAGGTCGAGTGCAAGCATCTGACTTCACTACCTTATAATCACAAGGCAAGTTCATCACTTTCTCATGTCCTTTGAAGAGTCTTTATGAAAGTACTTGAAAATCGTGTGTTATCACCTATGTTCTAAAAGAGACAAGAAAATAAATATTTTCCCAAACAAATGAAGTGCTATTTATCACCCTAAGTGATGATAAATACTAAGAATGACAATGAAATCTAGGATTCCAATTGCCGAACAACTAGGCTTAATAACCCATGACATCACTGATTCTAGCGCCGTATAATACACGTTAACCATGAGATTTGGAATGGGACGAAGAACTCAGCTGTATCTTCCTCCTCTCGCATGTAGCCAGATGCGTAGGCCGTGACTGTTATTATCGTAGCGTGCATTAAGTACTAATTCATAGAGGATATGGAGCATATGGATGGGAACCCTCAACGTCCCACGATAGTTCTGGCATCTGAACGATCTGTACCAACCATTGCCGTAATTCAATGTGTGGGCATGGCATACACCAAGGAGACATGCGGTGGCGAAGGGGACAGTGATTGGCTTGGATCACCTACTGGGTCCCACATCACGAAATTGTGGATGGGAACGTACGGCCGGGTGTGCAACAAGGAGTTGATCTCTCATGGGTAAAGCAACACACCTCTGCAGAGTGTAAGAACTGTAACTTGTTATTCCCTGTTCCGGGAAGGAGCTACGAACACGTCAGGAAAGGAACTCCATGAAGTTCTGGTCAACCTGTGAAGGCTGATGGGCAGAGTTTTTGATAATAAAAACAATCTTTGAAGAAATGTTTATGAAAACTGCATAGTGTCAAGGACTGATAGTCCGAGGTGGTAAATAGTGCATCAAACTTCCTACCTTGCATATAATGAACTTTTTGGGTAACGCTGTTACTCACTCTTTCCTTTGATCCCCTGCTTAGACTCTAAGGAGCCAGATGACACTCCGATGTATGCAGCTAAAGGACAAGAGGATGTCTACTACGAGAAGCCTAACCTGTCCAAGGGAGTAGAAGGGATGGACTATGAAATACGCTATCGAGGGAGGGAAATGAGTCTGAGTAGTTGCCTTAGTTATTAGTAAACCAATTGAGCCGAGCAACATAAACTTTATATAATAAGTTGTTGAGCTCAATTCGGAGTATAAGTTTGAAACTTTGAATCTTTCGCTAAACCTATTTAAGTTGGTTTCTAATTTTGAATCACTTGAAGTCTCGAACTTCTGGTATTGTAATGATAATGAAGTGTGTATGTTTGAATATGGACCCGCAATGTTTCTATTGTACCACTCTGAGGGATGTGATATTTACAGAACGGTGTTCTGTGGATGTCATGTCAACGACTATAGTGTACTACACATGCAGTGGTATACTGGGTAACCGCAAGACAGCACCCACTGAGGCTGATGCTAGGGTCCCATCTGTCAGCGGGAGGAGAGGTAACGAAAAGATTTGGGAAAACATGATTATTGGGGGATCGAACCTGAGACCTTAAGGTCAGGGCATCGGGGAGCTAACCAATGGACTAGTGATGGGTTCGTGTTAATAGGCAGGCCGAGTCTTTTATAATGGGCCAGATCTGGTTGATGTTATCCGACGAATCGAAACGGAGTTAACTGAAGAACTGGGCCAGCGAACTATGAGATTCAACGATCTTGCGGGGATGATTCCGGGAGCTATCCTGCACCGATTTGGTCGTGTAGCGACTTGTTTTGAAGAGGACACATGGGCCTACAACTTCTCCGGATCTGGGCTATAGCAGCAGGAATATTTTGAAGAACATAGGGTGTTGCATTGGCTGCTGCTGTTCGGTTGGCTGCAGTTCCTGCGAGAGAGCAGCGATGCGACGGTGCGATGTTGCAACGACGATTCCGACATCGTTACTGGCTCAAATCGAGCGTGGTAAAGTGTGTTGGGTAGATGGAACAACCCACTACAGCTAGGATTCATCCGGAACGGTAGAAATGACCTGGACGCGGAGCGAGCAAGCGGTGAACAGGGCTCAAAACACAGCGACGCACATCACGTCTAGTGGCAGCTCTCGTCGGCGACGGTGTTCTAGGAGGATCTGGTGAGGGCCGGTGATCGAGAGAGGGCCAGGGGTGTGTGGTTTTACCTGGCACTGTTCCACGAGCTCGATGGAGCACGAGCCTGCGAGAAGGCGGTGCTCGCGGCGACGTGCACGACCGGCGTTCGATGAATTGCGAGGTAAGCTACGGTGCAGGAGGGAGAGGAAGACCATGTCAGGTAGATCAGGGGACTCACCAGCGGCTTGGAGATGCAAGGGGAGGGCTTGGGGTAACTTGGACCAAGGAGGAGCCAGAGGCCTTGGATGTTCATGTGGTTGTGATTCACGGCGGTGCTGGCATCAACTCCGGCGACCTCCGGCGGTGCCTGCAGGTACTGGCCGACGCGGGGGAGGTAGAGGAACGTCCCCTAGCTTCTGGACTTGCTTGCTGTGCACCAGATCGACGGGGGCAGCGGCTGGCCAAGCTAGGGATTTGTGGGGAAGGAGATGGCCATGGCAGCTAGGAGGAGAGGCTTCTACTGGTAGATCTCAATCTGGTTGCGGTTGGTGAGCTGGGATGGTAGATAAGGAGGACAGGGACAGCACATGGCTTCGTTTGCTTTTGCAAAAGGTGGAAGGGGGACTCGGGCTAGGGTTTCTTTCTTCCCTCTCTTCTTTGTTGCTATGATCAAAAGAGGAATGAGAGGGGGACCAGGGAAGGTGGCATGCCGGGTGTGTGCTAGTCAAGGAAGGGAGGGTGTCACGGTTGGTAGCTAGGGAGTATGATGCAGCCCGTCCTACGGACACTCCTACATCTACACCACCAAGTCCCCCAAGTGGACCAATGACTTGTACTCAAGCCAAACTCCTTCAAGCTAAGGTGAATTCGCTCCTTGTCTCATGTAATTTCGATACATCCTTGCACTGCTTGCTACTTCATGCCAATACTTTATGCATCACCAGGTACTAGTAAATATGCACGTGCACGCACGTCTCAAGTCAGTGTTCATAATATATATACGCTCAAACTTTTTGACAATGAAATTAGAATATTTATAACGTACTGTGGTAGTTTGTTGTGATTATATCATGCAATTATACAATCAATTTTTAGGTAGCACACTACTATCTGATATGCTAGACAAAGCTAATTTTCTCTTGTGTTCTCACATTCTGGTATGTTAGACGAAGCTAATTTCCTTTTTTATGTATCTAAACACAACGGTAATCATGCAAAGAAAAAAAAGATACACTTACTTCAAGCGTGCACATGCGTATGATTCAAAACCATTAAGTTTTTATTCAAAATATATTGATCAAGTAACATGATTACATTCCTTCTCGCAAAGAGGCAGAATCTAGTTTGGACGTGACCGATGCCAAGTAGCAGTTCTAGTGGTCGTACGGCCTTAGTTAGACAACACACGGATTATATAAAGACCCCATCCTACCTGCATGTTTGTTCTCACAGTGAAAACAATGCATACTACTAATAGACATGTCATAGTAATTACATAGAAATCAGTTTAAGCTTGAAACATGAGATGCCAGCGTAGTAAAATCTAGTAGCACATGCGGTCCTCAACAATTATTATATTTCTCACGACATTACTCAAATTCTGTTAAGAAACTGATCATGTTAATCGAGGTGACCAAGTACATATATCATAGTGAGTATGGAAAGGTAAAAACAAAATAGTTACCAATGACCAAGTACAAAATGGTTACCAATGATACACTTACTTCAAGCGTGCACATGCGTATGGTTCAAAAACATTAAGTTTTTATTCAAAGTATAATGATCAAGTAACAGGATTACATTCCTTCTGGCAAAGAGGCAGAATCTAGTTTGGACCTGACCGATGCCAAGTAGCAGTTCTAGTGGACGTACGTCTATAGTTACCCAACACATGGATTATAAAAAGACCCCATCCTACCTGCATGTTTGTTCTCACGGTGAAAATAATGCATACTACTAATAGACATGTCATAGTAATTACATAGAAATCAGTTTAAGCTTGAAACATGAGATGTCAGCATAGTAAAATCTAATAGCACATGAGGTCCTCAACAATTATTATTTTTCTCAAATTATTATATTTCTCATGACATTACTCAAATTCTGTTAAGAAACTGAGCATGTTAATAGAAGCCACCAATTCAAGTACATATATCATAGTGAGTATGAAAAGGTACCCAACAAAAATGAATAAAACAAAATGGTTACCAATGGCATAGAGTTATTTGTTACTATTCCTAGTACCTAACTGAGAAAATAAATATTCGGAAGGATAGCTAAATGAAATACAAAATACTTGGTGACGGGCACATCTTGTCAGCCGACAATGCTGCCAGTCAATCAAAATCTTTGGGCAAGGTAGCCACTGGTTCTGCGAACACCAATGCCATTTGCACGTTACCTTTGGTGGAGCAAAAAAAATTGAGACATTGGCGCAGGATGATGTCTCGACATCTTGACAATTTCTTGATGATACCCTTTATCTCTAATTTAAGGCATTTAATATTCTCATCAAGGTCATCATCATTCTATAGGAGAGGAATGAAAGTAAGTACAATGTGTACAAAATTGAGCTCTGAAAAATTGGTAACATCGTGTGACCCTGTATCTCAAATCCCTACAGTATTGTCTCATCTCTTTCCAAAATCTGCTAGTAAACAGGATGGACACTGTCTAGCTATGTAGATAAAAGAAGAGAGCTAGGGGATAGTAGCTGAAATATAGAGGTTAGTAAGTTTGCTTGTTATTTTCTCAATTAGGCTAGCTTGTCGATCAGCAGTGAGACATTTCTCTGATTCTCTCTAATTCGATCCTAGTGGGAAATCTCTGGAATACTAGTATTATGTGAGTCCCTAATTCCCTAATTCCCTACTTCTCCATCCACATGGCCCTCCACCAGATGCATAACGACAGATTCACAAATCCTGAATCCCAGTCCCAGCCCAAAGTAGAGCAGTTCAGGTCGGGCCGCCGGCCGTGCGACATGGCCGCACCATGTATCGCGTGGAAAACGCAGCAGCTATGGCTAGTAAGCGGAGCTAGTGGAGGAATACCTGGTAAGGAGGCACGGCAATATATCTTCTAATGGCTCCCTCACCGGCATCTTGCAAGGCACTCGGGCATCAGATGTGGACTGGATGCGGTGTCGCCAGTTCGTCGGATCACGCTCCGGCGCCGGGCGCGGACTATCAAGGTCCCCTCCTTCGTTCTCCTCATGCAGCGCTAGGGGGCAGCCAACGACGGGAGAAGTTTGGGCCGCCGGTGGATGAACGTGGGCGGTTGGGCGAAGGCGAGAATCGGAAGAAGGATCCCGTGCGATCTATGGGGTTGCGGCGTCGGGTTTCCTATTTTGTTATGCAAGATAAGTGGCGTCCGACGTTGTAAATTGTTAAGCGTACACAAGATCTGATTAGGCTAACTCCGGCTGTTAGATTATCTTTGGTGGCTTGATCCTGTGGTTTTAATAGGTCTATGTATGTTTTATGGAGTACATTTAGCAAAACTCTTGTTCGTTTCTTTATAAGTAGTAGAGATAGAGATAGAGATAGAGATAGAGATGAACACCATGAAGAAATGCCAAGGGAAGCAACCAAGCCATCACAAGACAGAGCTCCAGACCAAACTGGCGCCAGACCGCAGATCGAAATCTCGCGAATTTCAGCGCAAGATGCTCAATGGATCGGACCCTCGACCGAATTTCCGGCATAAAAACCAACCGGCGCCGACCGAACTGCGCCTCTGTGAGCCATTCCGGTTTCGACAGGAAATTCCGGCGGCGACCGGAAATTCCGGCGCCGATTCTGGCGCCGTCGGACTTATTGCCAGAATCGCCTCCCCGAACGCCTACATGGGTTTGATGCCCGAGAATATTCCTATTTCGCTCAGTTTTTACCTTTTTATGCCTAAAGTACCCTTGAACTAGTGGCTGGCCTATATATAGTCTCCCACCTCCATTGTAAATCTTAGGCATAATATTTGGAATTAGTGGAAACCCCTTGTGGATCTATCTAGTTCTTGCCTCATGCTCCTTTGACAAAGGAGCACCAAATATCACAAACCTCGTGAGAGTTTGCATCGTGCCTCTGCGTTGTACAAGGCCTAGGCATCGGAGTCCCTTTGCCTAGTCATCAAGATCTCACCGAGTCTCCCTACTCGCCATGCCGGTTCGAGAGCGAGTCCTCCGCCCAACACCGATCCTAGGGATTGCGCTAGACCGGTCACCACCGGCATGAGCTATTGGTGTGTATCGTGGATTTGGTGTGTGTGTGTTCATCATGTTCTTCGTGCGTGAGTTCTTCGTGTTCATCCTCATCTCCTTTCCCTGCACTCCATCCTCGATTTGAACGGGATTTGTGAAAGATCGGGCCACCCTAGAGACTTGCCCTCAACATATTGGTATCAAGAGCTTCGTTGCTCATGAATTTCCCCACAAATTTTTCTTCTATCTACCAAAAATTCGAAAATCCCCAAAATAAAATAGTCCAAATTTGCCTTCAGATCAATATCTGGATTTGGTGCATTTTTAGTGGTTTTGTTCCACAGATCTGTTGCTTTGGGTACTGATCTACCTTCCTAGAACCTTTTCGCAGCCCAATTTGGACAAATTTCTAATTTTTTTGACCGATTTGACTTTTGGAGTTCGTCATGAACTCAAACTGCTCAGCCGGCCTAGCCTAAAAATTTCTCAAGCATGTTCCGACACCGTAAATTCCGGCACTAGGCTCGGTCCCGCCTATTTTTGCTACCGAAAATACCACTTGACCCAATTTTGCCGCCAGAAATTGTGTTGTTCGTGCCTCGCGTGCATGTCGTCCCAACTAACTTCAAGCTTCCGCAAGTCATCACATACCGCGCTCCTCAACACCGTGACGCCGAACATCATCCCCAACACCGGTAGCAAGTCATCAATACCGAAGGTATAATTTGCTCCACCTTGTTAACCCTTCTTCCTTGTGTGTATCTATCCTATGAGAGAAACTCATTTTGTGTTTGCCTAAGCATTGTGCACTTGCCCTTGGAGAAGTGAGAGTGTTGAAGAAAATACAAAAGTGAAAATTAGTATAGAAAGGGAGAAAAGGAATCAAAAATAAGAGAGAAAAAGAATAAGAAAAAGAAAAAGAAAAATAGAAAGATACGAAGTCTCCCAATACAAAGAGAGTCTCAATCTTGTAAGCAAAGAGAGAGATAGAGCGCGACCAAGGCAAGTGCACGGTGCTTATTTCTCTTTTAGCGAACGAGTTGTGGTCTCTCCTTGCGTTGGCACGACACCAAGCATAGTCTTCGTTAGGATATTTTGTGCTCATTTTATAGTCATGCTAACCACATCTGTCTTCACGTGTGTGTATCCTTGTGTTTTGTAGATCGTTTCCTTTTTGCTTTTGATCTTTGGTTCTCTACCACTTTTGACAATAACCCTTTTCTTTGGATTGTTTCGTTTGGTTTTCCACAACCCTAACCTTCCACCAAAAGCTTTTGAGAGTTAGTTCTTTCTTTAGTGTGAGGTTTCTTTGCAATTTCACTTTGCACGCTTATAGCTCTCACTTGTAGTTTCTAGTTCGGTGCAATCCCCAAGGTAAGGTAAAAGGCTAACACCACCATATTCCACTTCCATATATAATCCTTGTGTGTTTTGCATGATGGATAGGCATGGTGAGTCGAGACAACCACCTTCCCAAGAAGAACATGGATCGTACATGATGCATGCAAGTCACTTCATCATCCGACAAGAATTCCGTGAACGTTGCCAAGCCCTTGAGACACGACAAGATGAACAATTTGGCGAGACGCAAGCCGAGTTCAAGAACATCGACAACAGCTTCGATGGCCTAAAAATACAAATGCATGCAATGCATCACATCTTTGGACATCAAAATGAGGTACTACAACGCTCCATCGTCAAAACAAATGACAATCTTCGATGCCTCATCGACAGAAAGTCAAGACCGTGTTCACGCCCATCAAGCTCTACAAGATCTTTCGCGTCATCATTCTCCTATTCGCCAAGATCTTCATCCAAGTGCTCCAAGACGCAATGACGCCCCCGTGGTTGAAGATGGAAGCTCTTCGAACTATGTACCTTTCCCATGGCACGCCGCAACGTCAAGCTATGATGGTGATTTCTCTTCAAGGCCACAAGCAAGGCAAGAAGCAAACCGTCATCATGCAAGGGCACTAGTGATTCAACAAACACAACCAAAAGAAGAACCTTGAGCACAACCTCAACTACATCTCCATCGTCACTATGACATTCTTGCAACTACAAGTGATGACTCCAACTTGGAGGATCAAGCTCGCCATCGTCATGAAGCTCTCTAAGACCTTCATCTTCATCATCAACATCATGAACGTCCACACCGACACCATGGTCATCATGATGAGCCTCCTCCGCAACAACAAGACTTGGAGTGTCAAGTGGTACATATTGAGCGACGCCCACCACGTCATGAGGCTCAAGACCATGATCTTTGTCGTGAGGCCCATGTGCGTAACCCACATCACCAACCAAGGAACGAGCCTCCTCTTCGTCACCATCCATGTCATGAGGCTCCGCACCCTCAACATCGACAAGAAGCCCAAGTGCCTCCTCCTCATCAACAACCATGCCAAGACCAGGAGCAAGTTCAGCCACCTCCAAATGAGGCTCCTCAACCGCAAGCACATCAACAAGCTCAACAAGCTCGTCGCAATGATCGCATAGAAGATGAAGACCGTCATATACATGGCAACCATCGCCACCGTGATCACAATGAGGAAGAAACATTTGGCAAGCTCAAGTTCATGATGCCCAAGTTCACCGAATCAAATGACCCCGAAGAATACCTCTCATGGGCACTCAAAGTCGACAAGATTTTCCTTATGCATAATTATAGCAACGAGAAGATGGTCGCCATGGCTTCGCTTGAGTTTGATGATTACGCCAACCTTTGGTGGGAACAAGTTCAAGTTGCTCTTGACGCAAGACAAGAGCCTTTAATCACAACTTGGCATGACATGAAGGCTCACATGAAATCCCGTTTTGTTCCCGCGCACTACACGCGCGGCCTCTTCAACAACCTTTAATCACTGCATCAAGGGACAAAGACCGTGGAAGAGTACTTAAAGGAAATGGATCTCAACATGATTCACGCCAACATTGAAGAGCGCAAGGATCAAAGTATGGAACATTTTCTCATTGGCTTGAACCACCCAATCAAGCGCATCGTCGAGTTCCAAACATACACCAACATGGTTGAGCTTGTGCACATCGTAAATAAATCCGAGCGTCAAGTATAAGAGGGCATCAAGTATAACAAGCCCAATACGTACTTCATGTACAAGTAAGCTTCAACCGCTACACCAACCACCTTTAATGGAAGCTCCTCAAGTACCTCCAAGCCTTCCTTCAAGCCCACACTTCCTTAAGGAAAACTGCCCCCAAGTGGCAAACAAGCAAAGAGTGATACACCTTTCAACGGTGAATGATACAAGTGTGGAGGAAAAGGACACAAGTCGGCCGAGTGTGGAAACAAGAAAGTATTGTTTATCCATGACAATGGCGACGAAGAGTACTTGAGTGAAGATGAATTTGATGCCCGAGTCAAGGAAGCAATGACAAGGCAACGAGTGGAACATGACCAAGAACTCCTCATGTGTGAACATGACGCAAGTCCATCGCTTGTCGTCACTAGGATCTTGAACACTCAAGCACAAGAGCATGAAGACCAACGCTGAAATATCTTCCAAAACGATCTGGCATCAATGGAAAATCTATCAAAGTGATCATCGATGGAGGGAGTTGCCACAACCTTGCTAGCACCGAGTTGTGTGATAAGCTCAAGCTCACCCTCCATCCGCACAAGCACCCCTACCACATGCAATGGCTAAGTGACCAAGGGTCCGTGAAGATCAAGCATACCGTATTAGTAACCTTCACCATCGGTCCTTATAAAGACATGGTGGAATGCGATGTTGTTCCCATGACAGTTTGTCATATGCTACTTGGTCGACCATGGCAATTTGACAAGGATGCTCTACATAATGGTCACACAAATGTTTACACCTTCAAATGGATCAACAAGACATGTGTTTTGCAACCGATGACTCCTAGCCAAATAATTGCAGACAATGCAAAGGTTTAGCGAGGGCACAAAACACAACACCTCCTTGTGAGATGAGTGGTGAGCAAGAGAACCACCTCATAGTGAGTGAGAGCCTCAAGCCAAACTCGGGTGAAAAAACTAAGAGTGTCCTCCTTGACACTAAAAGTGAGATGAGAGATGTGCGGAACAACCCATCCACCTTGCAGTATGTCCTCATTTGCAAGGGACTAGCGCAAGAAACTAATGACTTAACCAATGTTCCTCCATCTTTGATGTTTGTTTTGCAGGAATTCAAGGATGTGTTTCCCGAAGATCTACCAGATGGACTACCCCTCTTCGCAGAATAGAACATCACATTGACCTAATACCCGGCGCACCCCTTCCAAACTGTGACGCTTACTGCACAAACCCGGAGGATACGAAGGATATCGAACGTCAAATCAACCAACTCATGTCCAAAGGTTTGATCCAAGTAAGAACTAGTACAAGTGTGGTACTGATGACCCACAAGTATAGTGGGTGTTGATGGCGACGATCTCCCCTCTCTGAGAAGGAATTCCCCTGGCAAATCATGGAGGAGATCTTTCTCTCGTTGTTTTCCACCCCAGAGACGCATTTAATCTTTACGTTACGTGACCAGTATTAGGGTTTCGGGAGGATTATATACGCCAGAGGGGAGAGATGGAGCTGGACTAGGGCAGCCACACCACCTGGTGGTGCGGCCTAGGCTGGCCCACGCCAGGGGGTGGTGTGGGCCCCCTGTGGCCCATCTCCACTCCTCCTTCTGGCTTCCTTTGTCTTCTGAAAAAATAGGATTTTCCATATATTTTCCCGGATTTTCTGATCTTCACGAATTTTGCCTCCAAACAGCACCTTTTCCATCAGAATCCTGACCGCAGCGGTCCATGCTCCAAAAGTCATCAACCATGCAAAAACAGATGAAATTACATAAGTATCATCCCTTAATATGAAATATATCAATGAATAACAGTAAATTATGATATAGAATAATGATGCAAAATGGACGTATCAACTCCCCCCAAGCTTAGACTTCGCTTGTCCCTAAGCAAGCTGAGCTCAATAAACATGGTCTCAGGTTTATGGAGTGAAGAGTCGATAAAAACAATACGGACAAGAAGCATCACATTCATCAATACATAAGTCATAATAGAAGACAACTCACTATTTTATAACTTAAAGTAGCAACATATATACTAGGCAAGTAGCATTGCAATTATTAGACAATTGGGATGATACACATACCTAGCTAGATCGGTGTACTTCTCTAGATATTGCAGTACTGACATTCCTCCTTGCTTCAGGGCTCGGAACTGGTCCCTCATCATCTTGATCAAACTTTGAGGGATGTGATGCTTGCGGAACCTTTCCTTGAAATCCTCCCAAGTAACCGCTTGTCCTGCTGGTAGAATGTTCTTAATGCTAATCCACCAAGTCCGTGCTTGTCCCGTGAGAAAGTGGGTGACCCGAGTTACTTTCTCGTCATTACCGACACGAGCTAATTCCAGGTTGTTCTCGATAGTGTGAAGCCAATCATTAGTAGGTGGGTTGGTGCACTTGGTAAACACAAGTGGGTTGGTGTTCTAGAAGTCCTTAAGCCTAGATCTCTACTCTCCATTCCCACCTTTGCCCTCATTGTCGTGGGCATTCCCTAATGCTGCTTGGGCGAGCTATTGGAGTGCGACAATATTGGCTTGGCATTCAGCGTTGGTGGCTTGGCGGTCTTCCATGACCATGCGCAGAAGTTGCGCCATGGTTGGCTCAGGTGGACGGGGTGGCGGACCGCGGGGACGCACCATCCTGAAGGTATACGGTTAGGATGGGATTGCAAAAGAGTGGTTCTCAAACGAAATCGCATGGCAAGGGAGATAAACAAGATGACAGGCATAACATGCATAACGAGAGACAATCACTTAGGAAAATAAGCAAGCATAGGTTCAACAAACCAACCAAGTTCATGCATCACATCCCGACGCTAGATAGGAAACGAGTTCAACGGTACAAAGCAAGCAGAAGACAAACAAAGCGCCACTCAAAAGGGGACACAACGATAATCTCACTTTCTCTCATAGACTAGCACACGACCTACTCCTCGTCGCAACGTGCGGTGGTATCCTCCTTGATGGTCACCTCAGTGTCATCATCCTCGAGCTCAAAGACACGCTCCTCCAGATCCTCTTCCTCCTCGTCCATATAATCATCATCATCTGGGTCACTCTGTGGCTCCATGTCAAAGTCCTCCTTGTGAGCAACATCATTATCAGTCTCGTTCAGCAGGTCATCATTGTCCTTGTTGAGTTTAGCGCACTCCTCCTCCAGCTCCTCTATCTTGGCCTCCATGGTCACTAGGAGCTCCTACTGCTCCTTTACCTTCTTCATGAGGCGCTTGTTCCTACCCACGGTAGCCTTCTTCTCTAGCCTGGCTTGGGCGTGCTCTAGTGTCGCCACCTTCAGGTTCTCCTCGGTGGTGAGTAGCTCCATCATCTTGTGAACACCGTCCATAGTCTTCCGGGTCTTCCTCAGAAGGCACTCCATGTTCTAAATGTGCTCCCAAAAGTCAAAGTGCTGTGGAGTCACAGTTGTGTAGCCCTGGGGGTGGCGCCTACCAAAGAAGTAGAAACTGGTACCAACCAGCTACTCACGATGGTGATAGGCGAGATGCGCCAGTGCTTCCTAAGCCACTCGAAGCACACCATCTCCCCAATCCTTCTCCATCACTTGGACCGCAATATCCTCGGAATACGAGGGCACTACACCACCTCTCATGGTGCACACCACCAGCCAGTTCATCTCTCCCTCGATGAGCTTGGGGATATGAGCATCCTTGATCTTAGGCGCCGGGCGGCCCACATGCTTTGCCAAATCCCTAAGCTCGGCCTCGAACAACTAGAGTGGCAGCTCCATTTCTACCTAACGGAACTTGGTGAAGATAACAACCATCTACAAAAATTATAGATTGATTTAAGTTAGTGAACAATGTGCAAAATTTTAAGTATGCAAAGCTTGAATTAATGCAAGTAGTTTTTCAAATAGAGGGGAGGAGACATAAGCATTGTTTTTGCAAATACCAAGATCCTTTCTTTATATAGAGAAAATAGTTTTTGGTCCTTGACTAACGTTAAGGCCAACTAGGGGCTCCTAAAGTTAGGATGGCTTTGATACCAAGTATGTGGCGACCCTGAATTTATCGTTCGAGATTACCCATTATGCAAACCACCACGATCCCATGATCAGTGCATCATGGAGCATAACCGACATAGTATCAACGTACTAATCCATTACAGTACCGAATACAACAAGTCTTACATAACTTCCACGATGGGCACAAATAGATAATAATAGTGGAACATCTAAACGCAGAAGACCCGAGTCAAGCCAAAGCCCAACAGGTGCTTGACTCGGAGTAACGCCCTAGTTTGTGAACTCGTCATCATAACCTCCATCGTCTCCATCATCCTGTTCATAGTCTGGCCAAGTAGATAGCTAGGGACAATGCTAGTGAGTACTTTTGAATGTACTCGCAAACCACCATAATCACAAATGAAAAAGGTATGCATTATGGCTGGGGATAGGATGGCTCCAACGGGGTTCTTTTTGAGAGTGACTTCTCTTGTAGATTTAGCATCTACACCACTTATGTAACACATTTATAAACCATTTAAGAAATCAGTTGGTAAAAATTTGAGCTACTAGGATGGGGTCACCATTGCTTTTATTCTGGTCATCCCATGACCAACACCTCCTTCATCTCTGACCATCCCATGGTCCAACATTGATACCTTTCGACCATCCCATGATCAAAACCTCTTTCGAAAACTTTTTATAAAACAAAACCACACCGCTCTACAGTAGTTTGTACAACCGTCCATAACCGTGGACACGGCTGTTCGAATAGATTTACATTCTGTAGAGGTGATACACTTTACCCACAAGATTTGATACATCCGCCACGGGTCACCACGGATCATCATACACCAGTATGCGGGGTTTAGATAATCAAACAAGACCCTTGGGAGATCTACTCTAATATAAGCGCCTACCCTGGGAGTTATCCCCCTCAACACCGGGACGTCGGGTACCGAAGACCAACTGAAGCGCATTTTACACTACACAAAGTGGGCGCTTTCAATGAGGGGCTCACAGTAAACACCTGGCTGCCCGCAGATAGTTCATTCCTTCTCCAGGTCGATGTCTCACATGGAACTTTACAGGAGAAGGACCAGCCTACGGGGATCGAGATCCCTTGTAGTAGTTGTGAGGAAACTTATATCAGAGCGGACGACCTTTAGATCAAGCCCCTTCCCATTAGGAGTAGTGTGGTTACACGGGTAAGTTGTTATATCTAAGATGCAAAGAATCGGGTGTGTCTTCAAAAAGATTTCTCCTCCTCCTCCTCGGTGTAACCACTTGGAAAATCAAAACCTTTATCTATTTAAGATCTCTCAGCAAGTCTCACTTGCCAATGTTTTCATTCAAAACCTTTGTAAAACCTTTTTGTTCCTCGGGTTCACAACCTAGAGTTTTATGTAGGCTAAATAGGGGTCTCCAAAAGGGGTCGTGGCATAACACACCAACTTAAACTACAAGGGAATAGGTAGGTGTATACAAGGGCTATACTAAACAGTATCATGGGTATAGGTTTGGAGGGGCCAAACCAATACACAATATAAGGATATATTAAAGAGTAAAACAATGCATTTGTAAAAGTAGGTAAAAGAAGATGCATAAAGTAAAGGATAGGACAAGTCTCATGAACTTATAGGTGGCAACAGTACAGTTCAGGCAGTCAACTTAGCAAACCAATCCACACACTTGAAGCTACGGATTATATCAAAACAATGCCACTAGAATCAATTAAAAAGGTTAAACCAAACAATTATGGTGATTTTAATGGTGCACACTAGTTTAGCAAGAAAAAAAATGATTCGAACAAGTTCTGTATGTGAGTAGTGACCAAATTTTATTTCACTAGGAAGATATTGAAAAAACCAATCCAACCCAACTGGACTCATAATTTTAGCTATCATGGTTGATTTTAGCAATTACAATACTGAAAATAGGGCTAATAGTAGAAAAATAATTCTCAGGACAGATCTACTGTACGAAAAATCATGCCCTTCTGGGAACATATAGTACTAGCAGAGGCACAACTCCAGGGGTTTGTCTCACCTCAAATGGAAGTCCACAGAAGCTTGTAAAATTTTAGGAAGAAGCTTCTGTTCAAAACTTGTGAGTTTAATAACAGAAGCTAAACAGTTCCAAATTATGTGATTCCAATTTTTCTTGATAGGCATGTTCAAATACAAGGCACAAAGTGGTTTCATAATTTTCTGAGTCACAGAAATATTACTATGAATTAAAGAGTGTAAACAAAATTATTTTATCACTAAAACTCTCAGTAATAGCTCATATATTATTTTATGAATCTACCAGTGCCATGTGGTAGATATTTACAGAGGCTAGCATGCAAAATTTGAATCCTACCGAAAAGTTAAACTGGTGTTTTTGGTGAATTTTAAACTACAACATAGTTTCTTGGAATTAATATTGCTAAATTTTTAAAAGGTAAAAGGATCCAGAGGCCTGGGTCGTGGTCCTATCAGGAGCTGGGCAAGCCCGTTTGCCTAGCGGCCTACTCGGGAACCGGTATTTTCAAATCCCCAGCGGGGTCCCACAGGTCAGGGACAGTGAGGGGCATGAAGGGGTATGGGGTGTCCTGGATCATCGAATATTAAGCGGATCGGACGGTCGAGGCTCATCATACTCACAAGGCTTGACGCCGGCAACGAGAAACCCTAGCAGAGACATGTGATGGTTAGGAAGGCTTACCCAGGGGCAGAGAAGGGCTAGCGACGGCAAGTTTCGACGCGGCCGAGGGTGGGGGTTCGAACGAGGGGTGTCAAGGCGTGCTTGGTTGCTGTTGGCATCACAGACGGTCGCTAGACGACTCGGTGCTCTTGGTCTCCGACGCTACTCCATGCGTTCTTGGCAACAAGAACAAGGGTTAGGTCGGTGTCTGCAAGGTGAGTACGATGGAGGGAAAAGACAGAGGGGAGGAGGTGAGACTCGACGGCAAACTTCACCGTTTTCTAATGGTACAGTGGCGGTGCAGCAGGTGGTGAGGGAAGCAGGGGCCGAGCGAGCTCGACTCTGCTCTAGGATGGAGTGGAGGTTGGTGGGGAGCATAATGGCGTGGGTGTCGTGCGTTGGGGTGACTCCAGGGCTTTAAGCGCTAGTGGGGGTGTCCACGGTGCGCCGGGTGCAGGGGTAGGTGGAGGAGAGGGCTGTGAGGCGCTGGTTGGCTAGGCGCGGCGGCGGGGATGTCTCTGCGTGAGAGAGGACTGCGGGGCGCATATATTTGCAGCGCATGGCCTCAGGAGAGTGTGAGGGTGATGATGGCGGGGGGTGCACGCATATTGCTCGACCGAGGGTTCGTGTCCGACGAGGCTCGGTCAGGCTAGGGTGTAGCGGGGGTAGCAATGTAGGGGTGGTTGGGGAGTGCACGGGGGTTTTCTCCACCGCGATAGTGTTGATTTGCACCAGGGAGCTGGGTACAGCGAGCGTGCGCGACGTGCCCAGGGCAACGTGGCCAGT
Organism: Avena insularis; assembly: GCA_023614405.1. Taxonomy (NCBI): domain Eukaryota; kingdom Viridiplantae; phylum Streptophyta; class Magnoliopsida; order Poales; family Poaceae; genus Avena; species Avena insularis. The sequence continues at coordinate 231,785,019 of CM042692.1, forward strand.
TGCTATTGGGGGTCGGTGTAGGCAGGGGTGAGAGTGGGTGCAAGGGGGAGACGTATGGGGAGCTGGGTGCTATAGCGCGGGCCCAGACACGACACAACAGGGGCGTGCGAGGCTGGGAACTGGTCAAACCAAATCGACCTAGATCTTGTTGTCTCTCTCTCCATGGGTCGGGTTGGCTCCATGGAACGGCCTGGGTGGTGTTGTGGTGCACTCTAGCATGTTTGGGTCATGCCAGACCATGTCCATGGGTTGCAGCACGAGTGGGGAGGGAAAAATAGGAGGTTGGGGGTGATCTAGGGCTAAATAGATCGAGCTCGAGTCACCAATGGCAGAGGGAGGGTTGTGGGGATGTAGAGGTATGCCAGGTGAGTATATCCAGCCCATGGTTGCCTCCTGGATCAATCCTAGGTGCTTGCAAGGATTCTTCAAAGATGGCCAAAAATAGGGTGTTCAATGCATATGATTTAACTAATGTTGAAATCACTTACATGCAAATGGCTTAGGGTTAGTTTGGAACCAGGTTTAGGGGTGGGCTTTGAAGTTCTCATAACAAGGTACAACTCCATGTGTTTGCATGTCCAAAAGGATCTATAGTTAGCTCACAAACTTCACCCAAAAATGGAACTTGTTAAGCTAGTTATGACTTAACCAAATATTTAGGAGTTTGTTCTAGTTTCCAAATTCAAACAAAGAATGATCCTAGATGTTACCAAGGATTGGTTTAACAATTCTAAACATGAAAACACTCAAGGATAACACTAGCATGGCATAACATCAAGGAGACAAGTAAAACACAAGGATCATGCATTCATATTAACAAGTAACATAAGCACACAAAACCCTAATAAGTTTTAATTCCCCCTAATTTCTAGACACCTATTCTAATCAAACATGGATGCAAAAGATGGGATGTTACATGCAAATTCTTGGATATGGGATCATGAATCATCAACATAAAGTATGATGTATATATGGCCATGACCTTGGTCGTTCGGCTTGAAATCCAAGATTGTTCATACACATTCACAACTAACCTTAAATTCGTTTAAAATTTACCACTAACTTTTAGGTTCAAATTTTACACGAACGGTGGGAGTACATTTTACATCAAGAACCTAAAAAGGGGGAAATTACATCGACGTCCATACATTTAGCATGAAGCACCCTAAAATGAAGCAAGTAAAATTGTTAGGTTTGGCTCCTTCTCGAGCCATACTCTTCATACTACTTCCTCTTTGTTTGTTTTCAAAATATGGCCAAATTTGGTGGCATGAAAATTATTGGATATGGGATCATGAATCATTAGCATAAAACATGATGTAGATATGGCCATGACCTTGGTCTTTCAGCTTGAAATGCAAGAATGTTCATATTCATTGACAACTAATAATCTTAAATATGTTTAAATTTTACCACTTGCTTTTAGGGTCGACTTTTACACGGACGATGGTAGTACATTTTACATCAAGGACCTAACAAAGGTAGAATGACATCGACATCCATACATTTAGCATGAAGCACCCTAAAATTAAGCAAGGAGAACAGTCAGGTTTGGCTCCTTCCCGGGAGAGAAGCTGATCGAGCCATACTCTTCATTCTACTTTCTCTTCGTTTGTTTTCAAAATATGGTCAAATTTGGCAGCATGCAAATTCTTGGATATGGGATCATCAACATAAACTTTTACGAAACCAAAAAATAAATAATAATGTTTATATTATACTTTTTATAACGCGTGTTTATGGATACACGTAGCATGATGCCACAGCAAAACATTATACATTTTATTCTTTATTTTTGGAATATTTTAAGAGCAACCTATTGTGCTTACTTTTAGATAAAATTTGAGAAGGTCGGTGGGAGTACAGTTTGCATCGAAGACCTCAAAAAATAGAAAAAACATAGAGGTCCATACATTTAGCACAAAGGGCACTAAAATGAAGCAATGAAAATTAGTCGGGTCCGGGTCCTTCTCGAGCGAGCGGCTGAGCCATACCCTTCATACAACTCCTACTGTACTACTTCCAAACCAGCGTGCTGCGGTTGTGCTTGGTGGCTTCCTCTTTGCAGGGTGTGAAAATGGAACCAGAATGGAGTACTACGGAGTAGTGGTAAAGCTGGCCAGATCATAATTGAGTGTATCAAATACGATGGGACGTACTGCATACAGTATAAACAATCCCTTGTGCACCACGATCTTTTGAATAACCTTCCCTCCAGATGTTTGGGAAGGAAGTTAAAATTTGGAAACCGGGAAAGTTTGAACACCGACTCTTATAGTAATACTATGAGTACTGTACCTTTTGCTACCAAGCCCCAAAATAGTTCCTTCTTATGCACACCAACGCAGCACACCTGATCTGACATGAAGCTGCTGAGAAGACAAGTCGATACACGTGCGTAGTGCTATGTTTAGGACGAGGGAGAGATCAGGTAGCCGGGGGTGATGAGGCAGTGAAGGAGAGAGAAAAAACAATTTGTTTTGCGAGCATATATAGTAAAGGTCCTGAATTTTACTACTAGTACTACTAGGTGACTGTACCCTGTACCTCGTGTCAGGAAGCCATCACAACTCTGCTTCTGATATCGCACTGCCTTCTACTCATCCTCTTCGCTGCAATCTCGAGCTCCCTCCTCTGTGCTCATAGTTTCTCTTCTTTATCTTTGCTTTTTTCTACAGAAAATACATATTCTTCCTACTTGCTTTACATAAAATACACTCCTGTCACTTGGAAAATTGATTTTTTTCTTTTCCTAATGGTTGGAAACTCCGAGTGGAAACATTGTTACCATGCCATGATTCACCCATTTACTCCCAAATATGGGAACATCATGGACGGTGGGAGTACAATTTACATCAAGGACCTAAAAAGGGAGAAAATTACATCGAGGTCCTTACATTTAGCATGAAGCACCCTAAAGTTATGAAAGGGAAATAGTAAGGTCCGGCTCCTTCTCGAGAGAGCAGCTGATTGAGCCATATTCTTCATACTTCTTTCTCTTTGTTTGTTTTCAAAATATATGGCCAAATTTGGCGGCATGCAAATTCTTGGACATGGGATCATCATCAACATAAAGTATGATGTAGATATGTCCATGACCTTGGTCGTTCGGCTTAAAATGAAAGAATGTACACACTCATCAACAATTAATAAGCTTAAATACGTTTAATTTTACCACTTGCTTTTGTGTTCGAATTTTATACGGACGGTGGGAGTACATTTTACATGAAGGACCTAAAAAGGGGGAAATTACGACGAGGTACATAAATTTAGCACGAAGAACCTTAAAATTAAGCAAAAGAAAATAGTCGTGTTTGGCTCCTTCTTGAGAGAGAACCTGACCGATCCATACTCTCCATACTACTTCCTCTTCGTTTGTTTTCAAAATATGGCCATATTTGGCGGCATGCAAATTCTTGGATATGGGATCATGAATCATCAGCATAAAGTATGATGTAGATATGGCCATGACCTTGGTCATTCGTCTTGAAATCCGAGAATGTTCATACTCATCGACAACTAATAATATTAAATATGTTTAAATTTTACCACTTCCTTTTAGGCTCCAATTTTACACAGACGATGGGAGTACATTTTACCTCAAGGACAGAAAAAGGGGGGAAATTACATCGAGGTCCTCCATACATTTAGCACAAAGCACCCTAAAACTAAGCAGGGAAACCAGTTAGGTTTGGTTCCTTCTCGAGAGAGAAGCTGATCGAGCCATACTCTTCATACTACTTCCTCTTTGTTTGTTTTCAAAACATGGCCAAATTTGGCAGAATGCAAATTCTTGGATATGGGATCATGAATAATTATCATAAAATATGATGTAGGTATGGCCATGACCTTGATTGTTCATCTTGAAATCCAAGAATGTTCATACTCATTCACAACTAAGCTTAAATACGTTTAAATTTCACCATTTGATTTTAAGCTCGAATTTTACACGGACGATGGGAGTACATTTTACATCAAGGACCTAAAAAGGGGGAAATTACATCGAGGTCCTTACATTTAGCATGAAGTACCCTAAAATTAAGCAAGTAAAATAGTCGGGTTCGGCTCCTACTTGAGAGAGCAACTGATTGAGCCATACTCTTCATACTACTTCCTCTTTGTTTGTTTTCAAAATATATGGCCAAATTTGGCGGCATTCAAATTCTTAGATATGGGATCATCATCAACATAAAGTATGATGTAGATATGGCCATGACCTTGATCGTTCGTCTAGAATCTCGAAGAATATTCATACTCATTTACAACTAAGAACCTTAAATATGTTTAAATTTTACCACTTGCTTTTAGGTTCGAATTTTACACGGAAGGTGGGAGTACATTTTACATCAAGGACCTAAAAAAGTTAAAATTATATCGACGTACATACATTTAGCACAAAGCACACTAAAATTAAGCAAGGGAAATACTCGGGTCCAGCTCCTTCTCGAGAGAGAAGCTGATCGAGCCATCCTTTTCATACTACTTCCTCTTCTTTTGTTTTCAAAATATGGCCAAATTTGACGGCATGCAAATTCTTGGATATGGGATCATGAAGTATGATGTAGATATGGCCCTGTCCTTGGTCGTTTGGCTTCAAATGCAAGAATGTTCATACTCATTGACAACTAATAATCTTAAATATGTTTAAATATTACAACTTTAGATTCGACTTTTACACAGACGATGGGAGTACATTTTACATCTAGGACCTAAAAAGGGGGAAATTTAAATCAAGGTCTGTAACACCCCAAAACATTTAATCAAGATTATCAAGTTCAAATCACCCAATTTAGGGTTAACAAAAACTTTTATTAAGAAAATGAATATGAATGCATGTGTGTTTGCATTAGTGTAGATTTGAGTATATATGCCATGCTTGATTGTTCTAAATGACGTGAAATGGTTTAAAGATGAATACTACATCATCTAGGCCATTTACAAACTAAATCCAAAGAGAAAGAAATCAAATATGAATAAATAAAGCAAATGGTCATTTTGACAAAAGTTAACCACTAGGTCACTTTGTGTGTTCCTAGAAGAAGATTTCTAACAGAAACATTTCTACTTCTTTTCACCCCTTGCTAGACCAAGTAAAAGTGTATCAAGGCCCACTTTACAAACATACAAAAACATTTTCCAAAGCAATTAAATGGACAGTTGAAAATTGAATCTAGTTCATATGTTAAGATCCCACTTTTTCAAAAACCCACCAAATCAATTCCCCTTAACCTCTCCAAGCAAACATAGACTCTCAAGCTTAATTTAAGATCACTCAAAAAAATTTAATCAAAAATTCCAAACCAAGTTTCATGCGGCCATTTACACAAACACCTTGCTTGCACTAACTAAACCTCTGCCTAACTTCATAGTTGTGCACAGTAATCCTCGACCATTTGGTCCCCTCTTAAACCCCCTGTCTCCCCTGAGTCTAACCAAGCCCCAAACAAACCCCCCTTCACCATATGCATAGTGGAGCGCCACCCGTTTGTGGTCATCGCCGGCCGAAAGTGGGCAGCACGCCAGGAGCCTCGCCAGCCTCGCCCACGACACGCACCAGACACGCCTCGCTCCACCGCTGCCCCCTGTCTAGGCCACGATCCCAGCCGAGCCCTGGACCACCCTAGCTACGCCGCGCCCCGCCTCTCTGTGCCATGTCCAGAGCGCGCCAGCTCGCCGCGCCCGACCAGCTCGCCCAGACCACACCTTGCCCTCACCGCGCACGCGCATGCCTGCCATGATCACAGCACCCCAACAGACACCCCCGTTCACCGCGGCGTGACCCGCAGCTGCCGCACGCCGCCACAAACACCTCTACGTCTGTGCGGAGCACCGCACGCTCCCGACCGAACCACACCGCCCCACGCCTCGCCATTAAGCCCAACCACCAGGGAACACAACACTGCCCACTAGCCACCGCCATGCCTATACCCGCCTGTAGCCTGCCTCACGCTATAAAAGGAGGCCACCCCCGCCTCCATTCTCCATACCATTCCACTCACCACCTCTCACTAACCCTCCCCCACTTCTTCCCGGAGCAAGGCGAGCTCTCTCTCGCCGAACTTTGGCCGGAGCCCACCGCTGCTAGAGGAGAAGGGCGCCATTGATTTCGACCACCCCAAGCCCCCGTCGTCGACCCTAGCTGGAGCCTAGGTGAGCCCAGCGAGACCCCCACCGCCGTGCTAGGTTTAGTTCCTCGTCGGAGCAGTTCGTCGTCGACGACGACTCCCAGACATTAGATTAGATTAAGATCGCATGACCCAAATGCTTAGATACCATTTCGCGTAGTTAGTCCCGCTGACTGGTGGACCCCATCTGTCAGCAGCCCGCTGCGCCATGTAGTGTAGCTGGGCCGGCCCGTTTAACTTCCCGCGCTGGCCTGGAAATTCAAACAATTGTTTTTCCATTTAGGTTTAAACTAGTTTCAGTCCACATATTCAAAAATCAATTCAAAGAGTTTCACTAAACCAAATTGCATGATTCGAATTTTGTTAGAAAGGTAATTAAATTATCTATCCAAGCCCGTTGGATTTAAATCATTTGGAGTTAGAGATATTCTATAGCAAAAATAATGACAGAGACTTTTTCAACTTCAAACATTTTTTCAAAAATCAACCATAATAGCTTTTGAGTTGATTCCAACTCTCAAAAATCACATTTGACAATATCTATCTGAATATGTAAAAATATCTAGGTTTGCATGCAGTGACATTGGACTAGTACCAAAAGAATGCTATTAGGGCATTTCTAGTCACTTTAAATCTATTAAAATTTGACCAACCCATTAAATCACATTCCCATGTATTAATATATGTGGTGACGACATGTGTCCACATGATCCCATATTTTAATTGGAGAATATTAAATCTTAATTAATTTCAATGAGTAGAAATTACTTTTCTCAAATAAACTAAATAAAACTAGTTCTTTACTTCATGTGATGATTGTGATGATACTAGATCATCAAGTGTGAGCCTTAGTGTGCTAAATAGAATTAGTTAAGTATTGTTTGGTGATTGTGTACCCCGTATTTATTTATAGATGATAGTACCGACCGAAGCTACGAGGAGGAGGAGTTCTACCCAGAAGAAGAGGAGGAAAACTTCAATCACTGCACCAATCAAGGCAAGCCAACATTACTAGAAAGCTAGACCTTGCAAGGCATCACTAATTGCAAGCTTTAACCTAAGCAAGATGCATTAGGCATGCTTTGGTTATATACTTTGATTTATACCCATCCCAACTTTTACTTGCAAGCTTTACTCTTTTACTTTACCAAAGTTCTTTACTTTAGTTAGTGCTTGGTGAGTATTTGGAAAGTAGTATAGATAGCATAAAGAGTATAAAACTAGGCCTATACTAGATGTCATTCTATGGCATGATATTGAGATTAGCATCCCTCTTTAGTGAACACTCTTCACTTAGTGGCTAGTGCTAAGTATAAAACTTGATCACTTTAGATGGGAATACTTGGTGAAAATGATTATGAAAACCTTGGAATGATGAGTCATTTTATTGAAATGTTTTGACATGTGTTGAGAAACACAAATGGATTTGATGATGAAAATGTTGAGGCATGAGCCTTAGCCCTTTATAAAAACTGATGGTTGGGTTCTGATGCGATACCATTCCAATTTTACCGTATAACCACAATACCTGAATTGGGTAAGGCTTAGCCAGAAGTTTATATGCATTAGTATGGGTTCCCTCGTGGAAGAGGTTTGAGCTGAGGCTACCTCTTGATGATGTCCACCTATGCAGTGCCCAGGATGGCAGATGGCCATCGCTAGGAGGCCAAGCTCATAGGGGAGGTGCCTATACTAGAGTGTGTAGTTGAAAGGTTATGATTGATTATTCACATACTAAGTATGATGATTCAGGGTTATCCCTAACGGATGTATCGAATTTTGTGGTGAAAGTGTACCTCCTCTGCAGAGTGTCAAACTATTCGAATAGCTATGTCCGCGGTCATGGACAGTTGGAGTGGCCATACTGTTCTGTCGTCAGATGTTTTCAAAATGACTTGTGAAGTGAACTATGACTTTTACTTGACCACAACAGGGTTGTGACTATGAAAACTAGGTTCCCACTTAAGTGATTTAGAACCTTTACTTAGTTTTCTTTACTTCTGAACTCAGTTTATATAAATCTGGATTTTTGCAAATAAACCTAGAGCTTAAGATTCCTACTAGAACTACCTTACTTGTTAGTGATAGTTTGCGAGTACTTAAAGAGCACTCATGGCTTTGTCCCTGGCTATTCCCGTGGCCAGACTATGAGGAGGACTATCAGGAAGATGGACAGTAGGACGGCCACGACAACTAGGATCATCTCCCATCGTCAGCATTGCCTGTGACACTAAAGATGGAGCCCACTGATATGCTTGTTATTCCGCTGCTTGTTTGTATTAAGACTGGATCATGAGATCCTTTATTTGTGTAAGACTTTATTATGGTTTGTAACAGATGATGTACTATGATATCCAATCTGTTATGTCTCGCAAAAATGGTAATCCTAGGATTGTGATGTATGGCATAACATGCATCTGGGATTAAAAATCCGGGTGTTGACAAGTTGGTATCAGAGCCATCCTGACCATAGGAGACCCTAGTTAGAATGGACATCCGAACAAAAACTTAGTTTCAAAACCAAAAGAAGTAAGTATTTACGAAAACATATTACCACTCTTATCCTTGATTCTTTAAAAAAAATCATGTTCCTAAAAAACTCTTACATTACTACATAAAATTTGACACACTTGATCACCTCACTAACTTACTCATCCTAAATTCTTATAGATAGAAGTTCAGTATTGCAAGTTCTACTAGTTGGGCAACGGAGGCCAACTGATCTTTGAGAGGGATCTAGATGCACCGTTAGAGTATCTTGAGAGCCACATCTGGAATTTTTCGGGGCACAGCTCAAGGATCACCTAGGAGGAGATCTACAATGGCTGATAGTTGCAGATCTCAGAGGCAAGATGGAAGCACCCGTTTCTGAGAAGATTCAATTCACCGTGCGAGAGAACAACTGGCTAAATGGATTAGCCAGGGCTATGCATGAAGCTCTTGCCTATCTGTGTGGGCAAAACATCAACTTGATCCAGGGAACTCGCTTTGCGCACTTCGCAAGGCGTGATTCTCTGGGAATGCCATTGGAGATGCCAAGTCACCCGGAGTTGAAGCGCCAAGTGGAGAATCTTGACTTCCTGCTGTATGATAGGCAGAAGGAATTGGACAATGCCCGAGCCTACGCCAACCACAACCTTGCCATTGCCGCCAAGAAGGACCAGACTCTCACCATGCTCGTCAAGGATCGCCAAATCACTTCGTCGTCAATGTGAGAAGAAGGATCGCACCATCGCTCGTCTTCGCAAGAAGGTGGCCGCTCTTGACAAGGCCATCCATGAGCAAGAAGTCCAGCTTGAAGCAAATGAGGAGGAGGAAGGTGAAGACATCCAGGGAGATCTTCACTCGTACCTCAGTGATGACAACGACTACCTGGAGTATGATGCTATGGATTTCTACACCGATGATGATGATTCCGACTTCACTGATGATGATTAGATGCACTTGATCACTATCATAGGAGTGAGTTGTATCGGTCCCACTCTATCGTAGTTTCACAGAATGGTTCTTAAAACCATCTATTTTCCCTATTGTGTTGTGGTGTGTGTTTGTATTGTGTGCTTGAATGAATGAATGAATGCATGAGAAGAAGTTAGTTTGCAAAACCTGAGTTCAAAACCAAAGTTTAAAGCTTTTTAAACAAAACCATGAACCTTAGAACTTTCCCTCTTACCTCAATATCTATCTCAATCTTCAGATGACTCGTGGAAACCCCGGAGGAAGCAGCTCATCGCATGACCCAATGCTGCAGATTCTGCAGATGCTAGTTTCTGACTCTGAAGCTAGTAGAGTCGAACGCCAAGGCAACCTAGCCACTCTTCAACAGATAGCTCAGATGGCCCACAATAATCAAGGCCATGGAAATCAGGATCATCATGGATCCAAGCTTAAGAACTTTCATAATACCAATCCCCTATCTTTAACAAATCGGAGGATCCCTTAGATGCTGATGACTGGCTGCAAACCATGGAGACCAATGTGGAAGTCGCAGGAGTTTACGCCAACGAGAAGGTACTGTTTGCCACCCACTATCTGGCAGGAGATGCAAGAGCCTAGTCGAATCACACCCGTACTATGAACCACAGTCAGGTGATGACTTGGGAAGCTTTCAAGATCAAGTTCAGCCGCCCCATGTGCCACAAGGTTTAGTCACTAGAATGAGAGATGAGTTCAGAGAACGGAAGCAAGCAAGGATGACGGTAGTTGAGTACCGTGACAAATTTCTATCCCTTGCTAGATATGCCCCTGATGAGATCAACACTGAAGCCAAGAAAAAGGAAAGGTTCCTGAACGGATTGCATGATGAGATGTAGACGGTGTTACTCAACATCCATTTTGAAGACCTAGAAGAGATAGTAGACTCTGCCATCCAGATGGAAGGGAAGATCAACCAAGCCAATGACAACCGCAAGCGCAGGATGATGTATCAGACTGGGTCCCACAATACCCAGAAGTATCTCCCCAACCCGTGTGCAAGATGTGCCCCAAGAAACAATAGACCCCCGATGTCTCGTCCAAGCTACCCCAATCGTAGCGGAGGAAACTTTAAGTCTGGAGGAAACCATAACAACAACCCCGGCAACTCCAACAATTCCAATCGTGCACCGCCCAAGTCCAACAACAACAATACCGCCCCAAGGACTAAAAGCAATGTTGTGCCTATGGCAGCCAAAGACAAGTCCCAGATCACTTGCTTCGAATGTGGAGTCAAGGGTCACTACTCCAACGAGTGTCCCAAGAATCTTGCAGCCACCACCAATGTGAATGCCCCAGCTCAGCAGCAACACCATGGTCAGCCTGGACAAAGATTTGCCCTAGGGAATTCGCTCAACCGCAACGGTCGTCTGTTCCACATGAATGTTGAAGAAACTCAGGAAGCGCCCGATGTCGCGCTGGGTATGTTTTTTGTTAACTCAGTACTTGCAAGAGTGTTGTTTGATTCTGGAGCATCGCACTCGTTTGTTATAGAAGAATTTTCATGCACTAGTAAGATTCAACCAACAAAATTGAAGCATGTTATGATAGTTCAAATACCTGATTTAACCACCAAATCTAGAAAAAATTGCAAGGTTGTACCTATCAGAATCCATGGAATAGATTTCTATGCCAATCTAATAGTACTTGGAACCAAAGGTTCGGAAGTAGTACTAGGAATGGATTGGATGTTGAAACATAAAGGATTAATCGTCTGTGCCAAGAAAGCCATAACCATGACTAGTAGCTCTGGAGTATCAGTAGAGCATGTATCTGAAACCTTGCCCCGTCAGTTAAAATGCAACAAGAGTCTAGCCCAACCAACCTTATCCCAAGTCAGAGTAGTCTATGAATACCCTATCGTATTCCTAGATGAATTGCCCAGTATGCCCCCAGATCGGGATATCGAGTTCATCATTGAACTAATTCTGGAAACTGGACCCATACCTCAGAGACCTTATAGTATGAACCCATCAGAATTAGTGGAGCTGAAGAAGCAACTTGATGCTACGTTGCAGAAAGGTCTGATTCAACGAAGTGCATCACCATGGAGATCGCCTGTTCTGTCTGTGGACAAGAAAGATAGAGGTAACCGTTTGTGTACAGATTACCAGAAGCTGAATGATGTCACCATCAAGAACAAGTACCCACTGCCCAAGATAGAGGATCTGTTTGATCAGTTGACTGGTGCCAAAGTGTTTTATAAGATTGATCTTAGAACTTGTTATCACTAACTCAAGATTCGTGCAACGGATATTCCAAAGACCACCTTTACCACCAGATATGTATTGTATGAGTATACAGTCATGTCTTTTGGATTAACCAATGCCCCTGCTTATTTCATGAATCTCATGAATAAGATTTTTATGAACTTTCTGGATAAGTTTGTTGTTTTTATCAATGATATTCTAATCTATTCCAAGTCAGAAGAAGACCATGAGCAACATCTGAGAACCATCCTTGAAACCCTTAGAGAGCATCAGTTGTATGCCAAGTTTAGCAAATGTGAATTCTGGTTGAAGGAAGTAGGATTCCTCGGACATATTGTGTCAGCAGGAGGAGTCGCTGTTGATCCCTCCAAGATTAAAGATGTTGAAGAATGGGAAGCCCCAACCATTCAAACCCAAGTAAGTGCATTTCTCGGATTAGCAGGATATTACCGCAAGTTCGTTGAAGGATTTTCGAGCATCGCAAGACCGATGACCCAATTGTTGAAGAAAGATAGAAAGTTCGAATAGACGGACAAATGTGAAGCAAGTTTTCAAGTCTCTAGAAAAGATTGATTTCAGCCCCAATATTGATTATGCCAGATATCAAGAAGCCTTTTGATGTGTATTGAGATGCATCCAATATTGGTCTCGGATGTGTGTTGATTGAAGAAGGCGAAGTGATAGCATATCTGTCTCGACAACTGAAGCAGCATGAGCAAAACTACCCTACCCATGATCTTGAACTAGTAGCCGTAGTTTTAGCATTGAAGACATGGCGTCATTACCTTATGGGTAACCGCTGTGAGATTTATTCGGATCACAAGAGCCTAAAGTATATTTTCATCCAGAAGGAGCTGAATATGAGGCAAAGGAGATGGATAGAGTTAATAAAGGATTATGACCTTGACATTCACTATCACCCCGCCAAGGCCAATGTGGTTGCGGATGCTCTTAGCAGATTGCCGTGTAGATTAAACACCATGATCAAAGAAGCCCAGCCAAGTTTGCATGAAGAGTTGGAGCAGTTTAGAACGGAGCTAGTTAGCAAAGGATTTTTAGCTAGCATTGAACTTCAACCCACGTTGATCAGTCAGATCAAGGAGGCGCAGAAAGGAAATGCAAGTATCGACGGAATCAAATGTCATATTGGTACAGGAAAGGTACCTGGATTCACCGAGGATGAAGAAGGAGTTTTGTGGTACAAAGGACGTATTTGTGTGCCAGCAGATTCAGAGCTAAAGAAAGTTATCATTGAGAAAGCTCATGATACTCTTTATTCTATCCACCCCGGAGGAACGAAGATGTATCATGATTTGAAGGAGCAATTTTGGTGGCACAAGATGAAGAGAGAAATCGGAAACTACATAGACAAGTGTGATATCTATCAAAGAGTCAAAGCGGAACATTAGAGACCCGCAGGACTGTTGCAACCATTGGAAATTCCGGAATGGAAATGGGATTCCGTCAGAATGGACTTTATCACCGGTTTGCCTACTTCTAGTAGGGGAAATGACTCTATTTGGGTCATAGTTGATAGACTGTCCAAGGTAGTCCATTTTATACCTGTCAAGACAACCTACCGGAGTTCAAAGCTAGTAGAGCTTTACATTGCTAGAATCGTCAGTTTGCATGGAACCCCCAATACCATAGTGTCGGATCGAGGAACCCAGTTTACCTCAAGATTTTGGCAGAAAGTCCAAGAAGGATTAGGAACCAAGTTGAATTTCAGCACAGCTTATCACCCGCAAACCGATGCACAGACTGAAAGAGTCAACCAGATCTTAGAAGACATGTTGAGAGCTTGTGCGTTAGAGTATGGATCAAAATGGGAGGATTGTCTGCCTTTCGCAGAATTCTGATACAACAACAGTTATCAAGCTAGTTTGCAAATGGCCCCATTTGAATTTCTATATGGAAGAAAGTGGTGTACCCCTTGAATGGGTCGCAAGTAGGAGAGAGTCAGATTTTCGGACCCGACATCCTACGAGAAGATGAAGAGAAGGTTCACAAAGTCAGTGAGCACCTCAAGACCGCCCAATCCAGATAGAAGAGTTATGCTGACAAGAGACGTAGAAACCTGACTTTCAATGTCGGAGATTTTGTGTATCTCAAAGTTTTGCCGTTGAAAGGAATGCAACATTTTCAGATGAAAGGAAAGTTAGCCCCCAGATATATTGGACCCTTCAAGATTTTGAATCGCCGAGGAGAAATATCATATCAACTGGAACTGCCAGAGGAGATGTCAGCCATCCATAATGTGTTCCATATCTCGTTACTTCGCAAATGCCTAGAAGTTCCAGAGAAGACCGAAGTTTTCAAGAACATCGATCACCGAGCCATAGGTATCAACAAGGATCTGACGTATCGTGAAGTACCCATTCGTATCTTGGAAGAAGCCTTCAGAACCACCAGGACCTGGAGTATCAAGTTTCTCAAGATCCAATGGAGCAACCATACCGAAGAAGAAGCTACTTGGGAGCGAGAAGATTACATTAGGACTGAGTTTCCAGATCTCTTTAGTTCTAGTTTTTCTTAAAACCTGGGACAAGATTTTGTTTAAGGAGGGAAGGTTTGTAACACCCCAAAACTTCTAATCAACATTATCAAGTTCAAATTGTTGGAGATATGCCCTAGAGGCAATAATAAATGTAGTTATTATTATATATCTTTGTGTTTATGATAAATGTTTATATTCATGCTATAATAGTATTAACAAGGAAACATTAATACTTGTGTGAATTGTAAACTTAATTTGAAGTCCCTAGTAAAGCCTCTATATAATACTAGCTTGTTGGTTAATAGATGATTGTGGTTTCCCTATCATGAACATTGAGATGTTATTAACAACAAGATCATATCGTTAGGAGAATGATATGGTGGACATACTCCTATAGATAAGCGTAGCATAAAGATCAAGTCATTTCAATAGTTCAATTGCTATATGCTTTCTGATACATAGTAACCTAATTCCTTCGACCATGAGATCATGCATATCACCTTTACTGGATGGATGCTTTGATGTCATCAAACACCACACCGTAACAGGGTGGCTATAAAGGTGGCATTGAGTGTTCGGAAAGTATTGGTTGAAACACATGGATCAAGAGTGGGATTTGTCCATCCACATGAAGGATAGATATTCTCTGGGCCCTCTCGGTGAAATGTCATCCCATTAGCTTGCAAGCATGTGACTTGGTCACAAGGGATCACATATCACGGGAACGAGAAAAGAGTACTTATCAGTAACGAGGATGAACTAGGTATGCAGAGATACCGACGATCATAACCTCGGATAAGTAACATATCGTGAGACAAAGGGAAATTGGTATCGTATGTAAGTGGTTCATTCGATCGCAAAGTAATCGTAGAAATATGTGGGAGCCATATGAATTTCCAGATTCCTCTATTGGTTATTGTTGAGAAGTGTCTCGATCATGTCCGCATAATTCACGAACCGTAGGGAGACACACTTAAGGATTCGACGTTGTTTGAGTAGTTATGGTATTATGAGAAAGAGACCGAATGTTGTTCGGAGTCTCGGATGGGATCCGGGATATCACGAGGTGATCCGGAATGGTCCGGAGAATAAGATTCATATAAGGAAAGTCCCGTTGGAGTTGGGGAATGGTTCCGTGTTTTCATGGAACATTCTAGAAGGTCCTAATGTCCCAAGACCGGAGGGGGAAGGGTACATGAATGTGTCATTGCATATTGGAATGATTGCATCATGTACTAAGTGTTCTCGCTGTCCAAAATAAAGGGTTTATTTAAATCCTAAATTGAAAAGTCAAACGGCTAGTTTGAAAGTCAAACGGCAATTTTGGGAAGTGGGAAAGAGGAGGAGGTGGAGACCGACTTGGGAGGAGTCCCCTTGGCCGGGCGCTGGCCCCAAGGCCGACTTGGGAGGGACTCTCCCTGGTCACGCCCTCCCACCTATAAAGGAGGCAGGGCCTCCCTCCCACACACAAGTTCCTATCCTCTAAACTAAACCCTAGACCTAAACCCCGGTTTAGAGCTATTTGTTTAGAGCCTTCTAATTGGTTTAGAGCCTTCTAATTGGTGTGTCTAATTACTAGACCACTAATAGCCTCTCTCATAAGCTCCACCATACCAAGACCGCTTAAGGCCTCATGGATCTCCCTCTACTTCCGTACCACGCTGCAGTTGTCGCCGGAATCGCGAGGAGAGTACTACAACCTCCGCCTGCTGGAACAAGGGAGAGGAAGGTCTTCGCCGAAAATTTAACGTGTGACCGACCACGGAGCGCCGGAACGAACGCGCCGAAGGATCGTCACGCGATCTTGAGATCGGAAAGAGTACGACTACATCACCCACGAGAATATGCTCTCGTTAAACGCTTTGGAATCTTCGAGGGTGAGTTCCTCTATCGACTGTTGCTACAATCTAGTAGATAGATCTTGGCTTGTTTGTTTGTATGCGATAGAAATTTTTGTTTTCCATGCTACGAACCCCTACAAAGGGTATCGAGCCGTGTCTATATGTAGATCTCACAGACGAGTAACACAATGGTCATTGTGGGCGTTGATGCTTTTATTGTAGATTGCTTTTTGTGTACTTTGCATCTTGCGGTATGTTGGGATGAAGCGGCCGGCTAACCTTACATGACATCGTTCATGAGACTTGCTCCACGCTTGACATGCAACTCAGATTGCATAAGTGGCTTTATGGTGCCTATTTCTCCTAGCATAGTAAAGATCCAATTTACAACGGGTAATCAACAATGCTAGTATCAATGTTGTGGTTCTTGTTCGAGGTTAGAACGACACTTATGGAAAGCCCCAAACCACGTAAAATATGCAAAGAAAGTAGAAGCGTCTAACTTTGTTTTGCAGGGGTGCAAATGATGTGATATGGCCATGATTGTGATTATATTTGATGTATGCAATGTTCCTTATTGTAAGTTGGCAACCGTGAGCCATATGGTTGTCTTTAATTTGCTAAGACCTGCGTGTCTATTCAAAATAGTTGTAATAGTTGAAGCTGGTGGGCGACAACCATGAAGAAGCGTCATTGACCTTGATGCTATGCCGTGATGATGGAGATCATGTTCGTGCTTGAAGATGGAGATCGGAAGCACAAAGAAGAAAGGCCATATCATATCACATATTATGAATTGCATGTGATGTTAATCCTTTATGCATCTTGTATTGCTTAGTAGACTTTATAGCATTATAAGATGATCCCTCATGCACATAAATTTCAAGTTCTAAAGTGTTCACCCTTAGTATGCACTGCCAAAGCTTGCTACTCAAGCACCACGTGATGATCGGGTGTCTTTGATTCCGCTGGTGAATACAACATAAGCAAGCCAGATTTGCTTATGCGGTAGCTAAGGTTTGATCTTGACGAGCCTAGCATGTACGTACATGGCCTCAGGAACACGGATCGAAAAGGTAAAGCATGAATCATATAGTAGATATGATGAACATGATGATTGTTCGCCATTAAAACTATATCAACTCTCGTGATGATCGGTGTTGATGTAGTGGAT
Organism: Avena insularis; assembly: GCA_023614405.1. Taxonomy (NCBI): domain Eukaryota; kingdom Viridiplantae; phylum Streptophyta; class Magnoliopsida; order Poales; family Poaceae; genus Avena; species Avena insularis. Next base: position 231,802,340 of record CM042692.1, read on the forward strand.
TGGTTCGGGTGATCACTAAAACAATGTGGGGGGTGTTGTTTTGAGTGGAGTTCACCTAGTTTAATTTCATTAATTAATTTGAACTCAATTTGTCATAAACTTAGTCTAAACTATTGCAAATATGTTGTAGATCAATGGCAGCCCCTACCATCAATTTTAATGCGTTCCTAGAGAAAGAAAAGTTGAAAACAATGGAAGCAACTTCATGGATTGGTTCCGCAATTTGAGGATTGTCCTCACTGGTAATTTGACCTATGTGCTGGATGCACCGCTAGGTGACCCACTGCGGTGATGCTACCGATGAAGTAAAGAATGTTTACCTCGCTCGGAAGAATCAAGTACTCCATAGTTCAGTGCTATCTTGTATGGTTTAGAATCGAGCTCGTAAAAGGTTTGAAGAGTCGATCCATATGATATTGTCGAGGATCTCAAATTAATCTTTGAGACTCATGCGGCAATTGAAAGTTATGAAGCTTCAAAAAGTTCTTTAACTGCAAGATGGAAGAGGGCAGCTCAAGTGGTGAGCATGTGCTTAAAATGTCCGGGCACGCGAATAAACTTCAAAGCTTGGGTATAGTGATTCCTAATACTTTGGGGTTTACCGCATCCTCCAATCACTACCACCAAGTTACAAGAACTTTGTGATGAACTACAACATGCGTAACATGAACAAAGAGTTGCGAGAACTATTTGCTATGTTAAAATCTGCAAGTGGAGATCAAGAAAGAGCACCAAGTGTTGATGGTCAATAAGACCACCAAATTCAAGAAAGGCAAGTCTAAGCAAAAGGGACACTTCAAGAAGGGTGGTAAGAAAGCTGCCACGCCGATTTAAGAGGACCAAGGCTGGACCCAAGCGACATCGAGTGCTTTACCGCAAGGGAGAAGGTCATCGAAACGGAATTGCCCAAAGTACTTGGCGGATTTGAAGAACGGCAACATCAAGAAGAAAGGTATATCTGATATACATGTTATTGATGTGTATCTCACTAGTATTCGTAGTAGTGCCCGAGTATTTGATAATCGGTTCGGTTGCTCATATTTGTAACTCAAACAGAGCTGCAGAATAAACGGAAGCTAGTGAAGAACGAGGTGACGATGCGTAGGAAACGGATCAAAGATTGATGTGATCGCCCGGCACGCTACCTCTTCATCTACCATCGGGATTAGTTTTATACTTAAATAATTGTTATTTGGTGCCTGCATTAAGCATGAACATTATATCGATCTTGTTTATTGTAGACGTTACTTGTTTAAACCGAGAATAATGGTTGTTCGATTTATATGAGTAATATGTTTTATGCACATGCACCTTTGATAGATGGTCTATTCTTGTTGAATCTCGATAGTAGAAATACACATATTAATAACATTGAAGCTAAACGATTGAAATCAAGCGATAACTCGACCTATATGTGGCAATCGTGCCTTGGTCACATTGGAGTGAAGCGATGAAGAAACTCCATTCCGATGGACTTCTTGAATCACTTGATTTTGAATCACGTGATAGATGTGAAGCATGTCTGATGGGTAAAATGACTAAGACTCCATTTTCTGGTATGATGGAGCGAGCGACTTATTGGAAATCATACATACCGATGTGTGTGGTCCAATGAGTGTAGCATCGCTGTGGTTATCGTTATGTTCTTACCTTCACGGATGACTTGAGTAGATATGGGTATATCTATTTCATGAAACATAAGTCCAAACTTTCGAGAAGTTTAAGGAGTTTCAAAGTGAGGTAGAGAATCAACGTAACAAGAAGATTAAATTTCTACGCTCGATCGTGGAGGTGAATATCTAAGTTACGAGTTTGGCGAGCATTTGAAGAAATGTGGAATACTTTCAGATTGACACCGCCGAACACCACAGCAGAATGGTGTGTCCGAACGTCAGAATCGAACTCTCTTAGATATGGTTCGCTCTATGATGTCACTTCTGATTTACCGCTATCATTTTGGGGTTATGCATTAGAAACAGCCGCATTCACTTTAAATAGGGCAATCTAAATCCGCTGAAACGACACCGTTTGAATTATGGTTTGGGAAGAAACCTAAATTGTCGCTCCTTAAAGTTTGGGGATGCGAAGCCTATGTAAAGAAGTTACAGCCGACAAGCTTGAACCCAAAGCGAAAAATGCGTCTTCATAGGATACCCAAGGAAACTATTGGGTATACCTTCTATCATAGATCCGAAGGCAAAATCTTCGTTAAGAATGGATCCTTTCTAGAGAAGGAATTTCTCTCGAAAGAAGTGACTGGAAGGAAAGTAGAACTCGACGAGGTTGTCGAACCTTCTCTCGAATTGCAGTAGCGAAAGACGGAAGAAGTTCTGTGGTGCTCGCACCAATAAGAGAGGAAGCTAATGATGGTGATCATGAAACTTCGCTTGAAGTTGCTACTGAGCCTCGGAGGTCAACGAGAAATCGTACCACTCCATTGGTATGATTCCGTTATGAATGTCATGTTGGTGGACAACACCGATGACCCCGAGACATATGAGGAAGCGATGATGAGCCCAGATTCCAATAAAAGGCAATAAGCCATGAAATACGAGATTGGATCCATGTAAGAAAACAAAGAATGGAATTTGGTGGACTTAACGGATGGCAGTAAGGCTGTCTAGAACAAATGGATTTTCAAGAAGAAAATAGATGCCGATGGTAATGTTATCATCTATAAAGCTCGACTTGTCAAAAGGGTTTCGACAAATTCAAGGAGTTGACTACGATGAGACTTTCTCACCGTAGCGAAGCTTAAAGTCTGTGGAGGATTATGTTAGCAATCGCTGCATATTATGATTATGAGATATGGCGATGGATGTCAAAACAGCATTCCTCAATGGAGACATTGATGAAGAGTTGTATATGATGCAACCCAAAGGTTTTGTCGATCCTAAAGATGCTAACAAGGTATGCAAGCTTCAACGGTCCATCTATGGATTGAAGCAAGCATCCGAAGTTGGAATCAACGTTTTGATAAGGTAATCAAAGTTTTGGTTTTATACAAACTTATGGAGAAGCTTGTATTTACAAGAAAGTGAGTGGGAGCTCAGAGCATTCTTAATACTATATGTGGATGACATATTGTTGATTGGGAATGATGTAGACCTTCTTAATAGTGTCAAAGAGTATTTGAATAAAAGTTTTTCAATGAAGGATCTTGGCAAGCAGCTTACATATTAGGCATAAAGATTTATAGAGATAGATCGAACGCCAAATATCATTGTCACAAAGTACATATTTGGACAAAGTTCTAAAGAAGTTTGGAATGGAAGATAGCAAGAAAGGGTTCTTGCCCATGTTGTCAATACGACCTTGAGTAAAACTCAAAGTCCGACATCGCGTAAGATAGAGAAAGGATGAGTAAGACTCCTATGCATCAGCCATAGGATCTCTAATGTATGCCATGCTATGTACTAGACCCGACATTGCATATGCTGTTAGTTTAACTAGCAGATATCAAAGTGATCCAGAGTGGATCATTGGACAATGATCAAAAACATCCTTAAGTACTTGAGAAGAACTAAGGATATGGTTCTTTCTTATGGAGGTGATGAACAGCTCGTTGTTAATGGTTACACCGATGTTAGTTGGAACACCGATCCGGATGATTCTAAATCACAACTGGATAATGATTTATTTTGAATGGTGCAGAAGCTGGAGGAGTGCAAAGCAAAGCGTTGTGGCGAGATCTTCAACGAATCGGAATACATGGTCGCTTCGGAGGCTTCACAAGAAGCGATATGGATGAAAGAGTTCATTACAGAGCTGGGTGTGGTTCCTAGTGCTGGACCCAATGTCTATCTACTGTGATAACATGGGCGCCATAGCCAATGCGCAAGAACCAAGGTCACACAAGAAGTGAAGCATATCAAGCTGCTTTCCACGCTATTCGAGAACATATCCAGGATGGGGATATAAATATTTGCAAAGTACACACAGAACAGAATCTGGCGGATCCGTTGACTAAACCTCTACCGAGGGCAAAACATGACCAACACCAAACTGCCATGGCTGTTCGGTATATTACAATGTAATCTAGATTAGATGACTCTAGTGCAAGTGGGAGACTGGAGATATGCCCTAGAGGCAATAATAAATGTAGTTATTATTATATATCTTTGTGTTTATGATAAATGTTTATATTCATGCTATAATAGTATTAACAAGGAAACATTAATACTTGTGTGAATTGTAAACTTAATTTGAAGTCCCTAGTAAAGCCTCTATATAATACTAGCTTGTTGGTTAATAGATGATTGTGGTTTCCCTATCATGAACATTGAGATGTTATCAACAACAAGATCATATCGTTAGGAGAATGATATGGTGGACATACTCCTATAGATAAGCGTAGCATAAAGATCAAGTCATTTCAATAGTTCAATTGCTATATGCTTTCTACATAGTAACCTAATTCCTTCGACCATGAGATCATGCATATCACCTTTATCGGATGGATGCTTTGATGTCATCAAACACCACACCGTAATGTGGGTGGCTATAAAGGTGGCATTGAGTGTTCGGAAAGTATTGGTTGAAACACATGGATCAAGAGTGGGATTTGTCCATCCACATGAAGGATAGATATTCTCTGGGCACTCTCGGTGAAATGTCTTCCAATTATCTTGCAAGCATGTGACTTGGTCACAAGGGATCACATATCACGGAACGAGAAAAGAGTACTTTAAGAACGAGGATGAACTAGGTATGCAGAGATACCGACGATCATAACCTCGGATAAGTAACATATCGTGAGACAAAGGGAAATTGGTATCGTATGTAAGTGGTTCATTCGATCGCAAAGTAATCGTAGAAATATGTGGGAGCCATATGAATTTCCAGATTCCTCTATTGGTTATTGTTCGGAGAAGTGTCTCGATCATGTCCGCATAATTCACGAACCGTAGGGAGACACACTTAAGGATTCAACGTTGTTTGAGTAGTTATGGTATTATGAGAAAGAGACCGAATGTTGTTCGGAGTCTTGGATGGGATCCGGGATATCACGAGGTGATCCGGAATGGTCCGGAGAATAAGATTCATATAAGGAAAGTCCCGTTTCGGAGTTGGGGAATGGTTCCGGTGTTTTCATCGGGAACATTCTAGAAGGTCCCGGAATGTCCGGCACTCCGGAGGGGGAAGGGTACATGAATGTGTCATTGCATATTGGAATGATTGCATCATGTACTAAGTGTTCTTGCTGTCCAAAATAAAGGGTTTATTTAAATCCTAAATTGAAAAGTCAAACGGCTAGTTTGAAAGTCAAACGGCAATTTTGGGAAGTGGGAAAAGAGGAGGAGGTGGAGACCGACTTGGGGAGGAGTCCCCTTGGCGCGCTCCCAAGGCCGACTTGGGAGGGACTCTCCCTTGGCCGCCCTCCCACCTATAAAGGGAGGGGCAGGCCTCCCTCCGACACACACAAGTTCCTATCCTCTAAACTAAACCCTAGACCAAACCCCGGTTTAGAGCTATTTCGTTTAGAGCCTTCTAATTGGTTTAGAGCCTTCTAATTGGTGTGTCTAATTACTAGACCACTAATAGCCTCTCTCATAAGCTCCACCATACTGCACCGGCTTAAGGCGAAGCCTCATGGGATCTCCCTCTACTTCCGTACCACTGCCAGTTGCCTTAGGAATCGCGAGGAGAGTACTACAACCTCCGCTGCTGAACAAGGAGAGGAAGGTCTTCGTCGAGCAAACGTGTGACCGACTACGGAGCGCTGCCGAACGTGGCGCGGAAGGATCGCACGCGATCTTGAGATCGGAAAGAGTACGACTACATCACCCACGAGAATCTGCTCTCGTTAAACGCTTTGGAATCTTCGAGGGTGAGTTCCTCTATCGACTCGTTGCTACAATCTAGTAGATAGATCTTGGCTTGTTTGTTTGTATGCGATAGAAAATTTTTGTTTTCCATGCTACGAACCCCTACACAAATCACCCAATTTAGGGTTAACAAAAACTTTTATTAAGAAAATGAATTTGAATGCATGTGTGTTTGCATTAGTGTAGATTTGAGTGTATATGCCATCCTTGATTGTTCTAAATGATGTGAAATGTTTTAAAGATGAATACTACATCATCTAGGCCATCTACAAACTAAATCCAAAGAGAAAGAAATCAAGTATGAATAAATAAAGCAAATGGTCATTTTGACAAAAGTTAACCACTAGGTCACTTTGTGTGATCCTAGAAGAAGATTTCTAAGAGAAACATTTCTACTTCTTTTCACCCCTTGCTAGACGAAGTAAAAGTGTATCAAGGCCCACTTTACAAACTTACAAAAACATTTTCCAAAGCAATTAAATGGACAGTTGAAAATTGAATCTAGTTCATATGTTAAGATCCCACTTTTTCAAAAACCCACCAAATCAATTCCCCTTAACCTCTCCAAGCAAACATAGACTCTCAAGCTTAATTTAAAATCGCTCAAAAATTTTGAAACAAAAATTCCAAACCAAGTTTCATGCGGCCATTTACACAAACACCTTGCTTGCACTAACTAAACCTCTGCCTAACTTCATTGTTGTGCATAGTAATCCTCGACCATTTGGTCCGCTCTTAAACCCCCTGTCTCCCCTGAGTCTAACCAAGCCCCAGACAAACCCCCCTTCACTGTATGCATAGTGGAGCGTCGCCCGTTTGTGGTCGTCGCCGGCCGACAGTGGGCAGCACGCCAGGAGCCTAGCCAGCCTCGCCCACGACACGCACCATACACGCCTCGCTCCACCGCCACCGCCTATCCAGGGACGACCTTAGCTACGCCAAGACCGCCTGCCTCTCACATGCCATGTCCAGAGCGCGCCAGCTCTCCGCACCCGACCAGCTCGCCCACACCATGCCTTGCCCTCACCGCGCACGCGCATGCCCGCCATGATCACATCATCCTAGCAGACACCCATGTTCACTGCCGCGCGACCCGCAGCTGCCGCACGCTGCCGCAAACACCTCTGCGTCCGTGCGGAGCGCCGCACGCTCCCGACCGAACCACACTGCCCCACGCCTCGCCATTAAGCCCATAAGAATCGCCAGGGAACACAACACCACCCACTAGCCACCGCCATGCCGATAGCCTCCTGTAGCCTCGTCACCGATGAGCTCGCGCCCGCACCGCTCGGTCCCCTCCCCGCGTTATAAAAGGAGGCCACCCCCTCCTCCATTCTCCACACCATTCCACTCACCACTTTTCACTGACCCTCCCCCACTTCTTCCCAGAGCAAGGCAAGCTCTCTCTCGCCGGAATTTGGCCGGAGCCCTCCGCTGCTGGAGGAGAAGGGCGCCGTTGATTTCGACCAGCCTCACCGTCGTCTACCACATCGATTGCCCCCATCGCCGACCCTAGTTGGAGCCCAGGTGAGCCCCACGAGACCCCCACTGCCGTGCTAGGTTTAGTTCCTCGCTAGAGCAGTTTGTCGTTGACGACGACTCCTGGCCGTTAGATTAGATTAAGATCGCACGGCCTAGATGCTTAGATACCATTTCGCGTAGTTAGTCCTGCTGGCTGGTGGACCCCATTTGTCAGCAGCCCGCTGCGCCGCGTAGTGTAGCTAGGCCAGCCCGTTTAACTTCCCGCGCTGGCCTAGAAATTCAAATAATTGTTTTTCCATTTAGGTTTAAACTAGTTTCTGTCCATATATTCAAAATTAATTTAGAGAATTTCAATGAACCAAACTGCAAGATTCAAATATTGTTAGAAAGGTAATTAATTATCTATCCAAACCCGTTGGATTTAAATCATTTGGAGTTAGAGATATTCTATAGCAAAAACAATAAGACAGAGACTGTTTCAACTTCAAACATTTTTCAAAAATCAACCATAATAGCTTTTGAGTTGATTCCAACTCTCAAAAATCACATTTGACAATATCTATCTGAATATGTAAAAATATCTCGGTTTGCATGCAGTGACATTGGACTAGTACCAAAAGAATGCTATTAGGGCATTTCTCGTCACTTTAAATCTATTAAATGATAACCTTAAACTTAATAAAATTTGACCAACCCTTTAAATCACATTCCCATGTATTAGAATATGTGGTGATGACATGTGTCGATATGATCCCATATTTTAATTGGAGAATTTTAAATCTTAATTAATTTCAATGAGTAGAAATTACTTTTCTCAAATAAACTAAATAAAACTAGTTCTTTACTTCATGCGATGATTGTGATGATACTAGATCATCAAGTGTGATCCTTATTGTGCTAAATAGAATTAGTTAAGTATTGTTTGGTGATTGTGTACCCCGTATTTATTTATAGACGATAGTACCAACCCAAGCTACGAGGAGGAGGAGTTCTACCCAGAAGAAGAGGAGGAAAACTTCAATCACTGCACCAATCAAGGCAAGCCAACATTACTAGAAAGCTAGACCTTGCAAGCCATCACTAATTGCATGTTTTAACCTAAGAAAGATGCATTAGGCATGCTTTGTTTATATACCTTGATTTATACACATCCCAAGTTTTACTTGCAAGCTTTACTCTTTTACTTTACCAAAGTTCTTTACTTTAGTTAGTGCTTTGTGAGTATTTAGAAAGTAGTATAGATAGCATAAAGAGTATAAAACTAGGCCTATACTAGATGCCATTCTATGGCCTGAGATTGAGATTAACATCCCTCTTTAGTGAACACTCTTAACTTCATGGCTAGTGCTAAGCATAAAACTTGATCACTTTAGATGGGAATACTTGGTGAAAATGATTATGAAAACCTTGGAATGATGAGTCATTCTATTGAAATGTTTTGACATGTGTTGAGAAACAAAAATTGATTTGATGATGAAAATGTTGAGGCAAGCCTTAGCCCTTTATAAAAACTGATGGTTGGTTTCGGATGCGATACCATTCCAATTTTACCGTACAACCACAATACCTGAATTGGGTAAGGCTTAGCCGAAAGTTTATATGCATTAGTATGGGTTCCCTCGTGGAAGAGGTTTGAGCTGAGGATACCTCTTGATGATGTCCACCTATGCAGTGCCCAGGATGGCAGATGGCCATGGCTGGGAGGCCAGGCTCATAGGGGAGGTGCCTATACTTGAATGTGTAATCGAAAGGTTATGATTGATTATCCGCATACTAAGTATGATGATTCAGGGTTATCCCTGACGGATGTATCGAATTTTGTGGTGAAAGTGTACCACCTCTGCAGAGTGTCAAACTATTCAAATAACCGCGTCCGTGGTCATGGACAGTTGGAGTGGCCATACTGTTCCGTCGTTAGATGTTTTCAAAATGACTTGTGAAGTGAACTATGATTTTGAATTGACCACAACAGGGTTGTGACTATGAAAACTAGGTTCCCACTTAAGTGATTTAGAACCTTTACTTAGTTTTCTTTACTTCTGAACTCAGTTTATATAAATTTTGCTTTTTGCAAATAAACCTAGAGCTTAAGATTCCTACTAGAACTACCTTACCTGTTAGTGATAGTTTACGAGTACTTAAAGAGTACTCATGCCTTTGTCCCTGGCTATTCTCGTGGCCAGACTATGAGGAGGACTATCAGGAAGATGGACAGCAGGACGGCTACGACAACTAGGATCAGCTCCCATCGTCAGCATTGCCTATGACACTAAAGATGGAGCCCACTGCTACGCTTGTTATTCCGCTGCTTGTTTGTATTAAGACTGGATCATGAGATCCTTTATTTGTGTAAGACCTTATTATGGTTTGTAATGGATGATGTACTGTGATATCCAATATGTTATGTCGTGCAAAAATGGTAATCCTGGGATTGCGATGTATGGCATAACAGGCATCTGGGATTAAAAATCCGGGTGTTGACAAGGTCCTCCATACATTTAGCATAAAGCACCCAAAAATTAAGAAGGGAAAACAATCAGGTTTGGCTCCTTCTGGAGAGAGAAGCTAATCGAACCATTCTCATCATACTACTTCCTCTTTGTTTGTTTTCAAAATAAGGCCAAATTTGGCGGCATGCAAATTCTTGTATATGGGATCATGAATCATCAGCATAAAGTATGATGTAGATATGGCCATGGCCTTGGTCGTTCGGCTTGAAATCCAAGATTGTCCATAATCATTCATAACTAACCTTAAATTCATTTAAATTTTACCTCTAACTTTTAGGTTCAAATGTTATACGGACGGTGGGAGTACATTTTACATCATGGACCTAAAAAGGTGGAAATTTACATCGGGGTCCATACATTTAGCATGAAGTACCCTAAAATTAAGCAAATAAAATAGTTGGATTCAGCTCCTTCTCGAGAGAGCAGTTGATTGAGCCATACTCTTCATAATACTTCCTCTTTGTTCGTTTTCAAGATATGGCCAATTTTGGCAGTATGAAATTCTTGGATATGTGATCATCATTAGAATGAAGTATGATTTAGATATGGCCATGACCTTGGTCGTTCGGCTTGAAATGCAAGAATGTTCATACTCATCGAAAACTAATAATCTTAAATACATTTAATTGTTACCACTTGCTTCTACATTCGAATTTAACATGGACGGTGGGAGTACATTTTACATCAAGGACCTAAAAAAGGTAAAATTACATCGACATCCATACATTTAGCACAAAGCAACCTAAAATCAAGAAAGGAAAATAGTCAAGTTTGGCTCCTTCTCGAGAGAGAAGCTGATCGAGCCATACTATTCATACTACTTCCTCTTTGTTTGGTTTCAAAATTTGGCCAAACTTGGCAACATGAAAATTCTTGGATATGGGATCATGAATAATTAGAATCAACTATGATGTAGATATGGCCATGACCTTGGTCATTTGGCTTGAAATGCAAGAATGTTCATACTCATTGACAATTAATAATCTTAAATACATTTAAATTTTACCACTCGCTTTTAGGTTTGACTTTTACACGGACGGTGGGAGTACATTTTACATCAAAGACCTAAAAAAGGTAAAATTACATCGACATCCATACATTTAGCACGAAGCACCGTAAAATTAAGCAAGGAGAGCTGTAAGGTTTGTCGCCTTGTCGAGAGAGAAGCTGATCGAGCCATACTCTTCATACTACTTCATCTTTGTTTGTTTTCAAAATATGGCCAAATTTGGCGGCATGCAAATTCTTTGATATAGGATCATCAACATTAACTATTATCACGACCAAAGAATAAATAATAATCTTTGTATTATACTTTTTATAACGCATGTTTCTGGATACACATAACATGATGCCACAAAAAATATTATACTTTTTATTCTTTCTTTGAAATGTTATCAAAATCGTGTCAACTTTGTCGGGATACGGATGCATAGAAAGAAAATGATTTTTTTAGAACTTTTGATGGGTTTCGATGTACCGAATACCCTCTTAGCTTCAAAATAATTTTGGAAAATTTTAAGAAAAATCTATCGCGCTTACTTTTAGTTAAAATTTGAGAAGGTCGATGGGATTATAGTTTACATCAAAGACCTCAAAAAATAGAAAATTACATAGAGGTCCATACATTTAGCACAAAGGGCCCTAAAATGAAGCAATGAAAAACAGTTGGGTCCGGGTCCTTCTCGAGCGAGCGGCTGAGCCATACCCTTTATACTACTCCTACTTTACTATTTTCAAAATAGCGTGCTACAGTTGTGCTTGGTGGTTCCTCTTTACAGGGTGTGAAATGGAACAAGAATGGAGTACTATGGAGTAGTGGTAAATCTGGCCAAATCATTATGGAGTGCATCGAATGCGATGGGATGTACTGCATACTGTATAAACAATCCCTTGTGCACCACTATCTTTTGAATAACCTTCCCTCCGGATGTTTGGGAAGGAAGTGAAAGTTTTGAAACCATGAAAGTTTGAACTCCAATTCTAATAGTAATAGTATGAGTACTGTACCTTTTGGCGCCAAGCCCCAAAATGGTTCCTTCATATGCACACCAACCCAGCACGCCTGGTACTAACATGGAGCCGATGACAACGCAGGTCGACACACGTGCGCAACACCATGTTTTGAACAAGGGAGAGATCAGCAAGCCGGGGTGATGAGATAGTGAAGGAGAGAGAAACCACAATTTGTTTTGCGTGCATATATAGTAAAGGTCCTAAAATTTACTACTAGTTCCGTACTACTAGTACTACTAGGTGACTATACCCTGTACATCGTGTCAGGAAGCCATCACATCTTTGCTTCTGATATCGCACCACCTTCAACTCCTCCTCTTTGCTGCTCTCTCGAGCTGCCTCCTCCGTGCTCATAGTTTCTCTTCTTTCTCTTTGCTTTTTTCTATAGAAAATACATATGATTCCTACTTTCTTTATAGAAAATACACTCCTGTCACTTGGAAAATTGTTTTTTATTTTCCTAATGGTTGGGAACTCCGAGTGGCAACAATGGTATAATGCCATGATTTACCCATTTACTCCCAAATATGGGAACATCATGGACGGTGGGAGTACAATTTATATCAAGGACCTAAAAAGGGAGAATATTACATCGAGGTCCTTAAATTTAGCACCCTAAAATTAAGCAAGAGAAATAGTCAGGTCTGGCTCCTTCTCGAGAGAGCAGCTGATCGAGCCATACTCTTCATACTGCATTCTCTTTGTTTGTTTTCAAACTATATGGCCAAATTTGGCGGCATGCAAATTCTTGGACATGGATCATCCTCAGCATAAAGTATGATTTAGATATCTCAATGACCTTTGTCATTTGGCTTGAAATGCAAGAATTTTCATACTCATCGACAACTAATAAGCTTAAATACATATAAATTTTACCACCTGCTTTTATGTTCAAATTTTACACGGATGGTGGGAGTATATTTTACATCAAGGACCTAAAAGGGGGGAAAATTACATCGAGGTACATAAATTTAGCACGAAGCACATTAAAGTTAAGCAAAGGAAAATAGTCAGGTTTGACTCCTTCGTGAGAGAGAACCTTACCGAGACATACTCTCCATACTACTTCCTCTTCATTTTTTCAAAATATGACAAAAGTTGGCGGCATGCAAATTCCTGGATATGGGATCATGTATCATCAGCATAAAGTATGATGTAGATATGGCCATGACCTTGGTCGTTCTTCTTGAAATCCAAGAATGTTCATACTCATCGACAACTAATAATCTTAAATTTGTTTAAATTTTACCACTAACTTTTAGGTTCGAATTTTACACGGACGGTGGGAGTACAGTTTACATCAAGGACCTAAAAGGGGCAAATTACATCGAGGTCCTTACATTTAGCATGAAGTACCCTAAAATTAAGCAAGTAAAACAGTAGGGTTCGACTCCTACTCGAGAGAGCAGCTGATCGAGCCATCCTCCTCATACTACTTCCTTTTTGTTAGTTTTCAAAATATATGGCCAAATTTGGAGGCATTGAAATTCTTGGATATGGGATCATTATCAACATAAAGTATGATGTAGATATGGCCATGACCTTGGTCGTTCGGCTTTAAACTCCAAGAATGTTCATACTCATTTACAACTAATAATCTTAAATACGTTTAAATTTTACCACTTGCTTTTAAGTTCGAATTTTACACGGAAGGTGGGAGTACATTCTACATCAAGGACCCAAAAAAAGGTAAAATTACATTGACATCCATACAATTAGCATGAAGCACCCTAAAATTAAGCAAGGAAAACAGTTGGCTAGGAAGCTTGAGAACTCATAAAACTTGGTAATCAATCGTAAGTGTATCAAGGTCCACGGTTTGTCTAAAACTAGGGTTGTTGTTGTGGTACTCTGAGCCATTTTTCTCGTACTTTCTTGTAGAAAAAATCTGGTCGCTTCGAAATTGAAAAAGTTTTATTGTTTCTCTAAGTTGGGAACTGTTGTTGCCACCATTTTTCACCTTGCCAAGATGCACACATCTACCAAATATGGGAACATTACAATACAATATGATGTGCAAATGGTTGTTACCTTTGTCGTTCGGCTTGAAACCCAAGAATGTTCATACACTTTGGGCCATATATTGTGTAACTAATTTTTCATAATTTATGATGACTCATGGTTATTAATTATTTTTCATTGCAAATAGTAGTACACACAAGAGGACACCATGAAGAAGGCTTCATTTTTAGGGTTTTCATTATTTTTGTTCATAGCTAGTGACGATCAATTGTCAACATGCATTTTCATAGCAAGAACTTTAATCCTATAGAAACCTCGTTGGTTTCTAAAGTATTGAACGTCTCGGTACCATAAATACTCAAAGGATGTTTGTATCTTTTTAAGAGAATTCTATCACGTTTACTTGTAGTTCAAATTTGAAAATGTTTTTTGTTCCTAAATTTTGGAAACTCCCAGTACTAGTTGCATTATTGTTCACCATGCCAAAATGCACTCATCTACCAACTATGGGAACATTGATATAAAGTATGTTATACATATCTAAGGCCATTTAGCTTGTCTTTCAGCCTGAAACCTAACTTATGTGAACTCTCTTGGTAATAATCATTTTTCACGACAATTAGTACAAGTCAAATGACATCATGCAATGTCTTTTATTATTTTCAAATAAAAGTCAACTTTTCTACATGCAAATTCTTAGCAAGAAGTCAACAAATTCATTGGCTTCTTAAAATTCTTAAAATTTTATTTAACATTGACAAATCAGCTTAAATTAGTTTAAGAGTGTGAAGTTTGTTAGGAAACCTTGAGAACTCAAAAAACTTCGTAATCGTAAGTGAAACATGTATAAACTTTGTCTAGAAACTGGGCTTGCGACATTCCGAGCCATATTCACCGTGGTTGCTCTCAAGAAAATAAATCATAGGAAAATAATTACCTGCTTAAAGTTTATGATAAATCGGGGTGCTTTTTTTGTGAGGTGTAATAAATAGACATATATCGTCTGTCCGACACTTTAAAAGAAACTCTTTGATGGAGATTTGGTTCTATGAATGAAACGTCAAATCTTATGTACAAACAAGTTATGTTCAAAAACAAGTTTATTAAAACCAAATAAAGCCTTCACAAATTCAATGTGCGATAGACAAATATTTTGGTACCTTTGTGTAAACATTGACGTTTCATATGAAATAAGTCTCTTACATCCTAGCTACATGCATCCAAAAAGTATTGTGGGTGATAAATAACGTTATTATCTAGTTTTTAGCATCATTCAATCTTTGTGTGTGAATGAGAGAAATGACATTCGGGGATCACTTGTCGGTATTGCTACCGATGAGGTTAAATCGGCCATTACAGGACTAACTAGCCAAATTTGTACATATTAGGCCAAAAAGTGTTAAAATGTGTAAAAATAATGTCCACCAAGTGTTTTGTGCAAAAGTGCGATGAAAAGATGGTGGATCGTGCAATTTCCTCAATCTAAAAAATGTATTATACAACCATGGATGGTATACAAAGTATTGTATTGTAATTACTACTAGCAAAACAGGTACCCGATGGAAGTTTGAAACCAAATTGGTACCCACTATTTTAGTCGGTTCGAAGAAATGAACTAGTTTGTCAAAATGTGATCATATGTGAGATGTAGTTTTTTGTAGTATGGTACTACTAAAGTGGATTGGGAGCTACGCACTCCCATTCTCTAACTCCCCCATGATTCCCTCTCTCGCTATCACATTCCCACACTCACTTCTCAACTCTCAGTTGTTAACCAAGTCGTTGCTTTGATGAAACCAATGCCAAAACCTTTGTTGTGGTTGAGCTAGGGTCCTCATCAAGCTCTACTTCAGAGGTACATGTGGCTAGTTTGATTCCGTAGGCCGCATCGCCTTTTCTGAAGAGTCCTTTGCCTTTTGCATGTGTGCGAGTCATGCCCAATGTGAGGTATTTGCGCCCTTAGGGTTTCGGCCGACCGCGCCGAAACCCTCATCACCCGCCGAGCGGTCGTTCAAGCCTCCGACGCTGCGTGTGTTGGGACAGCATGATCGTGTGGCAGTGGACACAACCTTTTTGTCTGCAGGTTGGACTCTCATTCCCAATGTGCCAAATGTCAGAGTGTACACGGCGAAACCCCTATCGGTGCCCCCTTCATCCGCGATTGTTTGTCGTTCTTCGGTGTATGTGGCTGATTCTTCGTCAGTGGCGCCATGTTCATCTGCTCAATCCATCGACCCCTGTGCAAGTTTGCGCCCCCAACTGCAATGAGGTTAGATCTGGAGGATTGGGCCTTTAACCCAAATCTGACGTGTATCTAGTCAGATTATTGCAACATGTGCTGCAGGTCCTTTGTTGAACTGCTTAGTTATATGTCATATTCTTGATAATTGTATTTTGTGCTATTCTTTATATGTCACATTCTTGATAATTGTCTGTTGTGTTGTTCTGCTTAGTTATGGAATATTCTTGATGACGATGATGCAGGGTTCTGTTTTGGTACTTAGATGATGCATTGTGCTGTCTAGGAATTTTCCATGATGCGTTGTGCTGTTTTGGTATTTTTTATGATGTATTATGTCCTGTCTCCTTACTGTGTTGTTTCATCCATTTTGATCTGCGTTCTGCTGTTTAGGATTAAATGATATGTCTGCTAGATGTTCAGATTATTTCAATGACCCATCAGTTTAGGTAATTTTGATTATACAGACACTTTTTATTAAATTTAATTACATGACACCTTGTGCTGTTTTGGTATTTTTATTGATGCACTGCATATATGTTGTTTTGTCTATCCAGATAACGCATTGTGCTATTTTATCCATTCAGATTATGCATTGTGCTGTTTAATCAATCTAATTAAGTGGTATGCCTTCTAGTAGCCGTTCAGATAATTTTGAGGATCCATCGGGTTAGGTGATTCTGATGATGCATGGTGCTCTGTAGGAAATTTAATTTACCTGATATCTTGTGCTGTTAAGGTAATTTTGATGGTGCAATGACGCATTGTGAGCTTTAGTCAATTTATACAATGCATTGTGGTGTTTTCATATATCCAAAGGACTGACCCAATGGTAATTTTCATGTAGAACGACCCAGTTGTAATGCCGAAATTAGACTTCATTTTTGACTGGACTTCTCTAGCTCCAGGTGGCTATGAAGATGCTCTCCCCATCATACCAAGGGAGTTGAAGCTGCTGGGCAGGAGAGTGGAGGCCTTGGCAAGGGTAAGTGCTGCCATGTCGGTCGCTAGTTCTGCCAATCCAAGAAGATGCCCTAGGTCGGTCGGACATCATGCCACTGCGCATCATCCTAGGCCCTTCTACATCCAGTTAGTCCAGCATGACTTGTATATACTTATCATCCTGACTTACTTCAAGCCTTACGTGTTGGTTTTCCTGTTTGTTTGATATGTGCTTGCTTTTCCTATTTGTTTGATGTGTTGGTCAACAATTGAACTATTAACCAGTTGTAAACTCTAGTTCATAGATCCTATCATATCAATCAAACCAGTAGTTTGTATTGTTTGATGTATTAAGTTGTTATTACTTAGTTTTAGACTGCAATTATTTCTATCGCCACCAATGAGGGGGCTACAAGATCATGTCTCCTCCAATGTAGCTCTCACACTCAAAGGAAGAGGCGGGTGATAGATTTTGAAATAAAATTGAGGACTCTGCTATCAACTTGATTCTCAACTGAAATGCCAAACTTTCTCTCCCTTGAGTTGATAATATGTAATAATTTTAAGAAGTTTGCAGCTGATGTAATATCTAGATAACTCGCATAGGCCATTTAGGCATTTAGTTGATGCTATCCACACATGGCGGTAGGTGGTACCATAACTACGTCAGCCATGTCGATTAGGGAACAATATCGGGATTTGTTTTTGGCCCGTCTTGTATTCGGCCGTCAATGAACATTAAAAGATGCTCACTAATTGTACACCTTTTATGATATTGGCATGGGCTTCAGAAAGGACGAAACTGTAAAAGACAACAAACGTAATGGGCCTACCCACATGTGGGAACTAGTCACCGTAATAATTCGCAACAGTAACATGCTAGAACAGTAACATGCCAGGCAATAGTGTGTCAGAATAGGAACTGGCCAGAAAAGTAACAAGCCACAATAGTAAAAGGCAAGAAACTATAAAAGGCTAGAGGGTTAACGAGCCAAAACAGTAGCATGCCACAACACTAAAGGGCCGCAACACTAAAAGGCAACAAGAGTAACATGCCATGGAAATACCAGACAAGAACACTAACATGACGACAAAATTACTAGTCTAGAATAGTAATAGGCCACTTGTGTCCTGAACCATTAATGGCCAGAATAGTAAAAGGCCAAAGAAGGGTCGTTCATAGGCGGCCCATGACGGGCTACCAGAATAGTGATGGGCCAACCGCAGGCCTTAACAGTACCGGACCGACTAGGCGCATGCTGCAAATGGGACGCATGGTGTTGGACCAACTTGGGCCTTCTATAGGCCTAAACAGTACCCGACCAGAAAGTTTGTGGGCCTCTGCTAGCTGTATTATTGGGCCAATTTCAAGTAGTGCAGGACAAAGCAGTAACGGTCCATCTTCTTATTGGGATCTCCTCATGGGCCGGCCCACTTAGTAATTAGCAGGCCTTGGCTAGGCCTGGCTTCTGCCACAGTTTCTATGTCTGTTAACAGCAGTGACCGGCTATTAATGGCGGCATCCATGTGGCATTTTGCATGACGTCAGTAGTCAACACGGCTGCCAAATAGATCTATGATAAACCATGTTTTGGTGGCTAAAGGATGCGATCTGCCATGGTAAAAAAACCCGTGGTAGATTGTTTTGTGATGGAGCTTTTATGATGAAGGCTATCCGTGGTTGACGAGGGTTAACTCATCAATTCCCATCGTAGATGGACTTAGGTTCGAGAAAGTGGGGAGCACTGGAGGAATCGATCGGCTAGCAAACAAGCACACAAGTGACATGATTTTTACCCAGGTTCAGGCCTCGTAGAGGCCCCTACTCCTACTTGTATGCTCTTGGAATTATCGAGGAGTTGAAAATTATAGGATGCACAGATGCAATTAGGCGATGTTGTGGAAACTAGAGTTGCGGATATCCTCGGGATAGCACGTCGAGTCGATTACATATTAGGGTTTTCCCTTTAAACTTCTATCTTGTATTTGTCATGTTCTACAAGGAGTCGAAGTCTCCCAGGTCACCCGAATCTCGACTGGGCCTTAGCAACGTCGTGGGATTCTTCTGGGATGGACTATAGGATATGCCCATGTCAGTAGCCCCCAAGTGTCCAGTCGAATCGCAGATTCGAGTGGAGACTTATGAAGCCTTCGAAGTGTATAATCGAGCATGTTTTCAAGTCCTCTAATTTGTATCATATGGATTGCCGATATACGTGCCTGATTCATCCGATGTATCATGATCAGTTAACTGCCTTAGGGTAAAACAATGCAATCTACTCAAACTCGAGTCCCCGGACTCGAATTCGGAAAAGTGCTGGCGTAATTCGACTCATGCCGCAGAGGTCTTACATAATCAAATCCCAGTATATAAGTGTGAGCACTCGACGCGTCTGTCAAGGATTTATTTCATCGTACCTACATGTACATATTACTTCTGGTAGAGTGCAGCAGGTGCGTTACCAGGCCTTTTTTAGGTCTTATCTTCACGCTGCAAGCATGGCATCCGAATTTTGTCATCGCGGAGATGATTTGGGTGACGTAGGAGACGCAGTTTCCTTGTAGGGAAAATGTGAGGCAGAGTCACAAGCGCTTGCGAGTGTGGACATAGTCAACACACATTTAGTAAAAGAAAAATCATAGGGTGCATGGCCAGCGCTCCCTATGGGAATAGCCCCCGAGTGCATATTCGAGTCATAGACTCGAGTGGGGACTATGAATGATTTTGACTGCCGTCGTCTTTTGCTTGTTTTGGTCGAATGTGCTTCCAGCGCTCCCTATGGGAGTAACCTCGAGTACGCAATCAAATAGTTGATTCAAGTGAGGGGTTTTAAAGTATAGTTGCTTTGTCGAAAGTTTCTATGTCCGTGTAAATTTTCAGGTGCGCGGCCAGCGCTCCTGTTAGGAGTAGCCCCGAGTGCTTGGTCGAGTCAAAGAGTCGAGTGAGTACTATATTAGTCAGAAGATGCTCCTGCTGGAGTGGATGACGTCAGTGTTAACGATGAGATGACTTCAGTTGCCCGCATGAGCGGTTTTGATAGGACATGACGAAAGTAGGGCCCTATTTCTGACTTGGATTTGACCAGGCGTGCGTAATCTTCGGTTTTAACTGTGTCTCCTTGATTCTCACGCGTAATGGGAAAAGTGGGGGCAACGGTTCACCGCTTGCCTAGTCACGTGTCCATCTTGATTTGCGCCATGCGTCTGATTACTGCACTTCTGGCTATTGGATTGCATCTGTGCTGAGGTTAAGTAGGGATTTCCCGTGTGGCATTTCCCCCACAACTCATCTTCTCCCTCGCGCTCTACCTCCATTGCTGCTCTCTGTTGTTCTATTGCTCTCGCCTCCATTGCTATGCTGGACAGCCTCAAGACCTTCCCGAGCTACTTTTTGTGCTCACACCGCACTCGCAAGATGAGGAAGAAGAAGGGCGCCTCCGCTGCTAGATCTACGGCCACCACCATCGTGGCCGAGAAGAAGGGCGCCGCCACTACGGGAGCCGGTAGTACTGCTGCAGCTTCCAAGAAGAAAGGAGCGGGCACGTGTGTCACGAATGGAACGTGGCGGCGGATCGCCATCAAGGAGACGGAGCTCTTCAACTAGCACCAAGATGGCGCTCTCCTACTACTGAAGATGACTGCCGGATGCCCGACGACGAGGTAATCCCTGATCCCCCCCGCCGAATTTCGGGTGATGTTTCTCGCATTTGTCATTTGTGGCCTCTCTCTCTCCCTCCACAAGTTTGTGCGAGGGTTACTCTGCTTCTATGGGCTCCAGCTCCATCAGCTGACCCCCAACTCCATTCTCCACATTGCATGCTACATCACCCTTTGCGAGTGCTGGCTCGGAATCGAGCCACACTTTGGCCTTTTCAAAAAACTCTTCAAATTGAAAGGCCAGTCGAGCTCTGGGTCAGTAGTCTACGATATAGGAGGCTGCAGGTTCCATGTAGACCCCAATGTCAAATATTTCTCCATCAAGTTCAATGCATCTGTCCAAGGGTGTAGGGAGAAATGGTTCTACATCCACGACCAAAAGGCCGATGACGAACACTTCGGACTCACACCTTTTGATTCAAAGGCAGAGTGCAAGAGGAGGAGGTCGTGGAAGAACACGATGATGCCCGGTGAAGCCGAAGAATCTGAGGGTATGTACAAACGTGTCTATAACCTTGAACTCCGCCTAGGGAAGGAACTGGGCGGCGCAGATCTCATTCGCACCTAGATGCGTCATCGAGTGCAACCGCTATAGGCTAGGGCACATCCGACATGCTGCTGGACTAGTGTTGATGATGTCACCCGCGTCTCCGGACAAAATATTTCTTTGGGTGAAGTAGACATGAGGTTTCGCATGATGACCAAGTACATAGCCAAGGAGAAACTCCCTGGTGACTTAGTCGTGCCTCCATTCTGCACGAATCGCCCTCCGCCTGAGGTGGCTTTCTTGTTATCTCTTCTTGGTTTTCGATTGTGTGCTAGATTTTCCTTTATACTGACACTGCCTCTTGTTCTAGGACTAGAAGGTGACCACTGTTGTAACATCCCAAAATCCCTAATCAAGATTATCAAGTTCAAATCACCCAATTTAGGGTTAACAAAAACTTTTATTAATAAAATGAATATGAATGCATGTTAGTTTGCATTAATGTGTGATTGATTCAAAATTGCCATGCTTGATGGTTACAAATGATGTGAAATGGTTTAAAGGTGAATGCTACATCATCTAGGACAATTACAAACAAAATCAAAAGAAAAAGAAATCAAATATGAATAAATAAAGCAAATGGTCATTTTGACAAAAGTTAACCACTAGGTCACTTTGTGTGTTCCTAGAAGAGAAATTTTAACACAAACAATTCTACTTCTTTTCACCCCTTCCTAGAGTAAAAGTGTATCAAGGCCCACTTTACAAACTTACAAAAACATTTTCCAAATCAATTAAATGGATAGTTAAAAATTGAATCTAGTTCATATGTGAAGATCACACTTTTTCAAAAACCTATCAAACCAATTCCACTTGACCTCTGCAAGCAAACATAGATACTCAAGCTTATGTTAAGAACACTCAAAAACTTACACTCAAAAATTCCAAAGTACATTTCTTGCGGACACAAAACCATTACTGCCTAACATCACTATTTTGGAGCAGTAATATCCCACCTCAGTGTCCCCTCTTAACCCCCCTGTCTCCCCTGAGCCTAACCAAGCACCAGACCAACCCCCCTTTGGCCGTTATGCACAGTGGAGTGCCGCCCATTCTTGGTCGTTGCCGGCCGACAGCGGACAGAGCACCAGGAGCCGCACCACCCTCGCCCACAACATGCACCAGACACCCCGCACTCCACTGCCACCCCTTGTCCAAGCCTCGACCGCAGACGAGACCTAGACCACCCTAGCACCGCCGCGCCCTATGCCTCTATGCCATACCCAGAGCGCGCCAGCTTGCCGCACCTTGCCAGCTCGCACCAACCGCGCCTCACCCTCGCCTCGCGGGCACTAGCTCGCCATGATCACCCCAACCCCGCAGACAACCCCGTTTGCCTTCTGACTCCACTTGCCGCATGCCATAAACACTTACGCATCCAGCGGCAGGCTCCAGACGCTCCCGACGAAACCACACCGCCCCACGCCTCACCAATACGCCCGTGAGAACCACCAGGGAACCACGCACCGTCCACTAGCCTCCGCCACGCCGATAGCAGCCTGTAGCATCGTCACCGACGAGCTCGCACTTGCACCGTTCGGTCCCCTCGCCGTAGTATAAAAGGAGGCCTCCCCTGCCTCATTTCTCCACACCCCAGCACTCACCACTCCTCACTGATCCTCCCCCACTTCTTCATGGAGCAAGGCAAGCTCTCTCTCGCCGGAATTTGTCCGGAGCCCGCTGCTGCTGGAGGAGAAGGGTGCCGTTGATTTCGACCACCCCAAGACCTGCCGTGACCGCGCCTCGAACCACCATCGTCTACCCTAGCTAGAGCCCAGGTGAGCCTAGCCAGACCCCTACCACCGTGCTAGGTTTAGTTCCTCACCGGAGTAGTTCGTCGTTGACGACGACTCCCAACCGTTGGATTAGAATTAGATCGTAGGGCTCAGATGCATAGATACCGGTTCGCTTAGATGCAGTCACTGACTGGTGGACCCCATCTGTCAGACCCTGTGCTATGCGGTGTGTAGTTGGGCCGCATTTTTAGCTTTCTGCAGCCAGGGAATTCAAATATAGATTTTCCAATTTCGTTAAAACCCTATTCTATCCATAGATTCAAAAATCAATTTAGAGAGTTTCACTAAACCAAATTGCATGATTCAAATTGTGTTGGAAAGATATTAAAATTATCTATCCAAGCACGTTTGATTTAAATCATTTGGAGTTAGCGATAATCTTTAGTAAAAATAATAAGACAGAGACTTTTTCAACTTCAAACATTTTTCAAAAACCAAACATAATAGCTTTTGAGTTGATTCCAACTCTCAAAAATCACATTTGATAAGATATATCTGAATATGTAAAAATATTTATGTTTGCATGCAGTGACATTGGACTAGTACCGAAAGAATGCTATTAGGGCATTTCTAGTCACTTTAAATCTATTAAATAATAATCTTAAACTTTATAAAATGTGACCAACCCTTTAAATCACATTCCCATGTACTAGAATATGTGGTGATGACATGGTCCACATGATCCCATATTTTAATTAGAGAATATTAAATCTTAATTAATTTCAATGAGTAGAAATTACTTTTCTCAAATAAACTAAATAAAACTAGTTCTTTAATTCATGTGATGATTGTGATAATGCTAGATAATCAAGTGTGAGCCTTAGTGTGCTAAATAGAATTAGTTAAGTATTGTTTGGTGATTGTATACCCCATATTTATTTATAGCTGATAGTATCGACCCAAGCTACGAGGAGGAGGAGTTCTAACCAGAAGAAGAAGAGGAAAACTTCAACCACTGGTCTACTCAAGGCAAGCTAACACTTGCAAGTATTATACCTATGCAAGACATCACTAATTCCAAGATAACTTAAGCAAGATGCATTAGGCATGCTTTGGTTATATAACTTTGATTTATACCCATCCAAAGTTTTACTTGCAAGCTTTACTCTTTTACTTTACCAACGTTCTTTACTTTTAGCTAATGCTTTATGAGTACTTGGAAAGATAGTATAGATAGCATAAAGAGTATAAAACCAGGCCTATAATAGATGTCAGTCATAGGCATGAGATTGAAGATTAGCTCCCCTCATTAGTGAACACTCTTAACTTAGTGGCTAGTGCTAAGCATAAAACTTGATCACTTTAGATGGGAATACTTGGTGAAAATTATTATGAAAACCTTAGAATGATGCTTCATTCTATTGAAGTGTTTTGACATGTGTTGAGAAACACCAATGGTTTTGATGATGAAAATGTTGAGGCATGAGGCTTAGCCCTTTATAAAAACTGATGGTTGGGTTTGGGTGCGATACCATTCCAATTTTACTATACAACCACAATACCTGAATTGGGTAGGCTTAGCCGAAAGTTTATATGCATTAGTATGGGTTCCCTTGCGGAAGAGGTTTGAGCTGAGGCTACCTCGTGAGTGTGAATTGTCCACCTATGCAGTGCCTAGGATGGCAGATGGCCATGGCTGGGAGGCCAAGCTCATAGGGGAGGTGCCTATACTAGAGTGTGTAATTGAAAGGTTATGATTGATTATCCGCATACTAAGTATGATGATTCAGGGTTATCCCCGACGGATGTATCGAATTTTGTGGTGAAAGTGTACCACCTATGTAGAGTGTCAAACTATTCAAATACCCGTGTCCGCGGTCATGGACAGTTGGAGTGGACATACTGTTCCGTCGTCAGATGTTTTCAAAATGACTTGTGAAGTGAACTATGATTTTGACTTGACCACAACAGGGTTGTGAATATCAAAACTAGGTTCCCACTTAAGTGATTTAGAACATTTACTTAGTTTTCTTTACTTCTAAACTCAGTTTAGATAAACCTAGCTTTTTGCAAATAAACCTAGAGCTTAAGATTTCCTACTAGAACTACCTTACTTGTTAGTGATAGTTTGCGAGTACTTAAAGAGTACTCATGGCTTTGTCCCTGGCTATTCCCGTGGCCAGACTATGAGGAGGATTATCAGGAAGATGGACAGCAAGAGGTCTAAGACAACTAGGATCATCTCCCATCTCCAGCATTGCCTCGAACCGTGAAGATGGAGCCCACTGCTACGCTCATTATTCCGTTGCTTGTTTGTATTAAGACTGGATCATGAGATCCTTTATTTGTGTAAGACCTTATTATGGTTTGTAATGGATGATGTACTCTGATATCCAATTTGTTATGTCTCGCAAAAATGGTAATCCTGGGATTGCGAGGTATGGCATAACAGACATCTGGGATTAAAAATCCAGGTGTTGACAAGTTGGTATCAGAGCCATCCTGACCATAGGAGACCCTAGTTAGAATGGATGTCTGAACAAAAACATAGTTTCAAAATAAAAGAAGTGAGTATTTATGAAAACCTATTCCCACCCTTATCCTTGATTCTTTCAAAAAAAATCATGTTCCTGAAAATTCTTATATTACTACATAAAAATTTGACACACTTGATCACCTCACTAACTTACTCATCCTAAATTCTTATAGATGGAAGTTCAGTATTGCAAGTTCTACCAGTTGGGAAACGAAGGCCAACTGATCTTTGAGTGGGATCTAGATGCACTGTCAGAGTATCTTGAGCGCCCGCATCCGGAATTCTTCGGTGCCCAACCCAACGACCACGTAGGAGGAGATCTACAATGGCTGATAGTTGCAGATCTTAGAGGCAGAGTGGAAGCACCTACTTCTGAGAAGATCCAATTCACCTTGCAAGAGAACAACTGGCTAGATGGATTATCCAGGGCTATGCATGAAGCTCTTGCCCGTCTATGTGGGCAAAACATCAACTTGATCCAGGGAACTCGCTTTGCTCACTTTGCAAGGCGTGATTCTATGGGAATGCCATTGGAGATGCCAGGACACCCGGAGCTGAAGCACCAGGTGGACAATCTTGACTTCATGTTGTATGATAGGAGAAGGAATTTGACAATGCCCGAGCCTACACCAACCACAACCTTGCCATTGCCATCAAGAAAGACCAAACTCTCGCCATTCTTGCCAAGGAGCACCAATCACTTCGTCGTCAGCGCGACAAGACGGATCGCACCATTGATCATCTTCGCAAGAAGGTGGCCGCTCTCGAGAAGACCATCCCTGAACATGAAGTCCAGCTTGAAGCAAAAGAGGAGGAAGAAGGTGAAGACATCTAGGGAGATCGTCACTCTTACCTTAGTGATGACAACGACTACCTAGAGGATGATGCCATGGATTCTACACCGATGATGATGATTCCGACTTCATTGATGATGATTAGATGCACTTGATCACCATCGTAGGAGTGAGTTGTATCGGTCCCACTGTATCGTAGTTTCACAGAATGGTTCTTAAAACCATATATTTTCCATTTATGTGTGGTGTGTGTTTGTATTGTGTGCTTGAATGAATGAATGAATGAGAAGGAGTTAGTTTGCAAAACCTGATTCAAACTCAAAGTTTAAAGCTTTTGAAAAACAAAACCATGAACCTTAGAAATTTCCCTCTTATCTCATTATCTATCTCAATCTTCAGATGACTCGTGGAAACCCCGGAGGAAGCAGCTCATCTCAGGACCCGATGCTGCAGATTCTGCAAATGCTAGTTTCCGACCGTGAAGCTAGAAGGGCCGAACGCCAAGCCAACCTAGCCACTCTTCAACAGATAGCTCTGATGGCCCACAATAATCAAGGCCATGGAAATCAGGATCACCATGGATCCAAGCTTAAGAACTTTCAGAATACCAATCCCCCTATCTTCAACAAATCTGAGGATCCCTTAGATGCTGATGACTGGCTGCAAACCATGGAGAACAATCTGGAGGTCGCAGGAGTTGAAGCCAATGAGAAGGTACTGTTTTCCACCCACTATCTGGCAGGAGATGCAAGATCATGGTGGAATAGCACCCGTACCATGAATGATGGTCAGATGATGACATGGGAAGCCTTCAAGATCAAGTTCAACCACACCCATGTGCCACAAGGTTTAGTCACCAGAATGAGAGATGAATTCAGGGAACTGAAGCAAGGAAGGATGACGGTAGTTGAATACCGTGACAAATTTTTGTCCCTAGCTAGATATGCCCCTGATGAGATCAACACTAAAGCCAAGAAGAAGGAATGTTCCTGAATGGATTGCATGATGAAGTGCAGCTTGTGCTAGTCAACATCTGTTTTGGAGATCTAGAAGAGCTAGTAGACTCTGCCATCCAGATGGAAGGGAATATCAACCAATACAATGACAACCGCAAGCGTAGGATGATGCACCAGACTGGGTCCCACAATTCCCAGAAGTATCACCCCAACCCGTCTGCAGGATATGCCCCAAGAAACAATAGACCCCGATGACCCGTCCAAGCTACCTGAATTGTAGCAGAGGAAACTTGACGACCGGAGGAAACCATAACAACAACCCTGACAACTCCAACAACTTCAACCGTGCACCCCCCAAGTCCAACAACAACAACAACAATACCGCCCCAAGGACTGGAAGCAATGCTGTGCTTGTTGCAGCCAAAGACAAGTCCCAGATTACTTGCTTTGAATGTGGAGTCAAGGGTCACTACTCCAACGAGTGTCCCAAGAAGCTTGCAGCCGCCACCAATGTGAATGCCCCAACTCAGCAGCAGCGCCGTGTTTAGCCTGGAAGGAGATTTGCCCCAGGGAATTCGCTCAACCGCAACGGCCATCTATTCCACATGAATGCTGAAGAAGCTTAGGAAGCACCCGATGTCGTGCTGGGTATGTTTTCTGTTAACTCAGTACTTGCAAGAGTGTTGTTTGATTCTGGAGCATCGCACTCGTTTATTACAGAAGAATTTGCATGCACTAGTAAGATTCATCCAACAAAATTGAAGCATGTTATGATAGTTCAAATACCTGGTTCAACCACCAAAGCTAGAAAAGTTTGCAAGGTTGTACCTATCAGAATCCATGGGATAGATTTTTATTCCAATCTAATAGTACTTGGAACCAAAGGTTTGGAAGTAGTACTGGGAATGGATTGGATGTCAAAACATAAAGGATTGATCGACTGTGCCAAGAAAGCCATAACCATGACTAGTAGATCTGGAGTATTAGTAGAGCATGTATCTGAAACCTTTCCCCGTCAATTCAAATGCAACAAGAGTCTAGCCCAAGCAACCATAGACCAAGTCAGAGTAGTCTGTGAATACCCCAACGTATTCCCAGATGAATTGCCCGGTATGCCCCCAGATCAGGATATCGAGTTCATTATTGAACTAATTCCTGGAACTAGACCCATAGCTCAGAGACCTTATAGTATGAACCCACCAGAACTAGTGGAGCTGAAGAAGCAACTTGATGCTATGTTGGAGAAAGGTCTGATTCAACCAAGCGCATCGCCATGGAGATCACCTGTTCTGTTTGTGGATAAGAAAGATGGAGGTAACCATTTGTGCACGAATTACCGGAAGTTGAATGATGTCACCATTAAGAACAAGTACCCACTGCCAAAGATAGAGGATCTGTTTGACCAGTTGACTGGTGCCAGAGTGTTTTCTAAGATTGATCTTAGAACTAGTTATCATCAACTCAAGATTCGTGCAACGGATATTCCAAAGACCGCCTTTACCACCAGATATGGATTGTATGAGTATACGGTCATGTCTTTTGGATTAACCAATTCCCCCGCTTATTTGATGAATCTCATGAATAAGATTTTGATGAATTTCCTGGATAAGTTTGTCGTTGTTTTTATCAATGATATTCTAATCTATTTAAAGTCAGAAGAAGACCATGAGATACATCTGAGAACCATCCTTGAAACCCTTAGAGAGCATCAGTTGTATGCCAAGTTTAGCAAATGCGAGTTCTGGTTGAAGGAAGTAGGATTCCTCGGACATATTGTGTCGGTAGGAGGAGTCGCTGTGGATCCTGCCAAGATCAAAGATGTTGAAGAATGGGAAGCCCCAACCACTCAAACCCAAGTCCGTGCATTTCTCGGATTAGCGGGATATTACCAAAAGTCCGTAGAAGGATTTTCAAGCATCGCAAGACTGATGACCCAATTGTTGAAGAAGGATAATAAGTTTGAATGGACCGACAAATGTGAAGAAAGTTTTCAAGAGCTCAAGAAGAGATTGATTTCAGCCCCAATTTTGATTATGCCGGATATCAAGAAGACTTTTGATGTGTATTGTGATGCATCCAAGATTGGTCTCGGATGTGTGTTGATGCAAGAAGGCAAAGTCACAGCATATCTGTCCCGACAACTGAAGAAGCATGAGCAAAACTACCCTACCCATGATCTTGAACTAGCAGTTGTAGTTTTAGCCTTGAAGACATGGCGTCATTACCTTATGGGTAACCGCTGTGAGATTTATTCAGATCACAAGAGTATGAAGTATATATTCACCCAGAAGGAGCTGAATATGAGGCAAAGGAGATGGATACAGTTAATCAAGGATTGTGACCTTGACATTCACTATCACCCCGGCAAAGCCAATGTGGTAGAAGATGCTCTTAGCAGATTGCCGTGTAGATTAAACACCATGATCAAAGAAGCCCAACCAAGTTTGCATGAAGAGTTAGAGCAGTTTAGAAAGGAACTTGTTAGCAACAGATTTTAGCTAGCATTGAACTTCAACCCACGTTGATCAGTCAGATCAAGGAGGCGCAGAAAGGCAATGCAAGTATCGACAGAATCAAACGTTGTATCTGTATAGGAAAGGTACCTGGATTCACCAAGGATGAAGAAGGAGTTTTGTGGTACAAAGGAAGTGTCTATGTGCCAGCAGATTCGGAGTTGAAGCAAGTTATCATGCAGGAAGCTGATGATACTCTTTATTCTATCCACCCCGGACGAACAAAGATGTATCAGGATTTGAGGGAGAAATTTTGGTGGCACAAGATGAAGAGAGAAATCGTAAGATACATAGCCAAGTGTGATATCTATCAGAGAGTCAAAGTGGAACATCAAAGACCCACAAGACTGTTGCAACCATTGCAGATTCCGGAATGGAAATGGGATTCCATCTAAATGGACTTTATCACCGGTTTGCCTACTTCTAGTAGGGGAAACGACTCAATTTGGGTCATAGTTGATAGACTGTCCAAGGTAGCCCATTTTATACCATTCAAGACTACCTACCATAGTTCGAAGCTAGCATAGTTGTACATTGCTAGAATCATAAGTTTGCATGGAACCCCCAAGACCATAGTGTCGGATCGAGGAACCCAGTTTACCTCAAGATTTTGGCAGAAAGTCCAAGAAGGATTAGGAACCAAGTTGAATTTCAGCATAGCCTATCACCCGCAAACCGATGGACAGACTGAAAGAGTCAACCAAATCTTAGAATATATGTTGAGAGCTTGTGTTCTACAGTATGGATCAAATTGGGAAGATTGTCTACCTTTCGCAGAATTCTCATAAAACAACAGTTACCAAGCCAGTTTGCAAATGGCCGCATTTGAATTTCTGTATGGAAGGAAGTGCCGTACCCCTTTGAATTGGTCGCAAGTAGGAGAGAGTTAGATTTTCAGACCTGACATCCTACGAGAAGCTGAAGAGAAGGTTCACAAAGTCCGTGAGCACCTCAAGACCGCCCAATCTAGGCAGAAGAGTTATGCCGACAAGAGACGTGGAGACCTGACTTTCAATGTCGGAGATTTTGTGTATCTCAAAGTGTCGCCTTTAAAGGGAATGCAACGTTTTCAACTGAAAGGGAAGTTAGCCCCCAGATATACTAGACCCTTCAAGATTTTGAATCACAGAGGAGAAGTATCATATCAACTAGAACTGCTAGAGGAGATGTCATCCATCCATGATGTGTTCCATATCTCGTTACTTCGAAAATGCCTAGAAGTTCCGGAGAAGACTAAAGTGTTCAAGAACATCGATCACCGAGCCATTGATATCAACAAGGATCTGACGTAGCGGGAAGTGCCCATTCGTATTTTGGAAGAAGCTTTCAGAACCACCAGGACCCGAAGTATCAAGTTTCTCAAGATCCAATGGAGCAACCATACCGAAGAGGAAGCTACTTGGGAGCGAGAAGATTATATTAAGACTGAGTTTCTAGATCTCTTTAGTTCCTAGTTTTTCTTAAATCTCGGGAAGAGATTTCATCTAAGGAGGGAAGGTTTGTAACATCCCAAAAATCCTAATCAAGATTATCAAGTTCTAATCACCCAATTTAGGGTTAACAAAAACTTTTATTAATAAAATGAATTTGAATGCATGTTAGTTTGCATTAATGTGTGATTGATTGAAAATTGCCATGCTTGGTGGTTACAAATGATGTGAAATGGTTTAAAGGTGAATGATACATCATCTAGGCCAATTACAAACAAAATCGAAAGAAAAAGAAATCAAATATGAATAAATAAAGCAAATGGTCATTTTACAAAAGTTAACCACTAGGTCACTTTGTGTGTTCCTAGAAGAGAAATTTTAACAGAAACAATTCTACTTCTTTTCACCCCTTGCTAGACCAAGTAAAAGTGTATCAAGGCCCACTTTACAAACTTACAAAAATATTTTCCAAATCAATTAAATGGACAGTTAAAAATTGAATCTAGTTCATATGTGAAGATCACACTTTTTCAAAACCCTATCAAACCAATTCCACTTGACCTCTCCAAGCAAACATAGATACTCAAGCTTAAGTTAAGATCACTCAAAAACTTTCACTCAAAAATTCCAAAGTACATTTCTTGCGGCCATTACAACAAACACCTTGTAGACACAGAACCATTATTGCCTGACATCCCTGTTTTGGAGCAGTAATCTCCCACCTTAGTGTCCCCTCTTAACCCCCCGTCTCCCCTGAGCCTAACCAAGCACCAGACCAACCACCCTTTGGCTGTTATGCACAGTGGAGTGCCGCTCATTCTTGGTCGTCACCGGCCGACAGGGAACAGAGCACTAGGATCCTTGCCGCCCTCGCCCACGACACGCACCAGACACGCCGCACTCCATCGCCTCCCCTTGTCCAAGCCAAGACCACAGACGAGCCCTGGACCACCCTAGCACCGCCGCGCCCTATGCCTCTGTGCCATGCCTAGAGTGCGCCAGCTCGCCGCGCCCGGCCAGCTCACACGAACCGTGCCTCACCCCTGCCTCGCATGCACTAGCTCGCCATGATCACCCCAACCCTGCAGACAACCCTGTTCGCCGCCGCGCGACCCGCAGCTGCCGCACGCTGTCACAAACACCTATGCGTCCGCGCGGAGCGCCGCAATTTTTATATTTATTTATAATGAGTGAACAAGCATATTTACAAAGGTCTAACTAACAAAAAGAAAGAATAAAGACATCTAAGTCTGGGATTGAAGCCAAGCTTTGAAGTTTTCAGCAAGGTTTCTTTTAATTCTAAAGCTAATCCATCTTAGCTCTTCCTTATAAATTGCCTTCCAACTGTTGAAACTTGGCCTTTGATTATTGAAAATCTTATTATTTCTGATAATCCAAATGCCCCAGGCCGCTAGAATGATGATTTCCATAGCAAAGAGTAATTGCAATTTCCCCTTAATATCTTCAATGGCCTCAAAAACTGATAAACCCCTGTGTCTTTGTGGGCAAAAAAAGTCCCAACAATTTTTAGCAAAGGGACAAGTCCAAAACAAATAAGAAAGAGTTTCTTCTTGTGAGCATTCCATAACAGCACATGAATATGATTTGAGTTGCATATTTTTCCTTCTAAGAAGATTCCTTGTGTTCAAACGGTCTTGAAGTAGTAACCAAAAGAATAATTTATGCTTCGGTTGACAGGAGGTATTCCAAATCCAAGAGAAATGTGGGAGGGTAGGTTGGTACCCAATCATGACTTTGTAAGCTTTTTGAGATGTGAACTTGTTATTTCCCCAAATGTATGATCGACTGTCCTTTCTGCCTTCTTGAATCTTAACCAAAGCTTGTTGACAAATTACTTCCATCTGTTCAAACTCGTTGAAGGCTTGTTGGGATAAGGGTAAGTGAAATAAGTCTTCTAGGAACTCAGTTTGTACCACTTCTTTTATAGTGTAGCTTGTATTTTTTGCAAATGATAGCAGATGAGGGAATTTTTGATGGAGACACTGCTCCTCCCAGAGGTCAGTCCAGAATAAAATTGAGTCACCATTACCCAGATTTCCTCTAGCCATGGCCTTGTAGGTATCAATTAGTTTGAGATGAGATCTCCACCAGAATGAGCCTTCTAGGTGATGACTAGGGACAGACCCATCCACACAATAGGAACTTTTCACCAATTTCACCCAAGGAATATCATGGTCATTATAAAACTTATCCAAAATTTTTAGCAGTAATGCATTATTCTGGATGGTTATGTCAAGGACACCCAATCCTCCTTGATCTTTTGGCCTACAGATTTTTCCCAAGCCACCAGGGCTGATCCTTTTGCTTGAACATCAGCACTTTCAGAGCCTTTTTTTCTCCATAAGCAATGTATGAAATATTTGATCAATTGATTCTTGATAGTTGGTGGTATCTCAAGGCAGATCATGTAAAACATTGGCAAGGATGATAAAACTGACTTAACCATTTCAAGTTTACCACCATAATTGAGGAAGCTGGCAATTCCACTTAGTCTCTTCTCCACTCTTTGAACCATTGGTATGAAATATTCTAAAGAGGGCTTGGTAAGACCTAAAGGTATACCAATGTAAGTAAAAGGAAAAGTACCTTTTAGACAATTCAGTGTTTTTGCAAAGTGATCCACTCTTTCACTGTCCAGATTGATGGGGATCAGACTTGATTTCTGATAATTGACTTTCAACCCAGTTGAATCAGAGAAGGTGTTTAGTAAGGATTTTAGGCAAATCAATTCTTTGACATCAGCTTTCATGATCACAAGTGTGTCATCAGCATACTGAATTACATGATAATCAGGGCATGTAGGGAAGTTGAGGGGTGCAAAGATTAATTTCAGATTCATTGCCTTATTCAAGATAGATTGGAGCAAATCAACATCAAGGACAAACAGAAGTGGTGATAATGGATCCCATTGTCTAACTCCTCTTTTACAGTAAAATTTCTTCCCAGGAATACCATTCAGTAAAACATATGAGGTGCCAGAACTAAGTAACAGTTGGATCCATTTTATCCATTTTTCTCCAAAACCTCTAGCCTTGAGAATCTCAAGTAATGCATTATGTTCAATCTTGTCAAAAGCCTTCTCAAAATCAAGTTTTAAAACAAGAATATCCTCTTTTGATTGGTGACATTGGAAAAGATATTCAAATCCCCATCCAAGGCAATCCTGGATAGATCTTTGTTGCAGAAATCCATATTGATTTTTATGGACAAGCTTTAAAATAATCTTCTACAATCTATTTGCCAAGACTTTAGTGATGATCTTTAACACACTATTGAGAAGAGATATGGGTCTGAAATCTGATGGTGTCTTAGGGCAACTCTTTTTAGGAATCAGAGTAATGAAGGAGGAGTTCATGCTCTCAAGGGAGATTTTCTCATCATAGAAGTCATCAATCATCTTTTTTATGTCTTTACCAATTATAGGCCAACAACATTTAATGAACTCATTATTAAAACCATCTGGACCAGGGGACTTGTAATTGGGGAGATCCTTCACTACATCATCAATTTCTTTGTCTAGAAAAGGGGCTTCCAAATTTTCTCTTAAGTTTGAGCTCATTCCATCTCCAAAAAAATCAGCCAGGTTAAAATGCATAGTAGTATTATCATAAGTGCCCGTTCTATTTTTGAAAGCATTCCATAATAAAGCAGCTTTACCCTCATGATCAGAAATTTCATCCTGATTAGTATTCTTGAGAGCAGAGATGTAATTATGTCTGTAGTTGATAGTTGCCTTTGAGTGAAAGAACTTTGTGTTTCCATCTCCAAGTTTGATCCATTTAATCTTCCCCCTTTGTTTCCAATAGGACTTTTGATTTTGTAACAAAGTAATGACATGAGATTTCAGCATATCTCTCATGTTCCATTCAAGGATATTCAAACATCTAAATTCTTCAAAACTATCTAGAAGTTCAATGACCAGATTAACCTTGTCAATCAATTGTTTGAGGCAAGGAAGGTTATTTGTCCAAAGCTTTAAGCCTCTTCTCACATTTTTAATCTTAGAATTTACATTTTTTGCACTGTCATGATAGGCTACTGGAATGTTCCAAGCATTTTGGACAATGCCAAGAAAATCACTATGCTGTAGCCGGTAATTTTCAAATCTAAAAACTCTTGCCCTCCGAATTTTGGTGCTAATGTTAATAATACATGGAGTATGATCAGATGTAAGTTTGACCAGAGGGTAAACAAAGGTTGATGGACAAGAGGATGTCCAAGAGCTTGAGGTGAAAAACCAATCCAGTCTTTCAAGAAGAGGGTCCTTTTGCATATTACTCCAAGTAAACTTTTTTCCTTTCAGAGGTAATTCAATCAGCCCAAGATTAATAACGGCTTCATTAAAAAATAACATATCATTGATATCACCTCCACCTTTATTTCTGTTAGAAGGTTGTCTTATTAAACTAAAATCTCCCACCACAGGCCAGTCCACACCATCATTAAAATCAATATTATGAAATCACTGAATGAAAGCTGCTTTTCTGTAAGTGTCACAGGGGCCATAGATATTGGTAAGGTACCATGTCTCATTGGATAAATTGGACTAGAACTTGATGGAGATAGAGAAATCATTTTTAAAGTCCAAGTCCCCAGAAAATAAAGCCCCATTCCAAATGGTAATAATTCCACCAGAGGCACCAACTGATGGCAAAAACTCAAACTCATTGAATTTTAAGGGACAAAATTTCTTTAGGTACTCCAGATCAAAGCTTTCTCTTTTTGTTTCTTGCAGGCGGATGATATCACATCTTGATTCAACAATTTTATTAAATAAGGCTACCCACTTTTTCTCAGAGTTTATCCCTCTAATATTCCAGTTCATAATTTTCCAACTTCTTGTGCTATCCATAAATAAATGTGGGATGTGGATATATATTAGGAAGCAAAGTATACTTCCAAACAGAACAGATGTCATGGCAGTGAAAGGATCTTTCAAAAGAGTCAGATAACCATCTCATCATCCATAGAAGGCAGAAGGACATCAAAAGACAATAGAGAATAGGTCTATTATAGTACCCATGACAACAAAAGGAATTCCTGCCACCCCTCTGATAATAAGAGATGTAAAACATTAGTATCATTTCTTGGATGGTTTCTTGTGCTGCTGAGAGCCATCTCCAGCAGAAGCATTCCTTTTTTCCATGACCTTGTCAGTGTTTGCTGCAGATCCTTTCCCTCTAACAGTAGTGGATGAAGAAGTTCTTGGCCGTGGTGCCACCTTCCCCTTTTCAACAATCTTGCTTTTTTTCAGGAGCCTCTTTTCAATTCCTTCTTCAGCAACCTTGCAAAAGGAGATAACAAGCTTTTTAACAATTTTTTTTGTTAATATCAGGTGGAGCAACATTGCATGTAAGACAATCTTTACTAGTGCAATTAGCATGACTCTTAAAACCATCATTTAATTCAATGATCCTGGGACTCCTCCTCACCTGATTTTCAACAAGAGTGGAGTTTCCCCTCCTCTTCCTTATGGGGGTAGCAGGTGAGTTGGAGGCTCTCTGAGTTTCAGTCCAAAGATTACCTTCCCCCTGAAGAATACAAGTAGGTGCTGATTGAGTGACACAAGCATCAGAAATAGGGAAAGGGATTGTCTGTTCATTTAAGCTGGATTCCTTTAAGATATCCCACAAGGAGGATTGCAAGAAATGGTTTGCCCAATCAAATTTTTCAGGTGTCAAGAGTAATAGAGTGATGTAATTAAACCAACTTACAAGGATATCAAAACTTCTGACCCTGCCATTGACTTTGCAATGAGGAGCAAAGAATATGTCCCATAGGTCTAATCCTTGTTTTGAAAAAGACAATTTTGCAGCATGGAGATTAGGAATCTGAGCAAAATGAGTATGCACAAACCCAACCTGAAAGTGAGCCAAGTTGGGTGAAAGCATCTCAGAGTCCTCCAGGAACCCACCTGGGTTATCTATACTAGTATTCTCTGTGTTGTCCACATTCTCAACATCTTCTGATTCTGAGTTGTAAGCATTCATTAGCTGCTCCAAACCTTCCCCAAGTGCTGTATTCAAATTATCTTGCAATACCTCATCCTCATCAAGTATAAAATTGTTATTTTGGGACTGTCCCCCACTATTGTCAGAGCCATTTTGAGCATGGACAGAAGAGGAAATAGTAACAACACTGTTGTCTTGTGGAGGAGGATGCAGGGGATCCTCAGGTAGGACATCTTCCATAATGGCATCCACTAACTGATTGAAAGCAGCATTTGGTTGATCTTGTTGGTTTTCATTCTGATTATTTCCCATAGCCCAGTGTCCCCACCCCTCATCATCATTGTTGCCAGCATCCTGAGGATTGACAGGAGGTGGAACAAAAATATTGGCAGCATGGTTTAAGTTGGGAATTGGGTGTGGGTCAATCCCCTCATCAGGTAAAGGGTCTTCATCTTG
Source organism: Avena insularis (assembly GCA_023614405.1). Classification (NCBI taxonomy): domain Eukaryota; kingdom Viridiplantae; phylum Streptophyta; class Magnoliopsida; order Poales; family Poaceae; genus Avena; species Avena insularis. Next base: position 231,839,916 of record CM042692.1, read on the forward strand.
TGGGCCACCACCCAACATATTCTACAACAGAACCTCCACCGAAAAAGTCCAGGACTGAGAGTCAGGAGAATCCCCTTCAGTGAACCTGACACTTTTAGGGATGTCTTCAAGATTAGTGACTCTAACCTTAGCCATGATTCTACCTTTGTGGTTGGGGATGTTTTCCCACATAATAAGCTTGCCAAAGTCAGAGAAGATAGCATCCAGATCCTCAGTATACTAGTGATCAAGAGGGGGACCAACAAGAAGAACCCAAACCTCCCTATTAAACTGAGCCCTTCTCCAATTAATGCCTTCATTGTGCTTGGAAAAAGAGATGTGTACCTCCTCAAACAGAATAGGGATTTCTGTAATCAACATGTCTCTATCGCTAGTCAGTGCAAATTTGACATATGCAGACCCAAAAGGACAAGCTTGTATATCTCTAAAACCCACATGCATCTCATTGGCCAGGAAATCTTGCAGAACTTCCTCAATGTTTGCAAACGGAATCTGACCTGGAGGAACTGGAGCAATGGTGGCGATGGCGTACTGTTCATGAAGCAGAGGCCTGTGAGTCACGACCACCCGCTTGACTCCCACCCGACCAGGTATCTGAAGAATCTCGAAGCCTTGAGGCACAAATGGCCTAGGATCAATGGGGATGTTCACCATTGCAGCCGGTGAAGTGGCCGACGGAGCAGAACAAGGAGGAGAGCAATCAGCGGAACTGGGGTTTGGCGATCAAGGCGAGAAGACAGGGTCCTGATTTTCTTTGCCTTTAGAGAAAATTCTGAATTCACTAAAACTGGAAAACTGCCGGGGTTCTTGGGCCTTGAACAAATTAAGATAGCTATTATGGGCCCAAGCCCGTTTAGGGAAGGAAGCATATTCCTGAATAGGCAACTTACGCTGATTATTATTTGCTGAATTAACGCCCACGTTGACCTAGCTTGGCCCATTTAAAGCAGGCGGGAACGTTGTGCCGTCCGAACAATTATCATTAAATTTGTCATTATAGCAAATGGCCTGATTGACGCCTTGAGATGAATGCCAATTAAACTGTCCAACAGGAATATTATTGGGGTAGGAAAGAAGATTCAAATTGTCAGAATTTGCCCTGGGCCCGGTCAGGCGATTAAAATAGAGTTCTTCCCTTTCTTTTTTGAAACCACAGTCCATTCCGAAGTCAACTCCTGATAATATTTTTTCTCCTCAGCTCGCCAATTAGGACCACCATTTCCCTAGAGATTAAAAAAGCATTTAAACATATCCCCTGAGAATTTACCCATATTATAGATTTCAAAACCCATATCTCTGGAAGCAATAGAGAACTTAAAGGTTCTATCATGCAAAAGTTTGACACGGTAGGAAGAGGCCTTTCATCCAAAAATAGCCTGAATGGTTAATCCAACAGAATGAATATCCAGCTTGAATTTTGCTCTTCCAAAAGAAATAACCAAAATGAATTCTCTTCTCCTGAAACCCCCAATGAAGTTGACCGCATAACCAAACTTTTTCATGATGCCAGCTTCAAAGTTTAGTCCAACAGAAAAATCTAGGGCAGGTGTAGGAACAGAAATAGAAGCCTTTGAAATTTCTAGAATTTTTTTTTCAGTAGATCCTAACGAATTCAAAAGAGCTTGATCTCCAACAATAACTTTATGAAAAGGCATAACAATGATACTTCCATGATCAATAGATTCATCTTTCAAAAGAAACCTTGCATCAAGAACTATTTCCTTGTGATCAAGAAGAATAATTCTTCTAGCCTGTGGCCTTAGAATAAGGAATGCATCTCACATGATATTGGCATCATAATTAATAGATCCACAAGTCACTTTCCATCTCAAAGGAGGAAGAACCTATCTAGAGGAAGATCGAGGACATCTAGGGCCAGGCTCATGAACACCAACTAGCAACTCATTGATCATAACCAAATGAAAAGGGAGACGTACCACTGTGCCGATGTTGAACCTTTCATCCTCTAGGGATGCTCTACCTTCCAGAGCAAACCCTTTTGCATTGTTCAGCACCAACCAATTCCTAGAAGGCCAAAAAACCAATGAACCCTCAAGAAACTTGCCATCCTCCGAAGCACCAGTGTAAGAAACCTTCCAAGACCTAGCCAAATCCTCCATGGAAAACTACCAACAAGAGATGGATAGGTAGATCAGGAGGAGGGGGAAAACAATGATTGGAATAGAAGGATGGACGCCGGAGAGGGAGATCACCGGCAATCAAGGCTAGCACGGTGGGGCTAAGGTGGATCTCTCATCTCTCTCTAACTTATACTTCGTCAAGCATATACACCATAGTTTGTTCACTTTAACCTTAATCACTTTCAGATGCTTATGATAGGGGCAATGAGAGCTAAAAGCTATTAAGTACCATAATTTTTGGAAGCTCTTTATGAGACTTGAATCCCTACTTCTTTCTATGAAAGCCTTTCTTCCACAATTATATTGAGTCTCCACCTTCTATCTTTATGCACCTACTTTGAGAGCATAGTGGCCATTCTTAGTTCTATGTGCATTGTCCCAATGATGCATAGCTTTGATATTGCTTGTTTTAAACTATTTATATCTAGTCACTCTTGTGAACTTTGAAGGTGTCCTATGCATTTATGTTTGCTACTCTACGAGGGACAAGCTGTTACTATGCTATGTTTTCTTTATGTGAAATAAACAAACGTCTTGCAAAGCATTGTTATTCATGAATCTTTTTTTGTGCCTTTTCATGTTGCAACATAGTTTCTCTGTCTTATTGCTGGAACTTTGTCTTTCATGTTATGATTGAAGTACTATGATCCCAGCTTTGAATGTTTTACAAATACTTCGATCAAGTATATGATGGTGCATGTCACCTCAAAAATTATTCTTTCTTTTTATCACTTACCTACTTGAGGACGAGCAGGAGTTAAGCTTGGGGATGTTGATATATTCCAAATGTATCTATAATTTTTGATGTTCCATGCTTGGTTTTATCTACTTTCTTGTGTTTCGTCCACACTTTGGAGTACTTTTCATATGATTTCTTGGACTAACCTATTAACAAGAGCCACAGTGCCAGCTGCCTGTTTTCTGCTGTTTTTGGTTCCAGGAAAGTCAGAAAATGAATATTCTCGGAATTGGATGGGACAAATGCCAAAGTCATTATTTTACCGCGGGACACCTGGAGCTAGAATACGAGACAGAGAAGGGCCAGAGGGCGGCCACACCACCTGGCCACGTGGCTAGGCTTGGCTCGCGCCAGGGGGTGGTGTGGCCAGTGCAGGCACCCCCTCGGCCTCTCCTTCCACCTATATATTACCTCTGATACAGAAACCCTAAGTACCCGATCAAAAATCCACGAAAGAGTATGTAGCCGCCGTCATCTCCATCCCTAGATTGGGAGGGATCTGAAGCTCTTCCCGACACCCTGCCGGAGAGGGGAATTCACCCTGGAGGCCTTCTTCATCATCATGCAAGCCTCCGGTGTGATGCGTGAGTACTTCATCTCTGGACTACAGGTCCATGTAGTAGCTAGATGGATGGTTCTCCTCTTTTGTGCTTTCATGTCTAGATCTTGTGAGCTCCGTTCATGATCAATATCATCTATTTGTAATTCTGCATGTTGTGTTTGCGGGGATCCGATGGATATTGAGATGCTATTTTAGATGGATTATTGATTCTATCATGTCTTTGTTATTTGTGATCTTGCATGCTTTCCGTTGTTAGTAGCTATCTTGGCTAAGTAGATGCTAGCAACTCCAATAGTTAGTATTTATGCTCGATAGTGGGTTCATGCCTCTAGTAATCTGGGGAAGTGACAGAAATCTCTAAGGTACTAGATGTGCTGTTGCTACTAGGGAGAAAACAACAATCCTTTGTTCATAGAACAATCATATTGTTTACATTACACGAAATTCATAATGCAATTATCTATTGCTTGCAACTTAATACTAGAGGGGGTTCGAATGATAACCTGAAGGTGGATTATTAGTCATAGATGCAGTTGGATGGCGGTCTATGTATAATGTTGTAATGCCCAATCGAATCTCAAAGGAGTCAAGATGATTAGTATATGCTTGTATGCTTTCTCGATGTTTGTTAATTGCCCCGCTGTAATTTGTTCATCCAACATGTTATCTATCTTAAGGAGAGCCACCTCTAGTGAAATATGGACCTCGGTCCTTTCTTTTACAATCAATCTACAAACTGTTTACTGCTTTGTGTTTACTTTCTGCAAACTATTATTTCCTTCCATTTGATACGTTTAATCCTTTGTTTTCAGCAAAAACGGTGAGATTGACAACCTCATCGCAAGTTGGGGACAAAGTTCTGTGGTTGTCTTGTGCAGGTCTCCACATTGCTACTCGCAGCAGTAGTGCACCCTGCCAAGGCTCAGCTAGCAACACCTTTGGGGTGTATCCTTGCTCCTACTGGATTGATGACCTTGGTTTCATACTGAGGGAAAACTTGTTGTTGTGCTCATCATACCTTCCTCTTGGGGTTCCCCAACGAGCTCGATATATTTTGGGCCATCAGTTACCCTTATGGTGTTTGCTGCTCTTTGCAGTTGTCAGTACTCGCTGTCCGCAGGAGGAAAGAGACGGAGTCACCATTCAGCTAAACAACTTGACCCAGGAGCAACTTGAAGCTAGCGGGTATTTTTGGGTTGACCGGGACCTCGTAGTCGTGTTGGCGACGTTGCAGGATCGTGTGTCACAGGTGCTGCTGTACTTGAAGAAGGCATAGTCGTGCTTGAAGCACATCTTTCGGGAAATGTTACCCTTGGATGTGGTGCCCTCAAGCTTGCTAGCTTTATTGAAGAAGTTCCAGGATGCCAGCGCAGTTCGCGAGTGCGTGCGTCAGCAGTTAGTCACGGGTGCCAAGCATGCACTGGCACTTGTTCGCTTACATCAACCTGATATGGATCTTGAAGCTGTTGCCGCCGGACCGCCGCCCCCGCTAGAGGGGATGGCGTGGAACATGGTGCCCCATTATCGGGCGGTTGACCAGGCCGCCGAAGATATCGTTGAGTTGTTCGAAGAACGTACCACTGTTCTCCTTTTATGCCAGTAGAGTAGTTTTGTACATGCACAGAGATGTAGGTGTTGTAAAGTTCGTATAAGAGAGTTGGGTGTATTTGTTACCCGTTTTTTATGTAAAAAAGCTTGCTAGCTTGTATATTTTTCGAGTAGCTTGTACTCTGCAGTGCCTTTTCCTTAGCCTGACGCATACTTATCTTAGCACCTTGTCAACCTTTCAGGTGCGTTGCAGCTGGGTCAATTTTACCAAGGGTTCGATTAATAGTATGTGAGCTACTCAGGCGACTGCGTTATTCATGTAACAAGGTGGAGAGGGTGGCGCAGCCCCCGAGTGATGTAATTGCAAGTAAAAAAAGAAACACAAGGTTGGAGGCACTTAGCTTTATTTATTCGCAGAATATCAAAAGATACAGTGTGTGGCTAAGTAGCCTGGCTGAATAGCCTTACTTGTAAAGAAAAACATCAAAAGATACGTTCCAAGGATTAGAGTATGTGACTCCACTTTCTACGTCTTTAAGGCGGTAGGCGCCACCTAGGATTACAGCGGTAATAACATAAGGTCCCTCCCAAGGGGACTCGAGCTTGAGGTGCCCTTGCTGCTTCAGTCGCAGGACCATGTCTCCTTCGACGAAGGACCTCGGGCGTAGCCTACTGTGGTAGTTGCGGAGGTTTTACTGGTAGATCATGGATCGCTTTGCTGCTATCTCACGTGCTTCGTCGAGGAGGTTGACAGAGTCTTCAAGTGTGAGAGTCAATACCTCCTCACTGTATGCTACGACTTGTGGGGCTTTGTAGCGTACTTCTTCAGGTAGTACTGCCTCGGCGCCATGTACCATCAAGAACGGAGTATAGCCTATGGCGCTGTTTGGAATTGTGCGCAGGCTCCATAGTACTGACGGTAGCTCCTCAGGCCAGAACCTAGCAGCTCTTTTGAGTGGCCTGAGGAGCCTTTTCTTGATGCTGGTGCAGACAATGCCGTTGGTCTTTTCAACTTGACCTTTGGTATGAGGGTGCGCCACCGAGGCGTAGCTGATGTTGATTCCTAGGTTTTTGCAGAAATCCTAGAACTCGTTCGAGGTTAAGTTCATTCCGTTGTCCGTGATCATGCTAAGCGGCACCCGAACCGGAAGATGATGGACTCGAAGAATTTGACGGTGGTGGCCCCTGACTGGTTTGTCATCGGCATGGCCTCAACCCACTTGGTGAATTTGTCGACTGCGACAAGGACGTAGACGTACCCTCTAGGTGAAGATTTTTGTAGCCTGCCGACCATGTCGAGTCCCCATTGCGCGAAAGGCCATGCGATGGGTATTGGCCCGAGTTCTACGCCAGGTGCGTGTCGTTTGTTCGCAAACCGTTGGCAAGCATTGCATCTCTGGATGATGTCCTTAGCATCACGCATTGCCGTTGGCCAGTAGAATCTAGCTCGCAGAGCTTTAGCGACGAGGGCGTGACTTCCGACGTGATGGACGCAAGTGCCTTCATGTATCACGAGGAGGATGGCTCTTCCGTCTCTGTTGGAGATGCAACATTGAAGGACTCCTGTGATGCTGCGCTTGTATAGTTTGCCGTTGATGAGGGCGAAAGCCTTGGATTGTCGCGCTATATGACGCGCATCTGTTGGGTCATCTGACAACCTTTTGCTGAGCAGGTATGTGATGTATGGTTATGTCTAGGATGGCTCGATCATCATGACCTCCATGGGGCCTTCAAGTCCTGTATCTTGCTTCATATCCTCGAGTGCCTTGAGTTTGTCGGGTGGCGTAGCGCCTGAGTCCTTTGACGTGCTAGTTTGCTACTCTGGAGCCTTTGGCTTGATGGAGCGTTCACAGATTTGCTCTAAGAATACTCTAGGTGGCACTGGGGAACAAGTGGAGCCAATATTAGCGAGTGTATCCGCCTCCTTGTTGCTCTTGTAGCCAACGTGCCATAGTTTGTAGCCGTCAAAGTCCCCTTCGAGTGCTTCATAAAGGTTGCGGTAGGCAATCATGTTGTCGCTCAAAGGGTCACACTGGTTCATGGTTTGATCCACTACCAGTTTGGAGTTGCCGTAGATCACGAGTCGTGTTGCGCCACAAGCTTTGGCCATCCGCATGCCATGAAGCAAGGCCTCGTATTCAGCTTCATTGTTGGTGACGCGAAACTGTATTCGTAGAACGTACCTCATCTTGTCACCCTATGGTGATGTCAGGATAACGCTGGTGCCAACTCCCTCTCGATGTTTTGGTCTGTCGAGGTGCATTATGCATAGACAGGACATGTCTGGCGTGTCGGGGAGATGGTTCTCCATCCAGTGGATGAGGAAGTTTGGGAGTACTTGCGACTTGATAGCGTCTTGCTTCTCATATGTGATGTCTCGTGGAGACAGTTCTATCCCCCAAAGCGTGACTTGTCCGGTGGCGTCGGGGTTGTTGAGCATGTGCCCTAGTGGAGCGTTGTTCACCATAATGATTGGGTGCTCCTGGAAGTAGTAACGCAGTCGCCGGGCTGTCATGAAGATGTTGTATGACAACTTCTGATAATGCGGGTACCGCTATTTTGTCGGCGTGCGTAACTCACTGAGGTAGTAGACTGGGCATTGTACTCCATGGACTTTATTTTCTTTGGCTTGTTCTACTATGAGCACGGTGCTAACCACTTGGTTGGTGGCAAAGATGTATAGCAACAGGGGCTGCTTTTCTTGAGGTGTTACCAACACTAGCGAAGTGGATAGTAGACGCTTGAGGTCTTCGAATGCTTCTTGTGCTTCGTATGTCCACTCGAATTTGTCAGCGTTGCAAAGGAGCTGGTAGAAAGGCAGTGCCTTCTCGCCCATTCGACTGATGAATCGGCTGAGTGTCGCGATTTGCCCAGCTAGCTGCTGGACGCGTTTTATGTTCTTCGGCTTCTCCATGGCCAGTATGGCCTTTATTTTCTTCGGGTTAGCCTCGATCCCTCTCGTGGAGATGAGGTACCCGAGCAGTTGCCCAGATGGTACGCCGAAGGCGCATTTGTCCGGATTCAGCTTGATCCGGTAGTAGTCGAGGTTATCGAAGGTCTCTGGAGATCATCGAGTAATGAGGCTTCCTCCTTAGTTTTGACGATGATGTCATCAACGTAGACTTGAATGTTATGGCCAAGCTGGCTCTTAAGGCAGGCCTGCATACACCGCTGATGGGTGGCCCCTACGGTTTTAAGCCCGAAAGGCATCGTTGTGTATCTGAACATGCCAAAGGGCGTGATGAAGGCATCTTTCTCTTGGTCGTCCTCATTCATTCGAATCTGGTGATAGCCTTAGGAGGCGTCGAGGAAACAGAGGCGCTCACATCCCACGGTAGAATCGATTATCTGGTCGATCCGCGGCAATGGGAAGTGATCCTTTGGGCAGTGTTTGTTCAAGGAGGTGAGGTCCACGCACATTCGCAGGATATCCGTGTCCTTTTTAGGAATGAGCACGGGGTTTGCTACCCAGGTGCTTTCCTTGATCTCGCATATGAAGTTAGTGTCGAGGAGTCTGTTGACATCCATACCGACTGCTTTTTCCCTTGGCTCAGATAGTCGATGTATCGTCTGCTTCACTGGTCTTGCTTTAGGATTTACATTGAGTGAGTGCTCGGCGAATTCCCTAGGAACCCCTGGCATGTCCGCTTGACAGCAGGCGAAGATTTCCCAGCGCTCACGGAGGAATTCGACGAGCGCGAGTTCCTATGCGGGACTCAAGTTGTTGGCGATGAGGGCCGTCTTGGTCCGGTCCGCTGGTGGACCTGGACAACCTTGGTGTGGACCGATGAGTCGAAAGATTGATCAGGTGAGTTTGGCTTACTCGGAGGAGGTAGACTATTGTCCATCGACTCCTTAAGCCTCGCTAGATCCTCTTGCATGCCGAAAGACTAGGAGATTCTGTTGAATTTCCTGTCGCAGCTGTCTGACCTTTCGATGTTTCCATTGACGGTGATAATGTTGTTAGGGACCGACATCTACATCTGCAGGTAGGCGTAGTGTGGCACCGCCAGGAACCTCGCAAACGTGACATGTCTAAGGATGTAGTGGTATTGCGATAATTCGGTGCATTCTCGCTAGAAGTTTGCTGGCGTGCCGAAGATGACGTCCAAGATGATCTTGCCCAGGGGGTATACACCCTTCCCTGGGATGATGCCGTGGAATGTTGTGTCGGAGGTTTCTAGGCATGACAGGGGGATTCGCATGGTGTGCAAGGTACTTGTGAACATGAGGTTGATGCTGCTGCCACCGTCCATGAAGACGTGGCTCATCTCGAAGCCCCCAATTTGTGCCTCGAGCACCAGGGAACAGTGACCTAAGTGAGGTACTTGACGTGGATGATCGTGTTTGTCAAAGGTAATGCCAGACTTGCACCCACTAAGGTACTCAGTGGTGGAGGGTGGAGAGTTCATCGCCAGGTTGACTTGGCGAGTGATTGATTTTTGCACCCGATTTGATGGGCGTCCTTTTTTTGGATCATTCCCATATTTCCAAGTGCTCGCTGGTATTGCTCGCCTGCGTTGTTCTGGACTGGCACGACCGCAGGTGGTGGTGGCCCGGGTGGTGGTGGTGGGGCTCCATGAGCCACGACACTCGGGGTAGCTCCGTAGCCTTGGTTTATCTCGTCGCGATTCATCTGAGCCAGGCCTTCGTGGAGCCTGAGGAACTCGCGACATTCCTTTAGGAGGTGACTGGATTTTTCTTGCCGCCATGCTTGTCGATGTAGAAATGCATGTTGCAAGGTCCGGACAGTTTGTCCTGGATAGATGTTCTAGGTGCCTCGTCGCGAGTACGGCGTTGCCACACTTGCATGGTTTTCCCGCTGTCAAGGTATCCACCACTATGGTATACACTATTCCGGTTGCTATCATCGTATTTGTCGGTGTAGCCAGCCGCGACCATGTCAACTTCCTCGAAGTCTTTGTAACCGCGCATCCGACGTTTTCCTCGGCGATCGCGTCTGCGACTCAGGTCGTCATCATCATCTAAGTGGACGTAGTTTTTCACCGAGTCCTCTCCATCAACCCACCTGTTCGTGATCTCCATCAGGTGGTCGATTGTTTTGGGCTTCGAGTGGCCCAGGTCCTCCCTGAGCTCTCTGTGGCGTATGTCACCGTTGAATGCATCGATTGCACGATCCTCGCAGACGTCATTTGCGGAGTTTTTAATGATGGACCACCTCTGGATGTATGAGCGTAGTGACATGCCAATCCTTTGGTCGCAACCTCTTAATTCTTCAATCGATGCAGGCCTCTTGTAAGTGCCCTTGAAGTTTTGCACGAAGCTATAGACTAGCCATCCCAACTGTGGATTGATCTGCATGGGAGGTTGTTGAGACACGCACGGGTGGCGCCTTGCAGCTGTAGCTAGAGGCATTGCATGGCCTTGCTCGTGGTTCCTCCATGCAGCCTGATGGAGGAGATATGATCCTCCAGCCAGACCTTCGGGTCTTGGAGGCCGTCGAATTTTGGGTTCTCTAATGGGAGTTTGAACCCTTTTGGCATTCGCTTTTGATGTATGCCTCTACTGAAGCAACTGGCGCCGCAGAGCTCTATCCCGTCATCTTTCGAGTCAGTCAAATGGGCATGCCTCGCGCGCATCTTGTCGACTTTGCGTTGTGTGATGTCATCGCGCGCGTCGTAGTCATAGTCGTTTCGCCGTGAGCAGCATCGCCGTGACAAGTCGTGGTCATTGTCACCGGAGGAGGAGGAAGAGTAGCGTTTGGCTAGAGCCTTGCTTTTCCTTGGCTCTAGCGCTGGATCCTTGGTGAGCGCAGCTTCGACTAGTTCCAGGCCAGCGATCATAGATCGGTGCATGGCGGACCGTGGGTCCCCAGCTGGCGGCTGATTGTTGAGCATGTACATAGTGGATGCCATCACCGCTGCCTGCGGCATTTTTGGGAGCACGTTGCCCCGCCTATCCACCGTCATGAACAAGAAGTCGAGGGCTCGAGTGGCCTCTTCTTGCTCCCTATCAGTGAGGTGAGCCAGTCGAGAGCGTCTTCTGGCTGCTGCTTGGTCATTGCCTCTGGAGGAGGATCCTCCGATAGAAGAGATTTGTAACATCCCAAAACATTTAATCCAAGCTTATCAAGATCAAATCATCCAAAAATAGGGTTAACAAAAACTTTTCCAAATTAAAAATGAAAGCATTCATATGTGTGTGCATTTAAGATAGGAGTTGAATAGAAGTGCCTTGTTTAAGTGATCCCATGCTTATAAAATGTTTCCTAGGTTATTTAAACATCATCTACATCATTCCCAAACTTTTACCAAAGAAAATCAAATCAAAAAGAATTAAAAAGGACGAATGGTCATTTTGGCCATTTTAATCCTCTACACTACTTTGAGTGTTCCTAGCACTCATTTCTAAACAAAAACAATTCATGATCTTTGCACCCCTTGCTAGTACACATAATGAGGTACTAAGGCCCACCTTGTGATCTGCAAAACTCTTTCAAATGCTAATTTTAAATGATAGTTCAAAATTGAATCTAGTTCATATGGGAAGATCCCACTTTTTCAAAAACCATTCAAACAAGCTCCACTGTCAAAACCCTTGCAACCAGAGACTACCTAGCACTAGTGGAGAACACCCAAAAATTTTGAAATCAAAATTCAAAAGTTTTTCTCTTTCGGCCATTTCATCAAACAGCTTGTGTGCACAAATCTCTACAAAATCCAAACACTATTTGGAGCAGTAATTTTGGTCACCATTTATGCCTAACCTTGTCCCCTTGTTCCCCCAGTACCAACCCTACCAATTGCTAGACCGGCCAAGCCCTGTGCACACGACCAAAAGGTCATGGCCATCAAGGCCGAGCACTTCGAGCACCCCCACCGGCGACATCACGCTACAACAGCCGCCAGCTTATCTCGCCATGTCTAGCACGTCGCCAGTGGTCCACCTCCATCGTCCAACCAGCCCCAGGCCAGAGACAGAGAGCAGAGCGGCCAGGAACCGCCGGGCCCGGAGCTGGTCGACCATGCCGACGCCGCCCGCAGAGCACGCTCTGTCCCCGTGTGCACAGACCGCCCCTTGGCCACAGCCCGCGCCCACCACTCCGCCATGACCTGGGGAATACCCCAGACACCCCCGCTGGCCGCCCAACTCACCCCAGCCACCGCTCGCCGTGGCCAGAGCGCCAGCACTGCATGCCACCGCCCCTACGCCCAAATTCACTTCCTAGAGCACCGCCAGGAGACCACCTGTCGATCGCCATCCTCCACCACGCCGCTAGCCGCCCGTAGCCGTGTCGCCGGAGTCACCTGCCCATACCCTTCGGTCTCACCGTCAGGCCTATATAAATCGGCCTCCCCCGCACCATTTCTCCACATCCACTCACTCCCCACCTCTCACTGATCCTTTCACCCCTCTCGCCAGAGCCAAGAAAGCTCTGCCTCGCCGGAATTGGAGCCGGAGTAACCGCAACAGGAGGAGAAGGGCGCCTGCGATTTATGGCACCCCAAGCGCCACCGCCACCGCGCCTCGCCTCGCCGTCGTCTTCCAGTTCGTTTGCCTGCCTCGCCTACCCCGCTGGAGCCCTGGTACGTCCCCAGCAGACCCCCACCGAGCCGCTAGGGTTCGAGCTCGCCGGCGACCTTTTCGTCGTCGACGACGACCCTCAGCCGTAGATTCTCTTTCTAATCCTACGGCCCACAGCGCGCATACCGTTTCGCGTGTTAAGACCCACTGACAAGCGGGACCCCCCTGTCAGCTGAGCCCCGCGCCGTGGAGCGCCACTAGGCCGGCCCAAGTTCTTTCCCGCACTAGCCCAACCGTTCAAATCTGGATTTTTCTTTTTAAGTTGAATCTAGTTTCTGTCCACTAGTTTAAAATTCAATTCTGGGAGTTTTATAAAGCCAAATTGGATGAAACTAATTTTGTCTGGAAGGTATTGAGATGATCTATCCAAGCCCGTTGGATTTAATTCAATTAGAGTTATAGATATCTCCTAATAAAAATAACAATACAGAAGTATTTGCACCTTACAACATTTTTATAAAATCAACCAAGTTAGCTTTTGAGTTGATTCCAACTCTCAAAAATCACATTTCATCATATCTATCTAAATATGTAATAATATTAAGGTTTACATGCAGTGACTTTGGACTAGTACCAAATTAATGCTATATAGGCATTTCTAGTCACTTTAAATCATTAAATAATGAACTTAAACCAAAGTTATTATGATCCAACCTTTAAATCTCATTCCCACATTTTAGAGTATGTGGTGATGACATGTGTCAACATGATCCCATATTTTAAGTGGTGAATATTAAATCTTAGTTAATTTTTCAATGAGTAGAAATTACTTTTCTAAATTAAAAAGAATGAAACTAGAGATTTAAACTTGAGATGCTTGTGATGATAATAGATCCTCAATTGTGTGTCTTAGAATGCTATCTATCCTAGTTAAGTATTGTTTGGTGCTTGTGTACTCCGTATGTATTTATAGAAGATAGTACCGACCAAGCTTACAAGGAGGAGTGTTATCCAGACGAAGACGAAGAAAACTTCAACCACTGCACCAACCAAGGCAAGCCACCAGTAACAGTGCAAGCTAGCACTTGCAAGTTTAGTGCTTAGCAAGCTAGGATCAAAATAGATGGCTTATCAAAGATACCTTAAGCATGCTTTGATCACACCCCTTTTAACTAGTAGTTACCTCAAGTCTTTGTTTATTAGTGTTTACCTCCCTTAGTTTACACCAAGTTCTTTACTTGTTCTGAAGGTAGCATAAAAAGTATAAAACTTGACCTATTTAGAAACCTTTAGATGTCATTCTATGGCATGATATTGAACCCATCACTTCCACCTTAGTGAATACTCTTAACTTAGTAATTTAGAGTAGATCAAAAACTTGAGTCACTTTAGATGGGAACACTTGGTGAAAATGAATTATGAAAACCTTGGAATGATGAGTCATTCTATTGAGATGTTTTGACATGTGTTGAGAAACACAAAAGGTTGATGATGAAAATGTTGAGGCATGAGCTTTAACCCTTTTATAAAACTGATGGTTGGATTCGGATGTGATACCGTTCCAAATTTACCGTACAACCACATTACCTGAATTGGGTAAGGCTTAGCTAGAAATTTATATGCATTAGTATTAGTTCCCTCGCGGGAGAGGTTTGAGCTGAGGCTACCTCTCATGATGTCCACCTATGCAGTGCCCAAGATGACAGATGGTCATGGTTGGGAGGCCATGCTCATAGGAGAGGTGCTTATACTAGGGTGTGTAAAGGGAAGGTTATGTTTGATTATCTGCATACTAAGTATGATGATTCAGGGTTATCCCTGACATATGTATCGAATCTTGTGGTGAAAGTGTACCACCTCTGCAGAGTGTCAAACTATTCGAATAGCCGTGTCCGAGGTTATGGACAGTTGGAATGGCCATACTGTTTCGTTGTCAGATGTTTTCAAAATAACTTGAAATGAATGATGAATCTTGACTTGACCACAACAAGGTTGTGTTTATGACATTAGCTTCCCAACTTAAGTGATTCTAGAACTTTACTATATCTTTCTTTGCTTCTGAACTCAGCTTAGGTTTCAAACTTAACTTTATAATTAAACTTAGATTTAGCAATTTAACTTAGAATTATAATACTTGTTAGTGGTAGTTTGCGAGTACTTAAAGAGTACTCATGGCTTTTGTCCCTGGCTATTCTCATGGCCAGAAAATGAAGGAGACTATCAAGAGGATGGCCATCAGGACGACTATGATAACTAGGACTATCTGCCTTCGTCAGCATTGCCTGTGCCCCTGAAGATGGACCCCACTGCTATGCTTATCTTTTATTTCCGCTGCTTGTTGTATTAAGACTGGATCATGAGATCCTTATTTGTGTAAGACCTTATGTATGGTTTGTAATGGATGATGTACTGTGATATCCAATCCGTTATGTCTCGCAAAAATGGTAATCCTGGGATTGTGAGGTATGGCATAACGGGCATCTGGGATTAAAAATCCGGGTGTTGACAAGTTGGTATCAGAGCCGTCCTGACCATAGGAGACCCTAGTTACAATGGATGTCCCAACCAAAAACTTAGCTTTAAAACCAAAGTGAGTATTTATGAAAAACTATTTCCTCTCTTACCCTTGTGAACTCATTCTTTCTCAAAAATTCACGTTCCTCAAAATTCTTACATTACTACTTAAAACTTGACACACTTGATCACCTAACTAATTTCCTCATCCTTAATTCTTGTAGATGGAGACTCAATTCAGCAAGTTCTACCAGTTGGGAAACGGAGGTCAGCTGATCTTCGAGAGGGATCTGGATTCACTATCGGAGTTACTGGGACACCAACATCCCGAGTTTCTTGGAGCTCAACTTCCAGGACCCCCAGGAGGAGACCTATAGTGGCTAGTCACCGCAGATCTTAGAGGAAGCATCGAAGCACCAACTTCCGGGAGAATTCAGTTCTCCGTGAGAGAGAACAACTGGCTAGATGGATTATCCAGGGCAATGCATGAAGCCCTCGCACGTCTATGTGCCCTCAGCGTCAACAAGATCCAAGGAACCCGTTTTTGCCCACTATGCAAGATGTGACTTCATGGGAATGCCGATGGAGATGCCAAGTCACCTAGAGTTGAGGCGTCAAGTGGAGAATCTTGACTTCTTGCTGCATGACAGACAGTAGGAACTGGACAATGCCAGGGAGTTAGCTAACCAGAACCGTGCCATTTCCGACCAGAAGGCCCAGACTTTCGCACTGCTCGTCCAAGATCGCCAGTCTCTTTGCCGCCAGCATGCCAAGAAGGATCGCACCATCGCCCGTCTTCGCAAGAAGGTGGCCGACCTCGAGAAGACCGTCAAGGAGCAGGAAGCTCATCTTGCCGCCAAGGATGAAGAGGATGAGGGTGAAGACATCCAGGGAGACATGGACTCTTACCTCAGCAACGATGATGACTTTCTGGAGGAGGATGTTGTGGACTTCCACACTGGTGATGAGGACTCCGACTTCATCAACGATGAGTAGAGGCACTAGAGCACTGTTGTAGCATGAGTTGTATCGGTCCCACTGTATCGTAGCTTGCAAAATGGTTCTTCAAACCATCTGCTTTCCTTTGTTTGTTGTGGTGTGTGTTGTATCGTGTGCTTGCTTGCATAAATGAAAATGAAGTTAGTTGAAAAACCTGAGTCTAACTCAAGGTTTTATCTTTGAAAACCCAAAACCATGAACCTTAGAATTTCCCTCTTACCCCTATATCTATCTCAATCTTCAGATGACTCGTGGAAACCAAGGAGGGAGCAGCTCGTCGTAGGACCCAATGCTGCAGATCTTACAGAATCTCATCACAGACCGTGAAGCAAGCAGGACCGAGCGTCAAGCCAACTTAGCAACATTGCAGCAGATCGCCCAGATGGCTCTCAACAACCAAGGACATGGAAATCAGGATCACCATGGATCCAAACTCAAAAAATTTCAGAATACCAATCCCCCAATCTTCAACCAAACTGAAAATCCATTAGATGCTGACGATTGGTTACAGACCATGGAAAACAACCTCGAAGATGCAGGAGTTGATGAAAATGAGAAAGTTCTCTTCACCACCCACTATCTGGCGGGAGATGCAAGAGCTTGGTGGAATAGTATCCGCAATATGAACCATGGTCAAGTGATGACATGGGAAGCATTCAAAGTCAAGTTCAGTCGCACTCACGTGCCGCAGGGACTAGTCAACCGAATGAGAGATGAGTTCCTCGAATTGAAGCAAAGAAGAATGACTGTGGTGGAGTACCGTGACAGATTCCTGTCACTTGCCAGATATGCACCTGATGAGATCAACACAGAGGCCAAGAAGAAGGAGAGATTCTTGAACGGACTGCATGATGAGATGTAGACTGTCCTCGTCAATATCCGCTTCCAGGATCTCGAAGAACTAGTCGACTCTGCCATTCAGATGGAAGGGAAGATTAACCAGGCAAACGACAATCGCAAACGTCGTATGATGCAGCAGTCTGGATCCATCAGCCACCAGAAGTACCGTCCAACCCTTCACCAGGATATGCACCAAGGAACAACCGACCCCCAAATTCTCGCCCAAGCTACCCCAACCGTAGCGGAGGCAAGGTGAAGTCCTGAGGAAACATCACAACTCTGGCAATGCCAACCATTTCAACCGTGCCCCTCCCAAGAGCAACAACAACAACACTGCACCCAGATCTGGCAGCAATGTACTGTCATGATCCAAGGACAAGTCCCAGATCACTTGTTTCGAGTGTGGAGTGAAGGGTCACTACTCCAATGAGTGTCCCAAGAAGACCGCCGCCAATGCCCCTGTGAATGCCCCAGCTCAGCAGCAGCATCGTGTTCAACCAGGAAGGAGATTTGCCCTAGGGAACCCTCACAACCGCAACGGTCGTCTCTTCCACATGAACGCAGAAGAAGCCTAGGAAGCGCCAGATGTAGTGATGGGTATGTTTTCTGTCAACTCAGTTTTAGCAAGAGTATTGTTTGATTCTGGAGCATCGCATTCATTTTTCATCGAAGAATTTGCATGCACTAGTAAGATTTACCCAACCAACCTGAAGCATGTCATGATAGTTCAAATCCCTGGTTCAACAACAAAAGCTAGAAAAAATTGCAAAGTTGTACCTATCAGAATACATGGTATAGATTTTTGCCAACCCAATTGTACTTGGAACCAAAGGGTTGGAAGTAGTACTAGGAATGGACCGGATGTCAAGGCATAAAGGATTGATAGACTGTGCTAAGAAAGCCATCACCATGACCAGTAGTTCTGGAGTCACAGTAGAGAATATCTCTGAAACCTTACCCCGTCAATTCAAGTGCAACAAGAGTGTAGCCCTGCCCACCATAGACCAAGTCAGAGTAGTTTGTGAATACCCCGACGTATTCCCAGATGAATTGCCAGGTATGCCCCGGGATAGGGATATTGAGTTCATTATCGAACTAATCCCTGGAACCGGACCTATAGCCCAGAGACCCTATAGCATGAACCCCTCAGAGTTAGTGGAACTGAAGAAGCAGTTGGATGCCATGTTAGCAATAGGCTTGATTTAGCCAAGCGCATCGCCATGGAGATCACCAGTGTTATTCGTCGACAAGAAAGATGGAGGCAACCGTCTGTGCACAGATTACAGAAAGTTGAATGACGTCACCATCAAGAACAAGTACCCTTTGCCAAAGATAGAGGATCTATTTGATCAGTTGACTGGAGCCCAGGTATTCTCAAAGATTGATCTTAGGACTGGTTATCACCAACTTAAGATTCGTGCAACGGATATTCCGAAAACCGCCTTTACTACTCGCTATGGTTTATATGAGTATACGGTTATGTCTTTTGGATTAACCAATGCCCCTACTTATTTCATGAATCTCATGAATAAGATCTTTATGAATTTCCTAAATAAGTTTGTTGTTGTGTTTATCGACGACATCCTTATCTACTCCAAGTCAGAAGAAGAGCATGAGAAACATCTGAGAGTTATCCTAGAAACCCTGAGAGAGCATCAGTTATATGCCAAGTTCAACAAGTGTGAGTTCTGGCTGAAAGAAGTAGGATTCCTAGGACATATTGTGTCTGCCGTAGGAGTCTCTGTTGATCCCGCCAAGATCAAAGATATCAAAGACTGGGAAGCCCCAACCACTCAAACCGAAGTCCATGCATTTCTCGGATTAGCGGGATATTACCGCAAGTTCGTAGAAGGATTCTCGAGCATAGCCCGACCAATGACCCAATTGTTGAAGAAGGACAAGAAGTTTGAATGGACAGACAAGTGTGAAGCCAGTTTCCAGGAGCTGAAGAAGAGATTGATATCTGCCCCAATATTGATCATGCCAGACATCAAGAAGCCGTTTGATGTATATTGTGATGCATCCAAGATTGGTCTAGGATGTGTATTGATGCAAGAAGGCAAAGTCATCGTGTATCTGTCTCGACAACTGAAGCAGCATGAGCAGAACTATCTGACCCATGATCTTGAGCTAGCAGTTGTGGTTCTAGCATTAAAGACATGGCGTCATTATCTGATGGGTAATCGCTGTGAGATTTACTCGGATCACAAGAGCTTGAAGTATATTTTCACGCAGAAGGAGCTGAATATGAGAAAAAAGAGATGGATAGAGTTAATCAAGGATTATGACCTTGACATTCACTATCACCCCGGTAAAGCCAACATGGTAGCGGATGCTCTTAGCAGATTGCCGTGTAGGCTTAACACCATGATCAAGGAAAAGCAACCTAGTTTGTATGAGGAGTTGGAGCAGTTCAGGACTGAATTAGTTAGCAAAAGGATTCCTAGCTAGCATTGAACTTCAACCCACCTTGATTAGCCAAATCAAGGAAGCCCAGAAGGGGAATGAAAGTATCGACGGAATCAAATGTCGTATTGGTACAGGAAAGGTACGTGGATTCACCGAAGACGAAGAAGGAGTATTGTGGTACAAAGGACGTATCTGTGTGCCAGCAGATTTGGAGCTGAAGGAAATTATCATTAAGGAAGCTCATGATACTCTTTATTCTATCCACCCCGAAGGAACAAAGATGTATCAGGATTTGAAAGAGAAATTTTGTTGGCACAAGATGAAGAGAGAGATCGGAAGCTACATCGCCAAATGGGACATCTGTCAAAGAGTCAAAGCCGAGGATCAAAGACCTGTAGGACTATTGCAACCATTGCAGATTCCGGAATGGAAATGAGATTCCGTCGGAATGGACTTTATCACCGGTTTACCTACTTCTAGTAGGGGAAATGACTCAATCTGGGTCATCGTTGATAGACTGTCCAAGGTAGCTCACTTCATACCTGTCAAGACAACCTACCAGAGTGCGAAGTTAGCCGAGCTGTACATTGCTAGGATTGTTAGTCTGCATGGGACCCCCAAGACCATCGTATCAGATCGAGGAACCCAGTTTACCTCGAGATTTTGGCAGAAAGTTCAGGAAGGATTAGGAACCAAGTTGAACTTCAGTACCGCTTATCACCCGCAAACAGATGGACAGACTGAGAGAGTCAACCAGATCCTTGAGGATATGCTTAGAGCTTGTGTGTTGGAATACGGATCAAAATGGGAAGATTGCCTGCCTTTCGCAGAATTCTCATATAACAACAGTTATCAAGCTAGTTTGCAGATGGCACCATTTGAATTCCTATACGGAAGAAAGTGTCTTACCCCTTTGAATTGGTCGCAAGTAGGAGAGAGTCAGATCTTCGAACCCGATATTCTCCAAGAAGAAGAAGAGAAAGTTCACAAAGTCCATGAGCACCTCAAGACCACCCAATCCAGACAGAAGAGTTATGCTGACAAAAGAAGGAGAGACCTGACTTTCAATGTCGGAGATTTTGTATATCTCAAAGTTTCCCATTGAAGGGAACTCAACGCTTTAGTCTGAAGGGACAGTTAGCCCCAGATATATCGGACCTTTCAAGATTCTGAACCATCGAGGAAAAGTATCGTATCAACTGGAACTGCCTAAAGAGATGTCAGCCATCCACAATGTGTTCCATATCTCGTTACTTCGCAAATGCTTGGAAGTGCCTGAGAAGACTGAAGTTTTCAAGAACATCGATCACAGAGTTGTGGAAATAAACAATGACCTGACCTATCGGGAAGTGCCCATCCATATCTTAGAAGAAGCCTACAGAACCACCAGGACCAGGAGTATCAAGTTCCTCAAGATTTAGTGGAGCAACCATACCGAGGAGGAAGCCACTTGGGAGCGAGAAGATTACATTAGGACAGAGTTTCCAGATCTCTTTAGTTCCCAGTTTTCTTTGTAAATCTCGGGACGAGATTTTGTTTAACGGGGGAAGGTTTGTAACATCCCAAAACCTTAATCCAAGCTTATCAAGATCAAATCATCCAAAAATAGGGTTAACAAAAACTTTTCCAAATTAAAAATGAAAGCATTCATATGTGTGTCTATTTAAGATAGGAGTTGAATTGAAGTGCCTTGTTTAAGTGATCCCATGCTTGTAAAATGTTTCCTAGGTGATTTAAACATCATCTACATCATTCCCAAACTTTTACCAAGGAAAATCAAATCAGAAAGAATTAAAAAGGAGGAATGGTCATTTTGGCCATTTTAATCCTCTACACTACTTTGAGTGTTCCTAGCACTCATTTCTTAAAAAAACAATTCATGATCTTTGCACCCCTTGCTATTACACATAATGAGGTACCAAGGCCCACCTTGTGATCTGCAAAAATCTTTCAAATGCTAATTTTAAATGATAGTTCAAAATTGAATCTAGTTCATATGGGAAGATTCCACTTTTTCAGAAACCATTCAAACAAGCTCCACTATCAAAACCCTTGCAACCAGAGACTACCTAGCACTAGTGGAGAACACCCAAAAATTTTGAAATCAAAATTCAAAAGTTTTTCTCTTTTGGCCATTTCATCAAACAACTTGTGTGCACAAATATGTCCAAAATCCAAACACTATTTGGAGCAGTAATTTTGGTCACCATTTGTGCCTAACCTTGTCCCCTTGTTCCCCAAGTACGAGCCCTACCAATTCCTAGCCCGGCCAAGCCCTGTGCACACGACCAAATGGTCATGGCCATTAAGGCCGAGCACTTCGAGCACCCCCACCGGCGACATCATGCTACAGCAGCCGCCAGCCTCTCTCGCCATGTCTAGCACGTCGCCAGTGGTCCACCTCCATCGTCCAACCAGCCCCAGGCCAGAGACAGAGAGCAGAGCAGCCAGAAACCGCCACGCCTGGAGCTGGTCGACCAAGCCGACGCCGCCCGCAGAGCACGCTCTGTCCCCGCATGCATAGACCGCCCCTTGGCCACGACCCATGCCCACCGCTCCGCCATGACCTGGGGAACACCCCAGACACCCCCGCTGGCCGCCCAAGTCACCCCAGCCACCGCTCGCTGTGGACACCGCCTCTGGCCAGGCCTGCACTGCATGCCACCGCCCCTACACCCGAATTTACTTCCTAGAGCACCGCCAGGAGACCACCTGTCGATCGCCATCCTCCGCCACGCCGCTAGCCGCCCGTAGCCGTGTCGCCGAAGTCACTTGCCCATACCCTTCGGTCTCACCATCGGGCCTATATAAACCGGCCTCCCCCGCACCATTTCTACACATCCACTCACTCCCCACCTCTCACTGATCCTTTCACCCCTCTCGCCGGAGCCAAGCGAGCTCTGCCTCGCCGGAATTGGAGCCGGAGCAGCCGCAACAGGAGGAGAAGGGCGCCTGCGATTTAGGGCACCCCAAGATCCGCCGCAACCGCGCCTCGCCTCGCCGTCGTCTTCCAGTTCGTTTGCCCGCCTCGCCTACCCCGTTGGAGCCCTGGTACGTCCCCAGCAGTCCCCCACCGAGCCACTAGGGTTCGAGCTCGCCGGTGACCTGTTCGTCGTCGACGACGACCCGCAACCGTAGATCCCCTTTCTAATCCTACGGCCCACAGCGCGCGTACCGTTTCGCGTGTTAAGACCGACTAACAAGCGGGACCCCCTGTCAGTTTAGCCCCGCACCGCGGAGCGCCACTGGGCCGGCCCAAGTTCTTTCCCGTGCTAGCCCAACCGTTCAAATATAGATTTTTCTTTTTAAGTTGAATCTAGTTTCTGTCCACTAGTTTAAAATTCAATTCTGGGAGTTTTATAAATCCAAATTGCATGAAACCAATTTTGTCTGAAAGGTATTGAGATGATCTATCCAAGGCTGTTGGATTTAATTCAATTAGAGTTATAGATCTCTCCTAATAAAAATAACAAAACAGAAGCATTTGCACCTTACAACATTTTTATAAAATCAACCAAGTTAGGTTTTGAGTTGATTCCAACTATCAAAAATCACATTTCATCATATATATCTAAATATGTAATAATATTAAGGTTTACATGCAGTGACTTTGGACTAGTACCAAATTAATGCTATATAGGCATTTCTAGTCACTTTAAATCATTAAATAATGAACTTAAGCCAAAGTGATTATGATCCAACCTTTAAATCTCATTCCCACATATTAGAGTATGTGGTGATGACATGTGTCAACATGATCCCATATTTTAAGTGGTGAATATTAAATCTTAGTTAATTTTTCAATGAGTAGAAATTACTTTTCTAAATTAAAAAGAATGAAACTAGAGATTTAAACTTGAGATGCTTGTGATGATAATAGATCCTCAATTGTGTGTCTTAGAATGCTATCTAGCCTAGTTAAGTATTGTTTGGTGATTGTGTACTCCGTATGTGTTTATAGAAGAAAGTATCGACCAAGCTTACGAGGAGGAGGAGTGCTATCCAGACGAAGACGAAGAAAACTTCAACCACTGCACCAACCAAGGCATGCCACCATTAATAGTGCAAGCTAACACTTGCAAGTTTAGTGCTTAGCAAGCTAGGATCAAAATAGATGGCTTAGCAAAGATGCCTTAAGCATGCTTTGATCACACCCCTTTTAACTAGTAGTTACCTCAAGTCTTTGTTTACAAGTTTTTACCTCCATTAGTTTACACCAAGTTCTTTACTTGTTATGAAGGTAGCATAAAAAGTATAAAACTTGACCTATTTAGAAACCTTTAGATGCCATTCTATGGCATGAGATTAAACCCATCACTTCCACCTTAGGGAACACTCTTAACTTAGTAATTTAGAGTAGATCAAAAACTTGAGTCACTTTAGATGGGAACACTTGGTGAAAATGAATTATGAAAACCATGGAATGATGAGTCATTCTATTGAGATGTTTTGACATGTGTTGAGAAACACAAATGGTAGATGATGAAAATGTTGAGGCATGAGCCTTAACCCTTTTATAAAACTCATGGTTGGATTCAGATGCGATACCATTCCAAATTTACCGTACAACCACATTACCTGAATTGGGTAAGGCTTAGCTGGAAATTTATATGCATTAGTATTAGTTCCCTCGGAGGAGAGGTTTGAGCTGAGGCTAGATCTCATGATGTCCGCCTATGCAGTGCCCAAGATGACTGATGGTCATGGTTGGGAGGCCATGCTCATAGGAGAGGTGCTTATACTAGGGTGTGTAAAGGGAAGGTTATGTTTGATTATCTGCATACTAAGTATGATGATTCAGGGTTATCCCTAATAGATGTATCGAATCTTGTGGTGAAAGTGTACCATCTCTGCAGAGTGTCAAACTATTCGAATAGCCGCATCCGCGGTTATGGACAGTTGGAATGGCCATACTATTTCGTTGTCAGATGTTTTCAAAATAACTTGAAATGAATGATGAATCTTGACTTGACCACAACAGGTTTGTGTCTATGACATTAGCTTCCCAACCTAAGTGATTCTAGAACTTTACTTTATCTTTCTTTGCTTCTGAACTCAGCTTAGGTTTCAAACTTAACTTTATAATTAAACTTAGATTTAGCAATTTAACTTAGAATTATGATACTTGTTAGTGGTAGTTTGTGAGTACTTAAAGAGTACTCATGGATTTTGTCCCTAGCTATTCTCATGGCCAGACAATGAAGGAGACTATCAAGAGGATGGCCATCAGGACGGCTATGATAACTAGGACTATCTACCTTCGTCAGCATTGCCTGTGCCCCTGAAGATGGACCCCACTTCTACGCTTATCTTTTATTTCCGCTGCTTGTTGTGTTAAGTCTAGATCATGAGATCCTTATTTGTGTAAGACCTTATGTATGGTTTGTAATGGATGATGTACTGTGATATCCAATCCGTTATGTCTCACAAAAATGGTAATCCTGGGATTGCGAGGTATGGCATAACGGGCATCTGGGATTAAAAATCTGGGTGTTGACAAGAGTTGAGCTCGACGAAGGCTCGACTCGTCTGCTGCCCTCCTGCGCTTGTTGAGCTAGGCGATTACTTGCTTCTGGCGCTTGAATTACTCCTTGAGCAGCCAGTGATAACCCATCAGCATGTCTTGCAATGAGTTGGGTGGTAGGGGATTGCCCCGTAGGGCCTCCCTACAACAGGCCCACTCAGCATTGTTGAGCTTGATTAGTACGCGCTCTCGGGTATTCTCATTCACCGAGAGGTTCGACTGATCCTCTAAGATGGGTCCATAGCCAAGGGGCGGCCTTCTGGCCCATTGTTGGTGGGGGTGCCGTTAGAGGGGCCACCATTTGCGTCTAGGATGCCACCGCTAGTACCGGTGTTGTCCCGATTGCCGCTGTTGCTGCTCATGTTGATGACGGTGCACATGTAATGGCTGGGGAAGCTGTTGCTCCTGTAGCTTTCAGATCCGGAGCTGTAGGCTCCATCTTCTGTCGCCAGATCACCCAGATCAGACTCGCAACTGCTGTCGCTGTCCGTATTCCCGACTGATGTCGGGGCATTGAGCTTGCTCAGGGTGCCAATCGGCGGTGGAAACCATGATGCAGGAGAAATCGCGGGAACCTTCAGCTAATCAGGGAGGCGAAGTGTGCCTAGCCGACCAACTTGGAAGCGTAGGCTCTCGATCAGCAGGCCGATTCCATCGCCCACGGACTCGAAATCCAGGCAAGTGGCCAGTGTGTGGAAGGTGAAGTCGAAGGCACCAAAGAGGGGGCGAGTATCCACTGCTACGGAGTTGTAGATCGCGGTTGATGGGGACGAGGAAGCCGCAACATTAGCACTCCATGTTCCCACAGACGGCACCAATTGATGAGGGGCTAACTCATCAATGCCGATCGTAGATGGACTTAGGTTCGAGGAAGTGGGGAGCACTAGAGGCATTGATCGGCTAGCAAACAAGCACACAGGTGACACGAGTTTTAACCAGGTTCAGGCCTCGCAGAGGTCCCTACTCCTGCTTGTCTGCTCTTGGAATTATCGAGCAGTCGAAAGTTACAGGGGTCC
Source organism: Avena insularis (assembly GCA_023614405.1). Classification (NCBI taxonomy): domain Eukaryota; kingdom Viridiplantae; phylum Streptophyta; class Magnoliopsida; order Poales; family Poaceae; genus Avena; species Avena insularis. The sequence goes on from CM042692.1 coordinate 231,865,693, forward strand.
GCAGATGCAATCTGGTGATGGTGTGGAAACTAGGGTTGCGGATATCCTCCTCGTAGCGCCCTCCTAGCCTTTATATAGATAGGCTAGGTCTCGGGATAGCAGGCTGAGTCGGTTACATATTAGGGTTTCCCCTTTAAACTTCTATCTTGTATTTGCTGTGTTCTACAAGGAGCCGAAGTCTCCTAGGGACCCGAATCTCGACTAGACTTTAGCAATGTCGTGGGCTTCTTCTGGGCTAGACCATATATGCTGATCTCGAGTACCTATAGGATATGCCCATGTTAGTGGTAGAAGACTTTTAACCATGAAAAAGGGCCTTCAACCATGAAAATCGTCCATTGTAAAAGCCAACTTTTCTTGTAGTGGGTCTTGCAAAAATCTAGGGATAAGAATATTTGAAAGTTCTATCTTGAAAACATAAGGAGATTATCATATAGCTCTACATAATTTTTTTGATAGAAGCTAGGAAAATAATTTTTGTGGCAAAGGCATCTTGGCTCAAGCTTTGAAAAGCCAAAACATTTGAGAATATGTAAAATAAGCCAAGACAGTTTTGTGAAATAGCTTTTGTCAACTGATGGTGAGGTAAGCACATACAAAAAACAAGAAATATGCATCACTAAACAAGAAAATGTTTTTGTTCCCCCTAGTTTTTGCATTCTGGGCAAGCAAACAGGGTTGCTGAAATTGGGATGTTATAGACCTTTCCCCCTTAAAAGAATCTCGTCTCGAGATTCCGGAGAGTAAGGTTAGGGGATTTGGGGCTCGAGTTAGTACTATGTGTCTTAAGCATACTGACTTATGAACTTCGTCTTTGAGCGTGATTACTGGGTTAGTGAATTTCGCCTTCAGTCCTCTTGGATGCATGAAGAGTTGTGCATACTTCAGACCTGATTGCAATGGATGATCTTACTTTTATAAGGATTTACGGTGTTTCTCTTAAGGTCTTATTATATCCTAGTTTATGACTTTGGGTCTAACTCCTGCGGTTGCTCCTGACAGATGGTTATTCTATTTTGTGGGCAAGTTGCAGTCATCCCCCCTTAGGGTTAAACTAGGATAGCTCAGACTTAACGCAGTCCTTCCTTCTTGGAAATGTCGGATGATGTTTGTAGACTATCGCCAATCTTCTAGATGGAGTTGAAATTTAGATGACGTCTACCAACTAGGTCCTACAAAGATCATATACTACTTTTATTCATACATAGCCTATCGAAACAGTTGAAGTCACAAGTCCTCTAAATGGGTTAGAACTGAGGGGTTAGTGATTTGGCGATCCTTCAGGTGGGTCTTCAATTTAAGTAGCCGGGGAGGATCTTCGTGGAATCTTCTTAGATATTGAATCCTTAATCTTGTTCGAACCCTTGGGAGAATAGTTTTGTTGGCTTCCACAGTCTTGTTGACTTTAGATATTCTAGTTGTCTAGATTTGGGGCTTCTTTGGTACTGGGAGATTGAGTAGACTTCCAATGGCTATTGACGAGGTCATTCCTCTAACATTTTGACGACTCTCAAGTTGATTCCTACAAAAGGACATCGAATTTGGAAATCTTCCTAAAGTATCTTCCGGAAGGCAGTCTTCTAGATTTGAGTGGAAATATGTGTAACTACCTCGGTGAATTACACTCCTAGTTACAAGCCTGGATGAGCAGAAATGGTTGAAATAGTACGGTGGGGCCCAAATGCCACTCACAGGTAGACCTTTCGGCCGTCCCAACCATTTCCACACATCGGGACAAGAACGGGCGGCGTAATCGGCGAAGGAGGGATCAACTACATACACAAATGAGTATGTATGCAAGCCACCATACAACAGTACATCGAGCCATTCCATCTAAAAAGAAAGGAATATATAACGCCATACGGCAAGATCCAAATATCCTAGATAGATATAATAGTTTAGGATATCTCCTCATACATCAATCAACAGTATCAAGCGGGCGGAAGACAAAATCCGTACGGATAAGAAGCAAATCAGCATAAGATGCCCCATAAATAGCAGATCCATACGGATCTCATGGATCCCGTTCGGAATCTCTACCGAATGATCGTTGCCCACATTGTCCGTCTCTTCCACCCAAAGTATCCATCTTGCGAGTGTACTGTTCATCCGAACCAATAATTTATCATGTGAGACCCTAGGGTACTCAGCAAGTCTTTATGCCTCTAAAGGGACACAACCTGGGGTGACGAATTGCAGCAAAAGATAAACCCTAACAATTCTATAGATACTTTAACCATCCGCCTAACCATAGATGAGCGGATGTCCGAAATTAATAACAATAGTTATAATGGTAATCTTAACAGATCCATCCTCCCTCGCCACCGATGAGGAAGCGGACGAACAACCCCCATCCGCTGGCAGTTTATTATCCATTCCATGAGTGTTGCACTATTTACTAGTCGTACCTAGTCTAGTCAAATTAAAAGCGGTACTTTAGTTATGCTTGTCTATGATCGAGAAACTGTGCTCCAAGTCGTCCATAACCGCGACACGGCTTTGAAAGTTTTACCTCGAGGTGCACAAATAGCAACACACACTCGATATGCCTCGGAAAAACCAAATCAAAACCCAACGAGACAGTCACGACAAAGCAATTACAGGATTCAGAAATATTTCAGGGGGCCACCCCATTAAGCTACCCGCAACGAAGCTGGCCGGCTACGAGACGGACTCAAGGTTTGCGCCAATGGCTGTGACGACTGGGAACCGAAAATGTGACTGGCTTGTCGACATGAAAAACACTCCGCTTTCCTAAACAATACAAAGGTGACCTCACACAATTTAAATAAAGCAGTAAAGCATGGCATAAGTACAGGATAGTAAATAAAACCTCAAACTAGTTTGTGGCCCCAATAAATAAGAATGAATCAAGCTCTGGCTCAGGGGGGTTAATAAGCCTCCCGGATGTGGATAGCGCGAATATTCAAGGAACAGGAATCAAGTACTCGGGGTCCTACGGGACACAAGTGAGCCTGAAAAACCAAATAGCGAATATGGCTCACCGATGCCACTTTCATTAGTTATCCCATTACTACTCAGGTTAAGTTGTTTAGGTACCTCGTTATCCATCAGACACTCACATACCCTACACATGCTGTTCTACGACTCACATGGCTCAAACAACTCCTGTAGTAATGGCTCATGGGATGGAGGAACAAGCTTCGGTGGGGTTTAAAAGTAAAGGCTATGCAATACTTGGGATTCAATTTAATGCAATCACGACTCAATGATGCAAGAATAAGATAGAGGCAATAGGTACTATATGTATGCAAGCATGTGGTAGTGCTTGCACAGCTCGATTGAAGCAAGGGATGGATCTGGTAGTGCTCGGGTTCTCTTGATATATCCCACCTTTCGCCTATTCGAAGAAGAACCAAACAAACAAGGGCCAACATAAATAAGGTGCACAAGCATATGAATTAAATGCAACAAGCAAACAATCATGCCATGATGAATGATGCACAGTTTGCATGGCAATAAAGTAGCATGGCATGGGTGAGGGGTGGAATACAAGAATAAACATTTTTATTGGGTTTTAATCACATTTTAACCTCAATTAAGTTGCTGTACACATTATATTTATATGATGCATGCTTCAAATCAGTCCATGGAATGCATAAACAGAAAGGTCTCGTCGAGCTAAACATTTTAGACATATTATTTGTTAAATTTGGAGTTATAAAACAAAAGTTATTAATTAATTAAGGAAAAAGGGCATTTTTTGTAATTTTAATTAACTTGGAAAATAAAGTGTTCAAAATATATTTTGGATGGCATATTTGGAATCCTCACATTTTTCTGATCTCAAAACATATATTATTTGTATTAATTGGATTTGTATTTTAAAAGTTATATTAAAACAGATTTAAATTTGAATTTGAAATAATTAGAAAAAGATTTGAATTAAAACAGATATAAGCAGAGACTTTTTGCACTCAGGCAAAGCTAACCCAAGTCACCGACGGGTGGGACCCGTGCTGACTAGGCGACACAGAGCGCGCTCGGGCTTTTCTTACTACGCAGATAGCTAGCCCAGGAGGCAGACAGGTGGGACCAACGGCCTCGCAGGCCCACGTGTCAGCGGGCGAAGGGGCAGGCACTGACAGATGGGGTCAAGATGGAGCGCGGGTTGAGACTACTAGAGGCCAGGGGGTTCTCTGCAAAAACGCTGGCGCGGCTGACTAGTGGGACCGCTAGGATCGCGGGTTGATGCAAACAAAACGTGGAGGGGGTTTGTGCAAAAAGCCGCTGCCACTGTAGATCTTCTCTGAACCTCTGTCGACAGATTCATGCTCGACAAGGCACGGCTCGGGGCAGGGTTCGAACCCGCGACGCGGGCCACGCGCGCGGTGGGCGGAGCCGCTGCGGTAGGTGGGGGTTGCTGTCTGGGAGGTGGGCGAGGACTAGATAGGGTCATGCGCGGCGGCGAAGCACACAGAACGAAGCGGCGCGCGGAGGGCGTTCGACGTAAGGGCCGGCGGTTCTAGGGCTTCACGGTGAAGGGGACCATGTCAGAGAGGTTGCGTGGCTCACCGAGGGTGTGTCGGTGGCGTTGGATCGGGTCGGCGAGCAGAGGATCGGCGTCGAGGCAGACGACCAGAGGATCTAGGGTTTGCGTTGGTGCAGCGTCGGCCTGGTGGCTCCGGTCCGTCTCCTCCTCGTCGCCGGGTACAGTGCTGCTGCAGGGGATCTCCTCGGCCTACCCGGCCACTCCACGGACTGTCTGCGCGTCTGGATCGACGGGGTGCGGTGGAGGCCGACGGTGGTGTAGCCGGTGGTGGAGAGGAAGGAGAGGAGAGCCAGGGGGCTGGGGTTGGATCTGGCGAGGCAGAGAGGAGAGCCGTGTGGGGGTGGGAAAAGCAGAGAGGGAGAGGGGTGCCGTGGGCGCGGGGTAGCTGGATAAAGGTGGCCTCGGGTGCCACCTTTTCCTCCTCCTTGCTCACGTGCTAGGATCGGCAGGGGCAGGTAGGGCAGGGCAAGGAGGGGACGTCCAGGTGGGGCAGGGCAGGCCAGGCTCGGGCTGGGGCCACCTTGGCAGAGAGAGAGAGCTAGAGAGAGGAGGGGGAGGCTCGGGCTAGATAGCTAGGGTTGGGAGCTTCGGTTAGGGTTAGGTATGGCTCGGGTTAGGGAGGGGAGGTAGCTAGGTGGGCCAGGGTGAGGAACCAGGTAGGGCCAGCTAGAGGAGAGAGGGGGGTAAGGCCGAGAGAGAGGGGAACATGGTAGCTAGGGTTTGGTCATGGGGATGGTGAAGAGGGGAGATTAGGTGTAGGGCTTGATGGGGGTATGGTAGATTAGGGTTTTAGAGAGAGAGAGAGAGAGAGATGTGGTGTGGTTCTCTTCGACAAGATCAAGCAAGACCAAAACAAGCTCAAGCAAGAAATGGCCAAAAAGAGAAGAAAAGGGAGGTGGTGATGGGTGGATGGAGATGATGATGAGGTTTAAGCAAGATCAAAATAGATCAAGCCCAGAAGAAGGGACAGAGATAGAGATGATCCTCTCAAGATTCAAATAAAAACCAAATACTAGAAAAAGGTGGCACTTGCATGGCCCATGCAAAATATTTATTGCCATGTTGATTCTTGTGAATAGCACATGGCATTATTGTTATGCATTCCCAAAATTGGAATAGAAGCCAAGCAAAAGAATTTTAGAAGGAATTCCAAGTGGAGTAGATGGAGATGATCACATTGGATTATAATTGGGAATTACTAGTGTGTATATTGCACTAGATGTTTAATAGTCCCAAAAATACCCCAACATGAGCATAATTCCATAATAATCCATATGGAAGCTAGGAGAAAAGGTTCCACTCACAAGGCATGCAAAGGTGGCCATGTGGCTCTCATATATCAATAATGTGAAAACAACATGATGCCAAGATGAGAGCATGTGGAAAAGAATTGGATCCATCCCAACCCACATGAGCTAGAGGTAAAACCAATAAGTGCCAAGCTCATATTTAGTTGGATGGTGGAATTATAAGGTGGTGAAAGAAAGGTGGTGGAGTTAATAAGAGATATGCCCCCAACTCAACTTGGGCATTTAAACAATATATCAAGACCCAAATACAATATCAAGCGGCAAATACAATTAATAATGCATATGAGAGAAGAACCAAAACAAAAAGGGTTTTATATGATGCTCAAATGCAAGGTGGCATGATGACATGAGCATGATATAATGATGATGCAACCATTATGTGTTTGAAGTAGACATTATATTACTAGACCAAGTAGCATTACAATTGTTAGACAATTGGGATGCTACAGTATGCATCTTTCCACCTTAGAGCTTTACTATGGTTCGTCGGGAATGCTGTAGATCCTCCATCTTGGAGTGATGGCGTGGTGTTGAAGAAGGTTGTATCTCCTTGATTCTTGACTTGAGGTCCCTGAGTGACGTTCTATTGCGGAAACCTTGTCGGGGTGGTTCCCTAATGAAGTCTTAGGAGGTTAGTTATGGGCAGATTAGTGGTTCGTGACACTTCTTGCTACTCTTCAGTCGGGGTAGAGACCTCCAGCTTTAGAGGATTCCTATTCTCTTGAAATTTGTTGGCGTTGCTTCTGCTCGACGGCAGAGTAGACTTGATGCCTTCAGGATTTTGGAGTATTTTGGACTTCTAGGGGAGAACTATCTATCGATTTGGGCAGGGTTGACTAAACTAGTTAGTCTCTTGGGGGCTGCCGGAAACACTTAGAATACAATGGTTAGTGGAGTTAGGTCTTTATTTCGTGTCTTAGTTAGCAGTTCCTGGGGTTTCTTGTGGATGATGAAGATTTTTCGTGGTAGACTTTCGGCTTCAACGAGACTCTTGCTACTGTCGGCAGTTGATCAATGGCGTGCGTCTTGGGTGACGAGTCTTGAGGAGTGAGTTTCACGAGGTATTCCATCCTACTATGGAGAAGTATTCACATGGTCCGAAAATTGACAATGTTGAGGTCCTGGTTTCCTGGGATACTCTTCCTCTCATAACTCCCAAGGTTCATACAGGTCTTGTTTGTGACAACTAACATGGGGTTCTTGAGTTCCTAGGAGGTGTATCGATCTCTAACGCATTTGACTAAGGTCAAACAAACCAGAACATATATATACAAGGGGAAAAGAGCGAGGGTGTCACAAGTTTCTTCCTAACCTAAGATCGCAAACAACACACATCAAGCAACATACCATGCATTTTGGAAAACAAACACGACCTACTATAGAGATCAAGGAGTTAACTACTCGCGGTATAGGGGAATCCTATCTTAGGACTAATGATCCTACTTGTCACATTATTTTGGTCCGGTTCACTATCTTGCAAAGTAATACTTTGTTGTGTCATCGGACACTTCTTGATAGTGCAACACTTGATTTCTTCTGCTTATGGGGATGCCGCTGGTAGGGCGATCTTATAGTCTCCTTGTGTTTGCTGGTAGTTGCTTATTTTCATCTCGTTCTCATCGTCTACAACGAGTTCTAAGTTCTAGTTGTTTGAACTCCTTAGGTTTGAAATTTGGACGAGAGGTAGAGGAAACGAATTTTTGAAATCATTTAAATTGGAGTGAGATAAGAAATAGAACTTTTCCAAAAATCTTCGAGAAAGTAGTTTTTAGAAAGCCGGTGTTTCCAAAATAATTTTCCTGTCTAATGACCATGCTAACTAAGGTTCTCCTACAATTAGGATGGCTCTGATACCAAGTCTGTAGGGCCCCCCGGATTAATCCTCCAAGAATCCCTATTATGCATACGCCACGATCCCATGATCAGTTTGTCGTGGCATATAACCGACAAGTATAAAAGAAAACATCCATTACTTAAGAGGATACATATCATATCTTATTTGCCGTTATGGCTACATCAATCATCATTAGTGGAACTTCATTAAGCATAGAGCTGGAGCCATGCCTTAACCTACATGCAACTGACTGGGAGAATGTCCTAGCTCACATAGTCATCATCATCACCTTCTTCTCGATATCTGCCAAGTTAATAGCCAGGGACAATGCTAGTTAGTACTTTGAATGTACTCGTGAACCACCTTTAAAGAATAGTAAAAACAAGAGGATATGCAATATGGCTGTGGCAGTAGGAGGGCTCCAAAAGAGGTTCTTTTCTCAAATAGTTTCTCTTGTAGATATAGCATCTACATATCTTTGTTGAAAACTTGTGCAAAGCGTTTTGAAACCCTTTTTGAAAAGTTTTGGAAAACACTAGGATTGGGTCACCTATTTTTTTCTTCCTTCTAGTCATCTCATGACCAAACTCCTTTCCTTCCTTTCCGACCATCTCATGGTTAAAACATTTCCAAATCCTTTGCTTTTCCGAAATACTTTTTGAAATCAAAACCAACACTTCTCTAAAGCAACCTTCTCAACCATCCATGACCGTGGATATGACTATTTGAATAGATTTACACTCTGTAAAGGTTATACACTTTACCCACACAATCCGGGTACCCTTCCCTAATCACCTACGGGTCGTGTGTCGAGTAATCGGTCAAGACCTTCAGAATGCCCACTCCAGTGCAAGAGCCTACCCTATGAATTGCTCCCATCAACACCGTGATGTAGGGTACCGTGGACCAACCGAAGCGCCTTTGTATGCTTTCAATGACAAGCTCATCGTATCGCATGGAGGCATGTAGACTGTCAACACCCGGATTTTTAATCCCAGATGCCTGTTATGCCATACATCGCAATCCCAGGATTACCATTTTTGCGAGATATAAAAAATTGGATATCACAGTACATCATCCATTACAGACCATAATAAGGTCTTACACAAATAACGAATCTCATGATCTAGTCTTAATACAAACAAGCAGCGGAATAGTAAGCGTAGCAGTGGGCTCCATCTTTAGTGTCACAGACAGTGCTGACGATGGGAGATGATCCTAGTTGTCGTAGTTGTCCATCTGTCCATCCTCCTGATAGTCCTCCTCATAGTCTGGCCACGGGAATAGCTAGGGACAAAGCCATGAGTACTCTTTAAGTGCTCGGAAACTATCACTAACAAGTACGGTGATTCTAGTAGGAATCCTAAGCTCTAAGGTTATTTGAAAAAAGCCAGATTTATCTCAACTAAGTTCAGAAGTAAAGAAAACGAAGTAAATGTTCTAAATCAATTTAAGTTGGGAACCTAGTTTTCATATTCACAACCCTGTTGTGGTCAAATCAAAATTATAGTTCACTTCACAAATCATTTTGAAAACATCTGACGATGGAACAGTCTGGCCACTCCAACTGTCCATGACCGCGGATGCAGCTATTTGAATAATTTAACACTCTGCAGAGGTGGTACACTTTCACCACAAAATTCAATACATCCGTCAGGGATAACCCTGAATCATCATACTTAGTATGCGGATAATCAATCATAACCTTTCAATTACAGACTCTAGTACATGCACCTCCCCTATGAGCTTGGCCTCCCAGCCATGGCCATCTGCCATCCTGGGCACTACATAGGTGGAAATCATCAAGAGGTAGCCTCAGCTGAAACCTCCTCCGCGAGGGAACCCATACTAATGCATATAAACTTCCTGCTAAGCCTTACCCAATTCAGGTATTGTGGTTATACGGTAAAATTGGAATGGTATAGCATCCGAACCCAACCATTAGTTTTTGTAGAAGGGCTAAGGCTCATGCCTCAACATTTTCATCACCAAATCCATTTGTGTTTCTCAACACATGTCAAAACATTTCAATAGAATGACTCATCATTCCAAGGTTTTCATAATCATTTTCACCAACTATTCCCATCTAAAGTGATCAAGTTTTATGCTTAGCACTAGCCACTACAGTTAAGAGAGTTCACTAATGAGGGATGCTAATATTAAATCTCATGCCATAGAATGACATCTAGTATAGGTCTAGTTTTATACTCTTTATGCTATCTATACTACTTTCCAATACTCACAAATCACTAACTAAAAGTAAAGAGCTTTAGTAGAGTAAAAGAGTAAAGCTTGCAAGTAAAACTTGGGATGGGTATAAATCAAAGTAAATAACCAAAGCATGCCTATTGCATCTTGCTTAGGTTATCTTGCAATGAGTGATGGCTTGCAAGTATTAGCTTGCCTTGATTGGTGAAGTGATTGAAGTTTTCTTCGTCTTCTTCGGGGTAGAACTCCCCCTCCTCGTATACTTGGTCGGTACTATCGTCTATAAATAAATACGGGGTACACAATCACCAAACAATACTTAACTAGCTCTATTTAGCACACTAAGGTTCACACTTGATCATCTAGCATCATCACAATCATCACATGAAATAATGAACTAGTTTTATTTAGTTTATTTGGGAAAAGTAAATCTACAAATTGAAATTAATTAAGATTTAATAATCTCGAATTAAAATATGGGATCATGTTTACACATGTCATCACCACATATTATAATGCATGGGAATGTGATTTAAAAGGTTGGTCATATTTTATAAAGTTTAAGATTACTATTTAAATGATTTAAAGTGACTAGAAATGCCTATATAGCATTATTTTGGTACTAGTACAAAGTCACTGCAGACAAACCTAGATATTTTTACATATTCAGATAGATATTATCAAATGTGATTTTTGAGATTTGGAATCAACTCAAAAGCTATTATGGTTGATTTTTGAAATGTCTCTGTCTTGTTATTTTTGCTATAGAATATCTCTAACTCCAAATGATTTAAATCCAATTGGCATGGATAGATATTTTAATTACCTTTCCCGCAAAATTTGAATCATGCAATTTGGTTACGTGAAACTCTCTAAATTGGTTTTTGAATATGTGGACGGAATAGGATTTCATCTAAAAAGGAAAATCAATATTTGGGCTGCGCGGGAAAGCTAAACGGGCCGGCACAGCTGCACTACGTGGCGCAGCGGGCTGCTGACAGATGGGGGCCACCAGTCAGCGACTCAGTTTAACCGAAATAGTATCTAAGAATCTGGGCCGTGCGATCCTATTCTAATCCAACGGCGAGCATCATCGTCGACAACGAATAACTTCGGCAAGGAATGTGACCTAGCGCTGAGGTGGCGGTCTCACGGGGCTCACCTGGGCTCTAGCTAGGGTCGGCGACGGGGGAAAACAAGAAGGTAGATGACGTCGAGCCGAGGCGTGTTCACGGTAGGGCTTGGGGTGGTCGGAATTGCTGGCGCCCTTCTCCTCCAGCAGCGGCGGACTCCAGTGAAATTCCGGCGCGATGGTTCTCGCCTTGCTCTAGGGAGAAGTGGGGGAGTGGCTGTGAGGAGTGGGGAGTCGAATGGTGTGGAGAATGGAGGCGGGGGTGGCCTCCTTTTATAGCCTGGCGTGGGGACCGAGCGGTGCGGCGGTGAGCTCGACGGTGTCGTTGCTACAGGCGGCTAACGGCATGGGCGAGGGCGTAGGACGGTGCGGTGTCTCCTGGCGGTTCTCTCGGACTTAAAGGTGCGACGTGGTTCGGTCGGGCGCGTGCGGTGTTCTAAGCAGCGGCATAAGTGTTTGCGGTGGCGTGCGGTAGTTGTGGGTCGCGCGACGGCGAACGAGGGTGTCTGCCGGGGTGGCGTGAGCATGGTGAGGCTGCGCGTGCGCGGTAAGGGCAAGGCGTGAGCTGGGCGTGCTGGTCAGGCACGGTGCACTGGCACGCTCTGGACACGGTGCAGAGAGGCGGGGCACGTCGTAGCTAGGGTTGTTCATGGCTCGGCTAGGGCTGTGGCCTGGGGTGGCCTTGTGCTCCACGGTGAAGGGGGGAGCTGGTCTGGCCTAGGTTAGACTTAGGGGAGACAGAGGAGTAAATAGGGGACCAAATGGTCGATTATTACTGTGGTAAACAGTGAAGTTAGGCTAGAGGTTTATCTGTGGAGACAAGGTGTTTGTGTTAATGGCCGCATGAAACAAAGTTTGTAAATTTTGATTCAAATTTTTTGAGCGATCTTAGATTAAGATTGAGAGTCTATGTTTGCATGGAAAGGTCAAGGGGAATTGATTTGGTAGGTTTTTGAAAAAGTGTGATCTTAACATATGATATAGATTCCATTTTCAACTATCCAATAAATTAATTTGCAAGATGTTTTTGTAAGTTTGTAAAGTGGGCCTTGATACATTTTTACTTGGTCTAGCAAGGGGTGAAAAGAAGTAGAAATGTTTCTATTGGAAATCTTCTTCTAGGAACACACAAAGTGGCCTAGTGGTTGATTTTGGTCCAAATGACCATTTGCTTTATTTATTCTTATTTGATTTCTTTCTCTTTGGATTTTGTTTGTAAAGGGTCTAGATGATGTGGCATTCACCTTTATACCATTTCACATCATTTAGAACAATCAAGCATGGCATATACACTCAAATCTATACTAATGCAAACATACATTTATTCATATTCATTTTCTTAATAAAAGTTTTTGTTAACCCTAAATTGGGTGATTAGAACTTGAGAACCTTGATTAAAATTTTGGGATGTTACAAACCTTCCCTCCTTAAACAAAATCTCACCCGAGATTTAAGAAAAACTAGGAACTAAAGAGATCTGGAAACTTAGTCCTAATGTAATCTTCTCACTCCCAGGTAGCTTCTTCTTCGGTATGGTTGCTTCATTGGATCTTGAGAAACTTGATACTCTGGGTCCTGGTAGTTCTGAAAGCTTCTTCCAAGATACAAATGGGCACTTCAAAATACATCAGATCCTTGTTGATACCAATGGCTCGGTGATCGATGTTCTTGAACACTTCGGTCTTCTCTGGAACTTCTAGGCATTTGCGAAGTAACGAGATATGGAATACATCATGGATGGAGGACATCTCCTCTGGCAGTTCTAGTTGATAAGATACTTATCCTCGGTGATTCAGAATCTTGAAGGGTCCAATATATCTGGGGGCTAACTTTCCTTTCAGCTGAAAATGCTGCATTCCCTTCAATGGCGAAACTTTGAGATACACAAAATCTCCGACATTGAAAGTCAGGTCTCTACGTCTCTTGTCCGCATAACTATTCTGTTTGGATTGGGTGGTCTTGAGGTGCTCACGGACTTTGTGAACCTTCTCTTCAGCTTCTCATAGGATGTCGGGTCCGAAAATCTGACTCTCTCCTACTTGCGACCAATTCAAGGGGACACTTTCTCCCATACAGAAATTCAAATGGGGCCATTTGCAAACTGGCTTGATAACTGTTGTTATATGAGAATTCCGCGAAAGGAAGACAATCTTCCCATTTTGATCCATACTCTAACACACAAGCTCTCAACATATCTTCTAAGATCTGGTTGACTCTTTCAGTCTATCCATCGGTTTGCGGGTGATAAGCTGTGCTGAAATTCAGTTTGGTTCCTAATCCTTCTTCTACATTCTGCCAAAATCTTGAGGTAAACTGGGTACCTCGATCCGACACTATGGTCTTGGGGGTTCCATGCAAACTGACAATTCTAGCAATGTACAACTCTGCTAGCTTTGAACTATGGTAGGTTATCTTGACAGGTATAAAATGGGCTACCTTGGACAGTCAACTATGACCCAAATAGAGTCATTTCCCCTACTAGAAGTAGGCAAACCGGGGATAAAGTCCATTCTGACAGAATGCCATTTCCATTATGGAATCTGCAATGGTTGCAACAGTCCTGCAGGTCTCTGATGTTCCACTTTGACTCTCTGACAGATATCACACATGGCTATGTAGCTTCTGATTTCTCTCTTCATCTTGTGCCACCAAAATTGCTCCTTCAAATCCTGATACATCTTCGTTCCTCCGGGGTGGATATAATAAAGAGTATCATGAGCTTCCTGCATGATAACTTGCTTCAGCTCCGAATCTGCTGGCACACAGATACGTCCTTTGTACCACAAAACTCCTTCGTCTTCGGTGAATCCAGGTACCTTCCCTGTACAAACATGATGTTTGATTCCATCGATACTTGCATCTCCATTCTGTGCTTCCTTGATTTGGGTAGGGTAATGACGCCATGTAAGGTAATGACGCCATGTCTTCACAGCTAAAACTACGGCTGCTAGTTCAAGATCATGGGTAGGGTAGTTTTGCTCATGCTGCTTCAGTTGTCTTGACATATATGCTATGACTTTGCCTTCTTGTATCAACACACATCCGAGACCAATCTTGGATGCATCACAATACACATCAAAAGGCTTCTTGATATCTGGCATAATCAAGATTGGGGCTGAAATCAATCTCTTCTTGAGTTCTTGAAAACTTGCTTCACATTTGTCGGTCCATTCAAACTTCTTATCTTTCTTCAACAATTGGGTCATCGGACTTGTGATGCTCGAAAATCCTTCTATGAACTTGCGGTAATATCCTGCTAATTCGAGAAATGCACGGACTTGGGTTTGAGTGGTTGGGGCTTCCCATTCTTTAACATCTTTGACCTTGGCGGGATCAACAACGACTCCTCCTGCCGACACAATATGTCTGAGGAATCCTACTTCCTTCAGCCAAAACTCACACTTGCTAAACTTGGCATACAACTAATGCTCTCTAAGGGTTTCAAGGATGGTTCTCAGATGTTGCTCATGGTCTTCTTCTGACTAGGAATACATTAGAATATCGTCGATAAAAACAACGACAAACTTATATAGGAAGTTCATAAAAATCTTATTCATGAGATTCATGTAATAAGCGGGGGCATTGGTTAATACAAAGGACATGACCGTATACTCATATAATCCATATCTGGTGGTAAAGGTGGTCTTTGGAATATCCGTTGCACGAATCTTGAGTTGGTGATAACCAGTCCTAAGACCAATCTTAGAAAACACTATGGCACCATTCAACTGATCAAACATATCCTCAATGTTGGGCAGTGGGTACTTGTTCTTGATGGTGACATCATTCAGCTTCCGGTAATCAGAGCAAAAACGGTTACCTCCATCTTTCTTGTCCACAAACAGAACAGGCAATCTCCATGGTGATGCGCTTTGTTGAATCGGACCTTTCTCCAGCATAGCATCAAGTTGCTTCTTCAGCTCCACTAATTTAGATGGGTTCATACTATAAGGTCTCTGAGCTACAGGTCCGGTTCCAGGAATTAGTTCAATAATGAACTCGATATCCCGATCTGGGGGCATACCATGCAATTCATCTGGGAATACGTAGGGGTATTTACAGGCTACTCTGACTTGGTCTATGGTTGGTTGGGCTAGACTCTTGTTGCATTTTAATTGACGGGGCAAGGTTTCAGAAATATGCTCTACTGATACTCTGGAGCTACTGGTCATGATTATGGCTTTCTTGGCACAGTCGATCAATCCTTTATGTTTTGACATCCAATCCTTCCTAGTACTACTTCCAAACCTTTGGTTCCAAGTACTATTATATTGGCATAAAAATCTAGCTCATGGATTCTGATAGGTACAACCTTGCAAATTTTTCTAGCTTTGGTGGATGAACCAGGAATTTGAACTATCATAACATGCTTCATTTGTTGGTTGAATCTTACTAGTGCATGCAAATTCTTCTATAACAAACGAGTGCGATGCTCCAGAATCAAATAACAGTCTTGCAAGTACTGAGTTAACAGAAAACATACCCAGCACGACATCGGGCGCTTCCTGAGCTTCTTCAGCATTCATGTGGAACAGACGGCCGACGCGGTTGAGCGAATTCCCTGGGGCAAATCTCCTTCCAGGCTGACCACGACATTGCTGCTGAGCTGGGGCATTCACATTGGTGGTGGCTGCAAGCTTCTTGGGACACTAGTTGGAGTAGTGACCCTTTACTCCACATTCAAAGCAAGTAATCTAGGACATGTCTTTGGTTGCAACAGGTACGGCATCGCTTCCAGTCCTTGGGGCAGTATTGTTGTTGTTATTGTTGGAGTTGGGCGGTGCACGGTTGAAATTGTTGGAGTTGCCGGGTTGCTATTGTTGTTTCCTCCAATCTTCAAGTTTCCTCCGCTACGATTGGGGTAGCTTGGACGAGACATCGGGGGTCTATTATTCCTTGGGGCATATCCTATAGATGGGTTGGGGCGATACTTCTAGGTATTGTGGGACCCAGTCTGGTGCATCATTCTGCGCTTGCAGTTATCATTGGCTTGGCTGATCTTCCCTTCCATCTGGATGGCAAAGTCGACTAGCTCTTCTAGATCTTCAAAACAGATGTTGAATAACATAGTCTGCATTTCATCATGCAATCCATTCAGGAATCTTTCCTTCTTCTTGTCTTCAGTGTTGATCTCATCAGGGGCATATCTAGCTAGGGACAGAAATTTGGCATGGTACTCAACTACCGTCATCCTTCCTTGCTTCAGTTTTCTGAACTCATCTCTCATTCTGGTGACAAATCCTTGTGGCACATGGGTGCGGCTGAACTTGATCTTGAAAGCTTCCCAAGTCATTACCTGACCATGGTTCATAGTACGGGTGCTATTCCACCAGGCTCTTTCATCTCCTGCTAGATAGTGGGTGGCAAACAGTCAACTCCTGTGACTTCCAGATTGTTCTCCATGGTTTGCAACCAGTCATCAGCATCTAAGCGATCCTCAGATTTGTTAAAGATAGGGGGATTGGTATTCTGAAAGTTCTTAAGCTTGGATCCATGATGATCCTGATTTCCATGGCCTTGATTATTGTGGGACATTTGAGCTATCTGTTGTAGAGTGGCTAGATTGGCTTGGCGCTCGGCTCTACTAGCTTCACGGTCGGAAACTAGCGTTTGCAGAATCTGCAACATTGGGTCCTGCGATGAGCTTCTTCCTCTGGGGTTTCCATGAGTCATCTGAAGATTGATGTAGATAATGAGGTAAGAGGGAAAGTTCTAAAGTTCATGGTTTTGTTTTCAAAAGCTTTAAACTTTGAGTTTGAACTCAGGTTTTGCAAACTAACTCCTTCTCATTCATTCATTCATTCAACCACACAATACAAACACACACCACAACACAAAAGGAAAGCAGATGGTTTTAAGAACCATTATGTGAACTAAGATACAGTGGGACCGATACAACTCATTCCTACGGTAGTGATCAAGTGCATCTACTCATCATCAATGAAGTCGGAATCATCATCATCGGTGTAGAAATCCATGGCATCATCCTCCAGGTAGTCGTTGTCATCACTGAGGTACGAGTAAAGATCTCCCTGGATGTCTTCACCTTCTTCCTCTTCCTTTGCTTCAAGCTGGGCTTCTTGCTCCTGGATGGTCTTCTCGAGGTCGGCCACCTTCTTGCGAAGACGAGCGATGGTGCGATTCTTCTTCTCGCGTTGACGACGAAGGGATTGGCGATCCTTGACGAGCATGGCGAGAGTCTGGTCCTTCTTGGCGGCAATGGCAAGGTTGTGGTTGGCATAGGCTTGAGCATTGTCCAATTCCTTCTACCTATCATACAATAGGAAGTCAAGATTCTCCACATGGCGCTTCATCTCCGGGTGACTTGCCATCTCCAATGGCATTCCCATATAATCACGCCTTGCGAAGAGCGTAAAGCGAGTTCCCTGGATCAAGTTGATGTTTTGCCCACACAGACGGGCAAGAGCTTCATGCATAGCCCTGGCTAATCCATCTAGCCAGTTGTTCTCTCGCACGATGAATTGAATCTTCTCAAAAAGGGGTGCTTCCATCTTGCCTCTGAGATCTGCAACTATGAGCCATTATAGATCTCCTCGTGGGTATTCCTTGAGTTGTGCTCCGAAGAATTCCGGATGCGGGAGCTCAAGATACTCTGATAGTGCATCAAGATCCCTCTGAAAGATCAGCTGGCCTCCGTTGCCCAACTGGTAGAACTTGCAATACTGAACTTCCATCTATAAGAATTTAGGATAAGTTAGTGAGGTGATCAAGTGTGTCAAATTTTTATGTACTAATGTAAGAATTTTTGAGGAACATGATTTTTTTGAAAGAATCAAGGATAAGAGCGGGAATATCTTTTCATAAATACTTACTTCTTTGGTTTTGAAACTAAGCTTTTGTTCGGACGTCCATTCTAACTAGGGTCTCCTATGGTCAGGATGGCTCTTATACCAACTTGTCAACACCCGGATTGTTAATCCCATATGACTGTTATGCCATACATCGCAATCCCAGGATTACCATTTTTGCGAGACATAACAGTTTGGATATCACAGTACATCATCCATTACAAACCATAATAAGGTCTTACACAAATAACGGATCTCATGATCCAGTCTAAATACAAACAAGAAGCGGAATAATAAGCATAGCAGTGGGCTCCATCTTCAGTGTCACAGGCAATGCTGACGATGGGAGATGATCCTAGTTCTCGTAGTCCTGCTGTCCATCATCCTGATAGTCCTCCTCATAGTCTGGCCACGGGAATAGCCAGGGACAAAGCCATGAGTACTCTTTAAGTACTCGCAAACTATCACTAACAAGTAAGGTGATTCTAGTAGGAATCTGAAGCTCTAAGGTTATTTGCAAAAAGCCAGATTTATCTCAATTGAGTTTAGAAGTAAAGAAAACTAAGTAAATGTTCTAAATCACTTTAAGTTGGGAACCTAGTTTTCATATTCACAACCCTGTTGTGGTGAAGTCAAAATCATAGTTCACTTCACAAATCATTTTGAAAACATCTGACGATGGAACAATATGGCCACTCCAACTGTCCATGACCGTGGACGCGGCTATTCGAATAGTTTGACACTCTGTAGAGGTGGTACACTTTCACCACAAAATTTGATACATCCATCAGGGATAACCCTGAATCATCATAGTTAGTAGGTGGATAATCAATCATAAACTTTCAATTACACAATCTAGTACATGCACCTCCCCTATGAGCTTGGCCTCCTAGCCATGGCCATAGGTGGACATCATCAAGAGGTAGCCTCAGCTCAAACCTCTTTCGCGAGGGAACCCATACTAATGCATACAAACTTCCGGCTAAGCCTTACCCAATTCAGGTATTGTGGTTGTACGGTAAAATTGGAATGGTATCGCATTTGAAACCAACCATCAGTTTTTGTAAAAGGGCTAAGGCTCATGCCTCAACATTTTTATCACCAAATCCATTTGTGTTTCTCAACACATGTCAAAACATTTTAATAGAATGACTCATCATTCCAAGGTTTTCATAATCATTTTCACCAAGTATTCCCATCTAAAGTGATCAAGTTTTATGCTTAGCACTAGCCACTACAGTTAAGAGTGTTCACTAATGAGGGATGCTAATCTTCAATCTCATGCCATAGAATTACATCTAGTATAGGCCTAGTTTTATACTCTTTATGCTATCTATACTACTTTCCAATACTCACAAAGCACTAACTAAAAGTAAAGAACTTTAGTAGAGTAAAAGAGTAAATCTTGCAAGTAAAACTTGGGATGATGGATATAAATCAAAGTATATAACCAAAGCATGTCTAATGCATCTTGCTTAGGTTCTCTTGCAATTAGTGATGGCTTGCAAGTATTATCTTGCCAATAATAGCTTTCCTTGATTGGTGCAGTGATTGAAGTTTTCTTCGTCTTCTTCAGGGTAGAACTCCTCCTCCTCGTATCCTTGGTTGGTACTATCGTCTATAAATAAATACAGGGTACACAATCACCAAACAATACTTAACTAGCTGTATTTAGCACACTAAGGTTCACACTTGATGATCTAGCATCATCACAATCATCACATGAAATAATGAACTAGTTTTATTTAGTTTATTTGGGCAAAGTAATTTCTACTCATTGAAATTAATTAAGATTTAATATTCTCCAATTAAATTATGGGATCATGTTGAAACATGTCATCACCACATATTCTAATGCATGGGAATGGGATTCAAAATGTTGGTCATATTTTATAAAGTTTAAGATTACTATTTAAATTATTTAAAGTGACTAGAAATGCCCATATAGCATTATTTTGGTACTAGTCCAAAGTCACTGCATGGAAACCTAGATATTTTTACATATTCAGATAGATATTATCAAATGTGATTTTTGAGAGTTGGAATCAACTCAAAAGCTATTATGGTTGATTTTTGAAAAATGTTTGAAGTTGCAAAATTCTCAGTCTTGTTATTTTTCCTATAGAATATCTCTAACTCCAAATGATTTAAATCCAACGAGTTTGGATAGAAATTTTAATTACCTTTCTAGGAAAATTTGAATCATGCAATTTGGTTAAGTGAAACTCTCTGAATTGATTTTTGAATATCTAGACAGAATAGGATTTCATCTAAAAAGGAAAATCAATATTTGAATTTCTTGGGCTGCGCAGGAAAGCTAAACGGGACAGCCCAGCTGCACTACACGGCGCAGCGGGCTGCTGATAGATGGCGGCCACCAGTCAGCGACTGAGTTTAACCGAAATGGTATCTAAGCATCTGGGCCGTGCGATCCTATTCTAATCCAACAGCCAAGCGTCATCGTCGACGACGAACAGCTCCGGCGAGGAATGTGACCTAGCACGGTGGTGGGGGACTCGCGGGGCTCATCTAGGCTCTAGCTAGGGTCGGTGACGGGGGCAAATGATGTGGTAGATGACTGCGAGGCGAGGCGTGGTCACGGTATGGCTTAGGGTGGTCGGAAACTCTGGCGCCCCTCTCCTCCAGCAGCGGCGGACTCTGGTGAAATTTCAGCGTGGTGGTGCTCGCCTTGCTCCGGGGAGAAGTGGGGGAGTGGCTGTGAGGAGTGAGGAGTCGAATGGTGTGGAGAATGGAGGCGGGGGTGGCCTCCTTTTATAGCGTGGCGCGAGGACCGAGCGGTGCGGCGGTGAGCTGGACGGTGGCGTCGCTACAGGCGGCTAACAGCATGGCCGAGGGTGTAGGACGCTGCAGTGTCTCCTGGCGGTTCTCTCAGACTTAACGGCACGGCGTGGGGTGGCGTGGTTCGGTCGGGCGTGTGCGGTGTTCTGAGTAGTGGAAGAAGTATTTGCGGCGGCGTGCAGCAGCTGCGGGTCGCGCGGCAGCGAATGGGCGTGTCTGCCGGGGTGGCATGATCATGGCGAGGCTACGCGTGCATGGTGAGGGCAAGACGCAAGCTGGGCGAGCTGGTTGGGCACGGCGCACTGGCATGCTCTGGACACGGTGCAGAGAGGCGAGGCGCGGCGTAGCTAGGGTGGTCCATGGCTCGGCTGGGGTTGTGGCCTGGACAGGGGGTGGCAGTAGAGTGCGGTGTAGCTCCTGGACATCCTGGATGGGCGCGGGGTGGTCTGCTGCGAGCTGACCATGGTCGACCGGTTGTGACCATTTGCGAGCGGCGCTCCATTCTGTTCCATGGTGAAGGGGGGAGCTGGTCTGGGCTGGGTTAGACTTAGGGGAGACAGAGGAGTAAATAGGGGACCAAATGGTCGACTATTACTATGGCAAACAGTGAAGTTAGGCTAGAGGTTTATCTATGTAGACAAGGTGTTTGTGTTAATGGCCGCATGAAACAAAGTTTAGAAATTTTGATTCAAATTTTTTGAGTGATCTTAGATTAAGCTTGAGAGTCTATGTTTGCTTGGAGAGGTCAAGGGGAATTGATTTGGTAGGTTTTTGAAAAAGTGTGATCTTAACATATGAAATAGATTCCATTTTCAACTGTCCATTAAATTAATTTGCAAGATGTTTTTGTAAGTTTGTAAAGTGGTCCTTGATACATTTTTACTTGGTCTAGCAAGGGGTGAAAAGAAGTAGAAATGTTTCTGTCGGAAATCTTCTTCTAGGAACACACAAAGTGTCCTAGTGGTTGATTTTGGTCCAAATGACCATTTGCTTTATTTATTCTTATTTGATTTCTTTCTCTTTGGATTTTGTTTGTAAATGGTCTAGATGATGTGGCATTCACCTTTAAACCATTTCACATCATTTAGAACAATCAAGCATGGAATATACACTCAAATCTATACTAATGCAAACACACATGTATTCATATTCATTTTCTTAATAATTTTTTTTGTTAACCCTAAATTGGGTGATTAGAACTTGATAACCTTGATTAAAATTTTGGGATGTTACATAGACCCTTTGTTCCTTCTCCTAGGTGCTGAGGTACATTACAGGGACCCATGGAAGGCCTAACCTCCAGAGATCAAAATCTCATGTAGGAGTTGTGAGACAACTCATACTAGAGAAGACAAACTTCTAGCCCAAACCCTTCCCATGTAGGAGTAATGTGGTTGCACATGTTAATTTTTCTAGCAAACTGCAAAGAATCGGGTGCATTTTTTAAAACATTTTTCCTACGGTTCCTTTTGTAAAACAAAAACCTTTTTATTTTCTCAAACTTCTCTTGGCAGGTCAAACCTCACCAAGATTTTACCATAAAACATTTCTGTAAAGTATTCGGGGGTCTTCCCATCCTATAGCTTGCTTCGGCTGAAATAGGGTCTCCAAAGGGGTATGGTGTTATACAACATCTACCATACTAGGGTCAAGTAGGTGTCATCAAGGGGATTATACTTGCTAGTACAAATAGCGTAATGGTTTGGAGGAGGCAAGACACTACCAGGTATAGATCATCATATAATAAAACGATGCAATTTTCATAAAAATAGTAGGTAAAACATGCATAAGTAAAATAGTAGGACAAGGCTTATGATCAAGAAGGTGGCTTTCCTATGATTAGCAATCTGACAATGTATGTCACTGGACTTCTTCTTACAATACCATAATAATAACCACAATAACCATCCTAATCTCCGAGATAATTGCAACTACCATCGTCGGGGAGCACACATGCAAACAAACAAGGACGTGATCAATACAAGGCATATAGGAATCAATACAATACAGCAATCAAACATACAACACATCAATAGCTTTAGTAGGTTCTGACGGATTGAGATTATTGCAATTGGAGTTATTGGAAAGGCATTTGTGGGACTTGTTTAATGATTTTATTGTCAAAAAACACCTAATGAAGGGGTTTGGACTAAGGTTTGAGTTTGTGTGATATCATTGTCTACAAATAATATCATCAAATAGGTATTGAAAAATCAAGGCCGCCAAAAGTGGTTTCATGATTTTATCAATTTTATTTATTTAATTATGATAATTCTAGTGTAAATATTCCTTGTTTTGTTGAATAATTCACCAGAAAAGATCTAGAGTTCAATTAAATTTGTCCTCAAAGGTCTTTGTATATACTTAAGTTTGTGATTTCTAAGAGTTGGAATCACCTCAAAATAATTACCAGAATACCCTTGAGAAATTCCCAAAGTCACTTATGTAGTCAATTTGTCTTTATAACCAGGTTTATTTTGCAGATCCAATTGGTATGAGGCAAAAAAAAATGGTTAGGTATTACAAACACCTTCTAGTAGTAATTGGAATCATCATTTTTGGAGTTGTATAGCTTCTGTTAGGATTTTTCTAGTGAATAAAGGACTTGCAGAAGGTTTTAAATCACTAAAATTCCTCAAACTCTCAAAAGTTCTTGAAATCCAGGGTTTTGATAGGTGTTGAAATACCACATCACCGAGAGTGGGAATGAAATCAAAACAAGCTATGGATTGGCCTGGGTAAATTCCTAAAGTCATAAATAAGGATCTTTTGTTATTTTTTATTATAAAACTAAGGATCCAATTGGAATGGGACCAATGCCAACAGATGGGAAACTATCAAACCTACCTGATGGAGGGGGATTCACTCCATTTGGATCTTTAGAACTTGCTAGAGGATTTATTTATTGCAAGGCATCATATTTACCATATTAAATCTTACAAAATGTACAGAATATTTTTGGTCAAAATTTTGGTACTGCATGTTAGATCAACCATTCAGGTACTTGATAAAAATAAGATATAGAATTATCACCTTTTTATCCATTTTATTTTTCAATTAAAGCTTGCAGCTATTAAGAAGATCTGGGAGAAAAAGAATAAGGAGAAATGCTAAAAGGGATGCTCTTGTGACGGCTGCAACGCGGGCCAGCCCAATAGGTGACACTGAGGAAGCGCATGTCGTTCAAATCACCGGCCACGGGGCCCACCCACCATTGCACTGTGAGGCGAAGTAGTACGAGATGCCTCTGGTCATCCGATTAGGGGAGGATTGATTGCTAGGAGGTTGTCTCCTACCTCGATTCAGGACGACAAGAGAGAAAACCCTAGGGCGTCCAACAGGGGTCTGGGAGGCTTACCCATCGGCAGAGGGACGACGGGAGGCCATAGGAGGATGCGGGGCGCCACGATGGTCCCGGAGATGGGCGGAAGCAGGGGTTTCCAAGTCGGGACGGATCTCATGATGACGTCTGAGGTGAGCTCGTTGGGGAGAGGAACAAAGGAGAGAGTGCCATGAGCAGATCTTTGAAACAACCAAGAGATGTTCTCTTTCTTCTCCTTGCTAGGATAGAGCAAGGAAGGGGAAGTGGAGCTAAGTGGTGGTAAGTGGTAGGGATAGGAGTGAAATGAGGGACAGAGGAGAATCTGGGGTGGGATCTGGATATTTAAACCGAGGGAGGCATGTCCATGGTGGACTAGGTCCATTTGGACAAGTGAGAGGGTGTTGGGCTCTGGTTGGCTGTGAGGGGCAGTGGTGAATGTCGTCGTATGGCCATAGGAGGTCAAGGAGGGGTGGAGGAGCAGTGCAAGCCAAGTTTCCTTACCTTTATATGCTTCGGCAAAAAAAGAATAGAGGGAGAGTGGGGTGGTAGGGCCAACTACGACAGCTACTCAGTGGTGTAGAGGGGTGTGTATGAGGTGTTGGGTCGTGCTGTAAGGTGAGTAGGGCAGGGAGGTTGTTGCTAAGAGGAGATAAATAAATGAGCAAGATGGATCATGTGCTTGTCTCCCCATGATCCATGCATAAAATACAAGTAGCAAGGGTTTGCTATAGTCGGTTGCTACAGTGCACGACCAGAGATTGATGGAGTGTTGTGTAGAACAATCAAGGGATGTGGTGGGGGTTTCGTGAGGTTTTGCTTGAAGGATTTGCTTAGCTGGCAAATTTGATCATATAGATAATTATTAAGGGATGTTGTTAATTTGAGTTGATTAAGATGATGCAATGGTACTGGCAGGTAGATGAGGTCAAGATACCTCTCTAGGAATTATTCGAGATTTTTCCAAGTATTTTTAGTCTACTTAAAATTATTTAGTCAAAAAGGGCTGAAATGGTCTTAAGAAGTTGAGTTCATATTTTTGAATTGGACAAGGATGGTTTTTTGTTTGGAATGGTGCCAATTATGAATTCACACTTTGGGTAATTTTCCCAAGATTTAAATATTTTTCCATATCGGCCATTTACGAAAAAGGGCAAAAAGAATTATTGGATCACTTCAAAATCATCTATTTTTTAAATGAGAAGATAGATAACAATATGTAGGCCTCAAATGTGTTTTTATTTGAGGAAGTGTTTTGAGGAAAAACAAAGTTTCTTCAGTAGAGGGGTTTTTGAGGATTTTGTAATAGAAAGGGAATAAATAGTTTTAGTTCCAAAATAATTATGGAAAACCTTTGATAATTTGGAACCTTGGGTTATGGCAATCCAATTTGATTTTGGTAGAAAACAAGGAATAAAGGATCTAGGGTAATGTTAATTTTATACCTTCAAAACCTTGTTGGATCTTGGAGCTCAAAGCTCCCCTTGGGTCATGAGATGTATGGATGGATAGACCAAGTGATGTAGATCACCATGGAGAAAGTTGTTGAGGTTGATAATGATTGATCTCAACAAGGATTGATGACAAACTTTGAACAAAATAAGGCTTCCAGAACAAATTGACATCTATCCTTCAAAACCATGTGGGTTTTGGAAGCACAAGGCTCCAATTGAACCAAGTGAAGTGGGTATGGATAGACCTTCATGATTATATTACAATCATTACTAGAGTTGGTCAAAAGAATATAGTATGAGGATGTGAGATTCTACCAAAGTAGGCATGTTGAAAATATTTGCACGAATTGTTATTTTCTTGCCTGCCAAACCATCAAGAAAAATTGGGTTAGAGGATGGTTGAGCCAAGGGAAAGAGTGAGCCTAGGTAGTCCCTAGGATGGTTTACAATATGGTTCAAGTGCATTTCAAAAAATTCCCAAGATATCGAAATGATGGAGACTCAAAGATGTGATGTTGATAACAGATTTCCGGACTTAGCCATTTTGGCAGATTTGTAGTTTTTGACTATAATCCAAGAGAGGATGGTTTTGAGATGATGCAAGGTTCCAAATCATCATAAAGTGGATGATGTTGAAGTGTAGGTTGATTAGAAGGGACCCTTTCTTGGATTTGGTCTTCATTAACTTGGAAGTTTCTAGAAGGGATTATTTAAGAAGTGATCTGGTTATCGGTTTCAGAGGATCACTAAGTGACTAGAGATCAGATCCATCTTGGAAATCTTTCTTAGGGTTTTGTACTCTTAATTTAGTTTGATCCTAGAGGATGAGCTCCTAGGGTAACTCACTTTAATTCCTAAGCAAACAAGTCAGACTGCAAGATCAGGGCAATTCATCTTAGTAGATCAAGGCATCTCATCTTACAAGAAAACAAATATGCTACCATGGATACATCCAAACCTAGCTTGGAGTAAGGACGGGTATTTTGAAATGGTTCATTTTAATGTAGATGAGAGTCCCTTGGTATTTCTACCAAAAAGTAGAATTCAAAAGTTTATGAAAGGTCTTGGAAAACCTAGGGATAAGAATAGTTGAAAGTTCTATCTTGAAAACATAAGGAGATTATATCATATAGCTCTCCATAATTTTGTTAATAGAATAGAGGAAAATAATGTTTGTGGCAAAGGCACCTTGGCTCAAGTTTTGAAAAGCTAGAACATTTGAGAATATGTAAAATAAGCCAAGACAGTTTTGTGAAATAGCTTTCGTCAACTGATGGGGAGGTAAGGAGTATATCATATGTTATACATTAAGATGCATAAGCACATACAAACAACAAGCAAACACTGCATCACTAAACAAGAAAAGGTTTTTGTTCCCCATGATTTTTTCATTCTTGGCAAGTAAACATGGTTGCTGAATTTGGGATGTTACAGTGATGCCTTGTTCATTGCATGCTATATTGCATTGGTGCTTGTCTGCCTTGTTCTGATTGTGGTATGGTTTGTTTCCATGTATGCTCGATGATGACAATAGTTGCAATTGTTATGACATCGAGAAGAAGGGATCATATTATTTTTGTTATTATTGGTATTCTAAAAACAAGTCTAGGGACATATTATTGTTCATAGGCAAGCCACCCTCTTGCTCATAAGCCTTGTCCAAATGTTTTACTTATGCATGTTTTACCTTCTTGTTTATGAAAACTGCATGGTTTTACTATATGATGATCTATGCCTGGTAATGACTTGGCTTCTCCAACCCATTACCATTTTGTACTGCTAAGTACACCCCCCGTGACAACCTACTTGTCCCTAGTACGATAGACCTTTGGAGACACTGTTTTAGCCGAAGCAAAACTAGAAGATGGGAATACCCCAGAAAATTTTACAAAATGTTTTATGGTAAAACCTTGGTTAGGTATGATCTACAAAGAAAATTTTGAGAAATAAATGGGTATTTGTCTTACAAAAAATGCTAAAGGAAAAAGGAGGAAAAATGGTTACAAAAATGCACTCAGTTCTTTGCATCTTTAGCTATAACAACTTAATCCGTGCAACACATTACTCCTATATGGGAAGGGGCTAGACTCGAGGTTTGTTTACTCTGGTATGAGTTGCCTCACAACTACTACAAGGGATGGCGATCCCTAGAGGCTGGGTCTTCTCCTCTAATTATCCACGAAGCGTCGACTAGGTGAAGAAATGAACTATATGCGGGTAGCCAAGCATTACTATGAGGCTCTCATTGAAATCACACACTTTATGTAGTGGAAAAGGCGCTCTGGTTGGTCCTTGGTACGCGATGTCCCCGTGTTCAGAGGAACGACTCATAGGGTAGACCCTTGTATTGGAGTGGGCATCCTGAGGGTCTTAACCGGTTACTCGACCCACGATCCATGAGGGATTAGGGTACGGTAACCATATGGTGTGTGTAAAATGTTCAACCCCTGTAGAGTATAAATCTATTCGAATAGCCGTGTCCGTGGTTATGTACGGGTTGGACAAACTACTGTAGAGCGGGCGGTTTTGGTTTCTAAAAAGGCTTCAAAAGATGTTCTGACCATGGGATGGTCGGAAAGGATAAATGTTCTGACCATGGGACGGTCGGAAAGGATAAATGTTTTGACAATGGGATGGTTGGAAAGAATAAATGTTTTGACCATGGGATGGTCAGAAAGGATGAATGTTTTGACCATGGGATGGTTGGAAAGGAAGGAAAAAATGTTGGTCATGGATGACCGGAAGGAAGGCAATGGGTGACCCCATCCTAGTAGTTTACAAGTTGTTTCAATGTTTCCAAAAAGGTTTATAAACGATTTTCAACAAAGATATGTAGATGCTATATCTACAAGAGAAACTACTCTTGCAAGGAACCTCTTATGGAGCCATCCTATACCCCAACCATATTGCATATCTCTTGTTATACTCCCTTTAAGGTGGTTTGCGAGTACATTGAAAGTACACACTGGCATTGTCCTTGGATATCTACTTGGCCAGACTATGAGCAGAATGATGGAGATGATGGAGGTTTCGATGACGACTTCACGAATTAGTGCTTTCTCCGAGGCAGGCAGCTATAGGGATATGGCCTAACTCATGTCTTTCGCGTTTAGTTGATCTGCTTCTATTCGGTATGGTGCCCATCATGGCACCTTTGTAAGACTATTTATATAAGACTTGTTGTATTCAGTACTGTAAAGGCTGTGTATTTGATACTAAGTCTGTTGGGGGGATACCCCCGGGTAGGGTCACGCCGAGGTATAAAGGCCGAGTTAGACGAGGTACGGCAAGGTCAAAGCGAATGCTGGCCGAGTCACCTCAAGGCAGGCCGAATCTTAGGGTAACCCGGACTAGGGGATGTTCACCTAACTGGGTCTCAGCCGACTTATATCGTAAGTCGGTGAGATATATCTAACTTGTATGCAGGAACAGGTGTGGCCGGATCAACTATGTACGATCCAGGTTATATCAAGCTTGTAGGTATCTCGTTGGTCAAAGGTGACCACTGTACACAGAGCATGAGCGAAGCGGACAGAGGCGGGACCACCGAGGCGTGGCCGACAAAGGTGACGAAGCCTATGTCGGATGACGCAGGCGCCGTAGAGGCTCACGGTAGCCTCTGCATGGGTGACGCGGGGGAAAAGTGACCCGGTCGGCTTACTATTTTGGGAAGAGGCATATTCCCTGGAATATGCCTCCACGAATGCCCTAATTGGAGACCTAGCCACCCCTATATAAGGAGGGCTAGGGCCTCTGTAGAAGGGGTTGATCTCTAGTTGATTAGATTTTACATGGTTCCTGAGGGCTAGCTAGTGGTGAGATTAAGAGAGATCCTTCTTCCTCCTCTCTCCAATACAGCTCAAGGAGCACTTGTAATCTGTGGAAGTGAATCGAATACAAAGCTTCTGTGTGTGGAATCACCACACTATCCCTCCCTGGATTCCCCTAGTGCATTTAGTCCCCACCTTTAGCTATCCATGGCATCTGCCGTGACACCACCATGACAGTTGGTGCCCACCGTGGGGCTAGCGGCGCTAGCAGGGGTGAAGATCCGGACGGGAAACCTCATCGGCACCGGCAAATGCATCGTCTCCGGGCTCGTTCAGCGCTTTGGAGCGCTGGATTTTGTTAGCGACAATGCTGGCTGCTTCAGCAAGCGTCCTCTTCCGTGCAACAGCCTCTTCGTCAAGCTCGGCGCGCATAAGGTCTATGTTGCTGTCGATGTGACGTGCGTTCATCCGCGGCACGTCGCTAAAGGAGGCGAGCCACCCCTTAGTGTGGTTCACGGGGCGCGTATCACTCGCTCCCTGGACCGTGCTGAGGTGATGATGACTGCGCCTGGCGCTGGCGCAAGCAAGGATCCGACACCAGATCCGGAGGTAACGCCTAAGGCACCAAGGAAAAGTAGAGGTCCTCCACTAGAGAGGCTAGAGAATGTGTTGCAGCAAGTGATGGATAGCTTGGCAAACCCAGTAGCAGCAGCGGTAGATCCGGCTCAAGCACAGGCCGAGCTAGAGGAAACTAGGCAAAAGATACTAGAGGGTGCAAAAAAGATAGCCGCGGCTCAGCAGTCGTTGAACATGACACTGCGTGAATACGCAAAGGCAAATAAAGTAGATGCTGTAAAAGTGAAGGGGAGAAATATCATGAGTGAAATGAACAAACAGGGTGATACTAGGATTGAGGAGTCAAAGAAATGTTTATCCGTGGGGCTGCCGAAGTATAGTACCCCGGCGAAAAACCTCAGAGCAGCAGATGCAGCTGCGTCCGAGTTAGAGGGGCTAACGGGTGAATCCCGTCAGAGACAGCAAGATAGGGTCAATGAGCTGGTTCAGATCACGAACAGGCAAAATGAGGAATTGCTCAGGGCTAACCCGGAGAAAGCTGGGGCCTCCAAGATCGTTCATTCGGTGGTGGGTAACCCGGAGAAATCCACTGGAGCTGCATCGTCTCCTCATGGTGGTCCTAGGAGAGAAGAGGTAGTAACCTCGGCCAGGAGGAACAAACAGATAGTCCCGTATGACCCGGCAAGGGCAGGGAAAGGAAAAGAAGTGCAGAGAAATGAGGATCGACAAAGTGTGAGCCGAGGTGAAGCCGGCCGAGGTAACAACGACCAAGGCAATGCCGGTCAAGGAAATGCTGTAAATGGCAACGCCGGACATCACAACTCGGCAGGAGCAGGACAACCGTAGCAGCGGAATATACCAAGCCAAGAGCAAAGTGCCGGCCGAGGTATGCAACAGAGAGGTGCTCCACGAGACCAAGACCGATATAATGATGGGGACTCGGAAATGGTGAACACAGGATACCCAAGGCCGGACTATCATGTGATAGGGTCAAGATTGGGAAGCAGAGATTTGATGCCTGACGATGCCAGATTAAAACTGGATCGGCTGTATAGGTCGGAACAGATTGAATGTCAAGGTCCCCCAGGCCCTGCGTGTTTTGGGCCCCGGATCATGAAGGAGCCTCTGGTACCTAACTTCCAACTACCTAGAGGCACTAAGACATACGATGGCAGCACAAAGCCAGAGGATTGGTTGATTAACTATGCTACAGCTGTGAAAATTGCTATAGGAAACTTGAGATGGGCTGTGAGATACGTACCCCAGATGTTGGAGGGGCCAGCGAGGGTATGGCTAAACAATTTGCCGCCCGGAAGTATTAACTGATGGATTGATTTTGAGGAAATGTTTATCAGCAATTTCTCAAGTACGTATCAGAGGCCGAATAGGCCACAGACCCTAGCAATGTGCAAGCAGAGACCGAACAAGACGGACCGGGAGTTCTTGACCCGGTGGTGTACCGTGCGAAACTCATGTGAGGGTGTGATTGAGTCACAGGCAATAGCATGGTTTGTGCAAGGATGCAGATATGCAAGCATGTTGTGGCAAAGATTGCAAAGGGATATGCCAACTACGTTGGCAGAGACAATCCGAATTGCTGATTCGTATGCGTTGGGTGACCCAACTCAGCCCAGGCTCGTGTCAAACGAGTCAAATGAGGAGTTCTACCAGAGAGATGGAACCAGGTCATCCCGGAGGAATGATTACCGGGGTAAAAGAAGAGATGACAGACCGGATTGCCGGTACAATTCGCAACAAGTTGCTGATGTGAATCAGGATCAACCCGGAGCAAGGAGAAATCAACGTCAGAAGAATGGAGGGCAACAATGGACACCAAGAAACGACGGAAAGAAAACTTGGACGCCAGAGCAGAAGAAACAGTGGCAAGAAAAGAAGGACCGTCCGAGGTATATTTACGAGTCGATGCTAGATCAGCCGTTTAAATTTCACACGCCAAATCCGATTAACCCAGCGGGTCATACAACAAGGCAGTGTGAGTGGATGCGTAAGATAGAACAAGGTGGTCCGGGGAATGCTCAGGCACCTCAGAATGATCAACCTCGGCAGGAGTTACCCCGGCAGCAATTGCTCTCCGGAGCGAGCACGCAATAGCTAATGTTGCCTCCCCTACGCCAAGGTATGACAACCATGAAAGAAGGGATGTAGTGTATCAAGTGGAAGACCAGCATCAGTCAGATCAGAGGTACCCCGGAAACGAGGGGAGGAATGAGTACAGAGAGCATCGTCAGAGTTACTGTGTGTTTACCACTGAGGAAACAGATAGAAAGAGCTTGCAGCACCGACACATGGAGGTGAATGCGGTAATGCCAGCAGTGACGAGGTATATGCCTCGGTCGGACCAGGAAATCACCTGGAGTATCAAAGATCATCCCAAGCTTATGCCAAGTCCTGGTTCGTATGCGCTAGTGCTGGATCTGACATTCATTGGGCCTAACATCAATGTGAGATTCTCAAAGGTACTAATTGACAATGGCAGTAGCATTAACATCATGTATGCGGATACAATGCGCAAGTTGGGTATCTCGGAGAACATGCTCCAAGCTACAAGGACAACTTTCCATGGCATTGTGCTAGGCATTTCTTGTGAGCCCATAGGCAAGGTCCGGGTTGACGTATTGTTCGGCACGAGATATAATTTCCGAACTGAGAATTTGGAGTTTGAAGTTGTGAACTTAGAAAGTGCATATCACGCGTTACTCGGAAGACCAGCACTGAACAAGTTCATGGCAAGTTGCCACATCAGTTATTTGAAGATGAAGTCGCCCGTGCCAAATGGAGTAATTACCATAGCTGGAGATTTCCAACGTTCCATTGAGTGTGCATCAGCCGGGTCTAACCTAGCCGAGTCACTCGTGATTGCGCAAGAGAAAAGAAAGATACAGGAGGTGGCGGCGTTGGCTCAGTCCGCGCAGCAATATATGTCGGCGTTGAGTAATCCGCATGGTAGTGTCTCATTCCAAGACAGAAAGGATACCAAGAAAGTGCCTGTTGATGACATGTTCCCAGAGCGCACCGTAACAATTGGTGCCAGGTTAAATGACAAATAGGAAAGCGAGCTCATCAGCTTCCTCCATGAGAATCGGTATATTTTTGCTTGGTCCACACAGGACATGCAAGGTGTTCCGAGGGAGTTGGCCGAGCACTCTTTGAATGTGAGACCCGGAGCAAGGCCGGTGAAGCAACCTCTCCGCCGCTTCGCTGAGGATAGGAGAAAAGTTATTGGAGATGAGATAGCTCGGTTACTAGCAGGAGGATTTATCATGGAAGTTCTTTACCCGGATTGGCTATCTAATCCGGTGCTGGTGGAGAAGAAGAAGGATGATCCGAATGTGGCAGTGGGCGTATGTGTATCGATTACACGAACCTGAATAAGATGTGTCCAAAAGATCCATTTCCACTGCCAAGGATATATCAGGTCATAGATTCAACTGCTGGGTGTGAACTGTTGTCATTCATTGATGCATATTCTGGTTTCCACCAAATACCCCTGAATCCGGATGATCAAATAAAAACTGCATTTATCACCCCGTATGGGGCTTATTGCTATCGCACCATGCCATTCGGTTTACGTAATGCAGGGGCAACGTACCAAAGATGTATGCAGAAATGTTTGCACGACCAAATTGGTCAAAATGTACAAGTGTATGTGGATGATGTGGTTATCGAGACCAAGGAAAGCAAAACGCTCCTTGACGATATCAGGCAGACATTTGCAAACCTAAGGAGGTTCCGAATGAAGCTTAACCCGGAAAAATGTACCTTCGGTGTCTCGGCTGGAAAGTTACTTGGATTCCTCGTTTCTAGCCGAGGTATTGAAATCAATCCAACTAAAATCTAGGCCATAGAGCGAATGGAACTGCCGAAGTGTCTTAACGATGTCCAGAAGTTCACTGGATACCTGGCATCGTTAAGTCGGTTTGTATGTCGGTTGGGAGAAAAGGCATTGCCTCTCTATCAACTCATGAAAAAGTCGGACAAGTTCATTTGGACGCCGCAGGCCAATGAAGCCTTTATCCAATTAAAGAAAATGTTAGCAACTGTACCAGTGTTAGCCTCTCCACTATCAACGGAGCCAATGTTGCTCTATATAGCCGCAAACAACCGAGTTGTAAGTGCAGTAATTGTGGTAGAGCGTGACGAAGAGGGTAAGTCAGTGCAAAGGCCAGTGTATTACCTAAGCGAGGTATTGTCCGCATCAAAGCAAAATTATCCACACTATCAAAAAGTGGCGTATGGTGTGTACATGTCGGCAAAGAAGCTAAAACATTATTTTGAGGAGCACCCCATCAAAGTAATGTGGCGCCCCGCTAAAACCATGTAGCATCCCAATTGTCTAACAATTGCAATGCTACTAGCCTAGTCTATATAGATGCTACCTTCCTATATATAATTGTTGCATCATCATTATATCATGCTCATGTCATCATGCCTCCTTGCATTTGAGCATCATATAAAACCCTTTGTGTTTTGGTTCTTCTCTCATATGCATTATTAATTGTATTTGCCTCTTGATATTGTATTTGGTTCCTGATATATTGTTTAATGCCCAAGTTGAGTTGGGGGCATATCTCTTATTAACTCCACCACCTTTTCCTTCACCACCTTATGATCCCACCATCCAACTAAATATGAGCTTTGCACTTTATTGGAGTTTACTTCTAGCTCACGTGGGTTGGGATGGATCCAATTATTTTCCACATGCTCTCATCTTGGCATCATGTTGTTTTTACCTCATCGATATATGAGAGCCACATGGCCACCTTTGCATGCTTTGTGAGTGGAACCTTTTTCATGGCTTCCATAGGGATTGTTTTGGGGTTATTATCATGTTGGAATATTGTTGGGCTTACTAAATGACTAGTGGCACATACACACTAGCAAGTCCCAAGCTTACTCAAACATGGTCATCTCCATCTATTTTCCACTTGGAACATTCCTTAAAATTCTTTTGCTGGGGCCTTACTCCACACTTTGGAGTGCATAAGAAAATGCCATGTAAATAATCTTGTTTTCCACAAAGATAAAACATGGTATTAATTAATTATGCATGGCCCATGAAAGTACTCCTTTAGCTTAACATTTGATTTTATTTGTTTTTAAAATGGATCATCTCTCTCTACCCCTTATGCTTGGTCTTGTTTGATCATGCCTAAACCTCATCACCATACCATCCTTACCATCACCACCTTTTCCCTCTTTTCTTGCCTTGTTCTTGTTGGGGTTTGGTTTGTGCTTGGCTTGATCTTGACAAAAGGACACCCTAGCATCTAACCTTCCCCCTCTCTAAACCTAAACCCTAAGCCACCCCCCTCTCTCCTTAAATCCCACCATGACCAAACCCTCGCTAACATGTCCCCCTCTCTCTCGGCCCTACCTCCCTCTCTCACCTAGCTGGCCCCACCGGCCACCCTCTCTCCCTGGCCACCTCTCCCTGCCTAGCTACCAACCCCCAAACCCTAACCTAGCTCCAAACCTAGCTCTACCCGAGCCTAGCTCTAACCTACCGAGGCTCCCCCTCTAGCTCCCTCCTCTCGCCTTGTGGCCCCAGCCCAGCCCGAGCCCGCCTGCCTCCTGCACCACCCTACCCCACCGCCAGCCTCCCATGCGCCGCCTGCCGCTGACCCAAAGACGTGAGCGAGGAGGAGAAGAAAAGTGGCACCCGAGCCACCATTTACATCCACCGCCCCCACGCCCTCCTCTACCCTCCGCTACCCCCGCCACACACCTCCTCTGGTTCCCCAGATCTACCACGAAGGCGCCCTGCCTCTCCCCCTCTCTTCTCCATCGCAACCGGCTACGCCATCGCCGGCAACCCTCGGCCCCTCACGGCTACACTGCCTGCACGACAGCACGACGGGAGGTGATCGAGAGAACGAGGAGACTCGGGCCGCCTATACACGCCGCAGAGAGAAGCGCCGAGCCGCTGTAACCAGCGCCGCGCACCGGAAACCCTAGATCGCTGGCCTCTGATCATCGGCGATCGCCAGCGCCCGAACAGACACCGCCAAGATCCTCGCGGTGAGCAACCCCACCTCGACACGGTCCGCCTCTCAGACTTCTAGTCTCGCTGGGCCTTGCGTCGAACGGCCTCCGCTGCCGGAGTGCACATCTTCGCCGCTTCGCAAGGCGCAGAACCATATCTAGTCCTCGCCTCCCAGTGATAGCAACCCCGCTTAGCCCGCTGGCTGCTGCTGCCGCTGCCAGGTCCCTGCCGATTCCCCACGCATCACAAGGTCCGTGTCGAGCACCGTTTTGTCGACAGAGAGAGAAGAAGTACAGTACCGCGGCCGCTCTTTTGCTGAAAACCCCCTGCCTCTCTTTATGCTTAACCCGCGCTCCCTCGTGGCCCACTCGTCAGCCTCGTGGCGCTTTTGTAAAAAGGCTCCTCCAAAACCCTAGGCTCAACCCGCAGTCCCCCCTGCGCCGCGTGGCATCCCCCTTGGTCGTCTCACACGTGGCCTCATGAGCACCTGCCCCTGTCATTCGCTTGAGCTAGCGCAGCTCGCGGTGTAAAATGTTTCTGCGCGCAGTGGAATCCCAGTCAGCAGAGAGGCCCACCCGTCAGCGTCTGTGTCTGGCTAAACCTGAGTAACAAAAGTATTTCTGGAATCTGTTTTAAGTCAAATCTTTTTCAAATTAATTCAAATTCAAATTAAATTCTGGTTTTAAATAACTATTCAAATATTAATCCAAATAATACAAATAATATATGTTTTCAAATCAGAAAAATGTGAGGAATTCAAATATGACCTTTAAAATATATGTTGGACACTTTATTTTCCAAGTTTATTTAAATTACAATAATATGCCCTTTTATCTTAATTAATTAATAACTTTTGTTTTATAACTCCAAATTTAACAAATAATATGTCTAAAATGATTAGCTCGACGAGACCTTTCTGTTTATGCATTCCATGGTTTGATTTGCAGCATGCATCATATAAATATAAAGTGAACAGCAACTTAATTGTGAATAAAATGGGGCCAAAACTTAATAAAATGATTTAATCTTGTACTTCACACCTCATCCATGCCATGCTACCTTATTGCCATGCAAATTGTGCATCATTCATCATGGCATGATTGTTTGCTTGTCGCATTTATTCATATGCTTGTGCACTTTATTTATGTTGGCCCTTGTTTGTTTGGTTCTTATTCGAATAGACGCTGAGCAGGGGATATATCAAGAGAACCAGGAGCACTACCCAGATCCATCCTTTGCTTCAACTGAGCTGCCAGGCAAGCACTACCACATGCTTGCATACATACAGTACCTATTGCCTCTATCTTATTCTTGCATCATTGAGTCGCGATTGCATTAAATTGAATCCCAAGTATTGCATAGCCTTTACTTTTAAACCCCACCGAAGCTTGTTCCTCCATCCCATGAGCCATTACTACAGGAGTTGTTTGAGCCATGCGAGTCGTAGAACAGCATGTGTAGGGTATGTGAGTGTCTGATGGATAACGAGGTGCCTATACAACTTAACCTGAGTAGTAATGGGATAACTAATGAAAGTGGCATCGGTGAGCCATATTCGCTATTTGGTTTTTCAGGTCCACTTGTGTCCCGTAAGACCCCGAGTACTTGATTCCTGTTCCAAGATTATTCGCGCTATCCACATCCGGGAGGCCTTATGGACCCTCCTGAGCCAGAGCTTGATTCATTCTCATTTCTTGGGGCCACAAACTAGTTTGAGGTTTTATTTACTATCCTGTACTTATGCCATGCTTTACTGCTTTATTTAAATTGTGCGAGGTACTGCACACTGTACTGTTTAGGAAAGCGGAGTGTTTTCATGGTGTCGACAAGCCCAGTCACATTTTCGGGTTCCCAGTCGTTCACAGCCATTGGCGCAAACCTTGAGTCCGTCTCGAGTCGCTAACTTCGCTATGGTAGCTCAATGGGGTGGCCCCCTGAAATATTTCTGAATCCTGTAATTGCTTTGTCGTGACTGCCTCGTTGGGTTTTGATTTGGTTTTTCCGAGGCATATCGAGTGTGTGTTGCTATTTGTGCACCCCTGCAGGGTAAAACTTTCTGAAAGCCGTGTCCGCGGTTATGGACGACTTGGAGCACAGTTTCTCGATCATAGACAAGCATAACCAAAGTACCGCTTTTAATTTGACTAGACTAGGTACCTGACTAGTAAATAGTGCAACACTCACGGAATGGATAATAAAACTGCCAATGGATGGGGGGGTTGTTCGTCCGCTTCCTCGTCGGTAAGCGAGGAGGAGGATGGATCTGTTAAGATTACCGTTATAACTGTGATAACTGTTGTTATTAATTCACGGACATCCGTCTATCTCTGGTTAGGCGGATGGTTAGCGAGTATCTCTAGAATTGTTAGGGTTTGTCTTTTGCTGCAATTGCGTCACCCCAGGTTGTGTCCCCTTTAGAGGCATAAAGACTTGCTGAGTACCCCTAGGGTCTCACACGATAAATTATTGGTTCAGATGAACAGGTACACTCGCAAGATGGATACTGGGTGGAAGAGACGGACGATGTGGGCAACGATCATTCGTGTAGAGATTCCGGAACGGGATCCGTGAGATCTGTGGGCGGGATGTGCTTATTTATGGGGCATCTTATGCCGATTTGCTTCTTATCCGTACTCGGATTTTGTCTTCCGCTTCCGCTTGATACTCTGATGTTTGATGTATGAGGAGATATCCTAAACTATTATATCTATCTAGGATATTTGGATCTTGCGGTATGGCGTTGCTATATTTCCTTTCTTTTTAGATGGAATGGCTCAGATGTACTATTGTATGGTGGCTTGCATACATACTCATTTGTGTATGTAGTTGATCCCCTCGCCTGCCGATTACGCGCCTGCTCTTGTCCCGATGTTTGAAATGGTTGGGACGGCCGAAAGGTTCACCTGTGAGTGGCATTTGGGCCCCACCGCATTATTTCAACCATTTCTGCTCATCCGTGCTTGTAACTAGGAGCGTAATTCACCGAGGTAGTTACAATTGGTATCAGAGCCATCCCTCCCTTCAGGGTCTCAGCCAAATGGTCGTTGTCTGTCTAGCAAATATTTTTGGTAGTTATGTATACTAGGGAAAAACAAAACGTGAGAGTAGGACTACTTCCACTTTTCTTCTTACCCACCCACCCACCCTTTTCTGGTAAGGAAGTGTAACGTTTTCAATCCT
Organism: Avena insularis; assembly: GCA_023614405.1. Lineage (NCBI taxonomy): Eukaryota > Viridiplantae > Streptophyta > Magnoliopsida > Poales > Poaceae > Avena > Avena insularis. The sequence continues at coordinate 231,904,601 of CM042692.1, forward strand.
CTTCTTAAATTCAAACTAGGATTCACGGGTTCTGGGTTTCCGTAGTACCATAGGTTGTGTATCTGTGTGTGTGAGTGTGTGTGTGTGTAATTCCTTGTCTACCTGTTGCATCCAAGTTGTTATCTTATCGGCCTTTTGGTTATCAACTGTTGGTACATTCCATACCGACAGGTTTTTGCAAACCGACGCGATCTATCTGATTCGTTGTATACCGACGCGATCTGTCTTACTCTTTGTTATCCGACGTTATCTTCTTTAGGGTGTTCGTTTCCGTAGTTGCTAATCCTTAGGTTCATCGTGAGAAGAAGGTGTTGGGATATGTTTTTTACTTTTTCATAAAGTGAGTAATGATTTGAGTGCGGGATGGAGTCACCATATACCACTACTCTTATCATTCGCTCTTGTATATTGAATTGGTAGAGTCACTAATCTTGATTCGTTAAGGATTTTATGATCTATTGGTATTTTAATGACGAAATTTGTGGAAAATTTTTCTTTGATATATCTGTGTACCACACTCCTTTTCAGTCGTGTGCGATATGCTTAATATCTTCTAGGTGCTTTGAACTTCGTTGGTATTTTAATATCATCTTAGTAAATTGTATCCTTTAATCTTGAGTAATTCCATCTTGGTACTATCTTGGATTATTATTATTCTCCATCATAGTACTGACTTGTGTTTTATATCAATAACAGGATGGCGCCACCACGCCTGCTCGAGGAGGACATACAACCGAACTAGGGGCGTTGTCAAGCATCGCCAATGCCTTGGCAGCAATGCAAAGAACCAAAGCGATTTGAGGAAAGTGTCAGGAGGAATGAGTTTGTTCCGCTACCTCCACCTCCCAAGCGAGGAGACATCAAAAGCTTCCTGAAGTTCAACCCACGCCAGTTTGATGTTTCTGATCAACCACTTGATGCTGATGATTGGTTGCATGAGATGTCAAGGTTACTGGCAACTGCTGATGTTCCTGAGCAAGAATGGGTAAAGTGTGCTACTCACCTTCTGAAGGGAGATGCAGCTCTCTGGTGGGAGAATTACACAAGGCAACCGCCTGGTTTTCAGCCTACTTGGGAACAGTTCACTGGAGCTTTCAAAGAGCAGTATCTGTCAGAAATTGTCATGGAGAGGATGAAGGAAGTGTTTCTCAACCTCAAGCAGGGCAATGATAATGTCAACACCTAGATCAGGAACTTCATGAACCTGTCTCGTTATGGTGGCGATGAGATCACTGATGACAAGAAGAAGCAAAAGAGGTTCAGGCAAGGGCTCAATGCATCGATTAAGTATGCAATCACACATGCAAGGTCGGGCCTTTTTCTGGAACTCCAGCATACAGCTCTGCAGGAAGAGGCAAGTAGGCAAGTGTTTGAGGAGTCAAAGAAACACAGCCGTGATGCAGCAGGTTCTTCAGCTATGTCAACTCCTTCTAAGCATCGTGTCTGGGTTCCTAACACCCCACCGTCGCTTCCGGCTACACCAAGACCTTCAAGCTTCGTGGCAAGGCCACCAAACTTCATCACTGCTGCTCCCAGGGGCTACAACCACCACTACCCTGGAGCGCCTGGCGGAGTCCTGCCACGTTGCTCCACGTCCACTGGTGCTTGTTTCACTTGTGGAGACACTGGCATCGATCGAACTGTCCGATGAAGAACAAGGCTCTTCCTCCACCACCTCCAAGATCTGCAAGCTCTCCTTTGGTTCGTGCACCACCACCTCGGGATCTCAACATCAACACCAAGCCCGGTCTGCTATTGCTCGTGCTAATCTGGTCAACGCTGCTCAAGCGAGCATGCACTGGAGTTGTGATGGGTATGCTATCCGTTAACTCAGTCCCTGCACGAGTTTTGTTTGATTCTGGTGCATCGCATTCTTTTGTGTCTCACAAGTTTGCAAATGAGAATGAGTTAGCTATGGATCCTCTCCTCAAGCGGTTAATGGTCCTTTCTCCTGGAGCAACAATGGCAGCTTCTAAAGTCAGCCATGGCAATCAAATTGAGATTGGTGGCTCTTCGTTCTCGGCTTCCTTGATTATTCTGGGCAATTCTGACATTGATGTCATCTTGGGCATGGATTGGTTGACAGCAAATGCAGCTGTGATTGATTGTGCTGAGCGCTCGGTTTCTCTGAAGATTCATGAAGGCCATATAGTCTATTCTCCAAGTCTGACTCCTGCTATCCAGCTTTTCTCTTTGGCGGCTCTGAATGTGGATGCTATGGAAGCTATTCAGAGTGTTCCGGTGGTCTGTGAGTTCCCAGATGTCTTTCCTGAAGAGTTGCCAGGTATGCCTCCGAATCGTCAGGTTGAGTTTGTAATTGAGCTTGAACCTGGTACCGCTCCTATCTCCAAGCGGCCTTATAAGATGGGTCCTGCTGAGTTGGCTGAACTCAAACGTCAGCTTGATGAACAAGAGAAGTTGGGTTTTATTCATCATAGTACTTCTTCTTGGGGTAGCCCTACTCTCTTTGTGAAGAAGCGAGACCAGACTGATAGACTTTGTGTTGACTATCGGGCTCTTAATGCTAAAACCATCAAGAATAAATATCCCCTTCCGCGGATTAATGATCTATTCGATCAGCTAGCTGGAGCTGTGGTTTTCTCTAAGCTTGACTTGAGAAGTGGTTATCACCAAATCAAGATTCGCAAGGAAGATGTTCCTAAGACAGCTTTCACCACCCGTTATGGCCTGTATGAGTACACGGTCATGTCTTTCGGTCTCACCAACGCACTTGCTACCTTCTCGAGGCTCATGAACTCGGTTTTCATGGAGTATCTTGACAAGTTCGTTGTGGTCTACCTGGATGACATCTTAGTCTATTCTAAGTCACAAGAAGAGCATGAAGAACACCTTCGGTGTGTCCTAAACAAGCTTCGTGAGAACCGCTTGTATGCAAAGTTCTCTAAGTGTGAGTTTTGGCTGCCTCAAGTAACCTATCTTGGTCACGTCATATCTGCCAAGGGCATTGCAGTCAATCCGGAAACTGTGAAGACAATTGTTGAATGGCTTCCTCCTGTTAATGTCAAAGAAGTGCGGAGTTTCCTTGGTTTGGCTAGTTATTGCCGTCGCTTCGTTCAGAACTTTTCGAAGATAGCGAAGCCTCTTACCGATCTCCTCAAGAAAGGCAAGAAATACCTTTGGACTCCTGCATGTCAAGCAAGCTTTGAGACACTCAAAGAGAAACTCACTTCCACACCAGTCTTGGTTCCTCCGGATACATCCAAGCCGTTTCAGATCTTCTGTGACGCCTCTTTGCATGGATTGGGTGCGGTCCTTATGCAAGAAAAACAAGTTGTTGCTTATGCCTCTCGACAGTTGAAGACGCATGAGATCAACTATCCTACACATGACCTCGAGCTCGCATAGATTGTCTTTGCTTTGAAAGTATGGAGGCACTACTTGCTTGGCAACCGTTGGGAGATCTTTTCTGATCACAAGAGTCTGAAGTATATCTTTACTCAGCCTGATCTCAACCTTAGGCAAAGGAGATGGATTGAAGCAATCAATGACTTCGATTTGACCATCAACTACACTCCGGGCAAAGCTAATGTCATGGCAGATGCTCTCAGCCGCAAAGCTTATGTCAACAACTTCATGATGGAAGAACAACAGCCTCTCTTGTGCGAGGAATTCCGTCAGCTCAACCTGGAAATTGTGGAACAAGGGTATCTCCAGAACCTTCTAGCAACACCTCTCTTGGAAGAAAAGGTTCGCTCTTCTCAGCTTGGTGATCCATACACCAAAAAGATCATCTCCAGGATTCAGCTTCCGAAGTATGAGTCCTTCCACGTCGATGATCAAGGCACGCTTTTCTTTGAACACCGGATGTTTGTTCCGAACTACCCGGGTTTGAGAGAGCAAGTTCTCAAGGAGGCGCATGATTCTGTTCTTTCTATCCACCCTGGCAGCACAAAGATGTACATGGACTTGAAAACACAATATTGGTGGCCTGGTTTGAAAAGGTATTGTGCCAAGTATGTCTCGGAGTGTGATGTACCGCATGAGTGAAAGCTGTTCATCAGAAACCTTCCGGTCTTCTACAGCCATTGAAACCCCCGGAATGGAAATGGGAGAAAGTAGAGATGGACTTCATCACTGGTTTCCCGAGGTCGCAGAAGGGCAACAATGCAATCTTTGTTGTCATTGACAGGCTTTCTAAAGTGGCTCACTTCTTCCCCGTCAAGGAAACCATTTCTGCAATTCAGTTGGCGGAGCTCTATATCAACATAATTGTCTCTCTGTATGGGGTTCCGCTTGAGATCAGTTCAGACCGTGGAAGCATCTTCACCTCCAAGTTCTGGGAGAGTTTCCAAAATGCTTTGGGAACAAAGTTGAACTTCAGCACAGCTTACCACCCTCAGTCGCAAGGACAAGTTGAAAGGATCAATCAGATTCGGAGGATATGCTTCGTGCTTGCGTCATCTCTTTGGCATGAAGTGGGAAGAATGTCTTCCTTATGCTGAGTTCTCTTACAACAACAGCTTCGAAAAGTCTAAATATGGCACCATTTGAGGCTCTCTATGGTCGCAAATGCAGAACTCCGATTGGTTGGTAAGGTGCGGTGAAAGGATCTTGTTTGGCCCGACATTGTGACTCAAGCGGAGAAGGTTCACATCATTCTTGAAAATCTGAGGATTGCTCAAAGTCGCCAGAAGAGCAATTATGACAGGAAGCACACGGACATGGAGTATGTCCCTGGTGATCTCGTTTACCTTCGTGTCACTCCCATGGGAGGCACGCACCGCTTTGGTATCAAAGGAAAGCTGGCTCCTAGATACATCGGTCCCTTCAAAGTTCGTGGAAGAAGAGGAGAAGTTGCTTATGCTCTTGAGCTCCCGGAAAAACTCAAGGTCCATGATGTTTTCCACATCTCTCAGCTCAAGAAGTTCTTCAAGGATCCCGGCAGGACCGTGGACCATGAGCTTATCAATCTCCAAGAAGACCTGTCTTATCAAGAACACCCCACAAAAATCCTTGAAGTCGCAGAAAGAAGGACTCGCAACAAGTCCATCAAGTTACGCAAGGTGCGATGGTCGCATTCCGTTGATGAAGCCACTTGGGAACGTGAAGATGATCTCCGTGCCAAGTATCCTACCCTCTTTGTGTCTTCTTCATCCTAGAATCTCGGGGCGAGATTCCTGTTTAGTGGGGGAGAGTTGTAGCATCCCAATTGTCTAACAATTGCAATGCTACTAGCCTAGTCTATATAGATGCTACCTTCCTAAATATAATTGTTGCATCATCATTATATCATGCTCATGTCATCATTCCTCCTTGCATTTGAGCATCATATAAAACCCTTTGTGTTTTGGTTCTTCTCTCATATGCATTATTAATTGTATTTGCCTCTTGATATTGTATTTGGTTCCTGATATATTGTTTAATGCCCAAGTTGAGTTGGGGGCATATCTCTTATTAACTCCACCACCTTTTCCTTCACCACCTTATGATCCCACCATCCAACTAAATATGAGCTTTGCACTTTATTGGAGTTTACTTCTAGCTCATGTGGGTTGGGATGGATCCAATTCTTTTCCACATGCTCTCATCTTGGCATCATGTTGTTTTTACCTCATTGATATATGAGAGCCACATGGCCACCTTTGCATGCTTTGTGAGTGGAACCTTTTTCATGGCTTCCATAGGGATTGTTTTGGGGTTATTATCATGTTGGAATATTGTTGGGCTTACTAAATGACTAGTGGCACATACACACTAGCAAGTCCCAAGCTTACTCAAACATGGTCATCTCCATCTATTTTCCACTTGGAACTTTCCTTAAAATTCTTTTGCTGGGGCCTTACTCCACACTTTGGAGTGCATAAGAAAATGCCATGTAAATAATCTTGTTTTCCACAAAGATAAAACATGGTATTAATTAATTATGCATGGCCCATGCAAGTACTCCTTTAGCTTAACATTTGATTTTATTTGTTTTTAAAATGGATCATCTCTCTCTACCCCTTATGCTTGGTCTTGTTTGATCATGCCTAAACCTCATCACCATACCATCCTTACCATCACCACCTTTTCCCTCTTTTCTTGCCTTGTTCTTGTTGGGGTTTGGTTTGTGCTTGGCTTGATCTTGACAAAAGGACACCCTAGCATCTAACCTTCCCCCTCTCTAAACCTAAACCCTAAGCCACCCCCCTCTCTCCTTAAATCCCGCCATGACCAAACCCTAGCTAACATGTCCCCCTCTCTCTCGGCCCTACCTCCCTCTCTCACCTAGCTGGCCCCACCGGCCACCCTCTCTCCCTGGCCACCTCTCCCTGCCTAGCTACCAACCCCCAAACCCTAACCTAGCTCCAAACCTAGCTCTACCCGAGCCTAGCTCTAACCTACCGAGGCTCCCCCTCTCTCTCTAGCTCCCTCCCTCTCTGCCTTGTGGCCCTAGCCCGAGCCTGCCCCTGCCTCCCAGACCACCCTACCCCACCTGCCAGCTCCCCATGCGCCTGCCTGCCCCGGCCGACCCCAGCACGTGAGCGAGGAGGAGAAGAAAGGTGGCACCCGAGCCACCTTTTACATCCACCTGCTCCCCACGCTCCTCTCCTCTACCCCTCTGCTTTACCCCCGCCACACGCCTCCTCTGGTTCCCCAGATCTACCCCGAAGGCGCCCTGCCTCTCCCCCTCTCTTCTCCATCGCCACCGGCTACGCCATCGCCGGCAACCCTCGGCCCCCTCGCGGCTACACCGTTCCAGACGACGAGCACGACGGGGAGGTGATCGAGGAGAACGAGGAGACTCCGGGGAGGCCGCCTGTAGTCATGGGAGGAGAAGCGCCGGGCCGGAACCAGCGCGCGCCCACGAAACCCTAGATCGCGGCCTGCATCATCGGCGATCGCCAGGCTCGGCCCGAACAGACACTGTCAAGATCATCCTCGCGGTGAGCAACCCCACCCCCCTGACACGCTCCGCAGCTCTGTACCCCCCTAGTCTCGCCGGGCCTTGCGTCGAACGGCCTCCGCTCGTCGGAGTGCACTGTCTTCTGCTCGCCCCCGCAAGGCGCAGAACCATATCTAGTCCTCGCCCGCCTCCCAGACAGCAACCCCCGCCTAGCCCAGTGGCTGCCGCCTCCGCGCGCGCTGCCAGGTCCCCAGTTCGATTCCCCCCACGCTGCATCCATTGTTTGAGCACCGCTTTGTCGACAGAGAGAAGAAGTACAAGATCGCTGGCTCTTTTGCTGGAACCCCCGCCTCTTTATGCTGAACCCGCGCTCCCTCGGGGCCCACGCGTCAGCCTCGTGGCGCTTTTGTAAACAGGCTCCTCCAACACCCTAGGCTCAACCCGCAGTCCCCCCTGGCAAGGTGGCATCCCCTTGGTCGTCACGTCACGTGGCCTCATGAGCACCTGCCCATCATTATTCGCTTGAGCTAGCAGCCTGTGGTGTAAAATGTTTCTGTGATGGAATCCCAGTCATTCCGCAGAGAGGCCCACCGTCCAGCTGTTGTATGCAGCTAAACCTGAGTAACAAAAGTATTTCTGGAATCTGTTTTAAGTCAAATCTTTTTCAAATTAATTCAAATTCAAATTAAATTCTGGTTTTAAATAACTATTCAAATATTAATCCAAATAATACAAATAATATATGTTTTCAAATCAGAAAAATGTGAGGAATTCAAATATGACCTTTAAAATATATGTTGGACACTTTATTTTCCAAGTTTATTTAAATTACAATAATATGCCCTTTTATCTTAATTAATTAATAACTTTTGTTTTATAACTCCAAATTTAACAAATAATATGTCTAAAATGATTAGCTCGACGAGACCTTTCTGTTTATGCATTCCATGGTTTGATTTGCAGCATGCATCATATAAATATAAAGTGAACAGCAACTTAATTGTGAATAAAATGGGGCCAAAACTTAATAAAATGATTTAATCTTGTACTTCACACCTCACCCATGCCATGCTACCTTATTGCCATGCAAATTGTGCATCATTCATCATGGCATGATTGTTTGCTTGTCGCATTTATTCATATGCTTGTGCACTTTATTTATGTTGGCCCTTGTTTGTTTGGTTCTTCTTCGAATAGACGCTGAGCAGGGGATATATCAAGAGAACCAGGAGCACTACCCAGATCCATCCTTTGCTTCAACTAAGCTGCCAGGCAAGCACTACCACATGCTTGCATACATACAGTACCTATTGCCTCTATCTTATTCTTGCATCATTGAGTCGCGATTGCATTAAATTGAATCCCAAGTATTGCATAGCCTTTACTTTTAAACCCCACCGAAGCTTGTTCCTCCATCCCATGAGCCATTACTACAGGAGTTGTTTGAGCCATGCGAGTCGTAGAACAGCATGTGTAGGGTATGTGAGTGTCTGATGGATAACGAGGTGCCTATACAACTTAACCTGAGTAGTAATGGGATAACTAATGAAAGTGGCATCGGTGAGCCATATTCGCTATTTGGTTTTTCAGGCTCACTTGTGTCCCGTAAGACCCCGAGTACTTGATTCATGTTCCAAGATTATTCGCGCTATCCACATCCGGGAGGCCTTATGGACCCCCCTGAGCCAGAGCTTGATTCATTCTTATTTCTTGGGGCCACAAACTAGTTTGAGGTTTTATTTACTATCCTGTACTTATGCCATGCTTTACTGCTTTATTTAAATTGTGCGAGGTACTGCACACTGTACTGTTTAGGAAAGCGGAGTGTTTTCACGGTGTCGACAAGCCCAGTCACATTTTCGGGTTCCCAGTCGTTCACAGCCATTGACGCAAACCTTGAGTCCGTCTCGGAGTCAGCTAACTTCGTTGCGGGTAGCTCAATGGGGTGGCCCCCTGAAATATTTCTGAATCCTGTAATTGCTTTGTCGTGACTGCCTCGTTGGGTTTTGATTTGGTTTTTCCGAGGCATATCGAGTGTGTGTTGCTATTTGTGCACCCTAGGTAAAACTTTCTGAAAGCCGTGTCCGCGGTTATGGACGACTTGGAGCACAGTTTCTCGATCATAGACAAGCATAACCAAAGTACCGCTTTTAATTTGACTAGACTAGGTACCTGACTAGTAAATAGTGCAACACTCACGGAATGGATAATAAAACTGCCAACGGATGGGGGGTTGTTCGTCCGCTTCCTCGTCGGTAAGCGAGGAGGAGGATGGATCTGTTAAGATTACCGTTATAACTGTTATAACTGTTGTTATTAATTCACGGACATCCGTCTATCTCTGGTTAGGCGGATGGTTAGCATATCTAGAATTGTTAGGGTTTGTCTTTTGCTGCAATTCGTCACCCCAGGTTGTGTCCCTTTAGAGGCATAAAGACTTGCTGAGTACCCTAGGGTCTCACACGATAAATTATTGGTTCAGATGAACAGTACACTCGCAAGATGGATCTGGGTGGAAGAGACGACGATGTGGGCAACGATCATTCGGTGTAGAGATTCCGGAACGGGATCCGTGAGATCTGTGGGCGGGATGTGCTTATTTATGGGGCATCTTATGCCGATTTGCTTCTTATCCGTACTCGGATTTTGTCTTCCGCTTCCGCTTGATACTCTGATGTTTGATGTATGAGGAGATATCCTAAACTATTATATCTATCTAGGATATTTGGATCTTGCGGTATGGCGTTGCTATATTTCCTTTCTTTTTAGATGGAATGGCTCAGATGTACTATTGTATGGTGGCTTGCATACATACTCATTTGTGTATGTAGTTGATCCCCTCGCCTGCCGATTACGCCGCCCGTTCTTGTCCCGATGTTTGGAAATGGTTGGGACGGCCGAAAGGTCTACCTGTGAGTGGCATTTGGGCCCCACCGTATTATTTCAACCATTTCTGCTCATCCAGGCTTGTAACTAGGAGCGTAATTCACCGAGGTAGTTACAATTGGTATCAGAGCCATCCCGCCCTTCAGGGTCTCAGCCAAATGGTCGTTGTCTGTCTAGCAAATATTTTTGGTAGTTATGTATACTAGGGAAAAACAAAACGTGAGAGTAGGACTACATTCCATACCGACAGGTTTTTGCAAACCGACGCGATCTATCTGATTCGTTGTATACCGACGCGATCTGTCTTACTCTTTGTTATCCGACGTTATCTTCTTTAGGGTGTTCGTTTCCGTAGTTGCTAATCCTTAGGTTCATCGTGAGAAGAAGGTGTTGGGATATGTGTTTTACTTGTTCATGTGCGGAGTAATGATTTGAGTGCGGGATGGAGTCGCGACCATACCACTACTCTTATCATTCGCTCTTGTATATTGAATTGGTAGAGTCACTAATCTTGATTCGTTAAGGGATTTTGCGCATCTATTGGTATTTTAATGACGAAATTTGTGGAAAATTTTTCTTTGATATATCTGTGTACCACACTCCTTTTCATGTAATGCGATATGCTTAATATCTTCTAGGTGCTTTGAACTTCGTTGATATTTTAATATCATCTTAGTAAATTGTATCCTTTAATCTTGAGTAATTCCATCTTGGTACTATCTTGGATTATTATTATTCTCCATCATAGTACTGACTTGTGTTTTATATCAATAACAGGATGGCGCCACCACGCCGTTCTGAGGAGGACATACAACCGAAACTAGGGGCAGCGTTGTCAAGCATCGCCAATGCCTTGGCAGCAATGCAGCAGAACCAGCAGCGGTTTGAGGAAAGTGTCAGGAGGAATGAGTTTGTTCCGCTACCTCCACCTCCCAAGCGAGGAGACATCAAAAGCTTCCTGAAGTTCAACCCACGCCAGTTTGATGTTTCTGATCAACCACTTGATGCTGATGATTGGTTGCGTGAGATGTCAAGGTTACTGGCAACTGCTGATGTTCCTGAGCAAGAATGGGTAAAGTGTGCTACTCACCTTCTGAAGAGAGATGCAGCTCTCTGGTGGGAGAATTACCTGAAGGCAAACTGCACTGGTTTTCAGCCTACTTGGGAACAGTTCACTGGAGCTTTCAAAGAGCAGTATCTGTCAGAAATTGTCATGGAGAGGATGAAGGACCAAAACCCTAAGCCACCTACCCCCTTCCCTCACTCTCTCCCTACCTAACCCAGCCGCCACCCCAACCAACTTCCACCCCGCCGCCACCTAGACGCGTCTCCCCACACACCTGGTCCCTGCCTCCCTCCACCTTATCTCCCCACCAACCGCACACACCACACCGCCCACACCTTGACCGCACTCCCACCCGTCCCCTGGCCACCTCCTGTCGCGCGCGCGACCACGCATCCGGGCACGCTCCCCGTGACCCCCCCGCTCTCTCCCTTCCCTCGCGAGACACACCCCATCCCGACCGCACGCAACGCCAACCATCCCACCACCCCTGCACGCACACCAGCCCTGCATCTCCCTCGCTTGGCCCCACCACCTGGGCCCACTCCCCACCGAGCGCCTCACGAGCCCCACCTAACCCCGCTCGCTTGCACGCCCATCCCCGCCCATGTCGCCTTCCTCTCCCTCGCCCCGCGCCTTCCTCTCCCCTTCGGCAACCGCCGCCGCCGACCTCCTTCCTCGGTCGTGCATCCTTCCTCCGCCACGCCTCTAGGCTTCCTCGTCGCCCTGTCCTCTCGGCTTCAACCATGCCGCGATGCCACGGTCTCTCCCCCTCTGGGCTTCCTCGCTGGCCGCTGCTCCGTCCGCCCGGGCCGAGCTTCCTCCGCCTCCTGCACGGCTCCTCCCGGCCCGGCCATCGCCGTCCTCCGCCGCGAAGCGCCGCCGCACCCTGGACTTCCCCGTGCCCTCCTCTGGTCTAGCCTCCAGCGAGCTCCTCCGCCCCTGCGAGCACGCCTCCGGCCCTGCTTGACCCCACCCCCGTCGACCTCGCCCTCCATCTCCATCGCCCCGCTGTCGTCCTGGCTCGCTGATAGGCGCGCGTGTGGCCCCCAGCCCGAGCGCCTCCTACATAGCTGTCTCTGTCCTCAGCGGCCACCTCTGCAAGCGCCGTGGTCCTCTTAGGCCCTGCAGTGCTGACACAAATCCTCTCTACAGCGGCGCATGCCCCCGAGCTTGTCGCTGTGTCGAGCTCTTCCCGGCCCGTCACTGCCGTCGCATCTCCTCCGCTGCAGGCCCTCCTCTTGGCTGCGTCGGCTGCCGCCACCCCGGGGTCCACCTCGCCGGCCGCCTCCTCCGAGCCTCCTCCCGCGTGTGCTCTGCGTTCCTCACCGCCTCCACGTGTTACTGTGTGCCAACCGGGTGTCTGCTGCCCATGGCTGTGGCACGCTCCGTCCGCGTCTATGCGAGCTCTATTGCTGCCAAGACACATCAGTTGTTTCGTGTTTGTGTTGTGCCTGTGTGTTTTATCGAGACCCTTTCGATGAACAAGATCGACCCCGGAAACCACCGATGCTGACCCAAGCCCGTCATCGACAACCGAAATGATCTCCAACACGATTCACCAAGAACCTCGTCATGGATTCCAAGATCTTCGCCCTGGAATCACAAGACCGACACCACGAAAAGTAACCGCCATGATGCCTCAAGTTCTCCGAGTCCAAGCAGCACGATCTCCTACCCGAAGATTCCCGGTCGCCAAGATCGCCCACATGGAATGTCGAGACCCTGAGTGCGCCGACACGGACCTGAAGACTGCAAAACGCTGAGCTCTTCCTCCCGGAACCCAGAGACGTCGAGTGTGCCCGCATGGAACCTGGAACCGACAAGTTCTTCTTCTCGAATACGATGACCGAGACCCCGGACGACGAGCTCTGCTACATGGATGAGAAGACCAAACCCGAATACCATGGATGCGACAAGGTCTACTTCTGATGTTCGACAACGATCCCGCCGAGACCGATCCCCGTCGAACCCTGTCGAACCCCGGACCCCTGGAACCCCAAGATCTTTCGAACCCATATGTGTGACCCTAAACCTCTATTTTTATAATATGACATATACCTGTCGCATTTTTAAATCATCATGCTTGCATACATGTCATCTGGTGGGTTGAGTTAAATAGTCAATTCACCTAAATTAAATATGGAGCGCATATGCGGGTTATTCTTGTCTATTAACACCTCCATTTAAATTGGTGTAGCGAACCGATGCCATGTTTTGCCCTGTTAAGACAACATTTAATTTGCGAGGCAGATAAATAACATGAATCCTCAAATTAATTGTCGGGACCCCGATTCCGCTTAATACTGCCTAATTGCACCGTATCTGTGCCATGCCATGCATCGTATCATAAGCATGCTGGATCTTCTGCCGTAGTATTAAATATTGCATCCGGTGTTTCTTCTAGTGTTTGCTTCTTCGCGGATTAGGCCGATGAGTTGATGCGAGTATCGACAAGTTCTCCGGATATGAACCTCCGGCACTGTTTCCCAGGCGAGCATCTCTCCTCCTTCTACCTATTTTGCATTTATAGTCTTTATTTCCTCCTGTTGATCTATTGCTATCCGTGTCGCGATGCTTTAGTTTCCGTGCACCAGTTATATCCCGTGCAGCCTCTATATTTCCTTGGAGACCTCCTATTATCTGTTGTTTGGTAGATAGCTGGCCTTGCGAGTCGTAGTTGCTTGCTTAGGTGCGATCTCGTGTTGCCAAGTACCACAGTTGTTGGAATGCTGGCAGATGTTTGTGGTGATTTGATCATGACTTTAAATACAACTATTAAAATGCTAGATATAACTAATGCAGAGGCATCGGTGGGCAATAGATGTTATTTGGTTCTTCCACGCTCACTTGTGTCTCGTAGGACCCCGAGTACTTGATACCTGTTCCTTGATTTTCGCACTATCCACATCCGGGAGGCCTTATGGACCCCCCTGAGCCAGAGCTTGATTCATTTCTATTTCTTGGGGCCACAAACTAGTTTGGGGTTTTATTTACTATCCTGTACTTATTCAATGCTTTAGTGCTTTATTTACGATTGTGGATGGAGCACCTATACTGTTTAGGATCGTGACACGTTTTCGCTGTATCGACAAGCCCAGTCACACTTTTGGGGCTTATTGCTATCGCACCATGCCATTCGGTTTACGTAATGCAGGGGCAACGTACCAAAGATGTATGCAGAAATGTTTGCACGACCAAATTGGTCAAAATGTACAAGTGTATGTGGATGATGTGGTTATCGAGACCAAGGGAAGCAAAACGCTCCTTGACGATATCAGGCAGACATTTGCAAACCTAAGGAGGTTCCGAATGAAGCTTAACCCGGAAAAATGTACCTTCGGTGTCTCGGCTGGAAAGTTACTTGGATTCCTCGTTTCCAGCCGAGGTATTGAAATCAATCCAACTAAAATCTAGGCCATAGAGCGAATGGAACTGCCGAAGTGTCTTAACGATGTCCAGAAGTTCACTGGATACCTGGCATCGTTAAGTCGGTTTGTATGTCGGTTGGGAGAAAAGGCATTGCCTCTCTATCAACTCATGAAAAAGTCGGACAAGTTCATTTGGACGCCGCAGGCCAATGAAGCCTTTATCCAATTAAAGAAAATGTTAGCCACTGCACCAGTGTTAGCCTCTCCACTATCAAAGGAGCCAATGTTGCTCTATATAGCCGCAAACAACCGAGTTGTAAGTGCAGTAATTGTGGTAGAGCGCGACGAAGAGGGTAAGTCAGTGCAAAGGCCAGTGTATTACCTAAGTGAGGTATTGTCCGCATCAAAGCAAAATTATCCACACTATCAAAAAGTGGCGTATGGTGTGTACATGTCGGCAAAGAAGCTAAAACATTATTTTGAGGAGCACCCCATCAAAGTAATGTGGCGCCCCGCTAAAACCACTACTAGAAAATCGTGGTGTTTTTGTGCATTGCATCATCATGACCGCATGCTCATGTCATCATGCCACATTGCATTTGAGCATCGTCATCATCTTGCATGGTTTGTTTAAAAACTATTTTTCGAAAAGCCTATTTTTGTTTTCTAAACGCCCCGTCTTTTATTCAAACCATAAAACCCCCGGTCTTATCCGGATCTTTTATTTGCCTAAAACTTTTACAAAATCTTTTAAAAATGAAAATCTTTTAAATAAAAAGTTTTACCGGGAGGCGCCTTGCCACCGCCAAGCCCGGCAAGCCAACAGCCTACTACCCGGCCCAGTTAAAACCAGACCAAAACCCTAAGCCACCTACCCCCTTCCCTCACTCTCTCCCTACCTAACCCAGCCGCCACCCCAACCAACTTCCACCCCGCCGCCACCTGGACGCGTCTCCCCACACACCTGGTCCCCGCCTCCCTCCACCTTATCTGCCCACCAACCGCACACACCACACCGCCCACACCTTGATCGCACTCCCACCCGTCCCACAGCCACCTCTGTCGCAAGACGACCACGCATCCGGGCACGCTCCCCGTGACCCCCCCGCTCTCTCCCTTCCCTCGCGAGACACACCCCATCCCGACCGCACGCAACGCCAACCATCCCACCACCCCTGCACGCACACCAGCCCTACATCTCCCTCGCTTGGCCCCACCACCCGGGCCCACTCCCCACCGAGCGCCTCACGAGCCCCACCTAACCCCGCTCGCTTGCACGCCCAACACCGCCCAAGTCGCCGTCCTCTCCTCGCCTGCCTTCCTCCTTCGCAACCGGCCGACCTCCTTCCTCGGTCGTGCATCCTTCCTCCGCCACGCCTCTAGGCTTCCTCGTTGCCCTCTCCTCTCGGCTTCAACCATGCCGCGATGCCACGGTCTCTCCCCCTCTGGGCTTCCTCGCTGGCCGCTGCTCCGTCCGCCCGGGCCGAGCTTCCTCCGCCTCAGCTCCTCCTGCCCGCCATCGCCGTCCTCCGCCTGGCGCCCACTTTCTGACTTCCCCGTGCCCTCCTCTGGTCTAGCCTCCAGCGAGCTCCTCCGCCCCTGCGAGCACGCCTCCGGCCCCGCTTGACCCCACCCCCGTCGACCTCGCCCTCCATCTCCATCGCCCCGCTGTTGTCCTGGCTCGCTGATAGGCGTGCGTGCGGCCCCCAGCCCGAGCGCCTCCTACATCACTGTCTCTGTCCTCAGCGGCCACCTCTGCAAGCGCCGTGCTCCTCTTAGGCCCTGCAGTGCTGACACAAATTCTCTCTACAGCGGCGCATGCACCCGAGCTTGTCGCTGTGTCGAGCTCTTCCCGGCCCGTCACTGCCGTCGCATCTCCTCCACTGCAGGCCCTCCTCTTGGCTGCGTCGGCTGCCGCCACCCCGGGGTCCACCTCGCCGGCCGCCTCCTCCGAGCCTCCTCCCGCGTGTGCTCTGCGTTCCTCACCGCCTCCACGTGTTCCTGTGCGCCAACCGGGTGTCTGCTGCCCGTGGCTGTGGCACGCTCCGTCCGCGTCTATGCGAGCTCTATTGCTGCCAAGACACATCAGTTGTTTCGTGTTTGTGTTGTGCCTGTGTGTTTTCTCGAGACCCTTTCGATGAACAAGATCGACCCCGGAAACCACCGATGCTGACCCAAGCCCGTCATCGACAGCCGAAATGATCTCCAACACGATTCACCAAGAACCTTGTCATGGATTCCAAGATCTTCGCCCTGGAATCACAAGACCGACACCACGAAAAGTAACCGCCACGATGCCTCAAGTTCTCCGAGTCCAAGCAGCACGATCTCCTACCCGAAGATTCCCGGTCGCCAAGATCGCCCACATGGAATGCCGAGACCCTGAGTGCACCGACACGGACCTGAAGACCGCGAAACGCTGAGCTCTTCCTCCCGGAACCCGGAGACGTCGAGTGTGCCCGCATGGAACCTGGAACCGACAAGTTCTTCTTCCCGAATACGATGACCGAGACCCCGGACGACGAGCTCTGCTACATGGATGAGAAGACCAAACCCGAAGACCATGGATGCGACAAGGTCTACTTCTGATGTTCGACAACGATCCCGCCGAGACCGATCCCCGTCGAACCTGGCTTGACCCTGGAACCCCAAGATCTTTCGAACCCATATGTGTGACCCTAAACCTCTATTTTTATAATATGACATATACCTGTCGCATTTTTAAATCATCATGCTTGCATACATGTCATCTGGTGGGTTGAGTTAAATAGTCAATTCACCTAAATTAAATATGGAGCGCATATGCGGGTTATTCTTGTCTATTAACACCTCCATTTAAATTGGTGTAGCGAACCGATGCCATGTTTTGCCCTGTTAAGACAACATTTAATTTGCGGGGCAGATAAATAACATGAATCCTCAAATTAATTGTCGGGACCCCGATTCCGCTTAATACTGCCTAATTGCACCGTATCTGTGCCATGCCATGCATCGTATCATAAGCATGCTGGATCTTCTGCCGTAGTATTAAATATTGCATCCGGTGTTTCTTCTAGTGTTTGCTTCTTCGCGGATTAGGCCGATGAGTTGATGCAAGTATCGACAAGTTCTCCGGATATGAACCTCCGGCACTGTTTCCCAGGCGAGCATCTCTCCTCCTTCTACCTATTTTGCATTTATAGTCTTTATTTCCTCCTGTTGATCTATTGCTATCCGTGTCGCGATGCTTTAGTTTCCGTGCACCAGTTATATCCCGTGCAGCCTCTATATTTCCTTGGAGACCTCCTATTATCTGTTGTTTGGTAGATAGCTGGCCTTGCGAGTCGTAGTTTCTTGCTTAGGTGCGATCTCGTGTTGCCAAGTACCACAGTTGTTGGAATGCTGGCAGATGTTTGTGGTGATTTGATCATGACTTTAAATACAACTATTAAAATGCTAGATATAACTAATGCAGAGGCATCGGTGGGCAATAGATGTTATTTGGTTCTTCCACGCTCACTTGTGTCTCGTAGGACCCCGAGTACTTGATACCTGTTCCTTGATTTTCGCACTATCCACATCCGGGAGGCCTTATGGACCCCCCTGAGCCTGAGCTTGATTCATTTCTATTTCTTGGGGCCACAAACTAGTTTGGGGTTTTATTTACTATCCTGTACTTATTCCATGCTTTAGTGATTTATTTACGATTGTGCATGGAGCAACTATACTGTTTAGGATCGTGACACGTTTTCGCTGGATCGACAAGCCCAGTCACACTTTTGGGTTCCCAGTCGTTTACAGCCGTCCACACAAACCCTGGGTCCGTTCCGGAGCCGACCAAATTTGTTGCGGGTAGCTTAGTGGGGTGGCCCCCTAAAATATTTTATGAATCCTGTGATCGCTTTGTCGTGAATGCCTCATTGGGTTTTGAGTTGGTTTTTCCGAGGTTGGTCGAGTGTGTGTTGCTATTTGTGCACCGCTGCAGGGTAAAACTTTCTAAAAGCCGTGTCCGTGGTTATGGATGACTTGGACCACAGTATCTCGATCATAGACAAGCATAACTAAAGTAGTGCTATAAATTTGACTTGATATATCTGACTAGTAATCAGCTTCACTATCACGGAATGGATATTAAAAATGCCAACCACTGGTGGACCTGGGTTGTTTTGTTATATCTGCCTATTAAGTATTGCATCTCTAATGGAATGTGATAAAAGTGCCAACAAATTCTAGGTTTTGGGATTCCTCAGGACAATTATATCTGACTAGTAAATGTTTCCAACTACCATGGAATGGTTAATTAAAACTGCCCACTACTTATGCTTCAGGATGACTCATGCTATCTATATATATTAGTAAGTGCTGCAACTACAACGGAATGAGTAAAATTGCCAACCGTGTGAGTTCCTTGGTCCGACTTCCTCGTTTGTTCTCGAGGGGAAATACCAGGATGGGTATGATTGATGTTAGTATCAGGTTGGATTCGAATAGGTCTTTCTTACCCCACTTTAATAGCCGACAGAGGTATCGAGTCTCTATAGGTTGTTTAGTGCTTCCCGCGCTGCTGCTTCAGTCCACCATACCTATGTAGGCGAGAGCCGCCGAATTCTAGCCTTGCCGTGTACTGGCCTCAGTACTGATGCTCCTCTTTTTCATTTGCCCTTTGTCGGCACCCCTTTTGTTTTAGCAGGTTTGAGATCGTCATCGTTAGCAGGGTTACCCTTCCGGCTTGGCCTGGGTAGGGTTATGGACGCCATTGGTTATTCTTCAGGGCTCTTAGCCTCATTTGCATCTTGTCCGTAGTCGGACGCTCTATCGTTTTCAAGGTGATTTCGATCTTTGTATAGTATATCTGTATTCTTGACTCGTGGAGTCATTGTTGTATATATCTGTTCTGTGGGTCCCATCGAGGACTGTTGTGTAATGGTATTACTTCGTTTTCCACCCGCACGAAAGTGCCTGGTGGGCGTCCTTGAATCGTTTCTATGCGGGTTTGGCGGAAAGGGCTAAAACTTGCATAGGGCCGATTTGTGGGTGTTACAGAGTGGTATCAGAGCTCAGCAGTTGCGATACCCCACAAGTCCAGCCTGTAGGATAACCTAGCTAACGACCGAAGTAGAGTGTCAAAACTATTTTGCAAAATCGGTTGGATAGATCTGATTAGGTCTACTTTTACTCCTTACCCCTCTGCTATTCTCCTCTTACCTCTGCGTGTTTTGAATCTGCTCTCTTACCTTCTTCTAGTCCAGGATTTCTCGGGGTTGGGTTTTCCGTCGTACCTTCAGGGTTTCGCTTTCTCCTGTGGTAACGGTGCTTCTACATCCGGTCTTCATGCTATCTGAGGAATCCTTCATCTGTGGTACCATTCTACGTTCCTTGTTTGTGCCTTCCGGTGTTTTCTGACGTGACGACATCATCTACGTCAGATCCGATGCAGAGTCTGTATCCCTCCTTTATCCGAACCTCGCTTGTCGAGATCTTCAGTCTGAATTCCGAGAATGGTTGCATGCTTTTCCACTGATTGTGTGGAGTAATAGTTTGGGTGCGTGATGGATTGGCCCTCATGCCGAATACTCAATCTATTTGCTCTCGTACATTGAAGTGGATTAGAATGCATCGTCTCTCTCCTTATATCGAAGTTAGCGGTGGCTTTATTTGTTGATACCTCTACCTTCGCCCTTTGTTCTCGGAGTGTTCTCTCGAAGACCACGGACAATGACCTCTTGTTAGTGGTGTCACGGGGATCTACACGAAGCGAGAAGATTCAGATCGTCGGCCTTCTTCACGGTACCATGAGGCGGATCTCGAGGGCGAGATCCCTTGTTAGTAGTGTCGAATTGTGGCGCCCCGCTAAAACCACTACTAGAAAATAGCGGTGTTTTTGTGCATTGCATCATCATGACCGCATTCTCAGGTCATCATGCCACATTACATTTGAGCATCGTCATCATCTTGCATGGTTTGTTTAAAAACTATTTTTCGAAAAGCCTATTTTTGTTTTCTAAACACCCCGTCTTTTATTCAAACCATAAAACCCCCGGTCTTATCCGGATCTTTTATTTGCCTAAAAACTTTTACAAAATCTTTTAAATAAAAAGTTTTACCGGGGGAGGCCGCCAGCCTGCCAGGCCAAAAGCCCGGCAAGCCAACAGCCTACTACCCCGGCCCAGTTAAAACCAGACCAAAATCGTAAGCCACCTACCCCCTTCCCTCCCTCTCTTCCTACCTAACCCAGCCGCCACCGCAACCAGCTTCCACCTCGCCGCCACCTGGACGCGTCTCCCCACACACCTGGTCCCCGCCTCCCTCCACCTTATCTCCCCACCAACCGCACACACCACACCGCCCACACCTTAATCAAGACTCCCGCCGTCCCCAGCCACCCCACTGCCACCACGCATCCGGGCACGCTCCCCGTGACCCCCCCGCTCTCTCCCTTCCCTCGCGAGACACACCCCATCCCGACCGCACGCAACACCAACCATCCCACCACCCCTGCACGCACACCAGCCCCACATCTCCCTCGCTTGGCCCCACCACCCGGGCCCACTCCCCACCGAGCGCCTCGCGAGCCCCACCTACCCCCGCTCGCTCGCATGCCCATCCCCACCCGTGTTGCCTTCCTCTCCCTCACCCCGCGCCTTCCTCTCCCCTTTGGCAACCGCCGCCGCTGACCTCCTTCCTCGGTCACGCATCCTTCCTCCGCCCCGCCTCCAGGCTTCCTCGTCGCCCTGTCCTCTTGGCTTCAACCACTG
Organism: Avena insularis; assembly: GCA_023614405.1. Taxonomy (NCBI): domain Eukaryota; kingdom Viridiplantae; phylum Streptophyta; class Magnoliopsida; order Poales; family Poaceae; genus Avena; species Avena insularis. The sequence continues at coordinate 231,925,502 of CM042692.1, forward strand.
CGCGACGCCATGGTCTCTCCCCCTCTGGCCTTCCACGATGGCCGCCGCTCCGTCCGCCCGGGCCGAGCTTCCTCCGCCTCCTGTACGGCTCCTCCCGGCCCGGTCGTCGCCGTCCTCCGCCACGAAGCGCCGCTGCACCCTGCGACTTCCCCACGCCCTCCTCTGGTCGAGCCTCCAGCGAGCTCCTCCGACCCTGCAAGCACGCCTCCGGCCCCATTTGACCCCACCCCCGTCGACCTCGCCCTCCATCACCATTTCCCCGCTGTCGTCCTGGCTCGCTGACAGACGCGCGTGCGGCCCCCAGCCCGAGCGCCTCCTACATCGCCGTCTCTATCCTCAGCGGCCACCTCTACAAGCGCCGCGCTCCTCCTAGGCCCTGCAGCGCTGCCACAAATCCTCTCTACAGTGGCGCATGCCCCCGAGCTTGTCGCTGTGTCGAGCTCTTCCCGGTCCGTCGCTGCCGCCGCATCTCCTCCGCTGCAGGCCCTCCTCCTGGCTGCGTCGGCTGCCACCGCCCCGGGGTCCACCTCGCCGGCCGCCTCCTCTGAGCCTCCTCCTGCGTGTGCCCCATGTTCCTCACCGCCTCCGCATGTTCCTGTGCGCCAACCGGGTGTCTACTGCCCGTGGTTGTGGCACGCTCCGTCCGCGTCTATGCGAGCTCTGTTGCTGCCAAGACACATCAGTTGTTTTGTGTTTGTGTTGTGCCTGTGTGTTTTCTCGAGACCCTTTCGATGAACAAGATTGACCCCGGAAACCACCGATCCTGACCCAAGCCCGTCATCGACACCCGAAATGATCTCCAACACGATTCACCAAGAACCTCGTCATGGATTCCAAGATCTTTGCCCTGGAATCACAAGACCGACACCACGAAAAGTAACCGCCACGATGACTCAAGTTCTCCGAGTCCGAGCGGCACGATCTCCTACCCGAAGATTCCCGGTCGCCAAGATCACCCACACGGAACGCCGAGACCCTGAGTGCGCCGACACGGACCCGAAGACCGCGAAACACCGAGCTCTTCCTCCCGGGACCCGGAGACGTCGAGTGCGCCCGCATGGAACCTGGAACCGACAAGTTCTTCTTCCTGAATACGATGACCGAGACCCCGGACGATGAGCTCTGCTACATGGATGAGAAGACCGAACCCGAAGACCACGGATGCGACAAGATCTACTTCCGATGTTCGAGAACGATCCCGCCGAGACCGATCCCCATCGAACCCTGTCGAACCCCGGACCCCCGGAACCCCATGATCTTCCGAAGCCAGATGTGTGACTCTAAACCTCTATTTTTATAATATGACATATAGCTGTCGCATCATTAAATCATCATGCTTGCATACATGTCATTTGGTGGGTTGAGTTAAATAGTCGATTCACCTATATTAAATATGGAGCGCATATGCGGGTTATTCTTGTCTATTAACACCTCCAGTTAAATTGGTGTAGCGAACCGATGCCATGTTTTGCCTGTTAAGACAACATTTAATTTGCGAGGCAGATAAATAACATGAACCCTCAAATTAATTGTCGGGACCCCGGTTCTGCTTAATACTGCCTAATTGCACCGTATCTGTGCCATGTCATGCATCATATCATAAGCATGCTGGATCTTCTATCGTAGTATTAAATATTGCATCCGGTGTTTCTTCTAGTGTTTGCTTCTTCGCGGATTAGGCTGATGAGTTGATGCGAGTATCGACAAGTTCTCCGGATATGAACCTCCGGCAGTGTTTCCCAGGCGAGCATCTCTCCCCCTTCTACCTATTTTGCATTTATAGTCTTTATTTCCTCCTGTTGATCTATTGCTATCCGTGTCGTGATGCTTTAGTTTATGTGCACCTGTTATATCCCGTGCAGCCTCTATATTGCCTTGGACACCTCCTATTACCTGTTGTTTGGTAGATAGCTGGCCTTGCGAGTCGTAGTTGCTTGCTCAGGTGCGATCTCGTGTTGCCAAGTACCACAGTTGTTGGAATGCTGGCAGATGTTTGTGGTGAAGTTGATCATGACTTTAAATACAACTATTAAAATGCTAGATATAACTAATGCAGAGGCATCGGTGGGCAATAGATGTTATTTGGTTCTTCCAAGCTCACTTGTGTCCCGTAGGACCCCGAGTACTTGATACTTGTTCCTTGATTTTTGCACTATCCACATCCGGGAGGCTTTATGGACCCCCCTGAGCTAGAGCTTGATTCATTTCTATTTCTTGGGGCCACAAACTAGTTTGGGGTTTTATTTACTATCTTGTACTGCTTTATTGCTTTATTTACGATTGTGCGTGGAGCACCTGTACTGTTATAGTGAAGCTGATTACTAGTCAGATATATCAAGTCAAATTTATAGCACTACTTTAGTTATGCTTGTCTATGATCGAGATACTATGCTCCAAGTCGTCCATAACCGTGGACATGGCTTTCAGAAAGTTTTACCCTGCAGGGGTGCACAAATTGCAACACACACTCGATCAACCTCGGAAAAACCAACTCAAAACCCAACGAGGCATTCACGACAAAGTGATCATAGGATTCATAAAATATTTCAGGGGGACACCCCACTAAGCTACCCGCAACAAAGTTGGCCGGCTCCAGAACGGACCCAGGGTTTGTGTGGACGGCTGTAAAAGACTGGGAACCCGAAAGTGTGACTAGGCTTGTCGATACAGCGAAAACGTGTCACGGTCCTAAACAGTATAGGTGCTCCACGCACAATCGTAAATAAAGCAGTAAAGCATGGCATAAGTACATGATAGTAAATAAAACCCCAAACTAGTTTGTGGCCCCAAGAAATAGAAATGAATCAAGCTCTGGCTCAGGGGGGGTCCATAAGGCCTCCCGGATGTGGATAGTGCGAAAATCAAGGAACAAGTATCAAGTACTCGGGGTCCTACAGGACAGAAGTGAGCATGGAAGAACCAAATAACATCTATTGCACACCGATGCCTTTGCATTAGTTATATCTAGCATTTTAATAGTTGTATTTAAAGTCATGATCAACTTCACCACAAACATCTGCCAGCATTCCAACAACTGTGGTACTTGGCAACACGAGATCGCACCTGAGCAAGCAACTACGACTCGCAAGGCCAGCTATCTACCAAACAACAGGTAATAGGAGGTGTCCAAGGCAATATAGAGGCTGCACGGGATATAACTGGTGCACAGAAACTAAAGCATCGTGACACGGATAGCAATAGATCAACAGGAGGAAATAAACACTATAAATGCAAAATAGGTAGAAGGGGGAGAGATGCTCGCCTGGGAAACACTGCCGGAGGTTCATATCCGGAGAACTTGTCGATACTCGCATCAACTCATCAGCCTAATCCGCGAAGAAGCAAACACTAGAAGAAACACCGGATGCAATATTTAATACTACGACAGAAGATCTGGCATGCTTATGATATGATGCATGGCATGGCACAAATACGGTGCAATTAGGCAGTATTAAGCGAAACCGGGGTCCCGACAATTAATTTGAGGGTTCATGTTATTTATCTTCCCCGCAAATTAAATGTTGTCTTAACAGGGCAAAACATGGCATCGGTTCGCTACACCAATTTAAATGGAGGTGTTAATAGACAAGAATAACCCGCATATGCACTCCATATTTAATATAGGTGAATCGACTATTTAACTCAACCCACCAGATGACATGTATGCAAGCATGATGATTTAATGATGCGACAGCTATATGTCATATTATAAAAATAGAGGTTTAGGGTCACACATCTGGGTTCGGAAGATCTTGGGGTTCCGGGGGTCCGGGGTTCGATAGGGTTCGACGGGGATCGGTCTCGGCGGGATCGTTCTCGAACATCGGAAGTAGATCTTGTCGCATCCGTGGTCTTCGGGTTTGTCTTCTCATCCATGTAGCAGAGCTCGTCGTCCGGGGTCTCGGTCATCGTATTCGGGAAGAAGAACTTGTCGGTTCTAGGTTCCATGCCGACGCACTCGATGTCTCTGGGTTCCAGGAGGAAGAGCTCGGCGTTCCGCGGTCTTTGGGTCCGTGTCGGCGCACTCAGGGTCTTGGCGTTTCGTGTGGGCTATCTTGGTGACCAGGAATCTTCGGGTAGGAGATCGTGACGCTCGGACTCGGAGAACTTGAGGCAACGTGGCGGTTACTTTTCGTGGTGTTGGTCTTGTGATTCCAGGGCGAAGATCTTGGAATCCATGACGAGGTTCTTGGTGAATCGTGTTGGAGATCATTTCGGCTATCGATGACGGGCTTGGGTCAGCATCGGTGGTTTCCGAGGTCGATCTTGTTCATCGAAAGGGTCTCAAGCAAACACATAGGCACAACACAAACACGAAACAACTGATGTGTCTTGGCAGCAATAGAGCTCGCACATCCTCCAGCGATGTGTTGACCCAGAAAAAGGGCTTGACATCCTCCGAGATATACATCAAGGGGAATGAGGGCATCATGCCTCGTCTAGAGCCTTGGTAGAAAAAGCTTTCCGGCATGGATTCTACTGGCCAAGTGCCTTAGAACAAGCAGAGGACTTGGTAAGAAAATGTAATGGTTGTCATAGGTATGCTACCAAGACACATATGCCAATGTCGGAACTCAAGACCATACCAATCACCTGGCCATTTGACGTATGGTGTTTGGACATGGTTGGCCCATTCAAACCATTAAGGGGAAATATGACTCACATTTTGGTCATGGTGGATAAGATTACAAAGTGGATTGAAGTAAAGCCAATAAGAAAATGTGATGGAGCTACGGTTATCCTCACAGTATCATAACTAATAATGGCACAAATTTTACTGAAGGAGCATTTGCGCGATTGTGCCGAGATAAGAAGATCCGGCTGGACGTTGCCTCGGTAGCCCACCCCGCATCAAACGGACAAGTGGAAGGATCCAACGGATTAGTATTATCCGGGATAAAACCCCGGCTCATTGAGCTGCTGCAAAGATCAGCGGGGTGCTGGATAGAAGAACTACCAGCGGTATTGTGGAGTTTAAGAACAACTCTGAATCGATCAACAGGCTATACGCCATTCTTTACGTATATGGGGCGAGCTGTATTACCAGCCGACATAGAGCATGACTCGCCTAGGGTCACCCAATACACAGAAGCCGAAGTGCAAGAAGCCCGGCAAAATGATGTTGATCTGCTGGAAGAAGCGAGAGAATTGGCATTGTCCAGATCCGCCATATATCAGCAAAATCTCCGACGCTATCATAGCCGGAAAGTAAACCCCCGAGTCTTCCGGGAAGGTGATCTGGTACTCCGGTTGGTACAACGTACTTCTGGCATGCATAAGTTATCCCTCCATGGGAACGGCCATTCATTGTGAGCAAAGCATTGCACAATGATTCTTATTATCTTATCGATGCAAAACCACAGGAAAAGAACAAGGCGGACATGTCTGGCGAAGAATCTAAGCGTCCATGGAATGTAGCTCTACTTCGTCCTTTCTACACTTAGCAGAGAAGTGTATGTATCCGAGTCTCTCATATGTCGGTGTGTATGCCGGCAATGAGTTTATCAATGAAATGTTGGCACCTCGAGCAGTAACTCAGGGACTGCCTTAATAGTATCAGTTGTCTCCTGTATTTTTCATTTATACGTCGGCTGGCGTAAGTTTTTCCACTTAAGCCGGATTAGTAATGTGTGAGCACAAAGAGACCAACTCTTCGACTTGCTGCTGTCCAACAAGAATTGGCTTCATGGCAAGCAAGAGAACAAGTTTGGAATTGCGTAGCACATGAAAAACGACTAAGAAAAGGAACTTAATAGAGCCGACATTTGTTTTTCAGACTAACCTTATGTTTACTCTCGATTTATTATGCTGAATTATTTTGAGCCAATCCTAAAGTTTCCAAGTATTGTTAAGACAATTTTTGAAGCTCGGACTCGTAAGTCATAAAATCGAATCAAGGTAGACACGATCCGAGCCAAAAGATTGGATGAACAAGAAAACGAAACTCGGGGACTACGCCCAAGTTAATCCGGCATAAAACTTAGTAGCAAAATATCACTTGTGTGCTTGATACAATTCCACCCGGCATACCGGGGATCTGATAAAATTTAAAGTGTTTATCAAGGAGCAGCAGGAGGAGGTAATTCGGCACTAGCAGGGGCAGCCTCGGCCTCAGCTTTAGAATCATCTGCGTCTCCCTCGACACTGAGGCTTCGTCCTCTTCGTTCTCATCCGACTCATCTTCAACATTTTCAACATTTTCATCATCAGCAGCATCTAGGAAGCTCGGTCCCTCGTTCCATTGATGAATGTGGGCGTATTGGATGAAGCTGTGAGCACAAGCCTTGCGCCGAGCTACCCAATCCGGGTCAGTAGACCACTTTGATCCAGTGCACATGCGCGCAAGGAGATTGAGGTCAATCTTCTCATACCACGTAAGCACGTAGTGGAGAACAATCTCAGCTCCGGCGCGCCCAGCAGATTCTCTCCAAAGATCGAGCTGAGTCTCGCACTCCATAAGCCTGGCAAAAAGAGCAGACATATTCTCCGGAGTATCTTCTTCAGGCCAAAAGGCGTCGAAGATCCGGATTACTAAGTTCAAGACGTCCTTGCCATAGTTCTTCACAAGTTCGACACGAGAGGACAAGCTGACCAGCAAGTCCTCCATGTCATATGTAATTTCTCCAGTGTCAGGGACAATTGGGGTACCCCTCTTCTGGCGGAACTTGGCAACAGCTTTGGATGTGACGACATCGCTCTCTAGGAATGTGCCTAAAAAATAAGATAGGTGGAGTAAGTAAAGGAAGCAAACCCGGAAAGGTCAGTGTCTGTTGAAGGAAAAGAACTTACCAGCAATATGGCTGTGGATCCGGGTTAGCTCCTTGGTGCACTTGTCACGCCTATCCCGGAGTTGAACAAGCTCAGCGTTCACCGACTCAAGTTTAGAGTCGGCCTCCTTAAGCAATTCTTGGTCCTTGGCAATCTGAAGGTTGAGGCGCTCGCGCTCTTCAGTAAAGTCCTGGCCAGCCTTTTCAAGGTCGGTTTGATGCTGTGCTTTCAGCTTCTTCATATCTGCCTTGAGCTTCGCAATCTCATCATCTTTGGCTCGGAGGAGGGCAAGCTCATCATCTTTCTTTTTGAGCTCGGCCTGATGCTGCCCTGCTTGTTCGAGAAAATGCAGCACCATATTAGGCACAGGCACACTATCTTCAAGAGATGCTAAAATAGTTTGTTGACCCAGCAAAGCCGAGGTATGAATGTTTGCTGAGCCAAGGAGAAAAGGAGATAGAGAGCATAGCAAAGTTGAGCCAAAACGACTTACCCTTGATCTGGTCCAGGTTTTTCCTCATGATGGTGTTCTCAGCTTCCACCTCAGCTGCGAAATCCGAATGATGGATTAGTTCCACGAAAAAGGATGAAGAAAAACGGAAAAATGCCAAGGGAGAAAACTTACCCTTTTCTCGTATTCAGCAAGAAGTGTATTATGTTTTGCACGCAGCATCTTGTGAGTGTCCAGGAGACGCTAGAATTCAGCACTCCGGCGGTTGGTGGTCACCGGAAAAGAATACAAAAAGATAGCTTAGTCTTGTGCATATTCGAAATGTACAAAATCCGGGCCAAGTGGAACTTAACCCGACTCTAGGTGTGTGCATATTCGAAGTGTACAAGATTCGGGCCAAGTGGAACTTAACCCGGCTCTAGGTGTGTGCATATTCGAAGTGTACAAAATCCGGGCGAAGTGGAACTTAACCCGGCTCTAGGTGTGTGCATATTCGAAGTGTACAAGATCCAGGCCAAGTGGAACTTAACCCGGCTCTAGGTGTGTGCATATTCTAAGTGTACAAGATCCGGGCCAAGTGGAACTTAACCCGGCTCTAGGTGTGTGAATATTCGAGGTGTACAAGATCCGGGCCAAGTGGAACTTAACCTGGCTCTAGGTGTGTGCATATTCGAAGTGTACAAAATCCGGGCCAAGTGGAACTTAACCCGACTCTAGGTGTGTGCATATTCGAAGTGTACAAGATCCGGGACAAGTGGAACTTAACCCGGCTCTAGGTGTGTGCATGTTTGAAGTTATCAAGGAGCTACGTTAGGTTTCTAAGGAGCATCCGGCCGAGTAACAAGTTACTCCCCCGAAGGCTCGGGGACTAATGGTTATATCACTAATATCTACAACATGTTAAGGAAAATACGAAGAAACGTACCTCCATCATCCGACCCGCAAGGTTAATTGCCTTGGCAGCAGTATTCATCTGTGCAGCAAATTCGGCGGGACCGAACTTCTCCAGGAGATCCTCGTTGTGGATGAACTCCGCCTTGGTCCAGTTATTTACAAATTCGATCAAGGTCAGAGGGTATCGTTCGCCGCTAAGCATGTGGGGCGCCACTAAACCCTTAGCATGTGCTTCCCTCCTCTCAACCTGGGCAAGAGCAGGGCTGGTGTGCAAAACAAGTTGCGCATCAGGTGGCTCGGCAGGGGCGTCCTTCGGAGGCGGGGTCTTCTTCGAAAGCATGGACACGAGTGTGTGCTGTCCAACCTCGATGGACGCTGCCCTGGTGGCGTCAGGAGCCTTTTTTCCCTTAGGTTGCTGCTGAGAAGTGGAAGTTGTTGCAGCGGATTTGCCCTTGAGAGCTACCTTGGCGTTAGCCTTGGTGCTGCTGGTATCTTCTCGCCGAGCCTTGGAAGACTCGGACAAGGCGGAGGGGCTTGATGCTGCTGCTGCTGCTGTTGCTTTTGATGTTGCTGCTAGGGCTAGAGTTGGTGCTGGTGCTGTTTTCTCCTTCGGCGGAGGTGCTGAAGGAACCTTGGTGATAGCTGGTTGTGGCGGAGCCGAAGTTGTGGTTGCTACTGCCTCGGCAGAGCCAGTCTCCCCCGCTCCGAGGTTGCTCTCCTCTTGACGAGGTGGGCTGGAACCCGGAGCAGCCGCTGAGCCCTCCGGAATGGGGCTCAGCGAGCGTGAATCGTCGCCACGAGGGGGAGAAGGGTTGTGTCGGAGCGGCAAGGCTATGCTGGATCTACTCTGTGGGACCTCCACCGTGGCCCTGCTGAATCAAATAATGTATGATGAGAAACTATAAAGGAAGGGCAAGTGAATTAGCAAAGGGAGAAACGACTTACTCATCCGAAGTCAGGGGCTCCTTCGGCTTGCGAGCTCTCCGGGCGACAGCCTTAGTCATGGACTTGGTGGAGGCTTTGTCTGCGGACTTCTTTCGCCTATTGGCTGGATAAGAAGGTCCGGAGGACGAAGCAGATGCGGCTCCCCTCTTCTTCTTCGGCGCGACCGGGACAGGCTCACCCACAGCAAGGGGAGGGTCTTCATGGATCTGCCCGTCAGGGTTAGCTGATGCCCGAAAAGCATAAGAAAGGGGGATAGCGTCAAATGCTTCCATCACCTCAACATCCGAGTCATCTTCATCGTCGGGCCAATCTCTAATGGAAGAGAGTTTACCGGTGGGTTGCTTGGTCGCGTCGGCCATTGGCAGGAACATCTCCTGATCCGGTTCTTCCTCGTCCGAGATATCTCGGTCAGCCACCCATTTGAGAGAAGGCTCGGTGCCATCCTCAATAGTTTGCTGAAGGAATTGCTAAGGGAAAGAAAAGACAACAAGGTTAAACAAACAACAAAGACCGGCATATGATTTAATTCGGAGAGAGTTTGCGGCACGTAAACTTACCGTGGGGAGAAGCCTATCTCGGCAATAGTGTTCAATTCCCCACGTCCACTCAGAAGAAAAGTCCTTCTTAGTGGTGAAGAGGGACTTGACCCGGCGAAAGATCTGGCTGTTACTCAACTCAAAAGAGGAGGTCCGGTTGGGGTCGTAGCCCCAGCTCATATGACAGACATTGTGCGTGCGTTTCTGGAGGGGGGAGATCCGGTTGCGAACAAACGTAATCATGGCCTCCTCATTGTGCAACCCAAGATCCTTCAACTCCTGGAACCTCTTGTTGATCTGGTTCGCCAGGACGGTGGGTTTCTTGGGGACCTTGTCTCACAGATCCGGGTTAGGGGGACCTAGAGTGTAAGGGCGCAGCCGGATCAGATCCTCAGTCGTGTTGTTCCGGACATAGAAGAAAGTCCGGGCCCATCCCTTGCAGGAGTCAAGCCCCGCGACTCGGGGGAAGATGGATTGCTTCAGGCGAGAGATTGACGCAGCGCCGAACTGCGTAAGCTGCTTGTCCTCCGGGTCAAGTTGGATGTTCGGATTCACGTTCCGGCGGAGGCCAAAGAACCGGATCTAGAGCTCCTTCGTGGGCCATAATCCGGAGTAACCTTCGATGGTCGAGGCAAAAGCAGAGAGAGACATGATGGCATTCGCCGGAAGGTGGTGCGGCTAGAGCTCATACGTATTGAGCCAGTCATGGAAAAAATCGCTAACTGGCAGACCAAACCGCCGCTGGAAGTGGGATAGAAACACCACATACTCACCCGGATTGGGTGAGGGGGCAAGCTCGGAGGCGGCGAGGCGTGCAGTGACTCCCTCCGGGATGCGCCTAGTGCGATAAATCCAATCCAGGTCATCCTGGCAAACCCAGGAGCCTGCCCACGTGCCGCAGTCGGTGTTCGCCGCATCCTCCTCCATCTCTTGCTCTGCGACGGCGAGCTCCTCATCAGTCATCTCGAGATCGCTATTCCCGCTGGCGCTAGCGGCGGCGGGGGGCACTGGTTTGTACTGGAGATGACCCGTGGCGGAGAAGATGCATACAGGTGGCAGCGGTGCTGGTGCACGTGGAAGCAGTGCAGCGGCGGCGCAGCAGCTCAGGTGCGGTGGCGGCGGCGCTGTCGCTGGAGAAGAAGAGGAAGAAGTAGAGGCAGAGGGGCGCGGAAGCGGGGAAAGACCCCAGGGGGCGCACCCCTCACCTATTTAACCACTCCCTTGAGGGGGTAGTGGGATCACGTTGCACCGACGGGCCACACGGTGTGGCCATGTATGATCCGGATTGACCAATCAGCAGTGAGCCACACGAAGGGCCACAGGGCGCAGCGGATCCCATGACGTGACGTTATGGTGCAGTTCACGAGGAGGCAGGCACGATGCGACGTGGGCAACAATAACTTCTGACAATTACTTTGGTGGTTACTGTTGCTGGCCCTTAAAATGAGGCAAACGTGATGATTAGCCTCCACGTGGGGAAGCGTACAAGTGAAGGAAGAGTGATCCGGATGAGTATAAGGTGACCCGGCCAGTGAGTGAAAACTCGAAATGTGCCAAGGGAAAGTAAACTTGGAAAATCCAGACTATGAGATAACTCGGAAATAAAAACCAGAGGCTTGATGAAATTGAACCTGCTGTGGCCTTAGCGGCTAAGGCAGCTAAGACCGCACCAGCTTCGGGGACTAATGTTGGGGGATACCCCCAGGTAGGGTCACGCCGGGGTATAAAGGCCGAGTTAGCCGAGGTACGGCAAGGTCAAAGCGAATGCTGGCCGAGTCACCTCAAGGCAGGCCGAATCTTGGGGTAACCCGGACCAGGGGATGTTCACCTAACTAGGTCTCAGCCGACTTATATCATATGTCGGTGAGATATATCTAACTTGTACGCAGGAACATGTGTGGCCGGATCAACTATGTACGATCCAGGTTATATCAAGCTTGTAGGAGAAGGAAGGTATCTCGCTGGTCAAAGGTGACCACTGTACGCAGAGCATGAGCAAAGCAGACAGAGGCGGGACCAACGAGGCGTGACCGACAAAGGTGACGAAGCCTATGTCGGATGACGTAGGCACCGTAGAGGCTCACGTAGCCTCTACATGGGTGACGCGGGGGAAAAGTGACCCGGTCGGCTTACTATTTTGGGAAGAGGCATATTCCCTGGAATATGCCTCCACGTATGACCTAATTGGAGACCTAGCCATCCCTATATAAGGAGGGCTAGGGCCTCTGTAGAAGGGGTTGATCTCTAGTTGATTAGATTTTACTTGGTTCCTGAGGGCTAGCTAGTGGTGAGAGTAAGAGAGCTCCTTCTTCCTTCTCTCTCCAATACAGCTCAAGGAGCACTTGTAATCTGTGGAAGTGAATCGAATACAAAGCTTCTGTGTGTGGAATCACCACACTATCCCTCCCTGGATTCCCCTAGTGCATTTAGTCCCCACCTTTAGCCTATCCATGGAATCTGCCGTGACACCACCACGACAAAGTCGGTTATGCCCCACGATGAATTGATCTTGCACTACAAGTAAAGTTGGCTTTTACAACGGACGATTTTCGTGGTTGAATGCCTGTTTTTATGGTTAAAAAGTCTTCTAGGATGGATAGCCTTCATGGTAAAATCCCTGACACAAAAGAATCTACCACAGTTTTTTTTGACCTTGGCGGATCGCACCCTTTAGCCATGAAAACATGTTCCGTCGTAGATCTGTTTGCTAGCCGTGTTGACTGCTGAGGTCATGCAAACTATCACATGGCTATCGCTTTTAACGGCTGGTTACCAGACAAAGAAACCATGGCAGAAGCTAGGCTAACCAAGGCCTGCTAATTACTAAGTGGGCCGGCCCATGAGGAGAGCCCAATAAGGAGACGGTCCGTTACTGCTTCGCCCTACACTGCTTGAAATGGGCCCAATAATGCAGCCAGCTGAGGCCCATGAACTTTCAGGCCGGGTACTATTTTGTCCTATAGAAGTCCCAAGTTGGTCCAACACCGTGCGTCCCATTAGCAGCACCGTGCGACCCATTAGAAGCATGCGCCTAGTAGGTCCGATACTGTTATGGCCTGCTATCGGCCCATCACTATTCTCGTAGCCCGTCGTGGGCTGTGCCTAATAGAAAGACTGTTTGAAAGAGTTTGAACTCCTTTTTTCTAATTAGTAGTTTTTGGTAGATAGTACGCACGAGGGGAGCGTCCGGGTTTAGAGCATTTTTGTCTAGTGAAAATCTCTTTTTCTGTTTTTCAGGATGTGCTACGCTTACTACCAGTCCTTCTTTGAGATGGTCCGTTACTATTCTGGCCTTTTAGTGTGCCGGCATGTTAATGGTTTCAGCCATAATCGGCATGTTACTGTTACTGTTATTGACAGGAATTTTCTCGGGCCGGTACTGTTCTGGCTAGTTATTGTTTTGGCCCTTTATTGTTGTGGTTACTGTTGTGGCATGTTATTGTTCTATCCTTTTGAAGTTTCTTGCTTTTTATTGTTGTGGCCTGCTACTGTTATGGCCTGCTACTGTTTTGGCATGTTACTGTTATAGCCTATTACTATTACATGTTCCCACATGTGGGCAGACCCATTACGTTTACGATCTTTTACAGTTTCGGCCTTTCTAAAGCCCATACCAATATCATAAAAGGTGTGTAATTAGCGAGCATCTTTTACTGTTCATCGTCATCCGAATACAAGACGGGCCAATAACAAAGCATGGTACTATTCCCTAATCGACCTGGCTGGCATAGTTATGATAAGGACTACCGCCATGTGTGGACGGCATCAACTAAATACCTACTTATGCAAGATATCTAGATATTACATCAGCTACAGAGTTGACAATCGAGTTGATAGCAGAGTCCTCAATTTGCTTTCTCAATCGATCACCTGCATCTTCCTTCGACTGTGACTGCTTCATTAGAGGAGACATGATTTTGCAGCCCCCTCTTTGGTGGCGATAACAATAATTCCAGTCTGAAACTAAGTAATAACAAGTTAATACATCAAACAAGACAAACTACTCATTTGACTAATATGACAGGAGCTATGAACTGGAGTTTACAACTGATCAATGGTTCAATTATTGACCAACATGTCAAACAATTAGGACAAGCAAGCACCACATTAAACAAGTGTGCCTACCGTGAAACGAGCAATCAAAAAGTGCGTGTGTGTCCTAGAATTTCAGCAAATAAAAACTAGCCAGGTCATTTCAACAAATATATATGGAAGTAGTTGTATATCCTAAAATGCAAGAGTCGTTGGGTGACTCAGAATTTGCGCTGAGCCACAAAATGGCATGCAGTTACTACTGTAGAAAAGAATGAACCAGGTAGAAATTATGACTGCATCATACGAGAACTTGTAGAGCAGGAATGCAAACCACAAATGAACTATATATAGTAAAGGATAGTTATGTTGTTGCTTAGGACAAACCAGAACTAGATGCGAGATATAATGGAGTCGCTCGTGAACCTGTAGAACATGACAAACAAACATTAGACAAGTGTGCCTAGAATGAAATGAGCAATCAAACAAAGTGTTTCTTAGAATTTCAGCAAATATAATATAGCCAGGTCATTTCAGCAAATATATATGGAAGTTGTGGTATCTCTTGGAATGCAAGAGTCGCTGGGTTACTCAGAATTTGCGGTGAGCTACACAACGGCATGTAGTTAGTATCATAGCTAAGAATGAACCAGATAGAAATTATAATGAAATCAAAAGAGAACTTCTAGAACAGGAATGCAAACCACGAGTGAACTACATAGTAGAGGACAGTTATGCGGTTGCTCAGGACGAACCAGTACCACATAAGGAAGTAATGGCATCCCTTGTGAACTTGTAGAATATGCTATGAAAACCAGCATGTTCATTGTTCCATTTTGAGCTCTATGCAAGAAAAAGAGAATAGTTAGTGATGCAACTTTTGGAGAACCAGATGGCAACAACACAATTATAATCGCATTAGTACGAAGAGTTTAAATGGCTACTACTGGATAGCAGAATGATGCCAAGGAGGAAATAATAGCAGGAACTGATCTCAGGACGAACAAGATAGATTTAGTAAATGTAGAGTAGGGAATCCACACTAATATTTTACATTGACTTCAGATTTTGCAAGAACTACACGGTAGCATGCAATTACTATTGTATGGAGTAGCTAAGAACATGTGCATGACAAAATAACAAACATGTGCATGAATTGAAATTTGTAGAGTAGTGAATGCAAACCAACATGTCTAATGACCTTGTATGTACTAGCACGAAGAACATGCATTCCCAGTGACTTGTATGTACTAGCACGATTACAAAAATGTAGTTTACTATGACAGGCTTGAACCTGCTATACTGCTGACAAAACAAAAATGGGTTGGAGATTTGGTTAAACTTGGTCGGAGAGGCATCTAAGCATCGTTGGTATCATGTAGGTGACGTCCAGGTCACCGAGGGTGCTGTAGTTGCAGTGGTTGTTGGTGTCGGGGAAGAAGATCTTGGGCGGTCGATGCCGGCTTGAGCGCAGTGGACGAGAGCGTCGCTGAGGTAGATCCAGTGCATTGAACGGAGATGGCCGAGCAGCTAGTATAGAGCGGTGGACATGGAATTCCTTTAACTAGATCACATCCATTGTACACCATTGAAGCGGATCCGGAACGGTTGGGTAGATTTCGGTGGGCGGGAAGCAGAGCTTGGGCGCTCTATGATGCCATCAGCATGGTGAACGACACCACAACTCCGGTGTAGTGGCCGAGAGACCCGTCGAACTAGATCCGGTGGGTGAGCATCGGTGAAGCGGCTCCATGGCGGTGCACGAGATCCATATTATCCGGACTTTCTTTACAGAAAAGAACCATCTCGTCATCACTCGGAAAACTGAGAATTTTCTTTCCTGATAGTTGGAAACTCACACCGATGACATTCTTTACTACAAGAAGATGCACCCTTCTACCTCCGAAAATACATTTAATTTAAGAGCAATCTATCGCGCTTACTTGAAGCTCAAGTTTGACCTAATTTCATTAATCGACAAGAAGTCACTTAAGTGTGCGAAGTTAGCTAGGAAGCTTGAAAAATCCTAGAACTAAAATCCTGGGTATTACGTATACTAGTAAAAGGCACGTACCACATACATATATACTATATGAAATGTGATTTAATAAACATTAAGTCAATAGTATTGTTAGAGAAAAAATGCACACATGAAGTTTATTAATAATAAGTATCTACATATATTGAGAATCTGTAACACCTCCGGGATCAGGGTTAAATAAATCCCAGGCCTTAGCCTGACATAAGCTTAACCTAGAGCTCGAGGATATTCAGTGAGAAATTGGTAACACAACAGTAACCCTACGACACAAAAATTATTACAGCAAGCTCATAACTGAGCGAAGAACCAAAATATTACAAGTAGAGGTCACTGACCACAAACATGAAACAACAGAAGGCAAATTATGATATTAAATATAGCAAACTTAACAAATTTCCTAAGAGGCCTAAAGCATAATGATGACGTCCCAGCCCATAGATTCCAGGCTGTCGGCCGGGAACCCCAAGCTACTCGTCGGTGTCGATGACGTACCAAACTTGTCTTCAGGGGAACACTTACTCTGCTACAAAAGTATCAACAAAGCAAGGGCGAGTACAGGGTGTACTTCGCAAGACTTATGGCTGGTGGCGTTATTTTGCATAAAGCCATCTTTGTTTGTAAAACAAGAGGGAGAGAAGAAGCTCGTCTAATCAGAGTATTTTAAAAGGGGATAATAGAGCGACATCTCCGAAGAATTGATCATCATATTGATATCCACTAATGTAATCCTGATCTCACAACTAGGATCACCCCCTCGTACCCACGAGGAAGCATCCTTAAGCACACATTGATCTACCAAGTTTTACGATTAGATTAATGTTCTCTATGATCTTAGAATTCAGTCACCAAGCGTTCATAACCGTGAACACGGCTTTTCAAAAAGATTTAACCCTACAGGGGTGTACAACTTTACCCACACATACCAACCGACTCTTAATGCCACTAGATAAGCCCTCTGCCTTGGAAGGCCGGCAGAGGGTGGTTGGCCACGATCTTTACATTGCTTTTGCCGAGACCATGAGTCACGCCCTAAGGATGGTTCCGCTGTAACGGGTCAAATCCTGAAGCCGGTCCCTAGAGATGTGTGTCGAGGCTGGTTTACCAGGGCGCCATCTAGCCCAAGCAACCCCGGCCACGCTTACCTACCTGTATGAATGCACCTCCTTCACCTCCTCTTTCGAAAACATTTTCTATGCATATGTCGAATGGAACGCCGAACTATGTGACTCATGTAATCTACTAGGCAAGTTAGTCAGCGGAGGGGTCCCCATAAACCCCGTGTGGCTGTACGCTCGTCTTGGTCCAAAGGCAAGAACTCGGTTCTTAGTAGTGGCGAGCATGGGACTAGAAAAACCACATCCCACCGTAGCCTCCCATACAAGCCTTAGCATGTTTAACCTTTACCACTGATCTTACCTCATCAGTATACCTTGTTCTCCTGTCATACTAGATTCTCTGCATTTGGTACATCATCTGGATGAACCAGCACTGACAGCTATGCATGGCTAAGCAAGACACAGATATAAGCTCTAGCAGTGCACACAAGCCAAAAGATGGGAGTAATGCAAGAAATAGGATACTCTATCTATCGATAAAATACCATAGTAGAATCGTACGCATCATGGCAAGAATGAAATACTTTGAAACCATGGTATTGTATAATGGTGGGGCTATGCTTGCCTTGTTTGTTGATACCCAGATATAGATCTTCGGACGCCTTGTACTCTACTTGATTACAGTTGGTCAAGTATTGTTAGTCGATCTTCGATGGTGTTGATCTTGGTCTTCAATCTTGATCTCAATATCGTATTCCACCGGAAAGAACCAAACACCAGAAAGAAAGGGGAAACAATAATCAACACACTGCATCGATGCAATGCTCAAGCAAGGATGATGATATGACAAGTTAAATAGATCTTAAATGAAACCCTAGGGCATGCTTGATCATTTTAAACAGGGTCCGAAGGGTACAAACCCTAGGATAGGGGAAACCCCGGAACACCTATGAGGGGTTGATTTAGTTCTCTAATTAATCTTGTCATTTAAATTGCTTAATGATGCATGATTATAGTTTAAACAGATAGATATCATTTTCTGAACATTTTGATATATTATACATATTTTTCTAACTTATAAATAATTAGTTATTGAATTTATAAGATTAAACCAATTTATTAAATTATTAAAACAATTATAATTGATTTACTACGACAGACTGACGTCACTCAACCTTTTAACACATTGTCGGTGGATAGCCACTTTGGCTGATAGAGGGGCCCCGTGCCACCTCAGCCGCCACACCACCAGGGCGGGCCACTGGCCGATTTGACCGGGTCAGACCCGCGCCGCTGACATCAGGGCGACGCCACGATGACGTCAGCCGGCGGGGCTCTCACCAGATTGACGGCCGGGACGGCGACCGAGCGCGCGCGAGCATGCGGGGCTGCTATGGGTCGACGCAGCATGACGCGAGGAACCCAAAAGTGGCGGCGCTACTACCTATTGGTTACCAGAGGTAGGGCTGCGACGGCGGTGGCTGCAGGTGCCCGCGGGGATGAAGCTATGACAGGCAAACGACGAAACGGAGGGGTCCATATGAACCAGAAGCTCACTAGGAATGCATCGCTCTTGACGGCGGGGTGAGGTGAGGTCGAGGTCGACGGCGAGCGCGATGGCCGGTGACGAACACGACGGCTCGATTCGCAGCATAGTGGCATGCGGGCTTTCGTGGCTTGAACAGGAAGGACCAGGAGGGCGAGAGGATCTCGGTAATGGCCTCGGTTTCCCCTGGGGTGGTCGGAGATGATAGGAGGACGACGAGCTGCAGCTAGGGTTTCGGGCACCTCTGTGCATGGACGGCACAGAGTGAGAGAGAGGGAGAGATGGGGATGGGGAGGGAGAGGGGACGAGGCCATTCTTATCATCAATCAGCGGGCGGCGACGAGCATCGTAATGCGCAGAAGATCGATGGCCAGCGACGGGACACGCAGCAGCTTCCTCAGCATCCTTCTAGCGGAGGAAGAAGAAAGAAGAAAGGGAGCGAAGGGGTATGGGCCGAGCGGGCCGCGCATGGGATGCTGCTGGGCTACAGCAAAGCAAGCGAGGCAGGCTACTGCAGGGCGCACGGGGGCGGCAGGTAGCGTGGGAGGGAGCTGGGCTTCGGCCTGGTTAGCTGTTAGCTCTTTTTAAGCAAAAACCATTTCTATTCTGTTTTTTTCTCTTTTGTATTTAATTTCAAATCTGTTTTGGCTCATTCCAAAAATACTAGAACATTTGTAAATATCCAAAATAATGTAGGGACCCCTTTATACTATTTGGGATCCACACTTCTGATCTTTTTCAAAATACAAAAACCATTTTGAATTCATTTAAAAAAGAGGGGAAGGTTTAGGGTTTAGGGTTTTTACATTAATTTTCTTTGCATGCATTTTAAAAGATGATGCTCATGAATGCACAAATAACCCTAATTAAGGATTAACTAAAACAGGGGCGTTACAGCTCTATCCCCCTTACGAGAATCTCGACCCAAGATTCCGTAGGTAGGAAGAAGGAAGGAAGACAGGGTAACATCTAAGGATAAGAGGGAAACACACTAACAACACACGGAGTATCTCATGGTCAACTCATGAACGAGTGTTCAGAAACAACTTTGAGATGACGACATGAAACACATCAAGGTAACATAGGAAACAAGAGGAGATGGTTTCAAGGTGTTAGATATATGGTCTTCATAGGTATTGAGACCATGGAGCTTCAGAAGAGTTTAAGCTTCTGAAAGGGAAGGCTTACAACAGAAAGAGACCACAGACTTCGAGAGCTGAACCTCTACTAAACGGCTTAAGTAGGGCTTCCAGGGGTACAGACATATGGATAACCAAGTTGTTGAACTACTTTTGATACAGAAGGGTTACTCTTCGTTCAACAGAAGGTTAAGATAGAAAGGCGTTTTGTGGCGAGGACTCGTAAGAGTCACAAGGAACATGTAACAAGAGAAACTTCAGATTACCAAAAACATAGTCACTCTATAAACATGATTGAAAATGAAGGAAACTCTTTATTCATCCAGGTCTATCAAAATCTTTGCCAAAGATCGTGATATCACTTTACACCACCAGATGAATAGGTAAGAAGATTCCTGATGACACGAGAAAAAAGAAACTTCATTCTCAGACTTCAATTACTTGGCATAACAAATGCTCTCCAACATGAAAGCGTCTGGAGGATCGACCGAGAGACATTTAGCAACACTACTTTAAATGTTCTCCTTGATGTTCGAGACACCAAATATTAAGTAAGGGTCGGACTTCGGAGACAAAGGAAACCATAAGCACAACTCCTATAATAAATCATAGAGGAAGCCTCATGAAGAGTGGTTGGTATTTGCGGATTCAATAGAATATGGAAATAGGTATTCTAACTAATTGTGTCAACCATTACATCAATCTTGCCGGATTTACAAAGATACCTATGCCAAAACCTTAGAGAACACCAACCATCATATATGCTTGAGATTCAGATTTGGTTAGGTGAAATGATACTTCAGACTCAGCATGTCTGAATAGAATGTTTACAACATTTACCACGAAGGTAAAGTTACTGGATTCTCAAGAGATGGACTATAGTGTTAATATCCAATAGACTGAGCTAGATTGCTAGACCCATGTATTAACAACTTGTCTAAGGACAACTGCTCATACATCGACTACTTGCAATGAAATACAATTGTGTCCTTAAGATACGGAGTTAACTCTACTCGAATCCACGGCGACATCTTTCTATAATTGTGCGTGAATCAGATAAGGTTACTTCTAACATCCAGAACACATTCTTCGACATGACCCGAAGAAGGTTCTCAAAAAGTTTTCCAACATTAATGCCAAAGGTTCCATATGAATCTATTCTAGCATGGAGAAAATAAGGATATTGTCGATGGGCTCAACAACAAACTTATCAATATACTCCATTTGGAGGAACTCATATGTTGTATGAACAAGGCAAAGTATTGGTCAGACCAAAAGATATGAAGATGTACTCAAGTGAAACATCACGAGTAGCAACATCATCAAGATAGTCCTTGGAACTGAATTTGATTTGACGATAACCCAAATCAAATCAAAAGCAAGGAAGATAACATATCCACGAAGGAAATACTATCTTTCTTCAGCACAAACTAAACTAGACATCTCGTTATGATGAACTAAGTCAGATAGAACTTTTGCCTTACAAATCTCCAAGTGGTTGTTTAAGCTCAACCAACTAGTTCAGGGGTATCTAGTAAGGATTGTTGGAGAAAGGAGCAGTTTAGCAAACTTGCTGGCTCAAGAACATGACAACACAGTCATGTGGCAACTTGACGATACTTCTAGAAAGACGTCTAGGATATCACGAACCACCGATATGTTACTTAGTTCGAGAGGGAGCTTGCTTTGTAAGGCAAGATGACATAGTCTCAGAGCTTTGGCACAAGCCTAACTCTTTGACTGGAGAGGGTGTACTAGAGTAACGGACTTGGTAGCAAAGTTAAACTTCGCTTAGTGATAGGGTTAACCATCATTCTAAGAATGACACAAATGTTGTTGGGGGTTCAAAGAAATAAGATTTGCTAAGAATCTCGGATGGCCACATTATTACGCACACGCATCATTCACGAGCACAAAAGCTCGAAGGAAGGGTGGTTAAATATGTGTAGAAGCATCACTTCATTAAGTGGTCATGAAACTCGGCATGACCTCTTAGTATATAAGAGTGTGACACTCTAAGGTAGAACAAATAGAAGCTAATCACTGCCTCTTAATCTGCGGATTACAACACTTTGACAGGGTCCTAGATATGACGAGGTACCGGAGTTTATTTCTCCTGACTTTACGAAATGGTTTGTCATGACGGACCACAAGAGTATCTTGCATCGGAAGACACCAATGCGTATTACTGCTTGGCTACCAACTGGTAGACCAAGGTCAGAAACAACAAGGGGGGAAGGAACATGCTCAGGATGGAATCCCGAGATGTAGATGCATAGTTTATCATTCTTCCGAAAACCAATGCATAAAAGGGAGAGTATGGCAGAGTCACGAATATAGATATGATACTCACGAGGAGTACTCTTGTCGTGATCTATTTAGTTACATTAAAGAACATCTGCCAAGGCTAGTGGCAGGGGAAGTCCTTAATTGTCATAAGTCAATAGCGACAAAGACCACAAGCTTGAAGTCCAGAATTATAGTTCTATCCATCCTAAGGTGACATGTGAACATTACGATACGGGTCAATGGAATGGATCTTGGGTTAAAGATCAGCTTCATGTACAAGATTCTCAACACCAGAATCCAGCACAATCCGGGATCTTCGGTTCAAGTCCAAGGGTTAACACCCGAGAAAAGAGTAACTACTACTTGAGTAATACAGCGTATACTGCAAAGTAGCAATCACGAGGTAGCTTCTAAGAGAAGAAACGACTTCCAAAGCACCCAAACAAACAAAAGGGGAGGCACACGAGGCGAAGGGAAACCTCGAAGCCTAGAAGAGAACACTATGGTACCTTCAATATAATATTGTGGCCCATAAGGTAGAGAGATCATGATGGAAAGGAATCTCTCAAATGAAACAAAGCAAGGGGAACAAGGAATTCACAACACACACAACTCTAAAGAACTCAACACTAGGTCATCTGGCTGAGAAACGACATGCCCAGAGGCACCTAAGCTTTGAAAGACTAGAAGAGATATCAAAACTTTTACAAAGTCAAAACAAGATAAGATGACCCAGAGTTAGAGCGGAACTGGATAAGGAGAAAAAGAAGCATACTAGAGTTTTCGCAAATAATTTTCATCTTTGAAATAGTTTTCACAAACACTAGACTCAACATCGACTAATAGCAAGGTTTTCCTACAGTCGGTACTGCTCTGATACCAAAAAGTGTAACACCCCCGGGATTAGGTTTAAACAAATCCCAGGCCTTAGCCTGACACAAGCTTAACCTAGAGCTCGAGGATATTCAGTGAGAAATCGGTAACACAACAGTAACCCTGCGACACAAAAATTATTACAGCAAGCTCATAACTGAGAGAAGAACCAAAATATTACAAGCAGAGGTCACTGACCACAAACATCAAACAACGGAAGGAAAATTATGCTATTAAGTATAGGAAACTTAACAAATGGCCTAAGAGGCCTTAAGCATAACGATGACGTCCTAGCCCATAGATTCCAGGCTGTCGGTCGGGAACCCCAAGCTACTCGTCGGTGTCGATGACGTACCAAACTTGTCTTCAGGGGAACACTTACTCTGCTACAAAAGTATCAACAAAGCAAGGGTGAGTACAGGGTGTACTCCGGAAGACTTATGGCTGGTGGGGTTATTTTGCATAAAGCCATCTTTGTTTGTAAAACAAGAGGGAGAATAGAAGCTCGTCTAATCAGATTATTTTAAAAGGGGATAAGAGAGCGACATCTCCAAAGAATTGATCATCATCTTGATATCCACCAAAGTAATCCTCATCTCACAACTAGGATCACCCCCTCGTACCCATGAGGAAGCATCCTTAAGCACACATTGATCTACCAAGTTTTACGATTAGATTAATATTCTCTATGATCTTAGAATTCAGTCACCAAGCGTTCATAACCGTGAACACGGCTTTTCGAAAAGATTTAACCATGCAGCGGTGTACAACTTTACCCACACGTGCCAACTGACTCTTAATGCCACTAGATAAGCCCTCTTCCTTGGAAGGCCAACAGAGGGTGGTTGGCCACGACCTTTACCTTGCTTTCGCCGAGACCATGAGTCACGCCCTAAGGATGGTTCCGCCGTAACAGGTCAAATCCCGAAGCTGGTCCCTAGAGATGTGTGTCAAGATTGGTGTACCGGGGGCACCATCTACCCCAAGCAACCCGGGACACGCTTACCTACCTGTATGAATGCACCTCCTTCACCCCCTCTTTCGAAAACATTTTCTATGCATATGTCGAATGGAACGCCGAACTATGTGACTCATGGAATCTACTAGGCAAGTTAGTCAGCGGAGGGGTCCCCATAAACCCTGTGTGGCTGTATGCTCGTCTTGGTCCAAAGGCAAGAACTCGGTTCTTAGTAGTGGCTAGCATGGGACTAGAAAAACCACATCCCACTGTGGCCTCCCATACAAGCCTTAGCATGTTTACCCTTTACCACTGATCTTACCTCATCAGTATACCTCGTTCTCTTGTCATACTAGATTCTCTGCGTTTGGTACATCATCTGGATGAACCAGCACAGATAGCTATGCATGGCTAAGCAAGACACATATATAAGCTCTGGCAGTGCACACAAGCCAAACCTAGTTATGCTAGGAGCAGTGGATCAGGTAATATAAGCTCAAAGGGAGTAATGCAATGGATAGGATACTCTATCTATCGATAAAAGACCATAGTAGAATCGTATGCATCATGGAAAGAATGAAATACTTTGAAACCATTGAATTGTATAATGGTGGGGCTATGATTGCCTTGTTTGTTGATACCTAGATATAGATCTTCAGAAGCCTTGTACTTGACTTGATTATAGTTGGTCAAGTATAGTTCGTCAAACTTCGATGGTGTTGATCTTGGTCTTCAATCTTGATCTCGATATTGTATTCTACCGGAAAGAACCAAACACCGGAAAGAAAGGGGAAACAACAATCAACACATGGCATCGATGCAATGCTCAAGCAAGGATGATGATATGACAAGTTAAATAGATCTTAAATGAAACCCTAGGGCATGCTTGATCATTTTAAATAGGGTCCGAAGGGTACAAACCCTAGGACAGGGGAAACCCCGGAACACCTATGAGGGGTTGATTTAGTTCTCTAATTAAACTTTTCATTTAAATTGCTTAATAATGCACAATTATAGTTTAAACAAATAGATCTCATTTTTCTGAAGATTTTGATGTATTATACATATTTTTCTAACTTATAAATAATTAGTTATTGAATTTATAAGATTAAACCAATTTATTAAATTATTAAAACAATTATAATTGATTTACTACGCCAGACTGACGTCACTCAACCTTTTAACACACGGTCTGCTGCTAGCCACTGCAGCTGATAGAGGGGCCTCGTGCCACCTCAGCCGCCAGGCCACCAGGGCGGGCCACTGGCCGGTTTAACCGGGTCAGACCCGCGTCGCTCACATCAGGGTGACATCATGATGACGTCAGCCGGCGGGGCTCTCCTTAGATTGACGGCCAGGACGGCGATCAAGCGCGCGCAAGCATGCAGGGGTGCTATGGGTCAACGCAGCGTGATGCGAGGAACCCAAAAGTGGCGACGCTATTACCTATTGGTTACCGGAGGTAGGGCTGCGATGGTGAGCGACGGCGGTGGCTGCAGGTGCTCGCGGGGACGAAGCTAGGACAGGCAAACGATGAAACGGAGGGGTCCATACGAACCAGAAGCTCACCAGGAATGCATCAGTCTTGATGGCGGGGCGAGGTGAGGTCGAGGTCAACGGCGAGCGCGATGGCCAGCGACGAACACGACGGCTCGATTCGCAGCATAGGGGCACGCGTGCTTCCGTGGCTTGGACAGGAAGGACCAGGAGGGCGAGAGGATCTCTGAAATGGCCTCGGTTTCCCCTGGGGTGGTCGGAGATGTTGGGGACGATGATGAGCTGCGGCTAGACTTTCAGGCACAGAGTGAGAGATGGGGATGGGGAGAGAGAGGGCGACGAGTCCATTCTTATCCTCAACTCAGCAGGCGTCGGCGAGCATCGTAATGCGCAAAAGATCGATGGCCGGCAACGGGACACGCAGCAGCTTCCTCTGCATCCTTTTGGAGGAGGAAGAAGAAAGAAGAAAGGGAGCGAACATGTATGGGCCGAGCGGGCCGCGCGTTTGCTACTGCAGGACGCGCGAGGGCGGCAGGTAGTGTGGGAGGGAGCTGGGCTTCGGCCTGGTTAGCTGTAAGCTCTTTTTTTAAGCAAAAACCTTTTCTATTCTATTTTTTCTCTTTTGTATATAATTTAAATCTGTTTTGGCTCACTCCAAAAATACTAGAACATTTGTAAATATCCAAAATAATGCAGGGACCCCTTTATACTATTTGGGATCCGCACTTTTGATCTGTTTCAAAATACAAAAACCATTTTGAATTCATTTCAAAAAGAGGGGAAGGGTTAGGGTTTAGGGTTTTTACATTAATTTTCTTTGCATGCATCTTAAAAGATGATGCTCATGAATTCACAAACAACCCTAATTAAGGATTAACTAAAAATGGGGCATTACAGAATCCAACCTACTGTGCTATGAAATTTTGGGGGTGGTGACATGATGGTTCTAGAACATGGTGGAGTTTGCTCTAGGTACTTGTCAACACTAATCCAGCTATTCTGAACCATTGGATCTAACAGCCCAACGGTCAGAATTGGTGCTATGGATCCTATTCAAAACTGCTCCATTATAGTGGTAGAGAAGAAACTGTGGTCCAGTTTGTGCGATAATTGGTGCAGTTGCATTTTCTTTTAACTATGGTAGGTCTCGTAGGAGCGAGGTGCTTGAGAATTAACATGGTCGGTGGAAGTACAAGTTACATCAATGACCTCATAAATATGAAAATTGCACCCAAGCCTATGCATTTAGCACAAGGACCCTGAAACTAAGCAATGAAGTGTGTGTTTTGAAGTTTGCGCATACTAGCGTTCATCGTGCTAAAGACTATCAATAGAATCTTTGTAGATGCTAAGAACAGAAAAGAAGATCCAACGGTTAGTAATGTTTGGATTTGCCAGTCTTGAACCAACAGTCAATGTTCGAAGTTATCCATACACTATACAGTGGTATGGTATGGTATTGTAAGAGATAAGACAAGATAAAGATAAGATAAGAAATACTACGAACGGCTGATATTTTGAGTAAGCTTCCCTCTTGATGTTTGGAAAGCAAGTGAAAATTTTGAAAACCGGAAAAGTTTGAATTTTTGTTCTGCCAAGGACCATAGTCATTTCCTTCTTATGTACTCCTCGTCCCTACTCCACACCAACATGGCTTCCAAACACGCCAGAGACACAGAGCCGCCGTACCAAGGCACACACGAGCAGCACCACGCCGTGGACGAGGGAGAGATCAGCAGGGCTGATGCGCGAGGGGAAAGAGGAGGAGAGAGGGAGGATGGATGGTGAGAGGCAGCGAAGGAGAGAGAAAACACACAATTTGTTTTGCATGCATAGGTCCTGAATTTACTACTAGTAGAGTGGCCGCAGGTGTACCTCGTGTTAGGAGACCATCATAACTTTCCTCTGACATCGAACCGCCTTCAACTCCTCTTCACTGCTGCCCTCTTACCCTGCCTATGTTTTATTGTCTCAGCATGTACAAAGCATGGACATAGGTGAGCATATGTCTAAGAAAAGAAATGACTACTACTACTAGTGTACTATAGTATTTGCTTTTTCCCTAATAAGGGCATCAGCAATGTGTACAAAAGCACACCTCAAGGCCTAGTATGTGGCATTCGCTAAGGTTCACCATATACATTGTGGAGAAAATAAATTTTGTATCTTTAAGCCTAAGGTGCACCTCAAGCTTGTGGGTTGCCCATAGAGAATAGAAAAATCATTCCCCTCTCTCCCTATTTCATGTGATCATTTTCAAAAGGTGGTCAAAATTTTGATGATGCAAAATCTTAGCTAGAAGTTGAACCAGTCATAAAAACTCTCCGTGGTTTCTAAAATATTAATTAACCGCTTGATGGGTACTTCCAAAAGGTCTTTTCATAAAACTTTCAAAGCAACCTACAATTTATTACATGTAGTTCAAGTTTGACCTAATTTCATTAAATTCAAGAGCAATCTATCATGCTTACTTGTAGCTCAAGTCTGACCTAATTTCTTTATCAAGATGCAAAATCTTAGCAAGAAGATGAACCTATCATCAAAACTCTCTATTGTTTCTAATATATTAATTGACCCCCCTTTGATGGGTACCTCCAAGAGCTTTTTTGTTAAACTTTCAAAGCAACCTACACAGTTTACTTGTAGTAGTTCAAATTTTACCTAATTTTAATAAATCTACATAAAGTCATTCAAGTGGGTGAAGTTAGCTAGGAAACTTGAGAACTCATAAAACATGGAAAATCGTAAGTACGACATATTGGTCCACTATATATGTCTGAAAACTTGGCTTGTGGCATTCAGATCCATATTCTTTGTACTTTCTTTACCTGAAAGAACAATCTCGTCATCACTAGGAAAACTGAGAATGTTGTTTCCTGAGATAGTTGGAAACTCAGACATACGACATTTTTTACTACAAGAAGATGCACCTATCTACCTCCGAAAAGACATTTAATTCAAGAGCAATCTACCGCACTTACTTGTAGCTCAAGTTTGACCTAATTTTGTTAAACTTTTAAGATGCAAAATCTTAGTAAGAAGTTGAACTTGTCTACAAAACTCTCTGTTGTTTCTCATATATTGACTATGACCCCTCCAAAATATTTTTCGTAAAACTTTTAGAGAAACCTACAATTTACTTGACATTGACCCCTCCTAATTTTGATTAATTGACATAAATTCATTCAAGTGGGCAGAGCTATAAGCTAGGAAGTTTGAGAACTCATAAAACACGGGAAATCGTAAGTACAATATGTTGGTCCATTATATATGTCTGAAAACATGGCTTGTGGCATTCAGATCCATATTATTCGGACTTCCTTTACAGGAGAGAATAATCTCGACATCACTCAGAAAATTAAGGATGTTCTTTCCTAATAGTTGGAAATTCACATAGACAACATTGTTTACTACAAGAAGATGCACCCATCTACCTCCAAAGAGACATTTAATTCAAGAGAAATCTATCCCACTTACTTGCTTGTAGCTCAAGTTTGACCTAATTTCGTTAAACTGTCAGGATGCAAAATCTTAGCAAGAATTTGAAACTATCGTCAATACTCTCGGTGGTTTTTGATATATTGATTGTGACCCCTCGATGGGTACCCCCAAAAGCTTTTTCTTAGAACTTTCAAAGCAACCTACAATTTACTTATAGTTTCAAATTTGACCTAATTTTGATAAATCGACATAAAATCATTCAAATGGGCAATGTTAGTTAGGAAGTCATTCAAATACCGACAAACATTTAATTCAAGAGAGATCTTTCATGCTTACTTGTAGCTCAAATTTGACCTAATTTTGTTAAACTGTCAAGATGCAAAATCTTTGCAAGAAGTTGAACGTGTCGTCAAAACTCTCAGTGGTTTATGATATATTAATTAACCCCCGAGTGGGTACCTCTAGAAGATTTTTCATAAAACTTTCAAAGCAACCAACAATTTACTTGTAGATCAAATTTGACCTAATTTCGATAAATTGGCATAAAGTTATTCAACTTGGTGGAGTTAGCTTGGAAGTTTGAAAGCTCATAAAACATGGGTATCGTCAGTACAACATGTTGGTCCACTATTTATGTATGAAAACTTATCTTGTGGTATTCAGATCCATATTCTTCGGAGTTTCTTTACATAAAACAACAATCTCGTCATCACTCGAAAAATTGAGAATTAAATGTTCTTTCGTGATAGTTGGAAACTCACACCGACGATATTGTTTACTACATTGATATGCACCCATCTACCTCTAAAAATATATTTAAATTCAATAGCAATCAATTCCCTTACTTGTGTAGCAAAAAGTTTGACCTAATTTCGTTAAATCGGAAAAAGGTCACTAAGGTCTGTGAAGTTAGCTGGGAAGCTTGAAACATCCTATTTCTAAAAGCTTTGGAATTATAAGAAACCATGGTACACTTTGTCTGATAATCAGAGTAATGTAATTTTATTTTAATTGTGGTAGGTCTCGTAGGAGTGAGGTGCTTTAGTTAACACGCGGTCGGTGGAAGTACAAGTTACATCAAGGACCTCATAAAAATGAAAATTACATCCAAGTCCATGCATTTAGTACAAGATCCCTAAAACTAAGCAATGAAGTGTCTTCTGAAGTTTGCGTGTATTCTAGATATTGTAGAGCCAAAATTTGTTCTAAAATAATCTATATTCTAGCTTTTACTAGTAGTACGTACTACCTCTATTTGGGATTATTAGTATTAATGTCTAAGTTGCTAAAACTAAGACACTCCATAACTCTCTCTCATTAATCTACTATGCATGCACCAATAGTTCTACATGCATGAGAGAAGTGAGGAGAAAATGAGAACATGCATTGGTCGAGAGAAACTAATAAATGAGATAAACCTTATAATCTTAAATAATATAAAAAAGCTCCTGGCCCTTATAATCCCAAACAAAGGTAGTAGTAAACAAGAATCCATAAATCAGAGTGATCGTTCTCTCTATTAGAGTAGTAACTTGGATTACTTGTTCATATATCTAAGTACTACTACTAATAATAATTTCTCAAAAAAGTACCACTAATAATTCAGTACTAGTTTGTCTGGTTTTTCTAAGATGTACTACTAGTACTAGTACTAATACTCCATCTGTTTGGGATTATTAAGTCCATTTAAATTTGATAAGACCAAAAAGTTAATTACACGTTGGTGTCGAAGACATGCATGTAGTCCTCGGTCTCTCCCCTACAACACTATACACCCTACACCAGGCCGTAGACTTTTCCGTCTCTCTCCAGGAGTATATATTCTTGCCTCGGTCTCTTCCTCTATCTGTATTGTACTGTCTGGTACAGTACAACATGACAACTGCTTTATTCAGGTGTCAACTTTCTGCAATTTTTTTGTTTTAACAAAGCATGTACAGCGTGTGGACACTGTCTAAGAAAAAAGTGGCCAAGTGTAGAGCCTTAGCCTCCACCGGTGCACCGATGCCTAGCATATTCCTGTAAAATCGTACCAGTACAGTACGAAACTCAATCAGTATACTCTTCAGTATACCCACCCAACCCGGGTTTCTGGTCGTTGGGCACTACATCGGTGATCCGATCTTCCCTCTGTAACTAGTCCCACAAGTTCGTGTACCGCGTCGGCGGATTCGACCATGAGTCGGCTGCTATGGACACCGTCGAGTCTGAGGAAATGATTGAGTGCCCCTACGACAGCTGCTTTAGCTTGGTCGCCTTCGACAAGCTCGACGATCACAAGATCGCGTGCCCGCATGGTAGTGCTTCTGCATAGATTCCGCCTGTGATTTCATTTCCTCACCCATATTTTGCTCATAGTTTTTGTCAGGTAAAGCAAGTTGGTATAACTTTTGCGTGTTGCCGTACATCGACTGACTTCTTGACGAACACCCATATGCGCTAATCGAGCCTATGAGCTACGCATCCCGAGGTAGGGTCGCGCTCTAAGATATCACATTCCTCGGGGTGCTTGTGTATAATACCACTACTTTTGGAACATTCGAGATGATGAAGAGGTGTTTTTCAGTGTTGAGGCTTGCTTCGATTCCTCCCCATTTTCTCAAATTTAAGAAATTGAAAACACAAGGAGGGTCAGATTAACCAATGGCTCTTCGGCTTGGAGGACATGAAAGTTTGGGAGAATGGGACAACATCCGAGTAAAACTCTTATTGTTTTCATTGACAAGAAGAATTGATCTTCATCTTATCATATAATGGTCCTAACATGAGCCAAATGATGTATTAATTACTAGTACTAAGAGCCAAGGTCTCTTTAGGATTAGGAAGGTTATATTTAGGTATAGAATGAGATTTACTAATTACTACTCTATACTATGTTACTTCGACTACTACTAGTATGTAGTAGTACTCCATCTATCCCAAAATAACGGACTTCACATTTACTCCCACCTTCCCAAATTAAGACGCGCATTAGTTTTGGTCAAAGTCAAAAATAATAAACTTTGGCTAAATATCTAGAAAATAATATAGACATCTACAACATCAACTCAATATTATCAGAATCATCATGAACCATGTTTTCATATTATATGCATTTGTCATTATGTAAGTTAGTATGTTTCTACATATAGTTGGTCAAACTTTATAAATATTGACTTTGACAAAACCTAGTATGCTTTCTAATTTGAAAATGAGGGAGCATCTAAGTACTAAAATGTGTCGAAATACATGCGTATCTAGACAAAACCAAGTTAGTTACTACTATTTTAGGATGGAGGGGAAATTATTTATGAGTATTCGATTTTTACAATTTTTTTACTGCTAGAACACGTGCCCATGACTAGGGCATGGACCAATACATAATAATCACATGACCATGCGGTGGCGATCTACTCCGTACTAGTAGTACTATATTACCCTACGTGCGGAGGCGCACTAGTGGAGCACACACTCGTGTTGTTTCTGAGTAGTACTACTAGTATACTCAAATGGGAGTACATAGATCTCGTTGCTCATCGTACTATATTTTTACCTGTACGGAAACCTGGACGTGACTACCACAGTACTATATTCGCACAACTTCTGCTTTTGGTGATACAAGATGAATGTGGAACTCTCTATATAACATTACTGTACTAGTATTTCTTGTAGTACGTACTACATGGTAGTAGTAGTAATACTATACTCCATAGTTTTTCGGATGCGCAGTAAAGAAGTGCAATAAGTCTGTTTTGTCAATCTATATGCAATGAGCATTGGTTTGATAGGACAATTCAGGTTTTTAGATTTCCAAATTTCTACTCTAGCTCGATGACTCAAGACACGAAGGAGCTAGTACTCTTCTATCCTCCGGCTATCACCCAGATCAAAATGAACAAGCAAAAAAATTGTGTATCTTGTAAATTGCCATGGCCATTTATTACATGCAGAGCTTTATTTTGTTTCCTTTGAGGCACCTGCAAAGGCTTATACATACTAGTACTAGTAATAACGTGCTACGATTGGGTCCTACATCTAGTACTAGACATGGACTCTAGTAGCTACTCTCTTCACACTGAGTTGTCCAAAAGGTGGAGTTCCTTTTATTTCTCCAAGAGGTGGAGTTCATTTTTTCTGAGAAAGGAAACCTTTTTATTTCCTTCTTTGATTCAAAGAAACTTCAAAGGATTTGTGATGGATTTTATCCCTTAGGAAATAATCCTACGCTGTTTTTTGATTCATAGGATTCCAATATATAGGAATTATGTCCCGTTTGGAATGCAGGATAGGAAAAATACAGAAATAGGAAAAACACGGGAATTGAGATTTCTTCAAACTATTCCTTTGCCCTCTACTTTTTAGGAAAATTTCCATCCATTCCAACCTCATGGTATAATTTCTTTGCTTTCCCTGTGATTCAAACACATACTTGATCTAAATTCCTGTAGTTTCCTATTTGTATGTTTTGAGAATCCTGCAAATCAAACGATCCCTGAGAGATGGTCTTCCTTGTTTTTGTCTTTGATCCTTTTTTGTTTGAACATGGAGTCATAGAGCTTCCTCAAAACACGAGGAGGGAGGAAATTGCACAAACCTCCAACAATTGGATTTGAAATTGTAGGGAACTCTAGATAATCAGGATAGTATAGTTGCAAGAAACTACTACAAATACATTTGGGTACAAATGCTGCACATAGAACAAAATTTCCGATCAGGCCTCTTAACATTATTTCTTACATACCCGGGGCTCAATAGTTGGAGATCCTTGGAACTACAGCTCTAATTGTTGGAGGTTTCTGCAACTGTCCTCAATTGGAGCCCCACCACCCACTCGTGGACCTTCTGTAGTACTAGTAGTACTATTATGCACCATCAGCCTTTGTCTTCTCGATCTCACCCTGGCTCTAGCTCCCACCAACGATCTTCCCTCTCCCAACCCACCCCACCCCAAAGAAAGCCCCCAAAACACCATCTGTGGCATGGTGAGATCGAGCAAGGTCAGTAAAGATCCTGAGCAGTTTTAGAAGGTGTTCACCGAAGGCCCCTTTCAAGTACTCATAAACCATTACGACGCCACCACCGCCATGAGCCTCGTCAGTTCATCCAAACATATTCTTCAATCAACAAAAGAGAGCGTAACTATGCCTCCTTCTCATACCTTTGGCCTCCCATGTGTTCTTCATTTTCGCCCGACGGTGAGACCGTGGAAATCCAAAGACTGCTTTAAAGTGGCGGGTAGCCCGTGCAAGTTGACGCTGCTGGACAGGTTCTCCTCCGATGTTGTGATGCCAAATGGTTTTGATGAGTAGCGAACATGCGGCAATAGCGATTGGATCGTCATAGTTGGGCCCAATTTCAGGTGGGACCTTGTCAACATGTACACTCGTCGCCAAATTGTTATTCCGCAAGTGTCGGGGTTTGAACCGACCAAAGGTTCTACACTTACATTCTAGGATGATGCTGATGAAGGTCGACGTACTAAACTGCAGAAGATAATCATTTGCCAAGTTTCGATAGCTACTCGGGGATACGAGGATTTCTCTCTTGTCACCATTTTCGTATTCAAGATCGTTGTCTTTAACGGGAATGATAGTCATGGATGATCAGTTTGTGTGAACGAGTTCCAGGGCTACTTCAGATACTGCGATGCTATTATCCAACACGATCGTGTGTTCGCCGTGATCGAGAACGGCTGTTTTTATGCATGGAAGTCTCTAGAACTTGGTAAATTCTCCTCCCTACGTATTTTATTAGCTTTATTACTGAATTGATGCAAGCTAATTTTTCTGAACTTTCATTGGTTAGTAGGAATTCCATAAAAAATGATTTTCTTTGATTCGAAGGAATTCCCTAGGAAATTCAAAGGAATGCAATCTTTAGGAAGTTTTCTTATATATAAGTAGTTTGTTTCATATGATTAAGTTTTGCTGATAGTATTTCTTTGTCTCCTAGTACATCCCATGGAAAATATGGTATCTACTAGTAGTACTTATGTGAGACTTATATATTATTCCTAAATCGATGTAAGCTATTTTTTTGAACGTCCCTTGGTTAGTAGGAATTTGATCAGAATTTTATCCTCTTTAATTCGTACAAATTCCCAAGAAATTTCAGAGGAATGCAATCCTTGCTAAGTTTTCTTACATATAAGTAATTTGATTCATAGGATTGAGCGCATGGAAAACAAAATTTTCTATCGCATACAAACAAACAAGCCAAGATCTATCTACTAGATTGTAGCAACGAGTCGATAGAGGAACTCACCCTCGAAGATTCCAAAGCGTTTAACGAGAGCAGATTCTCGTGGGTGATGTAGTCGTACTCTTTCCGATCTCAAGATCGCGTAGACGATCCTTCCGGCGCCACGTTCCGGCAGCGCTCCCGTAGTCGGTCACACGTTCGGTACTCGACGAAGACCTTCCTCTCCCTTGTTCCAGCAGGCAGCGGAGGTTGTAGTACTCTCCTCGCGATTCCGGCAGCACAACGGCGTGGTACCGGAAGTAGAGGGGAGATCCCGCAGGGCTTCGCCTTAAGCCGGTGCGAGTATGGTGGAGCTTATGAGAGAGGCTATTAGTGGTCTAGTAATTAGACACACCAATTAGAAGTCTCTAAACCAATTAGAAGGCTCTAAACCGAAATAGCTCTAAACCGGGGTTTAGGTCTAGGGTTTAGTTTAGAGGATAGGAACTTGTGTGTGTCAGGAGGGGAGGCCCTGCCCCTCCCTTTATAGGTGGGAGGGTGGCCAGGGAGGAGTCCCTCCCCAAGTCGGCCTTGGGAGGCGCCCGCCAAGGGACTCCTCCCCCAAGTCGGTCTCCACCTCCTCCTCTTTTCCCACTTCCCAAAATTGCCGTTTGACTTTCAAACTAGCCGTTTGACTTTTCAATTTAGGATTTAAATAAACCCTTTATTTTGGACAGCGAGAACACTTAGTACATGATGCAATCATTCCAATATGCAATGACACATTCATGTACCCTTCCCCTTCCGGAGTGCCGGACATTCCGGGACCTTCTAGAATGTTCCCGAAAACACGGAACCATTCCCCAACTCCAAAGCAGGACTTTCCTTATATGAATCTTATTCTCCGGACCATTCCGGATCACCTCGTGATATCCGGATCCCATCTGAGACTCGAACAACATTCGGTCTCTTTCTCATAATACCATAACTACTCAAACAACGTCAATCCTTAAGTGTGTCTCCCTACGGTTCGTGAATTATGCGAACATGATCGAGACATTTCTAACAATAACCAATAGAGGAATCTGGAAATTCATATGGCTCCCACATATTTCTATGATTACTTTTCGGTCGAATGAACCACTTACATACGATACCAATTTCCCTTTGTCTCACGATATGTTACTTATCCGAGCTTATGATCGTCGGTATCTCTGCATACCTAGTTCATCCTCGTTCGATAAGTACTCTTTTCTCGTTCCCGTGATATGTGATCCCTTGTGACCAAGTCACATGCTTGCAAGCTAATTGGATGACATTTCACCGAGAGGGCCCAGAGAATATCTATCCGTCATGTGGATGGACAAATCCCACTCTTGATCCATGTGTTTCAACCAATACTTTCCGAACACTCAATGCCACCTTTATAGCCACCACATTACGGTGTGGTGTTTGATGACATCAAAGCATCCATCCAGTAAAGAAGGTGATATGCATGATCTCATGGTCGAAGGAATTAGGTTACTATGTATCAGAAAGCATATAGCAATTGAACTATTGAAATGACTTGATCTTTATGCTACGCTTATCTATAGGAGTATGTCCACCATATCATTCTCCTAACGATATGATCTTGTTGTTAATAACATCTCAATGTTCATGATAGGGAAACCACAATCATCTATTAACCAACAAGCTAGTATTATATAGAGGCTTTACTAGGGACTTCAAATTAAGTTTACAATTCACACAAGTATTAATGTTTCCTTGTTAATACTATTATAGCATGAATATAAACATTTATCATAAACACAAAGATATATAATAATAACTACATTTATTATTGCCTCTAGGGCATATCTCCAACAGTCTCCCACTTGCACTAGAGTCATCTAATCTAGATTACATGGTAATATACCGAACACCCATGGCAGTTTGGTGTTGGTCATGTTTTGCCCTCGGGAGAGGTTTAGTCAACGGATCCGCCACATTCAGATCTGTGTGTACTTTGCAAATCTTTATATCCCCATCCTGGATATGTTCTCGAATAGCGTGGAAATGCAGCTTGATATGCTTCATCTTCTTGTGTGACCTTGGTTCTTGCGCATTGGCTATGGCGCCCATGTTATCACAGTAGATAGACATTGGGTCCAGCACTAGGAACCACACCCAGCTCTGTAATGAACTCTTTCATCCATATCGCTTCTTGTGAAGCCTCCAAGCAACCATGTATTCCGATTCAGTTGAAGATCTCGCCACAACGCTTTGCTTTGCACTCCTCCAGCTAACTGCTGCACCATTCAAAATAAATCATTATCCAGTTGTGATTTAGAATCATCCGGATCGGTGTTCCAACTAGCATCGGTGTAACCATTAACAACGAGCTGTTCATCACCTCCATAAGAAAGAACCATATCCTTAGTTCTTCTCAAGTACTTAAGGATGTTTTTGACATTGTCCAATGATCCACTCTGGATCACTTTGATATCTGCTAGTTAAACTAACGGCATATGCAATGTCGGGTCTAGTACATAGCATGGCATACATTAGAGATCCTATGGCTGATGCATAGAGTCTTACTCATCCTTTCTCTATCTTACGCGATGTCGGACTTTGAGTTTTACTCAAGGTCGTATTAGCAACATGGGCAGAACCCTTTCTTGCTATCTTCCATTCCAAACCTCTTTAGAACTTTGTCCAAATATGTACTTTGTGACAATGATATTTGGCGTTTCGATCTATCTCTATAAATCTTTATGCCTAATATGTAAGCTGCTTCGCCAAGATCCTTCATTGAAAAACTTTTATTCAAATACTCTTTGACACTATTAAGAAGGTCTACATCATTCCCAATCAACAATATGTCATCCACATATAGTATTAAGAATGCTATAGAGCTCCCACTCACTTTCTTGTAAATACAAGCTTCTCCATAAGTTTGTATAAAACCAAAACTTTTGATTACCTTATCAAAACGTTGATTCCAACTTCGGGATGCTTGCTTCAATCCATAGATGGACCGTTGAAGCTTGCATACCTTGTTAGCATCTTTAGGATCGACAAAACCTTTGGGTTGCATCATATACAACTCTTCATCAATGTCTCCATTGAGGAATGCTGTTTTGACATCCATCTGCCATATCTCATAATCATAATATGCAGCGATTGCTAACATAATCCTCACAGACTTTAGTTTCGCTACCGGTGAGAAAGTCTCATCGTAGTCAACTCCTTGAATTTGTTGAAACCCTTTTGCGACAAGTCGAGCTTTATAGACAGTAACATTACCATCAGCATCTGTTTTCTTCTTGAAAATCCATTTGTTCTCGACAGCCTTCCGGCCATCCGGTAAGTCCACCAAAGTCCATACTTGGTTTTCGTACATGGATCCAATCTCGGATTTCATGGCTTCTTGCCATTTATTGGAATCTGGGCTCATCATCGCTTCCTCATATGTCTCGGGGTCATCGGTGTTGTCCACCAACATGACATTCATAACGGAATCATACCAATCTGGAGTGGTACGATTTCTCGTTGACCTCCGAGGCTCTGTAGCAACTTCAACCAAAGTTTCATGATCACCATCATTTAGCTTCCTCTCTTATTGGTGCAGGCACCACAGAACTTCTTCCGGTCTGCGCTACTCTAATTCGAGAGAAGGTTCGACAACCTCGTCGAGTTCTACTTTCCTTCCAGTCACTTCTTTCGAGAGAAATTCCTTCTCTAGAAAGGATCCATTCTTAACGAAGATTTTGCCTTGGATCTATGATAGAAGGTATACCCAATAGTTTCCTTGGGTATCCTATGAAGATGCATTTTCCGCTTTGGGTTCAAGCTTGTCCGCTGTAACTTCTTTACATAGGCTTCAGATCCCCAAACTTTAAGGAGCGACAATTTAGGTTTCTTCCCAAACCATAATTCATACGGTGTCGTTTCAACGGTTTAGATGGTGCCCTATTTAAAGTGAATGCTTGTTTCTAATGCATAACCCCAAAATGATAGCGGTAAATCTGTAAGTGACATCATAGAACGAACCATATCTAAGAGAGTTCGATTACGACGTTCAGACACACCATTACGCTGTGGTGTTCCCGGCGGTGTCAACTGCGAAAGTATTCCACATTTCTTCAAATGCTCGCCAAACTCGTAACTTAGATATTCACCTCCACGATCAGAACGTAGAAATTTAATCTTCTTGTTACGTTGATTCTCTACCTCACTTTGAAACTCCTTAAACTTCTCGAAAGTTTCGGACTTATGTTTCATGAAATAGATATACCCATATCTACTCAAGTCATCCGTGAAGGTAAGAACATAACGATAACCACTGCGCGATGCTACACTCATTGGACCACACACATCGGTTTGTTTGATTTCCAATAAGTCCGCAGCTCGCTCCATCATACCAGAAAATGGAGTCTTAGTCATTTTACCCATCAGACATGCTTCGCATCTTTCAAGTGATTCAAAATCAAGTGATTCAAGAAGTCCATCGGAATGGAGTTTCTTCATACGCTTCACTCCAATGTGACCAAGACGACAGTGCCACATATAGGTCGAATTATCGCTTGATTTCAAACGTTTAGCCTCAATGTTGTTGATATGTGTATTTCCACTATCGAGATTCAATATGAATAGACCATCTATCAAAGGTGCATGTGCATAAAACATATTACTCATATAAATCGAACAACCATTATTCTCGGATTTAAACAAGTAACCGTCTACAATAAACAAGATCCGATATAATGTTCATGCTTAACGCAGCACCAAATAACAATTATTTAAGTATAAAACTAATCCCGATGGTAGATGAAGAGGTAGCGTCGACCGCGATCACATCAACCTTTGATCCGTTTCCTCGCGCATCGTCACCTCGTTCTTCACTAGCTTCCGTTTATTCTACAGCTCTGTTTGAGTTACAAATATGTGCAACAACCAGTATCAAATACCGTGCACTACTACGAATACTAGTGAGATACACATCAATAACATGTATATCAGATATACCTTTCTTCTTGATGTTGCCGTTCTTCAAATCCGCCAAGTACTTTGGGCAATTCCGCTTCCAGTGACCTTCTCCCTTGTAGTAAAAGCACTCAGTATCAGGCTTGGGTCCAGCCTTGGTCTTCTTCGTCGGTATGGTAACTTTCTTACCACCCTTCTTGAAGTGTCCCTTCTGCTTAGACTTGCCTTTCTTGAATTTGGTGGTCTTATTGACCATCAACACTTGGTGCTCTTTCTTGATCTCCACTTCTGCAGATTTTAACATAGCAAATAGTTCTGGCAACTCTTTGTTCATGTTCTGCATGTTGTAGTTCATCACAAAGTTCTTGTAACTTGGTGGTAGTGATTGGAGGATGCGGTAAACCCCCAAAGTATTAGGAATCACTATACCCAAACTTTGAAGTTTATTTATGCGTGCCCACATCTTAAGCACATGCTCACCGACGAGCTACCCTCTTCCATCTTGCGGTTAAAGAACTTTTCAAAAGCTTCATAACTTTCAATTGCCGCATGAGTCTCAAAGATTAATTTGAGATCCTCGACAATATCATATGGATCGACTCTTCAAACCTTTTACAAGCTCCGATTCTAAACCATACAAGATAGCACACTGAACTATGGAGTCTTGATTCTTCCGAGTGAGGTAAACATTCTTTACTTCATCGGCAGCATCAGCTGTGGGTCACCTAGCGGTGCATCCAGCACATAGGTCAAATTACCAGCTGTGAGGACAATCCTCAAATTGCGGAACCAATCCGTGAAGTTGCTTCCATTGTTTTTCAACTTTTCTTTCTCTAGGAACGCATTAAAATTGATGGTAGGGGCTGCCATTGATCTACAACATATTTGCAATAGTTTAGACTAAGTTTATGACAAATTGAGTTCTAATTAATTAATGAAATTAAACTAGGTGAACTCCCACTCAAAACAACATCCCTCACATTGTTTTAGTGATCACAGACCAAATCCACTACATCAACACCGATCATCACGAGAGTTGATATAGTTTCAATGGCGAACAATCATCATGTTCATCATATCTACTATATGATTCATGCTTTACCTTTCGGCAATCCGTGTTCCTGAGGCCATGTCTGTACATGCTAGGCTCGTCAAGATCAAACCTTAGCTACCGCATAAGCAAATCTGGCTTGCTTACGTTGTATTCACCCGCGGAATCAAAGACACCCGATCATCACGTGGTGCTTCGAAGCAGCAAGCTTTGGCAACGGTGCATACTAAGGGTGAACACTTTAGAACTTGAAATTTATGTGCATGAGGGATCATCTTATAATGCTACCGTCGTCTACTAAGCAATACAAGATGCATAAAGGATTAACATCACATGCAATTCATAATATGTGATATGATATGGCCTTTCTTCTTTGTGCTTCCGATCTCCATCTTCAAGCACGAACATGATCTCCATCATCACCGGCATAGCATCAAGGTCAATGACGCTTCTTCATGGTTGTCGTCCACCAGCTTCAACTATTACAACTATTTTGAATAGACACGCAGATCTTAACTGAAATTAAAGACAACCATATGGCTCCTGCCGGTTGCCAACTTACAATAAGGAACATTGCATACATCAAATATAATCACAATCATGGCCATATCACATCACTGCACACCCCTGCAAAACAAAGTTAGACGCCTCTACTTTCTTTGCATATTTTACGTGGTTTGGGGCTTTCAATAAGTGTCGTTCTAACTTACGAACAAGAACCACAACATTGATACTAGCATTGTTGATCACCCGTTGTAAATTGGATCTTTACTATGCTAGGAGAAACAGGCACCCGCAAAGCCACTTATGCAATACGAGTTGCATGTCAAGCGTGGAGCAAGTCTCATGAACGATGTCATGTAAGGTTAGCCCGGGCCGCTTCATCCCAACATACCGCAAGATGCAAAGTACACAAAAAGCAATCTACAATAAAAGCATCAACGCCCACAATGACCATTGTGTTCTACTCGTGCAACAGATCTACATATAGACACGGCTCTGATACCACTGTAGGGGTTCGTAGCATGGAAAACAAAATTTTCTATCGCATACAAACAAACA
Source organism: Avena insularis (assembly GCA_023614405.1). Classification (NCBI taxonomy): domain Eukaryota; kingdom Viridiplantae; phylum Streptophyta; class Magnoliopsida; order Poales; family Poaceae; genus Avena; species Avena insularis. The sequence goes on from CM042692.1 coordinate 231,967,207, forward strand.
AGCCAAGATCTATCTACTAGATTGTAGCAACGAGTCGATAGAGGAACTCACCCTCGAAGATTCCAAAGCGTTTAACGAGAGCAGATTCTCGTGGGTGATGTAGTCGTACTCTTTCCGATCTCAAGATCGCGTAGACGATCCTTCCGGCGCCACGTTCCGGCAGCGCTCCCGCAGTCGGTCACACGTTCGGTACTCGACGAAGACCTTCCTCTCCCTTGTTCCAGCAGGCAGCGGAGGTTGTAGTACTCTCCTCGCGATTCCGGCAGCACAACGGCGTGGTACCGGAAGTAGAGGGGAGATCCCGCAGGGCTTCGCCTTAAGCCGGTGCGAGTATGGTGGAGCTTATGAGAGAGGCTATTAGTGGTCTAGTAATTAGACACACCAATTAGAAGGCTCTAAACCAATTAGAAGGCTCTAAACCGAAATAGCTCTAAACCGGGGTTTAGGTCTAGGGTTTAGTTTAGAGGATAGGAACTTGTGTGTGTAGGAGGGGAGGCCCTGCCCCTCCCTTTATAGGTGGGAGGGTCGGCCAGGGAGAGTCCTCCCCAAGTCGGCCTTGGGAGGCGCGCCGGCCAAGGGGACTCCTCCCCCAAGTCGGTCTCCACCTCCTCCTCTTTTCCCACTTCCCAAAATTGCCGTTTGACTTTCAAACTAGCCGTTTGACTTTTCAATTTAGGATTTAAATAAACCCTTTATTTTGGACAGCGAGAACACTTAGTACATGATGCAATCATTCCAATATGCAATGACACATTCATGTACCCTTCCCCTTCCGGAGTGTCGGACATTCCGGTACCTTCTAGAATGTTCCCGATGAAAACACCGGAACCATTCCCCAACTCCAAAACGGGACTTTCCTTATATGAATCTTATTCTCCGGACCATTCCGGATCACCTCGTGATATCCCGGATCCCATCCGAGACTCCGAACAACATTCGGTCTCTTTCTCATAATACCATAACTACTCAAACAACGTCGAATCCTTAAGTGTGTCTCCCTACGGTTCGTGAATTATGCGGACATGATCGAGACATTTCTCCGAACAATAACCAATAGAGGAATCTGGAAATTCATATGGCTCCCACATATTTCTACGATTACATTGCGATCGAATGAACCACTTACATACGATACCAATTTCCCTTTGTCTCACGATATGTTACTTATCCGAGGTTATGATCGTCGGTATCTCTGCATACCTAGTTCATCCTCGTTCGATAAGTACTCTTTTCTCGTTCCGTGATATGTGATCCCTTGTGACCAAGTCACATGCTTGCAAGCTAATTGGATGACATTTCACCGAGAGGGCCTAGAGAATATCTATCCGTCATGTGGATGGACAAATCCCACTCTTGATCCATGTGTTTCAACCAATACTTTCCGAACACTCAATGCCACCTTTATAGCCACCCTGTTACGGTGTGGTGTTTGATGACATCAAAGCATCCATCCAGTAAAGGTGATATGCATGATCTCATGGTCGAAGGAATTAGGTTACTATGTATCAGAAAGCATATAGCAATTGAACTATTGAAATGACTTGATCTTTATGCTACGCTTATCTATAGGAGTATGTCCACCATATCATTCTCCTAACGATATGATCTTGTTGTTAATAACATCTCAATGTTCATGATAGGGAAACCACAATCATCTATTAACCAACAAGCTAGTATTATATAGAGGCTTTACTAGGGACTTCAAATTAAGTTTACAATTCACACAAGTATTAATGTTTCCTTGTTAATACTATTATAGCATGAATATAAACATTTATCATAAACACAAAGATATATAATAATAACTACATTTATTATTGCCTCTAGGGCATATCTCCAACAAGTACATCCATGGAAAATATGGTATCTACTAGTAGTACTTACGTAAGACTCAAATACTAGACATATGACATATTATTACTATATAAAATTATAATACTAGGTAAAGCTCAAAAAATTAGAAATTTTATTGACATCTATAAATTATGGGTGCATATTTAGTTCTTGTATTTTGTACCATATAGAAGTCAATGTTTATTAGGTACTAGTACTTGTAAATTTTGTTAACATAGTCTTGAGAAATGAAGGAGAAGATTCTAGAATGATGGAGAAGTATGTTTTGAGGATTGTGCATACCGTTCATTGTGCTAAAGACTATCAATAGAATCAACAAGTAGATGCTATAATGGAAAATAAAATCCAACGGCTGGCAATGTTGTGATTCGCAAGTCCTAATCCAATAGTCAATATTCAAAGTTATTCGTACAATATATAGTGGTAACATAAGATAATATAAGATATTAAACCTCCTAGAAATAATCCTTGATGGTTTTCCTTTGGTATATAACACACCAAAATCTTGTAGGAATGAACCTTGCTTTTTTCCCTATGAACTTTACATTGCAAGATCCTATAGAATTATTTCCTATTTCATTTGATCCTATGAATCAAACCATATATGTAGGAGAATTTCCATAGAATATCCCCATTTCGAAAAGAAGGAGAATTTCCATAGAATCTCCCGAGGTTGGCATTTTTTTACGCAATCAAACATCTTAAGTATAATCAAGATTTTTGAAAATAGTACTGTATATCAACTTCTACAATGTCAGATCAATATCAGTATTATTTCCATGTTACATTTCCTTTCCCTTCGAAGGTCCTTTCCTTATCCTATCGCCACACAATGTGCTTTACCTGACACATGGGTTTGCTGAGGATGAGGAGGATGATCCTGGTAGGTGGTGGTTAGCAAGATCTGCCAGTGGTTCAAGACTTCTTCTTGTCTATGCAATTGCTGATGATACTAGTATTGTTCACTATGGTTGCACTGTTCGCACCTATCCTTCTGGGTTTGAGTGCATCGTGTTCTCGATGGACACAAAGCCAGTTAATTGTATCTAACCAATGGAAAAGGGTTACTGAGCTTGGATCATATTCTCTTTTCCTTAGCGTGAACTATCCAATTAATATTGCAATAGGTGATGCAAATGATCCACCGGGACATCTGACAAGAAGGAACTATGTTTACACATCACACCAAGTAATTGGCTACGAGTATAGGCCGTGTCCTAAAGTTTACCGCTTTAGTCTGAATGGTGACGCATCTGTTGGTTTCCACACCAACACTCGCTGGATATGGTCGGAGACTGTTTTGGTTCATCCCAAGCTTCTCAAACGCCTTAGAGTGGAATGAGCATGTTCAACGATAGCTCATTTGGTCTCGGCCTTCTATTGAACTCTTTCTTTTGGCTGGTTTTTAGCTGATGTATGAGTACTCAGCATTTAGTTTCACACCCGGTCCGGCTTATAAAATACTCCCTATGACCAAATCCCTTTTGTACACTTGGTAGTTTCTCTAGTATGTATATTTCACTAAGCTCGTAAAACAAGCTTATTAGGAGTATAGTTGGACTCTACTACTACTCTACATAATTTCTTCCAGAATGTTGTATACTGGTAGTACTATTAGTATTACTCCTTGTAGGTCCGGAGTTTTGTTTCCTTTTCACTGCAGTTTGGGTCCTATAACAAGCTACTGCCTAAGTTGGACGTGTTGGTACTTCACTCAAAAACTACATGCGGTGGAAGGAACACGATGTTTCCAGGTTTACCAGTAAAAACATGTCCCTCATCATGGCATCACCAGTGATTTCACAAGGCAATACTATACGACGGTGTGCTAGTCTAGTTTTTTCTTCTTCTGAACAAGTACTGCTAGTCTACCTAGTAGTAGTAGTAAAATTCTACTAGTTGGATTACTAGAGAACTCGATGAACTTAGCTGGAGTAGTACTATCAGTAGCTACCACTGAAGAGAGAGGGAGGGAGTTTTGCACACGTCGTTGCACTTGGCAACGTGTTCCTTTCGAGACAAGCTAGATTTAACTCCCTCACCAACCTCCCCCATGCACACACAACCTATTTGACTCAGTCCCTTCTTCCCATCCACTACCACCCCCTGGCCTCTCGCTCCATATTATTGCCAACCAGTTCCTTGGCTTCGTCCTCTACAGGTGGCGACGAGATCGATGCGTCAACCTTCTATAGGGTGGTGGCGCATCAGTCATCCATGTCCCACGACAGCAATGGCAGTTTACGAAATACTAGCACACTTGTACCTACTCCCTCCGCTTCATAATATAAGATGTTTTAGCTTATGTGAAACGATTGTATCTAGATTCACTCCGAACTTACATGATAGATTTGATGATGCGGTTAAATTTTAATTGTCCATTGCGCAACATTTTCATGTGTAGAGTAGTTCTTATCTCGGGTATGCATCCTTTTTTTGTAGACTAGGATTGCATAGAAGCTTGTTTTATGGGCTAGATCCCATAACTAAGAATAGTGGGGATCCATTCAAAGTTGATAGTTCGACAGCACAAACTTTTGAACATTTGCATATATTTGACAATCAACATCATGTAATCAATATTACAACTTACTGCAGAAGGGGATATGGGAAGGAGCGAAAAAAAGGATTCTCGATGAAATAGGTTCCAATCATGTGACTTCTGCTATCCCAGATGAGAAGGTAAATCAATAAATCACGTATGTTCTTGTCGTCCCGCGTAGATGCTTTCGCTATAATCTCTATTTATCCTGTAACTACAGAAGCACAATGTTGAAGAAGACTCTCAGTTTCCTGATGACAGAGTAGAAAATGGATATCAGATTGCTACACCTAAGACGCAACCTTGTTTACCTTCTGTGGACAATGATGCAGCTGCAGCTGCAGCTGGTACTGATGAGCCTGCACCTCCCATCGCTGTGGTAGATGATGGAGGTGGTGATTGGTTTTACCATCGGTGGAGACTTGTGCGGCTAGATCTGGCAGTGATGAGCCTTCAGAGGACATTGCGGTGCTAGATAGTACACCTATTGCGGAGACTCATGCTACCGGTGCTGGCGCTGCGGTTGGTGCTTCTGATCCTGCTCCTGAAATAATCGTGCCACCTGAAGGAGGTGGTGAACTGGGTTTACAATCTAGAGAGACTATTGCACCTGAAGGTGGTGAACTGTGATGCAGAGCTTTCTTTCTTATGATTTGTATGATTTTCTCTGGAACCTGTATTGTGGAGCTACCTTACGCATTTCTTACACTTTTTCCTGTTGAACCGTAGTGTGTAACTTGAACTACCTCTAGTATGTAATCATATTCAGATGCTTAAGTATTATCAATGATAAACCAATGCTAGCTGAGCTGCAAGAGAATTGGCTTCTTCCACTTATAGGCGTGATTCCTGGCTCATCTCCTTTTCACAAGCATGGTGAAAAGATGGTTCTGCTCCTTTTCTTGTAATGCCATTATGCTTATGTTATTGATCTCACAATTTTATGCTGATTTTGTCACCCAATCTACATTTATGTCTCTACATACAAACATATTTGTTCACATAACTTGAATAGAAAACAATATCTTCTTTGCATCGAATAACACAAGGAGACATGGATTTTTTTTGAAACAAGGCAAAAGATGTGCCATTTTCATTGATAGAGAGGGACATGAAATTCAATTACATTACGATAACTACTCGTACAAGTCATAGAATGGTAGGGATTGCCATAGGAAATCATCACCTCCAGCATCTTGTTCCACAGAAAGCGGTATTACCAGATCCACAACCTTATTTTCCTTAGGACGACAATGTCAAGTGCATGATTTCGAGTCTAAACACACTCTAGTGCAGGTGCATTAGGATAACCTCTAGCTGCGATAGTCTGCACATAAGGTACATCAGCGCTATGGCAGACACCGTTGGAAATGCAAGCTGAAGCTATTGTTATACTCCAATTAGGACCATAGATAAGGGCCAGAAATTCAAGCTCCAAAATCTAGCGTTACAAAAAAGACCAGAGGTTATCCCATATGGATAATTCATAGACAATTCATAGTGCAATTTGAGCGTCTTACATGATCCTTAGATCTTAGTCCATCTGGTATTTTTATTGGTGGAACGAAATTTGCTGGTACTTTTATTTTTGTGAAGAACCTACAAAACATAGCCAAGTCAGACATATGAATATATCTAACTTTTCTATAGTCTATATTATATGTGAACATATCGTTGCATAACACTTACTTATCAAACTGTCTACGGATATCTTCCCGCTCCTTGGAAACGCGAAGTCGATGTTCTATAGGGTACATCCATATGTACTGTACTATACCTCTAAGTAATTCCTCGTCAGGTACATCAACAACCAAATGCTCCATCGTATCAAAGAAGGATGGGGAATATATCAGGTCAAAAGCTTGCATAGGATCTCTGCCATGTTCTTTGTAAGATGTTTTCCAACTCTTCTATCTAGAGCTTTACTATATATTTACCTAAAGGACATACCTACCCAAATCTGCAAGCACCTTGTCAATCTATATGGTCACAAGATTTAAATATTTCTAGGAGAGGTGTAGAACAAACCAAAGAGAAGAAGAATGTCTAGTATCTAGCAGGCGAAGCGTGGGGATCGCCCAGCTGACTGCTGGCCGGTGCGTCTCATAAAGAACGACATGACCAATGGTGGTAGGATGGCACTGTTGATAGAAAGGTGTGGATAAGTTTGCGTCCTAGTTCTAATCTGGTGCATCTCCCATACGAACGACGCAGAATTTGAAGAGACAGGGGCTAGTCACTCGATTGAGGGTGCGCTTAGGAAAGATTGGGGTCTTAGTGAAAGTTTTGGCAGGCGCGGGGTGTTTGTCCACAATTTTCATAGAAATATCTGTAAATATTTTATCGGATTTGCTAGTTCTCAAGAGTCACCTCTCTTGCCATTGGATTTACCTCACGATTCATGCAACATGAGGGTTGCACATTTGTTGCAAACAGGTTGTAACGAGGAATTTTAATTAGTTGAAACTACTAGGTTACAACTGAGAATTAGCACAATTAGTAGGATGACGTCAGCGTCTTAACATAACAAGTTCTCAGGCGCCTAGGATCTAGGCGCTCATATTTTATACCTTTTTTCCTTCTTGACGTCTTTGTTTTGAATCAGGCCAAGCCCCAACACGTACCTTGGGATTTTAACTATCGAGCCCAAGAAATTAGCCCATCCGACCTCATTATAGCCCAAGACCTTCTAATTCGGTCATGTTTTGGATAATTCGGCCGTGCAAATAGTCCAGTTAGATTGGACGAGAGCCCATGAGAAATATCCCATGGATAATAGCCCATCAATCCCTGCTTGGCCCATTTTTTGGGCACTATCCACCCATCCCTAAAAAAACTCCGCCTATCTAGGTTTTTTAAGTACTACCTACTACATTATGTATACTCCCTCCAATTCAAATTAATATACTCAGATTTGTCTAGATTCAGATGTACATAACACTAAAACATGTCTAGAAAAATCCAAATCTAGACAAATATGAGAACATTAATATGGATCGGAGGTAGTAACATTTTTTAGTGGAGGTGCTAGCAATCACGCGTAGCAGATGGACAAGCAATTTTTTAAGAACAAAAATAAATAATTTATATACGATGTTAGTATATATTTTTAATGTTTTATAAAAGCATAACAATTTTCTTGTGTAATGGCAAGGCATGCAATTTATCTGTAGCAATATTTTTGTACTGAGAGACTGACATTGCCAACCCACCTGCCTGCAGCTAGCGTCCATCAACCTTACCATACAATAGATCAAGTTTAACGAGTGGGTTTAAAAAGTACTTGTACAACAGTCACGACCAGAAAAAAGAAGACCAAGATTGACACATTTCTTGTCCAAAGAGGCTGACATGTGGGCCCCCGCAGCAATACCATACATGATTGCCGCATTGAACAATGTTACCAAGGTCAAACCAGTGGACACGACCAAAAAACTGTCCAACATACATTCGTTTCCTCTATAGAGGAGGTTGACATGTGGACCCAGTAGGGAGACATTATACATGTGCTGTATCGAGCAACGTTGCCAAGTTCCAAGTGGCGAGGCACGATAGAAGAAAAAAGTCTAGCATGCACACATTTCCTGCACAAAGGAGGCTGACATGTGGGGCCAACCAGCCTGTATAAACGGCTGAAGCAGCAAGTACCGCTATCAAGTTCGGAAGACAAAGGCGCGACCGGGGGAAAAATCCATCATACACACGTTTCTTCTAATGAGTGGATGACATGTGGGGCCCAAGAGGTTTATTAAACGGTAGATGCATCGAGCAGTGCTATCAACTTCGGAACAGGGTAGCGAGAGAAGGAAAAAATTTCCATCATACACACGTTTCTTCTAATGAGAGGATGACATCTGGGTCCTAGCATCCTAATTAAATGGTATATGCATCGAGTAACGCTATCAACTTCAAAAAAGGGTAGCGTAAGCGAAGGAAAAAATCCATCATACACATGATTCTTCTAATGAGAGGCTAACATGAGGGACCCAGCAGTCTGACTAAACGGCAGACACCTCGAGCAACGCTATCCTGTTCAAATCAGGGAGGTGCGATCGAAAAGTATGGTCCGCTAAAGATATTGATGTCTGGGACCCACACGCCTCAAAATACTACGGCGAGTCAACATCGTGCGAGGAACCGAAAATCATGCTTCTGTCACGCGCCAGCCGAGCTTCCTCCATGTTTTTAGCAGTTCCTTCATAGTAGAGGGCCACGACACCGGAAAAAGCGGTTTCCAATAGCCACGACCGAGTCGAGAAATTTGTTGCAGAAGCCGCGCCTTCTACGACAACCGTCGGGCCAAGTTGTTGTGGAAGGAAACATTTCTTGTAGTGTTGGGATCGTGGTGGTGTGCATAAATGGTAATCTCGGATAGTTATTCTGGGGCCGCCACAGATTTGGTATCAGAGCCATCTTGACTGTAGGAGCCCCTAGTTAGCCTAGACGTTAGACAATGACCCTAAAAACTATTTTCACTATATAAAGGAAGGAGTTTGTTATTTCCAAAAATAATGCTTATATCGCCTCTGCTCTATTTTAAACACATGCATTAATTTAAGATTTGCATAGTTAAAATTTTGCACATTGTTCAGTAACCCAAACCTACCCTAAAAACATTTGGAGATGGAACCTATTGATGAAGAGTGGATGAATATTGCATTTCCTGACTCCTCTTGGACTCCCTGCAACTTTGCGGTTAACATCAGAAACCTACCTACACCCTCCACAAGGGATTGGAATTAGGAGATTATGTGGGGAACATTGTCATACATTCCAAGCCTGGAACCGTTGGAAGCCCTATCTATTCCACTGCACCCTAGATGCCCAATCCTGTACTTTCTATTGCCATGGTACATAGAGAAGCTTTGATGCCCATTCGCGAGTTCCTTTTATAAATGAGGCAGCCCACAAACTTTTATATCCCAATGAAGGGAAATGTCGACTACACAGGAGGATCTCAAGACCCCAGCCAGGCATACCCTACTCCGTCTTTTCATACCCGCTTCAGCTACTCTAGCAACAAAGTGTTATCTAAAGTCGCCAATGAATACCACCACTCCCAGATGGAGCTCTGCCGCCTAGAAGCCGTTCTCACTCGAAAGGAATCTCTAGAAGCCCCGCACAGAAATCAAGCCCGAACCGCCGCCATGGAAGGAACCTCGACGGAAGCCGCCCCAAAAAAAAGCAGAAAGCGCCTCACCACCCACCAGTATTTCCAAAGGTTCAAGCCCGTCCCGGATGTGCAGGAAACCCCCACTTCTCTGCCAGAAGACAACGACGACTCTGCATAGGCACCTCCTGAGTAGTCACTCGCACTATCGTACTCACCCGTTTAGCATAGGGTAGAGTCATGTATCGTCCCTGAACGCGTTTTGTAATGCTTTAAGTACTATTGACACCTTCGGTGCAGACTGGCTTGTTCTGTAATAACCTCCTTGGATGGCTATGCTTGTTTGGTGTTCTCTCTTGCATGTTTTACTCAAGACATTGCATTAGACCCAACCTAGAACAGGAACACCCCAAATGACCACATCTCCCGACATCTAGCATTGATCCCGAACGCTAGATGGCTCCTAGTACCCCGCTAACTACACCCTATGAGGCTTAGATCTTCGATCAGACATGTTTGTTTATACCCTCTAGCCTCATACCCCAACAAACTCTCCGACACATTTTTGAATGCAAACCTACCCACCTAGATCATTTACCTAGCTAGAAGGATTAACCCTCCTCGATGGGTGTAAATTCACTCAAGGTGGACACTAAGACCAAAAGTTCCTCACCAGAAGGCCATGGTACTCTAGAGTCTTAAAGACAAGGATACTTGAAGACAACGAGTCAACTCCTCCATCAAGTGAAAGCAACGCCAAGACTTTAGTAAAGGACATTCCTGTCAAAGATGGATTCGTTTACACATATTAAAGACTAGAAAGAAGCATCATTACCGCTGACCTGCCTAGAGTTAATTCCTTCAAGCTTCGGTAGGGAACCAGCCCCGATAAGGTTTTCGTAATAGGGCGTGACACGAATAACCTTAGTTTAACCCTAAGGGGGAAAGACCGTGTCTTTCCCACTATATTATAATACACCCTTGATCGAAGAAACCCTCTGAAACCTCAACTCGTCAAGATGACCAAGCTCTGGAAGGAAAGAAAAAGAAGAAGATCAGCCTTCAAAAAGTAGAACGAGAGATTACCTCCTCAGGCTACGCCAAGACTCCGCCAGCATCTCCGAAGATCAAGAAGAGGCACCCCTGATAATTTCCCCTAGCATCCTCTGAAATGGGCTCCCAACCTCTCCAAAAATAGAAGGAACCAAGCACAGACTAGTATTGACATAGTAGTATTGTGATGAGCCTAGCACCTTCAGGTTATCACAGGCACAGTAATAAATGTTTAGCTGTCCAGAATGCAAAAATCAGGGGGAACAAAAAAAATTTCTTGCTTGATGATGAAATGTTTACTTGTTTGTTTGTTCTAATGCATCTGATTGTATAGTCGAAGTTTTACTCCTTACCTCAACCTTAGTTGACAAAAAATTATTTAACAAAAGAAGTGTCTTGGTGTATTTTGCATATTCTTGAATGTTCTAGCATTTCAAAAACAAAACCCAAGATGCCTTGCTACAACAAGTATTTTAGTATATCTATTAACAAAACTATGGAGAGCTATATAATATCATGTCCTAATTTTTTCAAGATAAAACTTCAAATGATCTTACATCTAGTATTCCAAAACTTCTTATAAAACCTTTGGTTTCCAAGTTTGGTAGAAGTACCAAGTACTCTTACCTAATTAAAAAACATAACCTCTTCAAAATACCCATCTATACCTCAAGCTAATCTTGAAGGTACCCTTAGTAGTAGACTTAAGAGGTTTGATAGAAGAATTTCCTTGATCTGCTGTTTGTTTTGCTTGACTAGGAAATTGTGTGAGATAACCTAGGAGTATCCTTTAGCAACAAGACTACCTAAGAAATGCAATCTCTAATTATCTAAGAAGAAATCATGAATCCCTAGTCTGGAGATCACCTCCCTCTATCATCAGGATCATCTAGGATAAACTATTTAAAAACTCAAACTCCTCATCTAAATCTTAGTGCCATCTTTACCATCATCCTTGGGATATGTCCACCATCTCCTATTATATACCTTGATCATTGGATTCATTCATCAACTTCCCCCAAGCTTTCCTTGGTCCTTAATCAATCAAGTGACCTTATGCTTTTCCTTAACAAACTCCTTTTTGAGTCTTTTCCTTTTTATAACTTTTATAGTCTAAAGGTCCAACTCAAGCCATGAATCCTCCCTACTCAACCCACTCATCAACATCACCCACTTGGTGATGAGTTTGGACCCTTGCATCCTTTCAGACACATCACCTCTTGTTACCTAGTCAAAACAACAAATCTGTCAAGATTTGACTAAGTGTGAAACTGTTATAAACATCACTACTTCTAGACTCTCTCCTTTGCAATCCCCATGTATTTTTGGAAATGCACTTGGACCATCTTGTATACCATCATAAAAATTTCCAAGGCACACTCTTTCCCTTGTATAGATAATCTTTTTAAACACTTGTTCTTGATGGTTTTGTAGGCAATAAATTAACCATTTTTGCCAATCTTATCGACAAGCCTAATTTGGTAGAAGCTCACATCTTCATACTATCTTCTTTTGACCAACTCCTTGCATGAGTGTGTTCCACTCATAAGTTTCTACCTACCCATGCCTTCATTTTTCAATTGGAGTTATGTGCTTCTTAAGCCCCCATGGGCTTTGAGGCTAATTAATATAATGTTTTGACCACCTTATTTTCTGCAAACTTTGGCTCAATATCTATAGAATCCCAAGATTTATCAACCACCAACTTCTGAACTATGATGATCTATATCAAGTTTTGTATCCAACCATATGCCCCATGCACCTTTTGGATACCTGGATCATTCTCTACAACTTGTCAAAGCAGGACTATAATTCTTATCATTCAAGATCACAAGAACCACTTGACTTCTAAATTTCATTATGGGAATTCTATTCAAATCCATCCCATTGATCTCTTCACTCACCCTTGATAATGCCCACATGAACCATCACCTATCCCCTCTTAACCATGTGAGGTTTTGTGTTAAACTTAAAACACCTAATTAACCCTTTGCCATTTCCCCTCTTTGAATAATCACCAAATGAACCCCAAAATCCTTGCTCACCAGTCCAACACCCCACCATCCCTCTCACTGGTCGTATCCGCTAAGCTACATTATAGCACCACCCTTCTTTTCTCCTTTATGCCTGGAAGAAGGAGCAAGAGAGTGATATTCCATCTCTTTAGTAATCGTGTAAAATTAATGTAGAAACAACACCTTCCCCTCCAGCCAGTACATGGGCATGTACCTGAACCCACAACCTCTCCCTACCCCACCTTGTAGCTGCCCCGGGCTAGCCCTATGCCTCCCTCTCCCCAATTCCTTCCTATGACCGAAGTAAAGGAGGAGAAGGAAAGCTAGGAGCCTACTACGACCCGACCCCTCTCCGCCCTCCTATGGCCCTACTTCGACCACAACACCGCCCCCAGCGACCAATCTCAAGCCCTCACCCCCTCCCTTGGCCCCCATAGACCGGGTGAATGATGGATCATCACCTCTTGGATAAAAAGCCTCAGGCAACTCCAGCACCTCATTCCACCCTCTCACCCTCAACATCTCCCATCACCCCTCCTCATCCTATGCTCTGTCCTGGCCAGGAGAATGGAGAGAAGATCTCTCAGCCTTTTTCACGTTGTGGGGTGTAAATTCTTCTCCCTGCTCCTCTCTATGTGCATGTGACCTTCTTGAGCTCCTCTAGTCCCACCACATGTAACTCAACCCCCATTGTTTCACAGGTTGAACTCCACCGATGCCAGCAACAAACTCCGACGAGCTAGGTTCGAATCCCTTCACGCGCCTCCCCGACCAATGCCAAGTCACCCTCTTATGCCCCTCATTCGTCTCATCATCGACCTCTCCGTCGCCCTGGAACGTCTCGTTCTCTCCCCGAAGCCACAGGTGATCTCCCAATAGAGTTGCTGCCTCCTAGGATTTCCCCTATGGTTCGTGCCACCTGAAGTAGAACACGGCCCGTGGCCATTGATCCTTGCTTGATTTGACGGCCAGCAGCACCCCATACCCCTTCGACCCGTCCACCACTTACAGGCGGGATCCTCCCCACGGTATTCGAATGCGCTCCCTCACGAGTCCCCCTCAGGTGGGTTGTAGTTCGGCGTTGTGTCGCCCATCCTCTTTGGATCCGGTCCACTAGCCTCTATCCCCTTTTTTCTTCTTCTAAATTCAATTTACAAATATGTTACCAAGCCATTTGGTTTAAATCCAAATGAAATTGTAAAACCACTAGAAAAACCTAGCTCAAATTTTTCACAGCACCCTGAGGGTTCTGTCAAACATGCAGTACAAAGAGTAGCCAGAAATCTAGCCTAGTGTTTTATTTTTAATTAAAACCCTAGATGTATCCTTTTCACCTATTAATTCTTTTAAAGAGCTTGGTAGACCCAAATAGGATGAGCCCAATTTGTAAAGTGAGTTATCTCAGATGTCCAGCATGCCACCTTGGTCCCGCGTCAAAATGCCCTTTGGTTTGTCTATAGCAAAAAAAAAGAACTCATTTATGACTTTGTAAGTTCCCTAGGTCAAGTTATGTTTTGTTCTTTCTTGATTCCAACTCCCAGCACACCATCAGAACAATATCTATCAAATTGCAGGATCTTAAGAATTATTGGGTCTCTGATGAATTATGAGGAATTAAACTCGTTTTCCTTTAGTTGTTTCACCAAATAAATAATTTAAGGAGTTTTGTAACTCCTAAATTGGTGAATCCAATTTCTACAGAAAGATATTTGATGAACCTAACATGTTCCTTTGCATTCATATCCATAGCACCTATAGATTTAATCGAGATAAAAAAAGAAAATATCTATAGAACTGTCTTTAGGATTTCCTATGGCATTCTGGTAATTATTTTGAGATGAGTACAACTCTCAGAGAACCAACACTCAACGCCCTACTTACCCATCCAAGGAAATATTTTGGATCCTCAGATCATTTCTGGTCAATTATTCTCGAAAACTAGGGTTTATTACACTAGAAAACCCATATTTAAATAAATAAAGTGCTAAAATCATGAAACCACTTTTGGTGGTCTTGTTTATTAAAAACCTATCACGGGATATCATTCTTGAACATTGATATCATACTGAACAAGGCCTTGGTTAAAAACCCCTTATTGAAGTAGTTTTGGACTAATAAATAATAATCAAAATGCCTCTGACACATTTAAAGTAATTTCAGTTGCTATATCACCCATTTATCCACACCTGCTGAATTGTACTGATGCCTTCTTCATTGCTTTCTATATAACATTGGTGCTTGACTGCCTTGTTTTGATTGTTGAATGGTTTGTTTGCATTTATGCTCGATGAAGGCGATAGTTGCGATTATGGTGACATCGAGAAGAAGGGATCATATTATTTTTGTTATTATTGTTATTCTAAGAAGAAGTCCATGGTTATATTGTTGATCACATGCAAGCCATCTTCTTGCTCTTAAGCCTTGTCCTAATGTTTTACATATGCATGTTTTATCTTCTTATTTATGAAAATGCATGGTTTTACTATATGATGATCTATGCATGGTAATGAATTGGCTCCTCCAACCCATTACCACTTTGTACTACTAAGTACAACCCCCATGACAATGTACTTTTCCATAGTATGATAGATGGTGTATAACACCCTACCCCTTTGGAGACCTTGTTTTAGCCGAAGCAAAACTAGAAGATGGGAAGACCCCGGAAAACTTTAAAAAATGTTTTATGGTAAAACCATGGTGAGGTCTGACCTACCAAGAGAAGTTTTAGAAATAAAAGGGTTTTTGTCTTACAAAATATGCTGAAGGAAGAAGGAGGAAAAATGGTGATAAAAACGCACCCGGTTCTTTGCAGCTTTAGCTATAACAACTTATCCCGTGCAACCACATTACTCCTATATGGGAAGGGGTTGGACTCAACATTTGTTTACTCTCGTATGTGTTTCCTCGCAACTACTACAGGGTATGATGATCCCTGGAGACAAGGCTTCTCCTGTAATGGTCCATGAAGCGTCAACCCGGTGAAGATGAAGGGTTCTGTAGCAGAAAACAAAAAAATTCCTACGCTGAAACTCCCGAACGCCAAAGATCTATCTGTGTAGTAATGCAGTAACAACCGGAGCATATAGAATATATACCCTTGTAGACCGTACGTGGTTAATGTTCCAAGGGGAATGAGGTTGAAGTAGTCGAACTCATAGCCGACCTCAAGGTCGCAAAGCTCCTCGCAGGTCACCCCTTGCTCCATCTTCATCGTGTAGCAGCTCCAGATCACGACACCCAAGGTGCCCCAAGTGTGTCCCCTCGTGGTTTCATACACATACAGTGTACAATGACGACCTTCGGCTCGCCGATCCCACCGGGAATGCAAAAGTAGCTCTCTGGCTAGGAATCCCCGCAGCACAATGGTGCGCCGTGGTGAAGCCTTATTCAGACTGCCCATACATGGGGCTATGATCACAAGGTAGAAAGAGAAAAGATGAAGTTAACCAAAGGACTTCTCTACTTGGTGTTTGGTGTCATTTATTCCCACCCATGGGCACCCCTTTATATAGGGGGAGGGAGGACTGCCTTCCCCTTTGGGTTTCCCATGTCGGACTAAACAAGGGAGAGAGGGGGAAGGATCCAAGGGCCCCTAGGGCACCATCGACTAGCCGGACAGGGGTGGGCCCCACCCCGCGCATATCGCAAGGCTGGCCAGCTGGGCCCCATGTGGCGGCTAGGCCTTGGCCCCTTTGGCCCTTGGCCCTTACCTCTTGCGGTTTCCCTCATGCGCCCTTTGCCCTAAGGATTTGTCCCATTAGTGGAATACCCTTTCAAATTAGATTTCAGTATTATATTTAATATTAATTACATTAATTAACAAGTAAATACATATTAGCAAATCCGATTTGACCCAAAACACCTTTCGGTTCCCTTTCGATTTTCTCCGAACGACTTCGGAACTTTCCCAGAACGATCTGGTTCTCTCATGGAACTTTTCTGATTTCCTTTTCTCTTTCATATGGTGATTCCAACTTATAGAGGATCTCTAGCTCATCTTACCCTTAAGTGTATTTCTCCATGGCTCGGTAATGGCACATACATGATCTCCATCAATGATTAATAGAGGGACCGAGATGCCCATTATAACCCTTGTGCGTTCCATGATGATAATGTTGTTTAATCCGTAAAACATCGAGTCCAATTCCCTTTGTTTCTTTGATACGACTTGTCCAAGAACTGATTATTGGTATCGCATACCTTGTTCTATCTTGTTACCAACCAGTTCTGGTTTACTTGTTACCACGCTATTACATTCCCATGACCAAGTCACATATTGCAACATTATGGATGTAATCTCACCAAGCTAGCCTTATGTATCTTACCCGCCATGTGGGTGAATAAATCCCTCTCTTGAGTGATATGTCATCCACGTTTCCTCCTAATACCTGAACACACATTTATGATCATTTTATCACCAAGTGATGTTTGATGCTATCTAAGTATCCTCGGGAAACAGTGAGTAATATGACCTCACGGTTTAAGGAGAAGGAGACTATGTTTCTAACTATTGCAACAATGAACTCTTTGACTTGATCGTGTTGCAATCTTTGGGTGATGTCCATCACATTATTCACCAATGATATGACCTTGTTGTCAATTGGCATAAATGCCCCATGATCAAGAAACCTTGATCATCGATTCCCAACGAACTAGTATGAATAGAGGCTACTAGCGACTTGGTTTGTTTAATAACACACATGTACCAATGTTTCCACTTGATATAGTTATAGCATAATATGAAACTATTATGCAGTAACTGAGATATGACAATAAAAACCTATTTATTATTTGCCTCTAGGGCATATATCCTTCAGTCTCCCACTTGAAATAGAGTAAAAATAATCTAGCTTGCATTTTACTCATTATAAACCATATCAAATTTGTGTTTATTGATCACGCATGCTTATGGAAAACGTCAAGTCTATATTCTGTTTTACCATCTCATTATGTCTTTTGCAAATCGTTAATGTCTTCCTAATTTTGACATTCATACCATTATCTTATAATGGGTTAAAGTATTCATTTGGTGACAAAGTGAGACTTTGTTTGTAGTGTTTATAATGAAGGTAGCTTTCACTACTGTCATGTAAAATTTGAAACAAACTTATCACTCCTTTGTGTGTATATATAGAAGTTATGGCTAAAGTTGTGATGTTAGATCAGCCAAAACAAGCTTTCTCATGGACACTGTGCCCTGGACACACCCTCTATGTAAAGACAAATAGTCCCGCCACAACAATATACATCACATTATATGGTGCCCTTATACTTCTTTATCTATGTAGATCCTAGTGCATGAAATGCAACTATGCGCTTTACTTTGCTTCTTGCCATTTAAGGACAAACTTAATTTTTGTTCAACAATTATCTCAGGAATCATTTCAAGACATGTTCTTAAAGTTAAGAGCTTGTCCTTCCAACCAGAACCTCGATTCGCATTATGTCGAGTATACAATATGGTTGTATGGAAGAACCTATGGCTAAGGCATAGGAGATGCAACACATCTCTTTCTTTCTTTATTTTAACCATGGTTGTATTACTGAGCCTAACTCGATGCTTCATACAAGTATGAACTGGTTTCTTACCTCGTTCCATTCTAAATTACTTCAGAATCTTTTCTAGGATATTATGAACATTTTTAGAATCAAGTCCAGAAAGCATTCAACTATGATGTTAATAAACTTACCAATCTATCTCGATAGATCTCATTTTTTAATAACTTGTTTAACTTCATCCATATTTACGAACACAAATGTTATTAATGCCAATCACATCATTCATATATGTTGTCCACATATTTCAGAAATAATTTCATGCTCCCACTCAAATATGGCATCCATATATGAGATCTAGTGATTTCACTTAGCTCCCACTCAAAATATGTCTGCTACATAGTAATCCCTCTGTTCCATTCTATAGTGCCTATAGTTTTTTGCATAGAAATTAAGAAACGCATGTCGAGAGAAAATTAAAATAGTTTTGGGTGGGATTTCTCGTGGCTAATGGACATTATAAAATAGAGGAGTTTACAAGAGACGTAAAATGTTATATACTTTATGTAAACTCTCTAAAAAATGTTCAAACGATTTGTGTAATGCAATATATCTTATATTTTAAATTTTTTCTTAAAAAACTATAGACAGTATACAAACGAACAGAGGGAATATGATTTAGTCAAGCTACTTAGCTCCCACTCAAAATATGTCTCTTACATATTAATATTTTTCCAAGCTTAATTAGCTCCACTCAAAATGTAGGTCCTCTCGATAATCTTGGACATTCCAAAATTCTTTGATCACCATCAAATCGAGAATTCCAGTTAGGAGACTTCAATATCCATATATTGCTAGTGCAAATCCAATAGACTCAAGCATCTGTACAATTGTAGTCAGCTCCTTGAAATGTGTCCATACTTTGTGACATATCGAGATTTACGTCTTCATTAAGTATCATTTCATTCTTATGACTTTGAAGTCATTCAGAAATATCAAGTAACCTTCTTTACTTAATAAGATCAAGTAACATGTTACTTTTAAATCTTAAATGTAACTTAATATAGGATTTTTATGATTCCTAGTCATTTCTCGCACTTAGGTCCATCACGCTTCTTTGTAGTTTGTAGCTATGTCTTGTTTAAACAACATGAAAAGTGAATCAATAATATAGTTCCGCAAACCTGTAGAATATAGAGTTAAATCCCACTTTATTTAGTAAAAGTATTTGATGAGACTTTATGATCATTATCAATAGTTTCTCCTCTATTTGTAGAGTTTGGTTTCACAGAACATATTCCGCTGTGCCACTCAACAATCTGGAGGTAAGATCAAATACCTTCTTTCGATCTTTTACTTTATTCCACCTGTATCTTCATCAAGACACATCAACTTAGGACAACAACAGGTTTTCCCCTGTTGGAAGATGTATTCATAGTTGCCTAAGAATATGCTACAAAGACTTGTTTATTCACGATGATTTCGAGTTATTGAAATCTCCGGAAACTCGAGCGTGCCATAACTCTTATGGTGTTGTTTCCGCAAATCATTTATATGTTCCTTTGTATTCCAAATGAGTGTTAGCTTATTTCGATATCTAACTCTAAATGATAACTATAACCCCGATAAGAGATAATATTGGATCATATGTATCTAATACAAAATGATTATAATGTTTAGACATTTCAATACACTTTGAATTTGCCCTATTATCATAATTTAGGAAACATCTTTCAAAAGTCCTTTTATGAAAAAATTAACTTAAATACTTTAGTCGTGTCAATCAAATCAAAGAGACTTTTGTATTCTGTTAATTCTATATCCTCCTTCACTTTGAAAACTTTTGAACAATTCAAAACAGTTTCAAACTTATGTTTCATTAAGTAAATACTCATATTCACTTAAATCTATAATGAAGTATGAAATAATGATTTCCACTATTTGTTGAAAATATGATATATCATTATGTATAAAGTTCAACATTTCTTTGCATATCACCATTTTACCAGAATGCGGAGCTTTAGTGTGAACACCCGGATTTTTAAGTCCAGATGCCTATTATGTCGTACATCGCAATCCCAGGAATACCATTTTTGCGAGACATAACCGAATTGATAGCATAGTACCTCATACATTACAAACCATAATAGTCTTACAAATAGTTGATCTCATGATCAAGTCTTAATACACATCAAAGCAGCGGAAATAAGCATAGTAGAGACTAGTTATCACAGGCAATGCTGATGATGGGAGATGATCCTAGTTATCATAGACATCCTGATGTCCGTCCTCCGGATACTCCTCTTCATAGTCTGGCCATGGTAATAGCCAGGGACAAAGCCATGAGTACTCTTAAAGTACTTGGAAACTATCACTAATGCAAGTAAAACAATTCTAGTAGGAATCCTAAGCTCTAGGCTTGTTTGCAATGAGCCAATTTTATTTCAGAAGTACTTAGTAGTAAAGACCTATTTTAGTTGTCTAGATTACTTAAGTGGAAACATAATTCTCATTTCCACAACCCTGTTGTGGTCAAGTCAGAGTCATATTTCAAGTCACAAGTCATTTTGAAAACATCTGACAATGGAACAGTATGGCCATCCAACTGTCCATGACTGCGGACGTGGCTATTCAAATAGTTTGCACTCTATAGAGGTGGTACACTTTCACCATAAAATTCGATACATCCGTCAGGGATAGCCCTGAATCATCATACTTGGTATGCAGATAATCAATCCTAACCTTTCAATTACACACCCTAATATAGGCACCTCCCCTATGAGCTTGGCCACCCAGCCATGGCAATCCGCCATCCTGGGAACTGCATAGGTGGCCACTTCTTTCACTCACAGTCACGAGGTATCCTATTCCGTGTTTTTGAGTGGGAACTGCTCTGTGAAGGGAATATGCCCGAGAGGCAATAATAAAGTGGTTATTATCTTATTCCGTGTTTACGATAAATGTTTATTTTGCATGGTATAATTGTATTGATCAGAAACATTAATACATGTGTGTTTAATAAACAAAAAGGGATCCTAGTTATGCCTCTCTTATAGACTAGCTTGTTGATTAACAAGATGATCAAGGTTTCCTGATCATGGACATTGGATGTTGTTAATAACAAGGTCACAACATTTGTGAAATGATGTGATGAACATTCAACCGAAGTATAGCATTACGATCAAGTCATTATGTTTATATTGCTATAACATCATACGAAGTAATCTTTATCCTTAGACCATGAGATCATGTTAATTGCTAACACCGAAAGAGTATCTTGATAACATCAAACGTCACACCGTAACAGGGTGACAATAAAGATGGGTTTAGTGCTACAAAGGTGTTATGTTGAGGCTCATGGATCAAGAGTGGGATTTGTCAATCCCGATGACGGATAGATATACTCTAGGCCCTCTCAGTGATATCACATTAAGATAGCTTGCAAGCAAGTGATGTGATCACTAGAATGTTATATCACGGGAACGAGAAAAGAGTGCATGTCGGCAATGAGATCAAACTAGGTATGGAGATACCGATGATCGAATCTCGGACATGTAATACATCGCGAGATAAAGGGATTTAGTTACTAGCGTTAAAGGTTCTCACGATCACAGAAGTCATCATTGAATGTGTAGGAGTCAGTATGGATCTCCAGGTCCCGCTTCTGATTATTGATCTGAGAGGGGTCTCAATCATGTCTGCATTATTCCCGAACCGTAGGGTGACACACTTAAGGGATACCGACACCATTTGGAGCAAATATGTTTCAGATAAAGATTTAAGAAAGCGCTGGAATTATTTCAATAGACACCAAAACTGTTTCGTGTGAAATTGCCGAAATTGGTTCTACATGTAATATTGACATGTTGCAGGGGGTTTTATGTGAATGTTTGTTAATTAAAGTAATTAACAAATTCTGAATAAAATTAATAAAAGAGTTTTATTAAATAAGAGAGCATTAAATTTGGAGAAATTTAATGCATTTAAAGTGGAGACTTTAAAAGAGAATGTGAAGGGGCATTTTAATGTGGAGGGGTTACCACCACATGAATGGGGGAGGTGAGGAGTCACCCTCCCATGGGCGCCGGCCATGGGGGAGTTATACCCCCCTCCTCCTATAAAAGGCCCCCCTCACACCCCTTCTTCCTCACACCTCCTCGTGAAGGATCTCTCTCCCCCTCTAGAATTATTCCCCCATGGTCTCGGATTAGCGAGATACATGTTCCCGGTGGCATTTCGTCTGGAAGGAGTTGCTACTTCCACTGGATCACTGGAGTGAGGAGGTGGAGGTTGTCCGGTGGCTTGAACGTGTGTGCGAGTACGGATGCGCTGCTGAGTTGCGGCGCTCGGACTTCCTCACGATCTTGAGATCGGCAACCACGAGTGTACGACTACATCAACCACGAGTACCTACTCGTTAACAAAACTCGTTGTCTTCAAGGGTAAGTTATCGATGGATGTATGTCCACCCGTTGCTCTGTACCTAGTAGATAGATCTTAGCGTGTAGTTCTCATCGTAGGAAATTTTTTTGTTTTCTATGTTGTGGACCCAACAGTGGTATCAGAGCCAGATCTATGCGTAGGTGCTTTGCACGGGTAGTACACATATGTTTATATGTGGGCGATGATGATCATGTTATTGCTTCTTTCATGTATTTTGGATATGGTGGCATAGTGGGATGAAGCGGCCCGGACCAACCTTACATGTCATCGTACATGAGACCGGTTCCACGACTGACATGCAACTAGTTTTTCATAAGTGGCTGGTGGGTGTCTGTCTCTCCTACTATAGTCAATATCTGATTTACAACGAGTTGCTACTAACTTGGTTATCCTCGTTGTGGTTCCATGTTTGTAGGTAAGAACGGTTCTATCTTTGAAAGCCCTAAGCCACGTACAACTTGCAATTGATAAATTAGAGGCGTCTAGTTTAGATCGTTGCTGGACTAGTGTCATGATATGGTAATGTTGTAAGTAGATGTATGATAGATACTCTTACAACACACCTAACGTGTAAGTTCCATAGACCTTGGCCTTACACACAAAGGAATGATAGAGACCATAACACGATGCAAATGATAGAGATCAAATGCATGGACCATATCATCTCACGTTACACATTAGATGTTAGCATCTTATACTGCTAGTTTGGCGTTTTCTGTAGTATTGTAAGATGATCCCTCATTTAGATATCAAGATAAAAATGTGTTCTTCCTTAAGTATGCACCGTTTTGTGGATCGTGTTTCGAGACATCACGTGATGATCGGGTGTACTCGAATCTACGCTTTCATAGAAACGGGTGTAAGACAGTTTTACACACGCAAATACTAAGGTTCTTACTTGGCGAGCCTAGCATGTACAGACATGGCCTCGGAACACGGACCGAAAGTTTAAGCATGAGTCATATAATTGATATGATGCCCATATTGATGCTCGCCTTTGAAGCTACACTGACTCACGTGATGATCGGACTTGGTGTAGTGGATTTGGTTCATGTAATCACCAAAAAGGCACGAGGGATGTCGTTTTTGAGTGGGAGTTCATTTCTAATTTGGATTAGTCGAACTCAATTTGTCATAAACTAAATCAAAGTGAATTTGCATAATTTGTTGTAGTCATTGGTGTCTGTTCACTACCTTATGCTTAGTTTTAATTGAGATAATAGAACTATAGAATTCTGGATATTTACTTTACGAACTGGTATCGTATTGTTTTGAATGTCAATTTAAAGTTTATAAGTCCTATTGCAAACTTTCAGCAAACTCTATTTACTCCATGAAGTTTAATAAGTAGTATTAAATCAAGAGTAGGAATTCCAATGTTAGTATCTAAAGTATCATGTTTGCCTCCATGATTATTGATATTCAAAAGTTGTTTTAATATCAAGATCAAATAGGATCTGAAAATTGTTTCATAAACCATCATGTGTGAAAGATATTGTGATATCTGAAATAATGTTTTTGGTTGCATTATGATAGGGTATAATTTAGCAAAATACATGTTCTCATATTGTACAAGAATTTGTGAAGGATGGAGATGCTAAGCATCCGGATCTCCCAAAAAGGTTTTGGGAACTAACATTATACTCGCGATTCTTCCTTATAGGCTATAGTAGCTTGATCATGAAATTTGTCATGATAAGGATGAATAGAAGATGTAAGTAAAATGTTTACTACACTAATAGATTACTAAAGAATGGATTTTTTGAAAGAACACCAAACATTTGATGATGGTGATCCACTTCAAAGTGCAAGTCCAAATGTATTAGTATTTGACTATACACGCTTTGTACTATGTGTCATGTGAATGACACCACTATTGATGTTGATAGATTCTTTTAAGAAAAGGAATTGCTGAAAGAGAATCTATAAAATATTTGGCAGAAAAGAAAAGGTTGGAGATGTCCAACTTAGGTATATAGAAGATATACATGTTATGGTTGTATTACTTACTTGTTAAACAATGTGGTTCTGAGGTATTGGATACCGGTATTGGATACCGGTATTGGATACCGTATTGGTTGGTATGAAGTGTCATACAGGACAACGCAATTCATGAACTACAATGGCCTAAGTAACTAGCAAGAGAATAAGTGATGATGCTCATCGAAAACAAATAAAGTGTTATTGTGTTTTTCGTTGTCATCAAACCTAGCCTTCAAGATTTGTTTTAATAATTTTTATTTTGTTCTGGTATTACGAGAACAATGGTTTTTCAAATAATTACCGTATTCCATAAAGGATGGATGAACTTTTACAAGTCTAGTGGGAAAAATCACATCCATAAACACTATTGCTATAATGTCGCAAGACAAATGATTGAAAGATCACTTATGAAGTGACATCGCTGTTTAAATTATATTGGAAAGAAAACATGAAGAAACTCCAGGTTGATGGATTGTTGGAGTCTTTTGATCTTGATCAATTAACGTTGGTGAAACTTTCCTCGAGATAATTGAAACTCCGTTCATAGGCCAAAGAGGAACGGATGACTAACTTATTGGATATTATGCATGTTGATGTATATAGTCCATTATGTGTAGCCATATGCGAGGGATCCTTTTTGCTTCATATGCTTTCTCCAGAAATTTGAGTGAATATATCTGTATATTTACTTAATAAGGAAGAAGTATGAAACATTTAAAAATGGTTCAAAGACTTTCAAGATGAAGTAAAAAATCATTGTAACAAGAAGGGAATATGCCCGAGAGGCAATAATAAAGTGGTTATTATCTTACTCCATGTTTATGATAAATGTTTATTTTGCATGCTATAATTGTATTGATCGGAAACGTCAATACATGTGTGTTTCATAAACAAAAAGGGTTCCTAGTTATGCCTCCCCTATAGACTAGCTTGTTGATTAACAAGGTGATCAAGGTTTCCTGATCATGAACATTGGATGTTGTTAATAACAAGGTCACAGCATTTGTGAAATGATGTGATGAACATTCATCCGAAGTATAGCATTACGATCAAGTCATTATGTTTATATTGCTATAACATCATACGAAGTAATCTTTATCCTTAGACCATGAGATCATGTTAATTTCTAACACCGGAAGAGTATCTTGATACCATCAAATGTCACACCGTAACAGGGTGACTATAAAGATGGGTACAGTGCTACGAAGGTGTTATGTTGAGGATCATGGATCAAGAGTGGAATTTGTCAATCCCGATGACGGATAGGTATACTCTGGGCCCTCTCGGTGATATCACATTAAGATAGCTTGCAAGCAAGTGATGTGATCACTAGAATGTTATATCACAGGAACGAGAAAAGAGTGCATGTCGGCAACGAGATCAAACTAGGTATGGAGATACCGATGATCAAATCTCGGACATGTAATATATCGAGACAAAGGGATTTAGTTACTAGCATTAAAGGTTCTCACGATCACAGAAGTCATCACTGAATGTGTAGGAGTCAGTATGGATCTCCAGGTCCCGCTTCTGATTATTGATCTGAGAGGGGTCTCGATCATGTCTGCATTATTCGCGAACCATAGGGTGACACACTTAAGGGATACCGACACCATTTGGATCAAATATGTTTCAGATAAAGATTTAAGAAAGCATTGGAATTATTTCAATAGACACCGAAACTGTTTTAGGTGAAATTGCTGAAATTGGTTCTGCATGTAATATTGAAATGTTGCAGGGGTTTTATGTGAATGTTTGTTAATTAAAGTAATTAACAAAATTCTGAATAAAATTAATAAAAGAGTTTTCAAATTTAATGCATAAAGTGGAGACTTTAAAAGTGTCGTGGTGGTGTCACGGTAGATGCCATGGATAGGCTAAAGGTGGGGACAAGATGCACTAGAGGAATCCAGGGAGGGATAGTGTGGTGATTCCACACACAGATTTTGTATTTGATTCACTTCCAAGGTTTACAAGTGCTCCTTGAGCTATATTGGGGAGAGGAGGAAGAAGGTGCTCTCCTACTCTCACCACTAGGTAGCCCTAAGGAACATACCAACCAACTACAGATCAATCAACTAGTCCTAGACCAACCCCTTCTACAGATGCCCTAGCCCTCCTTATATAGGGGTGGCTAGGTATCCAATTGGGCCATACGTGGACCTCTTCCCAAAATAGTAAGCCGACCGGGTCACTTTTACCCAACGTCATCCATGCAGAGGCTACGTGAGCCTCTGCGGCGCTCACGTCATCCGACACAGGCATCGTCACACTTGTCGGCCACGCCTCGGTGGTCCTGGCCTCTGTCCGCTTTGCTCACGCTTTGCGTACAGTGGTCACCTTTTGACCAGCGAGATACCTTCCTTCTCTTGCGAGCTCGATATAAACCGGATCGTGCCTAGTTGATTCGGCCACACCTGTACCTGCATACAAGTTATATAAATCTTGCCGGCATATGACATAAGTCGGCCGGGACTCAGTTAGGTGGACATCCTCCGGTCCGGGTCACTCCGTGATCGGGCCTGCCTTGAGGTGACTCGGCCAGCATTCGCTTTGACCTTGCCGTACCTCGGCTAACTCGGCCATTATACTCTGGCGTGACCCTACCCGGGGGTATCCCACAACATTAGTCCCCGAAGCTGGTGCGGTCTTAGCTGCCTTAGCTGCTAAGGCCACAGCAGGTTCAATTTCACCGAGCCTTCTTCTCCGAGTTACCTGGTATCCCGGATTTCATTGACTATCTTTTCCCTTGGCACATTCCGAGTTTTTACTCGCTGCCGGGTTATCCCATTGTTATCCGGGTTACTCTTCCTTCTCTCGTACGCTTCCCCAGATCCTACGTGGAGGGTAATCATTATTTTGCCTCATTTTAAGGGCCTGCATCAGTAACCGCCGCAGTTATTGTCAGATATTACTATTGCCCACGTCACATCGTGTCTGTCTCCTCGTTAACTGTATCACCACGTCACGTCGTGGGATCCCCTACGCACTGTGGCCCTTCCTGTGGCTCATCGCTGATTGGTTGATTCGGATTATACACGGCCACACCGTGTGGCTCTTCCGCACAACGCGATCCCACTACCTCTTCTGGGCGTGGTTAAATAGGGGAGGGGCGCGCCCCTTGGGACTTTTCCCCATTCTCGCGCCCCTTTTCCTCTTCTTCTTCTTCTTCCAAGCAACTGCGGCGCCGCCGCCGCACCTGCTTTGCTGCGCCGCTGCTGCCCCGTGCCGTTCGCACCGGCATCGCCGCCTCCCCCGTGCATCCCCTTCGCCACGGGTCCGTGCCAGTCCAGGCAACTGCCCCCACCGCCGATAGGGCTAGTGAGGACGGTGACCTAGAAATGACTGAGGAGGAACTTGCTGTTGCGGAACAGGAGATGGAGGAGGACGCGAAGAACACCGAGCGTGGAGCCTGGGCGGGGTCCTGGGTATGCCAGGACGATCTCGACTGGCTGTATCGCACTCGCCGTTTCCCTGTCAGCGATTTCTTCCACGACTGGCTCAACATCTACGAGCTTCAGCCGCATCATCTTCCGGCGAATGCCATCACTTCTCTCTCTGCCTTTGCTTCTACCATCGAAGGCTACACCAAATTATGGCCCAGCAAGGAGCTCTGGATCCGGTTCTTTGGTCTGCGCCCGAACGTTCTTCCGAATAGAGAGCTTGATCCGAAGGACAAGCAGCTCACATAGTTCGGCGCAACTTCTATCTCTCCTCGGAAACAGTCTGTCTTTCCCCGAGTCACGGGGCTTGACTCTTGCAAGGGCTGGGCCCGAACCTTCTTTTATGTCAGAAATGGCACAACTGAAGATCTGATCCGGCTGCGCCCCTACGCTTCGGGTCCTCCTAATCCAGATCTCTGGGACCAGATCCCCAAGAAGCCCACCGTCCTGGCGAACCAAGTCAACAAAAGTTTCTAGGAGCTGAAGGATCTAGGATTGCGCAACGAGGACGCAATGATCACATTCGTCCGCAACCAGATCTCCCATCTCCAGAAACGCACTCACAAACTCTGCCACATGATCTTCCGCCTTGACCCCAACCGGACCTCCTCATTCGAGTTGAGCCACACAGAGATTTTCCGCCGGGTCAAGTCCCTCTTCACCACCAACAAGAAGTTCACCGCCGAATGGGTGTGGGGGATCGAGCACTTATGCCGAGATAGGCTTCCTCCTCCGGTAAATCTCGTGCTCCAATTCTTTTCCGAGTTAAATTATATGTCGGGATTCATCGTATGTTTGATCCCTTTGCATTTTCTCTCTTAGATGTTTCTTCAGCAAACTCTTGAGGACGGCACCGAGCCTTCTCTCAAGTGGGCGCCAGATCGAGATGTCCCGGACGAGGAGGAGCCGGATCAGGAGATGTTCCTTCCATTCCCTGATGCGACCAAGCGACATACCGGTAAACTCTCTTCTATTAGAGATTGGCCTGAGGATGAAGATGATTACAACGTTGAGGTGATGGAAGCATTTGACGCTGTCCCCCTTTCTTACGCTTTTTCGGCATCAGCTAACCCCGGTGGGCAGATCCATGAAGATCCTTCCCTCGCCACAGGCGAGCCTGTCCCTGTCGTGCCAAAGAAAAGGGGAGCTACATCTTCTTCTTCTTCCGAACCTTCCAAACCGGCGAAGAGACGAAAGAAGTCTATAGAAAAAGCTGCCACCAAGCCTACGACTAAGGCCATAACTCGGAGGGCTCGCAAACCCAAGGAGCCTTTGACCTCAGACGAGTAAGTCACTTCTTCCTTATCCAATTTTCTGCTTCGTGATTTGCTATTCATTTGTTCTTCCTTGGTTATAATTTCTTATCACTCATCATTTGATTCGGCAGGGCCGCGGTGGAGGTTCCTCAGAGCGGATCTGGCATCTCCTCGCCGCTCCGACATAGCCCTTCTCCCCCTCATGGCGATGATTCTCGCCCGCTGAGCCCCATTCGGGAGGGTTCAACAGCTGCTCCGGGTTCAAGCCCACCTCGTCCAGAGGAGGACAACCTCGGAGCAAGGGAAACTGGCTCTGCCGAGGCAGCAGCAATGACCACTTCGGCGCCACCGCAACCAGCTTCATCCGAGAGACCAACAGCACCTCCACCAAAACAAAAATTAGCACCAGCATCCGTGCCAGCACCAACAGCAGCAGCACAAGCATCAGCAACAGCTCCAAGTCCTTCTGCCTCGTCCGAGTCTTCCAAGGCTCGGCGAGAAGGCACCAGCAGCACCAAGGCTAGCACTAAGGCGGCTCCCAAGGGCAAATCCGTCGCAGCAACTTCAACCTCTCAGCAGCAGCCCAAGGGAAAAAAGGCTCCTGACACCGCCAAGGCAGCGTCCATCGAGGCTGGACAACGCACACTTGCGTCCATGCTTTCGAAGAAGACCCCACCGACGAAGGAGACCTCTACCGGGTCAGCTGATGTGCAACTCGTTTTGCACACGAGCCCCGCTGTTGCCCAGGTTGAATGGAGGGAAGCCCATGCTAAGGGTTTGGTTGCACCCCACATGCTTAGCGGGGAACGCTATCCTCCGACCTTGATCGAGTTTGTTAACAACTGGAACAAGGCGGAGTTCATCCACAATGACGATTTCCCGGAGAAGTTTGGGCCTGCCAAGTTTGCTGCGCAGATGAATACTGCTGCTAAGGTAATCAACCTTGCAGGTCGGATGATGGAGGTACGCTACTTCGCATTTTCCTTAACATGCACTAGATATTAGTGATATAACCATTAGTCCCCGAGCCTCCGGGGGAGTAATTTGTTACTCGGCCGAATGTTCCTTAGTGACCTCAAATATGCACACACCTAGAGCCGGGTTAAGTTCCACTTGGCCTGGATTTTGTACACTTCGAATATGCACACACCTAGAGCCGGGTTAAGTTCCACTTGGCTCGGATCTTGTACACTTCGAATATGGACACACCTAGAGCCGGGTTAAGTTCCACTTGGCTGGGATTTTGTACACTTCGAATATGCACACACCTAGAGCCGGGTTAAGTTCCACTTGGCCCGGATTTTGTACACTTCGAATATGCACACACCTAGAGCCGGGTTAAGTTCCACTTGGCTTGGATCTTGTACACTTCGAATGTGCATACACCTAGAGCCGAGTTAAGTTCTCCTTGGCCCGGATTTTGTACACTTCGAATATGCACACATCTAGAGCCGGATTAATTTCCACTTGGCCCGGATTTTGTACACTTCGAATACGCACACACCTAGAGCCGGGTTAAGTTCCACTTGGCCTGGATCTTGTACATGACTAAGCTATCCTTTTGTACTCCTTTCAGGTGACCACCAATCGCCGGAGCGCTGAGTTTCAGCATCTCTTGGATACTGACAAGATGCTGCACGCAAAGCATACCACTCTTCTCGCCGAATACGAGAAAAGGGGTAAGTTTTCTCCTTCGGATTTTTCCCATTTCTCTTCGTCTTTTTCTGCCAAACTAATATGATATTCGGATTGTGTAGTCGGAGTGGAGGCTGAGAACATCCTTATGAGAAAAAATCTGGATCAGATAAAGGGTAAGTCATTTTGCTTAATCTCCCTCTGCGCCCTATCTCCTTTTCTTCTTGGCTCGGCAAATATTCATACCTCGGCTTTGTCGGGTCAACAAACTATTTTAGCATCTCTTGAAGATAGTGTGCCCGTGCCTAATATGATGCTGCATTTTCTCGAACAAGCAGGGCAGCACCAGGCCAAACTCAAGAAGAAAGATGATGAGCTTGCCCTCCTCCGGACCAAGGATGAAGAAATTGCCAAGCTCAAGGCAGAGATGAAGAAACTCAAGGTGTTCCACAAATCTGAGATGGATAAAGCTAGCCAAGATTTCTCCGAAGAGCAAGAGCGTCTGAAGCTCGAAATTGCCAAGGACCAAGAACTGCTGAAAGAGGCCAACATTAAGCTTGAGTCGGCAAATGCTGAACTTGTGCAACTCCGGGAGAGGCACGACAACTGCACCAAGGAGTTGACCCGGGTCCACGGCCATATTTCTCGTAAGTTCTTTTCCTTCAACCGACGTTGATCTTTCCAGGTCTAGTTACTTTACTTACTCCACTTGTCTTGTTTTTCAGACAAATTTCCGGAGAGTGATGTCATTGCATCCAATGTCGTTACCAAGTTCCGCAAGCATAGAGGTACTCCATCTGGTCCTGGCACCATTCCTCTTGATCTGGAGGATTTCATAGTCAGCTTGTCCTCCTGAGTCGAGATCATAAAGAACTATGGCAAGGATATCTTGGATGTAGCGATCCGGATCTTCAATTCCTTTTGGCCTGAAGAAGATACTCCGGAGGGGGCTACTGCTCTTATTGCCAAGCTTATGGAGTGCGAGACTCAGCTCAATCTTTGGAGGGAATCTACTGGACGCGCCGGAGCTGAAATTGTCCTCCACTATGTGCTCACTTGGTACAAAAAGATAAACCTAAAGCTTCTCGAGCGCATCCGCACCGGATCAAGGTGGTCCAGTGACCCGGATTGGATTGCTCAGCGCAAGGCTTGCGGCCATAGCCTCATTCAATATGCCCCCATCCATCAATGGAATGAGGGACCAAGTTTCCTTGGCGCTGTCGATGACGAATATGTCGAAGAAGGTTCGGGTGAGGAAGAAGAGGACGAAGCCTCGGATGTCAAAGAGGATGAAGATGAAGTTGAAGCCAAGGCCGGAGCTGCACCTGCTGGCGCCGAGGTTCCTCTGCCTACTGCTCCTTGATTAGAAACACTTGGCAGTTTATCAGATCCTCGGTATGCCGGGTGCAAATGTATTAAGCACATCAGTTATATTTTGCTACTAAGTTGTTTGTGCCGGATTAAATTGGGTGCAGTCCCCGAGTTTCATTTTCTTGTTCCTCCAATTTCTTGGCTCGGCTCGTGTCTACCTTGGTTCGGTTTTATGACTTACGAGTCCGAGTTTCAAAAATTGACTTAACAATACTTGGAAACTTTAGGATTAGCTCTAAATAATTCAGCATAATAAAAAACAGGGTAATCATAAAGTTAGTCAAAATAACAAATGTCGGCTCGATTAAGTTCTTTTCCTTAGTCGTTTTTCGTGTGTTACGCAATTCCAAACTTGTTCTCTTGCTTGCCATGAAGCCAAATCTTGTTGGACAGCAGCAAATCGAAGAGTTGAGTTTTTGGTGCTCACACACTACTGACTCGGCTTAGGTAGAAACAACTTACGCCAACTGACATAAAAATAAATAACGAAAATAGGAAACAACAAATACTACTAAGGCAGTCCCCGAGTTACTGCTCGAGGTGCCAAGATTTCATTGATAAGCTCATTGCCGGCATACATACCGACATATGAGAGATTCGGATACACACACTTCTTTGCTAAGTGTAGAATGGTCGAAGTAGAGCTACATTCCATGCATGCTTAGATTCTTCGCAGGACCTGTCCGCCTTGTTCTTCTCCTGTGGTTTTGCATCGATGAGATAATATGAGTCATTGTGTAATGCTTTGCTCACAATGAATGGCCCTTCCCATGGGGGGGATAGCTTATGCATGCCAGCAGTACGTTGTACCAACCAGAGTACCAGATCACCTTCCCGGAAGACTCGGGGGTTTACTTTCCGGCTATGATAGCATCGGAGATTTGGCTCATATACGGCGGATCTGGACAATGCCAATTCTCTCGCTTCTTCCAGCAGATCTACATCATTTTTCTGGGCTTCTCGCACTTCGGCTTCTGTGTATTGGGTGACTCTGGGCGAATCATGCTCTATGTCGGCTGGTAATACAGGTTCTGCCCCATATACCAGAAAAAATAGCGTATAGCCTGTTGATCGATTCGGAGTTGTTCTTAAACTCCACAGTACCACTGGTAGTTCTTCTATCTAGCACCCCGCTGATCTTTGCAGCGGCTCAATGAGCCAGGGTTTTATCCCGGATAATACTAATCTGTTGGACCTTTCCACTTGTCCGTTCGATGTGGGGTGGGCTACCGAGGCAACGTCCAGCCGGATCTTTTTATCCCGACAGAATCGTGCAAATGCTCCTTCAGCAAAATTTGTGCCATTATCTGTTATGATACTGTGAGGATAGCCGTATCTCAAGATGATATCTTTGAGGAATGTTACAGCCGTATCTCCATCACATTTTCTTATTGGCTTCACTTCAATCCACTTTGTAAACTTGTCCACCATAACCAAGATATGGGTCATATTTCCTCTTGCTGGTTTGAATGGGCCAACCATATCCAAACACCATACGGCAAATGGCCAGGTGATTGGTATGGTCTTGAGCTCTGACATTGGCATATGTGTCTTGGTTGCATACCTCTGACAGCCATTGCATTTTCTCACCAAATCTTCTGCTTGTTCTAAGGCACTTGGCCAGTAGAATCCATGCCAGAAAGCTTTTCCCACCAACGCTATGGATGAGGCATGATGCCCACATTCCCCTTGATGTATATCTCGTAGGATATCCAGCCCTTCTTCCGGGTCAACACACCGCTAGAGGACATTAGTGACACTTCTCTTGTATAGTTTGGCATTGATGATTGTGTACGCCTTTGCGCGCCTCTAAATTTGCCTGGATATAACCCTTCACTAGGCAAAGTTCCATCCTTCAGGAATTGAAATATGGGCAGCGCCCAAGCTGGTATGTCTCGCACTGGAAACAACTCCTCATCTACTTCCATTTGCTCCACCGGCATAACCTCGGCCGGATCATGCTGCGCAGTCCCCGGGTTCTGCGAAGCAGTCCCTGGGTTTCCTGAACAACTTCCCACGTCAATGTCCATGGGTATAGTTCCGGACTCCGGGTGTGCCGGGATATAGATTTAGTCAGTTTTTGGGGACGGCCTGATAGATAGTTTTCTGAGGTGCTCCAGTGCTACACCCGGTGGAATTGCTTGTCGGGTTGACCCGAGTTTTGACAATACGTCGGCAGCCTCGTTTTCCAGCCGGGGTACATGGTGAAACTCGCATAAGTACCCAGATATCTTTTGCACATGGAATCTGTACAAGACCATGTTTGGATCAAGAGCGTCCCACTGCCCCGAGACTTGCTGAACTACCAAAATCCGAGTCGCCAAAGCATTGGAGCCGACGTATTCCGATTTCTTTTGCCACTTTGAGCCCATGCACAAGTGCTTCATATTCAGTGACATTGTTTGATGTGGCGAAATGGATTTGTAGCACATACTTCAGCTGGTCGTTCTTTGGCGAGGTGAGCACCACTCCGGCGCCTAACCTGGTTTTCGTCTTTGATCCGTCAAAATGCATTCTCCAGTAGTTTGGATCTGGTAATGGTGGTTCATATTGCATCTCGGCCTAATCTACAAAAAAGTTAGCCACAGCCTGAGACTTGATCGCATCTCTCCTGTCATACTGTGGAGCATAAGGGGCTAGCTCAATTGCCCATTTGGCGATTCGGCCGCTTGCATCCTTGTTACTCATTATCTCAGATATGGGGGCTTCACATATCACTTTGATGGGGTGTTCTTCAAAGTAGTGCTTTAGCTTCTTTTGCTGACATGTATACACCATATGACATTTTTGATAGTGAGGAGAGTTTTGTTTTGATGCGGATAACACCTCGCTCATGTAATAGACTGGCCTCTGCACCGACTTACCCTCTTCGTCGCGCTCTACCACTACCACTTCACTTACAACTCGGTTGGTTGCGGCTATATAGAGCAACATCGGCTCTTTTGATAGTGGAGAGGGTAACACTGGCGCAGTGGCTAACATTTTCCTTAATTGGTTAAAGGCTTCGTTGGCCTGCGGCGTCCATATGAACTTATCCGCTTTTTTCATTAGTTGATAGAGAGGCAATGCCTTTTCTCCCATTCGACACACAAACCGACTTAAAGATGCCAGGCAACCAGTGAACTTCTGGACATCACTAAGACACTTTGGCAACTCCATTCGCTCTATGGCTCGGATTTTAGTTGGGTTAGCTTCGATACCTCGGCTGGATACAAGGAACCCGAGTAATTTTCCAGCCGGGATGCCGAAGGTACATTTTTCCGGGTTAAGCTTCATCCGAAATCGTCTCAGGTTCACGAATGTTTGCCTGATATCATCAAGGAGCATTTTGCTTTCCTTGGTATTTATAACCACATCATCCACATATACTTGCACATTTCCACCAATTTGATCGTGCAAACATTTTTGCATACATCGTTGGTACGTTGCCCCTACATTACGTAAACCAAAAGGCATGGTGTGATAGCAATAAGCCCCATACGGGGTAATAAACACAGTCTTTATTTGATCATTCGGATTCAGGGGTATCTGGTGGCAACCAGAATATGCATCTATGAATGACAACAGTTCACACCCAGCGGTAGAATCTATGACATGATCTATCCTTGGCAGTGGGAATGGATTTTTTGGACACGCCTTATTCAGGTTCGTGTAATCGATACACATACGCCAAACCACTGCAACATTCAGATCATCTTTCTTCTTTTCTACAAGCACCGGATTAGATAGCCAATCTGGGTAAAGCACTTCCATGATAAACCCAGCTGCGAGGAGCCAAGCTATCTCATCCCCAATGACTTTTCTCCTATCTTCGGCGAAGCGGCGGAGAGGTTGCTTCACTGGCCTTGCTCCGGGTCTTACATTCAAAGAGTGCTCGGCCAACTCCCTCGGAACACCTTGCAAGTCCTGTGTGGACCAAGCAAAGATATCCCGATTCTCACGGAGGAAGTTGACGAGCTCGCTTTCCTATTTGTCATTTAACCCGGCACCAATTGTTACGGTGCGCTCTAGGAATAAATCATCAACAGGCACTTTCTTTGTATCCTTCGTTGCTTGAAACGAAACACTTCCATGTGGGTTACTTAGCGCCGGCATATACTGCCACGCGGACTGAGCCAGTGCTGCCACTTCCTGTATCTTTCTTTTCTCTTGCGCAATAACGAGTGACTCGGCTCGGTTAGACCCGGCTGACGCACACTCAATGGAACGTCGGAAATCTCCATCTATGGTGATTACTCCATTTGGCCCAGGCAACTTCATCTTCAAGTAACTGATGTGACAACTTGCCATGAACATGTTTAGTGCTGGCCTGCCGAGTAACGCGTGATACGCACTTTCTAAGTTCACCACTTCAAACTCCAAAAATTCTTAGTTCGGCAGTTATCTCACGTGCCGAATAACACATCGTATCGGACTTTGCCAATGGGCTCACAGGATATGCCTGGCACAATACCATGAAACATTGTTCTGGTAGCCTGGAGCATGTTCTCTGAGATACCCAACTTGTGCATTGTATCCGCATACATGATATTGATGCTGCTGCCATTGTCTATCAGCACCTTAGAAAATCTCACATTGATATTTGGCCCGATGAATGTTGGGTCCAGCACTAGCGCATACGAACCGGGGCTAGGCATAAGCTTGGGGTGATCCTTGATACTCCAGGTGATTTCCTGATCCGACCAAGGCATATACCTCATCACTGCAGGCATAACTACGTTCACCTCCATATGTCGGTGCTGCAAACTCTTTCTATCTGTTTCCTCTGTGGTAAACACACAGTAACTCTGGTGATCCTCTCTGTATTCATTTATCCCCTCATTTCCGGGATACCTCTGGTCTGGCTGAGGTTGGTTTTCTACCTGATGCATTGCATCCCTTCTCTCATGATTCTCATACCTCGGCGGAGGGGGAGGCAACATTAACTGTTGTGTGTTTGCTCTGGAGAACAATTGTTGCTGGGGTAACTCCTGCCGAGGTTGATCATTCTGAGGTGCCTGAGCATTCCCCGAACCACTTTGTTCCATCTTCCTCATCCACTCACATTGCCGAGTCGTGTGACCCGCCGGGTTACTCGGAGTTGGCATGAGAAATTTACACGGCTCATCCAACATTGCCTCATAGGTATACCTCGGACGGTCCTTCTTTTCTTGCCACCGTTTCTTCTACTCTGGCGTCCAAGTTTTCTTGCCATCATTTCTTGGAGTTCATTATTGCCCTCCAGTTTTCTGACACTGATTACTCCCTGCTCCGAGTTTATCTTGATTTACAGCAGCAACTTGTTGTGAATTGTATCTGTAGTCCAGCCTATCATCTCTCCTCTTACCCCGATAATCATTTCGCCGGGATGATCCAGCTCCATCCCTCTGGTAATACTCATTTGACTCGTTTGACACCAGCCTAGGTTGAGTTGGATCACCCAACACATATGAATCTGCAATCCGGATTGTCTCTGCCAGTAGTTGGCATATCCCTTTGTAGCCTTTGCCACAACATGCTCGCATATCTACACCCTTGTGCAAACCAAGCTATTGCCTATGACTCGAACACGCCCTCGCATGAATTTCGCACTGTGCACCACCGGGTTAAGAACTCCCGGTCCATCTCATTCAGTCTCTGCTTGCACATTGCTAGGGTCTGTGGCCTATTTGGCCTCTGATACGTGCTCGAGAAGTTGCTTACAAACATTTCCTCAAAATCAATCCAACAGTTGATACTTCTGGGTGGCAAATTATTTAGCCATACCCTTGCTGGCCCCTCCAGCATTTGAGGTACGTATCTCACAGCCCATCTCAAGTTGCCTATTGCAATTTTCACCGTCGTAGCATAGTTGATCAACTAGTCCTCCGGCTTTGTGCTACCGTCATACGTTTTCGTGCCTCTGGGTAACTGAAAGTTTGGTACCGGAGGCTCCTTTATGATCCGGGGCCCAAAACACGCCGGACCCGGAGGACCTTGACACTCAATTTGCTCCGACCTATAAAGCTGATCCAGCTACAACCTGGCATCGTCAGGCATCATGTCCCTGCTCCCCATTCTTGACCCTATCACATGATAGTCTGGCCTTGGGTATCCTGTGTTCACCATTTCCGAATCACCATCATTATATCTGCCTTGCTCTCATGGAGCACCTCTCTGTTGCATACCTTGGCCGGCACTTTGCTCTTGCCTTGGTATATTCCGCTGCTACGGTTGCCCTGCTTTCGCCGAGTTGCGCTATCCTGCATTGCCGTTTACAGCATTTCCTTGACTAGCATTGCCTTGGTCATGGTTACCTCGGCCAGCCTCACCTCAGCTGACACTTCGTCGATCATCATTCGCCTGCACTGCTTTTCCTTTCCCTGCCCTCGCCGGGTCATATGGGACTAGCTGTTTGTTTCTCCTTGCCGAGGTTACCACCTCCTCTCTTCTTGGGTCACCATGAGGGGATGATGCTGCTCCCGCTGATTTCTTCGGGTTACCTACAACTGAATGAACAATTTTAGATGCACCACCCCTTGCCGGGTTTGCCCTGAGCAACTCTTCATTTTGTCTATTCGCGATTTGAACCAACTCATTGACTCTCTCCTGCTGTCTTTGCCGGGCTTCACCCGTCAAACCCTCTAACTCGGATGCAGCTGCATCTGCTGCTCTGAGGTTCTTTGCCGGGGTACTATACTTCGGCATCCCCGCGGACAGAAAGTTCTCTGATTCCTCAACTCTAGTATCACCCTCTTTGTTCATTTCACTGATGAGATTTTTTCCCTTCACTTTTACTGCATCTACCTTATTTGCTCTTGCGTACTCACGGAGTGTCATGTTCAACGACTGTTGAGCCACGGCTATCTTTTTCGCACCCTCTAGTATTTTCTGCCTAGTCTCCTCTAACTCGGCCTGTGCCTGAGCCGGGTCTACTGCAGGTGCTATGGGGCTCTCTAGGCTATCTACTCCCCGCTGCAGCACATTCTCAGGCCTCTATAGTGGAGGACCTCTACTTTTCCTTGGTGCCTTTGGTGTTACCTCCGGATCTGGTGCCGGATACTTTCTCACGCCAGCGCTAGGCGCTGTCATCATCACCTCGGCGCGGTCAGGGGAGCGAGTGATACGCGCCCCGTGAACCATGCTAAGGGGTGGCTTGCCTCCCAAGACGACGTGTCGCGGGTGAACGCACGACACATCGACAACAATGTAGACCTTGTGCGCGCCGAGCTTGACGAAGAGGCCGTTGCCTGGGAGAGGTCGCTTGCCGAAGCAGCCAACGTTGTTGCTGACAAAGTCCAGCGCTGAACAAGCCCGGAGATGATGTGTTCGCTGGTGCCGATGAGGTTTCCCGTTCGGATCTTCACTCTTGATAGCGCCGCTAGCCCCACGGTGGGCGCCAACTGTCGTGGTGGTGTCACGGCAGATGCCATGGATAAGCTAAAGGTGGGGACAAGATGCACTAGAGGAATCCAGGGAGGGATAGTGTGGTGATTCCACACACAGATGTTTGTATTTGATTCACTTCCAAGGTTTACAAGTGCTCCTTGAGCTGTATTGGGGAGAGGAGGAAGAAGGTGCTCTTTTACTCTCACCACTAGGTAGCCCTCAAGAACATACCAACCAACTATAGATCAACCAACTAGTCCCAGACCAACCCCTTCTACAGATGCCCTAGCCCTCCTTATATAGGGGTGTCTAGGTCTCCAATTAGGCATACGTGGAGGCATATTCAAGGGAATATGCCTCTTCCCAAAATAGTAAGCCGACCGGGTCACTTTTACCTAGCGTCATCCATGCAGAGGCTACGTGAGCCTCTGCGGCGCCCGCGTCATCCGACACAGGCATCGTCACCCTTGTCAGCCATGCCTCGGTGGTCCTAGCCTCTGTCCGCTTCGCTCACGCTCTACATACGGTGGTCACCATTTGACCAGCGAGATACCTTCCTTCTCTTGCAAGCTTGATATAACCCGTATCGTGCCTAGTTGATCTGGCCACACCTGTACCTGCATACAAGTTATATAAATCCTGCCGGCATACAACATAAGTCGGCCAAGACTAAGTTAGGCAGACATCCTCCAGTCCGGGTCACTCCATGATTCAGCCTGCCTTGAGGTGACTCGGCCAGCATTCGCTTTGACCTTGCCGTACCTCGGCTAACTTGGCCATTATACCCCGGCGTGACCCTACCCGGGGGTATTCCCCCAACAAAAAGAGAATGTGAAGGGGCATTTTAATGTGGAGGGGTTACCACCACATGAATGGGGGAGGTGAGGAGTCACCCTCCCATGGGCGCCGGCCATGGGGGAGGGGTACCCCCTCCTATAAAAGGCCCCCCTCACACCCCTTCTTTCTCACACCTCCTCGTGAAGGATCTCTCTCCCCCTCTAGAATTATTCCCCCATGGTCTCGGATTAGCGAGATACATGTTCCTGGTGGCATTTAAATGCGGAAGGAGTTGCTTCTGCTGGATCGCTCGAGCGAGGAGGTGGAGGTTGTCCGGTGGCTTGAACGTGTGTGCGAGTACGGATGCGCTGCTGAGTTGCGGAGCTCGGACTTCCTCACGATCTTGAGATCGGCAAGTGTATGACTACATCAACCACGAGTTCCTACTCGTTAAAAAAACTCGTTGTCTTCGAGGGTAAGTTCTCGATGGATGTATGTCCACCCGTTGTTCTGTACCTAGTAGATAGATCTTGGCGTGTAGTTCTCATCGTAGGAAATTTTTTGTATTCTATGCTGCGGACCCAACACTCTGTACTATGCTCATAAGGAGTTTGATCAACTGGCCGCAAGAGAAAAAGATTTGAATTTTCAAATTATATTTAGTGGGTTTGCTGATCATAAGCTTGAGAGCCTCTGTTTGTAAGGATTGGTTAAGTGGAGACGATTTTGATGGTTTTTGAAACGTTGCTAACTTGATACATGAGAAAGATTCAATTTGAATTTGAATTTGTTCTAGTAAGTTTTCCAAATGAATTTGAATTTGTTCTGGTAAGTTTTGAAAGCTCACTTGTGTTCATTGTCACTTGGTCTAGCAAGGTGAGAAAAGAAATGAAATTTTTTCTGTTTGAAATTATTTAATAGAGATGCTCCAAGTGAGCCAGGTCTTAACATTTGCAAAATTGACCATTAGCATATATATTTTATATTTTGATTTTCTTTTGCTTTGGTTTGGTTTTGATTTGACGTAGACGATCTTGTTTTTATCTTTAAATCAATTCTCATCATTTATAACAAATAGAACATGGCATATCATGCATTCACACATCATTAACAAACACACACTTGCATTCATAGTTGTTTAACATTAAAAGTTTTCGTTAACCCTAATTTTAGTTTTCTTGGAAATTGATATACTCATTTAAATATTTTTGGGATGTTACAAACCTTCCCCCCCCCTTAAACAGAATCTCGTCCCGATATTAAAGGAAAAACTAGGAACTAAAGAGATTTGGAAACTCAGTCCTAATATAATCTTCTCGCTCCCAAGTGGCTTCTTCTTCAGTATGGTTGCTCCACGGGCATTGTCCAGCTCTTTCTGACTCTCGTGCAGCATGAAGTCGAGGTGATCAACATGATGCTTCAGCTCCTGATGTCCTGGCATGGCCAAGGGTTCTTCCATGGAATCGTGTCTTGCATAATGAGCGAAGCGAGTGCCATTGATCTGATTTAAATTCTGCCCACACAGACGGGCAAGTGCTTCCTGCATCGCTCTAGCTAGTCCATCCAGCCAGTTGTTCTCCCTCACAGTGAACCGTATCTTCTCCGAGGTGGGTGGCTCCATCTTTCCTCTCAGATCTGCAGCGACTAACCACTGCAGTTCTCCTCCTGGCTGATCATTGATTTGCGCTCCATAGAACTCGGGATGCGGGCATCCAAGAAACTCCGCTAGCTGACTTAAGTCCCCCTCGATGATGAGTTCTCCTCCATTTCCAAGCTGATAGAACTTGCTGTACTTGATTTCCATCTTTAAGCAATTAGGATGAGTAAGTTAGTGAGGTGATCAAGTGTGTCAAATTTTATGTAGGATTGCAAGAATTTTGAGGAACATGTGAACTCTCTTTTTTGAAAGAATGTTAAGGATAAGAGTGAGAATAGGTTTCATAAATACTCACTAAGAGTAAGGTCGATAGAGTCTTCGAGTGTGGTTGTTGACTCAGCCTCCCTGTACGGCATGACCCTTTAGCCGTTATAGCGCACTTCTGCAGGTATTACTGCCTCGGTGCCATGTACCATGAAGAACGGAGTGTAGCCTATAGTGCTGTTTGGAGTTGTGCACAGGCTCCATAGTACTGATGGTAGCTCCTTAGGACAGCACCCAGCTGCTCGTTCGAGTGGTCTGAGGAGCCTTTTCTTGATGCTTTTGCAAACGAGGCCGTTGGCCTTCTTGACTTGACCGTTGGTCTAGGGATGTGCTACTAAAGCGTAGCTGATGTTAATTCCCAAGTTTTTGCAGAAATCCTGGAACTGATTCGAGGTGAAGTTCGTCCCGTTGTCGGTGATGATGCTGTGTGGCACCCCGAACCTGAAGACGATGGACTCGAAGAATTTGACGGTGGTGGCACCCATCTGTTTCGCCACCAGCATGGCCTCGATCCACTTGGTGAACTTGTCGACTTCGACGATGAGGAAAGTGTAACCTCCTGGTGATGACTTTTGCAGCTTGTTAACCATGTCGAGCCCCCATTGGGCAAACGGCCAGGCCACAGGTATTGGCCTAATTTCCGCTAGGTTCGTGCGGTTTCTCCGCAAATCTTTGGCAGACATTCCACTTTTGGACAATGTCCTTGGCATCACGCATCGTTTTTGGCCAGTAGAAACCGGCTCGTAGA
Organism: Avena insularis; assembly: GCA_023614405.1. NCBI lineage: Eukaryota > Viridiplantae > Streptophyta > Magnoliopsida > Poales > Poaceae > Avena > Avena insularis. The sequence goes on from CM042692.1 coordinate 232,010,201, forward strand.
GCTTTGGCAACGAGTGCGCGACTCCTGGCGTGATGGCCGTAGGTGCCTTTGTGTAACTCGAGGAGGACGGCTCTCCCATTGCCATTGGAGATGCGTCACTGAAGGACTCCTACAATACTGTGCTTGTATAGCTCGCCGTTGATGACGATGAATGCTTTGGAATGTCATGCTATGTGTCGCGCATCTGTTGGGTTATCTGGCAGCCTTTTGCTGAGCAGGTATGTGATGTACGGCTGTGTCCAGGATGTCTCTATGAGCATGACCTCCATGGGACCTTCGAGTCTAGGTCCTTGTTCTTCATCATCAGGACCTTCGAGTCCTCCTGGTGGTGTAGCCCCCGAGTCCTTTCATGTGCTAGCTGGTTCTTCTGGAGCCATTGGCTTGATGGATGATACATTGCAAATGTATCTATAATTTTTGATGTTCCATGCTTGGTTTTATCTACTTTCTTGTGTTTTGTTCCAACTTTGGAGTAATTTTCATATGATTTATTGGACTAACCTATTAACAAGATGCCACAGTGCCAGTTGCCTGTTTTCTGCTGTTTTTGGTTCCAGGAAGTCAGAAAATGAATATTCTCGGAATTGGATGGGACAAAAGCCAAAGTTACTATTTTCCCGGAAGACTCACGGAGCTAGAAGGAGAGTCGGAGAGGGTCCACAGGGTGGCCACACCCCCCAGGCGCGGGCAACCCTAGGACACGCCAGGGCATGGTGTGGGCCCCCTGGCCGGCCACCGACCTTGCCTCCTTCGCCTATAAGAGCCTCCCGATACCAAAACCCTAAATGGTCAATCAGAAATCCACGAAAAGTTCCGCTGCGCCGTCGCCACCGAAGGGGAGATTCTGGGGACAGAAAGTCTCTGTTCCCGCACCCTGCCGGGACGGGGAAGTGCCCCCGGAGCCATCTCCATCGAGCTCCACCACCATCTCCATCACCATTGCTGATTCCCATGATGAGGAGGGAGTAGTTCTCTCTCGAGGCTAAGGGTTCTACTGGTAGCTATGTGTTCATATCTTTCTCTATGGATGATCTTATTGAGATAATGAGCTTGTAATCTCTAGATCTACCTTGCTACTCAAGTGCTTTAATAGATCTCTTCTCTCCCCATGTGTGTGAAAGTGGCAGCGTGCACACCATGGTGGCACTTAGGCTAGAGATTTCAAATACTTGTTATGAGTTATATTTGGAGTTGGATGTCTTTATGAAATTGTGGTGTTTGTTGGACTCATCTGGTACTCAAGGTGACAGTGTGGGGTTATCTAGATGGGAAAGACTTACTTTGAGGTGTGCTGTTATAGCCCTACCATCGATTAGAGTGTTCAACCGGAGAGTAGTTAAGAGTAGTATCATAAATAGAAGATATTTATATGAGAGAGTGTTCACTAGTGAAAGTATGATCCCTAGGCCTTGTATCTAAGCATTGAAACACCGTTTGCAACTAGATCTATTACATGTTTGCTTGCTTCCATCTTTATTTCAGTTTGCGTTTAGTCTCTTCCACGCCATCAAGCTATTTTCTATCACTATTACCACTTATAACTATCTATACCACTTGTATTTCACTATCTCTTCGCCGAACTAGTGCACCTATACACCTGACAAGTGTATTGGGTGTGTTGGGGACACAAGAGACTTCTTGTATCTTGATTGTAGGGTTGCTTGAGAGGGGATACCTTTGACCACTTCCTCCCTGAGTTCGGTAAACCTTGGGTGATCCACTTAAGGGAAAACTTGCTGCTGTTCTACAAACCTCTGCACTTGGAGGCCCAACAACTGTCTACAAGAATGGAAGTGTGTAGACATCAAGCTATTTTCTGGCGCCGTTGCCGGGGAGGTAAGGTAAAAGGTATTCACACCGGAGGATTAAAGAAGAAGAACCTCCCACGGCAAATGCCTATTTTCTGGCGCCGTTGCTGGGGAGGTAAGGTAAAAGGTACTCACATCCTCCGGTGTGAGTGCTCAAAGTTATTTCCTTTAGATTCTGCAATTTTGTCTTTTTGTTTCTTGTTTTCACTAGTTAGGCTTAATGGAAAACAACAAAAAAATTAGAGAGCTTTATAGTATTTATCTTGAGTTAGGACATGAAGTGTTTGAAGAGAAAATTAAAAAACCTATGGAACTTTATTTGCATGCTAATAGCAATGTTATTAGTATTAATTCTTTGAACACCATTATTGCTAATGCTATGGAAAAGTCTAAGCTTGGGGAAGTTGGTTTTGATGAGCATGATATTTTTAGTCCCCCAAGCATGGAGGAGAAAATTTACTTTGATGATACTATGCCTCCAATATATGATGATTACAATGATGAATATGTTATTTTCAGTCCACCTACTATTGAGGAGAACATTAATTATGATTACAATATGCCTCCTATATTTGATGATTATGGTGATGATAATAATAATGATAGCTATTTTGTTGATTTTGCTCCCACTACAATTAATAAGAATGACTATGTTTATGTGGGGAGTATTAATTCTTTTATGCATGTGGCTCATGATAAGGATGTTTCTTGTGATAGTTATATTGTTACTTTTATCCATGATGCTACTGAAAGTTATTATCAGAGAGGGAAACATGGTTTTATGTGTCTCAACAATATTAAGTTTCCCCTCTTTATGTTGAAAGTCTTGAAGTTGCACTTGTTTTGCTTTCCTATGCTTGTTGCTTTGTGCTTTCATGACTTGTTTCTTTACAAGATTCCTATGCATAGGAAGTGGGTTAGACTAAAATGTGTTTTGAATTTGCTTATTGATGCTCTCTTTTACTTCAATTCCTATTTCTTATGTGTGAGCATCTTCTCAAACTATCAAGCCTAACTTAAAGGCGTTAAAGAAAAGTACTTATTGGGAGATAACCTAAAAGTTTTAGATGAGTCTTGGAAGATATTACTTCAGTAATAACCGCTCCATATCCTTTTTATTTGCTTTTTGTGCCAAGATTAACCTCTAATGAGAGAGAAGTAATGATTGGGAAAGTTCTGACCCGAAACAGATTTCTGTGCTTCACCGTAAAAATTCGTGTAAAATCTCTGAACGTATTTTTGAGGCGTGCATTTTTTGTGCTTCTGCCCCAGGTTGTTATCTAACTTTAGTTAGTTCAACACTTTTTGATTTGAGCAACAGAAGGTCTTCGAAAAAATTCGTCTTTACCTGCTGGTCTGTTTAGACATATTTCTGCCATTTTCTGCATTTGCTTCTTGTTTGTTCCTTTTTGAGTTCTTTTGGGGATTTGAGATTTTTGAGGGAAGTGATTCAGTAGCTAGTGTTCTAATGGAAGTTTATTTGGTGTTAGAACTGAACCTAAAGACTTATTATCTTGAGTGCACTAATGTTGCTAATAAAGATTGTGTGAAGTTTTGTATGAAGGGAAAAATTCAGGTGTATGGAAGGAATGAGTAATGAGATGAAGGATGGACTAAAGCTCAAGCTTGGGGATGCCACGCATGTCACCCCAAGAAATATCCAAGAAGTACATGCGTCACATCTTGGGGATGCCCAAGGCATCCCCTTCTTCATCAATAAAAATCCCAGGTTTCTTCCAAACGCTTCATTTTTATTGTTTCATACATAGTTGTGTTGTTCTTGGAGCGTCTTCTTTTTCGTTTTCGTTTTGATTTTTCGTTTTCTTGGTTTTCTTAGTTTGCTGAATAAATTGGTTGGACCCCCTCTTTCATGCATTGGTTTTCAAATAGTTTGGTTTGGTTTGGAAAAGAGTAGGAAAGTTCATGCTTAAGTGGTAAAGAGAGCTTGTTTTTGACTGTGGCCTATGCTTTGTCATGCCATGCTTGATATTGTTTTGGATTTATGCTTAGTATTCTTTGCTATAGCATGACTTGTTATAAACAATTGAGATTTCTTAATGTGCCTTGGATGAAGCATGCGTTGTTTTAGCATATTAAAGCATAGTATAGTGGTATTCTCCTTTGATGCTTTATTTGGGTTGATTTGGCACATGCTCACACCAAGTTATGACTATCTCAAGTCACCATAGCCTTTATGATCCTTTAGTTTTCAACTTGTAGTATCACGTTATGCTTTGATCAATCATGTTTTGTCGCTCAGCATGATTATGGCCATTATTGCTCTCTTAGTTTGTCGCTCCCAGTCTTTTGCTAGCCTCCACAACAAAGTATGAGTTCCACTCATGCATCCAACTCCCTAAACCAAGTTATTCCAAAGAGTCCACCATACCTACCTACTAGCTTATGCTATTCCAAGTATATTCATGCTTTTGTTTACCTTCCAAATTAAACTTGTTATGATAAAACTAGTGATTAAAGCTCTCACGAACTTGATGGCACACTTTACTTTTCTTGCCCTTAATAAACTTGAACCATTGTGTCGTCTATGTTGTATATGCTTGCACTTATTTGTTGGGAATTAGCAGAACCATGCTGTCATGGGGAACGCTTTCAACATTGCACTTGGTACTTTGTACCTAGTTGATATCATGCTCTTTTGTCTATGGATGTCATCGGTGTGAAATGAAAGGGGAGCTTGTAAGTCCATGGAGTTATGTATATGTGTTAGAGAAACGCCTGGGCCGCTGGTCTAATCCATGCTAACATGGTGGAAACCTGTAGCGTAACCATAATGAGCTGTCTATGAAGCATTCTTCTTATAAAAAAGAGTCCTATATTGAGAAAAAAGAGAAAAAGAAAAAAAAATATTATGAAAAGAGGAAAGAGAGAAAAAAGCACCATATTCCCATGGTAAATAAGAAGAATGCTGAGATGCTCGTTGTCTGCTTGCCTTGTCATTTTGATATGGGGATTCTTCCCTATCATCGTGCAAGGGGTACCCCGTTGGCGGTTCTCTATGATACACATGTACTTACAATGACAAGAACTTACCTGTGACTAAACTTGAGTAGCATGAGGAGCAGCGCTCGTATACAAGGGACATGAGATTCCTAACATATACTTCGTCAAGCATGTACACCATAGTTTGTTCACTTTAACCTTAATCACTTCAAGATGCTTATGATAGGGGCAATGAGATATGAAAGCGATAAGTACCATAATTTTTGGAAGCTCTTTATGAAACTTGAATCCCTACTTCCTTCTATGAAGGCCTTTCTTCCACCATTATATTGAGTCTCCACCTTCTATCTTTATGCACCTACTTTGAGAGCATAGTGGCCATTCTTAGTTCTATGTGCATTGTCCCAAGACTAGTTGATTGATGCATAACTTGTTATTGCTTGTTTTAAACTATTTGTATCTAGTCACTTCTTATGAACTTTGAAGGTGTCCTATGCATTTATGTTTGCTACTCTATGAGGGACAAGCTGAATACTATTATGCTATATTTTCTTTATGTGAAACAAACAAACATCTTGCAAAGCATTGTTATTCATGAATCTTTTGTTTGTGCCTTTTCATGTTGCATCATAGTTTCTTTGTCTTATTGCTAGAAATTTGTATTTCATGTTATGATTGAAGTACTATGATCCCAGCTTTGAATGTTTTGCAAATACTTTGATCAAGTCTTTGATGGTGCATGTCATCTCAAAAATTATCTTTCTTTTTATCACTTACCTACTCGAGGACGAGCAGGAGTTAAGCTTAGGGATGTTGATACATTGCAAATGTATCTATAATTTTTGATGTTCCATGCTTGGTTTTATCTACTTTCTTGTGTTTTGTTCCAACTTTGGAGTAATTTTCATATGATTTCTTGGACTAACCTATTAACAAGATGCCACAGTGCCAGTTGCCTGTTTTCTGCTGTTTTTGATTCTAGGAAGTCAAAAAATGAATATTCTCGGAATTGGATGGGACAAAAGCCAAAGTTACTATTTTCCCGGAAGAGTCACGGAGCTAGAAGGAGAGTCGGAGAGGGGCCACAGGGTGGCCACCCCCCCAGGCGCGGGCAACCCTAGGCTGCGCCAGGGCATGGTGTGGGGCCCCTGGCCAGCCACCGACCTTGCCTCCTTCGCCTATAAGAGCCTCCCGATACCAAAACCCTAAATGGTTAATTAGAAATCCACAAAAAGTTCCGCTGTGCCGCCGCCACCGAAAAGGAGATTCGGGGGATAGAAAGTCTTTGTTCCAGCACCCTGCCGGGACGGGGAAGTGCCCCCGGAGCCATCTCCATCGATCTCCACCACCATCTCCATCACCATTGCTGATTCCCATGATGAGGAGGGAGTAGTTCTCTCTCGAGGCTAAGGGTTCTACCGGTAGCTATGTGTTCATATCTCTCTCTATGCATGATCTTATTGAGATCCTGAGCTTGTAATCTATAGATCTACCTTGCTACTCAAGTGCTTTAATAGATCTCTGCTCTCCCCATGTCTGTGAAAGTGACAGCATGGACACCATGGTGGCACTTAGGCTAGAGATTTCAAATACTTGTTATGAGTTATATTTGGAGTTGGATGTCTTTATGAAATTGTGGTGTTTGTTGGACTCATCTAGTACTGAAGGCGACAGTGTGGTGTTATCTAGATGGGAAAGACTTACTTTGAGGTGTGTTGTTATAGCCCTGGCATCGATTAGAGTGTTCAACCGGAGAGTAGTTAAGAGTAGTTTCATAAAGAGAAGATATTTACATGAGAGAGTGTTCACTAGTAAAAGTATGATCCCTAGGCCTTGTCTCTAAGCATTGGAACACCGTTTGCAACTAGATCTATTACATGTTTTCTTGCTTCCATCTTTATTTCAGTTTGTGTTTAGTCTCTTCCATGCCATGAAGCTATTTTCTATCAGTGTTACCACTTATAATTATCTATACCACTTGTATTTCACTATCTCTTCGCCGAACTAGTGCACCTATACACCTGACAAGTGTATTGGGTGTGTTGGGGACACAAGAGACTTCTTGTATCTTGATTGCAAGGTTGCTTGAGAGGGGATACCTTTGACCACTTCCTCCCTGAGTTCGATAAACCTTGGGTGATCCACTTAAGGGAAAACTTGCTACTGTTATACAAACCTCTACACTTGGAGGCCCAACAACTGTCTACAAGAATAGAAGTTCGTAGACATCAATGGAGCGCTCACAGATTTGTTCCAGGAATACCTCGGGTGGCACCGGAGCACAGGTGGAGCCTATGTTGGCGAGTGTGTCCACCTCTTTGTTGCTTTCGCCGTCTAAGTGACGCAGTCCGCAGCCATCAAACTCTCCTTCAGTGCATCGTAGAGGTTGCGGTAGGCGATAATGTTGTCGCTCAGGGCATCACACTGGACATGGTTTGGTCTACCATGAGCTAAGAGTCACCATAGATGACGAGTCGTGTTGCGACGCAGGCTTTGTCCATCCCATCCCATGGAGCATGGCCTCGTATTCTGCTTCATTGTTGGAAGCGCGGAACTTTATTTACAAAACATATCTCATTTTTTCACCTTGCGGCGACGTCAGGATGACACTGGCGCCAGCTCCTTCTTGACGTTTGGATCCGTCAAAGTGTATTGTCCATAGGCAAGACATATCTAGTGTGTCTGGGAGCTGGTTCTCCATCTAGTGAACAAGGAAATCTAGGACAACTTGTGACTTGATCGCGTCTCACTTCTCGTATGTAATGTATCGTGGAGATAGTTCGATCTCCCAAAGCACGACTCATCCTGTGGCGTCGGGGTTGTTGAGGATGTGCCCTAGTGGAGCATCGTTTACCACAATGATTGGGTGCTCCTGGAATTAGTGGCGCAGTCGCCGGGCTATCATGGAGATGTCGTATGTCATCTTCTAATAGTACAGTTACCACAGTTTTGTCGGCGTGAGCACTTTGCTGAGGTAGTAGACTGGGCGCTGCACCCCGTGGACTTTTTTCTCTTCAGCTTGTTCCACTGGCACAATACTAACCACCTGGTTGGTGGCAGAGATGTGTAGCAATATGCGCTCCTTTTCTCTAGGTGTCACTAGCACGGGCGAGGTGGAAAGTAGGCACTTGAGATCTTCGAATGCTTCTTGTGTTTCGTCTGTCCACTCGAACTTCTCAGCTTTGCGGAGGAGGTGGTAGAACGGTAGCGCCTTCTCACCCATTTGACTGATGAATCGATTGAGCGCCACGATTTGCCCAGCCAGCTGTTGGACGCCTTTGACGTTCTTCGGCTTCTCCATGGCCAATATGGACTTTATCTTCTTCAGGTTGACCTCAATTCCCCTGGCGGAGATGAGGTACCCGAGCAGTTGCCCAGATGGTATGCTGAAGGTGCATTTTTCTGGATTTAGCTTAATCCGATAGTGGTCGAGGTTGTCGAAGTTCTCGCAGAGATTGTCGAGTAATGAGGCCTCCTCCTTGGTTTTCATGACGTGTCGTCGATGTAGACCTAGATGTTCCGGCCAAGATGGCTCTTGAGGCAGGCCTGCATACATCGCTGGTAGGTGGCTCCTGCATTCTTCAGCCCGAAGGGCATTGTTGTGTAGGAGAAGATGTCGAAAGACGTGATGAAGGCTGTTTTCTCCTGGTCCTCTGTCAACAACCGGATTTTTAATCCCAGATGCCTGTTATGCCATACATCGCAATCCCAGGATTATCATTTTTGCGAGACATAATAGATTGGATATCATAGTACATCATCCATTACAAACCATAATAAGGTCTTACACAAATAAAGGATCTCATGATCCAGTCTTATACAAACAAGAAGCAGAATAATAAGCGTAGTAGTGGGCTCCATCTTCAGAGTCACAAGCAATGCTGATGATGGGATATGATCCTAGTTGTCGTACACGTCCTCCTGTCCATCATCCTGATAGTCCTCCTCATAGTCTGGCCACGGGAATAGCCAGGGACAAAGCCATGAGTACTCTTTAAGTACACGCAAACTATCACTAACAAGTAAGGTAGTTCTAGTAGGAATCCTAAGCTCTAAGTTTATTTGCAATAAGCTAGGTTTATCTAAACTGAGTTTAGAAGTAAAGAAAACTAAGTAAATGTTCTAAATCACTTTTAAGTGGGAACCTAGTTTTCATAGTCACAACCCTGTTGTGGTCAAGTCAAATTCATAATTCACTTCACAAGTCATTTTGAAAACATCTGACGACGGAACAATATAGCCACTCCAACTGTCCATGACCGTGGACGCGGCTATTCGAATAGTTTGACACTCTACAGAGGTGGTACACTTTCACCACAAAATTCGATACATCCTTTAGGGATAACCCTGAATCATCATACTTAGTATGCAGATAATCAATCATAACCTTTCAATTACACACTCTAGTATAGGCACCTCCCCTATGAGCTTGGCCTCCCAGCCATGGCCATCTGCCATCCTAGGCACTGCATAGGTGGACAATTCACACTCACGAGGTAGCCTCAGCTCAAACCTCTTCCACGAGGGAACCCATAGTAATGCATATAAACTTCCGGCTAAGCCTTACCCAATTCATGTATTGTGGTTGTACGGTAAAATTGGAATGTTATCGCATCCGAACCCAACCTTTTGTGTTTCTCAACAAAACACGAGGGGCTAAGGCTCATGCCTGACCATTTTCATCATCAAATCCTTTTGTGTTTCTCAACACATGTCGATACATTTCAATAAAATGAAGCATCATTCGAAGGTTTTCATAATCATTTTCACCAAGTATTCCCATCTAAAGTGATCAAGTTTTATGCTTAGCACTAGCCACTAAGTTAAGAGTGTTCATTAATGAGGGGTGCTAATCTTCAATCTCATGCCATAGAATGGCATCTAGTATAGGCCTAGTTTTATACTCTTTATGATATCTATACTATCTTTCCAAATACTCACAAATCACTAGTTATAAGTAAAGAACTTTGGTAAAGTAAAAGAGTAAAGATTGCAAGTAAAACTTGGGATGGGTGTAAATCAAGAGTATATAACCAAAGCATGCCTAATGCATTTTCCTTAAGTTATCAAGTGGGCAAGTGTTAACTTGCATAGTTCTAGCTTGCCAATAATAGCTTGCCTTGATTGGAGCAGTGGTTGAAGTTTTCCTCCTCTTCTTCTGGGTAGAACTCCTCCTCCTCGTATCCCGGGTCAGTAGTAGCGTCTATAAATGAATATGAGGTACACAATCACCAAACAATACTTAACTACTTCTATTTAGCACACAAAGGCTCACACTAGATGATATAGGATCATTACAATCATCACATGAACTAAAGACCTAGTCTTACTTATCTTATTTTGGAAAAGTAATTTCTACTCATTGAAAAAAATACTTAAGATTTCATATTCTCCAATTAAAATATGGGATCATGTTGACACATGTCATCACCACATATTCTAATACTTAGGAATGTGATTTAAAGTGCTGGTCATATTTTATAAAGTTTAAAATTACTATTTAGTAAAATTAAAGTGACTAGAAATGCCTATATAGCATTCATTTAGTACTAGTCCAATGTCACTGCATGTAAACCTAAATATTTTTACATATTTAGATAGATCTTGTCAAATGTGATTTTTGAAAGTTGGAATCAACTCAAAAGAATTTATGGTTGATTTTTGAAAAATGTTTGAAGTTGGAAAAGCCTCTGTCTTGTTATTTTTGGTATAGGTAATCTATAATTTCAAATGGTTTGAGTCTAACGGGCTTGGATAGATATTTTGAATACATGTCTAACAAAATTGGAATCATGCAATTTGTTCTAGTGAATCTCTTTGAATTGAATTTTGAACCTACTGACAGAATCTAGTTTTAAATAAAATAGAAAAAGTCTATTTGAATATATGGGCTCAAGGGGAAACTAAATGGGCTGCTGATAGGACGGTCCCACGTGTCAGCGACTAAACTAAACTGAAATGGTATCTTTCAATCTGGGCCATGCTATTAGAGCACGATCGATGGCTGAGCATCATCGTCTCCGTCGCACAGTTCCGGCAAGACTGAACCATAACTCGAATGGTGGGGGTATGTGGGGTCTCACCTAGGCTCCAACTAAGGTAGACGGTGGGGGTGAATGGGGTTGTCGATGATGGCGGTTCGAATGGTGGTCGCGGCGGCTCCTAGGGTGGTCGCAATCAACGGATTCCGTCCTCGACTGCAGCGGCGGACTCTGGCAAAATTCCGGCATCGTGGTGCTCGCCTTTCTCCAGGGAAGGTTGTGGGAGGTGTCTAAGAGAGAGGGGAGTGAGGTGGTGTGGCGAATGAGGGCTAGGGTGGCCTCTATTTATACACCGACGAGAGGGACAGAGCGGCATGGCTCGGGCTCGTTGGCGACATCGTTATAGGGGGCTATAGGCATGGCTGACGGTAGGCGTCGATGCGGTGCTTCAGGGCAGTCGTAATGCGCGCGATGGCACAACAAGGGGCGGTCGAGAATGGTTGGGAGAGGTCCGTGCTCTGTGCAGGAACGACGGTGTTCGTGACGGCGCACAGTGGCTACGGTGCACGCGGCGGCGAACGGGCATGTCTAGGAGGTAGGTAGGTTCACGGCGACTGCGGGCACACACGGTGAGGGTGAGGCGCGGCATGTGTGCGTGGTCTAGGCAAGGAGGTCGAGCATGGTGAGCTGGCGTGCTCTGGGCATGGCACAAAGACATAGGGCGCGGTGGTTCTAGGGTGGTCCAGGGCTCTTCTACGGTCGAGGCTTGGACATGGGGGCGGTGGAGTGCGGTGTGTCTGGCTAGGTGTTTGTGGTAATGGCCGCAAGAAATGTACTTTGGAAATTTTGAATGAAAGTTTTTGAGTGATCTTAACTTAAGCTTGAGAGTCTATGTTTGCTTGGAGAGGTCAAGTGGAATTGGTTTGATAGTTTTTTTGGAAAAAGTGGGATCTTAACATATGAACTAGATTCAATTTTCAATTGTCCATTAAATTGATTTGGAAATTGTTTCTGTTAATTTGTAAAGTGGGCTTGGGTTCACTTTTACTTGGTCTAGCAAGGGTTGAAAAGAATTGAGAAAGTTTATATTAGAAATCTTTTACTAGAAACACCCAAAGTGGTCTAGTGGTTAATTTTGGTCAAAATGACCATTTGATCATATGATTCATATTTGAATTTCTTTTCTTTTGGTTTTGTTTGTAATTGTCCTAGATGATGTAGTATTCATATTTAAACCATTCCTTATCATTTGTAGCAATCAAACATGGCAATTGCACTCATTCACACACTAATGCAATTCACACATACACTCATATTAAATTTAATAATAAAAGTTTTTGTTAACCCTAATCTTAGGTGATTTGAACTTGATAAACTTGATTAATATTTTTGGGGTGTTACGAACCTTCCCTCCTTAAACAAAATTTGGTCTCGAGATTTAGGAAAAACTAGGAACTAAAGAGATTTGGAAACTCAGTCCTAATGTAATCTTCTCGCTCCAAAGTAGCTTCTTCTTTATTATGGTTGCTCCACTAGATCTTGAGAAACTTGATACTCCGGATCCTGGTGGTTCTGAAAGCTTCTTCCAAAATACGGATGGGCACTTCCCGATATGTCAGATCCTTGTTGATATCAATGCCTCGGTGATCGATGTTCTTGAACACTTCAGTCTTCTCCAGAACTTCTAGGAATTTGCGAAGTAACGAGATACGGAACACATCATGGATGGCTGACATCTCCTCTAGCAGTTCCAGTTGATATGATACTTCTCCTCTATGATTCAATATCTTGAAGGGTCCAATATATCTATGGGCTAACTTCCCTTTCAGTTGAAAACGTTGCATTCCCTTCAAAGGCGACACTTTGAGATACACAAAATCTCTGACATTGAAGGTCTGGTCTCTACGTCTCTTGTCGGCGTAACTCTTCTGCCTGGATTGGGCGGTCTGGCGGTGCTCACGGACTTTGTGAACCCTCTCTTCGGCTTCTCGTACTTACGACCAATTCAAAGGGGTACGTACTTTCTTCCATATAGAAATTCAAATGGGGCCATTTGCAAACTGGCTTGATAACTGTTGTTGATGACAATTATGCGAAAGGCAGACAATCTTCCCATTTTGATCCACTCTAAAACACAAGCTCTCAACATATCTTCTAAGATTTGGTTGACTCTTTCAGTCTATCCATCGGTTTGCAGGTGATAAGTTGTGCTAAAATTCAACTTGGTTCCTAATCCTTGTTGGACTTTCCGCCAAAATCTTGAGGTAAACTGGGTTCCTCGATCCGACACTATAGTCTTAGGGGTTCCATGCAAACTTACTATTGAGGGCAAACCTCTAGGTTGGCCCGATCTTTCACGATTCTCGTTCAAATCGAGGATGGAGTGCGGGGAGAGGAGGGGAGGATGAACACGACGAACGCACGCACGAAGAACGCGATGAATACACACACACAAAACCACGATACACACCAATAGCTCACGCCGGTGGTGACCGGTCTGGCGCAATCTCTAGGATCGGCGTCTGGCGGAGGACTCTCTCTCGAACCGACACAGCGAGATGGGAGACTCGGTGAGATCTTGACGTCTTGGCAAAGGGACACAGATGCCAAGGCCTTGTATAACACGGAGGCACGATGCAAACTCCAACGAGGTTTGGGATATTTGGTGCTCCTTTGTCAAAGGAGCATGAGGCAAGAATTAGATAGATCCACAAGGGGTTTCCACTAATTCCAAATATCATGCCTAGGGTTTACAATAGAGGTAGGGGGCTATATATAGGCCAGCCACAAGTTCAGGGGTAGTTTAGGAAACTAGAGTATCAAAAGGGGGCGTTACAGGGCCAAAGGGCCGAGCTGGAGCGCGCAGGCCCCGGGGTGTCCGGTAGTACCGGTCGGTTGAGTGGTAGTACCGGTCAGATGTGGTAGTACCGCTTGAACGGTGCGGTAGTACCGGGGCAGGCAGAAGCTTTGGCGTGAGTCTTCAGGTGCGCGCGGTCGTATCGCTTGCTGAGTGCGGTAGTACCGGTGGGATCTGGGGCTTCGGGTCCATCTCTCTGCCTGGGGCGGTAGTACCGCTGTCCATGAGCGGTAGTACCGCTTGCCCGGTAGTACCGCTTCCAAGGGCCAATAGTACCACGGTCTCCTGGCAGCTATTGGCTGCTGCGTCGCTCCTTTGGTTCGTGTCTTCATACCTGATGATGCATAGTGTCGGGGCATGAAGTAGCAAGCCACCCAGGGGTGTATCGAAGTCACATGAGTACAAGAGCGAATTCACCTTAGCTTGGAGAAGCTTGGCTCGAGCACGAGTCATGGGTCCACTTGGGGGACTTGGTGGTGTATATGTAGGAGCATCCGTAGGATGGGCTGCATCAGCTCCCCCCCTTGGGAAAGAGTAGGCCTCGACTCTTCATGGTTATCATCTTGAACATCTCCATGGTGTGGTGAAAGGTCCTTGACATTGAATGTATTGCTTGCAAGGTATTTGGAGGTCGGAATGTCGATGATGTAGGCGTTGTTGTTGATTCTCTTTAGGACCTTGAAGGGACCATCTCCTCTTGGCTTGAGCTTGGAGTCACGTTCCTTGGGGAAGCGGTCCTTGCTTAGGTGTATCCATACGAGGTCACCTTCTTCAAAGATCATATCCTTCTTGCCCTTGTTTAACCTTGAAGCTTGGCGAAGGACTTGTTGCTCGATAGTATCTCTTGTTTCTTCATGAAGCTTCTTCATAGCTTGTGCGCGCTTCTTGACGTCCATGTTGGTGCGCTCATGGAGAGGTAGCGGTAGTATGTCGAGCGCGGTGAGGGGCTCGAAACCATAGACAATCATGAATGGACTCATCTTGGTTGTTGAGTGCTTGGCATGATTGTAGGCGAAATCGGCGCGTGGAATGCATTCCTCCCAATCCTTGAGGTTTTTCTTGATCAACACACGAAGGAGAGTCCCAAGGCTTCGGTTGACAACTTCAGTTTGGCCATCGGTTTGAGGATGCGACGCGGATGAAAAGAGGAGCTTGACGCCGAGCTTGGCCATGAGTTTCTTCCATAAGTAGCTCATGAACTTGAGGTCACGGTCAGAGACCATTGTTCTTGGCACACTGTGAAGACGGACGATTTCCCTGAAAAACAGATTTGCAACATGTGAAGCATTGTTGGTCTTATGGCACGGTATGAAATGTGCCATTTTGGAAAAGCGATCCACGACAACAAATATAGAGTCATGACCATGCTTAGATCTAGGCAATCCTAACACAAAATCCATGCTAATGTCGCACCAAGGTGTATGAGGAATAGGGAAAGGCATATAAAGACCATAGGGGTTAGCTTGCGACTTAGCTTGAACACATGTCATGCATCGTTCAATGTAGCGCTCCACGTCGTGCTTCATCTTGGGCCAAAAGTAGTGAGTGGAAAGCATGTCCAATGTCTTGTCACGGCCAAAGTGACCCATGAGGCCTCCACCATGAGATTCTTGGAGAAGCAAAAGTTGAAACGAAGACTTCGGAATGCAAAGCTTGTTTTGTTTAAATAGAAATCCCTTATACAAATAGAAATCATCAACTCCTTTGTCATTGGACCACTTTGCGAAAATTGGTTCAAAGAACGGGTCGGAAGCATACATTGATTTTATTTACTCAAGACCCAACACGTTGATTTCAAGTCTCGTAAGAAGGCTTGTATGTTTGCGAGACAAAGCGTCTGCAACTACATTATCTTTGCCCTTCTTATACTTGACAATGTATTGAAAAGACTCCATAAATTCAACCCACTTAGCGCGTCTCTTACTCAAGTTGGCTTGGCCTTTGAGATATTTCAAGGACTCATGGTCGGAATGTATGATAAATTCCTTGGGCCATAGGTAGTGTTGCCAAACTTGAAGGACACGAACTAAGGCAAAAAGCTCTTTGTCATAAATTGGATAGTTAAGGCGAGCACCATCAAGTTTCTTGCTATGGTAGGCTATAGGACGTCCGTTTTGCATAAGGACTCCTCCAATGCCAATACCACTAGCATCACACTCTATCTCAAAAGTTTTAGCGAGATCCTGTAAAGCAAGAAGAGGTGCTTCGGTGAGCCTCTTTTTAAGTTCATCAAAAGCTTTTTGTTGTGCTTTGCCCCACACGAAGGTGACATTCTTTTGGGTCAATTCATTGAGGGGACAAGCAATGGTCGAAAAGTCTTTCACAAAGCGACGATAGAAACCGGCCAACCCATGAAAACTTCGGAGTTCACTCACATTTGTTGGGATGGGCCAATCTTGTATGTCCTTTACCTTGGAAACATCAACTCCAATTCCCTTCGAAGAAACGACAAATCCAAGAAAAATCAACTTGTCTTTAGCAACCATGCACTTGGGAAGATTAGCATAAATCTTTTCATGTCAGACGATTTGCAAAACTTCCTTGACATGTGTTATATGGTCCTCAAGTGATTTGCTATAAACAAGAATATCATCGAAATAGACAACAACACTTTTCCAATGAGAGAACACAATATGTGATTCATAAGGCACATGAAGGTGGATGGGGCATTAGATAAGCCAAAAGGCATAACCAACCATTCATAGAGACCGAGTTTGGTCTTCCACTCATCACCTTCCGCCATGTGTATTTGATGGTAACCACTACGAAGATCAATTTTCGAAAAAATAGTGGCTCCATACAACTCATCAAGCATGTCATCGAGACGTGGTATGGGATGTCGATAACGCACGGTGATAGCATTAATAGGACGGCAGTCCATGCATAACTGTAACGTATCATCCATCTTTGGAACAAGAATCATGGGTACGGCACTTGGACTAGTGCTAACTTGGATCAAACCTTTGGAGACGAGTTGGTTGTTTTGACGTTCAATCTCCTTTGTCTCCTCTGGGTTCGTGCGGTAAGAGGTGCGGTTGGGAAGTGGTGCACCGGGATGAGGTAAATGCGATGTTCGATGCCGCGAAGAGGAGGTAGTCCATGTGGAAGTTCTTCGGGAAACACATCCTTGAATTCCTACAAAACACTCATCAAATATGGAGGAACATTGGTTAATTCATTTTTTCCTTGCGCTAGTCCTTTGCAAAGGAGGACATAGTGCAAGATGGATGGGTTGTTCCGAACATCTCTCATCTCACTTTTGGTGGCAAGGAGAACACTCTTAGTTTTTCCACTCGAGTTTGGCTTGTGGCTCTCACTCACTATGAGGTGGTTCTCTCTCTCACCGCTCTTCTCACAATTAGGTTTTGTGCTTTGCACCCTCGCTAAAGCCTTTGCATTCTCTGAAATTTGGCTAGGAGTCATCGGTTGCAAAACACATGTTTTGTTGAGCCATTTGAAGGTGTATACATTGGTGCGACCATCATGTTGAGCAGCCTTGTCAAATTGCCATGGTCGACCAAGCAGCATGTGGCAAACTGTCATAGGAACCACATCACACTCCACCGTATCTTTGTAAGGACCAATGGCGAAGGAGACCGATACGGTATGCTTGATCTTCACGGACCCTTGGTCACTTAGGCATTGCACGTGGTAGGGGTGCTTGTGCGGATGGAGGGTGAGGTTGAGCTTCTCACACAACTCGGTGCTAGCAAGGTTGTGGCAACTCCCTCCATCAATGATCACCTTGATATATTTGCCATTGATGCCGGCTCGTGTTTGGAAGATATTGGAGCGTTGGTCTTCATGCTCTTGTGATTGAGTGGTCAAGATCCTTGTGACGACAAGCGATGGACTTACGTCATGCTCACACATGAGGAGTTATTGATCATCTTCCACTCGTTGCCTTGCCATTGCTTCCTTGACTCGGGCATCAAATTCATCTTCACTCAAGTACTCTTCATCACCATTGTCATGGATGAATAAGACTTTCTTGTTTCCACATTCGACCGACTTGTGTCCTTTACCTCCACACTTGTAGCACTCACCATTGAAAGGTGTATCACTCTTTGCTTGTTTGCCACTTGGGGGCAGTTTTCCTTGAGGAAGTGTGGGCTTGAAGGAAGGCTTGGGGGTACTTGAGGAGCTTCCATTGAAAGTTGTTGGTGTAGGCATTGAAGATTGCTTGTAGGTGAAGTACATCTTGGGCTTGTTGTACTTGATATCCTCTTGCACTTGACGTTCAGCCTTTTTTTGCGATGTGCACAAGCTCAACCATGGTGTTGTATGTTTGGAACTCGACGATGCGCTTGATGGGGTGGTTCAACCCAATAAGGAAACGTGCCATAGTTTGCTCCATGCGCTCATCAATGTTGGCACGAATCAGGTTGAGTTCCATTTCCTTGAAATACTCTTCCACGGTCTTTGTCCCTTGACGAAGCGATTGGAGGTTGTTGAAGAGGTCACGCGTGTAATGCGCGGGGACGAACCGAGATCTCAAGTGAGCCTTCATGTCATGCCAAGTTGTGATTGGTGGCTCTTTCCTTGCATCACGAGCAACTTGAACTTGTTCCTACCAAAGGTTGGCGTAATCATCAAACTCAAGCGAAGCCATGGCGACCATCTTCTCGTTGCTATAATTGTGCATGCGGAAGATCTTGTCGACTTTGAGTGCCCACGAGAGGTATTCTTTGGGGTCATTGGATCCGATGAACTTGGGCATTGTGAACTTGAGCTTGCCAAAAGTTTCATAATCATTGCGGTCATTGCGACGAGCTTGGTGACCTTGTTGATGATCTCGTGGTTGGGGAGGTGGAACTTGGTTCTCGCGTCCTTGTTGCGGAGCTTGCTCTTGATATTGCTGTTGCGGCGCTTGCTCTTGCTCTTGGCGCGGTTGTTGACGGTGTTGAGGCACTTGGGCCCCATGAGGTTGTTGAGGATGTGGATCCTCATGACGCGGTTGATGATGAAGAGGAGGCTAATTCCTTTGTTGGTGATGTTGGTTAGGCACATGGGCCTCACGTCGAAAATCATGGTCATGAGCCTCTTGACGTGGTGGGCGTCCCTCAACTTCTATCACTTGACGCTCCAAGTTTTGTTGAGGTGGAGGAGGCGCCTCGTGATGACCATGGTGTCGGTGCGGACGTTCATGACGTTGATGACGAGGAGGAGGATCTTGGAGAGCTTCACGTCGATGACGAGCTTGATTCTCCAAATTGGAGTCATCACTTGTTGTGGCAAGTATGTGTCACGGTCGATGGTGGTAGACCTTTTTTTTTAGGTGAAACAGTAGGGAAAATCCCCACTGCAATTTTTTTATTATGTATGTATGTTACAATGAGAAAATGATCTAAGGTAGATCATAAACAGTTATTTAAATTGAAACAATCTATTCTATCCCTGATCTAATTGCTGACTGAGCCAGGCTTTGAATTTCTCCTTGTATCTTCCTTTGATTCTGAATTGTATCCATCTCATTTCCTGGTAGAAAATTGCTTTCCATCTATCAAAAGTGGGTCTTTTGTCATTAAAAATCTTCTCATTTCTGCAAATCCAGATACCCCAGGATGTCATGAAAATGATTTCCATTGCAAATGGTAGATATAAATTTTCTTTGATGTTTGAAATAGCTTCTAATCCTGTTAGATTTGCAGTTCTGTTGTTGGAAATATGGTCCCAACATTTTTTTGCAAATGGACAATCCCAGAAAAGATGATTTGCTGATTCTTCTATGATGCAGTTTGATGTAACACAATTGTAATCAGGAAGGTTGAAATTCTTTCTCATCAGTAGGTTTCTTGTATTCAATCTATCTAGTAACAAAAGCCAGAAAAAGAACTTGTGTTTATTTTGACAGGAGGTTGCCCAAACCCAGAAAAGTGTGGTGGTGATGGTGAGTGTCCAATCATGGCTGAGTATGCCTTTTTAACTTCAAACTTATATGTTCCCCATATATAGTTCCAATTATCATGGGTGTCCTGGGTGTCATGTATGAATTCCTTGCATTTTTCTTCCAGGTCTAAAAACTCAGAGAAAGCCTGATGAGAGAGAGGTAGGTGGAAGTTATCTTTAAGGAATTCAGCATGAAGGAAATCATGAACATTGATGGTAGTAGACTTAGCATAGGACATAAGGTGAGGGAATTTATTCATCAAGCACTCCTCATGCCAAAGGTCAGTCCAGAAGTAAGCAGATTTGCCTGAATTTAGATTGCATTTGGCCATGCCTTTATAGTTATCAATTAATTTGATATGTGACTTCCACCAGAAAGATCCCTCCATGCTTCTTCCAGGTAACTTTCCATTTTTGTAATAAGTCTCCCATATGAGATGAACCCAAGGTATGTCTTGGTGGTTGTAGAATTTGTCCAAATTTTTCAGAAGGAGGGCATTATTCTGAATCTGTAGGTTCAGTACCCCTAAACCCCCTTGGTTTTTAGGACGGCAGATTTTGTCCCATGAGACAAGAGCTTGTCCTTTTGCTTGTACATCATCAGTTTTCTTTCTCCATAGACAATATATCATATATTTAATGATTTGTTCCTTGATGGCTATTGGTACCTCCAAACAGCTCATATAAAATAGAGGAAGTGAGGATAGAACAGATTTGACCATTTGCAGTTTGCCTCCATAATTCAAGAAGTCAGCAATTCCACATAATCTTCTTTCCACTCTCTGAACAATGGGAAGAAAATGTTCCATAGATGGCTTTGTAATGCTTAATGGAAGCCCAAGGTAGGTAAAAGGGAGGCATCCAGTTTGGCAGTTGATTGTCATAGCAAAATGCATAAGTCTATCATTACAAATGTTTATTGGCATCATGCTAGATTTCAGGTAATTGACCTTGAGACCAGTTGAAACAGCAAATGTTTGAAGCAGTGCTTTCAAGTATAATAATTGAGATGCATCAGCTTTAAGAATCACCAAAGTATCATCAGCATATTGAATAACTGGGAAGTCACTGTTGGGTGGTCCCACAATAGGTGGAGTTAGAAGATTTCTATGCATGGCCTTGTTTAGAACAGCTTGTAGGAGGTCAGCAGTAAGGACAAATAGTAATGGTGAAAGTGGGTCTCCTTGTCTAACACCTCTTCTATAGTAGAACTTTTTACCAGGTACACCATTGAGAAGAATTTCAGAAGTTCCAGATTCAAAGATCATTTCAATCCACCTAATCCATTTTCTCCCAAATCCTCTAGCTTTAAGGATATTAATGATGGCAGAGTGATCAACTATATCAAATGCCTTCTCAAAATCAAGTTTGAGAATTAAAATTTCCTCCTTTGACTTGTGACATTGGAATAAGTATTCAAATGCGCAACCAATGCAATCTTGAATAGATCTGTTGTTGAGAAAACCATATTGGTTTTTATGTACCAATTTCAGAATGACAGATTGTAGTCTATTTGCAAGAAGTTTGGTAATAATTTTGAATATACAGTTCAATAGAGAGATTGGTCTGAAATCAGCTGATGTAGATGGGTAAGTGACTTTGGGTATGAGTGTAATATAAGAAGAGTTAATGATTTCAAGGGACACTTTCTCATTGAAGAACTCATGAATCAGTAATTTGATATCATATCCAATGATAGACCAGCAACTTTTGATAAATTTATTATTAAATCCATCAGGACCAGGTGACTTGTCATTTGGTAGTTCAGTGATAACCTCCTCAATTTGCTTGTCAAGGAAGGGTTTTTCAAGTGAATCCTTCATCTCCTCAGTCATTCCATCTCCATAGAAGTCTGCAAGATTATAGTGCATCTCAGTTTTGACTGATGTGCCCATTCTTGCCCTGAAGTCATTCCATAAGATATCAGCCTTGTCATAGTGATTTGTAAACTCCTGTCCAGATTCATTCTTGATCATTGATATATAGTTATGTCTATAACTGATGGTAGCTTTGGAATGGAAAACTTAGTGTTTTCATCTCCAAGTTTTATCCATTTGATTTTCCCTCTTTGTTTCCAATAGGTGTTTTGGTTCTGAAGAAGGGAGATAATATGGGACTTCAGGATATCTCTGAGGTGCCACTCATTGATGGTTAGTGTTCTAGATTCTTCAAGTAGGTCCAGGAGATCAATTGTGTCATTCACCTTAGCAATTTGATCCTTTAAGCAAGGTAACTGTTTTGCCCAAATCTAGATACCTCTCCTCACATTTTTTAATTTGGCACAAATTCTTTTTGCCATGTCCTGATAATTCACAGGAATATTCCATGCATTTTGTACAATCATCTTAAAATCAGAATGATGAAGCCAGTAGTTTTCAAATCTAAAGATTTGCGCCTTGGGGATGCTAGTTCCAATGGATATGACACAAGGGAGATGATCAGAAGTAGGTTTGGATAGTGGGGTAACCATAGTGTGTGGGAACTTGATTGTCCAAGAACTAGATGTAAAAAACCAGTCCAGTCTTTCTAGGAGAGGATCTTTCTGCATGTTACTCCAGGTGAATTTTCTACCCTTTAGTGGCAACTCAATAAGGCCCAGATTGCAGATAGCATCATTGAAGAGCATAGTTCCATTAATATCTCCCCCACTTTTATTTCTATCAGTGAGACTTCTGATAAGTTTAAAATCTCCTAACACTAGCCAATCCATATTATTAGGCATAGTGATGTTTGAAAACTAGTCTAAGAAATCCATCTTTCTATCATTTTGACAAGGACCATAGATATTAGTGAGAGTCCAGGTATCATTTGATAATTGAGAGGTGAAGGTAACAGAAGTTGAGAAATCATTTTGGAAAGCCCTGGTACCATTGAATAAAGTACTATTCCAGATGGTAATAATTCCTCCAGAAGACCAATTGATGGTAAGAAATCAAAACTGTCAAACTTATTTGGACAGAATTTTTTTAAATAATTGATATCAAAGTTTTCTCTCTTGGTTTCTTGAAGACAGATAATGTCACATTCAGATTCCATGATCTTGCTTTTTAGTGCTAACCATTTTTTCTCAGAGTTAATTCCCCTGAGGTTCCAGTTCAGAATCTTCCAGTTTCTGTTGTTACTCATTTATAAACCAATTGGGTGATCCATGGGGTGACTCAAATTTTGTAGTCACACAAATAAGACTGGACATATCATAGGTTACTGAATTCATAAGCATGTCCAACATCAAATAGTTCTGCAACAACTCATAACAGATATGAAAGGTAATTGGTCCAATCACAAAAGGCAAGGTTTTTGTAACCATTAACCACATTATTTAGGAGCTTTCTTCTTAGGATTGTCCACAAGATTCAATGACACCTCCCTTCTTCTTGTTTGAAAGGTATGGTTCAGGACCATTCTTCTTAGGTCAGTCTTTCCTAGTGGTTTGATGATCAAATCATTGATCCTACCCTTCTTCAGACAATCTTTTCTCCGGTTCCCTCTTTAACCTTGCAAAATGATTCAGCAAGATTCTTAACAACCTTATTCTTTGAGGGTGGAGCAGCATTGCAAGAGAGGCAATTATGATCAGTGCAATTTAAATGGCTTTTAAAATCCCCATTAAGTTCCACAATTCTGGGGCTCCTTCTCACCTCAGATTCCACCAGTGGTTCTTTTGCCCCTCCTCCTCTTAGTAGGTGCATTTGGTACCATCATGTTTGATGGGGAATCATTCAGGCAATGGGGTGGAATCTGTCCAACACATTCATCAGGTATAATGAAGGTGAAAGTAGATTCATCAGTAATTGGCTCTTTAATTATCTCCCATAGGGGTGATGTGAGAAAATGTCTAATCCAACTGAATTTCTCAGGTGTGATGAGCATTAGAGTGATAAAATTAAACCAACTTACAGGAATGTCACATTGCAGTTTGCCTTTGTCAGGTGATGGGTTCATGTGTGGAGCAAAGAATCTGTCCCATAGCTCCAGACCTTGCTTAGAGAAAGAATTCCTAGTAGAGAGTATCTCAGATGAGTTGACAAAAGGAATAATGGCCATTCCAACTTGGAGGTGTGCCTCATTTGGAGAGAGGAGATTAGTGTCCTCCAACATCCAGTCATCTTGCATGTTATCCTCATCAGCATGGTTGGTGTCCTCTTCCTCATCTTGGTAATTCTGCAGAATGTTAAGCAGTCCTTCTCCCATGCCCATTTCCTGATCTGCATCAGCAATATTTTGCACCACCTCATTATCCTCTGCACCATGGACAGATGCCTTGTCACTGTCAGATGAAACATTTACTCCAGGTATAGATCCAGTAACAGCACTGTCAGCCTCCTGTGGTGGCAAATCCTGGTTGTCAATGGGCATGTCAACACTTTCCGCAAATACAGGTCCTTGGACAGCATTCCAGTTTCCCCAGCCAGCATTATTCTAAGGGGCAGGGTCAATCCATTGGTCCCATCCACCAATGTCCCCTTCAGGTTGTGGTGGAGGAGGTGGAGAAGGGGGCCCAAATATGGGTCCCACCACAGGTAGAGGGTGTGGGTCATCACCATCATCAGGTAGTGGGTCCTCATCAGGTGCCCCCCCCAGGAGATTGCTGTTCAATATTTCCACAGAAAAGGTCCATGATTCAGTTTCCACCAGGTCTCCAATGGTGAATCTAACACTTTTAGGAACATCTAGGAGATCAGTGACTCTGAGTTTTGCAAGTATCCTGCCCTTGTGCTCAGGGTCCCTCTCCCAGAGCAGAACTTTACCAATGTCAGAGAATACATCATTCAGGTCATCATGGTTCTAGTGATCAAGTGGAGGACCCAGGAGCATAACCCAACATTCATTGTTAAACTGAGTCCTACGCTAGTTAATTCCTTCATTATGCCTATCAAATGAAATAGCAACATCTTGGAAGGGAATATGACCCGCAGCAATTAACCGGTCACGGTCACTGACATTTGCAAATTGAACATATGCAGAACCAAATGGGCAATCTTGAATATCACGAAATTCAACATGTGCATCATTGATAAAGAAATCTTGCACCACGTCCCTGATATTACCAAATGGGACAGGACCAGGGGGAAGGGGATGGATGTGCGCAATGGCATACTGTTCATGAGTTCTTGGTCGGCGAGGAACCACCACCCTTTTGACTTGATTCCTGCCAGCCACCTGCATAATCTCGAAACCATGGGGAAGAAATGGCTGAGGGTCAAGTGGAATATTGGCCATTGTGTCGGTGGTTGTCGCCAGTGACGAGCGGAGCAAGGAAGTTAGGGTTTCTCTAGGCGAGGGAGTTGAGGAGACAGGGGTTTCAGCCGAATTAATTTTTTGGGCAAGAATAAAATCCTTAAGACCGTCATACACCCTGGGCCGCGAAACTTGCGGCGTAACATGGGCCTTGAAACAATTCAGGTAAGATTTGTCGGGCTAGGGACAAGAAGGGAAAGTGGGAAATTTCAAAAATGGTAAAAGACCAGGCAAATTAATTGTAGGAGATTTGTTGACTGAAGTTTTCTTCACTATAATACCTTTGCCATTAATCACAATATTCGCAAATGATGCACCCGTTACGACATGAGTAATGCCATCATTATTTTGACCGTTATTGCATGGTACCTGTGACATTGAAGAGCCAATACGGTCAAAAACAGAGGATTCTTTTTCTTTTTGTATGAAACAGTTGTCCAATCCTTGTCCAATTATTTGTAATATTCCTTCTCTTCAAATTTCCAATTTGGGCCTCCATCGCCCCAAAGTTTTATCTTCAGTATGAATGAATCATTAGTGAAAGAACCAGAATTATATATTTCAAAACCCACAGCTCTTGATGCCACCGAGAATCTAAAGGTTCTGTCCTGGAGGATTTTGACTTGATATTTTGATGCATGGCCCCCAAAACAACTTTGAAGAACAATGCCAATTGTATGAATATCAATCTTAAAATTTGCACGGCCAAATGAACCAACAAGGAAGAATGGTCTTCTGCAAAATCCTCCTGAGAAATTGATGTGGTGACCAAATTTTTTGAACATATTATCCTCAAACATCCTCCCTTTAGAAAAATCCATAGAAAAGTATTTGTGTTTGGTTGATGAATTGAGCTCACCAATGATTTGTTCACCTACCATCACCCTTTTGACAACAAGATCCAAGATAACACCAGATGAAACTTTCTCATCTTGAAGTAGGAATCTAGCATCAATAACCACCTTGTCACAATTTAGTAACACAATCCGCTTAGCAATAGTATACAGGACCAGAAATCCAGGGGCATTGTCCAAAACATCAGAAGACAAGGTAGAGCTAGTAACGTGCCACATAAGTTTCAAATCATCACCCTTGCACGCATGAACATGAGAAGTCCCAAGAATATCAGAGGATGGTGGCAAAATATCATTAATCCTAGCAATATGAGAGGGGAACCTCACCACAGAACCAATCATGAGAACCTCCCCATTTTCCAAACTTATTCCTTCTAGTGGTGAACCATTTGCATTGAGAATGACCAGCCAGCGATTATCCGAGAGAATAAGTGATCCAACAAGGAACTTACCATCGGTGGAGCTTCCAGAATAGGTGATCTTCCAGCCACCACCAGATGAATCCAGTGTATGAGAGTCCATGGGTATGTGTGCAACGGGGCCGGAGTGGCGCCGGCGAGTGCCGGTGGGATGGGCTCAGAGAGACATGCCTTTTGCGGTTCTTCTTGTGGTTGCTCTTGTTGGATCACTAATGCCCTTGCGTGATGACGGTGTGCTTCTTGCCTTGCTCGTCGCCTTGAAGACAGGTCACCGTCATAGCTTGACATTGTGGCGTGCCGTGGCGAAGGTATGTAGTGGGAAGAACTTCCATCTTCAACCACGGGGGCATCATTGCGTGTTGGAGCACTTGTACGAAGATCTTGTTGGAGAGGAACATGACGATGCGAAGAACTTGAAGAGATTGAAGAACGTGAACATGGTCTTGCCATTCCGTCAATTAGGCGTCAAAGATTGTCATTTGTTTCGGCGACGGAGCATTGAAGCGCTTCATTTTGATGCCCAAAGTTGTGATGCATTGCGTGCATTTGTCGTTCTAGGCCGTCGAAGCGGTTGTCGATGTTCTTGAACTCGGCTTGCGTCTCGCCAAATTGTTCATCTTGTCGTGTCTCAAGGGCTTGGCAACGTTCACGGAACTCCTGTCGGACGATGAAGTGACTTGCACGCGTCACGTACGGTCCTTGTTCTTCTTCTTGGTAAGGTGGTTGGCTCGACTCACCGTGCCTATCCATCATGCAAAACACACAAGTATTGTATATGGAGGTGGAATATGGTGGTGTTAGCCTTGTTCCTCACCTTGTGGATTGCACCGAACTAGAAACCACAAGTGAGAGCTATAAGCGTCCAAAGTGGAATCGCAAAGAAAACTCACACTAAAGAAAGAACTAACTCTCAAAAGCTATGGGTGGAAGGTTAGGGTTGTGGAAAACCAAACGAAACGATCCAAAGAAAAAGGTTATTGTCAAACGTGGTAGAGAACCAAAAGATCAAAGAAAAAAGGAATGACATACAAAACACAAAGATACACACACATGGAGACGGATGTGGTTATCACAACTATAAAATGAGCACAAAAGGTCCTAACGAAGACTACGCTCGGTGTCGTGCCAACGCAAGGAGAGACCGCAACTCGTTCGCCAAAAGATAAATAAGCAACGAATTTGTGCACTTGCCTCGGTCGCGCTCTTTTTCTCTCTTTGCTTACAAGATTGAGCCTCTCTTTGTATTGGGAGACTTTGTATCTTTCTATTTTTCTTTTGCTTTTTCTTTTTCTCTTTTTTTTGATTGTTTTTCTCCCTTTCTATACTACTATGTTAACTCTTGTATTTGCTCTCACACACTCACTTTCCAAGGACAAGTTCACAATTCTTAGGCAAACACATAATGACCTGCTCTCATAGGATAGATACACACAAGGAATAAGGGTTAACAAGGTGGAGCAAGTTATACCTTCGGTATTGACGACTTGCTACTGGTGTTGGGGATGATGTTTGGTGCCGTGGTGTCGATGAGCGCGAGATGTGAATACTGTTCCAGAAGCTTGAAGTTAGTTGGGCGACACGCATGTGAAACACAAACAAGCCAAAACTAAAATTAGCGAAGAAAAATGGGGGTGGAAAATTTCTTGTCTGACAGGTGCGGTAGTACCGCTCAAAAGGTCCGGTATGAACAGCCGGTAGTACCGCTCACCGGTAGTACTGCTCGTTTTAGCGGTAGCACCGCTTCGCGGATTCCTGGGCGCGTGGATCTTGAACTTGAAAGCACAATCGGCCCAAAAATCCTCAAATTGGCGGAAAACTGAACAAAATTGGGGCTAGGGACACACAAGGAAAGTAGATCGATACCCCAAGCAATAGATCTATGGACCAAAACCACGAAAAACACACCAAATCCAAAGATCGATCCGAAGGCAAATTTCGGGCTCTTTTTGGGGATTTTCGAAATTTTTGGTGGATAGAAGAAACAATTGTGGGGGAATTCGTGAGCAACGAAGCTCTTGATACCAATATGTTGAGGGCAAACCTCTAGGGTGGCTCGATCTTTCACGATTCCCATTCAAATCAAGGATGGAGTGCAGGGAGAGGAGGGAAGGATGAACACGACGAACGCACGCACGAAGAACACGGTGAATACACACACACAAAACCATAATACACACAAATAGCTCACGTTGGTGGTGACTGGTCCGGCGCAATCCCTAGGATCGGCGTCGGGCGGAGGACTCTCTCTCGAACTGGCACGACGAGATGGGAGACTCGATGAGATCTTGACGTCTTGGCAAAGGGACACCGATGCCAAGCCCTTGTACAACATGGAGGCACGATGCAAACTCCAATGAGGTTTGGGATATTTGGTGCTCCTTTGTCAAAGGAGCATGAGGCAAGAATTAGATAGATCCACAAGGGGTTTCCATTAATTCCAAATATCATGCCTAGGGTTTACAATAGAGGTGTGGGGCTATATATAGGCCAGCCACAAGTTCAGGGGTAGTTTAGGCAACTAGAGTATCAAAAGGGGGAGTTACAAGGCCAAAGGGCCTAGCTGGAGCGCGCAGGCCCAAGGGTGTCCGGTAGTAACGGTCGGTTGAGCGGTAGTACCTGTCAGATGCGGTAGTACCGCTTGAATGGTGCGGTAGTACCGGGGTAGGTAGAAGCTCTGGCGTGAGTCTTCAGGTGCACGCGATAGTACCGCTTGCTAAGTGCGGTAGTACCGGTGGGATCTGGGGCTTCGGGTCCATCTCTCTGCCTGGGGAGGTAGTACCGCTGTCCATGAGCGGTAGTACCGCTTGGCCAGTAGTACCGCTTCCAGGGGCCGGTAGTACCATGGTCTCCTGGCAGCTGTTGGCTGCTGCGTCACTCCTCTGGTTCGTGTCTTCATACCTGATGATGCATAGTGTCGGGGCATGAAGTAGCAAGCCATCCAGGGGTGTATCGAAGTCACATGAGTACAAGAGCGAATTCACCTTAGCTTGGAGAAACTTGGCTCGAGCACGAGTCATGGGTCCACTTGGGGGATTTGGTGGTGTAGATGTAGGAGCGTCCGTAGGACGGGCCGCATCACTTACGATTCTAGCAATGTACAGCTCTACTAGCTTCAAACTCTGGTAGGTGGTTTTGACAGGTATAAAATGGGCTACCTTAGACAGTCTATCCACTATGACCCAAATAGAGTCATTTCCCCTACTAGAGCTAGGCAAACTGGTGATGAAATCCATTCCGACATAATCCCATTTCCATTCCGGAATCTGCAATGGTTGCAAAAGTCACGTGGGTCGCTGATGTTCCGCTTTGACTCTCTGATAGATATCACACTTGGCTATGTAGCTTCCGATTTCTCTCTTCATCTTGTGCCACCAAAATTGCTCCTTCAAATCCTGATACTTCTTTATTCCTCTGGGGTGGATAGAATAAAGAGTATCATGAGCTTCCTGCATGATAACTTGCTTCAGCTCTGAATCTGCTGGCACACAGATACGTCCTTTGTACCACAAAACTCCTTCATCCTTGGTGAATCCAGGTACCTTTCCTGTACCGATACGATGTTTGATTCCATCGATACTCGCATTTCCCTTCTGGGCTTCCTTGATCTGACTGATCAAAGTGGGTTGAAGTTCAATACTGGCTAGGAATCCTTCGCTAACAAGCTCCATTCTAAACTGCTCCAACTCTTCATGCAAACATGGCTGGGCTTCTTTTATCATGGTGTTTAATCTACACGGCAATCTGCTAAGAGCATCCGCTAAAACATTGGCTTTGTCAAGGTGATAGTGAATGTTAAGGTCATAATCCTTGATTAACTCTATCCATCTCCTTTTCCTCATATTCAGCTCCTTCTAGGTGAAAATATAATTCAGACTCTTGTAATCTGAATAATTCTCACAGCGGTTACCCATAAGATAATGACGACATGTCTTCAAAGATAAAACTACGGTTGCTAGTTCTAAGTCATGGGTTGGGTAATTCTACTCATGTTGCTTCAGTTGTCTAGACAGATATGATATGACTTTGCCTTCTTGCATCAACACACATCCGAGTCCAATCTTGGATGCGTCACAATACACATGAAAAGGCTCCTTGATATCTGGCATAATCAGAATTGGGGCTGAAATCAATTTCTTCTTGAGTTCTTGAAAACTTGCTTCACATTTGTCCATCCATTCAAACTTCTAATCTTTCTTGAATAGTTGGGTCAGTGGTCTTGCGATGCTCGAAAATCCTTCAACAAACTTGCGGTAATATCCCGCTAATCCAAGAAATGCACGGACTTGGGTTTGAGTGGTTGGGGCTTTCCATTCTTCCACATCTTTGATCTTGGCGGGATTGACAGTGACCCCTCCTGCCGACATAATATGTCCTAGGAATCCTACTTCCTTCAACCAGAACTCACATTTGCTAAACTTGGCATACAACTGATGTTCTCTAAGGGTTTCAAGGATAGTTCTTAGGTGTATCTCATGGTCTTCTTATGACTTGGAATAGATCAGAATATCATCGATAAAAACAACGACAAACTTATCCAGGAAGTTCATAAAAATCTTATTCATGAGATTCATGAAATAAGCGGGGGCATTGGTTAATCCAAAGACATGACAATGTACTCATACAATCCATATCTGGTGGTAAAGGCGGTCTTTGGAATATCCGTTGCACGAATCATGAGTTGATGATAACCAATTCTAAGATCAATATTAGAAAACACTCTGGCGCAGTCAACTGGTTAAACAGGTCCTCTATATTTGGTAGTGGGTACTTGTTCCTGATGGTGACATCATTCAGCTTCCGGTAATCCGTACACAAACGGTTACCTCCATCTTTCTTATCCACAAACAAAACATGCGATCTCCATGGCGATGCGCTTGGTTGAATCAGACCTTTCTCCAGCATAGCATCAAGTTGCTTCTTCAACTCCACTAATTCAGATGGGTTCATACTATCAGGTCTCTGAGCTATGGGTCCAGTTCCAGGAACTAGTTCAATGATGAACTCGATATCTCGATCTGGGGGCATACCGGGCAATTCATCTAGGAACATGTCGGGTATTCACAGACTACTCTGACTTGGTCTAGGGTTGGTTGGGATAGACTCTTGTTGCATTTGAGTTGACAGGGCAATGTCTCAGATACATGCTCTACTGATACTCCAGTGCTACTGGTCATGGTTATGGCTTTCTTGGCATAGTCGATTAATCCTTTATGTTTCGACATCCAATCCATTCCTAGTACTACTTCCAAACCTTTGGTTCCAAGTACTATTAGATTAGCATAAAAATCTATTCCATGGATTCTGATAGGTATAGCCTTGCAATTTTTTCTAGCTTTTGTGGTTGAACTAGGTATTTGAACTATCATAACATGCTTCAATTTGTTGGTTGAATCTTACTAGTGCATGAAAATTATTCTGTAACAAACGAGTGCGATGCTCCAGAATCAAACAACACTCTTGCAAGTACTGAGTTAACAGAAAATATACCCAGCACGACATCTGGCGCTTTCTGAGCTTCTCCAGCATTCATGTGGAACAGACGGCCGTTGCGGTTGAGCGAGTTCCCTGGGGAAAATCTCCTTCCAGGCTGAACACGGCGTTGCTGCTGAGCAGGTGTATTCACATTGGTGGTTGTTGCAAGCTTCTTGGGGCACTCGTTGGATTAGTGACCCTTGATTCCGCATTCAAAGCAAGCAATCAGGGACTTGTCTTTTCCTGCAATAGGCACAACATTGCTTCTAGTCCTTGGGGCAGTATTGTTGTTGTTGTTGTTGGACTTGAGCGATGCATGGTTGAAATTGTTGGAGTTGCCGGGGTTGTTGTTGTGGTTTCCTCCAGACTTTAGGTTTCCTCCGCTACGATTGGGGTAGCTTGGACGGGACATTGGTGGTCTATTGTTTCTTGGACCATATCCTGCAGACGGATTGGGGTGATACTTCTCGGTATTGTGGGACCCAGCCTGGTGCATCATCCTGCACTTGCGGTTGTCATTGGCTTGGGTGATCTTCCCTTCCATCTAAATGGCGGAATCCACCAAAGCTTCAATATCATCAAAGAGAATGTTGACTAGCACGGTTTGCATCTCATCATGCAGTCCATTCAGGAATCTCTCTTTCTTCTTTGCTTCTCTGTCAATCTCACCAGGGGCATATCTAGCTAAAGATAAGAATTTGTCACGGTAATCAACCAGAGTCATTCTACCTTGCTTCAATTCTCTGAACTCATCCCTCATCCTCTTAATCAGACCCGGGGGCACATGAGTCTGGCTGAACTTGATTTTGAACTCATCCCAAGTCATCATCTGACCTCCATTCATGGTACGGATGCTATTCCAACAGGCTCTTGCATCCTAGATAGTGGGTGGCAAA
Source organism: Avena insularis (assembly GCA_023614405.1). NCBI lineage: Eukaryota > Viridiplantae > Streptophyta > Magnoliopsida > Poales > Poaceae > Avena > Avena insularis. The sequence continues at coordinate 232,042,576 of CM042692.1, forward strand.
CAATACTTTTTCATTGGCCTCAACTCCTGCGACCTCTAAGTTGTTCTCCATGGTTTGCAGCTAGTCATCAACATCTAAGGGCTCTTCAGACTTGTTAAATATAGGAGGATTGGTGTTTTGAAAGTTCTTGAGCTTGGATCCATGGTTATCCTGATTTCTGTGGCCTTGATTATTGTGAGCCATCTGAGCTATCTATTGAAGAGTGGCTAAGTTGGCTTGACGTCCGGCTCTACTAGCTTCACGTTCATAAACTAACATCTGCAGCATTGGGTCCTGAGATGAACTGCTTCCTCTAGGATTTCTGTGAGTCATCTGAAGATTGAGATAGATAATGAGATAAGAGGGAAATCTCTAAGGTTCGTGGGTTTGTTTCAAAAGCTTTAAATGTCGTTGGATTGATGACAAGTACGCCATGAAGGTGTCCTTGAGGCCTGCGGAAGAGAGGGGTGTGAGACGTATGGTGTTCCGGGATGGTGAACACACAAGTTTACCCAGGTTCGAATCCGCCAGCTTTGGACGGATCCTACTCCTGCTAGCAATCCAGTAATACGACAGAGCTAGAATATCGGTTACAAGGGTTCGCCTGTGCGAGTGGAGATTGTGATTGTAAGGGGGGTGCCCTAAAGGCTCTACCTAGGACGGATTATATAGATATCCGGCCTAGGGTTCACAGGAGAGATCTATCCGGCTATGACTAAGAGTCGGTTACAGAGTGCATCTTGAGCTACAAGTAACACTATGGGCCTATGTCGGTAAGTCTTCTGGGCCTTCCCGTAGCCGGATTGGACTCCGTCTCTTCTCCCTGACTGGGCCGCCCGTGAAGGAAAGCTCTAACCCAAAGTGGGCCACCCTGGTCAGTGAGGACTGTTGCGGATACCCGGAAAGTATATCCCCAACAGCAGCCCCCGGAAGTCTCCAAGATCCAAAGTCGGATTCATCATCGTCTAGCTTGATCTTCGGCTTGCAGAATCTTGAAGGGTTCCTAAAACTTCAAAACAAAAGATACAATTTGGGTGTCAAAAGTAAGTCGGACCTATCAATACATTATTCGGATTTCTAGCTTGATATTCAAACTATGCCGGATCTTGGTCTCTAACGTCATCTGACACTAGTCACGGTCAAGTCACGTCACTGACAAACATCCTGTCAGCACGACCGTTGGTGGGTCCACCGTTCACAGAACCGAGGCACCATTTTAATGCACGCACGGAGATCGAGGCGACGTAATCATCGTGTGGGAACTTCCCAGTTCGTTCCACGATGCGTGGCGTATTTACTATGCCATTTGCACGAATCTTGGCACGGTTCGGTGGTTATAAGGGGTGAGGATTCTCATTCCCTTATCTTCTTCACCTATTCCTCGTGTTGTTTCCTTCTCCTCCACTTCTCCCACGCGCTCACCCAAGGTCACCGGCGCACCGGAAGAATGGCTTCATCCTCATCATCCGGCTTGGCTGTGGCAGTAGCGGCGGCGATAGCGGCAGAGAAAGAAAGCAATCGCAGGGTTTGGATCCCGTGCGTCCTCGATGACACCAAGCTCCCCGACATGGAGAACGAAGGACTGCTCCGTGCCGGCGACTGGCGGAGCGGTTTCGGTGAAACCATCCCCAGCCCACACGCCGACGATCGGGTGCACTTCGGCACCCACCTCGACAGAGGTTTGTCTTTCCCTCCCTCGGAATTCTTTTTCGAGGTTATAGATCACTATGGTGTTCAGCTTCACCATCTCCCCCAAATTCCCTTTTAGAGATGAGCGCCTATGCATCCTTGTGTGAGGGGTATCTCGGCATTAGGCCGAGTCTCATTCTCTTCCGGTTTTATTTCCATGTCTGGAGAAACTCTATCACCGCCGGTAATCCTTACATTACTGGCACAATTAGTCTTTCGGTTAGACGTGAGCGCATCTATCCTAGGATTTTAGCTAGTGATCGGTCAAACAGTGGTCAGCTACCTTCTTTTATCATAAGGATATTCCCGCTCCCGGCAAAGCTTCTGCTTTGCCGACTTTTGTCGATGGAGCCGCCACGCCGCGAGCATCCAGGGACTAGGCTCCTCCGGCTCTCAGCGACGAACTGATTCTCGCCAAGAGGCAGATCGAGTATCTGATGAAGCATAAGGGCCTGAGAGTGTCCGACTTGGTCCAATCTTTGGTGGCATGCCGGATGCAGCCTCTCCAGCACCACGGTGACCAACTGATGCATTCCATCATGGCGTCAAAAAACGACTCCCTCCGCATCAGCCCCAAGGCTTTAAGTCCACAAGACTACATAAGCCATATCAAATGGCTGATAAAGGAGCGAATCGAGAGAAAGATCCCAGATTTGTCCCTGGACATGCATACAGCGGAAAACCCTGTAGTGCCGGTAAGCTTTTAGCAATAAACCCTTTTTATATGTTTCACCTTTGAGTTATTTTGCAACACTGAGATATTATCTTCTTTTTAGCTTGCCGACCTCCCCGAGTCGGAGTTTGCTCCTATCGAGGGATACCCTCCCGAGTTTTCTCAGGAGGAGGAATTGGTCCCACTACCGGACGTTGTGCCCAGGAAGCACAAAGCTCCGACGGTGTCCATCGACACAAAGGATGTGCCAGTTGTGAAGAGATAACTTTCCACACAACTTCCCCGTTTATACTTTACTCGTGATTCCTTCTGAGATATAATGTTCTTCATTCTATTACATTCTCAGAGGTAAGCATCTCATCAAGGGAAAGGGGAAGGGGAATATCTCGAATCCCCTGCATCAGACGAAGTTAACCATGGCTTCCGCTGCCGCAGCTCCTCCGACTCCTGCCCCTCAACCTTCCACAGCACCAGTGATTACCCCATCCTCGGTCGTCGTAGAAGATCCGTCTCCCCCAACAGGGCCAGCGACCCTCGAGTCACAGACTGACGTCACCATGGGTGGCTCAGGTTTTGATAAGGGTGAACCCTCTTCGGGTAATGATCCCTCGGCAGAGACGTTCGCTGAAAATCTCCTGAATAATCGGGGACTTGCCAAATTTGGCTCGTCTCGGAAATCTGTGGAGGAAATCCAGTGGCTGGCCCGGCAATGCCTGAAAAGCCGTAATCTCTCTGCTGAAGAAGAAGCACAAGAAGCGGAGGACATCAAGTACTCCGATCTTCTCGAACAAGTCCTCCTTCGCGACGAGGGACTAAGAGCTGGTGTGGTTCCACCACCTCCAGTTATTCCACTCACCCTCGCCGAGAAGGTTAGCACTGAGGTGAACATGTGCTTGAGCAAGCTCACACATGAACATCATGTAAGTCGGAATTCCAACTCACGCTTTTCTTTATTGTATTTTACATCATATACTCTAGCCCCCAAGCATGAAGATGGATAAACAATCCTGGTTTATGCTTCATTAGGATGCCAAAGAATGAACTAGTATAGCCCCCAAGGCTCGTGCTGATATTAGTTACAATATTAGCCTGAGACTTTAATAGACCTCTGACTCTGAGTATTCTGACTTACAGAAAGTTAATTCATATATTCAGGAATTGTTGAAGAATGTCTGCAATAAGCGGAGAGAGATCAAAGCTCTCCGACTTCAAAATGCTGAGCTTAAAGTTTCCAAGGATGAGCCCGAAGTTAAACATTCCGAGACTCAAACCTTGTCTTGCATTTTTATAATCAAATATTTTTGCTGAACTGTTGTTGTTTTTGACTTATAGCACTGATAAAGCAGTCCTGTGCTATGATCGAAGAGGCCGAGAATCTGAAGACCCTGGTGGTGGAAAACAAGGATCTCCGCCAAGAGCTAGACCAGCTTAAGGCGGATCATGAGAAGAGCATTTCTCAAGTTCTCGAATCCTCCTCCATGGCTACCGTGGAGCGTGATCGCAAGATTACACTCGACGAGCGGAAATTCTCGGATCGCAATGACGAGCTTTGCAGAGAGAAGGACCTTTCTGATGCACTCCGGGCTGAACTCCGGAGTCTTCGTGAAGAGAAAACCAAAGTTGATGACGTCATCTTTGGTATGTTTCATCTTTTGACTTGTTTACATTCTTCGACTCTTTCGATGTTGGATTTATTTAACTGTTTTTGTGTTACATGCATAGGTCCTCTGAACTTGACGGACTCCACCTCTGCCAAGCCTCGCACCCACTTGCTGACCCAAGTCGGTGATTTGCTTCATGACTTCCGCCAATCCATCGAGGATATTGGCGAACCTCTCAGGGTTCCGGACATGCATATCATGTCCGACTTTCAGGTGCGGGACACGGCAAAGGAGATGCCGCAGCTTGTCCAGGACTGGAACATGTCCTACGCGCGATCTGCAGTGCAGAACGCTCTCACCATGGTCATGAGCCACCATGGAAGCATGGAAATCTGGCAAGTGACCAGAGGGTACTCTACTGTGGATGAAGACGGCCAGAAGCAAGATATCAAAGCCATCATGGACTCCTTCCCCGAATATGGGTGCCACGTAGCTGATTTGACCAGCTACGACACTCCCTTCTTCAACCGCATGGACACGCCGCCTCCGCCTCCGGAAGAAGCAGCCAAAGTTTCCGATGATGAACAAACCATATCGGATTTGGACATCTCGGATCATTATCAAGTCGAGGCTGATGCATCCAGTGAGCCGACAGCTCCTACCTCTTCTCCTGCATCATAGATTATCAGAAACAAATGTGTTATTCTGAAAACATTATGGGTCTGTAAATATGTAGTATGATACTTTTTGCTAGTGCTAAGTTTTAATCTATTCAGCACTTTTGGCTTTGATTTTTGTGTGCCTGAAATGTTTACATAAGCACTTATACTTTTTTTTCTACACTTCTCGTTTATCTGGCTTTCCGCCTCGTCCCTTTCGTGAGCCGGCTAAACTTTCAGCTCAGAAACTTTGCCAAGCAACGGAGCTCAATTGTTGAACCAGTTTAAACTCGGAAACAAAGCCGGCTTCTAGTACCAACAATTCACTACTCAGAAAATACCTGCATCCGGTAATCAGACAAATAACCAAAGTATAGACTAGAAACTTTAGAGTTATACCCGAGGGTAGCATATTTTAGAATCGGAAATCTAAACCAGAACAAACATGAGCATAAAGTACTTTCAAGTATTCTGGGATTTTCGACTATGACATGATCATTCGGAAATAAGATGGTAAAAACTTCTCAGAAAAAACTTTGAGGTAACCAAAACTTTTATTTCTCTCAGAACATGTACATATATATATGATTACAAAGAAGGATAAACTAAGAATAAAAGGAACGTAGATGAGCAATATTCAATGGTCTGTCTAACTCATCCGGATTTGTACTGCCTACAGCTCTCTTTCTCTTCTTAGTTGCAGGTCTTTCTTTGACTGGCCTCATATCAGTTAGGTAGTATGAACCATTGTGCAATACTCGACTAACTAAAAATGGACCTTCCCATACTAGGGAAAGTTTGTGCTTTCTTTGTTGCACAAGCCGGAGAACCAGATCACCCTTGTTGAAAGATCTGTTTCTCACTCTCTGGCTATGATACTTGCGTAACTTCTGCTGATAGGCTGTTGATCTCATTTCAGCACAACGCGAACTTCTTCGACTAAGTCGAGATCGTTTTGTCGAGAAATCTCGGCATCCTCTTCGATATATGCGGCCACTCTAGGAGAAGTGTGAATCAAATAACTAGGAAGAACTGCTTCTGCGCCATAGACCAAGAAGGAAGGTGTGTATCCGGTTGACCTGTTCGGAGTTGTTCGTAAACTCCATATTACAGAAGATAATTCCTCTGCCCAAGCCCCCGCAACACGTCGTAGTGGTGCTTCGAGTCTCGGTTTTAGGCCTTGTAGGATTAAACCATTTGCTCTTTCGACTTGTCCATTAGCTCATGGATGTCTGGACGCAATGTCAAGCCGGATATTTTGTTCGTTGCAGAATTCGGCAAGTTCTCCCAAAGAGAAATTACTCCCGTTGTCCGTGATAATACTATACGGATAACCATACCGGATTATAACATCCTCGACAAATCTTTTGGCTGTTGCTCCATCACAACTAGTGACGGGTTTAGCCTCAATCCATTTGGTGAATTTATCCACCATCACTAAGAGGTGAGTAAATCCACTTGGAGCCCGTCTAAACAGTCCTACCATGTCAAGACCCCAGACCACGAAAGGCCATGTTATAGGTATTGTTCGCAGTTGATTAGCTGGAACGTGAGCTTGTTTGGCGTACTTTTGGCAGTCCTTGCACGTCTTGACCAGCCATTCGACATCTGCCTTGGCTGTAAGCCAGAAAAAACCGTGTCGGAAAGCTTTTACCACTAAAGATTTGGCTACAGCATGGTGACCACACTCGCCTTCATGGATTTCTCTTAGGATTTCCACTCCTTCTTCCAGAGATACACAGTGTTGAAAATCCCAGATACACTCCGCTTCTAGAGCTCACCACTAACTATAGTATAGGCTTTTGCTCGTCGGATGATCTGCCGGCTCAGAAATTCGTCTTCGGGTAATTTGCCATCTACCAGATAGTCTAGGAAGGGTTGAGTCCAGCTGGGAATTACAGCCAGAACTGCTATCAAAGGTGAGTCGGATTTGGTCGGATATTTCTCATCCACTCCCTTTATGGACGGAACATTGAGGTGCTCTAAAAAAGCGCCATCCGGGACCTCTTTCCGTGTAGAGCCTATCCGAGATAATGCATCTGCTTCCTCATTTTCTGCTCGAGGGATGTGTTGAACCTCAAACCCTTCAAACGATTTAGATAGATCATCCACGATAGCTTTATATGCTGTCATGTGTTTATTTGCGTTACAAATATCCGACAATTGTTGAGCAACAAGATCTGAATCTCCGTAACACATCAAATGTCGGATGCTGATATCCTTAGTAATCCGGATTCCATGCAACAGTGCTTCATACTCGGCAATATTATTTGTCGCTGTGAAGTGGATCTGCAACACAAATAGAAGTTTGTCTCCTTGGGGTGATTTGAGTACCACGCCTGTCCCCGAGCCCCTGTGAGCCTTAGACCCATCAAAATATAGGGTCCAATATTCCGACTCAGGGAGAGCCATATTCTCCTTTGTCTCTATCCAATCAACAACAAAGTCGACAAGGATTTGGGATTTGATTGCTGTCTGAGGCTTGTACTCAATATCAAAAGCTGAAAGCTCTATGCCCCATTTGGCGACGCGTCCTGTGGCGTCACTATTATTGATTATATCTCTCATGGGAGCTGTGCTCACCACGGTAATTGGATGTTCCTGAAAATAATGTCGTAGCTTACAAGAGGCAAAGAACACACCATAAGCTAGCTTTTGATAGTGCGGATACCGCTATTTCGATTCTGTCAAGACCTCGCTGACAAAGTAAGTTGGACACTGCACCAAGGGTTCATGATTTTCCTCCGGTCTATCTACTACCATAACGATACTAACGACTTTGTTTGTCGCAGCAAGATAGAGCAACATCGGTTCATGTGGTTCCATTGCAGCAAGGATAGGAGCAGATGAGATTACTGTTTTCAGGTCTTGTAGTGCAACTTTAGCTTCGTCGGTCCACACAAAATCCTTGGTCTTTTTCAGGAGTTTGTATAATGGTGCGGCAATTTCACCGAGCCGGCTTACAAACCAACTGACTGCAGCGATGCAACGAGTTAGTCTTTATACGTCCTTCAGGCGAGTTGGCCTGGAAATATTGAGTATAGCCTTGATTTTGTCTCGGTTCACCTCTATGCCTCTTTGAGACACGATGAAACCTAACAATTTTCCGGCTGGGATTCTGAAGAAGCATTTCTTCGGATTAAGCATTATGTTGTATTCTCGTAGATTGGCGAATGTTTCCTCCAAGTCGGAAATCAACATTTCCTTCTTTTTGGACATCACCGCAATATCATCCACATATGCATGCACATTGTGTCTGATTTGATCGTGGAGGCAACACTGCATTGTGCGCTGGTACGTAGCTCCTGCATTCTTCAGCCCAAAGCGCATCGTAACAAAACAGAAGGTTCCGAAGGGGGTTATGAATGAAGTTTTGATTTTGTCAGATTCGTTCATCCGGATTTGGTGATAACCAGAATATGCATCGTCAAAACAGAGGAGTTCCGAGCCTGCCATAGAATCGATAACTTGATCAATCCTAGGCAAAGCGAACGGATCTTTGGGACAAGCCTTGTTCAAGGCAGTATAATCAACACACATCCTTAAATCAGTGGTGTCCTTTTAGGGACCATTACAAGATTGGCCGACCACTCAGTGTGGATGACCTCTTCTATGAATCCGGCTAACTCGAGCCGTGCTAGTTCCGTAGCTATTGCCTTACGCTTTTCATCGTCGAAACATCGTAAAGTCTGTTTGACGGGTTTAGCGTTCGGATTTACATTTAAAGAGTGCTCGGGAAGTTCCCTAGGTACTCTAGTCATGTCAAATGGCTGCCATGCAAAGATATCTTGATTTTCTTTGAGGAACTTGACGAGCGCGCTTTCCTATGTGCTATCTAGGCCGACGCCTATCTGGGTCACCTTGGAGGGGTCATCATCCTTCAATGGCGTCTTCTTCGTCTCTTCTGATGCCTTGAACTCCGGATTCAGCTTTGTCGCCTCCTTCTTCGTTGCGGGCATCTCGGACGGATCTATGCTCTTCTTGATCTCCTGGTACTCCTGGGCATGCAGCATAGCTTCAGCAAAGGCGGCATTTCCATCCTCGCACTCTCGTGCTTTCTTTGGGTCTCCCCTGATGGTGATCATGCCGTTGGGACCTGGAATTTTCATCATATTGTAAATGTAACACAGATGAGCCATAAAATCCCAGTAAGCCAGACGTCCAAATATAGCGTGGTATGCGCTCTTGAACGGGACCACTTCGAAGGAAAGTGCCTCCATCCGATAGTTCTTTGGAGTTCCAAAGGTAACATCCAAAGTGATTTCTCCTAGGAATTTGCTTGTCTTCCTGGGACAACCCCGTGAAAGATCACAGAGCTGTGGTTTAGCTGGGTCTCCGAGATCTTCATCCGGCGTAGCGTTTCGACATACAAAATATTAATGCTGCTGTCACCGTCCATGAGAGTCTTGGAGAAACCATAACCGTCAATAAGTGGATTGACGATTAAGGCGTATTTTCCTCGCCTGCGCAACATAGGCGGATGATCAGCGCGGTCAAAGGTGACTGCCACTTCTGACCAGTCCAAGAATTGGGGGACAGCCGGAACTGTTGCATTGAGCTCATGTAGAATTGCCTTTTTGACCTGTGCTGGTTGAGATCTGAGGAAGGTGACATAAGTATCTTTCTTGGTCAGAAAATTTTTCTTCCCTTCCGGCTTGGGATTTGAAGCGCCAACTTCCTCCATGTCGGAATCTTCCTTGGGCTCTTTATCCTTTTCGGGATTATTCTTTCCCTTCTTCCGCTTAGCTTTGTAGCCAGCGGTATCATCTCTTTTAATGTCGTCATTGAAACGACACTCGGCATTTGTGTGGGACGAGCCCCCATTGGCGTCTAAGTGATGCACACATGGGTTATTGGCAATGTCGGCCCAAGAGTAGGTTTTTCCAGGTTGCTAGTCTCCTCTACCTTGGAATCTTGACGTCCCACAACCGCGTCCGCGTCCTCCTCCTCCTCCAGACCCGAAAGTAGCAGTGACCACTGCCGTTTCCACGTTGGGTTTTTCTTCCGAGGTATTCTTGCGCTTCTGAGCTTGTTGCTTTGGTTGTTTTGCCGACTGTGGCATAGCCAGGGCGTTAAGTAATCCCTCTGCATCGTCTTTAGCATCTACATACTTGCTCGCTGTTTCTATCATCTCTCCCAAATCATTGACTTTGTCACACTTCAAGCGATGACATAGTAAACCAATTGGGAGACCTGCAATGAAAGCTTCAATCGCAGTTTGGTCATTTAATCCTTCACAGGAGTTCTTGGTGTGGATACATCGTCCAAGATAATCCCGGCAAGTTTCTCCGGCTTTCTTGGTGCAACACTGTAGGTCTCCGACCGTACAGGGCCTCCGGTGTGTGCATTCGAAATTCCGAAAGGACGCACTTTGCATGTCATACCAGTTGTGGATGGTGTTCTCCGGAACTTCATTGAGCCATAATCGTGCCGTCTTCCGCAACATTAGTGGGAGATATCGGGTTGTGACCGGGCTATTTCCGCCTTTGGCGATGCAGCAAGCTTTGAAAAAATCCTGTAGCCAAGTATCTGGCTGAGCTATGCCGTCGTAGGCTTGGATATGTCTTGAGATAGCAAATCCCTCCGGGAATCTTGGAGCTCTTATGCGTGGTCTGAAGAACTTTGGGCCCACGTATATGTCATCATTTTCACAGCGCCGCGCCTCTATATTGGAGTTGATCCTATGCCTTGCGTCATTTGGGGATAGAGATCATCATGAGTTACGGCTATGGCTGCGGTGCCTTGGAGCCAGACTTCGGCTTCTGCCACCACCTCCTCCACCACGACGCCCTCCTTGGCCTCCTTGGGAGCTATTGTGATGGATACTTGGTGGAGAAGGTGGAGCAGCTGGGTTATTTCCGGCTGATTGCCAGCCTTCGTCTGGAGCGTCATTATGCCGGTTCCGGGGAGGGTCTTCATTGTGACGATCCCACTGCCAGCTTGACTTGGCGCGGTGTCCATCGTTCCTTCGCCCATCATCCGGATGACTTGCATCTCTACGAGGTGGCATTCTTTATTGGTCCTCCTCCCGATGTTTCTCTTTATCTTCTTCCCTGCCGTCCTTCGACTCTCGCGGGGGAGGACTCCTCGGATTCAGCACAGCAATTGCCTCTTGCTCTGCAACTGGGTTAACGTTACGCTAGTCACGCACAGTTTTTTGGTGCTGTCCTGAAGATCCGGTTCTTGAGTAGTTGTCTTCCCGACGATCGGAACGATGTTGCTGTTCCGGAATAAGTTGGGGTCTTACGTCAGCCCATGCCGGGTCTGTGCGACATTGGTCAGAATCAGAGACCAGTTTTTGACTTCTGGACAGGGCGACCTTTTGCTGCTCCAGTCCTTTGTTGAGTAGTTTGATTCCCAACCGGATCTGCTCCGGGCCTGGATTAGCCGATAGGATTTCTCGAGCTCCAACGGTGTTCTATACTAGCGTTGGATACACCCAATCCCCGTTGCTGTCACGTCGAGGCATCCCAAGTTCTCCTCCGAAAAGGACTTTGTGAATCTGCGGGAATTGGTCATCATGAGTATGACGTTTCCTGGTCTTCTGATGTTGCCTGGAGTTGTACTTCTCTGAAGTTGCCATGTGTTTCTTTTCCTCCTCAATGTTTTTGGCTTCATCGAGGAGTACTTGGCGACGCGCTTCTAGGGCTTGGGCCCTCTCGTCCAGCTCTTCAGCAGTAAGTTCTGCAACTGTAGGAATAGGTGTGGTTAATGTAGCATCGATGAGTTTACGCGCACCTTCACTGATCACGTGTCCGTCCACCAACTCTTCTTTGGGCTTGTTTGGGATAAGTGCTCCATCCAAGTCCTCCTCGTATTCCTCGGCAATTACCTCCTCTGCCAGAAGGTCTTTCGCCGAGGTTTTGTTCTTCTTCTTTGCCTTCTTGGTAGTGGTGGTAAAAAAGACGGCTTTGGGTCCGTTTCCCGGAGTCAAGCTCTGATCGGTAATTTCGGACATCTGGACCTAGGAATTATCTCTGATATCCATGTCATCCTGTGTTTTGGGAGAGTTTTCCCCGGATCCTTCATCCATGCCTTTTTCTGCCTCTGCAGCTGTGGAGTTATACTCCTCTTCATATTCTATGGAGATCTTTCGGAAATCTGTTGACGTCATCGACTCATCCGAGGATGTGGGTACGTCGGTGTTTGTTCCGATCACCTCCAGCACAGAGTCGGTGTTGTCAACGGCATCGACAGAGCTGGATCCGGATCCCACATATCCGACGAAGTGCGACGTGCGCCTCCTGACATAGTTGCGGCTCTCACGATCGGCCTCCTCAAAACACCTGATAGTCTCGAGAATATCGTTTATGCTTGCATCTTGCATCATCATGTGTCTTAGCGTGTATCTCAGGAAATGCCTGTGTGTCCCGGCGTCATCAGAGCCGGAACCAGTGTCGTTGCTATGCTCCTCCTGGATTACGACTTCAGCGGGTGGGTCGATCTGGGATTCGACCTCTCTAGGGAGATCCACTGCAGATTCAACTTGGACCGCTAGGTCTACTTCAGGCTTGGATTTCTCCACTATCTCCGCAACTGGTGCGGGCTGGGTGGTATTAGGGTTTTCTGAGATCCGGAACTCTGCCGCCTCCGCAGACAAAGGGGACCTAGAAGTTTCTTCTACCTCTATCATCACCACTTGGGTAGATGGGGCAGGTTTAGCGAAACCGATGTAAACATCGATCTCACCAAAAGACATGATGGTGTAGGCAGTCACAGCCTCCCTGGCCGGAATCCATGTCTCGTCGAGAACGATGAGAGGGACGTCGCTGGCGTAGAGGATGCGACCGACGGTGATAGTCTCGCCGATTCTGATTCTTGTAGATTTCGCTCGGAACATAGATCCGAAGCTCACTTGCCCCACGGTGGGCGCCAACTGTCGTCGGATTGATGACAAGTACGCCATGAGGGGGTCCTCAAGGCGTGCGGAAGAGAGGGGTGTGAGAGGTACGGTGTTCTGGGACAGTGAACACACAAGTTTACCTAGGTTCGAATCCGCCGGCTTTGGACAGATCCTACTCCTGCTAGCAATCCAGTAATACGGCAGAGCCAGAATATGGGTTACAAGGGTTCGCCTGTATGAGTTGAGATTGTGATTGTAAGGGGGTGCCCTAAAGGATCTACCTAGGACGGCTTATATAGATATCTGGCCTAGGGTTCACATGAGAGATCTATCCGGCTATGACTAAGTGTCGGTTATAGTGTACATCTTGAGCTACAAGTATCACTATGGGCCTATGTCGGTAAGTCTTCTGGGCCTTCCCGTAGCCGGATTGGACTCCGTCTCTTCTCCCTGACTGGGCCACCCGTGAAGCAAAGCTCTAACCCGAAGTGGGCCACCCTGGTCAGTGAGGACTGTTGAGGATACCCGGAAAGTATATCCCCAACATTAATCTTTGAGTTTGACTCAGGTTTTGCAAACTAACAACTTCCTCTCATTCATTCATTCATAGCACACAATACAAACACACACCACAACACAAATAGAAAACAGATGGTTTTAAGAACCATTCTGCGAAACAACGATACAGTGGGACCGGGTACAACTCATTCCTACGGTAGTGCTCAAGTGCATATAATCATCATTAATGAAGGCGGAATCATCATCAGTGTGGAACTCCATGGCATCGTCCTCCAGGTAGTCATCATCATCACTGAGGTAAGAGTAGAGATCTCCACGGATATCTTCACCTTCCTCCTCCTTCGCTTCAAGATGGATCTCCTATTCACGGATGGTCTTCTCGAGAGTGGCCACCTTCTTTCAAAGACGATCGATGATGTGATCCTTCTTGTCATGCTGATGGCGAAGTGATTGGCGCTCCTTGGTGAGGATGGTGAGGGTCTGGTCCTTCTTGACTGTGATGGCATGGTTGTGGTTGCGTAGGCTCGGGCATTGTCCAATTCCTTCTGCCTATCATACAACATGAAGTCAAGATTTTCCACCTGGCGCTTCAACTCTGGGTGACTTGGCATCTCCAATGGCATTCCCATAGAATCACGCCTTGCGAAGTGAGCAAAGCGAGTTCCTTGGATCAAGTTGATGTTTTGTCCACACAGACGGGCAAGAGCTTCCTGCATAGCCCTGGCTAATCCATCTAGCCAGTTGTTCTCTCGAACTCTGAATTGTATCTTCTACGAGGTGGGTGCTTCCATCTTGCCTCTGAGATTTGCCACTATCATCCATTGTAGATCTCCTCCTACGTGATCGTTGAGTTGGGCCCCAAAGAAGTCCGGGTGCGGGCGCTCGAGATACTCTACGAGTGCATCTAGATCCCACTCAAAGATCAGGTGGCCTCCGTTGCCCAGCTGGTACAACTTGCTATACTTTACCTCCATCTATAAGAATTTAGTTTGAGCAAGTTAGTAGGGTGATCAACTGTGTCAAATTTTATGTAGGATTGCAAGAATTTTTGAGGAACATGAATTTTTTTGAAAGAATCTCCACGGATAAGAGGGGGAATAGGTTTTCATAAATACTCACTTCTTTTGTTTTAAAACTAAGTTTTTGTTCATACGTCCATTCTAATTAGGGTCTCCGATGGTCAGGATGGCTCTAATACCAACTTGTCAACACCCGGATTTTTAATCCCAGATGCCTGCTATGCCATACATCGCAATCCCAGGATTATCATTTTTGCGAGACATAACAGATTGGATATCATAGTACATCATCCATTATAAACCATAATAAGGTCTTACACAAATAAAGGATCTCATGATCCAGTCTTAATACAAACAAGCAGCGGAATAATAAGCGTAGTAGTGGGCTCCATCTTCAGAGTCACATGTAATGCTAATGATGGGAGATGATCCTAGTTGTCGTAGACATCCTACTGTCCACCATCGTAGGGGAATATCTAGGGACAAAGCCATGAGTACTCTTTAAGTACTCGCAAAGTATCACTAACAAGTAAGGTAGTTCTAGTAGGAATCCTAAGATCTAAGTTTATTTGCAAAAATCCAGGTTTATCTAAACTGAGTTTAGAAGTAAAGATAATAAGTAAAGGTTCTAAATCACTTTTAAGTGGGAACCTAGTTTTCATAGTCACAACCCTATTGTGGTCAAGTCAAAATTCATAATTCACTTCACAAGTCATTTTGAAAAAATCTGACGACGGAACAGTATGGCCACTCCAACATACCATGACCGCGGACGCGACTATTCGAATAGTTTGACACTCTGCAGAGGTGGTACACTTTCACCACAAAATTCGATACATCCGTCAGGGATAACCCTGAATCATCATACTTAGTATGCGTATAATCAATCATAACCTTTCAATTACACACTCTAGTATAGGCACCTCCCCTATGAGCTTGGCCTCCCAGCCATGGCCATCTGCCATCCTGGGCACTACATAGGTCGACAATTCACACACACGAGGTAGCCTCAGCTCAAACCTCTTACGTGAGGGAACCCATACTAATGCATATAAACTTGCGGCTAAGCCTTACCCAATTCAGGTATTGTGGTTGTACGGTAAAATTGGAATGTTATCGCATCCGAACCCAACCATCAGTTTTTATAAAGGGGCTAAGGCTCATGCCTCAACATTTTCATCATCAAATCCTTTTGTGTTTCTCAACACATGTCAAAACATTTTAATAGAATGAAGCATCATTCCAAGGTTTTCATAATCATTTTCACCAAGTATTCCCATCTAAAGTGATCAAGTTTTATGCTTAGCACTAGCCACTAAGTTAAGAGTGTTCACTAATGAGGGGTGCTAATCTTCAATCTCATGCCATAGAATGACATCTAGTATAGGCCTAGTTTTATACTCTTTATGCTATCTATACTATCTTTCCAAATACTCACAAAGCACTAGTTATAAGTAAAGAACTTTGGTAAAGTAAAAGAGTAAATATTGCAAGTAAAACTTGGGATGGGTAAAATCAAGAGTATATAACCAAAGCATGCCTAATGCATTTTTCTTAAGTTATCAAGTGGGCAAGTGTTAACTTGCATAGTTCTAACTTGCCAATAATAGCTTGCCTTGATTGGAGCAGTGGTTGAAGTTTTCCTCCTCTTCTTCTAGGTAGAACTCCTCCTCCTCGTATCCTGGGTCGATACTAGCGTTTATAAATGAATACGAGGTACACAATCTGTCGGGGATATACTTTCTGGGTATCCTCACAGTTCCTCACTGACCAGGGTGGCCCACTTCGGGTTAGAGCTTTGCTTCATGGGCGGCCCAATCAAGGAGAAAAGACGGAGTCCAGTCCGGCTACGGGAAGGCCCAGAAGACTTACCGACATAGGCCCATGGTGTTACTTGTAGTTCAAGATGTACTCTGTAACTGACCCTTAGTCGTAGCCGGATAGATCTCTCCTGTAAACCCTAGGCCAGATATCTATATAAGCCGTCCTAGGGAGAGTCTCTAGGGCACACCCTTACTTCACAATATCAACTCGCACAGGCGAACCCCTTGTAACCCACATTCCGGCTCTCTCGTATTACTGGATTGCTAGCAGGAGTAGGATCCATCCAAAGCCGGTGGATTCGAACCTGGGTAAACTTGTGTGCTCACCGTCCCGGAACACCGTACGTCTCACACCCCTCTCTTCAACATGCCTCGAGGACCCCCTCATGGCGTACTTGTCATCAATCCGACGATAGTTGGCGCCCACCGTGGGGCAAGTGAGTTTCGGATCTATGTTCCGAGCAGAATCTGCAAGAATCGGAATCGGCAAGACTATCGCCATCGGTCGCATCCTCTATGCCAGTGACGTCCCTCTCATCGTCCTCGACGAGACTTGGATTCCCGCTAGGGAAGCCGTGACCACCTACACCATCATGTCTTTTGGCGAGATCGATGTTTACATCGGTTTCGCTGAACCTGCCCAACCCACCCCAGTGGTGATGATAGAGGACGAATAAATTTCTAGGTCCCCTCTGTCCGTGGAGGCGATAGAGTTCTGGATCTCAAAAAACCCTAATCCCACCCAGCCCGCACCAGTTGCAGAGATAGTGGAGAAAGCTGAACCTGAGGTAGAGTGCAGGTCGGATCTGGAGTGGATCTCCCTAGCGAGCCCGAATCTCAGATCGATCCACCTACAGAGTTAAATCTAGGAAGAGCAAGAAGATAACTCTGGTTCTGGCTCTGATGACGCCGGGACAGACAGGCCCTTCCTGAGATACACACTAAGGCACATGATGATGCAAAACTCAGGCGTAGATGCAATCCTCGAAACCATTAGGCGTTTTGACGAAGCCTACTATGAAGACCGCAGTTATCTCAGGAGGCACACATCGCACTTTGTCGGATATGTGGGATCCGGATCCGGCCCCGCTGATGCTAGAGACAACACCGACTCTGTGCTGCAGACTATCGGAACAAGCGTCGAATTACCGGCATATTCGGATGACTCCATGATGTCCGTAGATTTCTGGAAGTTCTCCACGGAATATGAAGAGGAGATTAACTCCACAGCTGCTGCAAAAGGAGAAGACATGGACGAAGGATCCAGAGAAAACTCTCCCAAAGCACAAGACAACATGGATCTCGGAGATGATCCCGAGAACCAAATGGCCGAAAGTACCGATCAAAGTTTGACTCCAGGAAACGGGCCCAAAGCCGTATTTGCTACCGGCGCTGCTAAGAAGGCAAAGAAGAAGAACAAGAAGAACAAGACCCCGGCAAAAGACCCTCCGGCAGAGGAGGTTTTTGCCGAGGAATATGAGGAAGACTTGGATGGAGCACTTATCCCAGACGATCCCAAAGAAGAGTCGGTGGATGGACACGTAATCACCGAAGGTGCGCGTAAACTCATCGATGCTGCATTAACCACACCTATTCCTATAGCTGCAGAACTTACTGCTGAAGAGCTGGACGAGAGGGCCCAGACCCGAGAAGCGCATCGCCAAGTACTCCTCGATGAAGCCAAAAACCTTGAGGAAGAAAAGAAACGCATGGCAACTGCAGAGAAGTGCAACTCTAGGCAACATCAGAAGTCTAGGAAACGTCATACTCATGATGACCAATTCCCGCAGATTCACAAAGTCCACTTTGGAGGAGAACATGGGATGCCTCGGCTCAAGAAATCCTATCTGCTAATCCAGGCCCAAAGCAGATCCGGTTGGGCATTAAGCTACTCAACAAGGGTCTAGAACATCAAAAGGTCGCCCTATCCGGAAGTCAAAAACTGGTCTCCCATTCTGACCAATGTCGCACAGATCCAGCCTGGGCTGACATAAGACCCCTACATGTTCTGGAACATCATCATCGTTCTGACCATCGGGAAGACAACTACTCAAGAATCAGATCTTCAGGACAACACCACAAAGTTGCACGTGACTGGCGCAACGTTACCCTAGTTGCGGATCAAGAGGCAATTGCTGCACTAAATTCGAAGAATCCTCCCCGGAAAGAGTCGAAAGATCACAGGGAAGAAGATAAAGAGAAACTTCGGGAGGAGGACCGACAAAGAATGCCACCTCCTAAAAACGCAAGCCGTCCGACTAACAGGAGAGGGAACGATGGACACCATGCTGAGACAAACCGACAGGGGGCTCGTCGTCATGAAGATCCTCCCGGAACCGGAATAATGACACTCCGGACGGAGGCCGACGATCAGCCGGAAACAACCCAGCTACTCCACCCTCTCCACCAAGTTGCCATCACAACGGTTCCCAAGTAATCCAAGGAAGGTGTCGTGATGGAGGAGGTGGTGGCAGGAGCCAAATTCCGGCTCCAAGGCACCGCAGCCGCAGCCGTCATTCGGGATGATCTTTATCCCAAGTGACGCAAGACACAGGATCAATTCCAACATAGAGGCAGGACGCTACCAAAACGATGATATATACGTGGGCCCAAAGTGCTTTGGAGCATGCATAAGAGCCACAAATTTCACGGAAGGATTTGCTATATCAAGACACATTCAAGCCTACGACGGCATAGCTCGGCTAGACACTTGGCTCCAGGATTTCTTCCAAGCTTGTTGTATCACCAAAGGCGGAAACAGCCTGGTCGCAACCTGATATCTCCCACTCATGTTGAGGAAGACGGCATGATCATGGCTCAATGAACTTCCGGAGAACACCATCCACAACTGGTATGACATGCAAAGTGCGTTCTTTCGGAATTTCGAAGGCACATACCAGAGGCCCTATACTGTAGGAGACCTACAGCATTGCACCCAGAAAGCCAGAGAAACTTACCGGGATTATCTCGGATGATGGATCGACACCAAGAACTCCTGTGAAGGAGTAAATGACCAAACTGCGATTGAAGATTTCATTGAAGGTCTCCTAATTGGTTTACTACGTCATCGCTTGAAGTGTGACAAAGTCACTGATTTGGGAGAGATGATAGAAATAGCGAGCAAGTATGCAGATGCTGACGACGACATAGAGGGACTACTTAACGCCCTAGCTCTGCCACAGTCGGTAAAACAACCAAAGCAACAAGCTCAGAAGCGCAAGAATACCTCGGAAGAAAATCCCAACACGAAAACGACAGTAGTCAAAACTACTTTTGGGTCTGGAGGACGTGGCGGTGGCCACGGACGTGGTTGTGGGACATCAAGAGTTCAAGGTACAGGAGACCAGCAACCTGGCAAAACCTACTCTTGGGCCGACATTGGCAATAACCCATGTGTGCATCACCTAGACGCTAATGGGGGCTCGTCCCACACAAACGCCGAGTGTCGTTTCAATGACGACATCAAGAAAGACGATACCGTTGACTATAGGGCTAAGCGGAAGAAGGGAAAGGAGAATCCCGAAAAGGATAAAGAGACCAAGGAAGATTCCGACATGGAGGAAGATGATGCTTCAAATCCCAAGCCAGAAGGAAAGAAAAACATTTCGACCAAGAAAGACACTTACGTCACCTTCCTCGGATCTCAACTAGCTAAGGTCAAGAAAGCAGTTCTACATGAGCTCAATGCAACAGTCCGGCTGTCCCTCAATTTTTGGACTGGTCGGAAGTGGCAATCACCTTTGACCATGTTGATCATCCGCCTAAGTTGCACAGGCGAGTAAAATACGCCTTAGTCGTCAATCCACTTATTGATGGCTATGGTTTCTCCAAGACTCTCATGGACGACGGCAGCAACATTAATATTCTGTATGTCGAAACGCTACGCCGGATGAAGATCGCGGAGACCCAGCTGAACTACAGCTCTTTGATCTTTCACGGAGTTGTCCTAGGAAGACAAGCAAATTCCCTGGGGGAAATCAGTTTGGATGTTACCTTTGGAACTCCAAAGAACTACCGGACGGAAGCACTTTCCTTCGAAGTGGTCCCGTTCAAGAGCGCGTACCACGCTATATTTGGATGTCTGGCTTACTGGGCTTTTATGGCTCGTCCATGTTACATTTACAATATGATGAAAATTCCAGGTCCCAACGGCATGATCACAATCAGGGGAGACCCTAAGAAAGCGCGAGAGTGCAAGGATGGAAATGCCGCCTTTGCTAAAGCCGTGTTGCATGCCTAGGAGTACCAGGAGATCAAGAAGAGCATAGACCTGTCCGAGATGCCCGCAACAAAGAAGGAGGTGACAAAGCCGAATTTGGAGTTCAAGGCATCAGAAGAGACGAACAATATGCCGTTGAAGGATGATGACCCCTCCAAGGTGACCCAGATAGGCGTAGGCCTAGATAGCGCATAGGAAAGCGCGCTCGTCAAGTTCCTCCAAGCAAATCAAGATATCTTCCCATGGCAGCCATCTGCCATGACCGGAGTACCTAGGGAACTTGCCGAGCACTCTTTAAATGTAAACCCGAACGCTAAACCCATCAAACTGTCCTTACGATGTTTTGGTGATGAAAGGCGTAAGGCAATAGCTAAGAAACTAGCACGGCTCGAGTTAGCCGGATTCATAGAAGAGGTCATCCACACTGAGTGGTCGTCCAATCCTTTAATGGTCCCAAAAAAGGACACCACTGATTTAAGGATGTGTGTTGATTATACTGCCTTGAACAAGGCTTGTCCCAAAGATCCGTTCGCTCTGCCTAGGATTGATCAAGTTATCGATTCTACGGTAGGCTCGGAACTCCTATGTTTTCTTGACGCATATTCCGGTTATCACCAAATTCGGATGAAGGAATCTGAAAAAGTCAAAACTTCATTCATAACCTCCTTCGGAACCTTCTGTTTTGTTACGATGCCCTTTGGGCTGAAGAACACAGGAGCTATATACCAACACACAATGCAGCGCTGCCTCCACGATCAAATGGGACGCAATGTACATGCATATGTGGATGATATTGCGGTGATGTCGAAAAAGAAGGAAACCTTGATTTCCGACTTGGAGGAAACATTTGCCAATCTACGAAAATACAATATAATGCTTAATCCGAAGAAACTCTTCTTTGGAATCCCTGTCGGAAAATTGTTAGGTTTTATCGTGTCTCAAAGAGGCATAGAGGTGAACCGAGACAAAATCAAGGCCATACTCAATATTTCCAGGCCAACTCGCTTGAAGGATGTACAAAGACTGACTGGCTGCATTGCCGCAGTCAGTCGGTTTGTAAGCCGGCTCGGTGAAAGAGCCACACCACTATACAAACTCCTGAAAAAGACCAAGGATTTTGTATGGACTGATGAAGCTGAAGCTGCACTACAAGTCCTGAAAGCAGTACTCTCATCTGCTCCCATCCTTGCGGCACCGGAACCATATGAACCAATGTTGCTCTATCTTGCTACGACAAACAAAGTCGTCAGTATCGTCATGGTGGTAGAAAGACCGGAGGAAAATCAGGAACACTTGGTGCAACGTCCGACTTACTATCTCAGGGAGGTCTTAACAGAATCAAAGCAGCGGTATCTGCACTATCAAAAACTGGCTTACGGTGTGTTCTTAGCATCTCATAAGTTACGACATTATTTTCAGGAACATCCAATTACTATGGTGAGCACAGCTCCCATGAGAGATATAATCAACAATAGTGACGCCACAGGACGCGTCGCCAAATGGGGCATGGAGCTTTCAACTTTCGATATTGAGTACAAACCTCTTACAGCAATCAAATCCCAAATCCTTGCTGACTTTGTTGCTGATTGGACAGAGACAAAGGAGAATTTGACCCTCCTTGAGTCAGAATATTGGACCCTATATTTTGACGGGTCTAAGGTTCGCGGGGGCTCAGGGGCTGTCGTGGTGCTCAAATCACCCCAAGGTGATAAACTTTTATACGTGTTGCAGATTCACTTCACAGCGACAAATAACATTGTCGAGTATGAAGCACTGCTGCAAGGAATCCGGGTTGCTAAGGATATCGGCATCCGACGTTTGATGTGTTACGGATATTCAGATCTTGTTGCTCAGCAGGTGTCGGATATTTGTAATGCAAATAAGCACATGGCAGCATATAAAGCTGTCGTGGATGATCTATCTAAATCGTTCGAAGGGTTTGAGGTTCAACACATCCCTCGAGCAGAAAATGAGGAAGCAGATGCATTATCTCGAATAGGCCCTGCATGGAAAGAGGTCCCGGATGGCGCTTTTTTAGAGCACCACAAAGTTCCCTCAATAAAGGGAGTAGACAAGGAATATCCAACCAAATCCGACTCACCTTTAACAGCAGTTCTAGCTATAATTCCCAGATAGACTCCACCCTACCTTGATTATTTGGTAGATGCCAAATTACCCAAAGACGAAGTACTGAGCCGATAGATCATCCGACGAGCAAAATCCTATACTGTAGTTAGTGGTGAGCACTATAAGCGTAGTGTGTCTGGGGTCTTTCAGCACTGTGTATCTCCGGAAGAAGGAGTGGAAATCTTAAGAGAAATCCACGAAGGCGAGTGTGGTCACCATGCTGCAGCCAAATCTTTAGTGGCAAAAGCTTTCCGACACGGTTTTTTCTAGATTACAGCCAAGGAAGATGCCGAACGGCTGGTCAAGACGTGCAAGGGCTACCAAAAGTATGGCAAACAAGCTCACGTTCCGGTTGTCAGCTGCGAACAATACCTATAACATGACCTTTCGCGGTCTGCGGGCTTGACAAGGTAGGACCATTTAAATAGGCTCCAAGTGGATTTACTCACCTCTTAGTGATGGTGGATAAATTCACCAAATGGATTGAGGCTAAACCCGTCGCTAGTTCTGATGGAGCAATAGCCAAAAGATTTGTCGAGGATGTTATAATCCGGTATGGTTATCCGCATAGTATTATCACGGACAATGGGAGTAATTTCTCTATGGGAGAACTTGCCGAATTCTACAACGATCACAATATCCGGCTTGACATTGCGTCAGTCGCACATCCGCAGGCTAATGGACAAGTTGAAAGAGCAAATGGTTTAATCCTACAAGCCTAAAACCGAGACTCGAAACACCACTACGACGTGCTGTGGGGGCTTGGGCAGAGGAATTACCTTCTGTAATATGGAGTTTGAGAACAACTTTGGACATGTCAACTGGATACACACCTTTCTTCTTGGTCTATGGCGCAGAAGCAGTTCTTCCTAGTGACTTGATGCATACTTCTCCTAGAGTGGCCGCGTATATCGAAGAGGATGCCGAGATTTCTTGACAAAATGATCTCGACTTAGTCGAAGAAGTTCACGTCGTTGCTGAGATGAGATCAACAGCCTATCAGTAGAAGTTACGCAAGTATCATAGCCAGAGAGTCAGAAACCGATCTTTCAATAAGGGCGATCTGGTTCTCCGGCTTGTGCAACAAAGAAATCACAAACTTTCCCCGGTATGGGAAGGTCCATTTTTAGTTAGTCGAGTATTACACAATGGTTCATACTACCTAACTGATACGAGGCCTGTCAAAGAAAGACCTGCTACTAAGAAGAGAAAGAGAGCTGGAGGCAGTAAAAATCCAGATGAGTTAGATAGACCATCGAATATTTCTCAGCTACGTCCCTTTTATTCTTAGTTTATCCTTCTTTGTAATCATATATGTGTACATGTTCTATGAGAAATAAAAGTTTTGATTGCCTCAAGTTTTTTCTGAGAAGTTTTTACCGTCTTATTTCGGAATGATCATGTCACAGTCGAAAATCCCAAAATACTTGAAAGTACTTTATGCTCATGTTTGTTCTGGTTTAGATTTCCGATTCTAAAAATTGCTACCTTCGGGTCTAAATCTAAATTTCTAGTCTATACTTTGGTTATTTGTCTGATTGCTGGATGCGGGTATTTTCCGAGTAGTGAATTGTTGGTATTGGAAGCCGGCTTTGTTTCTGAGTTTAAACTGGTTTAGCAATTGAGCTCCATTGCTCGGCAAAGTTTCCATGCTAAAAGTTGGCCGGCTCATGAAAGGGACGAGGCGGAAAGCCAGATAAACGATAAGTACAGACAAAAATTACAAGTGCTTATGCAAACATTTCAGGCAAAAAATATTTAAGTCAACAAATGCTGAATAGATAAAAGCTTAGCACTAGCAAAAGTGTTGCACTACTTATTTACAGATCCATAATGTTTTCAGAATAACACATCTGTTCTTTCTGATGATCTATGATGCAGGAGGAGAGGTAGGAGCTACCGGCTCGCTGGATACATCAGCCACACCTTGATAACGATCCGAGATGTTCAAATCCGATATGGTTTGATCATTGTCGGAAACTTCAGCTATTTCTTCAGGAGGAGGAGGAGGTGTGTCCACGCGGGTGAAGAAGGGAGTGTCATAGCTGGCCAAATCAGCTACGTGGTACCCGTATCCGGCGCAAGTGTCCATGATGGCTTTGATATCTTGTTCCTAGCCGTCTTCGTCCACAGTAGAATACCCTCTGGTCACTTGCCAGATTTCCATGCTTCCATGGTGGCTCATAACCATGGTGAGAGCGTTCTGCGCTGCGGATCGCGCATAGGACATGTTCCAGTCCTGAACAAGCTGCGGCACATCCTTGGCCTTGTCTCGCACTTCAAAACTGGACATGTTGTGCATATTCAGAACCTTGAGAACCTCGCCAATGTCTTCGAGAGATTGGCAGAAGTCATGAAGCAAATCACCGACTTGGGTAAGCCGGTGGGTGCGAGGCTCGGCAGAGGCAGAATTCGTCAAGTTCGGAGGACCTGCGCATATAATGCAAAGGGAAAGTTGTAACATCCCAAAACTTCAATCCAAGCTTATCAAGATCAAATCAACCAAAAATAGGGTTAACAAAAACTTTTCCAAACTTAAAATGAAAGCATTCATATATGTGTGCATTTAAAATAGGAGTTGTTTGAATTGCCATGATTAAGTGATCCAATGCTTGTAAAATGTTTCTTAGGTGATTTAAACATCATCTACATCATTCCCAAACTTTTCCTAAAGAAAATCAAATAAAAAAGATTTAAAAAGGAGGAATGGTCATTTTGGCCATTTTAATCCACTACACTACTTTGGCTATTCCTAGCACTCAATTCTTAACAGAAACAATTCTTGATCTTTGTACCCCTTGCTAGTACACATAATGAGGTACCAAGGCCCACCTTTTGATCTGCTAAAAACATTCTTTTACTTATTTTAATTGGCATTTGAAAATTGAATCTAATGCATATGCATAAATCACCCCTTTTTCAAAACCAATCCATTTGAGCTCCACTTTCAAAACCCTTGCAACTAGAGACTACCTAGCACTAGTGGAGATCACTCAAAAAATTTGAAACCAAAATTCAAAACTTTTTCTCCTTCGGCCATTTCATCAAACACCTTGCTTGCAAGATCATATTGGCCTAACTAATACTGTTTTGAGATGATTTTGTCTAGCAATTTGGAGGTGCTTTGATCGCCTTGTCCCCCCTCAAGCCTGACCAGACCAACCCCAAAATCTACCCTACCTCCTAGCTGCACTGAACTGCCATGCCGAGCCACCTCTCGCCGGCCGACCGTGCACTCGCCGCAGCAGCCCTCTCCCGCTTTTCTCTCCATGTCTAGGAGGCAGCTCGCACCTCACCGCCACCCCCTGTCCCCTGCCCGAGCCCAGCCCTGCAGTGGACCACCGAGGATACCACGCGCCCAGTGCCACCGCACCATGCTGGTGCCGCCCCCAGACTGTGCTCTGTCCCCGCTCGCACAGACCTGCAGGCGCCCTCACCTAGACCGCATGCCACCGCCCCTATGGCTGCATTCAATTCCTAGAGCACCGCTAGGGGACCGCCCGTCGATCGCCACCATCAGCCATGCCTCTACCCCGCCGTAGCCTTGTCGCCAAAGTCACCTACCCATCCCGCTCGGTCTCACCATCGAGCCTATAAAAGGAGGCCTCCCTAGCCTCTTCTCTCCACACCACTCCACTCCCCTCACCTCCCTGAACCTCACCCACCTCTAGCCGGAGCAAGGGGAGCAGCAGCTCGCCGGAATTGGAGCCGGAGCAGCCGCCTCTAGAGGAGAAGGGCGCAGCTGATTGTGACCACCCCAAGCTCCGCCGCAACCGCGCCTCGCCTTGCTGTCGTCGTCCAGCTCGTTTGCCCACCTCGCCGAACCTGCTGGCGCCCTGGTACGTCCCCAGCAGACCCCCACCGAGCCGCTAGGGTTCGAGCTCGCTGGCAACCTGTTCCTCATTGACGACGACCCTCAGTCGTAGATTCCCATTCTAATCCTACATTACCACAAGGCGTTTAGCGTGTTAAGACCCACCGACAAGCGGGACCCCTGTGAGCCGTCTTGTGAGCACAACTGGGCCGGCCCAACTTCTTTCCCGCGCTAGCCCACCCGTTCAAATCTGGATTTTTCTTTTTAGTTTGAATCTACTTTCTGTCCACTAGTTTAAAATTCAATTCAGAGTGTTTTAGAAATCCAAATTGCATGAAACTAATTTTGTCTGAAAGGTATTGAAATGATTATCCAAGCCCGTTGGATTTAATTCAATTAGAGTTATAGATCTCTCCTAATAAAAATAACAAAACAGAAGCATTTGCAACTTGCAACATTTTTATAAAATCAACCAAGTTAGCTTTTGAGTTGATTCCAACTATCCAAAAATCACATTTCATCATATCTATCCAAATATGTAATAATATTAAGGTTTACATGCAGTGACTTTGGACTAGCACCAAAATAATGCTATATAGGCATCTCTAGTCACTTTAAATCATTAAATAATGAACTTAAACCAAAGTAATATTTATCCAACCCTTAAATCTCATTCCCACATGTTAGAATATGTGGTGATGACATGTGTCAACATGATCCCATATTTTAAGTGGTGAATATTAAATCTTAGTTAATTTTTCAATGAGTAGAAATTACTTTTCTAAAATAAAAAGAAAGAAACTATTGAATGAAACTTGTGATGCTTGTGATGATAATAGATCATCAAATGTATGACTTAGAGTGCTAATTAGACTAGTTAAGTATTGTTTGGTGATTGTGTACTCCATATGTATTTATAGAAGATAGTACCGACCAAGCTTACGAGGAGGAGGAGTGCTATCAAGACGAAGACGAAGAAAACTTCAACCACTGCACCAACCAAGGCAAGCCATCATTAACAGTGCAAGCTACCCTTAGCAAGCTACCATTAGCAAGCTAGCACCATCCAAGATTAACCCTTGACAGTTTAGTGCTTAGCAAACTAGAAACAAACTAGATGGTTTAGCAAAGATGCCTTGAGCATGCTTTGATCACACCCCCTTTAACTATTAGTACCTCAAGTCTTATTGACAAGTTTTACCTCCCTTAGTTTACACAAAGTTTTTTACTTGTTTTGAAGGTAGCATAAAAAGTATAAAACTTGACCTACTTATAAACCTTTAGATGTCATTCAATGGCATGAGATTGATCCCATCCTTCCACCTTAGTGAACACTCTTAACTTAGTATTTTAGAGTATATCAAAAACTTGAGTCACTTTAGATGGGAAAAATTGGTGAAAATGAATTGTGAAAACCTTGGAATGATGAGTCATTCTATTGACATGTTTTGACATGTGTTGAGAAACACAATTTGTTTATGATGATGAAAATGATGAGGCATGAGCCTTAACCCTTTTATAAAACTGATGGTTGGATTCGGATGCGATACCATTCCAAATTTACCGTACAACCACATTACCTAAATTGGGTAAGGCTTAGCTGGAAATTTATGTGCATTAGTATTAGTTCCCTCACGGGAGAGGTCTGAGCTGAGGCTACCTCTCATGATGTCCACCTATGCAGTGCCCAAGATGACTGATGGTCATGGCTGGGAGGCCATGCTCATAGGAGAGGTGTTGGTACTAGGGTGGGTAAAGGGAAGGTTATGTTTGATTATCTGCATACTAAGTATGATGATTCAGGGTTATCCCTAACAGATGTATCATATCTTGTGGTGAAAGTGTACCACCTCTGCAGAGTGTCAAACTATTCGAATAGCCGCGTCCGCGGTTATGGACAGTTGGAATGGCCATACTGTTTCGTTGTCAGATGTTTTCCAAATAACTTGAAATGAATGATGAACTTTGACTTGACCACAACAGGGTTGTGTTTATGATAATAGCTTCCCAACTTAAGTGATTCTAGAACTTTACTTTATCTTTCTTTGCTTCTGAACTCAGCTTAGGTTTCAAACTTAACTTTATGGTTAAACTTAGATTTTGCACTTTAACTTAGAACTATAGTACCTGTTAATAGTAGTTTGCGAGTACTTAAAGAGTACTCATGGCTTTTGTCCCAGGCTATTCTCATGGCCAGACTATGAAGGAGACTATCAAGAGGATGGTCATCAGGATGGCTATGATAACTAGGACTATCTGCCTTCGTCAACATTGCCTGTGCCCCTGAAGATGGACCCCACCACTACGCTTATCTTTTATTTCCGCTGCTTGTTGTATTAAAGACTAGATCATGAGATCCTTATTTGTGTAAGACCTCATGTATGGTTTGTAATGGATGATGTACTATGATATCCAAATCCGTTATGTCTCGCAAAAATGGTAATCCTGGGATTGCGAGGTATGGCATAATGGGCATCTGGGATTAAAAATCAGGGTGTTGACAAGTTGGTATCAGAGCCATCCTGACCATAGGAGACCCTAGTTAGAATGGACGTCCAAACCAAAAACTTAGCTTCAAAACCAAAGTGAGTATTTATGAAAAACTATTTCCTCTCTTACCCTTGTGAACTCATTCTTTCTCAAAAATTCATGTTCCTCAAAATTCTTACATTACTACTTAAAACTTGACACACTTGATCACTTCACTAACTTCCTCATCCTTAATTCTTATAGATGGAGACTCAGTTCAGCAAGTTTTACCAGTTGGGAAACGAAGGTCAGCTGATCTTCGAGAGGGATCTGGATTCACTATCAGAGTTACTGGGACGCCCACATCCGGAGTTTCTTGGAGCTCAACTTCCAGGACCCCTAGGAGGAGACCTAAAGTGGCTAGTCACCGCAGATCTTAGAGGAAGCATCGAAGCACCAACTTCCGGAAGAATTCAATTCTCCATGAGAGAGAACAACTGGCTAGATGGATTAGCCAGGGCAATGCATGAAGCTCTAGCACGTCTATGTGCCCTCAGCATCAACAAGATCCAAGGAACCCGTTTTGCCCACTATGCAAGATGTTACTTCATGGGAATGCCGATGGAGATGCCAAGTCACCCAGAGTTGAGGCGTCAAGTGGAGAATCTTGACTTCTTGCTGCACGACAGACATCAGGAACTGGACAATGCCAGGGACTTAGCCAACCAGAACCGTGCAATTGCCGACCAGAAGGCCCAGACTTTCGCAGTGCTCATCCAATATCGCCACTCTCTTCACCGCCAGCGTGCAAAGAAGGATCGCACCATCGCCCGACTTCGCAAGAAGGTGGCCGACCTGGAGAAGACCGTCAAGGAGCAGGAAGCTCAGCTTGCCGCCAAGGAAGAAGAAGATGAGGGTGAAGACATCCACGGAGATATGGATTCTTACCTCAACAACGATGATGACTTTCTGGAGGAGGATGATGTGTACTTCTACACTGATGATGAGGACTCCGATTCCATCGACGATGAGTAGATGCACTAGAGCACTGTCGTAGCATGAGATGTATCATATCATTGTATCGTAGCTTACAGAATGGTTCATTAAACCATATGTTTTCCCCTTTGATTGTTATGGTGTGTGTTTTATCGGGTGCTTGCTTGAATGAATGAAAATGAAGTTAGTTGAAAAACTTGAGTCTAACTCAAAGTTTTATCTTTGAAAACCCAAAACCATGAACCTTAGAATTTCCCTCTTACCCCTATATCTATCTCAATCTTCAGATGACTCCTGGAAACCAAGGAGGGAGTAGCTCATCACAGGACCCAATGCTGCAGATCTTGCAGAATCTCATCGCGGGCCGTGAAGCAAGCAGGGCCGAGCGTCAAGCCAACTTAGCAACCTTGTAGCAAATCGCCCAAATGGCTCTCAACAACCAAGGACATGGAAATCAGGATCACCATGGATCCAAACTCAAAAAATTTCAGAACACCAATCCCCCAATCTTCAACCAATCTGAGAACCCATTAGATGCTGATGACTGGTTATAGACCATGGAAAACAACCTTGAAGTTGCAGGAGTTGATGAAAATGAGAAAGTTCTCTTCGCGACCCACTATCTGGCGGGAGATGGAAGATCTTGGTCGAATAGCATCCGCAATATGAATCATGGCCAGGTGATGACCTGGGAAGCATTCAAAGTCAAGTTCAGTTGCACCCACGTGCCGCAAGGTCTCGTCAACAGGATGAGAGATGAGTTCCACGAATTGAAGCAAGGAAGAATGGCTGTGGTGGAGTACCGTGACAGATTCCTGTCACTTGCCAGATATGCACCTGATGAGATCAACACAGAGGCCAAGAAGAAGGAGAGATTCTTGAACGGACTGCATGATGAGATGCAGACTGTCCTCGTCAACATCCGTTTTCAGGATCTCGAAGAACTAGTCGACTCTGCCATTCAGATGGATGGGAAGATTAACCAGGCAAACGACAACTGCAAGCATCGTATGATGCAGTAGTCTGGATCCAATAGTCTCCAGAAGTACCGTCCCAACCCCTCACCCGGATATGCACCAAGGAACAACCGACCCCCAAATCCTCGCCCAAGCTACCCCAACCGTAGCGGAGGTAATGTGAAGTCCGGAGGAAACAATCACAACTCCGGTAATGCCAACAATTTCAACCGTGCCCCTCCCAAGAGAAACAACAACAACAACACTGCACCCAGAACTAGCAGCATTGTTGTGCCTGTCGCAGTCAAGGACAAGTCCCAGATCACTTGTTTCGAGTGTGGAGTGAAGGGTCACTACTCCAATGAGTGTCCCAAGAAGACTGCCGCCAATGCCCCTGTGAATGCCCCAGCTCAGCAGCAGCGTCGTGTTCAACCAGGAAGGAGATTTTCCCCAGGGAACCCTCACAACTGTAACGGTCATCTCTTCCACATGAACGCAGAAGAAGCCCAGGAAGCGCCAGATGTAGTGCTGGGTATGTTTTCTGTCAACTCAGTTTTAGCAAGAGTATTGTTTGATTCTGGAGCATCGCATTCATTTGTCACCGAAGAATTTGTATGCACTAGTAAGATTCACCCAACCAACCTGAAGCATGTCATGATAGTTCAAATCCCCGGTTCAACTACAAAAGCTAGAAAAATTTGCAAAGTTGTACCTATCGGAATACATGGGATAGATTTTTATGCCAACCTATTGTACTTGGAACCAAAGGATTGGAAGTAGTACTAGGTATGGACTGGATGTCAAGGCATAAAGGATTGATACACTGTGCTAAGAAAGCCATCACCATGACCAGTAGTTCTGGAGTAACAGTAGAGCATATCTCTGAAATGTTACCCCGCCAATTCAAGTGCAACAAGAGTGTAGCCCTGCCCACCATAGACCAAGTTAGAGTAGTCTGTGAATACCCCGACGTATTCCCAGATGAATTTCCAGGTATGCCCCCGGGTAGGGATATTGAGTTCATTATCGAACTAATCCCTAGAACCGGACCTATAGCCTAGAGACCCTATAGCATGAACCCCTCAGAGTTAGTGGAACTGGAGAAGCAGTTGCATTCCATGTTGGCAACAGGCTTGATTCAGCCAAGCGCATCTCCATGGAGATCACCAGTGTTATTCGTTGGCAAGAAAGATCGAGGCAACCGTCTGTGTACAGATTACAGAAAGTTGAATGATGTCACCATCAAGAACAAGTACCCCTTGCCAAAGATAGAGGATCTATTTGATCAGTTGACTGGAGCTCAGGTATTCTCAAAGATTGATCTTAGGATTGGTTATCACCAACTTAAGATTCGTGCAATGGATATTCCGAAGACCACCTTTACTACTCGCTATGGTTCTTACGAGTATACGGTTATGTCTTTTGGATTAACCAATGCCCCTGCTTATTTCATGAATCTCATGAATAAGATCTTTATGAATTTCCTAGATAAGTTTGTAGTTGTGTTTATCGACGACATCCTTATCTACTCCAAGTCAGAAGAAGAGCATGAGCAACATCTGAGAATCATCCTAGAAACCCTGAGAGAGCATCAGTTATATGCCAAGTTCAGCAAGTGTGAGTTTTGGCTGAAAGAAGTAGGATTCCTAGGACATATTGTGTCTGCCGGAGGAGTCTCTGTTGATCCCACCAAGATCAAAGATGTCAAAGAATGGGAAGCCCCAACCACTCAAACCCAAGTCCGTTCATTTCTCGGATTAGCGGGATATTACCGCAAGTTCGTAGAAGGATTCTCGAGCATAGCCCGACCAATGACCCAATTGTTGAAGAAGGACAAGAAGTTGGAATGGACAGACAAATGTGAGGCCAGTTTCCAGGAGCTAAAGAAGAGATTGATATCCGCCCCAATTTTGATCATGCCAGACATCAAGAAGCTGTTTGATGTATATTGTGACGCATCCAAGATTGGTCTAGGATGTGTATTGATGCAAGAAGGCAAAGTCATCGCGTATCTGTCTCGACAACTAAAGCAGCATGAGCAGAACTATCCGACCCATGATCTTGAGCTAGCAGCTGTAGTTCTAGCATTGAAGACGTGGCGTCATTATTTGATGGGTAATCGCTGTGAGATTTACTCGGATCACAAGAGCTTGAAGTATATCTTCACTCAAAAAGAGCTAAATATGAGGCAAAGAAGATGGATAGAGTAAATCAAGGATTATGACCTTGACATTCACTATCACCACGGAAAAGCCAATGTGGTAGCGGATGCTCTTAGCAGATTGCCGTGTAGGCTTAACACCATGATCAAGGAGAATCAACCAAGTTTGTATGAGGAGTTGGAGAAGTTCTGGACTGAATTAGTTAGCAAAGGATTCCTAGCTAGCATTGAACTTCAACCCACGTTGATTAGCCAAATCAAGGAAGCCTAGAAGGGGAATGAAAGTATCGACAGAATCAAACGTCGTATTGGTATAGGCAAGGTACCTGGTTTCACCGAAAAGAAAGAAGGAGTACTGTGGTACAAAGGACGTATCTGTGTGCCTGCAGATTCGGAGCTGAAGGAAATTATCATGAAGGAAGCTCATGATACTCTTTATTCTATCCACCCCGGAGGAACAAAGATGTATTAGGATTTGAAAGAGAAATTTTGGTGGCACAAGATGAAGAGAGAGATCGGAAACTACATCACCAAATGTGACATCTGTCAAAGAGTCAAAGCAGAGCATCAGAGACCTGGAGGATTGTTGCAACCATTGTAGATTCCGGAATGGAAATGGGACTCCGTCGGAATGGACTTTATCACCGGTTTGCCTACTTCTAGTAGGGGAAATGACTCAATCTGGGTCATCGTTGATCGATTGTCCAAGGTAGCCCACTTCATACCTGTCAAGACAACCTACCAGAGTGCAAAGCTAGCAGAGCTATATATTGCTAGGATTGTTAGTCTGCATGGAACCCCCAAGAAAATCATCTCAGATCGAGGAACCCAGTTTACTTCAAGATTTTGGCAGAAAGTTCAGGAAGGTTTATGAACCAAGTTGAACTTCAGTACCGCTTATCACCCGCAAACAGATGGACAGACTGAGAGAATCAACCATATCCTAGAGGATATGCTTAGAGCTTGTGTTTTGGAATACGGATCAAAATGGGAACACTGCCTGCCTTTTGCAGAATTCTCATATAACAAAAGTTATCAAGCTAGTTTGTAGATGGCACCATTTTAATTCCTATACGAAAGAAAGTGCCGTACCCCTTTGAATTGGTCGCAACTAGGAGAGAGTCAGATCTTTGGACCCGACATTCTCCGAGAAGCAGAAGAGAAAGTTCACAAAGTCCGTGAGCACCTCAAGACCGCACAATCCAGACAGAAGAGTTATGCTGACAAGAGAAGGAGAGACCTGACTTTCAATGTCGGAGATTTTGTATACCTCAAAGTTTCACCATTGAAGGGAACTCAATGCTTTAGTCTGAAGGGAAAGTTAGCCCCCAGATATATCGTGTAACTACCTCGGTGAATTACGCTCCTAGTTGCAAGCCTAGATGAGCGGAAATGGATAAAATATTACGGTGGGGCCCAAATGCCACTCACAGGTAGACCTTTCGGCCGTCCTAACCATTTCCAAACATCGGGACAAGAACGGGCGGCGTAATCGGCAGGCGAAGGGATCAACTACATACACAAATGAGTATGTATGCAAGCCACCATACAACAGTCCTCAGAGCCATTCCATCTAAAAGAAATAGAAATATTGCAACGCCATACGGCAAGATCCAAATATCCTAGATAGATATAATAGTTTAGGATATCTCCTCATACATCAAACATCAGAGTATCAAAGTGAGCGGAAAACAAGATCCGAGTGCGGATAAGAAGCAAATCGGCATAAGATGCCCCATAAATAAACACATCCACAGATCTCACGGATCCCCGTTCCCGGAATCTCTACACCGAATGATCGTTGCCAACATCGTCCGTCTCCTCCACCCAGTATCCATCTTGCGAGTTTACCTGTCCATCTGAATCAAACAATTTATCGTGTGAGACCCTAGGGGTACTCAGCAAGTCTTTATGCCTCTAAAGGGGACACAACCTGGGGTGACGCAATTGCAGCAAAAGATAATACCTAACAATTCTATAGATACTCGCTAACCATCCGCCTAACCATAGATAGACGGATGTCCGTGAATTAATAACAACAGATATAACGGTAATATTAACAGATCCATCCCCCTCCTCGCTTACCAACGAGGAAGCGGACGAACAACCCCCCCATCCGTTGGCAGTTTTATTATCCATTCCATGAGTGTTGCACTATTTACTAGTCAGGTACTTAGTCATATTAAAAGCGGTACTTTAGTTATTCTTGTCTATGTTCGAGAAACTGTGCTCCAAGTCGTCCATAACCGCGGACACGGCTTTCAGAAAGATTTACCCTGCAGGGGTGCACAAATAGCAACACACACTCGATCAACCTCGGAAAAACCAAATCAAAACCCAACGAGGCATTCACGACAAAGCGATCACAGGATTCAGAAATATTTCAGGGGGCCACCCCATTAAGCTACCCGCGACGAAGCTGGCCGGCTCCGAGACGGACTCAAGGTTTGTGTGGACGGCTGTAAACGACTGGGAACCCGAAAGTGTGACTGGGCTTGTC
This sequence comes from Avena insularis, assembly GCA_023614405.1. Classification (NCBI taxonomy): domain Eukaryota; kingdom Viridiplantae; phylum Streptophyta; class Magnoliopsida; order Poales; family Poaceae; genus Avena; species Avena insularis. The sequence goes on from CM042692.1 coordinate 232,077,623, forward strand.
GATACAGCGAAAACGTGTCACGGCCCTAAACAGTACAGGTGCTCCACGCACAATCTTAAATAAAGCAGTAAAGCATGGCATAAGTACAGGATAGTAATAAAGCCCCAAACTAATTGTGGCCCCAAGAAATAAGAATGAATCAAGCTCTGGCTCAGGGGGGTCCATAAGCCTCCCGGATGTGGATAGCGCGAATATTCAAGGAACAGGAATCAAGTACTCGGGGTCTTACGAGACACAAGTGAGCATGAAAAACCAAATAGCAGATATTGCTCACCGGTGCCACTTTCATTAGTTATCCCATTACTACTCAGGTTAAGTTGTATAGGTACCTCGTTATCCATCAGACACTCACGTACCCTACACATGCTGTTCTACGACTCGCATGGCTCAAACAACTCCTGTAGTAATGGCTCATGGGTTGGAGGAACAAGCTTCGGTGGGGTTTAAAAGTAAAGGCTATGCAATACTTGGGATTCAGTTTAATGCAATCGCGACTCAATGATGAAAGAATAAGATAGAGGCAATAGGTACTATATGTATGCAAGCATGTGGTAGTGCTTGCCTGGCAGCTCAGTTGAAGCGAGAGAAGGATCTGGGTAGTGCTCCTGGGTTTCTTGATATATCCCCTGCTCAGCGTCTATTCGAAGAAGAACCAAACAAACAAGGGCCAACATAAATAAATTGCACAAGCATATGAATAAAATAAGACACGCAAACAATCATGCCATGATGAATGATGCACAATTTGCATGGCAATAAAGTAGCATGGCATGGGTGAGGTGTGGAATATAAGATATAAGCATTTTATGGAGTTTTAATCATATTTTATACTCAAATAAGTTGCTGTATACTTTATATTTACATGATGCATGCTTCAATTCAGAATATGGAATGCATAAACAGAAAGGTCTCGTCGCGCTGATCGATTTAGACATATTATTTGTTAAATTTGGAGTTATAAAACAAAAGTTATTAATTAATTAAGAGAGAAGGGCATTTTATTGTAGTTTTAATCAACTTGAAAATTAAAGTGTCCAAAATATATTTTGAAGGCCATATTTGAATTCCTCACATTTTTCTGATTTCAAAACATATATTACATGTTTAATTTGGAATTATATTTCAAAAGTTAATTAAAAACAGATTTGAATTTGAAATTTAAAACAAAATTTGAAAAGTTTGAATTAAAACAGAAAACAGAAAACCCTTTTCTTACTCAGCTCGCCTAGCCACAGCGGTGACCAGTGGGTCCAGCTGACTCAAGAAGACAGGCTGCAAACCCTCTTACACGCTGGCTGGTTTAGCCGCACCTTGCTGACAAATGGCTGGGTCGAGGCCACTGGAAGCGTCACCCAAAGATGCGACACGTGGGCGGTCCGGGGACTGCGCGGGTTGGGACGCCTAAAGTTGAGGTGCCTTTTTGCAAAACTTCCTCAGGAGCTGGCAGGTGGGCCAGAAGGGCTGCGGGTTTAGGCGGGAAAAAAGGGAGGGGGTCAAGTGCAAAACGGCCAGCGGCTGCTGCTGACTCGGACGGACGCGGTGCTGCCGGCAGCGAGAGACTGGCGTCTTCCGGCGACGATGGCGACGCGTACGCTGGTCGAATCGCGTCGCCCCAAAAACGAAAAACGAAGACGACACCACGGGCTAGAACTTTCGTTCAGAGATCTAGCACGGAGGAGGGCTACAGCACGCGGAAAACCTAGGGGAAAACGTGGGCAGCCGCAGACGCTGATCGTGATTTGTGGCGGCGCGGCTGCTGCACGCGGGGTGCTCGACGCAGGGCGGCGATGCAAGGTGAGAGGGGGAGGAGGATGATGTCCAGGAGGTCGGCAGGCTCACCTACGACCCTCAGGTGCAGCTAGCGGACTCAGGGGCGCGTAGATCGGCGAGGAAGTAGCGGGGCCGGGGTATTCCTGATGCTCACGGACACGGCGCGGGCAGGCTTCTCCGTGAGCTCTGGTACTATCTCGCGGCCTAGGCGTCGAAGAGGAAGCAGAGGAAGCCCGTGGTGCTCCTGGATCGCCTTGGGGAGCTTCAGACCGACGAGGCAAAGAGGTAGATGGGACTAGGGTTTGGGTTCGGCATGGGGAAGGACATGCCTGTTCCTGGGGGAAAAGTGGGAGGAAGACGGGGTGCCTGGCGTCCAGATCTTGCCCTGGGGTTTCCTGGGGTGGTTGAGGTGATAAGGGGGAGAGGGGAGAGGCACATGGGTAGCTTCACCTTTTTGCAAAGTAGGGGAAGATCCTCGGGTGATCTCTCTCCTCTCGCTCTTGTTGCTTTTCTAAGAGAGGAAGGGAGGGGACCAGGGAGAGGCATCGTGAGAGAAGGTGGTGGGGACATCAAGGTAGAGAGAGGGAGAGGGGGAGGGTAGCTCGGGCTAGGGTAGATGGGGCTCGGGTTAGGTTTGGTTTAGGGTTAGGGTAGATGGTGGTAGGGTTTAGAGATAGAAAAGAGAGAGGGGGTAAAAGGAGATTAGGGTTTAGAAGAACTAGGCTAGGAGAGAAAAGAGAGAAAGAAAAGAATAAGCCTCATATGATCATGCATAAGAGTTTTAATTAAAAGAAAAGATATGGGTGAGATAATGGGTGATGGGATGGATGGAGATGGGTGTAGGTTCTAGATGCTTGCATGCATCAAGCAAGATCAAGCATGAAGAGGGGTAGAGAGAGATATGGGGGATGATCCACTCAAAGATTCAAATAAAATCCAAAAGACTAGAATGTGGTGGTTCTTGCATGGCCCATGCAAAATAATTAATGCCATGCTTATTCTTGTGAAAACAATAATATTTACATGGCATTATTCTTATGCATTCCCAAAAGTGGATTAAAGCTAAGCAAAAGAATTTGTAGAAGTAGATCCATCCTATCTCCCATGAGCTAGATTGAATACCAAAAGAAAAACAAATGCAAGCTCATGGATAATGGAACGGTGGAATTATAAGGTGGTGAAAGAAAAGGTGGTGGAGTGGAATAAAAGATATGCCCCCAACTCAACTTGGGAATTAAACAATATATCAATAACCAAATACAATATCAAGAGGCAAATACAATTTTCAATGCATATGAGAGAAGATCCAAAACAAAAAGGGTTTTATATGATGCTCAAATGCAAGGTGGCATGATGACATGAGCATGATATAATTATGATGCAACAATTATATATTTGAAGTAGCCATTATATTACTAGACCAAGTAGCATTACAATTGTTAGACAATTGGGATGCTACAACTCTCCCCCACTAAACAAGAATCTCGCCCCGAGATTCCTAGGAAAAAGAAAACAACACAAGGAGAGGCGGGTGTTCGAACGAAGGTTACCCTCACGTTCCCAAGTTGATGAACAACGGAATGGTGCGACCACTACACCTTGCAAACTTGCTAGACTTGTTGCGAGTCTTGCATTTTGCTTCAAGAACAACGGGTTAGACGAATTGTAGGATTGTCGTGATACAAGAAGGATAGGATGGACATAGCTCCGGTTTTCTCAAGAAACATGATAAGAGAATAGAACCACTTGTGAAAGAAAAGGAAAAGATGATGTATCATGAATAAAGGAAGACACACCGTTAAGATTAAATATTTATCGATACTAGAGAGGATGAAAACTTTGTCTCGCTGGAAGAAAAGAGCTAGATTGGAGAGGTTTGAACCACTATGACAATAGCATCGTATCCTCTCTCGGATTGGGGAAATGAAGTACGGAAACAATATTGCCTTCAAACAATAGAGTCTCTTGATATCAACAGAAAGATTTAGTTAGACATCATCGGATTAGATTCTTGTTGCGCCGGTAAGACCCAAAGGATCACGCAATTGAGGTGCGCGGATATAACTTCCAGAGACGGATGTGAAGCCAGATCATGGTGGAATCCCGAGAAGCAAAGAATATGGAGGATCGGGAGTTTATTGTAGAGATACGTATTGCTTTCTTTAGCCTTGAGGCTAACGCAATAGATTTGCGGCTGATGACCTCAACCATAATTGGCTTTACCACAGCAAAGAATTGATGAAACAAAGAGAGATAGTTTCCTTTCATCTTGTTTGGGGATGTCGAGCATCGGTAGAAAGACGAGGACCGAAAAGAGTTTGCGTTCCACCAGATAATTGAAGATTTTGCTCCATCTAGAATAGACAGACCACCAACAAGAGATTGTTGATTATTTTCTTCGAGAGAGCACTCCAGAAAAACAAGGACGGAAGTAAAAGTATCAAGGGATAAAGGCCACTTCTAACTTCCGTGGGATGAGTGAAATCACATTAATTCACCAATTCAATGTACAAGAGTGAATGATAAGAGTAGTGGTATGGTAGCTACTCCATCCCGCACTCAAAGCATTACTCCGCACCTGAATAAGAAAACCATGCAACCCAACTACCGAAACAGACTGAAGGTATTGACAATAACTCATGGAACTTCGTTAGAAAACAAGGATAGATGCAAACGATTCGCCGGATTCACGGATAGATAAAGATGATGATGTTGTCGTCATGTCATAAGTAACCAGCCACCGGAAAGATATGAAGGAAGATCACGGAGACAACTGCAAGATTCAACAGCTACAGAAAAGATAGCACCAACTTGAACGGAAGGAATACAAGATCTGGAAGGTCTTCATGGCCTCCGGTGGATTGAGCATAGACGATAGAGCGAGAGGGTTTCAAGAGATCACTTGACGAGACTGAGGTGAAAGAACTCCATGTTCTTCTTGAAATGATTGAGAGAGATTTAGCAGTTTTGAGGAAAATCTTTAGCGGAACGACGATGATAACTTGCCAACAAGGAACAACTCCGGATTGGTTGAAGATGGAGGATGGAATTAACAATGGACTTGCTAATTCCAGAATTGAAGCAAGGTATTTAGCAGAAGGACGTGGTCGAGATAGCTCACTTCATAAAGTCAGAATTCTCACTTTGAAACTTTGCACACAGGCAGTGCTCACGAAACTTGAGAGAAAGAGACACAGATGATCTTCCATGTCCTTCCATTGATATGGAATAGGCAAGCATATTATCAACATATACCACCATGGATTAACAGGATATCCCCAGAATATCAAGTTCACAAGGCGAGAGAAACGAACAAATGCTCGAACACTTCCTGAGCTCAACGCTCTTAGAAATATCAATATTAAGAGCATGGGTTCGTGTTGAAGAAGATGCACTGGAAGAATAGATTATCTGGTCCTCCGGAAGAAAAAGAGATGTCACCTGGTTCACATTGTCGATTGGATCACCGGTTACAAAGATAAAGAGATCTTGGATAAAGAAAAGATGATAGATCATACCTTAAGCAAAGCTATCAGAGACGAAAAGATGCAATTCCCTCGTCTCAAAGAGAATTTGCAGATATGGAGTTGAAAACGATGTGCAGCATGATGGACAGATGATAGACCACCGTAGTGCTTTGGGAAACTCCGGATTGCCAAAGATGCTTGAATATGCATAGATATGATCACGGTGTACTCAAAATCACAGGAGATAACCGTCAACATTTGGAGGATAGTGTTGATAGCATTTTCCATATTCCACTCATGATAAGTGTCATATAGCTATGCCGATAACCAAATTACAATCACCAGCATCGGATCGACGCATGTTATGTAATTAGCCCAAGAGAATTGGAGATGAAATGAAACTCTAGGATTAAGCGCCGGTGACAAAAGAATGAGTTAGCATGGACATGCTGATAAAAGGAAGATAGATAATGTTTCACACATGACTGAAAAGGAGTGTGGAAGCACAGATGTATCAAAGAAAAAATTTCCACATTTTCGGCATTAAAATACCAATAGATGCGCAAAATCACTTATCAGGTAGAGATTAGCGACTGATGCTTACACAGAATGTGGAGTTGCTAGAAGGAAGGACACCCTTAAGAAGATGGCAAGGGTTAACAAGGAGTCAGATAGATCGCGCCGGTTTTCAAAAGCCTGTCAGTATGGAATGTACCAACAGTTGATAACCAAAAGGCAGATAGCGATAACAAATATGGATGCAACAGATAGACAAGGAATTACACACACACACACACACTTTCTATGGTACTACGGAAACCTAGAACACGTGAATCCTAGTTTGAATTTTAAGAAGAGGATTGAAAACGTTACTCTTCCTTACCAGAAAAGGGTGGTGGGTGGGTAAGAAGAAAAGTGGAAGCAGTCCTACTCTCGCGTTTTGTTTTTCCCTAGTATACATAGCTACCAAAAATATTTGCTAGACTGACAACGACCATTTGGCTGAGACCCTGAAGGGCGGGATGGCTCTGATACCAATTGTAACTACCTCGGTGAATTACGCTCCTAGTTGCAAGCCTGGATGAGCGGAAATGGTTAAAATAGTACGGTGGGGCCCAAATGCCACTCACAGGTAGACCTTTCGGCCGTCCTAACCATTTCCAAACATCGGGACAAGAACGGGCGGTGTAATCGGCAGGCGAAGGGATCAACTACATACACAAATGAGTATGTATGCAAGCCACCATACAACAGTCCTCAGAGCCATTCCATCTAAAAGAAATAGAAATATTGCAACGCCATACGGCAAGATCCAAATATCCTAGATAGATATAATAGTTTAGGATATCTCCTCATACATCAAACATCAGAGTATCAGGCGGAAGCGGAAAACAAGATCCGAGTACGGATAAGAAGCAAATCGGCATAAGATGCCCCATAAATAAACACATCCCGCCCACAGATCTCACGGATCCCCGTTCCCGGAATCTCTACACCGAATGATCGTTGCCAACATCGTCTGTCTCCTCCACCCAGTATCCATCTTGCGAGTTTACCTGTCCATCTGAATCAAACAATTTATCATGTAAGACCCTAGGGGTACTCAGCAAGTCTTTATGCCTCTAAAGGGGACACAACCTGGGGTGATGCAATTGCAGCAAAAGATAATACCTAACAATTATATAGATACTCGCTAACCATCCGCCTAACCATAGATAGACGGATGTCCGTGAATTAATAACAATGATATATACTTGATATTAACAGATCCATCCCCCTCCTCGCTTACCAACGAGGAAGCGGACGAACAACCCCCCCATCCGTTGGCAGTTTTATTATCCATTCCATGAGTGTTGCACTATTTACTAGTCAGGTACTTAGTCATATTAAAAGCGGTACTTTAGTTATTCTTGTCTATGTTCGAGAAACTGTGCTCCAAGTCATCCATAACCGCGGACACGGCTTTCAGAAAGATTTACCCTGCAGGGGTGCACAAATAGCAACACACACTCGATCAACCTCGGAAAAACCAAATCAAAACCCAACGAGGCATTCACGACAAAGCGATCACAGGATTCAGAAATATTTCAGGGGGCCACCCCATTAAGCTACCATGCGAAGCTGGCCGGCTCGAGACGGACTCAAGGTTTGTGTGGACGGCTGTAAACGATCGGGAACCCGAAAGTGTGACTGGCTTGTCGATACGGCGATAAACGTCACCCTAAGCAGTCAGGTGCTCCACGCACAATCTTAAATAAAGCAGTAAAGCATGGCATAAGTACAGGATAGTAATAAAGCCCCAAACTAATTGTGGCCCCAAGAAATAAGAACGAATCAAGCTCTGGCTCAGGGGGGTCCATAAGCCTCCCGGATGTGGATAGCGAGAATATTCAAGGAACAGGAATCAAGTACTCGGGGTCTTACGGGACACAAGTGAGCATGAAAAACCAAATAGCAGATATTGCTCACCGGTGCCACTTTCATTAGTTATCCCATTACTACTCAGGTTAAGTTGTATAGGTACCTCGTTATCCATCAGACACTCACGTACCCTACACATGCTGTTCTACGACTCGCATGACTCAAACAACTCCTGTAGTAATGGCTCATGGGTTGGAGGAACAAGCTTCGGTGGGGTTTAAAAGTAAAGGCTATGCAATACTTGGGATTCAGTTTAATGCAATCGCGACTCAATGATGCAAGAATAAGATAGAGGCAATAGGTACTATATGTATGCAAGCATGTGGTAGTGCTTGCACAGGCTCGATTGAAGCGAGAGAAGGATCTGGGTAGTGCTCCTGGGTTTCTTGATATATCCCCTGCTCAGCGTCTATTCGAAGAAGAACCAAACAAACAAGGGCCAACATAAATAAAGTGCACAAGCATATGAATAAAATGCGACACGCAAACAATCATGCCATGATGAATGATGCACAATTTGCATGGCAATAAAGTAGCATGGCATGGGTGAGGTGTGGAATACAAGATATAAGCATTTTATGGAGTTTTAATCATATTTTATACTCAAATAAGTTGCTGTATACTTTATATTTACATGATGCATGCTTCAATTCATAATATGGAATGCATAAACAGAAAGGTCTCATCGCGCTGATCGATTTAGACATATTATTTGTTAAATTTGGAGTTATAAAACAAAAGTTATTAATTAATTAAGAGAAAAGGGCATTTTATTGTAGTTTTAATCAACTTGAAAATTAAAGTGTCCAAAATATATTTTGAAGGCCATATTTGAATTCCTCACATTTTTCTGATTTCAAAACATATATTACATGTTTAATTTGGAATTATATTTCAAAAGTTAATTAAAAACAGATTTGAATTTGAAATTTAAAACAAAATTTGAAAAGTTTGAATTAAAACAGAAAACAGAAAACCCTTTTCTTACTCAGCTCGCCCTAGCCACAGACAGTGACCAGTGGGTCCAGCGCTGACTCAGCAGCACAGCGCGTGGCAAACCCTCTTACACCGCGGGCTGGCCTAGCCGCACCTGAATTGGCAGTGGGGTCGGGCCAGCAAGGCGTCACGACGATCGAGGCTGTCCGGGAGTTGGGAAGCCTAAAGTTGAGGTGCCTTTTTGCAAAACTTCCTCAGGAGCTGGCAGGTGGGCCAGAAGGGCTGCGGGTTTAGGCGGGAAAAAAGGGAGGGGGTCAAGTGCAAAACGGCCAGCGGCTGCTGCTGACTCTGACGGACGCAGTCTTTGCCGTGGCCAAGGCTGGCGTTTTCAGCTGACGATGGCGACGCGTCGCTGGTCGAATCGCCGCCCAAAACAAAAAAACGAAGACGACACCGGGCTACAACTTTCGTTCAGAGATCTAGCACGGAGGAGGGCTACAGCCGCTGAAAACCTAGGGAAACCGAGGCTCCAGAGCTGGCAGCCTTGGCAGTGACTGCGATGCCACGGTGATGGCTTTCGGCTCGAAGTGTGGCGATGCAAGGTGAGAGGGGAGGAGGATGATGTCGGGAGGTCGGCAGGCTCACCTCGACCCTCGGTGCAGCTAAGCGGACTCGGGGGCGTAGATCGGCGAGGAAAGCGGGGCGGGGTATTCGATGCTCACGGACACGGCGGTGGGGCTTCTCGGCGAGCTCTGGTACTACCCAGACCTAGGCGTCGAAGAGGAAGCAGAGGAAGCCCCTGGTGCTCCTGGATCGCCTTGGGGAGCTTCAGACCGACGAGGCAAAGAGGTAGATGGGACTAGGGTTTGGGTTCGACATGGGGAAGGCCATGGCTGTTCATGGGGGAAAAGTGGGAGGAAGACGGGGTGCCTGGCGTCCAGATCTTGCCCTGGGGTTTCCTGGGGTGGTTGAGGTGATAAGGGGGAGAGGGGAGAGGCACATGGGTACCTTCACCTTTTGGCAAAGTAGGGAAGGGCCTCGGGTGATCTCTCTCCTCTCTCTCTTGTTGCTTTGCTAAGAGAGGAAGGGAGGGGACCAGGGGAGAGGCATCATGAGAGAAGGTGGTGGGGACATCAAGGTAGAGAGAGGGAGAGGGGGAGGGTAGCTCGGGCTAGGGTAGATGGGGCTCGGGTTAGGTTTGGTTTAGGGTTAGGGTAGATGGTGGTAGGGTTTAGAGATAGAAAAGAGAGAGGGGGTAAAAGGAGATTAGGGTTTAGAAGAACCAGGCTAGGAGAGAAAAGAGAGAAAGAAAATAATAAGCCTCATATGATCATGCAAAAGAGTTTTCATTAAAAGAAAAGATATGGGTGAGATAAAGGGTGATGGGATGGATGGAGATGGGTGTAGGTTCTAGATGCTTGCATGCATCAAGCAAGATCAAGCATGACGAGGGGTAGAGACAGATATGGGGGATGATCCACTCAAAGATTCAAATAAAATCCAAAAGACTAGAATGTGGTGGTTCTTGCATGGCCCATGCAAAATAATTAATGCCATGCTTATTCTTGTGAAAACAATAATATTTACATGGCATTATTCTTATGCATTCCCAAAAGTGGATTAAAGCTAAGCAAAAGAATTTGTAGAAGTAGATGCATCCTATCTCCCATGAGCTAGATTGAATACCAAAAAAAAAAAATACAAGCTCATGGATAATGGAATGGTGGAATTATAAGGTGGTGAAATAAAAGGTGGTGGAGTGGAATAAAAGATATGCCCCCAACTCAACTTGGGCATTAAACAATATATTAATAACCAAATACAATATCAAGAGGCAAATACAATTTTCAATGCATATGAGAGAAGATCCAAAATAAAAAGGGTTTTATATGATGCTCAAATGCAAGGTGGCATGATGACATGAGCATGATATAATTATGATGCAACAATTATATATTTGAAGTAGCCATTATATTACTAGACCAAGTAGCATTACAATTGTTAGACAATTGGGATGCTACATATCGGACCTTTCAAGATTCTGAACCACCGAGGAGAAGTGTCGTATCAGCTAGAACTACCTGAAGAGATGTCAGCCATCCACAATGTGTTCCATATCTCGTTACTTTGCAAATGCTTGGAGGTGCCTGAGAAGACTGAAGTTTTCAAGTATATCGATCATAGAGCTGTGGAAATCAACAATGACCTGACCTATCGGGAAGTACCCATCCGTATCCTAGAAGAAGCCTACAGAACCACCAGGACCAGGATCATCAAGTTTCTCAAGATTCAGTGGAGCAACCATACCGAGGAGGAAGCTACCTGGGAGCGAGAAGATTACATTAGGACAGAGTTCCCAGATCTCTTTAGTTCCTAGTTTTCTTTGTAAATCTCGGGACGAGATTTTGTTTAAGGGGGGAAGGTTTGTAACATCCCAAAACTTCAATCCAAGCTTATCAAGATCAAATCAACCAAAAATAGGGTTAACAAAAACTTTTCCAAACTTAAAATGAATGCATTCATATATGTGTGCATTTAAAATAGGAGTTGTTTGAATTGCCATGATTAAGTGATCCAATGCTTGTAAAATATTTCTTAGGTGATTTAAACATCATCTACATCATTCCCAAACTTTTCCTAAAGAAAATCAAATCAAAAATAATTAAAAAGGAGGAATGGTCATTTTGGCCATTTTAATCCACTACACTACTTTGGCTATTCCTAGCACTCAATTCTTAACAGAAATAATTCTTGATATTTGTACCCCTTGCTAGTACACATAATGAGGTACCAAGAACCAACTTTTGATCTGCTAAAAACATTTTTTACTTATTTTAATTGGCATTTGAAAATTGAATCTAATGCATATGCATAGATCACCCCTTATTCAAAACTCATCCATTTGAGCTCCACTTTCAAAACCCTTGCAACCATAGACTACCTAGCACTTGTGGAGATCACTCAAAAATTTTGAAACCAAAATTCAAAACTTTTTCTCTTTCGGCCATTTCATCAAACACCTTGCTAGCAAGATTCTATTGGCCTAACTAATACTGTTTTAAGATGATTTTGTCTAGCAATTTGGAGGTGCTTTGATCATCTTGTCCCCCCTCAAGCCTGACCAGACCAACCCCAACATCTACCCTACCTCCTAGCTGCACTGCACTGCCATGCCGAGCCACCTCTCGCCGGCCGGCCGTGCACTCGCCGCAGCAGCCCTCTCCTGCTTCTCTCTCCATGTCTAGGAGGTAGCTCACACCTCACCGCCACCCCCTATCCCCTGCCCGAACCCAGCCCTGCAGTGGACCACCGAGGATACCACGCGCCCAGTGCCACCGCACCATGCCGGTGCCGCCCCCAGAGCGCGCTTTGTCCCTGCTCGCACAGACCGCCCCTTGGCCGCAGCCCGAGCAGAACACCCTAGACACCCCCACTGGCCACCCAACGCCTCACAGCCACCGCTCGCCGTGGACACCGCCGCCTCTGCCGCTTAGAGTGCCACCTCGCCCAGACCGCATGCCACCGCCCCTATGGCCGCATTTAATTCCTAGAGCACCGCCAGGGGACCGCCCGTTGATCGCCACCCTTAGCCATGCTTCTACCCTGCCGTAGCCTTGTCGCCGGAGTCGCCTGCCCATCCCGCTTGGTCTCACCGTCGAACCTATAAAAGGAGGCCTCCCCATCCTCTCCTATCCACACCACTCCACTCCCCTCACCTCACTGAAGCTCACCCACCTCTAGCCGGAGCAAGGGGAGCAACAGCTCGCCGGAATTGGAGCCGGAGCAGCCGCCTCTAGAGGAGAACGGCGCCGCTGATTGCGATGACCCCAAGCTCCGCCGCAACCGCACCTCGCCTCGCAGTTGTCGTCCAGTTCGTTTGCCCGCCTCGCCGACCCCGCTGGAGCCCTGGTACGTCCTCAGCAGACCCCCACCGAGCCGCTAGGGTTCGAGCTCGCTGGCGACCTGTTCGTCGTCGACGACGACCCTCGGCCATAGATTCCCATTCTAATCCTACGGAGCACCACGGGGCCGGCCCAACTTCTTTCCCGCGCTAGCCCACCCGTTCAAATCTAGATTTTCCTTTTTAGTTTGAATCTAGTTTCTATCCACTACTTTAAAATTCAATTCAGAGAGTTTTAGAAATCCAAATTGCATGAAACTAATTTTGTCTGAAAGGTATTGAAATGATTATCCAAGCCCATTGGATTTAATTCAATTAGAGTTATAGATCTCTCCAAATAAAAATAACAAAACAGAAGCATTTGCAACTTGCAACATTTTTATAAAATCAACCAAGTTAGCTTTTGAGTTGATTCCAACTCTCCAAAAATCACATTTCATCATATCTATCCAAATATGTAATAATATTAAGGTTTACATGCAGTGACTTTGGACTAGTACCAAAATAATGCTATATAGGCATTTCTAGTCACTTTAAATCATTAAATAATGAACTTAAACCAAAGTAATATTTATCCAACCCTTAAATATCATTCCCAAATGTTAGAATATGTGGTGATGACATGTGTCAACATGATCCCATATTTTAAGTGGTGAATATTAAATCTTAGTTAATTTTCAATGAGTAGAAATTACTTTTCTAAAATAAAAAGAAAGAAACTATTGAATTAAACTTGTGATGCTTGTGATGATAATAGATCATCAAATGTATGCCTTAGAGTGCTAATTATACTAGTTAAGTATTTTTTGGTGATTGTGTACTCCATATGTATTTATAGAAGATAGTACCGACCAAGCTTACGAGGAGGAGGAGTGCTATCAAGACGAAGACGAAGAAAACTTCCACCACTGCACCAACCAAGGCAAGCCACCATTAACAGTGCAAGCTACCCTTAGCAAGCTACCATTAGCAAGCTAGCACCATCCAAGATTAACCCTTGCCAGTTTAGTGCTTAGCAAACTAGAAACAAACTAGATGGTTTAGCAAAGATGCCTTAAGCATGCTTTGATCACACCCCCTTTAACTATTAGTACCACAAGTCTTATTGACAAGTTTTACCTCCCTTAATTTACACAAAGTTCTTTACTTGTTTTGAAGGTAGAATAAAAAGTATAAAACTTGACCTACTTAGAAACCTTTAGGTGTCATTCTATGGCATGAGATTGATCCCATCCTTCCACCTTAGTGAACACTCTTAACTTAGTATTTTAGAGTAGATCAAAAACTTGAGTCACTTTAGATGGGAACAATTGGTGAAAATGAATTGTGAAAACCTTGGAATGATGAGTCATTCTATTGAGATGTTTTGACATGTGTTGAGAAACACAACTGGTTTATGATGATGAAAATGATGAGGCATGAGGCTTAACCCTTTTATAAAACTGATGGTTGGATTCGGATGCGATACCATTCCAAATTTACCGTACAACCACATTACCTGAATTGGGTAAGGCTTAGCTGGAAATTTATGTGCATTAGTATTAGTTCCCTCACGGGAGAGGTCTGAGCTGAGGCTACCTCTCATGATGTCCACCTATGCAGTGCCCAAGATGACTGATGGTCATGGTTGGGAGGCCATGCTCATAGGAGAGGTGCTGGTACTAGGGTGTGTAAAGGGAAGGTTATGTTTGATTATCTACATACTAAGTATGATGATTTAGGGTTATCCCTGACAGATGTATTGAATCTTGTGGTGAAAGTGTACCACCTCTGCATAGTGTCAAACTATTCAAATAGCCGCGTCCGCGGTTATGGAGAGTTGGAATGGCCATACTGTTTTGTTGTCAGATGTTTTCCAAATAACTTGAAATGAATGATGAACTTTGACTTGACCACAACAGGGTTGTGTTTATGAAATTAGCTTCCCAACTTAAGCGATTCTAGAACTTTACTTTATCTTTCTTTGCTTCTGAACTCAGCTTAGGTTTCAAACTTAACTTTATGGTTAAACTTAGATTTTGCACTTTAACTTAGAACTATAGTACCTGTTAATAGTAGTTTGCGAGCACTTAAAGAGTACTCATGGCTTTTGTCCCTAGCTATTCTCATGGCCAGACTATGAAGGAGACTATCAAGAGGATGGTCATCAGGACGGCTATGATAACTAGGACTATCTGCCTCACAAGATTGCCTGCCCCTGAAGATGGACCCCACCGCTACGCTTATCTTTTATTTCCGCTGCTTGTTGTATTAAAGACTGGATCATGAGATCCTTATTTGTGTAAGACCTTATGTATGGTTTGTAATGGATGATGTACTGTGATATCCAAATCCGTTATGTCTCACAAAAATGGTAATCCTGGGATTGCGAGGTATGGCATAACGGGCATCTGGGATTAAAAATCCGGGTGTTAACAAAAGTCAAATAAACCCGAATTCTATAGAGTCGGAAGATGCAGAAAAGTCTGAGAAAGGGAAACATACCAAGGATGACATCGTCGACTTTGGTCTTCTCTTCGTGAAGACTATGGAGCTCAGCCCGGAGCGCCGCGGAAATGTCCTTCTTTCTGAATAACTTGTCGTTCACATCCGAGATTTTCTGATCTTGAAGCGCAATCTTGCGATCACGCTCATCGGTGGCCATGGAGCTGGATTCGAGAATATGAGCAATGCTCTTCTCATGATCAGCCTTGAGCTTATCCAGCTCTTGGCAAAGTTTTTATTCTCCACCACCAAGGTTTTCAGATTCTCGGCCTATTCGATCATGGCGCAGGACTTTTTTACCAGTTCTGTAAGTCAAAAAAGAACAACAGTTCAACAAAAATTTGACTATGAAACAAAAAAGACAAGGTTTGAGTCTCGAAATGTTTTACCTTTGGCCTCATCCTTGGAAACCTTCAGTTGTGCATTTTCAAGTCGGAGAGCTCTGATATCTTTCCGCTTGTTGCAGATATTTTTAATAATTCCTGGTTATATGAATTAACTTTCTGTAAGTCAGAATACCCAGAGTCAGAAGTCTACTAAAGACTCGGGCTAATATTGTAACTAATATCAGCACGAGCCTTGGGGGCTACACTAGTTGGATTTGACTATCCAACTTCATGATTGGGGGCTAGAGGATAGGATATGAAGTAACATAAACGAAAAAGTGAGTTGGAATTCTGACTTACATGTTGTTCATGTGTGAGCTTGCTCAATAACATGTTCACTTCAGTTGTAACCTTCTCGGCAAGGGTGAGCGGGATCACTGGTGGAGGTGGTAATACACCAGCTCTCAGTCCCTCGTCACGAAGGCAGACTTGTTCGAGAAGTTTGGAGTACTTGATGTCCTCCGCTTCTTGTGCTTCTTCTTCGGTAGAAAGATTCCGGCTTTCTAGGCACTGCCAGGCCAGATGCTGGATTTCCTCCGCAGATTTCTGAGACATGCCAAGTGTGGCAAGTACCGGATTACTTAGGACGTTGTCGGCGAAGATTTTTGCCGAGGGATCATTACCCGAAGAGGGTTCACCCTTATCAAAACCTGAGTCACTCATGGTGACGTCAGTCTGTGACTCAAGGATCGCTGGCTCCACTAAGGGAGCCGGATCTTCTACAACAGTTGGAGATTTAGTAATCTCCGGTGCCGCAGAAGGCTGAGGAACGGGAGTCAGAGGAGCCACGGCAGGAGAAGCCAGTTTGAGTTTCGACTGGCGCAGGGGCTTCGCGGCAGCATCCTTCCCCTTGCCCTTGATGAGTTGTTTAGCTCTGAGAAGATTATAGAACAAATAACATTACATCTCAGAAGGAACTACAAGCAAAATACAAAGACCTCGTGAAGAAAGATGACCTCTTCACAACTGGCAATTCCTTTGTGCCGATAGCCACTGTCGGAGCTTTGTGCTTTCTAGGCACAACATCCGGCAGTGGGACCAATTCCTCCTCCTGAGAAAACTCGGGAGGATATCCCTCGATAGGAGCAAACTCCGACTCGGGGAGATCAGCAAGCTGAAAAGGAAAAAGAATCTCAGTATTGCAAAAAGATAACACATAGATGAGCACACAAAAAAGAGTTATTGCTGGAGTTTACCAGAGTAACAGGATCTTCCGCTATATGCATGTCCAGGGACAGCTCCGGAATCTTCCTTTCGATCCGCTCCCTTATTAGCCATTTGATTTGGCATATATGGTCCTGCGGCTTTAAGGACTTGGGGCTGATGCGGAGGGAATCTTTCTTAGACGACATAATGGAATGCATCAGTCGATCTCCATGATGTTGAAGAGGTTGGATCCGGCGAGAAACCCAGCACTAGACCAAGTCGGACCCTCTTAGGCCCTTGTGCTACATCAGATATTCAATCTGCCTCTTGGCAAGAAGCAAATCGTCACTGAGAGCCAGAGCAACCTCATCCCAAGATGCTTGAGGTGTGGCGGCTCCATCGACGAAAACCAGCAATGAAGTAGCTTTGCCGGGAGCGGGAATATCCTTATGATAGAAAAAGGTAGCCATCCATTGTTTGACCGACTCACTAAGTAAAATCCGAGGATAAACACGGTCACGTCTAACTGAAAAACTAATAGTACCGGTAATATAAGGATTACCGACAGTAATGGAATTTCTCCAGACATGGAAGTACTACCGGAAGAGAGTCGGGCTCAGCCTAATGCCGAGATACCCCTCGCACAAAGAGGCGTACGCGCTCATCTCTAAGATGGAGTTCGGGGGAAGATGGTGGAGATGAACACCATAGTGATCTATAACCTCAGAAAAGAATTCTGAGGGAGGAAAGGATTGACCTCTGTCGAGGTGAGTGCCGAAATGCACTAGCTCGTCGGCTTGAGGGTTGGGGACGGTTTCGCTGAAGCCGCTCTGCCAGTCGCCGACATAGAGGAGCCCTTTGTTTTCTACGCCAAGGAGCTTGGTGTTGTCGAGGACGCACGAGATCCAAACCCCGTGGTTGCTTTCTTTCTCTGCCGTCGTCGCCATCGCTGCCACCGTTACTGCTGCCGCCAAGCAAGAGGATGAAGAAGAAGCCATTCTCTTTGGTGAGCCGACGACCTTGGATGGGCGGCGCTGAGGTTTTTTCTGGAGGCAGAGGAACACTAAGTGCTGGGGAGGAGTAGATGGGAAGTAAGTGGCACTAGGAATAGGTGAAGAAGATGAGGAAAAGAAATCCTCACCCCTTATAACCGCCAAGCCGCACCAAGATTCGTGCAAATGTTACAGTAAATACACCACGCATCGTGGAAAGAACTGGGAAGCCCCCACGTGATGATTACGCCGCCTCGATCTCCACACACGCATTGAAATGGCGCCTCGGTTCCGCAAAAGGCGGACCCACCAACGGTCATGCTGATAGGAAATGTCTGTCAGTGACGTGACTTGACCATGACTGGTGTCAGATGATGTCAGATACCAAGTTCCGGCTTAGTTTGAATTTCGAGCTGGAAATCCGAATAACGTATTTATAGGTCGGACTTATTTTAAGACCCGGATCGTATCTTTTGTTCTGAAGTTTCAGGAACCCTTCAAGATTCTGCAAGCCAAAGATCAAGCTGGATGATGATAAATTTGACTTTGGATCTTGGAGACTTCCGGGGGCTGCTGTTGGGGATATACTTTCCGGGTATCCTCACAGTTCCTCAATGACCAGGGTGGCCCACTTCAGGTTAGAGCTTTGCTTCACGGGTGGCCTAGTCAAGGAGAAGAGACAGAGTCCAGTCCGGCTACGGGAAAGCCTAGAAGCCTTACCGACATAGGCCCATGGTGTTACTTGTAGTGCAAGATGTACTCTGTAACCGACTCTTAGTCGTAGCCCGATAGATCTCTCCTATAAACCCTAAGTCGGATATCTATATAAGTCGTCCTAGGGAGAGCCTTTAGGACACACCCTTACTATCACAATCTCAACTCGCACATGCGATCCCCTTGTAACCCATATTCTGGCTCTGCCGTATTACTGGATTGCTAGCAGGAGTAGGATCCATCCAAAGCCAGTGGATTCGAACCTGGGTAAACTTGTGTGCTCACCGTCCTGGAACACCGTACGTCTCACACCCCTCTCTTCCACATGCCTCGAGGACCCCCTCATGGCGTACTTGTCATCAATCCGATGACACAATCACCAAACAATACTTAAATACTTTTATTTAGCACACAAAGGCTCACACTAGATGATCTAGCATCATTACAATCATCACATGAACTAAATACCTAATATTACTTATCTTATTTTGGAAAAGTAATTTCTACTCATTGAAAAAAATACTTAAGATTTAATATTCTCCAATTAAAATATGGGATCATGTTGACACATGTCATCACCACATATTCTAATACTTGGGAATATGATTTAAAGTGTTGGTCATATTTATAAAGTTTAAAATTACTATTTAGTACAATTAAAGTGACTAGAAATGCCTATATAGCATTCTTTTAGTACTAGTCCAATGTCACTACATGTAAACCTAAATATTTTTACATATTCCGATAGATCTTGTCAAATGTGATTTTTGAGAGTTGGAATCAACTCAAAAGTATTTATGGTTGATTTTTGAAAAATGTTTAAAGTTGGAAAATCCTCTATCTTGTTATTTTTGGTATAGGTGATCTATAATTTCAAATGGTTTGAATGCAACGGGCTTGGATATATATTTTGAATACCTTTCTAACAAAATTGGAATCCTGCAATTTGGTTCAGTGAATCTCTTTGAATTGATTTTTGAATCTACTGACAGAATCTAGTTTTAACTAAAATAGTAAAACTCTATTTGAATCTAGGGGCTCTGCGCGGGAAACTAAATGGGCCAACCCAACTGCACTACGCTGGCGTAGCGGGCTACTGATAGGACGGTCCCACGCGTCAGCGACTAAACTAAACCAAAACGGTATCTTTCAAACTGAGCCGTGCGATTAGAGCGACAATCGATGGCTGAGCATCGTCGTCTCCGTCGCACAATTCTGGCGAGACTGAACCCTAACACGAATGGTGGGGGTACGTGGGGGCTCACCTGGGCTCCAGCTAAGGTAGACGATAGGGGCGAATGGGTTTGTCGACAACAGCGGTTTGAATGGTGGTCGCGGTGGCTCCTGGGGTGGTCGCAATCAATAGATCCCTTCCTCGACTGCAGCGGCAGACTCCGGCCAAATTCCAGCGTCGTGGTGCTTGCCTTGCTCCGAGGAAGGGTGTGGGAGGTGTCTGAGAGAGAGGGGAGTGAGGTGGTGTGGCGAATGAGGGCTGGGGTGGCCTCTATTTATACACCGGCGAGAGGACAGAGCGGCATGGCTCGGGCTCGTCGGCGACATCGTTATAGGGGGCTATAGGCATGGCTGAGCATAGGGGTCGACGCAGTGCTTCAGGGAGGTCGTAATGGGCGTGATGGCGCAGCAAGGGGCGATCGAGAATGGTCGGGAGAGGTCCGTGCTCTATGCGGGAATAGCGGCGTTCGAGACGACGCATAGTGGCTATGGTCCGTGCGGTGGTGAACGGGCATGTCTGGGAGGTAGCTAGGGTCACGGCAAGTACGGGCACGCGCGGTGAGGGCGAGGCGCGGCGTGTGTGCACGGTCTAGGCGAGGCGGTCGGGTGCGTCAAGCTGGCGTGCTCTATGTACATCATAGAGACATAGGGCGTGGCGGTTCTAGGGTGGTCGAGGGCTCTTATGTGGTCGAGGCTTGGATAGAGGGTGGTAGTAGAGTGCAGCGTGTCTGGCTAGGTGTTTGTGGTAATGGTCACAAGAAATGTACTTTGGAAAATTTGAATTAAAGTTTTTGAGTGATCTTAACATAAGCTTGAGAGTCTATGTTTGCTTGGAGAGGTCAAGTTGAATTGGTTTGAAAGGTTTTTTGAAAAAGTGGGATCTTAACATATGAACTAGTTTCAATTTTCAACTGTCCATTAAATTGATTTGGAAATTGTTTCTGTTAATTTGTAAAGTGGGCTTGGGTTCACTTTTACTTGGTCTAGCAAGGGGTGAAAATAATTGAGAAAGTTTATATTAGAAATCTTTTACTAGAAACACCCAAAGTGGTCTAGTGGTTAATTTTGGTCAAAATGACCATTTGGTCATATGATTCATATTTGAATTTCTTTTCTTTTGGTTTTGTTTGTAATTCGCCTAGATGATGTAGTATTCATCTGTAAACCATTCCTTATCATTTCTAGCAATCAAACATGGCAATTGCACTCATTCACACACTAATGCAATTCAAACATACACTCATATTAAATTTAATAATAAAAGTTTTTGTTAACCCGAATCTTAGGTGATTTGAATTTGATAAAATTGATTTATATTTTTGGGGTGTTACATCCTCTTACTTCATTCAAATCTAGTGATATCGAGAATAGGCATCGAGGAAATAGAGGTCTTCGTATCCCGCGGTGGAATCGATAATCTGGTCGATCCGCGGTAATGGGAAGTGGTCTGATACATTGCAGACGTATCTATAATTTTTGATGTTCCATGCTTATTTTATATCTACTCTCTTATGTTTTGTCCACACTTTGGAGTATTTTTACGCATTTTCTGGAACTAACTTATTAACAAGATGTCACAGTGCCAGTTGCCTGTTTTCTGCAATTTTTGGTTTCAGAAAAGCTAGTAAGGAAATATTCTCGGAACTGGACCGGACAAAAGCCCAAGTCAATATTTCACCAGAAGGAATACGGAGTCCGGAGGGGAGACAAAGAGGGAAGCCAAGGTGGCCACACCCTAGGGTGGCGTGGCCAGCCCTAGCCGCACCACCAGGGGGTGTGGGCCCCCTGGTGCTCCATCGACCTTGCCCCTTCGCCTATATATTGCATCCGGGACGAAAACCCTAAGGACCCGATCAAAATTCAACGAAAGAGTCTGTAGCCGCCAACATCTCCATCCATAGATCGGGAGGGATCTAAAGCTCTTCCCGGCACCCTACCGGAGGGGATATATCACCCTGGAGGCCTTCTTCATTACCATGACTTCCTCTAGTGTGATGCATTTGTAGTTCATCCTTAGACTACGGGTCCATGTAGTAGCTAGATGGTTGGTTCTCCTCCTTTGTGCTACCATGTTTAGATCTTGTGAGATCCGTTCATGATAAGGATCATCTATTTGTAATCCTACATGTTGTGTTTGCGGGGATCCGATGGATATTGAGATGCTATCTCAGATTGATTATTGATTCTATCATGACTATGTTATTTGTGATCTTGCATGCTTTTCGTTGTTAGTAGCTATCTTGGCCGAGTAGATGCTAGCAACTCCAAGAGGTTATGCTCGATAGTGGGTTCATGCCTCTAGGAATTTGGGGAAGTGACAGAAATCTCTAAGGTACTAGATGTGTTGTTGCTACTAGGGAGAAAACAGCAATCCTTTGTTCATAGAACAATCGTATTGTTTACTTTACACACTTTGCTTAATGCTATTATCTGTTGCTTGCAACTTAATACTGGAGGGGGTTCGGATGATAACCTGAAGGTGGATTATTAGTAATAGATGCAGTTGGATTACGGTCTATGTATAATGTTGTAATGCCCAATCAAATCTCATAGGAGTCAAGATGATTAGTATATGCATGTATGCTTTCTCGGTGTCTGTCAATTGCCCCGCTATAATTTGTTCACCCAACGTGTCAACTATCTTAAGGAGAATCACCTCTAGTGAACTATGGACCCCGGTCCATTCTTTACTATTTTCTTTTTACTTTCTGCAAGCAATTACTATCTTCCACACAATACGTTTAATCCTTTGTTTTAGCAAAACCGGTGAGATTGACAACCTCACTGTAAGTTGGGGCAAAGTTCTGTGGTTGTATTGTGCAGGATTCCAAGTTGGAAGACAACACCTTGGGGTTGTTTCCTTGCTCCTACTAGTTCGATAACCTTGGTTTCATCGCTGAGGGGAAATTTGCTGATGTGCTCATCATACCTTCCTCTTGGGGTTCCCAACGAGCTCATCACTTTTTGAGCCATCAAGCCTATTTTGCGACGTTGTTGCCGGGGAGTCAAGGACAACTTTACAAGGGGAGTCCTTCATAACCAATCTCTTTACTTTGTTTTTAGTTTTTCTTAGTTTATTTCTTCTTTGTTTGCTTGTTTATTTTATAAAAAACACACAAAAAAATTAGTGGTTCTAGTTTGCTTTCTTTATATCAAAAACACAAAAAAAATAGTTTCTATTTTAAGTTGTTATTATGTCTAGCATTGATCCAATCACTATGTTGCCTAAGGAAATGATTTTTACATTCAAACAAGGAATTGAAGAGAGTTTGAAAGAAGCTTGGTCTAGGATCTCTGAATTACATGCAAAAACTAAACCTAAAATGACTCTAAGCTTGTTTCTTAGCAGTTTTTACTTTGGAACTGCTCTTTGCTATAGATATGCTTTGGATGCTGTAGTAGGAGGAGATTTCCTCCAACGCAATGAGGGTGAAGCTTATAATGCTATAAAAAAGTTGGTTGCAACATATAACTTGCCTAGCAAATCCGATTCCTCCTTCATAAACATATTTGCCTGATTAAACACTCTTGAGGCCAACACATCTAGTTTAAAAGATTGCTATAACATGCTTAGAGAGCATTATGAATATGTTCCAATAAATTCTAAATCTTCAAAATGGCTTCCTACAGTAAATGTTGTTATAAATAATGAAACTTTTCATGCTCGCTGTGATATCATGTCTGAATTTTGTCTTATGCCTAAAGATATCTATGAATCTTTGGGGGATTTTTGACGGGGGAGAGGAAATATCTCTTACTAATAATGCCACAATATTACCCATTGGAATAGCTAAAGGAGTGTTTACAAAGATTCTAGGGAAAGTGGTGTCTACTGATTATCTTGTTATTGAATGTGTAGGAAAAGGACAAATTACACTTGGAAGATCCCTACTAAAACTCCTTGGAGGAATAATAGATGTGAAAAAGGGCATCATGCATTTTGCTTCTCCACCAAACAATCATATGTTCCCCACGGATAAGAATAAAGGTAAGAAAGGTAGGGGCAAAATTTTTGTTTTAATGCTTCTTCATTTGAGAATATTTGATTATTTTCTTGCTTCTTATGCCTAGCTCAAAGGCGTTAAAGAAAAGCACTTATTGGGAGATAACCCAAATTTCGTTAGGAATCTTTTGTTGAGTCTTGGAAGTTATTACCTCTGTCATAACCTCTCCCTATCATTTTTGTGTGGTTTTTGTGCCAAGAGTAACCTCTAATGAGAGAGAAGTAAGATTTGGGAAAGTTGCTGTCCCGAAACAGATTTTTGTGCTTCACTGTAAAAATTCGTGAAAAATCTTTGTATGTCGGTTTGAGCTGTAATTTTTTGTGCTCCTGCCCCAGGTTGTTATCCAACTTTCGTTAGTTAAACACTGTTCAATTTGAGCAACAGAAGGTCTTCGAAAAATTTGGTTTTTACCTGCTGGTCTGTTTTGATAGATTTTTTTATTATTTGCATTTGCTTCTTAATCTCTTTCTCTTTGAGTTCTCTCTGATCTTTTGAACTTTTTAAAAGGAAGTGCTACAGTAGCTTGTGTTTTAGTGGAAGTTTTACTTGCGTTGAAACTAAATGAAAAGACTTATTATCTTGAGTTCACTAATGTTGCTAATGAAGATTGTGTGAAGTTTTGTATGAAGGAAATTTTAAAGTGTAGGGAAGAGTAATGTGATAAGATGAAGTATGGACAAAACCTCAAGCTTGGGGATGCCACCCATGTCACCCCAAGAAATATTCAAGAAGTACAAGCGTCAAAGCTTGGGGATACCCAAGGCATCCCCTTCTTCATCAATAAAAATCTCAGGTTTCTTCCAAACACTTCATTTTTATTGTTTCATGCACAGTTGTGTTGTTCTTGGAGCATCTTTGTTTTTAGTTTTCATTTGCTTAGTTTACTTGAATAAGTTGGTTGGACCCCCGCATTTATACATTAGTTTTCAAATAAGTTGATTTGGATTGGATAAGAGTAGGAAAGTTCATGCTTAAGTGGTTTAAAAGGAGCTTGTTTTTGACTGTGACTTAGGCTTTATCATGTCATGCTTGATATTGATATTGTGGGGCCCCCGGATTAACCCTTCGAGAATCCCTATTATGCATACACCACGATCCCATGATCAGTTAGTCATGGCAGATAACCGACAAGTATCAAAGTAAACATCCATTACTTAAGCAGGTACATGTCATACCTTGCCTGCCATTATTGCTACATCCATAATCATTAGTGGAACTTCATAAAGCGTAGAGCCCGAGTCATGCCTTAACCTACAGGCAACTGACTGGAAGAACGTCCTAGCTCGCATAGTCGTCCACTTCACCTTCTTCTTGATATCTGACCAAGTTAATAGCCAGGGACAATGCTAGTGAGTACTTTGAATGTACTTGCAAACCACCCTAAGATAACAGTAATAACAAGAGGATATGCATTATGGCTGTGGTAGTAGGAGGGCTCCAAGAGAGGTTCTTTTCTCAATTAGTTTCTCTTGTAGATATAACATCTACATATCTTTGTTTAAAACATTTGTAAACATTTTGGAAACCTTTTTGAAAACAAAACCAGCACCTCTCTACAAAAGTTTGTCCAACCCGTCCATGACCGCGGACACGGCTATTCGAATAGATTTACACTCTTCAGAGGTTGTACACTTTACCCACACTATCCGGGTACACTACCCTGATCTACCCCGACCATGGGTCGAGTAACCGATCAAGACTCTCCGGATGCCCACTCCAATATAAGTGCCTACCCTATGAGTGTTGTTCCCCTCAACACCAGGACGTTGGGTATCGAGGACCAATCAGAGCGCATTTTGCACTTCCCAAGTGTACGCTTTCAATGAGGGGCTCATAGTAACGCGTGGAGGCCCGCAAACCCTTCGTTCCTTCTCTAGGTCGATGTCCCACATGGACCCTTATGTGAGAAGGCCCACCCTCCAGGGATTTTTATCCCATGTAGTTGTTGCGAGCCAGCTTATACCAGAGTAAACAAACATCAAATCCAGCCCTGTCCCATTCTAGAGTAATGTGGTTGCACAGGGTTAAGTTGTTATAGCTAAACTGCAAAGAACCGGGTGAGTTTTTGTAAACCTTTTTCCTCCATCTTTCCTTCAGCATTTTGTGAAACAAAACCTTGTTCTTTCTCAACATCACTTGGGAGGTCCACCTCACCGAGGTTTTATCATAAAACATTTGGTAAAACTTTGTCTGGGTCTTCCCATCCGATAGCTTTGCTTCGGCTAAATCGGGGTCTCCAAAGGGTATGGTGTATTACACCATCTACCACACTAGGGATAAGTAGGTGTCATCAAGGGGGTTGTACTTAATGGTACAAAAGTGAAATAGTTCGGAGGGGCCAAACCACTACCATATATATACATCAACATATAGTAAAACAATGCAGTTTTAATAAACAGTAGATAAAACATGCATAAGTAAAACAGTAGGAAAAGGCTTATGAGAAAGAAGGTGGCTTGCCTGATGATCAGCAATATGGCAATATGTCCCTGGACTTCATCTTTAGATAACCAAGAATACCAATACCAATAATAATAAGATCTCTTATTCTCGGCGTTAATACAAGCGCAACATACAGCAAACAAGCAAGACCACAATCAAAACAAGGCATACAAACATCAATAAATACAACAAGCAATGTACAATACAAGTTTACAAATCAGTAGGTCTTAGGAAGAATGGATTAATAAGATTGGCTTTGTCTTGGAAATATGGAAGAAATCCCTTGGGATTTATAGTCTAAAAACTACCTAAGAGACGGATTTTGGACCAAGACCATATCCTGTATGATATCATTGTATGAAAATGGTACCATCAGATAGGTATTGATAGAATGAAGCAAGCAAAAGTGGTTTCACTATTTTATCAATCTCCCTTGATTTAATAAGCATCTTCTAGTGATTAAAACTCTAGTTTTAGGAAATAATTCACCAGAAAAGTTCTGGAGGCCCACAAATTATTTCCTTGGATGATTCACTAGAGTTTTATGTACTGATCTAGTGCGAGTTGGTTTCACTTTAAAATAATTACCAGAATGCCCTCAGGAAATTCCCAAAGGCATTTCTGTAGACAAATTGTCTTTTTCACTAGATTAAATATAAAGAAGATTGTGATTTGATTCCAAGGGCACATGGTAGGCATTTAGAATACCTTTCAGTAAAAATTGGAATCAACCTTTTTGGATTTGCAGAGCTACTATGAAGATTTTTCTAGTGAATTCACTAAGCCTAGAACAGATTAGTTCATGATAAATCCACAAGGGCTTAGAAAATTATGGACTCCTGGGGTTTGTTATATACTAGCATGCAGGTGTACTAGGAGTTGGAATTAGTTCAATACCCATTTTGGTTTGACCTAGGGAATTTTCTAAGGGCTGAAAAGGCTTGATTTTGTTATTTTTGCCACATGAGTTTAATGGTTCCACTTGGAGGGAGGCCAAGGTCATGAGGTAGGTACATGCAGTACCTACCAGGGGCACTTGGGTTTATCCTATTTGGAGTTGTAAATCCCACAGAAGGAATTAAATAGAAAAAGGGACACCTTCTGGTAATTAAATTACTGGGATTAATCTAGACAAAATTTTGGTTGAGTTATTGTACAGAATGTTGAGGAAAACATTTAGGTACAAGCCAAAGCTCAGATCTAGGCATTTGGAGGTATTTTTCATTTCCAAACGAATTTAATCCAAACTGGGAAACTACAGATCTGGTGGAAAATAAAGGAAATGGGGTGGGCTAGTTTCTAGGGGAAATGGGCCCAGGGGAGGAATCAGCCCACCCGGTACTGGCTCGCGCGGGAGCCCTGTTTGAACGGTTGATGGCCGGGTCCTGCCGTTTAGAGGCCGTGGGAGGCAGAACGGGTATTGAGCGAGGAGGGTCGTTCGATCAAGTAAGGATCAACGGCGGGTGTGTGCCGTCTACCCCAGGCGGCGGCGAGTCAACCCTAGCTGGGCTCAGGGTGGCACGGTAGGGCTTACCAGGAGGTGTTCCAGTGTCAAGGAGGTGGCGGAGGCAACGTGGCGTGCTCCAGCGAGTCTGGCGAGGGGCGGGAAGGCGGGGTTCGACGTCGGGATCTGGCTCCCGCGAGGACGCCCGAGAGCGGTCTTGTCGGAGCTTGATGGCAGCCATGGTAGGGGCAGTCCCTGGCCAAAAGGAGAGTAGGATTAGATAGAGGAGGAGAAGGGGGTTCTGGTAGGCTAACATGCAGTGGAGGGGGAGCACGAGAGAGGGATCCTAGCTCGAGGAGAGGGAGGAGGCCGAGAGCTTGCTCTCTGCTTCTCGCGGGCAAGGCAACAAAGGGGAGAGGCTAGGGAGCTAGAGGATAAGGGAGGGGAGCAAATGAGGGGTAGGGGAGGGATGGGGTGGCCTCTGGGCTTTTATACCGAGAGGGAGAGATCCATGGGGGAAATGTCCCTTTTGGACATGGGGGAGGGGTAGTGCTGGCGTGTGATTGGCCTAGAGGGGTGGTGGAGAGGGGTGAGAGAGGGATCTGGTTGTGCTGGAGCTCAGAGAGGGAGGGGGTGGCAGCTGCTGCAATAATTGTCCCCACTTGCTTGTCTTTCTTTCTCTTTCTCACTTCCAAACATAAGAGCGCAAGGGGGAGGTGCTGCTACAGTGTTCATGCTACGGTGATGGTCGACCAGAGGAGAGAGTGGTGCTGTGGGGGCTTGTTGGGGAAGATTAGGAGAGGTTTGATGGAGGTTTGGGTGCAAAAAGGATAAATGTTCAAATCTTCTCTAAGGAATGTTCAAGGTTTAATTCTTGATTTTTTATCTTGACCAAATGAGAAAGTATGCTGGTAGATGGGTAAGGTTAGGATGCCTCTCTAGGATTTACTTGGGATTTTTCAGAAGATTAGAAGTCCAGTTAAATCCATTTATTCAAAAACTGCAGAAGTGATCTTACCAAGGGCAAGAGTGGGCCTTGGTAGTCCTTAGGATGGTTAAAAAGATGGTTCAGATGCCTTTTCAAAAATGCACAAGGGTTGAGAAAGGGAGGCATTAAAGAGGTGATGTTGGAAATAGTTTTCTAGACTTAGCCAAATTTGGCAGATTTAGGGTTTTTGACTAGAGCATGAGAGGGGATGTTTTTGATGGGTCGTAAGGTACCCAAGCATCATCAAGTGGATGATGTTGAAGTTTATATTGAGTAGGAAGGGATCCATGCTTGATATTGGTCTTCATTGACTTGGAAACTTCTAGAATGGATCACTGCAGAATTGATCTGTTTAAGGGTTTTAGATGATCCCTGGTGGCTAGAGATTAGATCCAGATTGTAATCTTGCTTAGGGTTTGCTGATTTTACAGTATCTTGATCCTAGTGGATGAGATCCTAGAGTAGCTCATACTACTTCTAAGCAATCAAGTCAAACAGCAGATCAAGGAAACTCATCTTACAAACAAATCAACTACTACTAGGGTTACCATCAAGCTTAGCTTAAGGTATGGATGGGCAATTTTGAAAGGTTGGAGTTTGAGTAAGGTAAGAGTCTTGGTATCCCAACCAAGAGTAGTATTCAAAAGCTTTAGGAAGAGATTTTGGGAAACCTAGAGATAAGAATAGTTGAAGGTTCTGTCTATAAAACATAAGGAGATTATAATAGGTTGCTCTCCATAGTTTGATCAATAAAGCTACTAAAATAGTTTTCTTGCAAAGGCTTCTTGGCTCATGTTTTGAAATGCCAGAACATTTGAGAATATGGAAAATAAGCCAAGACAGTTTTGCGAAGTAGCTTTTGTCAATTGGTGTTAAGGTAAGGAGTGTATCATCTAATACACATTCATATGCATGACCATATCCAAACAACAAGCAAACACTTCAGCACCAAACACGAAAAAGTTTTTGTTCCCCCCGATTTTTGCATTCTTGAGAACTAATCAGGGTTGCTGAAATTGGGATGTTACAGATATGGCTTAGTGATTATTGTTGTATCATGGCTTGTTACAACAATTGAGATTGCTTAATGTGCCTTGAAAGAATCATGCGTTGTTTTAGCATATAAAAGCATAATATTGTGGCATTCTCCTTTAGTGCTTTATTTGGCTTGACTTGGTGCATGCTCACACCATGTTAAGACTATACCAAGTCACCATAGCCTCTATGATCATTTAGTTTTCGACTTGTAATATCACTGTATGGTTGAATTAATGATGTTTTGGCACTTTGCATGATTCTGGCCATTATTGCTCTCTTAGTTGGTCGCTTCCAGTCTATTGCTAGCCTCCATACCAAGTATGAGTTCCACTCATGCATCCAACTCAAAATAAAAGCAAGTTATTCCAAAGAGTCCACCATACCTACCTATTAGCATTTGCTATTCCATGTATATTCATGTTTTTATCTACCTTCCGAATTAAACTTGTTATGTGAAAACTAGTGATTAAAGCTCTCACGAACTTGATGGCACACTTTACTTTTCTTGCACTTAATAAACTTGAACCATTGTGCCCATCTATGTTGCGTATATGCTTGCGTTTTGTAAGTTGTGGATTAGCAGAACCGTGCTATCATGGGGAACGCTTTCAACATTGCACTTTATTTAGTTGATATCATGTTCTTTTGCTTATGGATCCTGGCGGTGTGAAATGAAAGGGGAGCTTGTAAGGCTCATGGAGTTCGTATATGTGTTATAGAAACGCCTGGGCGGCTGGTCTAATCCATGCCTAATCATGGTGGAAACCTGCAGCGTAACCATAATGAGCAATCTATGAAGCATCCTCTATAAAGAAATAAGCCTGTGCAAATAGGAAAGAAAAAAGAGAAAAAAAAGAAACAAAAGCCTATGCAAATAGGAAATAAAAGGATGCTGAGATGCTCATTGTCTACTTGCCTTGTCATTTTGATATGGGGATTCTTCCGTATCATCGGGCAAGGGGTACCCCATTGGCGGTTCTCTATGATACACATGTACTTACAATGACAAGAACTTACTTGTGACTAAACTTGAGTAGCATGAGGAACGGTACTCGTAAGTAAGGGGCATGAGATTTTTAGCTTATAACTTGTCAAGCATATCCTCATATTTGTTCACTTTAACCTTAATCACCTAAAGATGCTTATGATAGGGGCAATGCAAGCTAAAAGCTAATAAGTACCATAATTTTTGGAAGCTCTTTATGAGACTTTAATCCCTGCTTCCTTCTATGAAGGGCCTTTCATTTACTTTATGTTGAGTCTCCATCTTCTATCTTTATGCACATATTGAGTGAGCATAGTGGCCATTCTTAGTTTAATGTGCATTGTCCCAAAACTTGTTGATTGATTCATAACCTTGATATTGCCTGTTCTTAAACTATTTGTATCTAGTCACCCTTATGAACTTTGAAGGTGTCCTATGCATTTATGTTTTGCTACACTATGAGGGACAAGATGAATACCATTCTCATTATGTTTTCTATATGTGAAACAAACAAACGTCTTTCACAGCATTGTTATTCATGAATCTTTTGTTTGTACCTTTTCATGTTATAACATAGTTGCCTATGTCTTATTGTTAGAACTATATATTTCATGCTATGTTAAAAGTACTATGATCCTAGCTATCAATGTTATAAATACCTTGATCAAAATTATGATGGTGCATGTCACCTCAAAAATTATTCTTTTTTATCCCTTACCTACTCTAGGACAAACATGTATTAAGATTGGGGATGTTGATACATTGCAAACATATCTACAATTTTTGATGTTCCATGCTTGTTTTATATCTACTTTCTCATGTTTTGTCCACACTTTGGAGTATTTTTACGCATTTTCTGGAACTAACCTATTAACAAGATGCCACAGTGCCAGTTGCCTGTTTTCAGCTGTTTTTGGTTTCAAAAATGCTAGTAAGGAAATATTCTCGGAATTGGACCGGACAAAAGCCCAAGTCAATATTTCACCAGAAGGAATACAGAGTCCGAAGGGGAGACAAAGAGGGAAGCCAGGGCGGCCACACCCTAGGGTGGCGTGACCAGCCCTAGCCGCGCCACTAGACGGTGTGGGCCCCCTAGTGCTCCACCGACCTTACCCTTTTGCCTATATATTGCCTTCGATACAAAAACCCTAATGACCCGATCAAAATTCCACGAAAGAGTCTGTAGCCGCCGCCATCTCCATCCCTAGATTGGCAGGGATCTAAAGCTCTTCCTGGCACCTTACCGGAGGGGAGAGATCACCCTGGAGGCCTTCTTCATCACCATGACTACCTCTGGTGTGATGCGTAAGTAGTTCATCCCTAGACTACGGGTCCTTGTAGTAGCTAGATGGTTGGTTCTCCTCCTTTGTGCTACCATGTTTAGATCTTGTGAGCTCCGTTCATGATCAAGATCATTTATTTGTAATCCTACATGTTGTGTTTGCGAGGATCCGATGGATATTGAGATGCTATCTCAGATTGATTATTGATTCTATCATGTCTATGTTATTTGTGATCTTGCATGCTTTCCATTGTTAGTAGCTATCTTAGCCGAGTAGATGCTAGCAACTCCAAGAGGGTGTATTTATGCTCGATAGTGGGTGCATGCCTCTAGGAATCTAGCGAAATGACAGAAATCTCTAAGGTACTAGATGTGTTGTTGCTACTAGGGAGAAAACATCAATCCTTTGTTCTTAGAACAATCGTATTCTTTACTTTACACACTTTGCTTAATGCAATTATCTGTTGCTTGCAACTTAATACTGGAGGGGATTCGGAGGATAACCTGAAGGTGGATTATTAGTCATAGATGCAGTTGGATTATGGTCTATGTATAATGTTGTAATGCCCAATCAAATCTCATCGGAGTCAAGATGATTAGTATATGCATGTATGCTTTCTAGGTGTCTGTCAATTGCCCCGCTATAATTTGTTCACCCAACATGTCAACTATCTTAAGGAGAATCATCTCTAGTGAACTATGGACCCGGTCCATTCTTTACCATAAATCTACAATCTATTTACTATTTTCTATTTACTTTATGTAACCAATTACTATCTTCCACACAATACGTTTGATCCTTTGTTTCAGCAAAACCAGTGAGATTGACAACCTCACTGTAAGTTGGGGCAAAGTTCTGTGGTTGTGTTGTGCAGGATTCCAAGTTGGAAGACAACACCTTGGGGTTGTTTCCTTGCTCCTACTGGTTCGATAACCTTGGTTTCATTACTGAGGGAAAATTTGCTGATGTGCTCATCATACCTTCCTCTTGGGGTTCCCAACAACCTCATCACTTTTTGAGCCATCATGGTCCTTCGGGCAATGCTTATTCAGGGAAGTGAAGTCTACGCACATCCGCAAGATATTCGTGTCCTTTTTAGGAACAAGCAGGGGGTTTGCTACCTAGGTGCTCTCCTTGAGTTCTCGTATGAAGTTGGCATCGAGGAGTCTGTTGACTTTCATACAAACCGCTTTTGCCCTTGGTTCTGACAGTTGATGTATCGACTGCTTCACTTGTCTTGCTTTAGGATTCATGTTGAGTGAGTGCTCTGCGAATTCCGTGCGAACCCCTGGCATGTCCGTTGGACACTAGGCGAAGATCTCCCAGCGCTCACGGAGGAATTTGACAAGCACGAGTTCCTATGCAGGACTCAAGTTGTTGGCGATGAGGGCCATCTTAGTTGAGTCTATTGGGTGGACTTGGACTGCGTTGGTGTGCACTGATGAGTCAAAGGACTGATTGGATGCGTTTGGCTTACTAGGAGGAGGAAGATTGTTGTGTGACGACTACTTCAGCCTCGCCAGCTCTTCTTGCATTCCGAAGGATTAGGAGATTCTGTTGAACTCCCTGTCACAACTGTCTAACTTGTCAAAGCTTCCGATGGTGATAATGCTATTTGGTCCTAGCATCTTCATATGCAGGTAGACGTAGTGTGGCACCGCCATGAACCTCGCGAATGTAACACGTCCGAGGATACAACGGTACTGTGAGGGCCAGTCGACGACTTCGAATTCGAGGCGCTCTCGTCGGAAGTTTGCTGGCGTGCCGAAGATGACGTCTAGGTTGATCTTGCCCAAGGGGTATACGCCTTTCCCTAGGACCATGCCGTGGAACATTGTGCCAAAGGCCTCTAGGAAAGAGAGGGGGGTCCGCATGGTGCGCAAGGTGCTGGCAAACATCAGGTTGATGCTGCTGCCACCGTCCATAAAGACGCGGCTCATCTCGAAGCAAAAAATTTGTCCCTCGAGCACCAGTGGAGAATGGCCTGGGCGAGGTACTTGACGCAGATAATCACGCTTGTCGAAGGTCATGCAGAACTCACACCCAGTTGAGGGTGGAGAGTTCACCACCAAATTGACTTGGCGAGTGATTGATTTTTGCACCTCATTTGATGGGCGTCCTTTTTGGATCATGCCCATGTTCCCCAGCGGTCGTGGGTACTATTCGCCTCTGTTGTTCTAGGCTGGTGCAGCCACAGGTGGTGGTGGTCCGGGCGGTGGTGGAGGTACTCCATGAGCTACAACGCCTGGGGCATCTCCATAGCCCTGATTTATGGCGTCACGATTCATCTGGCTGAGGCCTTCATGGAGCTTGAGGAACTCGCGCTAGTCCTTTAGGAGGTGGCTTAAATTCTTCTTGCCATCATGCTTGTCGATGGAGAAGTGGACGTTGAAAGGTCCAGACAGTTTGTCCTGGATTGACGTCCCAGGAGCTTCGTCGCGGGTACGGTGTTTTCATACCTGCATGGTTGTCCCGCTGTCGTAGTATCCACCGTTGCGGTAGCGCTGCTATGGTTGCTGTCGTCGCGTCTGTTGGTGTAGCCAGCCTCGACCATGTCGACTTTTTCGTGGTCTTCATAACCGCGCGTCCAATGTTTTCCTCGATGACCGCGTCTGTGGCCGAGGTCATCGTCATTGTCTGAGTGGACATGGTTATTTTTTACTGAGTCCTCTCCATCAGCCCACATATTCGTGATTTCAATCAGGTGGTCAATTTTTTTGGGCTTCGAGTGGCCTAGCTCCTCCCTGAGCTCTCTGCGGCGTACGACGCCGTAGAATGCGTCGATTGGGCGGTGCTCGTGGATGTCCTCTGCGGAGCTTTTGATGATGGAACACCTTTGGATGTAGGAGCGCAGTGACTCGCCAGACTTTTGATAGCAGCCCTTTAGGTCTTCGATTGATGCGGGCCTTTTGTAAGTGCCCTTGAAATTTCGCACGAAGTTGTAGACCAGCTCCTCCCAGCTGCGGATCGATCTGCGGGGGATATTGTTGTGCCACGCACGGGCGGCGCCCTGCAGCTCTAGCTGGAGGCACTGCATGGCCATGCTCTTCTTTCCACCATGCAGCCTGACGGAGGAGATGTGGTCCTCCAGCCAAATTTTCGGGTCTTGGAGGCCGACAAATTTTTGTTTCTCTGACAGGAGTTTGAACCCTTTCAGAATTTGCCTTTTCCGTATGGCTCGGATGCACGGAGCGTTGAGGCAGTTCCAGTCCTGATTGTGATGGAGGGTCTTCCTTTTGTAAGGATTTACGTCATTTCTCCTAATGGGTTATCGTATCCTAGATCACGACTTCGGGTGTAACTCCCGAGGTTTCTTCTGAGAGATGGTTAGTCGATTGATGTGGGAAAGACACAGTCTTTACCCCTTAGGATTAAACTATGGTAACTCGAAGAATTGATGTATTCCTTCCTTCTTGAAGTCGTAGGGTGATGTTAGGTGAATGTCACAATCTTCCGTCGAGGGTGGAAGCCTTCAGATGACTATCCGCAGACTAGGTCCTACGAGGCTTATATACTAATTTTTTTTCGCACCTAGCCTATCGGGGAAGTTAAATTTGCGGATCTTCCGGAAGGGTTAGAACTGCTGGGGTTAGCGAAACTGCGATCCTTGAGGTGGGTCTTCAACTAAAGTAACAGAGGGGGGTCGTAAAATATTTAGTTAGTTTCTCATTTGATGACTCGCGAGTTAATGCTTGGCGAAAAGGCATCGGATCTAGAAATCCTTCTGAAGTATCTTCCGATAGATAGTGATCTGGATTTGAGTGTAAAGACTCAGTCTTTTCAGTTCATCTAGACTAGTGCAGATCTCTGTCTTGGAGTGCTTGCGTGATACTAAATATAGGATGTATTTCCCTGGTTCTGGAGCTAAGATCTTTGAGTGACGTCCTATTGGTCAACCCTGTCGTGGGTGGTTTCCTAACAAAGGTGTAAGGAGTTAGCTCGGGGCAAGTTATAAGTTAACGATACTTCTTGTTAGCCTTCAGTCGCAGTAGAGACATCTAGATTCAAAGGAGTTGTCTTCACTTGAATTCCTTGCATTGTTCTGCTCAATGGCGGAGTGGACTCGTTGTCTTCACGCTTCCTTATCATCAGAATTTTGGAGTATTATGACCTTTTTGGTGAGGAACTTCCTATTGATTTGGGTAGGGTCGACTAAAATAGTTAGTCTCTTTGGGGCTATCGGAGGCTCTAATATGCCGAGGGTTAGTGGAATAAGGTCTTCACTTATTGTACCGATTAGTAAGTCTTGTTGTTTCTTGCAAATCATGAGGATCCTTCGCTGGTAGACTTCCATCTTCGCGGTATTATTTCTATTGTCAGTACGTGAATACTTGGTGTGCAATGGTAACGACGAGTCTTAGGGGGTGAGTTTGATGGGGTATGCCATCTAGCTGAGGAGAAGTCTTCAAGTTGTTCCCACTTGACAATGTCGAACTCCTGGTTCTTGCGAAGCTTTTCCTCTCATAACTCGCGAGGTTAGTCTAGGTTCTCGTTAGCGACAACTAACAGGGGGTTTCCTGAGTTACTAGGTGATGTATCAACCCCAAAACACATTGGAGTAGGGTCAAAACAAGCAAGAACACACATAAGAGGTGAACAGAGCGACGATGTTGCCACGATCTCCGCAAACTGCACACATCAAGCAACACAATATGCACTTAGGCAAGCAAACATTACCAACTATAGGGACCAAGGAGTTAACTACTCGCGATATAGGGGAATCCTATCTTAGGACTATTTCACCTAGATATCAAGTTATCCTGGTTTGG
This sequence comes from Avena insularis, assembly GCA_023614405.1. Taxonomy (NCBI): domain Eukaryota; kingdom Viridiplantae; phylum Streptophyta; class Magnoliopsida; order Poales; family Poaceae; genus Avena; species Avena insularis. Next base: position 232,114,026 of record CM042692.1, read on the forward strand.
GTCACTGCTGGAAGATGAAGCCTTCGCCATCTCATTGGACTCTAAAAAAGTGGATGCTGAAATTCCTAAGGAATTGGGGTGTATAAATGCAATCCATAGGAATTTTGTAACATCCCACTATCAGCAACCCTGATTAGTTGTCTAGAATGCAAAAATCAGGGGGAACAAAAACTTATTCTTGTTAGTGACGTTGTGTTTCCTTGCTGGTTGTCTATGATTATACATCTGAATGTGTAGCAGATGATATACTCCTTACCCTATGCTTAGTTGACTAAAGTTAGTTCACAAAACTAACTTTGTTTATTTTACATATTCTCAAAATGTTCTGGCAATTGAAAACCTGATCCAAGATTCCCTTGCAAACAAAATAATTTTAGTAGCTTCTATTGACAAAACTATGGAGATCTATATGATATAATCTCCTTCTGTTATCAAATAGAACTTCAACTACTCATATCTCTAGGTTTTCCAAAAACCTTTTGTAAATCTTTTAATTTTTATTCTTTGTAGGTGTACCACAGATCCTGACCTTATTAAAAGTTAAACCTCTCAAAATACCCTTCCTTACCTCAAGCTAGGATTGATGGTAATCGTAGTAGTAATTTGAATTGCTTGAAAGATGAATTTCCCTTGTTCTGCTGTCTAACGATTTGTCTTGATCTGCGGTTTGAATTGTTTGCTTAGGAAGTAGTATGGCGACCCTAGGAGCTCACCATATAAAATCTATCTAATCCAATATTATCAACCCTAAGCAAGTTAACCAAGCTTGATTTGGTCTCGAGCCACTAGGTGATCATCTAAAACACTTAACAAGATCACTTCTGAAATTATCCTTTTCTAGAAGTCTCATAGTCAATGAAGACCAAATACAAGAATGGATCCTTTCTACTCAATATACACTTCAGAATCATCCACTTGATGATGCTTTGGTACCTTGTAACCAATCAAAAACATCCTCTCTTATATTCTAGTCCAAAAACCCTAATCTGCCAAAATATGACTATGGAAATGTTATCAAGATGCCAACTTTGGGTCTCCCTCATTTTCAATCCTTCTGTATTTTTGGAAATGCACTTTAACCAACTTGTAGACCATAATAAGGACTACCGAGGAACACTCTTGTTGGGGTTCACAACATAGAAAACAAAAAAATTCCTACGATGAGAACTATACGCCAAGATCTATCTACTAGATACAGAGCAACGGGTGGATATACATCCATGGAGAACTTACCCTCGAAGACAACGAGTTTTGTTAACGAGTAGAAACTCGTGGATGATGTAGTCGTACGCTTGCCGATCTCAAGATCGTGATGAAGTCCAGCAGGTCCAGCTCCAGCATGTCCATCAGATCCAGCTCCAGCAAGTCTAGCACCACCAAGTCTAGCACCGCAAAGCAGCGGTGCATCCGTGATCTCACACACGTCCGGTACCCCGACAACCTCAATCCCTCGCTCCAGCAAAGTAGCGGAAGCAGCAACTCCTTTCCAGATAAAGCCACCGGGAACATGTATCTCCCTAATCCGAGACCATGGGGAATAACTAGAGGGCGAGAGAGATCCTTCCCGAGGAGGTGTGAGGAAGAAGGGGTGTGAGGGGGCCCTTTTATAGGAGGAGGGGAGGGTACCCCTCCCCATGGCCGGCGCCTCAAGGGGTCACCCTTCACCTCCTCATTCATGTGGTGGTAACTCCCTCCACATAAATTTGCCCCTTCACATTCTCTTTTAAAGTCTCCACTTTAAATGCATTAAATTTCTCCAAATCTAATGCTCTCTCATTTAATAAAACTATTTTATTAATTTTATTCAGAATTTTGTTAATTACTTTAATTAACAAACATTCACACAAAACCCCTGCAACATTTCAATATTACATGCAGAACCAATTTCAGCAATTTCACCCGAAACAGTTTCAGTGTCTATTGAAATAATTCCAGCGCTTTCTTAAATCTTTATATGAAACATATTTGCTCCAAATGGTGTCGGTATCCCTTAAGTGTGTCACCCTACGGTTTGCGAATAATGCACACATGATCGAGACCCCTCTTCGATCAATAATCTGCAGCGGGACCTAGAGATCCGTACTGACTCCCACATATTCAACGATGACCCTTGTGATCATGTGAACCTTTAACGTCGTAACTAAATCCCTTTGTCTCGCGATATATTACATGTCCGAGATTCTATCATTGTCATCCAAATACCTAGTTTGATCTCGTTACCGACATGCACTCTTTTCTCGTTCCCGTGATATAACATTCTAGTGATCACATCACTTGCTTGCAAGCTATTTCAATGTGATATCACCGAGAGGGCCCAGAGTATATTTATCCGTCATCGGGATGGACAAATCCCACTCTTGATCCATGAGCCTCAACATAACACCTTCGTATCACTGAACCCACCTTTATAGTCACCCTGTTACGGTGTGACGTTTGATGTTATCAAGATACTCTTACGGTGTTAGCAATTAACATGATCTCATGGTCTAAGGACTAAGATTACTTCATATGATGTTATAGCAATATAAACATAATGACTTTGATTGTAATGCTATACTTTGGATGAATGTTCATCACATCATTCCACCAATGTTGTGACCTTATTATTAACAACATCCAATGTGCATGATCAGGAAACCTTGATCATCTTGTTAATCAACGAGCTAGTTTATATGAGAGGCATTACTAGGAACTTTGTATTTTGTTTATTAAACACACATGTATTAACGTTTCCAAATTAATACAATTATAGCATGCAAAATAAACATTTATCATAAACAAGGAATAAGATAATAACCACTTTATTATTGCCTGTCGGGCATATTCCCTTCAGTCTACCACTTGCACTAGAGTCAATAATATAGTTTGTAAACTTGTATATACGATACCTAGGTGTTGAATATATGCGTTTTCTAGTGGTGAACATAATCTCCGGATCTGGCACTTTCAGGACCGTGTGTATTTGCATGTCTTTGCGTCTCTACGCATCACTCATTCTCAAATGAGATGACATTGTATAAATTTGGTCCTTTGGTGAGACCTTTAGTTCGTTCGGGTTAAAATATGTTGATATTATTGTCATACAATATATCTTCATAGTATTATCCTACTTTGAACCACACCTAGTTTGATAACAAACTTCTTAACACAAATGCCCTCCTTTGATGCTACTATTGCAGCCATATACTTACCCTTTTGTTGTAGTATCTGTCACAATGTTTCAACTTTGGAACTCATCAAAATCCATCATGGAACATCCTTTCCAATACATTGTTCCACCCATAGTCTAAATTGAGATAAATTTAATTTGTATCTTGTGACAAAACTAGTATCAATGTAACACTTTACAATGAACTACCTTTAAATTTTTTTCACGTATACATGATATATTCTTAGTTCTTCCAAAGCTCATAAGAATATCTTTACTACTGTCCAATGATCATATTATGAATCATTTTGGTATGTGCTCATAACATTTAGAGCATAGGACATTCTGGATATATACATATCATGGTATAATCGATCAAAATCTTCATGTGATTTTACTCACCAAGTGTTGAAACACTTGAATCTTGATACAATCCTTTCCATGCAGCAAGAACCTTTCTTGTTGTTTCCATATTGAACCCTTTAAATATCTCATATATGTATGTCTAGCACAACCATATTAGCACCTCAATCTATCCATATAGATATTGATGCCAAATATTCCGGTTTTGCCCAAGTCTTTCATCGAAATCTTATTTTAATGAAATTCTTAACTTGTGTCAATACAAGATACATCATTTCCAATCAACAATATGTCCTCTACATAACCTATTAGAAATATGTCTCAGCGCTCCCACTTAATTTCTTGCAAATGCAAGCATCTGCATCATCTCTGATGAATTTAAACTCTTTTAACAGTTTCATCATGGTGAAGATTCCAACTCCGCTATGCTTACTTCAACTATTGAAGTTTGCATGCCCTTTTAGCACCCTTTGAATTAACAAAACCCTTCGGACCGGGTCTTGTACACGTCCTAGGTAACCATTCTATTAGAAGAACATTATTTTGTTTGTTCAACTACCATACATCAAATTATATGTAGTTATTGCTACATTAATCCGTCAAGACTAAATATCGCTATGAAAGATCAAATCTTGTCATAGTCAACTCCTTGAACATTGTCGTAAACTTCTTTCTGACATGTCGACTATTTCATAGATGTTAAACATCCATGTCTATTTCTTTATAGATCCAAACACGACCGATAGGCTTCACGCCTTTCCGGAGGGCCTTCCAAGTTTAGAAACTTGATTTCTTGTGTATGGATACTATCACGGATTCTATGACTTCTAGTCATTTTATGGAGTCAGGGCCCATCATCGCTTCTTTGCATGTAGTCGGTTCATCATTGTCAAAACAATAACGACTTGCTTATCAAATCACACTATTTGATTCTTACCGACCCACACGGTTCAATAGGAACTCTAATCTCCGAGATCACAACCTTTGTAATCATGGGAGCCATGAGCATTTTAGCCGCCTCCGGACACTTTCCAGCGCTGCGCTACTTAGCACATATAGCCAAGGTTCAACAACCTTATCAAAGTTCTATTGTCCTCCCACTTAACTTTTCACGAAAAATTCCTTCTCAAGAAACTTGATGTTCCAAGCGATAAACTCTTTTGTCCTCGGTGTTATAGAGAAATTCCCAACAAATTATTTGGGATAACCTACAAAGACGTGCTTATCCGACTTTGGTTGTAAACATTTTACTTATGCACAGCATACCAAAATTTAAGAAAAGACAATTCGGGTTTATCCCAAACCATAACTCATATGGTGTCATTTCAAGGGATCACGATGGTGCTCTTTTCAGTGTAAAAGAGGTAGTCTCTAAAGCTTTAATCCTTAAAACATAATGGCAGTTTTATAAATGACACCTTTGATCTTACCATGTCAAACATGGTTTGGTTTCATCTCTCGAATATGCCATACTCCTATGGTTTATCGGGAAACATAAATCATGGAACAATTTCTCAAATCTTAGGTGTTTTGCTAAACATGTAACTCAAATATCTTCCTTTATGATCGAATCATAAACTCTTTATTTTCTTGTTACAATGATTTTCCACTTCATCTTGAAAGTTTTTGAACAATTTTCAAAAGTTTCATACTTCTTCCTTATTAAGTAAATACATAGATATATTCTCTCAAATTTCTGGAGAAAGCATATGAAGCAAAAATATCCATCGCATATGGCTACATATAATGGAGTATATACATCAATATGTATAATATCCAATAAGTTAGTCATCCGTTCCACTTTGGCCTATGGACGGAGTTTCAATTATCTCGAGGAAAGTCTCACAAGCATGAGTTGATCAAAATCAAAGACTCCAAAAATCCATCAACATGGAGTTTCTTCATGTTTTCTTTCCAATATAATTTAAACAGCGATGTCACTTCATAAGTGATCTTTCCATCATTTGTCTTCGACAATTTAGCAATAGTGTTTATGGATGTGATTTCTCCCACTAGACTTGTAAAAGTTCATCCATCCTTTATGGAATACGGTAATTATGTGTGTTGGGTCCGTAGCATAGAAAATAAAAAATTTCCTATCATGTGAACTACACGCCAAGATCTATCTACTAGGTACAAAGAAAACGGGTGGACATACATCCATAGAGAACTTACCCTCGAAGACAACAAGCTTTGTTAACGAGTAGGAACTCGTGGTTGATGTAGTCGTACACTTGCCGATCTCAAGGTCATGAGGAAGTCCGAGCGCCGCAACTCAGCAGCGCATCCACACTCGCACACACGTTCAAGCCACCGGACAACCTCCACCTCCTCGCTCCAATGATCCAGGAAGCAAGAACTCCTTCGCATTTAAATGCCACCGGGAACATGTATCTCGCTAATCCGTGACCATGGGGAATAATTCTAGAGGGGAGAGAGATCCTTCACAAGGAGGTGTGAGGATGAAGGAGGAATGCGTGGCCTTTATAGGGAGGGGGGTGCCCTCTCTCCATGGCGGCGCATGGGGGTGACCCTCACCTCCCCATTCATGTGGTGGTAACTCCTCCACATTAAAATGCCTCTTCACATTCCCTTTTAAAGTCTCCACTTTAAATGCATTAGGTTTCTCCAAATTTAATGCTCTCTCATTTAATAAAACTCTTTAATTAAATTTATTCAGAATTCTGTTCATTACTTTAATTAACAAACATTCACATATAGCCCCTTGCAATATTTCAATATCACATGCAGAACCACCTTCTGCAATTTCACCCGAAACAATTTCCGGTTTCTATTGAAACAATTCATGCGCTTTGCAATTCTTTCGTCTGAAACATATGTGCTCCAAAATGGTGCCCGGTAACTCTTAAGTGTGCCACCCTACAGTTCGCGAATAATGCAAACATGATCGAGACCCTTCTCCGATCAATAATCAGCAGCGGGACCTGGAGATCCGTACTGACTCCTACACATTCAACGATGACTCCTGTGATCGTGAGAACCTTTAACGCTTGTAACTAAATCCCTTTGTCTCTCGATATATTACATGTCCGAGATTCGATCATCGGTATCTCCATACCTAGTTTGATCTCGTTACCGACATGCACTCTTTTCTCGTTCCCGTGAAGTAACATTCTAGTGATCACATCACTTGCTTGCAAGCTATCCTAATGTGATATCACCGAGAGGGCCCAGAGTATATCTATCCGTCATCTGGATTGACAAATTCCACTCTTGATCCATGAGCCTCAACATAACATCTTCGTAGCACTGAACCCATCTTTATAGTCACCTTGTTACGGTGTGACGTTTGATGTTATCAAGATACTCTTCCGGTGTTAGCAATTAACATGATCTCATGGTCTAAGGATAAAGATTACTTCGTATGATGTTATAGCAATATAAACACAATGACTTGATCGTAATGCTATACTTCGGATGAATGTTCATCACATCATTCCACCAATGGTGTGACCTTGTTATTAACAACATCCAATGTCCATGATCAGGAAACCTTGATCATCTTGTTAATCAACAAGCTAGTCTATAAGAGAGGCATGACTAGGAACCCTTTTTGTTTATTAAACACACATGTATTGATGTTTCCTATCAATACAATTATAGCATGTAAAATAAACATCTATCATATATAAGGAATACATAATAACAACTTTATTATTGCCTCTCAGGGCATATTTCCTTCAGTCTCCCACTTGCACTAGAGACAATAATCTAGTTCACATAGTGATAAATCTAACACCCATGGAGTTCTGGTGTTGATCATGTTGATCATGTTTTGCCCTAGTGTTGATAAATCTAACACCCATGGAGTTCGGACTTTGAGTCTTACTCAATGTCTTGCCTTGCAACATAGGTAAGAACCCCTTCTTACTTCCGTCCATATTAAACTTCTTTAATATCTTATCAAGGTATGTACTCTGCGATAGCCCAATTAGGCGTCTTGATCTATCTCTATAGATTTTAATGCCTAATATATATGAAGCTTCACCAAGGTCCTTCATCGAAAATTTGCTGTTTAGATAACTTTTAACACTGTTTAAAAGATCTAAATCATTTCCAATCAATAATATGTCATCCACATATAATATCAGAAATGCCACATTGCTCCCACTCACTTTCTTGTAAATACAAGCCTCTACATAAGTTTGGACAAATCCAAACTCTTTGATCACCTCATCAAAGCGGAGATTCCAACTCCGTGATGCTTGCTTCAGTCCATAGATGGATCGCTGAAGTTTGCACACCTTATTAGAATCCGTAGGATCGACAAAACCCTTAGGTTGTATCATATACAACTCCTGTTCAATCTTACCATTGAGGAACGCAGTTTTGACATCCATATGCCATATTTCATAATCGAAATATGCAGCAATTGGTAACATAATCCTAACCGACTTAAGCATCGCTACGAGAGAGAATGTCTCGTCGTAGTCAACTCCTTGAATTTGTCAAAACCCCTTTGCGACAAGTCGAGCCTTATATATGGTCACATTACCATCAGCATCAGTTTTTCTTTTGAAAATCCATTTATTCTCAACGACCTTTCGGTCGTGAGGTAAGTCCACCAAGTTCCAAACTTGGTTCTCGTACATGGATTCCATCTCGGATTTCATGGCTTCTAGCCATTTGTTGGAATCCGGGCTCATCATCTCTTATTCATATGTCACAGGGTCATCCATTTCATCAATCATGAAATTCATAACAGGATTGCCGTACAGTTCAGGAGCTGCACATGTCCTGCTTGACCTGCGAGGTTCCGTAGTGTCCTCTTTCGGAGTTTCATGATCAATATCATCAGCTCTCTCTTCATCAGGTGAAGCCAACTACGAAACAACTTCCGGTGCTGCGCCACTCGCCATTCCATGAAGAGAAGGTTCAATAACCTCTTCGAGTTCTACCTTCCGACTACTCACACCTTTCGTGAGAAACTCCTTCTCAAGAAAGGATCCATTCTTGGCAACAAAGACCTTGCCCTCGGATCTGTGATAGAAGGTATACCCAATCATTTCCTTAGGGTATCCAATGAAGACACATTTTTCCGCTTTGGGTTCGAGTTTATCCGGTTGAAGTTTCTTCACATAAACATCGCATCCCCAAACTTTAAGAAATGACAGCTTAGGTTTGTTTCCAAACCATAATTCATACGGTGTCTTTTCAACGGATTTAGATGGTGCCCTATTTAAAGTGAATGTAGCAGTTTCCAGTGCATAACCCCAAAATGACAGTGGCAAGTCAGTCAGAGACATCATAGATCGAATCATATCCAATAAGGTACGATTACGACTTTCTGACACACCATTACGTTGTGGTGTTCCGGCAGGCGTGAGTTGTGAAACTATTCCACAGTCTTTCATATGTGTGCTAAACTCGTAACTAAGATACTCTCCTCCATGGTCGGACCGCAGAAATTTGATCTTTCTGTTACGATGATTTTCCACTTCATTCTGAAATTCTTTGAACTTTTCAAAAGTTTCAGACTTGTGTTTCATCAAATAGATATACCCATATCTACTCAAATCATCTATGAAAGTAACAAAATAACGATATCCACCTCGCGCCGACACACTCATTGGTTCACACACATCAGTATGTATGATTTCCAATAAATCTGTCGCCCGTTCCATTGAACCGAAAAATGGCGTTCTAGTCATCTTGCCCATAAGGCATGGCTCACATGTATCAAATGATTCAAAATCAAGTGATTCCAAAAGTCCATCAGAATGGAGTTTCTTCATGCGTTTAACGCTAATATGAACTAGACGGCAGTGCCACATATATGTAGATATATCATTATCAAGTTTAATCCTTTTAGCATCAACATTATGAATATGCACTACTATCGAGATCCAACAGAAATAAACCATTCACATAGGTGCATGACCATCAAAGATATTATTCATATAAATCGAACAACCATTGTTTTCAGACTTAAAGGAATAACCACTTTCCATCAAACCCTCGTGTCGCCCATCCCCGAGCCTATCGTTGTGTGTAACACCTCCCCCGCCACTTCTCCATCGCAGAAGACGCATAGCTGAGCCACCATCGCCCCTTTCTCCTCGGTAGGGTTAGGTCTCCCTCGTACACCGTTAGAAGAGGACGATGGACCTCCGCCCTTGATCTCCCTTCTTATCCGATGGAAGACATCCTCAGATACCCCTTCCTCGCAATGTACCACTGATGGGCGGGCCCTTCTCGCCAGGCCATTCAAATTTCCCCCCCGTGCATGCTCGCTGCCAATTGGCCTGGCCAGTCACGAGGCGACCCATTTCCGCTTCAGATCTGGTCCACGTCCATCCTGCCCCTTTTTGTTTTATTTTAATTGGAAATATCCATTTGGCGTGTTGGTTTAAATACAAAAAAAATGAAAAGTACATGAAAGTTGACAGATCTAAATTTCTATATGTTCCCTAGGGTTTTCTTAATCATTCAGCACCACAAATTGTACAGTTCAATAATTGTATCGTTTTTCTAAAATAAATTACCAAGACATATCCCTATAAAAAAATAAATACTTTAGAGAGTTTACTAGCTCAATTTTATTTGAAACCTTTTTGTACTGCAAGGTATCCCTGTTGCCTTGCATGTCATTTTGGCCTCACCCTAATTGGCTTCCTAGTTTGCCAATAGTAAAAATAACAAAATATAGTCGTATATGACTTTAGAAAATTCTCCATGTCATTTGGTACAATATTTTGGGTTGATTCCAAATCTCAATGATGTGGTACATCAATACCTGTCATAACCCAGGAGTTAAAGAATTTTTGAGCCTCTGTGAATTTTAATTAATTAAACACTTCTATATGTGGAATTATCACTACATAAGTTATTTTAGAGGATTTACAACTCCAAAATTAGTGATTACAATTTCTACTTGAAGGTATTTGTAATACCTATCCATTATCTTTTATATCATATCATTTGGAGCTGTATAATAAATCTGGTTAAAAAGACAAATTGACTACATAACTGACTTTGGGATTTTCCCAAGGGCATTCTATTAATTATATTGAGGTGATTCCAACTCTCAAAAATCGCAAACTAAAATATACACAAAACCCTCCGAGAACAAATTTATTTGAGCTATAGATCTTTTATGATGAATTATTCACCTAAACTAGGGGATTTTTCACTAGAATAATCATAACTAATTAAGGAAAATTGATAAAATCATGAAACCACTTTTGCTATCCTTGTTTTTTCAATATCTATCTGTTGAAATAATTTTTGCACATTGATATCATACATACCCAAGCCTTAGTCAAAACCCCTTCCCTAGGTGGTATTTGACAATTAAACCATAAAGGAAATTTCACCAAGGCAATTATAGTAATTCCAAATACTATGAACCCAATCTATCAAAACCTATTGATTTGAATGTTTTCTTGCATGCTTGTTTTCTGTATTGTATTGATTATTGTATGCCTTGTGTTGAATATGCCCTTGTTTGTTTGCATGATACATCCCCGACGATGATAGTTCCGATTATATCGAAGACCAGAAGAAGATTCTCATTATTGGATATTATGATATTCTAAGAAGAAATATAGGAACATATATTGCCAGATTGCTAATCACATGCAAGCCACCTTCTTGCTTATAAGCCCTATCCTACTGTTTTACTTATGCATGTTATACCTACTGTTTTATGAAAACTTCATTGCTTTATATTTTTATGATCTATATCTGGTAGTGGCTTGGCTCCTCTAACCAATACCATTTGTACTGCTAAGTACAACCCCTTTTATGACACCTATATGCCCCTAGTATCATAGATGGTGTATTACACCATACCCTTTGGAGACCCCATTTTAGCCGAAGCAAAGCTAAAGGATGGGAAGACCCCGGAAAAGTTTTACAAAAATGTTTTATGTTAAAACCTTGGTGAGGTTTGGCCTACCAAGAGAAGTTTGAGAAAGGAAAAAAGTTTTGTTTTACAAAATGCTGAACGATAGATGGAGGAAAAAGGTTTACATAAATGCACCTGGTTCTTTGCAGCTTTAGTTATAACAACTTAACAAGTGCAACCGCATTACTCTGGAATGGGACAGGGTTATACTTGAAGTTTGCTACTCTGGTTTAGGAATTATCACAGCTACTTCTAAGGGAGCAACTCCCTCTAATGTCGGGGTTCCTTATAGAAAAGGGTCAACTATTAGACAGTCACCTGGAGGAATTGCGAATAGCCCTTGGGAGCAGTCGGGCGATGCTATGAGCCTCTCATTGAAAGTCCCCACAGTGGAGGATTCGGAATGCACTATGGTTGGTATTTGGCCCAGACATCCTAGTTATGAGAGGAATAACTCATAGGGTAGGGTGTATACTAGAGTGGCATCCGAACAGTCTTGATTGATTGTTCGACCCACAATCTTTAGGTGATCAGGGTAGGGTAACCGGATGGTGTGGGTAAAGTGTACAACCTCTGCAGAGTGTAAATCTATCCGAATATCCGTGTTCGCGGTTATGGACGGGTTGGACAAACTACTATAAATCGGTGCTAGTTTTGTTTTTAAAAAGGATTTCAGAAAAGCAAAGGCTTTGTGTAACATCCCAAATCTTTAATCAAGGTTATAAAGTTCCTAATCACCCAATTTAGGGTTAACAAAAAATTTTATTATTAAAATAATTATGAATGCATGTGTATGTTGCATTAGTATAGAATTGTGTGTAAATGCCAAGATTGATTGTTCTAATTGTTGTGAAAAGGGCTTAAAGGTGATTGCCACATCATCTAGACCAATTACAAACAAAATCCAAAGAAAAAGAAATCAAATAAGAATAAGAAATCAAATATGTTCCTAGAAGTCATTTCCTAACAGGAACAATTCTAGATGTTTGCACCCCTTACTAGTACAAGTAAATATGTAGCAAGGCCCACTTTACAAACTTACAAAAACATCTAGCAAAGCAATTTAAATGACATTTGAAAATTGAATCCAATACATATGTGAAGATCCCACTTTTGAAAAAACCCACCAAACCAACTCCACTTGACAATCCCAAGCAACCAGAGACTCTCAAGCATAAGGGTAGATCACACACAAAAATCTTTCCAAAATTCGAATATAAATTTCTTTCGGCCATTTTATCAAACACTTGGTGATCACAGAATTAACTGCCTAACTATTACTGTTCTTGATCAATGCTTTGTCCACCATTTTGCCCCATTACACTCCCCTTGTACCCTCTAGTCCCAACCAGCACCCTAGCAGCTCACCCCATTGCTGTATGCGCTAGTGCCGAGCCACCCAAGCCCCTCCATGTCGGTCGATCATGAACCGCTCGCAGCAGACCAACCCCAGCTCGCACATGATGTCTAGGAGATAGCCAATGTCACACCGCCCCTCTCTGTCCCTTTCCCGAGCGCTCACAGGCCATGGACCACCGCAGAACAGCCGTGCCCCGCGCGTCTGCGCCATGTCGAGCACGCGCCAGAGCACCGCGCCTGACAAACCAGCACAGACCGTGCCTCGACTGCAGCTCGTGTGCACTGCCTCGCCACGACCCCAGGAAGCGCCCAGAGATGCTCGTTCGCCCCCCGATTGACCCGCAGCCACCATGCGCCGCGTCGAACGATGCTTTTTCCGTGCACAGCATCGGATGCTCCCGACCAAATGCCATCGCCCCTAGCCACGCCTTTACACCGTAGAGGACCGACATGGAGCACTATGTCGGTCGCCGCTCGCAGCCATGCCAATAGCACCCCGTAGCCATGTCGCCACCGCCGCCTGACCATGCCGCTCTGCCCCCTTCCTCGAGCTATAAAAGGAGGCCTCCTCCAGCCTCATTTCTCACACCATCTCACTCCCCTCTCAGCACTGACCACCCCACACTTCTCCCCGGAGCCATTCGAGGAGCCAATCGAGGAGCAGAAGAGGAGAAGAGGTGTTGTTGATTGCGACTGCCCCAGGAGCCGCCGCGACCATGCCTAGAACCGTCGTTGTATACCAGCCCAAACGCCCCCTTCTCCGACCCTAGCTGGAGCCCTGGTAATCCCCCATGTACCCCCACCATGCCGTGTTAGGGTTTTCTCTCGCCGGAGCTGTTCACCGGAAATGATGAACCACGGCCGTAGATCTCGTTCTAATCGTAGCGCTGAGATTGCACCATACCGCTTCGCATTAGATGTGTTGCTGACATGCGGGACCCCCCTGTCAGTCGCCCTCTGCGCCACGGAACGCCACTAGGCCGGCCCGTTAGTTTTCCCGTGCAAGCCCACAGATTCAAATAAATATTTTCCATTTAGGTTTAAACTAGATTCTGTGCCTAGATTCAAAAATCCATTCCGAGAGTTTCACTTCACGAAATTGCATGATTCAAATTTGGTTAGAAATGTAATTAAAATATCTATCCATGCCCGTTGGATTTAAATCAATTGGACTTATAGATCACATATAGCAAAAATAACATGACAGAGACTTTTCTGCATTCAACCATTTTTCAAAAATCAACCGTAATAGCTTTTGAGTTGATTCCAACTCTCAAAAATCACATTTGATAAAATCTATCTGAATATGTAATAATATTTAGGTTTGCAGGCAGTGACTTTGGACTAGTACCAAAATAATGCTATTAGGGCATTTCTAGTCACTTTAAATCACTTAAATAATAATCTTAAACTTTATAAAATGTGACGAACCCTTTAAATCACATTCCCATGTATTAGAATATGTGGTGATGACATGTGTCCAGATGATCCCATATTTTAATTGGAGAATATTAAATCTTAATAAATTTCAATGAGTAGAAATTACTTTTCTCAAATAAAATAAATGAAACTAGTTCTTTAAACCTTGTGATGATTGTGATGATGCTAGATCATCAAGTGTGTGCCTTAGTGTGATAAATATGCTAGTTAAGTATTGTCTGGTGATTGTGTATCCCGTTTTTCATTTATAGACGATAGTACCGACCAAGTCTACGAGGAGGAGGAGGCGTACTACCCCGAAGAAGATGAAGAGAACTTCAATCACTGCACCAATCAAGGCAAGCTATCATTAGCAAGCTAGAATTATACAAGATAACCTAATCAAGATGATGCAGCCCGTCCTACGGACGCTACTACATCTACAACGCCGAGTCCAAGCTCATCCCCAAGTCACCTAAGAAGACATATGCGGGTGGTACTACCGCTCCCCAACAGCGGTACTATGGCTCCCCGGTACACCGCTCAACCTCAGCGGTACTACCGGCCACAACTGAGGCCCGCGTCATCGCCTCTAGATGCCCCGGTACCAGCTGGCGGTACTACCGCCCCCAAGTGGTACCACCGGGCCATACCACCGGTACTACCGGTCAAGACTGGGTCTGCGTGACTCAACAGCTGGGCCACAACCCATGTACCCCCTTATTATATTGCAAACCCTAGTATTATGCCCAAACTACCCCTATGTAAGTGGCTGGCCTATAAATAGAGCCCCCACCCGTCATGTATCCCTTAGGCATAGATGATAGACTAAAGAAAACCCCCTTTGTGGAATCTCTAGTTTTGCCTCATCCCCTTCTACCAAAGGGGATCGACTATCGTCACCACCTCGTTGGAGTTTGCATCGCGCCTCCCTCGTTGTACAAGGCCTTGGCATCAGTGTCCCTTTGCTAAGACGTCAAGACCCTCTCCAAGGTATTCTTCCCCCTCTACTTGGGATTGATGGGAGCACGCTGACCGATCTTTCCTTGCGAGGATTCTATTGGACTGGTGGCCACTGGTGAGAGCAAACGGCCTTTTATCGTGTGAGTTTTGCGTGTGTTCATCGTGTTCTTCGCGAGGTGTGCGTCCGCTTCCGCTACCTTCTCCCTTTCTCCTCGCTTTCCAATCGATTTGACCATGAGATCCATGAAGATCGGGCCACCCACGGGGTTAGCCCATAACATCTGGTATCAGCAGCTTTTGGTTGCCACGGATTTCTCCTCGATTTGGTCTTTTCCAAATAAATTCGACAATTCCACCAAAAATAGCCCAATTCGTGTTTTGGACCGATCTGTGATTTGAGTGCGTTTTGGTATGTTTTGATCTGTGGATTACTTGCTAAACTTGTTGATCTACCTTCCTCTGCGTTCCCATGGCCTAATTCCATCATTTACCCCTCCGATTTGGTGTTTTTCTTGAAGATTTTCCGCCCAAATCGCCCCAAAATCACGAAATCGCGTCAAATCTGCACGTCCCAGGTATAACCAGTACTACCGGGACGAAAAAGCGATAATACCGCACTTTTCTGGTACTATCAGGGTCCAAAAAGCGGTACTACCGCCCGGACGAAAAAGCGATAATACCGTTTTGAGCATAACTTTTGCATACGAACTCGGATTTTGGTGTTCTTTAGCCCGTGTTGAAGAGGAGAAGGAGCTCTACATCATCATATCCGTGGTTCATGCTATAGACTCCATCCAATTCCATGAGCAATACGGAATCCACCAATAAAGGGTGAAGATCGGCGAGGAAAGGTATATACATTCCACGACTTCTCCCCACTTGCATCCCTTTGTGAGCCACACTATCTTTGTGTTCAACAAACACCTATTGAGACTAGTTCCTCCTATGATTGCTTGGGCCATGCACATTTGATACTTGTAGAATTGCGAGCAAAAGTTGTGAGTACGCTATCTCATATAGTGATCTTGTATAGTTGTTGGCACAAGGAAGGGGCAAGTGAAAAAAGAAAGAAAAAGAGAAAAGAATAGAAAAAGAAGAAAAAGAAATAAACAAGTGCCTCATAGAATAGGAAGCGCAAGATCGATGAACATCAAATAGGTGGTACTTATTGTGCATATCTTGTAGCCCACCAATTTTATTGCAATCGAACTAGCGTCTCTCCTTGCACTTGTGCGACACGAGCTTATAGTCTTCGCTAGGTAATCATTTGGTTCTTAGCTCACTTTCTCCGTCGCACAAGTCCCATTTATCCCACCGTGTGTGTTTCCTTGTATATATTCCTATCTTGTGGATTGACTTGTTTTGCTTTGTGATCATCGTGGTTCTTTACTTGCCATTACAACATCTTGAGTTCGGATTGTTCTTGGACACGCCACCTTCCATACCCATCGACCATAAGCTTTGTGTGTGTGTGTTTTTTAGTGGTTAGTTGGTTTTGGTGTTCCGTGTTAACTTCACTTTTTTTGGTTTTGATTGCTCTCAAGTGTTGCCACTTGCACGATACTATCTTCCAAGGTAAAGTAAGGTTTGACGTTGCATCCCTAACCCCCTTACCACTTCCATATACACCACTTGGTCTTGTGAATCATGTCTAGGGACTCCGGAACCGAGGATGATATCTATGAAGAATCCACGATGAGCCACCGTGCATATGCCTCCACAAGCATGGATGACATGATGGAGCACTACACTGATAATGGCTCCACATGCTTGGGTGATATGGAGTTCTACAACAACAATAACTCCCCAAGCATGGAAGACTTCAAGAACGACAACGACAAGCTCCTCAAGTCGCATCGACCAAGAGGGAGCCGCCACCTCGAGAGTGTCAAGGTCCACCATCAGATGGACAAGTTCGAAAGCTCCCTCAACAACTTCAAGAGCGACATGGACAACAAGTTCGCCAAAACCATGAGCATGATGGCCAAGACTAATGATGCTTTGTGCTCATTACAACGCCTCACCAAGAAGAGTGCCAAGGAAAAGGAGAATTGTCGTGAGTGTCATGTGGATGACCAAGTGCGCCATCTACATCAACCTTTGGCAAGGCATGCCAATGACCTCCGTCGACACCATCATAAGGCGCCTTCAACTACTCGTGCCACCACCAAAAGGGCACCAAGAGCAAGCTCTCCTCCATGCAATCAAGCTTCATGCCAAGAGTCTACACTTCAAAATGGAGGAAGCCAAGGCCACATATATGATGAAGTCGATCTGAGCACCGCTCTCGACAACAACATGAGCCTACTTCCACCACTACCACAAGATGGCGACGACAAGGTCGAGAATGGTGAGCATGGGACTTTCCCTTCACCAAAGGAGGCGCATGGAGTTGAGAGAACCGAGCGTACCCCTACATTCTTGAGTTATGATGTGCTACCAATCCTATGTGAGTATGATAGCCACTTAGCCCACTTGAGTGAAAACAAGAGTGAGATGAGTGAGTCCACCATACGTGAGATTGAGTGCTTCCACTTGGAGGGCATGAGTGATACATCGAGTGAGTTGAGAGTGGTAGTTGATAGGTCATGTGAGACCACTTTGATTTCTAACGACTTACCCTCTACCTCTAGTGTATTTCCTCATGTTGTGCTAGGTTCCATGGATCAAGAAGCACCAAGCTTGGAGATGATGATGCCTCTAATGTACATGGTGGAAGTAGATGATGCCATCCCCATACATGATGAAGAAGTCGCCGACATGGAGGCCAATGCTACCACAACACCCACTTCATAGGAGAGGTATGACCAAGGTAAAAATAAGGGTGTTGATGATGCCATGATCCCACTAGTGGACATGATGACTTGTGATGATTGGCATGCTATGGATGATGTTTGTGATATCACATATGCATCATTGATATTTCCATGTGATACTTTGCCTTTGCATAATGTTGAGAATGTGAAATTATTTGATTGTGATGATGTTTCCATAGACATGCCATGCTCTAAACATTACATTGATGATATCATTGCTTGCACTTTGTTGAACAATTTCTCTTTCCAATCTTTTTCTTGTAATGATGTTACCAATGGTACCCCTCGAACCATGCTTTGTCATGAGTGTTTTACAATTTCTCCCGTTGCTTGCAATAAGTTGAATAATTGCTCTTTCACTTGTTTTGCTTGCAACAATAATGATAATATGTTTTCTATTGAGATGGCCCCCATAGATTTCTCAAATTTTGGAGATTTTGGTAAATGCCATGATAAGCATGTCCACCACTTGCATACTCACCATGCATCTATTTCATACTTGCTTGAAACAAATGGTGATGTGCATAAGAAGAGATACGTCATGATGGATGATGTGTTTCTCTACCATGCACACACGTTCTTCCTTTTATCTATGATGTGTGTAGGTACTCGCACAAGAATGTCAACCTCGGTGGAGCACGAGTTGACAAAAAGAGCTCTAGCGAGCATCCCCAAGTGAGTTCAAGATCGAACCCAGCTCTGATACCTTTTGCATGCTTTGCATCTTTCATGTTGAAAAATTGCTCTTTCCTATGGTTTGCTTGCAAGCATGTTGATGGTATTCTTTCACCTTGTGACAATCATGTTTCGTTGCCATTGAATATTGATGCTTTGTGTGTTGCCACAAAAATGTCGAACAATTTCTCTTTCCGATGTATTGTGTGCAACCATAATGCAATTTTGAGCATGTATTGTCATGAGAGCTTCCAAGTCTCTCGTATTGTTGTTGCAACAAACATAAGGACCACTTGCTCTTTCATATGGTTTGTTTGCAAACACGTTGCTTTGCTTCAGCTTGCGATACTCATACCCCCATGATTTTGGCTTTTGATGATATGTGTATGGCATCCAACATATTGAACAATTGTTCTTTCCAATGGTTGGCTTGCACACATAATGATGTTGTTTTGGATATCTTTCCTCATGTGTTTTTGCCGAATTATCCTATCCTTGCATCAAAGATGTTGACCAATATTTTAGTCCATTGCTTTGAGTGCCACACTAAGTAGTTATATGGAGTTTTCCAGTTCCCACATTTGGATGATTTTCAATTAACTTCCATGCACTTTGACCTTGCATACGCATTTCGTTTGCGATACTTGAGTTGTGCTAATAGTGTTGTGAATAAGAATGGACATGCCACAAATGACATGCTCCTCTATCACACACAAACATATGTTGCTTGGTCTTTGTTGTGTGAAGGTACAATTGCATACGCGTCAACCTCTATGGACAAAGAGTTGACAAGACGAATCGAAGAGAGTTACCTAGGGCTACCCTTCAATGAGCCATCTCTACATTATAAGGTGACTTCCTTCTACTTGAGGACTCATCCTATAATCTTCAAGAACTGGCTACTCTTTGAGTGTTGCTTCGTTTTTGTTGTGAGCTTTGTAGGCTACATGGAAAGTGAAGGAACATTGAAGAGCTGCCACATCAAGCTAATCGATGTCGACTACATGGCGAACCCCAGGATCAAGAATGTCTCTTGACCACCTCTACATGACGAGCGTATAGAGTCGAGGACGACTCTTTTCAAAGGGGGGAGCTGATGCAGCCTGTCCTACGGACGCTACTACATCTACAACGCCAAGTCCAAGCGCGTCCCCAAGTCAACCAAGAAGACATATGCAGGCGGTACTACCGCTACCCAACGGCGGTACTACCGCGCCCCGGTACTACCGCTCAGCCTCAGCGGTACTACCGGCCACAACTAAGGCCCGTGCCATCGCCTCTAGATGCCCCGGTACCAGCTTGCGGTACTATCGCCCCCAAGAGGTACCACCCGGCCATGCCACCGGTACTACCGGACCCGAGGACCGGTACTACCGGTCAAGACTGGGCCTGCGCGCCTCAACAGCTGGGCCACAGCCCATGTACTACCTTATTATGCTGCAACCCTAGTATTATGCCCAAACTACCCCTATGTAAGTGGCTGGCCTATAAATAGAGCCCCCACCCCTCATGTATCCATTAGGCATAGATGATAGACTAAAGAAAACCCCCTTTGTGGAATCTCTAGTTTTGCCTCATCCCCTTCTACCAAAGGGGATCGACTATCATCACCACCTCGTTGGAGTTTGCATCACGCCTCCCTCGTTGTACAAGTCCTCGGCATCGGTGTCCCTTGCTAAGACGTCAAAACCCTCTCCAAGGTATTCTTCCTTCTCCGCTTCGGATTGATGGGAGCATGTTGACCGATCTTTCCTTGCGAGGATTCTATCGGACCGGTGTCCACCGGTGAGAGCAATCGGCCGTGTATCGTGTGAGTTTTTCGTGTGTTCATCGTGTTCTTCGCGAGGTGTGCATCCGCTTCCGCTACCTTCTCCCTTTCCCCTCGCTTTCCCATCGATTTGACCACGAGATCCGTGAAGATCGGGCCACCCATGGGGTTACCCCATAACACAAGATGCATTAGGCATGCTTGGTTATACCCTTTTGATTTATACCCATCCCAAGTTTTACTTACAAGCTCTACTTTTCCTTTACCAAAGTTCTTTACTTTTAGTAATGATTTGTGAGATTTTGGAAAGTAGTATAGATAGCATAAAGAGTATAAAACTTGGCCTATACTAGATGTCATTCTATGGCATGAGATTGAGATTAGCATCCCTCATTAGTGAACACTCTTAACCTTAGTGGCTAGTGCTAAGCATAAAAATTGATCACTTTAGATGGGAATACTTGGTGAAAATGATTATGAAAACCATGGAATGATGAGTCATTCTATTGAAATGTTTTGGACATGTGTTGAGAAACACAAATGGTTTATGATGATGAAAATGTTGAGGCATGAGCCTTAGCCCTTTATAAAAACTGATGGTTGGGTTCGGATGTGATACCATTCCAATTTTACCATACAACCATAATACCTGAATTGGGTAAGGCTTAGCCGGAAGTTTATATGCATTATTATGGGTTCCCTCGCGGAAGAGGTTATAGCTGAGGCTACCTCTTGATGTTGTCCACATATGCAGTGCCCGGGATGGCAGATGGCCATGGCTGGGAGGCCAAGCTCATAGGAGAGGTGATTATACTAGAGTGTGTAAAGGAAAGGTTATGATTGATTATTCGCATACTAAGTATGATGATTCAGGGTTATCCCTAACGGATGTATTGAATTTTGTGGTGAAAGTCTACCACCTCTGGAGAGTGTCAAACTATTCGAATAGCCGCATCCGCGGTCATGGAAAGTTGGAGTTGCCATACTATTCCGTAGTCAGATGTTTTCAAAATGACTTATGAAATGAATTGTGACTTGGCTTGACCACAACAAGGTTGTGACTATGAAAACTAAGTTCCCACTTAAGTGATTTAGAACTTTATTTTAACTTTCTTTGTTTCTGAACTCAGCTTCGGTTTCAAATTTAGCTTCACAAATAAACTTAGAGCTTAGCATTCCTACTAGAACTACCTTACTTGTTAGTGATAGTTTGCGAGTACTTAAAGAGTACTCATGGCTTTGTCCCTGGCTATTCCCGTGGCCAGACTATGAGGAGGACTATCCGGAAGAAGGACATCAGGACGGCTACAACAACTAGGATCATCTCCCATTGTCAGCATTGCCTATGACACTGAAGATGGAGCCCACCGCTACGCTTATTATTCCGCTGCTCGTTTGTACTAAGACTGGATCATGAGATCCTTTATTTGTGTACGACCTTATTATGGTTTGTAATGGATGATGTACCGTGATATCCAATCTGTTATGTCTCGCAAAAATGGTAATCCTGGGATTGCGATGTATGGCATAACAGGCATCTGGGATTAAAACTCCGGGTGTTGACACTTTGGAAAGGTTTTGAACATGGGATGGTCGAAAAGGAAGGAAAGGAGTTTGGTCATTGGATGACCGAAATGAAGAAAATAATGGGTGACCCAGTCCTAGTGTTTTCCAAAACTTTTCAAAAGGGTTTCCAAAATGTTTTACAAAAGTTTTCAACAAAGATATGTAGATGCTATATCTACAAGAAAAACTATGTCAGAAAACAACCTCTCTTTGAGCCCTCCTACTACCACAGCCATATTGCATTTCCTCTTGTATTATCATTCTCTTAAGGTGCTTTACGAGTACATTCAAAGTACTCACTAGCATTGTCCCTGGCTATTAACTTGGTCAGATATCAAGAAGAAGGTGATAATGAAGACTATGCGAGCTAGGACGTTCTCCCAGTCAGTAACCTATAGGTTGAGGCATGACTCAGGCTCTATGCTTGATGAAGTTCCAGTGATATATTTTGATGTAGCCATAATGGCATTAAGGTGTGACCTGTATGCGCTTAAGTACTGCATGTTTGCTTTGATACTTGTGGGTTATGTGCCACGACTGACTGATCATGGGATCGTGGTGGTGTGCATAACAGGGATTGTCGGAGGATTAATCCGGGGGGCCCAAAAAATTTGGAGGTATGCTTCCTTTCATCCAAAGGGCTTCCTTATGAAAAAATCCTATGGGTTGAAATCCTCCAAAATTCCTTTGAAAATCCTTTGATCCAAAGAGGCCCTTAATCAAGATGTGCATGATCACGATATACGAACACCTTGCGGAAGGAGGTGATGGGGTCGTAGATTTTCATCTTGAACCCGTCTGCGGTGAGCTTGAACATAAGGCAGTCACCCTCCTTCAACTCATGGAAAGGAGCAAAGGTAGCCCACTCTTTGTTCAAGACGATCTGGTCTTTGTTGCAGTTGGCATGCACAACCCACTATAATTCCTCGCATGCTTGGACCATAACTAGCTATAGTGTAACATCCCAAAACTTTAATCCAAGGTTATCAAGATCAAATCATCCAACAATAGGGTTAAGAAAAACTTTTTCAAATTTAAAATGAAAGCATTCATATATGTGTGCATTTAAAATAGGAGTTGTTTGAATTGCCATGATTGATTGATCCAATGCTTGTAAAATATTTCTTAGGTGATTTAATCATCATCTACATCATTCCGAAACTTTTCCTAAAGAAAATCAAATCAAAAAGAATTAAAAAGGAGGAATGGTCATTTTGGCAAATTTAACTCCCATGCCTACTTTGGCTATTCCTAGTACTCAAAACTTAACAGAAACAATTCTTGATCTTTGCACCCCTTGCTAGTACACATAATGAGGTACCAAGGCCCACCTTTGGATCTGCTAAAAACATTCTGTTAACTATTTTAAATGACAACTTAAAATTGAATCTAATGCATATGCATAGATCACCCCTATTTCAAAAACCATCTATTTGAGCTCCACTTTCAAAACCCTTGCAACTAGAGACTACCTATCACTAGTGGAGATCACTCAAAAATTTTCAAACCAAAATTCAAAACTTTCTTTCATGCGGCCATTTAATCAAACACTTGGCATGCATAATCTCTACTCTAATCCTAGCCCACTGTTTACTACAGGGTTTTGCCCCCAAATGACCTTCATTTATCTCCTCTGTCCCCTATTGATCTAACCAAACCCCTAACACCCCTCTCCCTTGTCCCTAGTCCCCATGCCATGCCATGCCGAGCCATGCCTCGCCGGCCAACCCTTGCCCCGCTGCAGCAGACCATTCCCTCTTCCCTCACCATGTCTAGGAGGTAGCCAGGAGCTCACTGCCATCCCCTGTCCCTTGCCCGAGCTTGGAGCAGCAGTGGACCACCAAGCACAAACCGCGCCCAGTGCCACCGCACCATGCCAGTGCCATCCCTAGAGCGTGATCGGTCCCCGCTCGCACAGACCGCCCCTTGGCAGTAGCCCGCACCTGCCGCTCCGCCTTGACCTGGAGAACACCCCAGACACCCCTGCTGGCCGCCCAACGCCTCACATCCACCGCTCGCCGTGGACACCGCCGTCTCTGCCTCTCAGAGCGCCACCTCGCCCAGACCGCGTGCCACCATCCCTACGCTCGCATTCAAGTTCTAGAGCACCACCAGGGAACTGCCCATCGATCGCCACCCCCAGGCATGCATCTACCCCGCCATAGCCATGTCGCCACCGTCGACTGCCCATCCCGCTCGGTCTCACCGTCGGGCCTATAAAAGGAGCCCTCCCTAGCCTCTTCTCTCCACACCATTCCACTTCCCTCACCTCTCTAAACCTCACCCACCTCTAGCCGGAGCAAGGCGAGCTCTGCCTCGCCGGAATTGGAGCCGGAGCAGCCGCGGTAGGAGGAGAAGGCCGCCATTGATTGCGACCACCCCAAGCTCCGCCGCAACCGCGGTTCGCCTCGCCGTCGTCTTCAACGTCGTTTGCCCGCCTCGCTGACCCTGCTGGAGCCCTGGTACGCCCCCAGTAGACCCCCACCGAGCTGCTAGGGTTCGAGTTCGCCGGCGACCTGTTCGTCATCGACGACGACCCTTAGCCGTAGGTCTCGCTTCTAATCCTACGGCCCACAGCACGCGTACCGTTTCACGTTTTAAGTGCCGCTGACAAGCGGGACCCCCTGTAAGCTGAGCCCCGCACCGCGGAGCGCCACTGGGCCGACCTATTTCTTTTCCTGCGCTAGCCCACCCATTCAAATCTGGATTTTTCTTTTTAGTTAAATTTAGTTTCTGTCCCCTAGTTTGAAAATCAATTCAGAGAGTTTATAAATCCAAATTGCATGAAACCAATTTTGTATGAAAGGTATTAAAATGATCTATCCAAGCCCGTTGGATTTAATTCAATTAGAGTTATAGATCTATCCTAATAAAAATAAGAAGACAGAAGCTTTTGCAACTTGCAACATTTTTATAAAATCAACCAAGTTAGCTTTTGAGTAGATTCCAACTCTCAAAAATCACATTTCAACATATCTATCTAAATATGTAATAATATTCAGGTTTACATGCAGTGACTTTGGACTAGTACCAAAATAATGCTATATAGGCATTTCTAGTCACCTTAAATCATTAAATAAAGAACTTAAACCAAAGTAATATTGATCCAACCTTTTAAATCTCATTCCCACATATTAGAATATGTGGTGATGACATGTGTCAACATGATCCCATATTTTAAGTGGTGAATATTAAATCTTAGTTAAATTTTTAATGAGTAGAAATTACTTTTCTAAAATAAAAAGAAAGAAACTATTGAATTAAACTTGTGATGCTTGTGATCATAATAGATCATCAATTGTGTGTCTTAGAATGCTATCTATCCTAGTTAAGTATTGTTTGGTGATTGTCTACTCCGTATGTATTTGTTATAGAAGATAGTACCGACCAGGCTTACGAGGAGGAGGAGTGCTATCAAGACGAAGAAAACTTCAACCACTGCACCAACCAAGGCAAGCCACCATTAACAATACAAAGCTACCCTTAGCAAGCTAGCAATACCCAAGATTAACCCTTGCAAGTTTAGTACTTAGCAAACTAGAATCAAACTAGATGGTTTAGCAAAGATGCCTTAAGCATGCTTTGATCACACCCTTTTGACTATTAGTACCTCAAGTCTTATTGACAAGTTTTACTTCCCTTAGTTTACACAAAGTTCTTTACTTGTTTTGAAGGTAGCATAAAAAGTATAAAACTTGACCTACTTAGAAACCTTTAGATGTCATTCTCTGGCATGAGATTGAACCCATCTTTTCCACCTTAGTGAACACTCTTAACTTAGTATTTTAGAGTAGATCCAAAACTCGAGTCACTTTAGATGGGAACAAATGGGTGAAAATGAATTGTGAAAACCTTGGAATGATGAGTCATTCTATTGAGATGTTTTGACATGTGTTGAGAAACACAACTGGTTTATGATGATGAAAATTATGAGGCATGAGCCTTAACCCTTTTATAAAACTAAGGTTAGATTCAGATGTGATACCATTCCAAATTTACCGTACAACCACACTACCTAAATTTGGTAAGGCTTACCTGGAAATTTATATGCATTAGTATTAGTTCCCTCACGGGAGAGGTTTGAGCTGAGGCTACCTCTCAATGTTGTCCACCTATGCAGTGCCCAAGATGACTGATGATCATGGTTGGGAGGCCATGCTCATAGGAGAGGTGCTTATACTAGGGTGTGTAAAGGGAAGGTTATGTTTGATTATCTGCATAGTAAGTATGATGATTCAGGGTTACCCCTGACAGATGTATCGAATCTTGTGGTGAAAGTGTACCACCTCTGCAGAGTGTCAAACTATTCGAATAGCCGCGTCCGTGGTTATGGACAGTTGGAATGGCCATACTGTTTCGTTGTCAGATGTTTTCTAAATAACTTGAAATGAATGATGAACTTTGACTTGACCACAATAGGGTTGTGTTTATGATAATAGCTTCCCAACTTAAGTGATTCTAGAACTTCACTTTATCTTTCTTTGCTTCAGAACTCAGCTTAGGTTTCAAACTTAACTTTATAGTTAAACTTAGCTCTAGCACTTTAACTTAGAATTATACTACTTTTTAGTGGTAGTTTGCGAGTACTTAAAGTGTACTCATGGCTTTTGTCCCTGGCTATTATCATGGCCAGACTATGAAGGAGATTATCAAGATGATGGTCAGCAGGACGGCTATGATAACTAGGACTATCTGCCTTCACATTACTGTGCCCTTGAAGATGGACCCCACTGTTACGCTTATCTTTTATTTCCGCTGCTTGTTGTATTCAAGACTGGATCAT
The DNA here is from genome assembly GCA_023614405.1 of Avena insularis. Taxonomy (NCBI): domain Eukaryota; kingdom Viridiplantae; phylum Streptophyta; class Magnoliopsida; order Poales; family Poaceae; genus Avena; species Avena insularis. The sequence continues at coordinate 232,140,756 of CM042692.1, forward strand.
GAGATCCTTATTTGTGTAAAACCTTATGTATGGTATGTAATGGATGATGTACTGTGATATCCAATCCGTTATGTCTCGCAAAAATGGTAATCCTGGGATTGCGAGGTATGGCATAACGGGCATATGGGATTAAAAATCCGGGTGTTGACATATAGGTAGGGGAATCCTTTCACGTAAGGCTTGAAGCAAGTCGGGATGATAAGAATATACGAGTCATGTTGGACTAACTGGATGTAGAAGTGCCTAGGACGATGCGTAGTGGCATGGTGTTCGACTAACCTAGAGCGTCTTCTTAGTTTGGCAGAACTAGCGACCAAACTGGTAGCACATGCATTTTCCAAGGCCTCCACTCTCCTGCCTAGCAGCTTCAACTCCCTTGTTATGATGGCGAGAGCATCTTCATGAAGGGGAGCTGGAGCAGTCCGGTCAAGAATGTAGTCTAATTTTTGCATTATAGTTGGGCCGTCCTATATGAAAATTACAATTGCGTCAGTCCTTTGGAATTACCAAAACACCATAATGCATTGTATAATATCATACTACATCATTGCACCATCAAAATTTCCTAAACAACACAAGGTATCATGTAAATTAAATTGCCTAAAGAGCACAATGCATCATCAGAATCACCTAACCTGAGGGGTCCTCAAAATTATCTGAACAGCTACTAGAAGGCATACCATTTATTTAGATTGATTAAACAGAACAATGCATAATGTCAATGGATAAAATAGCACAATGTGTTATCTAGATAGACAAAACAGTATATTTGTAGTGCATCATCAAAAAATACCAAAATAGCACAAGGTATCATGTAATTAAATTTAATAAACAGTGCCCACATAATTAAAATTAACTAAACTGATGGGTCATTGAAATAATCTGAATAGCTAGAAGGCATATCATTTAATCCTAAATAGTAGAACACAAATCAAAATGGACGAAACAACATAGTGAGGAGACATGACACAGTGCATCATAAAAAATACCAAAACAGCACAACGCGTAATGGAAAAATCCTAAACAGCACAATGCATCATCTAAGTACCAAAACAGAACCATGCATCATCGTTATCAAGAATATTCCATAACTATGCATCGAAAAAGACAATTATCAAGAATATGACATATAACTAAGCAGTTCAACTAAGGACCTATAGTACATGTTGCAAAAACCTGACTAGATGCACGTCAAATTTGGGTTAAAGCCCCAATCCTCCAAATCTAAATCGTTGCAGTTGGGGCCGAACTTGCATAGGGTCGATGCGTTGAGCAGATGAACAAGGCGCCACTAACGAAGAACCAGCCACATACACCGAAGAGGCACAAACAATCGTGGATGAAGGGGAGCCACCGAAAGGGCTTGAGCCACCGCACGAGCATTTGGTCCCAACGCATCCGGCGCCGGAGGCTTGGACGACCACTTGGTGGGTGATGAGGGTACCAGCACGGCTAGCCGAAACCCTAAGGGCGACAGACACCTCACCTTTGCACACACACGAAAGGCAAGGGACGCTTCAGAAAAGGCGCTACAGACGGTGGAATCGAATAAGCCACCTGCAGCTCCGAAGCAAAGCTTGATGAGGACCCCAGATTAACCATAGACAAAGGTTTTAGCGTTGGTTTCATCGAAGAAAATGCTGGGTTAACGATTGAGAGTTGAGAGGTCAGTGTGGGAATGTGATAGTGAGAGAGGGAACGGTAGGGGAGGGGTTAGAATGGGAGTGGGTAACCCTCTATCCGCTTTAGTAGTTCCTTACTACAAAAAAATGAACCACATTTCTCATATCATCACTTTTTGATAAACTAGTTCATTACTTTGAACCGACTAAAATAATGGGTACCCTTTAGGTTTCGAACTGCCATCTGGTACCTGTTTTACTAGTAGTAAGTATAGTACAATATTTTGTATTACCCTCCAGGGTAGTATACAATATTTTCTAGATAGAGGAAATTGCACGATCCACCATCTTTTCATTGAACTTTTGCACAAAACACTTGTTGGACGTCAATTTTGCACATTTAACAGTTTTTGGCCTAATATGTACAAATTTGGCCAGTTAGTCCTGTAATGACCAATTTAACCTCATTGGTAGGAATACTGACAAGTGGCCCCGATGTCAATGCTCCCATTCACACACAAAGATTGAATGATGCTAAAAAGTGGATACTAACAAAATTTATCACCCACAATACTTTTTGGATGCATGCAGTTAGGATATAAGAGACTCATATGAAACTTCAATGTTTACACAAAAGTACCAAAATATTTGTCCATCGGACATTGAACTTGTGAAGGCTTTATTTGGTCGTAATAAACGTTTTTGAACATAACTTGTTTCTACATAAGTTTAGACTTTTCATTCACATAACCAAATGTCCATTCACATAACTTGTTTGTATAGAACATCACTTGTTTGTCCAAAATATTTTTCCATCGGATGATTTATGTCTGTTTGTTACACCTCACACAAAAAGCACCCCAGTTTTTCATAAACTTTAAGAAGATGATTATTTTCCCGTGATTTATTTTCTTGAGAGGAAGCACGGTGAATATGGATCGGAATACCACAAGCCCAGTTTCGACAAAGTTTGAACCATGTTTCACTTACAATTACGAAGTTTTATGAGTTCTCAAGGTTTCCTAGCAATCTTCACACTCTTAAAGTAATTTAAACCGATTTATCAACATTAGGTAAAATCTAAACTATGAGTAAGTAGTAGATTGCTCTTAAATTTATACAAGCATCTTTTGAAGGTACCCACCCATGCTGTCAATATATCGAAAACCAATGAATTTGTTGAATTCAACTTCTAGCTAAGAATTTGCATGTAGACAAAATTGACTTTTATTTGAAAACAATAAAAAAATTGCATTTTGTCCTCTGACTTGTACTACTTGCCGTGAAAATTTATTATTATCAATAGAGTTCACATCTTTTAAAAAACAAGCTAATTAAAATATGGACTGCCATGTATAAACATCCTTAGGCTCCAGGCCGAAAGACAAGGCTAAATGGCCTTATATATGTACAACATACTTTATGGTAATGTTCGCATATTTGGTATCTGAGTGCATCTTGGCATGGTGAATAATAAAGCTGCCAGTACTGGGAGCTTCCAAAATTTAGGAACAAAAAACATTTTCAAATTTGAACTACAACTAAACGTGATAGAATGCTCTTAAAAAGTTACAAACATCCTTTGAGTCTTTATGGTACCGAGGTGGTGAATACTTCAAAAACCAACGAGAGTTTTGTAGGATTCAAGTTCTTGCTACAAATATAAATGTTAACAATTTGATCCTTACTGGCTACAAATAGAAATAATGAAATCTGTAAAAATGAAGCCTTCTGCATGGCATCCTCTTGCGTGTATTAATATTTGCAATGAAATATAATTAATAACCATGAGCCATCATCAATTATGAAAAAAATGGTTACACAATATGGCCAATGGTGTATGAACATTCTTGGGTTTCAAGTTGAACGAGAAAGGTAACAGCCAGATGCACATCATATTGTATTGTAATGCTCCCATATTTAGTAGACGTGTGCATCTTGTCAATGTGAAAAATGGTGGTAACCACAGTTTCCAACTTATAGGAACAATAATTTTTTTTCAATTTTCGAAGCAACCATATTTTTCTGTAAAGGAAGGACAAAGAAAAATGGCTCAGAGTACCACAAGAACAACCCTAGTTTTTAGACAAAGCATGGACCTTGATACACTTCTGATTGATTACCAAGTTTTATCAGTTCTCAAGCTTCCTAGTGAACTTCGACCACTTAAACGAATTTAAGTGGATTTGTCAATATTAGGTAAAATTTTAACTACAAGTAAGTTGTAGTAAGATTGAAGTAGTATAAAGATAAAAATTTAAACTAAGAGTAAGTGGTTAATTTTGAACTACGAGTAAGTGTCTCAGAAGAGGAAGTAGTATGAAGAGTATGGCTTGATCAACTTCTCTCTCGAGAAGGAGCCTAGCCCGATTGTTTTCCTTACTTAATTTGTCGGTGCTTCGTGCTCAATGTATGGACCTTGATGAAATTTTCCCCCTTTTTAGGTTTTTGATGTAAAATGTACTCCCAACGTCCATGTAAAATTTGAACCTAATAGTAAGTATTAAAATTTAAATGTATTTAAGCTTGGTTCTCAATGAGTATGAACATTCTTGGATTTCAAGCCGAAGGACCAAGGTCATGGCCATATCTACATCATACTTTATGCTAATGATGATCCCATATCCAATAATTTGCATTCGGACAAATTTGGACATATTTTGAAAACAAACAAAAAGGAAGTAGTATGAAGAGTATGACTCGATCAGCTTCTCTCGAGGAGTCGAACCCAACTGTTTTCCTTGCTTAATTTTAGGGTGCTTCGTGCTAAATGTATGGACCTCGATGTAATTTTCCCCTTTTTTTGTTCTTGATGTAAAATGTACTCCCACCGTCTGTGTAAAATTTCAACCTAAAAGTAAGTGGTAAAATTTAAACGTATTTACTTAGTTGAAAATTCTTGGATTTCAAGCCGAACAACCAAGATCATGGACATATCTACATCATACTTTATGCTGATGATGATCCCATATCCAAGAATTTGCATGCCACCAAATTTGGCCATATATTTTGAAAACAATCCAAGAGAATGTAGTATGAAGAGTATGGCTCGATCAGCTGCTCTCTCGAGAAGGAGCCGAACCGACTATTTCCCTTTCTTAATTTTAGGGTGCTTCATGCTTAATGTAAGGCTCTCGATGCAATTTTCCCCCTTTTTAGGTACTTGATGTAAATTGTACTCCCACCATCCGTGTATAATTTGAACCTAAAAGCAAGTGGTAAAATTTAAAATTATTTAAGCTTAGTTGTCAATGAGTATGAAAATTCTTGGATTTCAATCAGAATAACCAAGGTCATGGCCCTATCTACATCATACTTTATGCTGATGATGCATGCTGCCATATCTAAGAATTTGCTTGCCGCCAAATTTGGCTATATTTTGAAAACAAAAAAAGAGGAAGTAGTATGAAGAATATGACTCGATCTGCTTCTCTCTCGAGAAGGATCCGAACCCGACTATTTTCTTTGCTTAATTTTAGGGTGCTTCGTGCTAAATGTATGGACCTCAATGTAATTTTCCCCCTTTAAGATTCTTGATGTAAAATGTACACCCATCGTCCGTGTAAAATTCAAACCTAAAAGTAAGTGGTAAAATTTAAAAGCTTTTAAGCTTAGTTCTCAATGTGTATGAACATTCTTGGATTTCAAACCGAAGGACCAAGGTCATTGATACATTGCAAATGTATCTATAATTTTTGATGTTCCATGCTTGGTTTTATCTACTTTCTTATGTTTTGTTCCAACTTTGGAGTACTTTTTATTCACTTTCCTGGACTAACCTATTAACAAGACGCCATAGTGCCAGTTGCCTGTTTTCTGCTGTTTTTGGTTCCAGGAAAGTCAGAAAATCAATATTCTTGGAATTGGACCGGAGAAAAGCCAAAGTCGATATTTTACCGGAAGACTCACGAAGCCAAAAGACGAGACGGAGATGGGCCACAGGGTGGCCACACCATATGGTGGCACGGGCTAGCCCTGGCCGCGCCACCAGGTGGTGTGGGCCCCCTGGCCACCCACCGACCTTGCCTCTTCTCCTATAAGATGCCTCCCGATGCAAAAACCGTAAATAATCAAGCCTCCAGCTACGAAAAGTTCTGCAGCGCCGCTGCCACCGAAGGGGATATTCGGGGGACAGAAAGTCTCTGTTCCGGCACCCTGCCGGGACGGCGAAGTGCCCCTGGAGCCATCTCCATCGATCTCCACCACCATTTCCATCACCATTGCTGATTCCCATGATGAGGAGGGAGTAGTTCTCTCTCGAGGCTAAGGGTTCTACCGGTAGCTACGTGTTCATCTCTCTCTATGCATGATCTTATTGAGATCATGAGCTTGTAATCTATAGATCTACCTTGCTACTCAAGTGCTTTAATAGATCTCTGCTCTCCCCATGTGTGTGAAAGTGACAGTGTGCACACCATGGTGGCACCTAGGCTAGAGATTTCAAATACTTGTTATGAGTTATATTTGGAGTTGGATGTCTTTATGAAATTTCATTGTTTGTTTGAACCATCTAGTGCTCAAGATGACAGTGTGGGGTTTTCTAGATGGGAACGATGAACTTTGAGGTGTGCTGTTATAGCCCTACCATGGATTAGAGTGTCCAACCGGAGAGTAGTTCAGAGTAGTATCATAAAGAGAAGATATTTATATGAGAGTGTTCACTAGTGAAAGTATGATCCCTAGGCCTTGTTTCTAAGCACTGAAACACCGTTTGCTACTAGATCTATTACATGTTTGCTTGCTTCCATCTTTATTTCAGTTTTACTTTAGTCTTTTCAATGCCATCAAGCTATTTTCTATCACCATTACCACTTATAATTATCTATACCACTTGTATTTCACTATCTCTTCACCGAACCAGTGCACCTATACACCTGACAAGTGTATTGGGTGTGTTGGGGACACAAGAGACTTCTTGTATCTTGATTGCAAGGTTGCTTGCGAGGGGATACCTTTGACCACTTACTCCCTGAGTTCGATAAACCTTGGGTGATCCACTTACGGTAAAACTTGCTGTTGTTCTACAAACCTCTGCACTTGGAGGCCCAACAACTGTCTACAAGAATATAAGTGCGTAGACATCAAGCTATTTTCTGGCGCTGTTGCTGGGGAACAAAGAAGAAGAAACTCCCACGTCAACACCGCACAAGCTATTTTCTGGCTCCATTTTCGGGGAGGTAAGGTAAAAGGTATTCACACCGGAGGATTAAAGAAGAAGAACCTCCCACGGAAAACACCTATTTTCTAGCGCAGTTGCCGGGGAGGTAAGGTAAAAGGTACTCACATCCTCCGGTGTGAGTGCTCGAAGTTATTTCCTTTAGATTCTGCAATTTTGTCTTTTTTGTTTCTTGTTTTCACTAGTTAGGCTTAATGGAAAACAACAAAAAAATTAGAGAGCTTTATAGTATTTATCTTGAGTTAGGACATGAAGTGTTTGAAGAGAAAATTAAAAAACCTATGGAACTTTATTTGCATGCTAATAGCAATGTTGTTAGTATGATTTCTTTGGACACCATTATTGCTAATGCTATGGAAAATTCTAAGCTTGGGGAAGCTAGTTTTTATGAAAAGGATCTTTTTAGTTCCCCGGCTTTGGAAGATAGCTATTCTATTGCTTATGATGATATCAAACCTCCAATATATGATGATTACAATGATGAATATTTTCAGTACACCTACTATTGAGGAGAAAATTAATTACGATTACAATATGCCTCCTATATTTGATGATTATGGTGATGAAAATAATAATGATAGCTATTTTGTTGAATTTGCTCCCACTACAATTAATAAGAATGACTATGTTTATGTGGGGAGTATTAATTTTTTTATGCATGTGGCTCATGATAAGAATGTTTCTTGTGATAGTTATATTGTTAATTTTATTCATGATGCTACTGAAAGTTATTATGAGAGAGGGAAACATGGTTTTATGTGTCTCAACAATATTAAGTTTCCCCTCTTTATGTTGAAAGTCTTGAAGTTGCACTTGTTGTGCTTTCATGACTTGTTTATTTACAAGATTCCTATGCATAGGAAGTGGGTTAGACTAAAATGTGTTTTGAATTTGCTTCTTGATGCTCTCTTTTACTTCAATTCCTATTTCTTATGTGTGAGCATCTTCTCAAACTATCATGCCTAACTTAAAGGCGTTAAAGAAAAGTACTTATTGGGAGATAACCTAAAAGTTTTAGATGAGTCTTGGAAGTTATTACTTCAGTAATAATCGCTCCTTATCCTTTTTTATTTGGTTTTTTGTGCCAAGAGTAACCTCGAATGAGAGAGAAGTAATGATTGGGAAAGTTCCTATCCCGAAACAGATTTCTCTGCTTCACCGTAAAAATTCGTGTAAAATCTCTGTACGTACTTTTGAGGCGTGAATTTTTGTGCTTCTGCCCCAGGTTGTTATCTAACTTCCATTAGTTCAACACTTTTTTATTTGAGCAACATAATGTCTTCGAAAAAATTCGTCTTTACCTGCTGGTCTGTTTTGACAGATTTCTGCCATTTTCTGCATTTGCTTCTTGTCGGTTCCTTTTTGAGTTGTTTCGGGGAATTGATCTTTTTGAGGGAAGTGATACAGTATCTCGTGTTTTAATGGAAGTTTTATTGGTGTTAGAACTGAACCTAAAGACTTATTATCTTGAGTGCACTAATGTTGCTAATAAGGATTGTGTGAAGTTTTGTATGAAGTTAAAATTTCAGGTGTATGGAAGGAATGAGTAATGAGATGAAGGATGGACTAAAGCTCAATCTTGGGGATGCCACGCGTGTCACCCCAAGAAATATCCAATAAGTACAAGCGTCAAAGCTTGGGGATGCCCAAGGCATCGCCTTCTTCATCAATGAAAATCCCAGGTATCTTCCAAACACTTCATTTTTATTGTTTCATGCACAGTTGTGTTGTTCTTGGAGCGTCTTCTTTTTCATTTTCGTTTTGGTTTTTCGTTTTCTTGGTTTGTTTAGTTTTCTGAATAAATTGGTTGGACCCCCTCTTTCATGCATTGGTTTTCAAATAGTTTGGTTTGGATTGGAAAAGAGTAGGAAAAGTTCATGCTTAAGTGGTAAAAGGAGCTTGTTTTTTACTGTGGCCTATGCTTTGTCATGCCATGCTTGATATTGTTTTGGCTTTAGGCTTAGTATTCTTTTCTGTATCATGACTTGCTATAAACAATTGAGATTGCTTAATGTGCCTTTGAAGAATCATGCGTTGTTTTAGCATATTACAGCATAGTATAGTGGTATTCTCCTTTGATGCTTTATTTGGGTTGACTTGGCGCATGCTCACACCATGTTATGACTATCCCAAGTCACCATAAGCCTTTATGATCCTTTAGTTTTCAACTTGTAGTATCACTTTATGCTTTGATCAATGATGTTTTATCGCTCTGTATGATTATGGCCATTATTGCTCTCTTAGTTTGTCGCTCCCAGTCTTTTGCTAGCCTCCGCAACCAAGTATGAGTTCCACTCATGCATCCAACTCCTAAAACCAAGTTATTCCAAAGAGTCCACCATACCTACCTACTAGCATATGTTATTCCAAGTATATTCATGTTTTTGTTTACCTTCCAAATTAAACTTGTTATGAGAAAACTAGTGATTAAAGCTCTCACGAACTTGATGGCACACTTTACTTTTCTTGCCCTTAATAAACTTGAACCATTGTGATGTCTAAGTTGTATATGCTTGCACTTATTTGTTGGGGATTAGCAGAACCATGCTGTCATGGGGAACGCTTTCAACATTGCACTGGTACTTTGTACATAGTTGATATCATGCTCTTTTGTATATGGATGTCGTCGGTGTGAAATGAAAGGGGAGCTTGTAAGTCCATGGAGTTATGTATATGTGTTAGAGAAACTCCTGGGCCGCTGGTCTAATCCATGCTGACATAGTGGAAACCTGCAACGTAACCATAATGAGCTGTCTATGAAGCATTCTTCTTATAAAAAAAGAGTCGGATATTGAGAAAAAAGAAAAGAAAAAAAGAGCTATATGAAAAGAGGAAAGAGATAAAAAAGCACCATATTCCCATGGTAAATAAGAAGATTGCTGAGATGCTCGTTGTCTGCTTGCCTTGTCATTTTGATATGGGGATTCTTCCGTATCATCGGGCAAGGGGTACCCCGTTGGCGGTTCTCTATGATACACATGTACTTACAATGACAAGAACTTACCGGTGACTAAACTTGAGTAGCATGAGGAGCGGCCCTCATATTCAAGGGACATGATATTTCCAACTTATACTTCATCAAGCATATACACCATAGTTTGTTCACTTTAACCTTAATCACTTAAAGATGCTTATGATAGGGGCAATGAGAGGTGAAAGATATTAAGTACCATAATTTTTGGAAGCTCTTTATGAGACTTGAATCCCTACTTCCTTCTATGAAGGCCTTTCTTCCACCATTATATTGAGTCTCCACCTTCTATCTTTATGCACCTACTTTGAGAGCATAGTGGCCATTCTTAGTTCTATGTGCATTGTCCTAAGACTTGTTGATTGATGCATACCTTGATATTGCCTGTTTTAAACTATTTGTATCTATTCACTCTTATAAACTTTGAAGGTGTCCTATGCATTTATATTTGCTACTCTATGAGGGGCAAGCTGAATACTACTATGCTATGTTTTCTTTATGTGAAACAAACAAACGTCTTGCAAAACATTGTTATTCATGAATCTTTTGTTTGTGCCTTTTCATGTTGCAACATAGTTTCTTTGTCTTATTGCTAGAACTTTGTCTTTCATGTTATGATTGAAGTACTATGATCCCAGCTTTGAATGTTTTACAAATACATTGATCAAGTTTATGATGGTGCAAGTGACCTCAAAAATTATTCTTTCTTTTTATCACTTACCTACTCGAGGACGAGCAGGAGTTAAGCTTGGGGATGTTGATACATTGCAAATGTATCTATAATTTTTGATGTTCCATGCTTGGTTTTATCTACATTCTAATGTTTTGTTCCAACTTTGGAGTACTTTTTATACACTTTCCTGGACTAACCTATTAACAAGATGCCATAGTGCCAGTTGCCTGTTTTCTGCTATTTTTGGTTCCAGGAAAGTCAGAGAATCAATATTCTCGGAATTGGACCGGACAAAAGCCAAAGTCGATATTTTACCGGAAGACTCACGGAGTCAGAAGACGAGACGGAGATGGGCCACAGGGTGGCCATACCATATGGTGGCGTGGGATAGCCCTGACAACGCCACCAGGTGGTGTGGGCCCCCAGGCAACCCACCGACCGTGCCTCTTCGCCTATAAGATGCCTCCCGATGCAAAAACCCTAAATAATCAAGCCTCCAGCCATGAAAAGTTCTGTAGAGCCGCCACCACCGAAGGGAAGATTCGGGGGACAGAATGTCTCTGTTCTGGCACCCTGCCGGGACGGGGAAGTGCCCCTGGAGCCATCTCCATCGATCTCCACCACCATCCCCATCACCATTGCTGATTCCCATGATGAGGAGGGAGTAGTTCTCTCTCGAGGATAAGGGTTCTACCGGTAGCTACGTGTTCATCTCTCTCTATGCATGATCTTATTGAGATCATGAGCTTGTAATCTATAGATCTACCTTGCTACTCAAGTGCTTTAATAGATCTCTGCTCTCCCCATGTGTGTGAAAGTGATAGTGTGCACACCATGGTGGCACTTAGGCTAGATATTTCAAATACTTGTTATGAGTTATATTTGGAGTTGGATGTCTTTATGAAATTGCGGTGTTTGTTTGAACCATCTAGTGCTCATGGTGACAGTGTGGGATTTTCTAGATGGGAGCGATGAACTTTGAGGTGTGCTGTTATAGCCCTACCATGGATTAGAGTGTCCAACCAGAGAGTAGTTCAGAGTAGTATCATAAAGAGAAGATATTTATATGAGAGTGTTCACTAGTGAAAGTATGATCCCTAGGCCTTGTTTCTAAGCACTGAAACACCGTTTGCTACTAGATCTATTACATGTTTGCTTGCTTCCATCTTTATTTCAGTTTAATTTAGTCTTTTCCACGCCATCAAGCTATTTTCTATCACCATTACCACTTATAATTATCTATACCACTTGTATTTCACTATCTCTTCGCCGAACTAGTGCACCTATACACCTGACAAGTGTATTGGGTGTGTTGGGACACAAGAGACTTCTTGTATCTTGATTGCAAGGTTGTTTGAGAGGGGATACCTTTGACCACTTACTCCCTGAGTTCGATAAACCTTGGGTGATCCACTTAAGGTAAAACTTGCTGTTGTTCTACAAACCTCTGCACTTGGAGGCCCAACAACTGTCTACAAGAATATAAGTGCGTAGATATCAGTCATGGCCATATGTAGATCATACTTTATGCTGATGATGATCCCATATCCAAGAATTTATAGGCCACCTAATTTGGCCATTTATTTTGAAACAAACAAAGAGAAATTAGTATGAAGAGTATGGATCGATCAGCTGCTCTCTCGAGAAGGAGCCGAACCCGACTATTTTCCTCTCTTAATTTTAGGGTGCTTCATGCTAAATGTAAGGACCTCGATGTAATTTCCCCCTTTTTAGGTCATTGATGTAAACTGTACTCCCACCGTCCGTGTAAAATTTGAACCTAAAAGCAAGTGGTAAAATTTAAACGTATTTAAGCTTAAGTCAATGAGTATGAACATTCTTGGATTTCAAGCCGAACAACCAAGGTCATGGCCATATCTACATCATACTTTATGCAGATGATTCATGATTCCATATCCAAGAATTTGCATGCCACCAAATTTGGCTATATTTTGAAATCAAACATAGAGGAAGTAGTGTGAAGAGTATGGCTCAATCATCCTCTCTCTCGAGAAGGAGATAGACAATTTTCCTTGCTTAATTTTAGGGTGCTTCATGCTAAATGTATGGACCTTGATGTAATTTTCTTCCTTTTTAGGTCCTTGATGTAAAATCTACTCCCACCGTTCGTGTAAACTTCGAACCTAAAAGAAAGTGGTAATATTTAAACGTATTTAAGCTTATTAGTTGTCAATGAGTATGAAAATTCTTGGATTTCATAATTTATGCTGATGATGCATGATCCCACCATATCGAAGAACTTGCATGCCGCCAAATTTGGCCATATTTTGAAAACAAACGAAGAGGAAGTAGTATGAAAAGTAGGGCTCAATCAGCTGCTCTCCCGAGAAGGAGCTGAACCCGACTATTTTCCTTGTTAATTTTAGGGTGCTTCATGCTAAATTTATGGACCTCGATGCAATTTTCCCTCTTTTCAGGTCCTTGATGTGAAATTTACTCCCACGATCCGTGATGTCCCCATATTTGGGAGTAAATGGGTGAATCATGGCATGTTAACAATGTTGCCACTCAGAGTTTCCAACCATTTGGAAAAGAAAGAAATCAAATTTCCAAGTGACAGGAGAGTATTTTCTCTAAAGCAAGTAGGAATAATATGTATTTTCTATAAAAAACAAAGAGAAAGAAGACAAACTATGAGCACAGAGGAGGTAATTCAATAGAGCAGCGAATGGGAGGAGTTGAAGGTAGTGCGATAGCAGCGAAAAACTGTGAGGGCTTCCTAACACGAGGTATAGGGTAGAGTGACCTAGTTGTACTAGTAGTATGGAACTAGTAAGTAGTAAATTTCAGGACCTTTACTATATATGCACGCAAAACAAAGTGTGTTTTCTCTCTCCTTCGCTGCCTCATCACCATCCCCACACCCTGGCTAACTGATCTCTCCCTCGTCCAAAACATGGTGCTGTGCACGTGTGTCGACCTGCCTTGTCAGCAGCTTCGTGTTAGTATCACGCGTCCTGCGTTGGTGTGCATAAGAAGGAACCATTTTGGGGCTTGTCGGCAAAAGGTACAATACTCATATTATTATTAGTTGGCTTTCAAACTTTCCCGATTTCAAAATTTTCTTTTCCTTCCCAAACATCCAGAGGGAAGGTTATTCAAAAGATAATGGTACACTGTTTGGAGTCCCATTGCATTCGATGCACTTCATTACGACTGGATAGCTTTACCACTACTCCATAGTACTCCATTCTCATTCAATTACACACCCTACAAAGAGGAAGCCACCAAGCACACCCGCAACATGCTGGCTTGAAAGTACACTAGGAGTAGTACGAAGGGTATGGCTCAGCCGCTTGCTCGAGAAGGACCCGGACCCGACTGCTTTTCATTGCTTCATTTTGGGCCCTTTGTGCTAAATGTATAGACCTATATGTAATTTTCTATTTTTGAGGTCTTCGATGTTAAATGTACTCCCATCGATAATGTCAAATTTTAACTAAAAAGTAAGTGCTGAAAAATACATGTTCTTGCTATGCATCCGCATCCCGACAAAATTGACACGGTTTTAATAACATTTCAAATAAAGAATAAAATGTATAATATTTTTTGTGGCATCATGTTCCGTGTATCCAGAAACACGCATTATAAAAAGTATATTACAAACATTATTAATTATTTTGTTTTTGATAATACTTTATGTTGATGATCCCATATCCAAGAATTTGCATGCCGCCCAATTTGGCCATATTTTTAAAACAAATGAAGAGGAAGTAGTATGAACAGTATGTCTCGATTAGCTTCTCTCTCGAGAAGGAGCCGATCTGACTGTTTTCCTTCCTTAATTTTATGGCGGTTCATGCTAAATGTATGGACATCGATGTAATTTTGCCCTTTTTATGTCCTTGATGTAAAATGTACTCCTACCATTAGTTTAAAATTCAAACCTAAAAGTAAGTGGTAAAATTAAAACAAATTTAAGCTTAGTTATCAATGAGTATGAATATTCTTGGATTTCAAGATGAATGACCAATGTCATGGCCATATCTACATCACACTTGATGCTCATGATGTTCCCATATCCAAGAATTTGCCCATATTTTGAAAACGATCGAAGAGGATGTTGTATGAAGAGTATGGTCTGATTAGCTACTTTCTCGAGAAGGAGCCGACCCGACTGTTTTCCTTGCTTAATTTTAGGGTACTTCGTGCTAAATGTATGGACCTCCATGTAATTTCCCCCTTTTAGGTACATGATGTAAAATGTACTCCCATCGTCTGTGTAAAATTCAAACCAAAAAGTTAGTGGTAAAATTTAAATGGATTTAAGGTTAGTTGTGAATGAGTATGAACATTCTTGGATTTCAAGCCGAACAACCAAGGTCATGGCCATATTTACATCATACTTTATGATGATGATTCAGGATCCCATATCCAAGAAATTGCATGCCGCCAAATTTGGCCATATTTTGAAAACAAATGAATAGGAAGTAGTATGAAAAGTATGGCTCGATCAGCTACTCTCTTGAGAAGGAGTCAAACTAGAGTGTTTTCCTTGCTTAATTTTAGGGTGCTTCATGCTAAATGTATGGACCTCGATGTAATTTTCCCCCTTTTTAGGTCCTTGATGTAAAATGTACTCGCACCATCCGTGTAAAATTCAAACATAAAAGAAAGTGCTAAAATTTAAACGTATTTAAGCTTATTAGTTGTCAATGAGTATGAACATTCTTGCATTTCAAGCCGAACGCCAACGTCATGGCCATATCGGCATCATACTTTATGATGATGATGATCACATATCCAAGAATTTCATACAACCAAAATTGGACATATTTTGAAAACAAACAAAGAGAAAGTTGTATGAAGAGTATGGCTGATCAGTTGCTCTCTCGAGATGGAGCCGAACCCTTCTATTTTCACGCTTAATTTTAGGTTGCTTCGTGCTAAATGTAAGGACGTCGATGTAATTTCCCCCTATTAAGTCCTTGATGTAAAATGTACTCCCACCATCCGTGGAAAATTCAAACCTAAAAGAAAGTGCTAAAATTTAAACATATTGAAGCTTAGTTGTCAATGAGTATGAACATTCTTGGATTTCAAGCCGCACAACTAAGGGCATGGCCATATCTACATCATACTTCATGTTGATGATTCATGATCCCATATACAGGAATTTGCATGCCACCGAATTTTGCTATATTTTGTAAACAAACAAATAGGAAGTAGTATTGATAGTATGGCTCGTCAGCTTCTCTCTCGAGAACGAGCCAAACTATTTTTCTTGTTTAATTTTAGGATGCTTCATGCTAAATGTATGGACCTCAATGTAATTCCCCCTTTTTAGCTCTTTGATGTAAAATGTACTCCCACGTGTAAAATTCGAACCTAAAAGCAAGTCGTAAAATTTAAATGTATTTAAGCTTATTAGTTGTTAATAAGTATGAACATTCTTGGATTTCAAGCGAACAACCAAGGTCATGGCCATATCTACATGTAATACCTCGGAACCTACGCTCTAAGCAACAAGCCAAGAATGAACCAAAAAGTGGATAAGGAATTCTACCGCGGAGGCCCAAGGCCATGAAGGGAATATGCCCTAAGAGGCAATAATAAAGTTCTTATGATATGTATTCCAAGTATAGGATAGATGTTTATTTTGCATGCTATAATTGTATTAATAGGAAACATTAATACATGTGTGTAATAAACAAATAAAGGGTTCCTAGTTATGCCTCTCTTTTAAACTAGGTCACAACATTGGTGAATGATATGATTAACAAGATGATCATAGTTTCCTGATCATGGACATTGGATGTTGTTAATAACCAGGTCAAAATATTGGTGAATGATGTGATAAACATTCATCCTAAGTATAGCATTACGATCAAAGTCATTGTGTTTATATTTCTGTAACATTATATGACATAATCTTAGTCCTTAGACCATGAGATCATGTTAATTGCTAACACCGTAAGAGTGACTTGATAACATCAAACATCACACCATAAAAGGGTGACTATAAAGGTGGGTTTAGATACTTCAAAGGTGCTATGTTGAGGCTCATGGATCATGAGTGCAATTTTTCCATCCCGATGACGGATATATATACTCTGGGCCTCTCGGTGATATCACTTTAAGAAAGCTTGCAAGCAAGTGATGTGATCACTAGAATGTTATATCACGGGAACAAGAAAAGAGTGCATGTCGGTAACGAGATCAAACTAGGTATTGAGATACCGATGATCAAATTTTAGACATGTAATATATCACGAGACAAAGGGATTAATTTACTAGCGTTAAAGGTTCTCACGATCACAAAAGTCATTATTGAAAGTGCGGGAGTTAGTATGGATCTCCAGGTCCCACTTCTGATTATTGATCCAAGAATGGTCTCGATAATGTCTACATTATTCGCGGACCGTAGAGTGACACACTTAAGGGTTTCCAACACCATTTGGAGCAAATATGTTCTAGACGAAAGAATTGCAAAGCGCTGGAATTATTTCAATGGACACCGGAATTGTTCCGGGTGAAATTGCTGAAATTGGTTTTAAATGTTATATTGAAATGTTGGAAGGGGTTTTATGTGAATGTTTGTTAATTAAAGTAATTAAAAAAATCAGAATAAAATAAATAAAAGAGTTTTTTTAAATGAGAGTTGTATTAAATTTGGTGGAAATTTAATGCATTTTGAGTGGAGAAAATGGAGGAGCAAATTTATGTTAGTGGAGCTTCCACCACATGAATGTGTAAGAGGTGGGGGAATCCCCACGAGCGCCAACCATGGGAGGGGGCCTGCCCGCCGTCTCCTATAAAATGCCCCCCTCTCCCTCGTTCTCACTGACACCTCCCCGTGAAGGATCTCTCTCCCTCTCTAGAATTATTCCCCCGTGGTCTCAGATTAGTGAGAAACATGTTCCCGGTGGCATTTTGTCTGGAAGGAGTTGCTGCTTCCGCTGCATTGCTGGAGCAAGGAGGTGGAGGTTGTTCGGTGGCCTGAACGTGTGTGCGATCACGGATGCACTGCTGTGTTGCAGCGCTGGACTTCTTCTCGGCCCTGAGATCGGCAAGCATTCGACTACATCATCCACGAGTTCAACCTTGTTACACTTTGTCGGTCTTCAAGGGTATGTTCTCTATATATGTATATCCACCCATTTCTTGTATCTAGTAGATAGACCTTGGCGTATAATACATCCAATTGTAGGAATTTTTTTGTTTTCTATGTTGCGAACCCAACAGTGGTATCAGAGCCTGATCTATGCATAGATGCTTTGCACGGGAAGTACACATATGAGTATGTGGGTGATGATGATCATGTTATTGCATCTTATATGTATTTTGTATATTGGTGGCATAGTGGGATGAAGCGTCCCGGACTAACTTTACATGTCCCTGCATATGAGAATTGTTCCACGCTTGACAGGCAACTAGTTTGCATAAGTGGCTAGTAGGTGTATGTCTCTCCTACTATAGTCAATATCTTATTTACAACGAGTAGCCAATAATTGGTTTATCATCATTGTGGTTCCATGTTCATAGGTAAGAACGTTTCTATCTTCGAAAACCCTCAGCCAGGTAAAAACTTGCAATTGATAAATTAGAAGCGTCTAGTTTAGATATTTGCTAGGGTAGTGTCATCATATGGTAATGTTATAATTTGAAGTATAGTTCATACTCGTGGAAATTATAACATGCCCATCGTGTAAGTTCCATTGACCTCGGCCTTACACATAAATGATTGATAAAGATCATACCATGATGCACATGATAGTGATCAAGTGTAAGAACCATATCATTTCACTTTACACATTTGATGTTTGCATTTAATATTGCTTGTTTGGCATTTTAGTAGCATTATAAGATGATCCCTCAGTTAGATATCAAGATCAAAATGTGTTCTCCCTTAAGTACGCACCATTTTATCTTTTCCCTCGGAGCATGGAACGAAAGGTTAAGCATGAGTCATATAGTTGATATGATGCCCATATAGATGCTCGCCTTTGAAGCTACACTGACTCACTTGATGATCGGACTTGGTGTAGTGGATTTAGTTCATGGAATTACCAAAACGACACGAGGGATTTTGTTTTTGAGTGGGAGTTCATTTGTAATTTGTATTAGTTGAACTCGATCTATCAATAACTTAGTCTAAACTTTATAAATTCTGTTGTAGATGGCACCACCTACTTTTAATTTCAATGTGTTCATGGAGAAAGAGAAAGTTGCGGCAAATGGTAGCAACTTTACCAACTTGGCCATGAATTTGACGATTCCCCTCACTGCTGCACAAAAGCAATATGTGTTAGAAGCGCCGCTAGGCCCCCCACCAGCTCCTGATGCCCCTAACAAGGAAAATAACATCTATTTGACTCATTAGGAGGACCACAACTTAGTTCATTATGACATACTATATGGGCTAGAGCCAGAACTTCGAAAGCGTTTCAAAAATGGCAAAGCCTTTGATACCATGGGTGAATTGAAAATGATTTTCGATACCCATGCTACCCTAGAGAGTTATAATGCTTCTGAAAATTTCTTTAGCTACATGATGGAAGAAAAACAGCTCCGTTAGTGAGCATGTACTCAAAATGTCTGGGTACGCTGATAATCTTGTGTCCTTGGGAATGACGATCCCCATTAACTTAGGCATACATCGTGTTCTCCAATCTATACCACCTAGCTACAAGAGCTTCATGATGAACTATAACATGCAGGGCATGAAGAAGTCTCTCCCCGAGCTTCTGTCAATGCTTAAAACTGCAGAATTGGAGATCAGGAAAGAGCATCAAGTGTTGATGATCAATAAGACCACCAATTTCAAGAAAGACAAGAAGGGTAAACAAAAGGGAAAGAAGGGCGGAAAATCTGTTGCCACACCTAAAAAGAAATCCTGAGCTGGCCCTAAGTTTGATACCGAGTGCTATTATTGCAAGGAGACTGGCCATTGGAAGCACAACTGCCCCAAGTATTTGGCAGACAAGAAGGCCGGCAAGGAAAACAAAGGTATATGTGATATACATGTTATTGATGTGTACTTTACTAGTACTCACAGTAGCACCTAGGTATTTCATATTAGATCGTTTGCTAATATATGTAACTCGAATCAGGGGCTGCGGAACAAATGACCGCTCGCATGGGTGAGGTCAAGATGCGTGTCAGCAATGGATCAAGAGTTGATGTGATCACCGTCGGACCGCTACCTCTCCACCTACCATCGGGATTAGTGATAAATCTAAATAATTGTTATTTTGTGCCTGAAGTGAGCATGAACATTTTTTTGAGGTAAAACAGTGGGAAAGGCTCCCACTGTAATTTTTACATTAATAGATATAGTTATGTACATGTATATACAGAGTAGTTACAAGCTCCTTATAAAGAGCCAAAAACAAAACATAAAATTGCTATATGACTAAGTGACTAAGTTTGGGACTGTAGCCATTCCTTGAAGTTCTCTGCATGCTTCTTTTTCATTCGGTAGCTCAGCAGTTTGAGTTCATTTGAGAATATCATTTTCCAATTCTGAATAGTTGGTCTCTTATTGTTGAAGATCTTATCATTTCTGAGCATGAACATTGTATCTAGATCGTGTTTGATGCGAAGTGGTTATTCTTTTAAGTCTGAAAACAATGGTTGTTCAACTTATATGAATGATATCTTTTATGGTCATGCATCTGTGATGAATGGTTTTTTCTATTGGATCTCGATAATAGTGTTACGCATATTCATAATGTTAATGCTAAAAGGATTAAAATTGATGATGATATATGCATATATGTGGCACTGCCGTCTAGGTCATACTGGCGTTAAACGCATGAAGAAACTCCATTCTGATGGACTTTTGGAATCACTTGATTTTGAATCATTTGATACGTGTGAACCATGCCTTATGGGCAAGATGACTAGAACGTCGTTTTTCGGTTGAATGGAACAGGCGACATATTTATTGGGAATCATACATAATGATGTATGTGGTCCAATAAGTGTGTCAGTGTGAGGTGGATATCATTATTTTGTTACTTTCATGGATGATTTAAGTAGATACGGGTATATCTATTTGATGAAACACAAGTCTGAAATCTTTGAAAAGTTCAAGGAATTTCAGAGTGAAGTGGAAAATCATCATAATAGAAAGATTAAATTTATGCGGTCCGACCGTGGGGTGAGTATCTTAGTTATGAGTTTAGCGCACACATGAGAGATTGTGGAATAATTTCACAACTCATGCCTGCCAAAAGACCATAACATAATGGTGTGTCGAAATGTCGTAATCATACTTTATTGGACATGGTTCGATCTATGATGTATCTGACTGACTTTCCACTATCATTTTGGGTTTATGCACTGGAAACTGCCGCATTCACTTTAAATAGGGCACCATCTAAATTCGTTAAAATGACACCGTTTGAATTGTGGTTTGGAAACAAACCTATGTTGTCATTTCTTAAAGTTTGGGGTTGTGATGTTTATGTGAAGAAACTTTAGCCTGATAAACTCAAACCCAAAGAGGAAAACTTCGTCTTCATATGATACCATAAAGAAACAATTGGGTATTCCTTCTATCACAGATCCGAGGGCAAGGTTTTCGTTACCAAGAATGGATCCTTTCTACAGAAAGAGTTTCTCGCGAAAGGCGTGTGTAGTCGGAAGGTAGAACTCGAAGAGGTTATTGATCCTTCTCTTCATGAAACGGCGAGTAGCGCAGCGCCGAAAATTGGTCCGGAGTTGACTTCACCAAGTGAAGAGGGAACTAATGATAATGATCATTTAACTCCGAAAGAGGACACTACTGAACCTCGCAGGTCAAGCAGGGCACATGCAGTTCCTGAACTATACGGAAATCCTATTATGAATTTCATGGTTGATGAAATAGATGACCCTGCGACGTATGAAGAAGCGATGATGAGCCGGATTCCAACAAATGGCTAGAAGCCATGAAATCTGAGATGGAATCCATGTACGAAAACCAAGTTTGGATCTTGGTGGACTTACCTGACGACCGAAAGGCCGTTGAGAATAAATGGATTTTCAAAAGAAAAACTGATGCTGAACATAATGTAACCATCTATAAAGATCTACTTTTCGAAAGGGGTTTCTACAAATTCAAGGCTTTGACTATGATGAGACATTCTCTCCTGTAGCGATGGTAAAATTAGTTAGGATTATGTTAGCAATTGCTGCATATTTCGATTATGAAATATGGCAGATGGATGTCATGACTGTGTTCTTGAATGGTAATATTGAAGAAGAGTTATATATGATACAACCTAAGGGTTTTGTCGATCCTAAGGATGTTGATAAGGTATGCAAGATTCAGTGATCCATCTATGGACTGAAGCAAACATCCCAGAGTTGGAATCTCCGCTTTGATGAGGTGATCAAAGAGTTTGGATTTGTCCAAACTTATGGAGAGGCTTGTATTTACAAGAAAGTGAGTAGGGAGCAATGTGGCATTTTTGATATTATATGTGGATAGCATATTATCGATTGGAAATAATATAGATCTTTTAAACAATGTTAAAAGTTATCTAAAGAACAAATTTTCGATGAAGGACCTTGGTGAAGCATCATATATATTAGGCATTAAGATCTATAGAGATAGATCAAGGCGCCTAATTGGGCTATCGGAAAGTACATACCTTGATAAGATATTAAAGAAGATTAATATGGATGGAAGTAAGAAGGGGTTCTAACCTATGTTGCAAGGCAAGACATTGAGTAAGACTCAAAGTCCGGCTACGGCAGAAGAAAGGGAGATAATTGATAAGATCCCCTATGCTCCAGCCATAGGCTCTATAATGTATGACATGCTATGTACAAGACCCTATGTGACACATGCTATTAGTTTGACTAGTACTTACCAATCTGATGCAGGTTCGAAACACTAGATAATGGTCAAGAATATCCTTAAGTACTGACGAAGAACTAAGGATATGTTTCTTGTATACGGAGGTAAAGAAGAGCTAGTCGCTAAGTGTCATGTTGATGCTAGCTTTGACACTGATCTGGATGACTCTAAGTCTCAATCTGGATATATATTTCTCTTGAACGGAGCAGCAGATAGTTGGAGGAGTTCCAAACAACCTATGATGGCTGGATCAAGAATGGAGGCGGAATATGTTGCTGCTTCAGAAGCGGCGCAGGAAGCAGTTTGGATGAAGGAGTTCATAATGGAACTAGGTGTGGTTCCTAGTGCATTGGACCCAACGGTGATCTATTGTGACAACAATGGAGCCATAGCCAATGCCAAGGAACCAAGGTCACACAAGAATTCCAAGCATATTAAGTGTTGGTTACACTCCATCCACGAGCATGTCAAAGATGGAGATATAAAGATTTGTAAAGTACACACGGGTCTAAATGTAGTAGATCCGTTGATTAAAGTTCTCCCTAAGGAAAAACACGATCAACACCAGAACTCCATGGGTGTTAGATTTATCACTATGTAAACTAGATTATTGTCTCTAGTGCAAGTGGGAGACTCAAGGGAATATGTCTTGAGATGCAATAATAAAGTTGTTATTATATGTATTCCAAGTATATGATATATGTTTATTTTGCATCATATAATTGTATTAGTAGGAAACGTTAAGACATGCGTGTTTAATAAACAAATAAAGGATTCGTAGTTATGCCTCTCTTATAAACTAGCTCGTTGATTAACAAGATGATCAAGGTTTCCTAATCATGGACATTGGATGTTGTTAATAACGAGGTCACAACATTGGTGAATGAGGTGATGAACATTCATCCGAAGTATAGCATTACAATCGAAGTCATTGTGTTTATATTGTGATAACATTATATGAAGTAATCTTAGTCCTTAGACCATGAGATCATGTTAATTGCTAACACTAGAAGAGTGACTTGATAACATCAAATGTCACACTCTAAAAGGGTCACTATAAAGGTGGGTTTAGATACTCCGAAGGTGTTATGTTGAGGCTCATGGATCAAGAGTGGAATTTGTCCATCCCGATGATGAATAGATATACTCTGGGCCCTCTCGGTGATATCAGATTAAGATAGCTTGTAAGCAAGTGATGTGATCACTAGAATGTTATATCATGGGAATGAGAAAAAAGTGCATGTCAGTAACAAGATCAAACTAGGTATTGAGATACTGATGATTGAATCTTGGACATGTAATATATCGCGAGACAAAGGGATTAAGTTACTAGCATTAAAGGTTCTCACGATCACAGAAGTCATTGTTGAATGTGTGGGAGTCATTATGGTTCTCCAGGTCCTGCTTCTGATTATTGATCCGAGAATGGTCTTGATCATGTCTGCATTATTCGCGAACTATAGGATGACACACTTAATGGTTGCCAACACCATATAGAGCAAATATTTTCTACATGAAAGAATTGCAAAGCGCTGGAATTATTTCAATGGACACTGGAATTGTTCCAGGTTAAATTGCTGAAATTAGTTCTGCATGTGATATTAAATGTTGTAGGGGGTTTTATGTGAATTTTTGTTAATTAAAGAAATTAACAAAATTCTGAATAAAATAAATAAAAGAGTTTTATTAAATGAGAATTGTATTAAATTTGGTGAAAATTTAATGCATTTTGAGGGGATTTTGAGTGGAGAAAATGGAGGGGCAAATTTATGTGAGTGGAGCTTCCACCACATGAATGAGGAAGAGGTGGGGTCACCCCCCATGGGCACCGTCCATGGGAGGGGGGCAACCCCGCTCTCCAAAAGGTCCCCCTCTCCCTCCTTATCACTCACACCTCCTCGTGAAGGATCTCTCTCCTCTCTAGAATTATTCCCCCATGGTCTCGGATTAGTGAGAAACATGTTTCCGGTAGCATTTTGTCTGGAAGGAATTGCTGCTTCCGCTGGATCGCTGGAGCGAGGAGGTGGGGGTTGTTCGGTGGCCTGAACGTGTGTGCGATCACGGATGTGCTGCTGAGTTGCGACGCTGGACTTCTTCTAGATCCTGAGATTGGCAAGCATTCGACTACATCATCCACGAGTTCAACCTCGTTACGCTTTGTTGGACTTCAAGGGTATGTTCTATATGGATGTATCTCCACCCGTTGCTTGTATCTAATAGATAGATCTTGGCGTATAATAGTTTCCATCGTAGGAATTTTTTTGTTTTCTATGCTGCGAACTCAACAGGCTACCCATGTGTAGGCCCATAGAAGGGGAGTAGGGCACGCTATCGGCCAACCACACTACCCACTTTCAATAACATCATGACAAGAGCGAGTGGTGTAGTCGACAGGTATGCAAACAAAACATACACAAGTGTGTATTCCAGTGACATACAACAATACATCAGAGTCCAACCATCTAAAACAATAGAAACAGAAATATTCAACACCATATGGCAAGATACAAATATCCTAGATAGAGATAATAGTGTAGGATACATCCTCGTACATCACACATCAGAGTATTAAGCGGAAAACAAGATCTAAGTATGGACAAGAAGAAAATTGGCATAATATGCCCTGAAAATAAGCACATCCTGCCCACAGATCTCACGGATCTCCATCCCCGAAATCGCTACACCCGATAGTCGTTGCAACCATCATCGGTCTCTTTGACCCAATATCCTTCCTGTGCATAAACCTGTCCATCTGAACCAAATATTCATCATGTGACCCTAGGGATACTAAGAAAGTCTTAATGCATCTAAAGGGAACAACCTGGGGGTGACGCAATTGCTGCGAAAGATAATATCTAAACAGTTCTCTAGAGACACGCTACAACATCCACCCAAACAAAGATGGACGGACACCTCATGAATTAGTAACAACAATTATGTCAGTAATATAAATAACATCATGCACCCTTCTTCTCACTTACCAACGAGAAGGGGAAAACATCCCATCTGTTGACACTTTTATTAACCATTCCATGAGTGTTATACTATTTACTTGTCTTGTCTTAGTCAAATTAAAGGTGGTACTTTAGTTATGTTTTTCTATGATCGATAAACTGTGCTCCAAGTTGTCCATAACCACGGACACAGCTTTTAGAAAGATTTAGCATGTATGGGTACACAAATAGCAACACACACATGATTAACCTCGGGAAGAACCAAATAAAAATCAACGAGGCCTCATGACAATGCATTCACAGGATTCATAAATTATTTTCAGGGGGCCACCCCAATAAGCTACCCGCAATGAAGTTGGCTAGCTTAGAGTGGACCCAGGGTTTGTGTCAATTTCTGTAAATGACTGGGAACCCTAAAGTGTGTCTGGGCTTGTCGATACCACAAAAACATTCCGCATTCCTAAATAGTACATGCGCTCCACGCAAAATCATAAATAAGGGAAATAAAGCATGGCATAAGTACAGGATAGTAATAAAGCCCCAAACTAGTTTGTCGCACCAAGAAATAAAGTGCGAATCAATCTTATGCAAAGGGGGATCCATAGAGTCCCTCGAATGTGGATAGTGCAAATAGTCAAGGAACATGTATCTAGTACTCGGGTCCTACGAGACACAAGTGAGCGTGGAAGAACCAAATAAAAGTTATTACCCACCGGTGCCTCTTTGTTTAGTTATCCCATTACTACTCAATTTAAGTTGTTTAGGTACCTCATTATCCAAAGACTTGCACAAACCCTACACATGTAATTCTACAAATCGCATGGCTCAAATAAGTCATGTAGTAATGGCTCATGGGATTGAGGATACAAGCTTCGGTGGGGTTTAAAATTAAAGACTATGCATTAATTGGGATTCAATTTAATGCAATCATGACTCAATGATGCAAGAATAAGATAGAAGCATATGTGTAACATGTCAAAAATATTAAACTAAGTTATCAAGTTCTAATCACCCAAGATTAGGGTTACCAAAATCTTTATTTCATAAAACCATATGAGTGCATGTGTGACTTCTATTAATGTATGAATGCTTGCATTTGCCATGTTGATTGCTATATAAGATATGGATTAGTTTAAAGATGAATACCACATAATCTAAGTCAATTCCAAACAAAATCAAATAAAAAGAAAAATCAAATATGAGGCATATGATCAAATGGTCACTTTGGCCTAAATTAACCACTAGCCCACTTTAGGCATCTCTAGTAAAAGATTTCCAACAGAAACAATTCTAATTCTTTTCTCCCCTTGCTAGAATAAATAAAGATGAACCCAAGAAAACTTTACAAACTTACAGAAACCAAGTTAAATCTATTTGAGAGGCAATTCAAAATTGAATCAAGTATAGGTGCATAGATCACCATTTTTCAAAAACCACTCAAACCACCACTAGTGGGCAATCCCTAGCAACCAGAGAGACTCAAGCATGTGACCAACACACCAAAATTCATTCAAAAATTTGAGTGTTCATCTCATGCGGCCATTTGATCACCTAGTAGACAAAGTACAGACTACCAGTTGTCTACTGTTTGTGATCACTCAATTGCTCACCAATTGTACTGTAATCAGCCTCAGTAACTCACCCACGATCACCCCAGTACCTGGCCGTGCAATGGACCAGCTCTCCTTCGTTGTTGCACGAGTGCCATGTCGTACCCGAGCATGTCCATGCCGGTCGACCATGGACAAGTCGCCACATGCCACGCCGCCCTCTCCCATGACCACTAGCGAGCAGGCGTGACCTCACCGCCCCTCTTTGTCCACCCCTTGACCAACAGCGAGCAGTGGAGAGGCCAGAATAGCCGCGCCCATTTAATGCGCAGCCATGCCGAGAGCACGCCAGAGCGCCGAAGCCGCCTCGTGCAGCCATGCCGCGCCTTGCTCTCTCCGTGCGTACCCGCACCCGTGACGTCCCAGACATGACCGTTCGCCGCCGCGTGCCCCGTGACCACCGTACTCAATGACGAACATCGCCGTACCCGCACAGAGCATGGACCTTTCCCGACCGACTGAGACCGCCCCTTGCCGGGCCATCACGCGCGTTATGATCGCCGTAGTCCACCGTGTCGACCCATGCCCCTGCCATGCCTATCACAACCTGTAGCTGCGTCGCCAGTGAGCCCGAGCCATGCCGCCCTGCCTCCATTGCCGGTGTATAAATAGGACCCTCCCCAGACCTCAATAGGCACACCATTTCACTCCCCGCTCTCTCAGGAACATCCCAGACCCTTCCTCGGAGCAAGGCGAGCACCACGTCACCGGAATTTGGCTGGAGCCCGCCGCTATAGTGAAGGAAGGGCGCCGTCGATTGGAGCCACCCCAGGAGCCACCGTGACCACCATTCGACTCATCGTCGTCTACCAGCCCATTTTCCCCATCGCCGGACCTAACTGGAACCCTGGTAAACCTCTGATGACCCCAACCGTGCCTCTATGTTTCGAATCACCCGCGAGTAGTTCGACATAGATGATGAACCTTAGCCGTAGATCTTGTTCTGATCATAGCGATGAGAATTGCTGATACCGTTTCAGTTAGATAGAGCCGCTGACGCGTGGGACCAACCTATCAGTAGCCCCCTGCGCCCATGCTGTGCAGTTGGGCCGGACTAGTTTCATTCCCGCGCATAGCCCACTGATTCAAATTTAGTTTTTCTATTTTATTCAAAACCCTATTCAGTAGCTGTATTCAAAATTGAATTCAAGGAGATGTACTGAACCAAATTGCATGATTCCAATTTTGCTAGAAAGGTACTGAAAATATCTAATCACTCTCATTGGATTCAAATCATTTCAAATTGTTGATCACCTACAGTAAAAATAACAATACAAAGACTTTTACCACTTCAAACATCTTTATAAAATCAACCATAAATGCTTTTGAGTTGATTCCAACTCTCAAAAATCACATTTTCCATGCTCTACATGAATATCTAAAACGATTTGGATTTACATATATTAAACATGGATTAGTTTTAAAAGAATGCTATATAGGAATTTCTAGTCATATTATTAAATAGTAATATTAAATCTTATAATATATGACCACCACATTAAATCACATTACCCAATATTAGAATATGTGGTGATGACATGTGCCAATATGATCCCATATTTTAATTGGAGACTATTAAATCTTAAATATTTTCAATGAGTAGAAATTACTTTTCTTAAATAAGATAAATAAGATTGTGCCATTATTTCATGTGATGACTAGGATGATGCTAGATCACCTAGTGTGAGCCTTTGTGTCCAAAATAGAAGTAGTTAAGTGTTGTTTGGTGATTCTGTACCTCGTATGTATTTATAGACGCTAGTAGCGACCCGGGGTACGACGAGGAGGAGTACTTCGCGGAAGAAGATAACTTCAGCGACTACACCCAACAAGGCAAGCTATCAGTGCAAGCTAACTAATGCAAGATGCACTAGGAATGCTTGGTTATGCAACTTTGATTACACCCATCCCAAGTTTTACTTGCAAGCTTTACTTTTCCTTTTACTAAAGTTTTCTTACTTAGTTAAATGAATTGGGATTAATGGAAAATAGGATGGATACCGTCAATATCATCGAACTAGCCTTGGATATTTATACCTGGGTAGTAACCCTCAATAGTGATACCCTCAAACTTGATCACTTTAGATGGGAACACTTGAAGAAAATGATTATGAAAACCTTGGAATGATGATTCATTCTATTGAAATGTTTTGACATGTGTTATGAAACACAATGGTTTGATGATGAAACTGATTGAGGCATGAGCCTTGACTTTGATAAAAAAACTAAAGGTTGGGTTCGGATGCGATACCATTCCAATTTTATCCTACAACCACAATACCTGAGTTGGGTAGGGCTTAACTGGAAGTTTATATGTCTTAGTATGGGTTCCCTTGCGGAAGAGGTTCAGCTGAGGCTACCTCGTGAATATGATTGTCCACCTATGCAGTTTCCCGGGATGGCAGTTGGCCATGGCTAGGAGGCCAAACTCATAGGGGAGGTGCCTATACTAGGGTGTGTAATTGAAAGGTTAGGATTGATTATCCGCATACCAAGTATGATGATTCAGGGTTATCCCTGACGGATGTATCGAATCTTGTGGTGAAAGTGTACCACCTCTGTAGAGTGTCAAACTATTCGAATAGCCACGTCCGCAGTTATGGATAGTTGGAGTGGCCATACTATTCCATTGTCAGATGTTTTCAAAATGACTTGTAACTTGAACAATGACTTTGACTTAACCACAACAGAGTTGTGGATATAAAAATTAGGTTCCCACTTAAGTAGTGTAGAGAACTAAATTAGGTCTTTACTCTTAAAGTCCTTATGGAATAAACCTGGCTTTTTGCTAACAAACCTAGAGCTTAAGGTTCCTACTAGTTGTAACTTACTTATACTAGTGATAGTGTGCGAGTACTTAAAGAGTACTCATGGGTTTGTCCCTGGCTATTCCCATGGCCAGACTATGAGGAGGGCTACCCAGAAGATGGACAATAGGAGGTCTATGATAACTAGGATCATCTCCTATCGTCAGCATTGCCTATGACCATGAAGATGGAGTCTGCTACATTATATTTCCGCTCATCTGATTTTTATTAAGACTTGATCATGAGATCAACTATGTGTAAGACTATTATGGTTTGTAATGGATGATGTACCGTGGTACCAATTCTGTTATGACTCACAAAAATGGTAATCCTGGGATTGCGATGTATGGCATAACAGGCATCTGGACTTAAAAATCCGGGTATTGACAAGTTGGTATCAGAGCCATCCTGACTATAGGAGACCCTAGTTAAAATGGACGTCTGAAAAACCTAATTTCAAAACAAAGAAAGTGAGTATTTACAAAAATCTATTCACACTCTTATCCTTGAGATTCTTTCAAAAAGAGTTCACATGTTCCTCAAAATTCTTGCAATTCTACCTAAAATTTGACACAATTGATCACCCCACTAACTTACTTATTTTAAATTTCTTATAGATGGAGGTTAAATGTAGAAAGTTTTACCAGTTGGGCAACGGAGGGCGGCTTCTCTTTGAGAGGGATTTGGATCAGCTTTCAGAGTATCTTGGACGCCCGCACCCAGAGTTCTTCGGAGCACAGCTCAATGACCAACAAGGAGGGGAACTACAGTGGTTGATAGTTGCGGATGTGAGAGAAAAAATGGAGCCACCTCTTTCTGACAAGATTCAGTTCAGCGTAAGGGAGAACAACAAGTTAGACGGTCTAGCCAGGGCAATGCAGGAGGCACTTGCACGTCTGTGTGCACAAAAACATCAACCAGATCAACGGCACCCGTTTTTCCCACTATGCAAGACATGACTCTAATGGACAGCCTTTGGCCATGCCGGCACATCCGGAGTTGAAGCATCACATGGACCACATGGACTTCATGCTCCACGAGACATAGAAGGAGTTGGAAAACGCCCGTGCCTACGCCAACCAGAACCATGTTGAAGCCACCGAGAGGATGCAAACCCTCGCCATTCTCGCCAAGGAGCGCAAGTCACTTCATCGTCAGCATGACAAGAAGGATCGCATCATCGCCCGTCTTCGTTAGAAAATAGCCACCCTGGAGGAGACCATCCACGACCAGGAGATCCAGCTTGAGGAGAAGGAAGAGGAAGGGGAAGATAGCCATGGTGATATCCACTCTTACCTCAGTGAAGATGATGACTACCTGGAGGACGTCACCATGGAGGACCACACTGACGAGGATGATTGTCGTGGAAATGGACACGACAGTCGCTGCCATAGGCAGCGATTGATAGAATCAGGGGCGAGAGCTGGCAGCCTTCTGCGGTGCAAGATGGGGGCGGATGCACATGGATTTATCCAGGTTCGGCCCCTCAGGGTGTAAAGACCAACTCCTGCTAGATTAGATTGATGGAGAGCGAGTTACAGGGGTGGCGAGCTCGGCGTCTAAGCAGCGAGTCGCTTGAAGGGGTGTATGATGGAACATAAGTCCTCATAGTACCCTAGGGAGGTCTATATAGGAGGAACCTTGCTAGGGTTTACAGTTTACAACTGAACAAGATATGGATTCGGAGGCTTTGACCTACAGCCCCACTCCCTAGGCTTTTGGCCCGATCGGAACATCCTGCTGGGCATACCCCATTCGGCATATCCCCATCAGTAGTCCCTGAGGCCATCATTGATTCAAAAGCAGGTGTTCATTTGGCAGTCGGAGTAGGAGAGTCCAATTTGGATGCCTAGTCGAATCAGCGATTGACTCTGCCGAGAACTGAGGAAATTTTCCACCGGGTTTCCAGTCATAGCCTTGGCGAATGCAATCACTATAGAGTGACTGCCCCCATTGACCAGACAGGGCATAGTTGCGGGCGTGTCGAGTGGAAGTAGTTGGACCGTCAGCTTGGTCAAACTATGTGTTGGGTGGTCCAACGGTAACTTCAGCACGATTACAGCGGGTAACAGCTATCCCGAGATTGGCGGGTAATGCTTCTTTATAAGGGGAGTGATGGATCAGTCCTGTAGACCCTTCCCCACATTCCTCATCTTTGTGCATTCATTCCCTCTCTCTCCCCTCGATCTAGATTTTCCAGACCAAGCGACCTTGCCTCTTTCTTGATGGTGCCTCCGAAAGGTTCGTGGGGGAAATCTAAATGCACTGCGGCGCAGCTCAAGTCATTTGAGGATGCGGGGGTACTCTGTAAGGGGAATTGGTAGATCCCAGCGTCTTCCGAGGTCGAGCTGAAGCCACACGTCGGCGAGTTCATCTGCTTCCCAAGCCACTTGGAGAGGGGCTTGGGGTTCCCCACATCGTTATTCTTCCAACGGTTCTGCGTGTACTACGCGATCAAGCCGTTGGATCTCGGCCCGCACAGCATAGTACAGCTGACAATCTTTGTCGCCTTCTACGAATGCAACCTCACCTGCAGGCTGTACTTCCCACTGGTGTTGGAGCTGTTCCACAGCCGCATCGGGCGTGAGGTGTCCGGCGGCCCGATCTTGGCGGCCGGAGGCGTTACATTTCAGTTGAAGCCAAAGGACAATTTCATCAAGCTCATGTTGCCGAAGAATGCCTAGAGCGAATGAAAGAAGAGTTGGTTTTATGTGAAAGAGTCCACCCCCTCCGGCAAAGTGGCGCTACTTGAGTTTGTCGCGGAGAGAAGCGAGCCCCGCCGGCTGGTAGCGGACAAGCTCCCCGGTGATCAGAGGATGGCCATCGCAGAGATGATGGACCAAATCTAGAAGTTGAAGGACCAAGGGTTATCCACAATCAAATTGTACAACTGCTGGCTCAGGCGGTGCTTGGTCCCGTTCGAGACCTAACCCCATTGGATGTACGAGTACACCGGGAAGAACGATCCTTCCCGGACCAGCAAGGAGTCGTGGGATGCTACAGACTACAAGGCTGCCTTGAAGAAGATTACCGACGTGGAATTTACAATCACGTCGGTCGGGTTCGCCCCGTACATGCCCGAGAAGAATGAAGCTCCTATAGTAAGCCTCCCCCTCCGGGTTTATCTTCGCTCGTGACTCTCCTGGTGTAATTTGCGACCGCATCCTTTGATGTTTGTTCTTGGCCACTCTCAATTGTTTCAGGTTCTCGAGGGCTGGCTTCACCCACTCGA
This sequence comes from Avena insularis, assembly GCA_023614405.1. NCBI lineage: Eukaryota > Viridiplantae > Streptophyta > Magnoliopsida > Poales > Poaceae > Avena > Avena insularis. The sequence goes on from CM042692.1 coordinate 232,173,613, forward strand.
TGAAGAGGTCCCCATGGAGATCGAGGAGGGTATCGAAGGAGAGTCCTCCGAGGGCGAAGAGGAAGAGAGGGAGGTCCCTCCCCTAGTGCCCATGGCTCGCAAGACTCGCATGCAGAAGCAACGCAAGTTCGAGGCGAGTAGTAGTCTTGAAGAGTGCGACGAAGACGACGAGATTTTGCAAGAGCACAACTCACGGTGAACGGCCACTCCAGCGAAACTTGTGCGCAAACCGAAGTCGCCCGCGAAGAAGCCGGCTCCAAAGCCAGCGTTGCCATCCAAATCGGCAGTGGTGTTCAAGTCGGACGATGAATCCAACGATGATGTGACCAAAACTTCACACGAGATCCCGAAGGGTGCGACTCCGATGATGGGATCAGAGGCTAAAGAAGCGGGAATGGTGGTGGAAGTTCCGCTCGCGGTGATCGCGCCGACAGCTTCGGCAGCGTCGGAGCGGGATGCGACTGAAGCTATGGCGTCAAAGTCGCCACAACCTTCAGGGACAGTCGTGTCTTCCGAGCCGGAGATTCCCGCGATCACGGCTTCATCATAAAATAAGCCCGCGGTGTCATGGGCTTCGGATGTCTTCGAGAAGGGTCTCACGCTGTGGTAGCAGCGGAGTCCCTGCTGGTAGATGGCGGTGCAGGAGCGAGCCAGGTCGCTTGCCTCGTCGAGCTGGTCGATGCTGTCTTGGCGGGCGATCTCGTTTGTCGCCTCGGCATAGTTGGTGACTCGAGGTGAGTCGTGCTCCAGGTCGGTTGGCATTATGGCTTCGGCGTTGTACACCATGAAGAAGGGCGTGAACCACGAGAAGTGGTTGACGGAGGTGCGGATCCCCCATATTACGGAGGGGAGATCTTCGACCCAGTATCCTGGGGTTCGCTCGAGGGTTACTTGGAGTCGTGGCTTGAGCCCATGGAGGACGCTCTGCTTGGCCGTTCAACTCTAGGTGGGCGACTGAGGCGAGGTCGAGTTGTATGCTATGTTCTTCGCAGAATTCTGCCATGGCGCCCTTGGCGAAGTTGGTGCCGTTGTCTGTTATGATGCTTTGCGGGTAACCGTACCAGTAGATGAACTCTTGCTGTCACACTTTTTGATCGGCTTGGCTTCGACCCATTTGGTGAACTTGTCAACCACGACTAGGAGGTGGGTGAAGCCGAATGGGGCCATCTTGAACGGTCCGACCATGTCCATGCCCCATACGGTGAATGGACAGGTGATGGGGATGGTCTTGAGTGCTGAACCAGGGAGATGCGTCTGGTTGGCGTACTTCTGGCACCCGACGCATTGTTGGACGATGTCGGTGGCGTCGGCGTGCGCGGTGAGCCAGTAGAAGTCATGCCGCATGGCCTTGGCGACCAGCGACTTGGCGTCGGCATGATGGCCGACGTCGCCGGCGTGGATGTCCTGGACGATCGCCGGCATGGATGTCCTGGACGATCTTGGTCCTTCTTCTGGCTATACGCAGCGCTGGAACACGTCGGTCATGCTGCATTCGTGGAGCTCGCCGTTGATGATGACGAAGGATTTGTAGTGGCGCACGATCATTCGCACTTCTGTTTTGTTGCTTTGGAGGAACTTGTGCTCGAGGAAGGCAACGTATGGTGCCGTCTAGTCACTAGGCTCCACGATCATGGTGACTAGGGCCGGCTCGGGTTGCAGTGGTATCCCAATGTCGATCTCCTTCGGCGGGGAGACCAAAGGCTTGTGGATGATGCCGAGAAAGACGCCTGTGGGTGGCGTTTGCCGAGCCGACCCGACGCGGGAGAGTGCGTCTGCCTCCTCATTCTTTCGCCTGTCGATCCACTCGACTGAGTAACCGTTGAAGTGTCCTCCCAGCTGGTCTAACACTTGGCGGTATGCTATCATTGTCGGGGAGACGGCATCGTAGGTCCTGGCGACTTGGACGGCGACTATGTCGGAGTTGCCGTAGCACCATAGGCAGTTGATGTTCATCTCCTTGGTGGCCTGCATGCCATGAAGGAGGGCCTCGTACTCTAACATGTTGTTGGTACAGGGCTTGGCGTTAAGGTGGAGCATGTAGCGGAGCTTGTCTCCCTTGGGGGGTCAGTATGGCCCTGGCCCCAGCGCTGTCGGCGTTCTTGGACCCGTCAAAGTGGAGCGATCAGTAGTGGAGGTATGGGAGCTTCTTCGGCTGCTATGCTTCTTCCCAGTCTGTGCGGAAATCAGCCAGGGCTTGTGACTTGATCGCTTTGCGGGGCTCGTATTTGATGTTGTGGATGCCGATTTCGACGGCCCACTTGGCTACTCGCCCAGTTGCTTCGTGATTGCGTATGATGTCCTGCAGTGGCATGGAGGAGACGACCATGATTGGGTGCTCCTGCAAGTAGTGAGGGAGTCACCATTGAGCTCGGAAAACCGCGTCTACCAGTTTCTGGTACTGCGGGTAGCGTTGTCTTGTGTCCGTCAGGACTTCGTTGATGTAGTAGACGGGGCGCTGCATGGGGCGCTCCTTGCCCTCCTCTGGCCATTCGATGACTATCACGGTGCTGACGACTCGAGTGGAGGCCGCCACATAGATGAGCATTGGCTCTTTGTCGATTGGGGCGGCGAGTAGTGGAGCCGCGAGTAGCACTTCTTTGAGTGCTTTGAGTGCATTGTCCGCCTCCGCGTCCCATTGGAATGTGGGGTTCTTGCGCATCAGGCAGTAGAGGGGCATTGCCTTCTCACCGAGCCGGGAAATGAAGGGAATGAGAGCCACGACTCGCCCAGCCAACTTCTTGATGTCACGCAGGCACTCGGGTTTCCTGAGTCGCGTGATGGTGTCGATCTTGGTGGGGTTGGCCTCTATGCCTCGTTTGGAGACCACGTATCCCAGGAGCTGTCCGGTGGGGACGCCAAAAGTGCATTTTCCTGGGTTGAGCTTGAAGTTGTACCTCTGCAGGTTTCCAAAGGTTTCAGCCAGGTCAGCGAGAAGGTCGTCCTGGCGGGTGGATTTTACCACCACGTCGTCGATGTAGACGTGTATGTTACAGCCAATTTGGCTCGCGAGGCACTCCTACATGCACCTTTGGTAGATGGTGCCGGCGTTCATGAGGCCGAATGTCATGGCCATATAGCAGAAGGCGCCGAAGGCGTGATGAATGTTGTCTTCTCCTCATCCTCGACCGCCATTTTGATATGGTTGTAGCACAATGACTCTGATCCCGCAGTCGAGTCGATGATCTGGTCGATGCGCGGTAGGACGAACTCCTCCTTCGGGCAGGCGCTGTTGAGGTCGGTGTAGTCAATACACATTCTCCATCTGTTGTTCTTTTTCAGGACCAGGACTTGGTTTGCCAGCCACTTGGAGTATTTGATTGGCCGAATGAAGCCCGCGGCTAGCAGGCGCTGTACTTCTTCGGTGATTGCTCGGCGGTGCTCTTCGTTGAAGAGCCGCATCGACTGCTTTACTGGTCGCACTTTGGGGTCGGTGTTGAGTTTGTGCTCAGTGAGTTCCCTCGGGACACCAGGCATGTCAGATGGTTTCCATGCAAAGATGTCACGATTATCATGGAGGAACTCGATGAGCATGCTTTCCTATGCGGGGCTCATGTGCGCCCAAATGGTGACCGTCTGGCTAGTCGCCCAGGACAACTCGACGGTGCGGGTGTGCGTGGTCGCCTCGAACGTGGAGCTCGCGGCGGTTGGCTTGTTCAGGATGGTGGGGTCGTCCTTGTTGATGTTGCCCACGTATTTTGCGAGTTCCTCCGCGTGGTCAGTCTCCACGGCGATGACGGCATCAGCGAGCTCAGAGCCTTTGTCTTTGCATTCCACGGCCATATTGGGGTCGCCATGGATGGTGATGATGCCGCTTGGCCCTGGAAGCTTCATCATGTTGTAGGCATAGTGGGGGGTCGCCCATGAATGTGGCGAACATTTGGCATCCCAGGATGCAGTGGTAGGGGCTGTGAAAGTTCACCAGCTCGAACACGATCCGCTCAGTGCGGTAGTTTGCTGGTGTGCCGAAGGTGACTGGTAGAGTTACTTTTCCAATCGGGTACGCCTTCCGACCGGGGACTATGCCATGGAAGGTTGTCAGGGTCGGATCGATTGCTGATCCTGGGAGCTGGAGCCTCTTGAATGTGTCCAAGTACATGATATTGATGGAGCTCCCGCCGTCCATCAGTGTCTTGGGCAGCTAGTAGTCGGCCACTTTGGGCCTGACCACTAGGGCGACTCGTCCTGGGTACTCGATCTTGGGTGCGTGGTCCTGGCAACTCCAGGTGATGCTTTGCTCAGACCAGTTGAGGAAGCGGGGGATATCGACCTGTGTCACCGCATTGACAGCCACTTCTTGGGAGAGCACCTTCTTCTCGCGCTTGGTGCCAAGCCCGGTGAAGGTGTGGAGTGATCCGACGATGTTGTCGAAGCCGCCGGCGTTTTCATTGTCCCTTGGCAGGTTGTTGTTGGGGTCATCCCGTCCCCACCTTGCCTTTTTGATTTCCTTGAGGAAGTGGCAGTCTGCTGTAGTGTGGGTGGCGGGCTTTCCCTTCCTACTGTGGTAGACACAGGGTTGGTTGAGCAGGGCGGCGGGGTCGAATTTCGGCCTCGCCGCATTGTTGGCGCGGTAGATTCCTTCGTCGCGGCGGAAGTTCTTCGGGTCACGTTGGCCGTAGCCAAAATTGGCGACGAAGTCGACTCGTTCATCACCATGGCGCTTGCCGGTCATGCGAGTGTTACTGTAGCGCCTGTCACGTTGTCGCCCGCTGTCGTGGGCGCTGATGCGGCGTCTTCCTCCCGACTCGTCGTCGGAGTCTTGGTTGGGGTCCTCTTCCGCGTAGCGCTTGGTGATCTCGAGGAGGTCGGGGATGTTGTCGAGCGTCCGTGAGACCCTCTTGATCTTAGAATCCTGGGGTTCGTACCGGCACGCGTTCTTGAAGCAGGGTATCCCCGTGTCCGAGTCAATGCCGTAGGCGTTGATCCATAGTTCCTGCCACATTTGGATCCATGGAGGGTCGACTCACGTTGTGCCTTGATGCATCGTTCCAGGTCCTCGATGGTGGTGGCACGGGTGTAGCCCTCAAAGTGCCTGACGAAGGCATCCCGAATCTCTTCCCACGAGTCGATGCTGTCGGCGGGGAGGGTGTTGATCCATTGTCGGGTCGCACCCTCCATCATCAGGGGGACGTAGCGAGCGGCTAGCAGGTCGGTGTGGTCGGCGATTCCCGTCGCCATGAGGTATGTGTCCAGTCACACCATTGGGTCGTACGTTGGGTCGTACTTTTCGATCTCCTTGGGCGCCTTGAAGTTGGCGGGGTACTTCTCGCCTCGGATCATAGGTCCGAAGCACTGGGGACCGACTCGGCTAAGCGAGCCCCTGCGTTCGGGGTCGCTGCGGTTGGTGAGGGTGTGCCTCAAGTCGTTGGGCTGGCGCGCCCGCCAAGCCTAGTTGTTGACGATATGCGTTCAGACGTCGATGGGTTGCCCGTTGGCGGCGACCTGTTGTTCACCAGTCGCGGCTTGTTGGTGGAGAGCGAGGGGTTGGCGGCCCGTGGCTGGTGCGCCAGGGGTTTGGACGGTGGGAAGGTCACGGCATTGGCGACAGTTGGGTGGTCGCTTGAGGCTGCCCTACTTGTTGATGAGCGGGAATACATCCGCCCCCGCGGGTTGACTCCCGCAGCTTGCTGCTCGACGGCCCTGGCGAGTAGGGCCTTGGCATACTGGATATGTAGCATGCCTTCTCCTTGGATGTCGAGGTGGGCGACTGCGGCATCAGCCGCGATGATGGTGTCCATTGGAGGGGAGTACAGTGGGAGCCCGTTGGCGTCGCGGGCCTGTGGCGAGATTATGATCCACGGCTAGTCCGGTAGGGGCGCGCGACCAATGGGTGGCGATGGGGCCCCAGTCGCCGGTGCGCCGGGTGGTGGTCGGTTGCTGCCACCTGGTGGTGCGTTCTCGCAGTACTCATGCTCAGTCGCGCGTGCGGGGTCGCTTTAATCGTTGAAGTTTAGGACGCTACCCTAGATGTTGGAGTTCAGGCGGGTCCTGATGCGGCGTTGGTGGTAGAGTGACAGCTCCTTGCGTTGCGCCTCCTCCAGTCGCAAGCGGGCTTCCTCCCCCTCCATGGTTGTCGCGGTTGGAGGGATCGGTGTAGAGAATGGATTTGGCGGGGCGACCATACTGCCCGCCATGTAAATCGCGTTGGAGCGATTGGATCTGGCGCGGAAGTCCTCGGGGGACTCCGATCCGGTGTCAGAATCGAAGATCCTAGGATGGAGGAATCCTCGAAGTCCTCATGGTTGGAGACCCGTGTGATGGAGTCCTCCTGTCATGCTGCGGTGATGGATCCATCGACCGAGGAAGGGATCACGGAGTTGGCGTCGTCGTGGAGGGCCGCATCGTCTGCGGCAGTGTTGGTCTCGGCCGCGTTACTGGCGGCCGAGTCGTATTCGGTGGCAAGGCGGCTGATGGAACAGACATGCTCATCCGAGAGCAGATCGCGGCGTGGCGGCGATCCGCCGATGATCATCGTCGCCGCCGGTTCGATTGCGTCGGTGAAGCCGACGAACAGGTTGATGGTGTCGACCAGCATTATCGTGCTGTGGGTGATCGGGCATGACACCGGGATGTAGCTGCTGGGCAGGATCTGTAGGATCCCGCCGGTGGCGACCGACAAGTAGGGTCTCGCCGCAGAACTCAGGCATGTCCGGCTAGGCCCCACGGTGGGCGCCATTATCGTGGAAATGGCCATGGCAGTCGCTACCATAGGCATCGATTGATAGAGTCAGGGGTGAGAGTTGGTGGCCATCTGCGGTGCGAGATAGGGGCGGATGCACATGGATTTATCCAGGTTCGGCCCCCCAGAGGGTAAAGACCTACTCCTGCTAGATTAGATTGATGGAGAGCGAGTTACAGGGGTGGCGACCTCGGCGCCTAAGTAGAGAGTCGCTTGAAGGGGTGTATGATGGAATGTAAGTCCTTAGAGTACCCTAGGGAGGTTTATACAGGAGGCACCTCGCTAGGGTTTATAGTTTACAACCGAACAAGATATGGATTCGGAGGCTTTGACCTAATCTGACTGGGCTTGGAGTACGCTTCTGGGCCTCCAGTCTCCAATCGCCAGGCCTTCTCCTCAGTCATATTCCAGTCGCTGTCCTGCAGGCCCACTCGCTAGGCTTTTGGCCCGATCGGAACATCCTGCTGGGTATACCCCATTCGGAATATCCCCATCAATGATGCAGAATTCATTGATGACGAGGATCCCAACAGTCCCGATGATGAGTAGTCGCACTAGAGCACTATCGTAGGTGTGAGTTGTATCCGATCCCATTGCATCGTAGCTTCATAGAATGGTTCTTCAAACCATATGCTTCTTAGTTGTGGTGTGTGTTTGTATTGTGTGCTTGGAATGAATGAATGAATGAATGAGAAAAGGTTGTTAGTTTCCAAACCTTAGTCATACTCAAAGTTTAAAAGCTTTTGAACCATACCAATAAACCATAGAAAAATTCCCCCTTGTCTTATGATCTATCTCAATCTCCAGATGACTCGTAGAAACCCCGGTAGAAGCAGCTCATCCTAGGATCCAGTGCTGCAGATTCTGCAGATGTTAGTTTCCGCTCGTGAAGCCGGTAGATTAGAACGTCAAGCCAACCTAGCCACTCTTCAACAAATAGCCCATATGGCCCACAACAATCAAGGCCATGGAAACCAAGATCACCATGGATCCAAACTCAAGAACTTCCAAAACACCAACCCTCCCATGTTTAGCAAATCAGAAGAGCCTTTAGATGCTGATGACTGACTGCAGACCATGCAAAATAACTTAGAAGTGGCAGGAGTAGATCCCAATGAGAAGGTACTATTTACCACCCACTATCTGGCGGGCTATGCAAGATCTTGGTGGAACAGCACCCATACCATGATGGAGGACAAATGATTACTTGGGAGGAGTTCAAACTCAAGTTCAGCAGGACCCTTGTGCCCACAGGTTTGATCAAGAGGATGAGGGATGAATTCAGGGAGCTGAAGCAGGGAAGAATGATTGTGGTAGAGTACCGTGACAAATTCTTGTCTCTGGCTAGGTATGCCCCTGATAAGATAGTTAGCGAAGATTTGCCCTAGGGAATTCTCTCAACCGCAACGGCCTCATCGAAGATGAATAAGGAGTTATGTGGTATAAGGGACATATCTATGTGCCAGCAGATTCAGAGTTGAAACAAGTCATTATGTGTCAACACCCGGATTTTTAATCCCAGATGCCTGTTATGCCATACATCGCAATCCCCGGATTACCATTTTTGCAAGACATAACAGATTAGATATCACAGTACATCTTCCATTACAAACCATAATAAGGACTTACACAAATAAAGGATCTCATGATCCAGTCTTAGTACAATCAAGTAGCAGCATAAATAGCGTAACGGTGGGCTCCATCTTCAGTGTCACAGGCAATGTTGACGATGGGAGATGATCCTAGTTGTCGTAGCTGTCCTGTTGTACTTCCTCCTGGTAGTCCTCCTCATAGTCTGGCCACGGCAATAGCCAAGGACAAAGCCATGAGTACACTTTAAGTACTGGCAAACTATCACTAACAAGTAGGGTAGTTCTAGTAGGAATGCTAAACTCTAAGTTTATTTGTAAAGTTAAGTTTGAAACCTAAGCTAAGTTCAGAAACAAAGAAAGATAAAATAAAGTTTGAAATCACCTAAGTGGGAACTTAGTTGTCATAGTCACAACCATGTTGTGGTCAAGTCATGTCACCATTCATTTCATAAGTCATTTTGAAAACAGGTGACAACAGAAAAGTATGGCCACTCCAACTATCCATAACCGCGGATGCGGCTATTCGAATAGTTTGACACTCTGTAGAGGTGGTACACTTTCACCACAAAATTCGATACATCTGTCAGGGATAACCCTGAATCATCATACTTAGTATGCAGATAATCAAACATAACCTGTCCTTTACACACTCTAGTATAAGCACCTCTCCTATGAGCTTGGCCTCCCAACCATGGCCATGTGCCATCCTGGGCACTTCATATGTGGAAAACATTGAGAGGTAGCCTCAGCTCAGACCTCTCCCACGAGGGAACTCATACTAATGCATATAAACTTCCGGCTAAGCCTTACCCAATTCAGGTATTGTGGTTGTACGGTAAAATTGGAATGGTATCACATCTGAACACAACCATCGGTTTTTATGAAAGGGCTACGGCTCATGCCTCAACATTTTCTTCATCATAAACCATTTGTGTTTCTCAACACATGTCAAAACATCTCAATAGAATGACTCATCATTCCAAGGTTTTCACAAGTCATTTTCACCAAGTATTCCCATCTAGCATGATCAAGTTTTTGGTTTAGCTCTTATCACTAAGTTAAGAATGTTCACTAATGTGGGATGCTAATCTCAATCTCATGCCATAGAATGACATCTAAGTCTAACTAGATAGGCGAAGTTTTATACTCTTTATGCTATCTATAAACAAGTAAAGAACTTTGGTAAAGTAAAAGAATGTAAAGCTTGTAAATAAAACTTGGAGTAGGTATAAGTCAAAATGTATAACCAAAGCATGCCTAATGAATCTTGCTTAGGTTATCTTGCTTAATTCTAGCTTGCTAACAATATCTTGCCAATAATAGCTTGCATTTTTAATGATGGCTTTCCTTGATTGGTGCAGTGGTTGAAATTCTCCTCGTCTTCTTCGGGGTAGAACTCCTCCTCCTCGTAGACTTGGTCGGTACTATCCTCTATAAATACATACCGAAATACACAATCACCAAACAATACTTAACTAGTCTATTTATCACACTAAGGCACACACTTGATGATCTAGTATCATCACATTCATCACAAGGTTTAATGAACTAGTTTCATTTATTTTATTTGAGAAAAGTAATTTCTACACAATGAAAATAACTAAGATTTAATATTCTCCAATTAAAATATGGGATCATATGGACACATGTCATCACCACATATTCTAATGCATGGGAATGTGATTTAAATGTTGCATCACATTTTATAAAGTTTAAGATTAATATTTAATGATTTAAAGTGACTAGAAATGCCTATATAGCATTTATTTTGGTACTAGTCCAAAGTCACTGCATGAAAACCTTAATATTATTATATATTCAGATAGGTATATTCAAATATGATTTTTGAGAGTTGGAATCAACTCAAAAGCTACTACGGTTGATTTTAGAAAAATGTTTGAATTTGAAAAAGTCTCTGTTTTGTTATTTTTGCTATAGGTGATCTATAAATCTAAATGATTTAAATCCAACGGGCTTGGATAGATATTTTAATTATCTGTCTAGCAAAATTGGAATCATTCCATTTGGATTTGTAAAACTCCCTGAAATGATTTTTGAACTAAAGGACAAAATTGAGTTTAAGCTAAAATTGAAAAATCTTTATTTGAATCTATTGGGTTGTGCGGGAAATAAATGGGCCGGCCCACTGCTCTCCGTGCAGCACTCGGGCTGGCTTAAGTGAGGGTCCCACCTGTCAGTGGGACAGGGGATGCTGAAACGGTATGGGAGGATGGTGACCGTAGGATTAGATCCCTATCGTCTTCACCGGAACAGTGCACGATGGGGAGGAACCCTAGCACGGTCGGTGAGGGTCTGGGGAGGCTTACCGGAGCTCCGGCGAGGGTCGGCGAGGCGGGCAACTGGATGAGTCGATGACGGCGGTTATCAGTGTCGCCCTTCTCCTGCTTCCGCGGCTGTCTCCGGTGAAATTTGGGCGCTACGGGCTGCGGCTTGCTCCGGTAGTGCTCTGGGAGGTCTCTGAGATAGAGTGGATGGAGGTGGTGTGAATAAATGGTGCCGGAGGCTCTCTATTTATAGTGGGGCGAGGGATGCAGAGAGGCATGGGCGCGGCTCGTCGGAGACAGCGGCACAACGAGCTAGAGGCGTGGGCGGTGGGCTAGGATGGTGGGCGGTTCCCTGGCGGTCATCACGGAGGTTCGCGTGCAGTGCAACGTGGTTGGGAGAAGCGAGTGTTGCTGCGCACACACTGCCTCTGTCGATGGCGAGTTTCGCGGCGGCCGGTGATTACGGGTCACGGTCGAGGGAACGGGCATGTCCGTTAGCCTCCTGGGACACTGGTGATCGTGTATGTGGGTGACGAGAGCGAGGCAAGGTCGGGTTAAGCGGGGACAATGCGTGAACTGCGTGTGGCGTCGGCATGACAGACACGGTTCGGACGCGGTGGTTCCTGGCTCCTCCTCTCTCTGTCTTTGAGCTGGGGCTGGCCTGGAGGGGGAAGTGAGGCACGGGTGATGCGCTAGACAACATGGGCGAGGCTGGCGGCGCTAGGGGCGTGCTGTCAACGGTGGGGGTGCTCAAGGTGCTCAGCATTAGTGGCCATGACCATTTGGTCATGGGCACAGTGAGTGGCCGTGCTAGCAAAGGGTAGGGAGTGCACTGGGGGTGGTGTGGTTGCAAAATGGGAGACCACATTGGCCAGAACACTGCTCACAATAGTGTTTGTGATTTTGCTCTGATTTGTGCACACAAGGTGTTTGACAAAATGGCCGAAAGAAATAAACTTTGAAATTTTTGAATGAAATTTTTTGAGTGATCTCCACTATTGCTTGGTAGTGTGTGGTTGTTGGGGATTGTCAACTTGAATTCATTTGCATGGTTTTTGAAAAAGTGTGATCTAGACATATGAAATAGATTCAATTTTCAGTTGTCATTTTAAATTAGGGATTAAATGTTTTTGCAAGATCACAAGGTGGGCCTTGGTACATCATTACTTGTACTAGCAAGGGGTGCAAAGATCCATAATTGTTTCTGTTTGAATTTGAGTTCTAGGAACACACAAAGTGGCCTAATTGGTTAAAATTGCAAAAGTGACCATTTCCATTTATTAATTCTATTTGATTTCTTTTTCTTTGTATTTTTCTTGGGAATGATCTAGATGATGTGGAACACATCTTAGAATCATTTTACAACCATTAGAACAAACAACCATGGAAATTAAAAATAGTTCCATATTAATGCAACACACATATGCATGCTTAATTATTTAAATGAGAAAAAGTTTCTGTTAATCCTAAATTGGGTGATTTGGATCTTCATATATTGGATTAATGTTTTGGGATGTTACAAACCTTACCCCCTTAAACAAAATATCGTCCCGATATTTAAGAAACAAAACTAGGAACTAAAGAGATCTGGGAACTCAGTCCTAATGTAATCTTCTTGCTCCCAAGTGGCTTCTTCTTCAGTATGGTTGCTCCATTGGATCATGAGAAATTTGATACTCCGGGCCCTGGTGGTTCTGTAAGCTTCTTCCATGATACGGATGGGCACTTCACGATACGTCAGCTCCTTGTTGATATCAACGGCTCGGTGATCGATGTTCTTGAAAACTTTGGTCTTCTCCGGCACTTCTAGGCATTTGCAAAGTAACGAGATATGGAACACATTGTGGATGGCAGACATCTCCTCAGGCAGTTCCAGTTGATACGATACTTCTCCTCGGTGATTCAGAATCTTGAAGGGTCCGATATATCTGAGGGCTAACTTTCCTTTCAGACTAAAATGTTGCATTCCCTTCAATGGTGAAGCCTTGAGATACACAAAATCTTCGACATTGAAAGTCAGCTCTTTCCGTCTCTTGTCAGCATAGCTCTTCTGTCTGGATTGGGCGGTCTTGAGGTGCTCACGGACTTTGTAAACCTTCTCTTCGGCTTTTCGTAGGATATCGGGTCCGAAAATCTGACTCTCTCCTACTTGCGACCAATTCAACGGGGTACGACACTTTCTTCCATATAAGAACTCAAATGGGGCCATTTGCAAACTGGCTTGGTAACTGTTGTTGTATGAGAATTCTGCGAAAGGCAGACAATCTTCCCATTTTGATCCATACTCTAACACACAAGCTCTCAACATATCTTCTAAAATTTGGTTGACTCTCTCAGTCTGTCCATCAGTTTGCGGGTGATAAGCTATGCTGAAATTCAACTTGGTTCCTAATCCTTCTTGGACTTTCTGCCAAAATCTCGAGGTAAATTGGGTTCCTCGATCCGATACTATGGTCTTGGGGGTTCCATGCAAACTAACAATTCTAGCAATGTACAACTCTGCTAGCTTCGAACTTTGGTATGTTGTCTTGACAGGTATAAAATGGGCTACCTTGGACAGTCTATCAACTATGACCCAAATAGAGTCATTTCCCCTACTAGATGTAGGCAAACCGATGATGAAGTCCATTCCGACGGAATCCCATTTCCATTCCGGAATCTGCAATGGTTACAACAGTCCTACGTGTCTCTGATGTTCCGCTTTGACTCTTTGACAAATATCACACTTTGCGATGTAGCTTCCGATTTCTATCTTCATTTTGTGGGACCAAAATTGCTCCTTCAAATCCTGATACATCTTTGTTCCTCTGGGGTGGATAGAATAAATAGGATCATGAGCTTCTTGCATGATAACTTGCTTCAGCTCCGAATCTGCTGGCACATAGATACGTCACTTGTACCACAGAACTCCTTCTTCATCTTCGGTGAATCCAGGTACCTTTCCTGTACCAATATGACGCTTGATTCCGTCGATACTTGCATTTCCCTTCTGGGCTTCCTTGATTTGGCTAATCAAAGTGGGTTGAAGTTCAATGCTAGCTAAAAATCCTTTGCTAACTAGCTCAGTTCTAAACTGCTCCAACTCCTCATGCAAACTTAGTTGCTTCTCCTTGATCATGGTGTTTAATCTACACGGCAATCTACTAAGAGCATCCGCTACCACATTGGCTTTGCCGGGGTGATAGTGAATGTCAAGGTCATAATCCTTGATTAACTCTATCCATCTCCTTTGCCTCATATTAAGCTCCTTCTGAGTGAAAATATACTTCAAGCTCTTGTGATCTGAGTAAATCTCACAACGATTACCCATAAGGTAATGACGCCATGTCTTCAAGTCTAACACTATAGCTGCTAACTCAAGATCATGGGTAGGTTAGTTCTGCTCATGCTGCTTCAGTTGTCGAGACAAATATGTGATGACTTGGCCTTCTTTCATCAATACACATCTGAGACCAATCTTGATGCATCACAATACACATCAAATGGCTTCTTGATATCTGGCATGATCAATATTGGGGCTGAAATCAATCTCTTCTTGAGCTCTTGGAAACTTGCTTCACATTTGTCGGTCCATTCAAACTTCTTGTCCTTCATCAACAATTGGGTAATTGGTCTTGCGATGCTCGAAAATCCTTCAACGAACTTGCGGTAATATCTCGCTAATTAGAGTAATGCACGGACTTGGGTTTGAGTGGTTGGGGCTTCCCATTCTTCAACATCTTTGATCTTGGCGGGATCAACAGCGACTCCTCCTGCCGACACAATATGTCCGAGGAATCCTACTTCTTTCAGCCAAAACTCACATTTGCTGAACTTGGCATACAACTGATGCTCTCTAAGGGTTTCAAGAATGATTCTCAGATGTGGCTCATGCTCTTCTTCTGACTTGGAGTAGATAAGAATATCATCGATAAACAGAACGACAAACTTATCTAGAAAACTCATAAAGATCTTATTCATGAGATTTATGAAATAAGCGGGAGCATTGGTTAATCCAAAAGACATGACCATATACTCATATAATCCATATCTGGTGGTAAAGGCGGTCTTTGGAATATCCGTTGCACGAATCTTAAGTTGGTGATAACATGTTCTAAGATCAATCTTAGAGAACACACTGGCACCAGTCAACTGATCAAATAGATCCTCTATCTTTGGCAATGGGTACTTGTTTTTGATGGTGATATCATTCAGATTCCTGTAATCTATGCACAAACGGTTGCCTCCATCCTTCTTGTCGATGAACAAAATAGGAGATCTCCATGGCAATGCGCTTGGTTGAATCAAGCCTTTCTCTAGCATAGAATGCATTCTTCAGTTCCACTATCTCTGAGGGGTTCATGCTATAGGGTCTATGAGCTATGGGTCCGGTTCTAGGAATTAGTTCAATAATGAACTCAATATCCCTATCCCGGGGCATACCGGGCAATTCATCTTGGAATATGTCGGGGTATTCACAGACTACTCTGACTTGGTCTATGGTGGGTAGGGCTAAACTATTGTTGCACTTAAATTGACGTGGCAAGGTTTCAGATATATGCTCTACTGATACTCCAGAGCTACTAGTCATGGTGATGGCTTTCTTGGCACAGTCAATCAATCCTTTATGCTTTGACATCCAATCCATTCCTAGTACTACTTCCAAACCTTTGGTTCCAAGTACTATTAGATTGGCATAAAAATCAATCCCATGTATTCTGATAGGCACTGATGGCCCAAAATATATCGAGCTCATTGGGGAACCCCAAGAGGAAGGTATGATGAGAACAGCAGCAAGCTTTCCCTTAGTACGAAACCGAGGTTATCAATCCAGTAGGAGTAAGGAAACACCCCAAAGGTGTTGCTAGCTGAGCCTTGGCAGGGCGCACTACCGGTGTTAGTAGCAACATGGAGACCTGCACAACACAACCACAAAACTTTGCCCCCAACTTACGATGAGGTTGTCAATCTCACCGGTTTTGCTAAAAACAAAGGATTAGACGTATCGAATGGAAGGAAGTAATAGTTTGCAGAAAGTAAACACAAAGCAGTAAACAGTTGATTCTAGATTGAATGTAAAAGAAAGGACCGGGGTCCATAGTTCACTAGAGGTGGCTCTCCTTAAGATAGATAACATGATGGGTGAACAAATTATAGCGGGGCAATTGACAAACATCAAGAAAGCATACAAGCATATACTAATCATCTTGACTCCTTTGAGATTCGATTGGGCATTACAACATTATACATAGACCGCCATCCAACTACATCTATGACTAATAATCCACCTTCAGGTTATCATCCGAATCCCCTCCAGTATTAAGTTGCAAACAACAGATTATTGCATTATGAATTGCGTGTAAAGTAAACAATACAATTGTTCTATGAACAAAGGATTGTTGTTTTCTCCCTAGTAGCAACAGCACATCTAGTACCTTAGATATTTCTGTCACTTCCCCAGATTACCATAGGCATGAACCCACTATCGAGCATAAATACTAACTCTTGGAGTTGCTAGAATCTACTTGGCCAAGATAGCTCCTAACAACGGAAAGCATGCAAGATCACAAATAACAAAGACATGATAGAATCAATAATCAATCTAAAATAGCATCTCAATATCCATCGGATCCCCGCAAACACAACATGTAAGAATTACAAATAGATGATCTTGATCATGAACGGAGCTCACAAGATCTAAACATGATAACACAAAGGAGGAGAACCAGCCATCTAGCTACTACATGGACCCGTAGTTCAGAGATGAACTACTCACGCATCACACCGGAGGCTTGCATGATGATGAAGAAGGCCTCCAGAGTGAATTCCCCGCTCCGGCAGGGTGCCGGGAAGAGCTTCAGATCCCTCCCGGTCTAGGGATGGAGATGACGACGGCTACAAACGCTTTCATGGAATTTTGATCGGGTACTTAGGGTTTCTGTATCAGAGGCAATATATAGGCAGAAGGAGAGGCTGAGGGGTTGCCTGGGCTGGCCACACCACCCCATGGCGCGGGCCAAGCCTGGTCATGTGGCCAGGTGCTGTGGCCACCCTCTGGCCCTTCTCCGTCTCGTATTTGGCTCCAAGTATCCCCCGGTAAAATAATAACTTTGGCTTTTGTCCCGTCCAATTCTGAGAATATTCATTTTCTGACTTCCTGGAACCAAAAACAGCAGAAAACAGGCAGCTGGCACTATGGCTCTTGTTAATAGGTTAGTCCAAAAAATCATATGAAAAGTACTCCAAAGTGTGGACAAAACATAAGAAAGTAGATAAAACCAAGCATGGAACATCAAAAATTATAGATACATTTGCAATGTATCAACATCCCCAAGCTTAACTCCTGCTCGTCCTTGAGTAGGTAAGTGATAAAAAAGAAAGAATAATTTTTGAGGTGACATGCACCATCATAAACCTGATAAAAGTATTTGTAAAACATTGAAAGCTGGGATCATAGTACTTCAATCATAACATGAAAGACAAAGTTCTAGCAATAAGACAAAAAAACTATGTTGCAACATGAAAAGACACAAACAAAAGATTCATGAATAACAATGCTTTGCAAGACGTTTGTTTGTTTCACATAAAGAAAACATAGCATAGTAGTATTCAGCTTGTCCCTCATAGAGTAGAAAATATAAATGCATAGGACACCTTCAAAGTTCATAAGAGTGACTAGATACAAATAGTTTAAAACAAGAAATATCAAGGTATGCATCAATCAACTAGTCTTGGGACAATGCACATAGAACTAAGAAAGGCCACTATGCTCTCAAAGTAGGCGCATAAAGGTAGAAGGTGGAGACTCAATATAAAAGTGGAAGAAAGGCCTTCATAGAAGTAAGCAGAGATTCAAGTTTCATAAAGAGCTTCCAAAAATTATGGTACTTATAGCTTTGAACTCTCATTGCCCCTATCATAAGCATCTTGAAGTGATTAAGGTTAAAGTGAACAAACTATGGTGTACATGCTTAACGAAGTATAAGTTAGAAATCTCATGTCCCTTGAATACGAGGGCCGCTCCTCATGCTACTCAAGTTTAGTCACCGGTAAGTTCTTGTCATCGTAAGTACATGTGTATCATAGAGAACCGCCAACGGGGTACCCCTTCCCCGATGATACGGAAGAATCCCCATATCAAAATGACAAGGCAAGATGACAACGAGCATCTCAGCAATCTTCTTATTTACCATGGGAATATGGTGCTTTTTTCTCTCTTTCCTATTTTCATAATCTCTTTTTTTCTTTTTCTCTTTTTTTCAACATAGGACTCTTTTTTTATAAGAAGAATGATTCATAGACAGCTCATTATGGTTACGCTACAGGTTTCCACCATGTTAGCATGGATTAGACCAGCGTCCCGGGCGTTTCTCTAACACATATACATAACTCCATGGACTTATAAGCTCCTCTTTCATTTCACACCGACGACATCCATAGATAAAAGAACATGATATCAACTAGCTACAAAGTACTAGTGCAATGTTGAAAGCGTTCCTCATGACAACATGGTTCTGCTAATCCCCAACAAATAAGTGCAAGCATATACAACATAGATGACACAATGGTTCAAGTTTATTAAGGGAAAGAAAAGTAAAGTGTGCCATCAAATTCGTGAGAGCTTTAATCACTAGTTTTCTCATAACAAGTTTAATTTGGAAGGTAAACAAAAACATGAATATACTTGGAATAGCTTAAGCTAGTAGGTAGGTATGTTGGACTCTTTGGAATAACTTGGTTTAGGGAGTTGGATGCATGAGTGGAACTCATACTTGCTTGCGGAGGCTAGCAAAAGACTGGGAGCGACAAACTAAGAGAGCAATAATGGCCATAATCATGTAGAGCGACAAAACATCATTGATCAAAGCATAAAGTGATACTACAAGTTGAAAACTAAACGATCATAAAGGCTATGGTGACTTGGGATAGTCCTAACATGGTGTGAGCATGTGCCAAGTCAACCCAAATAAAGCATCAAAGGAGAATACCACAATACTATGCTTTAATATGCTAAAACAACGCATGATTCATCCAAGGCACATTAAGCAATCTCAATTGTTTATAACAAGTCATGCTACAGAAAAAGAATACTAAGCATAAAGCCAAAACAATATCAAGCATGGCATGACAAAGCATAGGGCACAGTCAAAAACAAGCTAACACTTAAGCATGAACTTTCCTACTCTTTTCCAAACCAAACCAAAGTATTTGAAAACCAATGTATGAAAGAGGGGGTCCAACCAATTTATTCCGCAAACTAAGCAAACAAAGAAAACTAAAAAACTAAACGAAAACAAAAAAGAAGACGCTCCAAGAACAACACAATTGTGCATGAAACAATAAAAATGAAGCGTTTGGAAGAAACCTCGGATTTTTATTGATGAAGAGGGGGATGCCTTGGATATCCCCAAGCTTTGAAGCTTGTACTTCTTGGATATTTCTTGGGGTGACACGCGTGGCATCCCGAAGCTTGATCTTTAGTCCATCCTTCATCTCATTACTCATTCCTTCCATACACCTGAAATTTTTTCCTTCATACAAAATTTCACACAATCTTTATTAGCAACATTAGTGCACTTAAAATAATAAGTCTTTAGATTCAGTTATAACACCAATAAAACTTCCATAAAAACACTAGCTACTGTATTACTTCCCTCAAAAATCTCAATTCCCCAAAACAACTCAAAAAGGAACCAACAAGAAGCAAATGCAGAAAATGGCAGAAATCTGTCAAAACAGACCAGCAGGTAAAAATGAATTTTGTCGAAGACCTTCTGTTGCTCAAATCAAAAAGTGTTGAACTAACGAAAGTTAGATAACAACCTGGGGAAGAAGTACAAAAAATTCACGCCTCAAAAGGACGTTCAGAGGTTTTACACGAATTTTACGGTGAAGCACATAAATCTTTTTCGGGACAACAACTTTCCCAATCATTACTTCTCTCTCATTAGAGGTTAATCTTGGCACAAAAAGCAAATAAAAAGGATAAGGAGCGGTTATCACTTAAGATAATAAGTCTTTAGGTTCAGTTCTAACACCAATAAAACTTCCATAAAAACACTAGCTACTATAGTACTTCCCTCAAAAAGCTCAATTCCCCAAAAGAACTCAAAAAGGAACCAACAAGAAGCAAATGCAGAAAATGGCAGAAATCTGTCAAAATAGAGCAGCAGGTAAAGACGAATTTTCTGAATACCTTCTGTTGCACAAATCAAAATTGTTGAACTAACGAAAGTTAGATAACAACCTGGGGAAGAAGCACAAAAATTCACGCCTCAAAAGGACCTTCAGAGATTTTACACGAATTTTTACGGTGAAGCACAGAAATCTTTTTCAGGACAGAAACTTTCCCAATCACTACTTCTCTCTCCTTAGAGGTCAATATTGGCACAAAAAGCAAATAAAAAGGATACGGAGCGGTTATTACTGAAGTAATAACTTCGAAGACTTATCTAAAACTTTTGGGTTACTCCTAATAAGTACTTTTCTTTAGCGCCTTTAAGTTAGGCATAAGAAGCAAAAAGAATCAAGTGTTCTCAAATGAAGAAGCATTAAGAGCAAATTTTGTTTTCATAGGAGAGGGAAAAGAAATCTTCTCTCTCTTCGTAGGGAAGTGTTCTATACCTTTCTTGAGTGGGAGTTGATATTTAATGGTGCCTTCTTTCATATCAATAATGGCACCAATAGTTCTAAGAAAAGGTCTTCCCAGAGTAATAGGACAAGAAGCATTGCATTCAACATCCAAAACATAGAAATCAACGGGGACATAGGCATTGTTAACCATAATAAGAACATCATTAAGACTCCCCATGAGTTTCTTGTTAGCATTATCATCAAGTGGGACATTCAAATAACAATCTTCAAGTGGTGGCAAATCAAGCATATCATAAATCCTTCTAGGCATAGTAGAAACACTACTATCAAGATCACATAAAGCTTTGAAATCAAAATCATTCACTTTCATATTAATGATGGGTTCCCAACCATCTTCTTTTTTATAGGAATAGAAGCTTTATGTTTCATCTTTTCTTCTTTAATCTTTATGAGAGCATTAGTAATGTGTTTTGTAAAGTCCATGTTCGTAGCACTAGCATTAGGACTTTTAGCAAGCTTTTGTAGGAACTTAATAACTTCAGATATATTACAACCATCAAGATCAAAATCATAATTATCATCTAAAGTAGTAGAGCTATTACTAGCCTCAACACTAGTGGTAGTGATAGTAGAAACACTAATGTTTCTAGCAATTTCATCTTCTCTTTCCCACTTAGCATGTAATTCAGCTAATAGTCTAACATTTTCATCAATTCTTACTTGTATGGCATTAGTAGCTGCAAAAGGATTATCAATAGTTTCAGGTTTAGCAACCATTTTATTCAAAGAAGATTGAGCTTCAGCCAAAGATGCTATATTTCTTTCAGCATTAGAGAGTTTTTCCTCAATAGTTTTATTGAAAGCAGTTTGTTTACTAATAAATTCTTTAAGCATAACTTCAAGTTTAGAGGGATCACTCCTATTATTGTTGTAAGAATTTCCATAAGCATTACCATTGTTGGGAGGATATGGCTTATAATTGTTGTTACCAAAATTTTTCCTGTAGGCATTGTTGCTAAAATTGTTATTTCTTATAAAGTTCACATCAACTTGCTCTTCTTGAGCAACCAAAGAGGCTAAGGGAACATTATTTGGATCAATATGGGCTTTCCCACTAACAAGCATAGACATAATAACATCAATCTTATCACTCAAGGAGGAGGTTTCCTCGACAGAATTTACCTTCTTACCTTGTGGAGCTCTTTCAGTATGCCATTCGGAATAGTTAACCATCATATTATCCAGAAGCTTAGTTGCAGCACCCAAAGTAATGGTCATAAAGGTACCTCCAGCAGCGGAGTCCAATAGGTTCCTTGAAGAATAGTTCAATCCTGTATAAAAGGTTTGGATTATCATCCAAGTAGTCAATCCATGAGTGGGACAATTCTTTACCAAAGATTTCATTCTTTCCCAAGCTTGAGCAACATGTTCATTATCAAATTGGTTAAACTTCATTATTTCACTTCTCATAGATATAATCTTAGCAGGAGGATAGTATTTTCCAATGAAAGCATCTTTGCATTTAGTCCAAGAATCAATACTATTCCTAGTTAAGGACTTTAACCACTCTTTAGCTTTTCGTCTCAAAGAGAAAGGAAACAATTTAAGCTTAATAATATCTCCATCTATATCCTTATGCTTTTGTATCTCACAAAGTTCAACAAAGTTATTTAAATGAGTAGCAGCATCTTCAATACCAATACCATAAAATTGTTCTCTCATAACAAGATTGAGTAAAGCAGGTTTAATCTCAAAGAAAGTAGCTTCAGGAAAATGTGGAGCAATAGGTGTGCTTATAAAATCATTGTTGTTGGTGCTAGTGAAGTCACACAACTTAGTGTTTTCAAGGGTAGTCATTTTTTTGTGTTTTTAATAAAGAAAGCAAACTCGTAAAACTAATTTTTTTTGTTTTTGATAAAGAAACAAGCAAACAAAGCAAAAGTAAACTAAGCAAAACAAAAATAACAAAGTAAAGAGATTGGTTATGATGGACTCCCCTTGTGAAGATGTCCTTGACTCCCTGGCAACAGTGCCAGAAAAAGAGCTTGATGGCCCAAAATATATCGAGCTCGTTGGGGAACCCCAATAGGAAGGTATGATGAGCATAGCAACAAGTTTCCCCTCAGTACAAAACCAAGGTTATCAATCTAGTAGGAGCAAGGAAACACGCCAAAGGTGTTGCTAGCTAAGCCTTGGCAGTGCGCACTACCGGTGCTAGTAGCAATGTGGAGACCTGCACAACACAACCACAGAACTTTGCCCCCAACTTACGATGAGGTTGTCAATCTCACCGGTTTTGCTAAAAACAAAGGATTAAACGTATCGAATGGAAGGAAGTAATAGTTTGCAAAACGTAAACACAAAGCAGTAAACAATTGATTGTATATTGAATGTAAAAGAAAGGACCGGGGTCCATAGTTCACTAGAGGTGGATCTCCTTAAGATAGATAACATGCTGGGTGAACAAATTACAGCGGGGCAATTAACAAACATCAAGAAAGCATACAAGCATATACTAACCATCTTGACTCCTTTGAGATTCGATTGGGCATTACAACATTATACATAGACCGCCATCCAACTACATCTATGAGTAATAATCCACCTTCAGGTTATCATCCGAACCCCCTCCAGTATTTAGTTGCAAACAATAGATTATTGTATTACGAATTGCGTGTAAAGTAAACAATACGATTGTTCTATGAACAAAGGATTGTTGTTTTCTCCCTAGTATGAACAGCACATCTAGTACCTTAGAGATTTCTATCACTTCCCTAGATTACCAGAGGCATGAACCCACTATCGAGCATAAATACTAACTCTTGGAGTTGCTGGCATCTACTTGGCCAAGATAGCTACTAACAACGGAAAGCATGCAAGATCACAAATAACAAAGACATGATAGAATCAATAATCAATCTAAAATAGCATCTCAATATCCATCGGATCCCCGCAAACACAACATGCAGAATTACAAATATATGATCTTGATCATGAAAGGAGCTCACAAGATCTAAACATGATAGCACAAAGAAGGAGAACCAGCCATATAGCTACTACATGGACCCGTAGTCTAGAGATGAACTACTCACGCATCACACCGGAGGCTTGCATGATGATGAAGAAGGCCTCCAGGGTGAATTCCCCTCTCCGGTAGGGTGCCGGGAAGAGCTTCAGATCCCCCCGATCTAGGGATGGAGATGACGGTGGCTACAGACTCTTTTGTGGAATTTTGATCAGGTACTTAGGGTTTCCATATCAGAGGAAATATATAGGCGGAAGGTGAGGCCGAGGGGGTGCCTGGGCTGGCCACACCACCCCCTGGCACGGGCCAAGCCTGGCCGCGCAGCCAGGTGGTGTGGCCGCCCTCTGGCCCTTCTCCGTCTCGTATTATGGCTCCAAGTGTCCCCCGGTAAAATAATAACTTTGGCTTTGTCCGTCAATTGAGAATATTCATTTTCGACTTCACGGAACCAAAAACAGCAGAAACAGGCAAGCCTTTGTGGCTCTTGTTAATAGGTTAGTCCAAGAAATCATATGAAAAGTACTCCAAAGTGTGGACAAAACATAAGAAAGTACATACAACCAAGCATGGAACATCAAAAATTATAGATACATTTGGAATGTATCAGGCACAACTTTGCAAATTTTTCTACCTTTTGTGGTTGAACCGGGTATTTGAACTATCATGACATGCTTCAAGTTGGTGGGGTGAATCTTACTAGTGCATGCAAATTCTTCGGTGACAAATTAGTGTGATGCTCCAGAATCAAGCAACACTCTTGCTAAAACTGAGTTGACACAAAACATACCCATCATGACATCTGGCGCTTCTTGGGCTTCTTCGGCATTCATGTGGAAGAGACAACCGTTGTGGTTGTGAGGGTTCCCTAGGGCAAATCTTCTTCTGGGATGAACACGATGTTGCTGTTGATCTGGGGCATTCACATTGGCAGTGGCGGCAATCTTCTTGGGACACTCATTGGAGTAGTGACCCTTCACCCCACACTCGAAACAAGTAACCTGAGACTTGTCTTTTGCTGCCACGGGCATAGCATTGCTTCCAGTTCTAGGTGCAATATTGTTGTTGTTGTTGTTGCTGGACTTGGGCGGTGCACGGTTGAAATTGTTGGAGTTGCCGGGGTGGTTGTTGTTGTTTCCTCCGGACTTCACATTTCCTCTGCTATAGTTGGGGTAGCTTGGGTGAGACATTGGGGGTCGATTGTTCCACGAGGCATATCCGGCAGACAGGTTGGGGCGATACTTCTGGTGACTTTTGGATCCAGCTTCGTGCATCAGCCGACATTTGTGGTTGTCGTTTGCTTGATTAATCTTCCCCTCCATCTGAATGGCAGAGTCGACTAGCTCTTCAAGATCCTCAAAACGGATGTTGATGAGTACAGTCTGCATATCATCATGCAGTCCGTTTAGGAATCTCTCCTTCTTCTTGGCCTCCGTGTTGATCTCATCAGGTGCATACCTGGCGAGGGACAAAAATTTGTCACGGTACTC
This sequence comes from Avena insularis, assembly GCA_023614405.1. NCBI lineage: Eukaryota > Viridiplantae > Streptophyta > Magnoliopsida > Poales > Poaceae > Avena > Avena insularis. The sequence goes on from CM042692.1 coordinate 232,198,251, forward strand.
CACTACAGTCATTCTGCCTTGCTTGAGCTCTCTGAATTCATCTCTCATTCTGGTGACCAGACCCTGCGGCACATGGGTGCGGCTGAACATGACTTTGAAGGCTTCCCACGTCATCACTTGAGCGTGGTTCAGCGTGCGGGTGCTGTTCCACCATGCTCTTGCATCTCCTGCAAGATAGTGGGTGGCGAACAGAACTTTCTCATTGGCATCCACTCTGGCGACTTCTAAGTTGTTCTCCATGGTCTGTAACCAATCATTAGCATCCAGCGGGTCTTTAGACTTACTAAAGATTGGGGGATTGGTATTCTGGATGTTTTTGAGTTTGGATCCATGATGATCCTGATTTCCATGGTTCTGATTGTTGTGAGCCATCTGGGCGATCTGCTGCAGGGTGGCTAGATTTGCTTGGCGCTCTGCCCTACTAGCTTCACAGTCTGCAACGAGCGTCTATAGAATCTGCAACATTGGGTCTTGCGATGAGCTGCTCCCTCCTTGGTTTCCACGAGTCATCTGAAGATTGAGATAGATAATGGGGTAAGAGGGAAGGTTCTAAGGTTCATGGTTTTGGTTTCAAAGCTAAAACTTTGAGTTTGAACTCAGGTTTTGCAAGCTAACTTCTCATTCATTCAAGCAAAGCACACGATACAAACACACACCACAGCATGAAAGGAAAACAGCTGGTTTTAAGAACCATTCTATAAGCTAAGATACAATGGGACCGATACTTCTCACTCCTATGATAGTGCTCTAGTGCATCTATTCATCATCGATGAAGTCAGAGTCATCATCTTTGGTGTAGAAGTCCATGGCATCATCCTCCAGGTAGTCATCGTCATTGCTGAGGTACGAGTGAATATCCCTTGGATGTCTTCACCCTCCTCCTCTTCTTCTTTTGCTGCAAGCTGAGCTTCTTGCTCCTTCATGGTCTTCTCGAGGTCGGCCACCTTCTTGCAAAGACAGTCGATGGTGCGATCCTTCTCTGCGCATTAACGGTGAAGATATTGACGATCCTTGACTAGCAGTGAGAAAGTCTGGGCCTTTTGGGCGGAAATGGGTAGGTTGTGGTTGGCGAACTCCCTAGCATTGTCCAATTCCTTTTGTCTGTCGTACAGTAGGAAGTCGAGGTTCTCCACTTGACGCTTCAACTCCGGGTGACTTGGCATCTCTAGAGGCATTCCCATAGAATCACGCCTTGCATAGTGAGCAAAGCGGGTTCCTTGAATCAGGTTGACATTCTGTGCGCAAAGACGAGCGAGAGCTTCATGCATTTCCCTGGCTAATCCATCTAGCCAGTTGTTCTCTCTTACGGTGAATTGAATCTTCTCGGACATTGGTGCCTCTAACTTGCCTCGAAGATCAGCAACTACTAGCCATTGTAAATCTCCTCCTGGGGGACCATTGGGTTGAGATCCAAAGAATTCTGGATGCGGACTCTCCAAGTACTCAGACAGTGCATCAAGATCCCTCTCGAAGATCAGTTGGCCTCCATCTATAAGAATTTTAGGATGAGAAAGTTAGCGAAGTGATCAAGTGTGTCAAAATTTTATGTAGTAATGTAAGAATTTTTGAGGAACATGTAATTTTTTTGAGAGAAAGAATCCCAAGGGTAAGAGAGGAAATAGATTTTCACAAATACTCACTTTGGTTTTGAAACTAGGTTTTTGTTCAGACGTCCATTCTAAGTAGGGTCTCCTATGGTCAGGATGGCTCTGATACCAACTTGTCAACACTAGGATTTTTAATCCCAGATGCCTGTTATGCCATACATCGCAATCCCAAGATTACCATTTTTGCGAGACATAACAGATTGGATATCACAGTACATCATCCATTACAAACCATAATAAGGTCTTACACAAATCAAGTAGCAGAATACATAGCGTAGCGGTGAGCTCCATCTTCAGTGTCACAGTCAATGCTAATAATGGGAGATGGTCCTAGTTGTCGTAGTCGTCCTGTTGTCCTTCCTCCTGGTAGTCCTCCTCATAGTCTGGCCACGGGAATAGCCAGGGACAAAGCCATGAGTACTCTCTAAGTACTCACAAACTATCACTAACAAGTAGGGTAGTTCTAGTAGGAATGCTAAACTCTAAGTTTATTTGTAAAGTTAAGTTTGAAACCTAAGCTGAGTTCAGGAACAAAGAAAGATAAAATAAAGTTTGAAATCACCTAAGTGGGAACTTAGTTGTCATAGTCACAACCATGTTGTGGTCAAGTCATGTCACCATTCATTTCATAAGTCATTTGAAAACAGCTGACAACGGAACAGTACGACCACTCCAACTGTCCATAACCGCGGACGTGGCTATTCGCATAGTTTGACACTCTACAGAGGTGGTACACGTTCACCACAAAATTCGATACATCTGTCAGGGATAACCCTGAATCATCATACTTAGTATGAAGATAATCAAACATAACCTTTCCTTTACACACTCTAGTATAAGCACCTCTCTTATGAGCTTGGCCTCCCAGCCATGGCCATCTGCCATCCTGGGCACTGCATAGGTGGACAATATTGAAAGGTAGCCTCAGCTCAGACCTCTCCCGCGAGGGAACTCATACTAATGCATATAAACTTCCGGCTAAGTCTTACCCAATTCTGGTTGTACGGTAAAATTGGAATGGTATCGCATCCAAACCCAACCATCAGTTTTTATAAAAGGGTTACGGATCATGCCTCAACATTTTCATCATCATAAACCATTTGTGTTTCTCAACACATGTCAAAACATCTCAATAGAGTGATCAAGTTTTTGGTTTAGCTCTTATCACTAAATTAAGAGTGTTCACTAATATGGTATGCTAATCTCAATCTCATGCCATAGAATGACATCTAAGTCTAACTATATAGGCCAAGTTTTATACTCTTTATGCTATCTATAAACAAGTAAAGAACTTTGGTAAAGTAAAAGAAAGTAAAGCTTGTAAATAAAACATGGAGTAGGTATAAGTCAAAATGTATAACCAAAGCATGCCTAATGCATCTTGCTTAGGTTATCTTGCTTAATTATAGCTTGCTAACAATATCTTGCCAATAATAGCTTGCATTGTTAATGATGGCTTGCCTTGATTGGTGAAGTGGTTGAAATTCTCCTCGTCTTCTTCGGGGTAGAACTCCTCCTCCTCGTAGACTTGGTCGGTACTATCGTCTATAAATACATACGGAAATACACAATCACCAAAAATACTTAACTAGTCTATTTAGCACACTAAGGCACACAATTTATGATCTAGTATCATCACATTCATCACAAGGTTTAATGAACTAGTTTCATTTATTTTATTTGAGAAAAGTAATTTCTACTCATGGAAAATAACTAAGATTTAATATTCTCCAATTAAAATATGGGATCATACGGACACATGTCATCACCACATATTCTAATGCATGGAAATGTGATTTAAATGCTGGATCACATTTTATAAAGTTTAAGATTAATATTTAATGATTTAAAGTGACTAGAAATGCCTATATAGCATTATTTTGGTACTAGTCCAAAGTCACTGCATGCAAACCTTAATATTATTATATATTCAGATAGGTATATTCAAATATGATTTTTGAGAGTTGGAATCAACTCAAAAGATATTATGGTTGATTTTAGAAAAATGTTTGAATGTGAAAAGTCTCTGTTTTGTTATTTTTGCTATAGGTGATCTGTAACGCTAAATGATTTAAATCCAACGGTCTTGGATAAAGATTTTAATTATCTATCTAGAAAATTTGGAATTATTCTATTTGGATTTGTAAAACTCCCTGAAATGATTTTTCAACTAAAGGAAATAATTGAGTTTAAGCTAAAATTGAAAAGCTTTATTTGAATCTATTGGGTTGCGCGGGAAATAAATGGGCCAGCACACTGCTCTTTGCGCAGCGCCCGGGCTGGCTCAAGTGAGGGCCCCACCTGTCAGTGGGACAGGGGATGCCGAAACGGTATGGGAGGATGGTGATCGTAGGATTAGATCCTGTATCAACAGCTCACATCTATCGTCTTCACCATAACAGTGCACGATGGGGAGGAATCCTAGCATGGTCGGTGAGGGTCTAGGGAGGCTTACCGGAGCTCCGGCGAGGCGAGCAACTGGACGAGTCTATGGTGGCGGTTCTCCTGGCACCGGCGGCGTCCCTAGAGATGGCCTGGATCAGTTGCACCCTTCTCTGCCTTTCGTGGATGTCTCTGGCAAAATTGGGGCGCTACAGGCTGTGGCTTGCTCCGGTGGGGCTCTGGGAGGTCTCTGAGATGGAGTGGATGGAGGTGGTGTGAAGAAATGGTGTCGGGAGGCTCTCTATTTATAGCGGGGCGAGGGGTGCAGAGAGGCATGGGCGCGACTCGTCGGAGACGGCGACACAGCGAGCTAGAGGCGTGGGCGGTGGGCTAGGACGGTGGGCGGTTCCCTGGCCGTCATCACAGAGGTGCGCGTGCAGTGCAACATGGTCGGGAGAAGCGAGTGTTGCTGCGCGCACACTACCTCTCGACGGCGAGTTTCACGGTGGCCGGCTGTTACGAGTCACGGTCGAGGGAACGGGCATGTCTGTTAGCCTCCTGGGACACTGGTGATTGTGTAGGCGAGCGACGGGAGCGAGGCGAGGTCGGGTTGAGTGGGTACATCACAGGAACTACGGGCGGCGTCGGCATGGCAGACACGATCCGGGCGCGGCGGTTCCTGGCTCCTCCTCTCTCTGTCTTCTAGCTGGGGCTAGCCTGGAGGGGGAAGTGAGGCACGGGCGACGCGCTAGACAAGGTGGGCGAGGTTGGCGGCTCTAGGGGCATGCTATCGATGGTGGGGGTTCTCAAGGTGCTCGGCATTAGTGGCCATGACCATTTGGTCCTGGGCCTTGGTACATCATTACTTGTACTGTCAAGGGCTGCAAAGATCCATAATTGTTTCTGTTTGAATTTGAGTTCTAGGAACACCCAAAGTGGCCTAGTTGGTTAAAATAGCAAAAAGTGACCATTTCCATTTATTAATTCTATTTGATTTCTTTTTCCTTGGATTTTGCTTGGGAATGATCTAGCTGATGTGGAATTCATCTTAGAATCATTTTACAACCATTAGAACAAACAATCATGGCAATTCAAAACAATTCCATATTAATGCAACACACATATGCATGCTTAATTATTTAAATGAGAAAAAGTTTTTGTTAACCCTAAATTGGGTGATTCGGATCTTGATATATTGGATTAAAGTTTTGGGATGTTACATTATGCAGGAAGCCCATGATACACTTTATTCTATTCACCCGGGGGGAACCAAGATGTATTAGGATTTGAAGGAGCAATTTTGGTGGCACAAAATGAAGAGAGAAGTCGGAAGCTATATAGCCAAGTGTGACATCTGTCAGAGAGTCAAAGCGGAACATCAGTGACCCGCTGGACTTTTGCAACCATTACAGATTCTAGAATGGAAATGGGGTTCTGTTGGAATGGATTTCATCACAGGTTTTCCTACATCTAGTAGGGGAAATGATTCTATTTGGGTCATAGTAGATAGACTGTCCAAAGTAGCTCATTTCATACCCGTCAAGACTACCTATCAAAGCTCGAAGCTAGCAGAGTTGTACATTGCTAGAATAGTCCATCTGCGTGGAACCCCCAAGACCATAGTGTCAGATAGAGGAACCCAGTTCCCTCAAGGTTCTGGAAGAAAGTCCAAGAAGGATTAGGAACCAAACTGAATTTCAGCACAGCTTATCACCCGCAAACCGACAGACAAACAGAAAGAGTAAACTAGATACTAGAAGATATGTTTAGAGCTTATGTGTTAGAGTATGGATCTAAATAGGAAGATTGTATGCCTTTCGTAGAATTCTCATAAAACAATAGTTATCAAGCCAGTTTGCAAATTGCCCCATTTGAGTTTTTGTATGGAAGAAAGTGCCGTACCCGCCTGAATTGGTCGCAAGTGGGAGAGAATCAGATATTCAGACTAGACATCCTACGAGAAGCCGAAGAGAAGGTTCACAAAGTCCGTGGACACCTCAAGACCACCCAATCCAGACAGAAGAGTTATGCGGATAAAAGACGTTGAGACCTGACCTTCAATGTCGGAGATTTTGTGTATCTCAAAGTATCACCCCTGAAAGGAATGCGGCATTTTCGACTGAAAGGGAAACTTGCCCCTAGATATATTGGACCCTTCAAGATTTTAAATCACTAAGGAGAAGTATCCAATCAGCTAGAACTGCCTGAAGAGATGTCAGCCGTGCATGATGTGTTCCATATATTGTTACTTAGGAAATGCCTAGAAGTTCTGGAGAAGACCGAAGTTTTCAAGAACATCGATTATAGAGCCACAGATATCAACAATGATCTAACTTATCATGAAGTGCCCATTTATATTCGTCGGAGAAGCTAGCCCATCCCGCTCTGTCCCTCTCGCCGGTGTATAAATAGAGGCCACCCCCGCCTTAATTCACCACCCCATATCACTCCCCACTCCTCACAAAACCTCCCACACCCTTTCCTGAACCAAGGCGAGCACCAGCCCACCGGAATTTGGCCGTAGTCCGCCACTGCAGAGGAGAAGAGGAGCCGTCGATTGGAGCCACCCCAGGAGCCGCCATGACCATTGTTCGAACCACCGTCGTCTACAACATTGTTCGCCCCATCGCCGACCCTAGCTGGAGCCCTGGTGAGCCTCACACGACCCCCACCGTCGCGTTAGGGTTCTGTCCTCGCCGGAGCTGTTCGACATAGGAGATGAACCTCAGTCGTTATATCAGGTTCTAATCGCACGACCTAGATTGAAAGATACCGTTTCGGTTAGATAGAGTAAAAGACTAGTGGGACCGTTCTGTCAGGAGCCCGCTCCGCTGCGCTGTGCAGATTGGGCCGGCCCAATTAGTTTCCCACGCAGAGCCCAGTGTTTCAAATAGTTATTTTCCATTTTAGTTGAAACCAGTTTCTGTCAGTAGATTCAAAAACCGATTCAAAGAGATTCACTGAACCAAATTGCATGATTCCAATTTTGTTAGAAAGGTATTCAAATTATCTATCTAATCCCATTGGATTCAAACCATTTGGAGTTAGAGATCACCTATAGTAAAAATAACAAGACAGAGACTTTTCAACTTCAAGCATTTTCCAAAAATCAACCATAAATTCTTTTTAGTTGATTCCAACTCTCAAAAATCACATTTGACAAGATCTATCTGAATATGTAAAAATATTTAGGTTCACATGCAGTGACATTGGACTAGTACCAAAAGAATGCTATTTAGGATTTATAGTCACTTTAATTCTATTAAATGATAATCTTAAATTTTATAAAATATGACCACCACTTTAAATCACATTCCCAAGTATTAGGATATGTGGTGATGACATGTGTAAACATGATCCCATATTTTAATTGGAGAATATTAAATCTTAAGTATTTTCAATGAGTAGAAATTACTTTTCTAAAATAAGACAAACAAGATTAAGTCTTTATTTCATGTGATGATTGTGATGATGCTAGATCATCAAGTGTGAGCCTTAGTGTGCTAAATAGAAATAGTTAAGTATTGTTTTGTGATTGTGTACCCTGTGTTCATTTATAGACGATAGTACCGACCCGGGATACGAGGAGGATGAGTACTACCAAAAAGAAGAAGAAGAGTACTTCAACCACTTCACTACTCAAGGCAAGACTAGCACTACAAGTTTCCTAACCATGCAAGCTAGAACTATGCAAGTCATCCTTGCAAGATAACCTATGCAAGATGCATTAGGCATGCTTGGTTATCCAACTTTGATTATACCAATCCCAAGTGTTACTTGGAAGCTTTATTCTTTTACTTTACCAAAGTTCTTTAATTTTAGTTAGTGCTTTGTGAGTATTGGAAAAATAGTATAGATACCATAAAGAGTATAAAACTAGGCCTAAGTAGTTATACTTAGATGTCATTCCAAGGCATGAGATTAGAGTTGGATAGTTACCCTTGATTAGCACCCCTCATTAGTGAATACTCCCAACTTTAGTGGCTAGTGCTAAGCATAAAAGTTGATCACTTTAGATGGGAATACTTGGTGAAAATGATTATGAAAACCTTGGAATGAGGATTCATTCTATTGAAATGTTTTGACATGTGTTATGGACACAAAAGGATTTGATGATGAAAATGTTGAGGCATGAGCCTTAGACCTTTATAAAAACTGATGGTTGGGTTCGGATGCGATACCATTCCAATTTTACCGTACAAGCACAATACCTGAATTGGGTAGGGCTTAGCTGGAAGTTTATATGCCTTAGTATGGGTTCCCTCGTGGAAAGAGGATGAGCTGAGGCTACCTCGTGAGTCTGAATGTCCACTTATGCAGTGCCCAGGATGGCAGATGGCCATGGCTAGGAGGCCAAGCTCATAGGGTAGGTGCCTATACTAGAGTGTGTAATTGAAAGGTTATAATTGATTATCCGCATACTAAGTATGATGCTTCAGGGTTATCCCTGACGGATGTATCGAATTTTGTGGTGAAAGTGTACCACCTCTGTAGAGTGTCAAACTATTCGAATAGCTGCGTCCATGATCATGGACAGTTGGAGTGGCCGTACTGTTCCGTCATCAGATGTTTTCAAAATGACTTATGAATTGAACTATGACTTTGACTTGACCACAACAGGGTTGTGGACATGAAAACTAGGTTCCTACTTAAGTGCTTTAGAACATTAACTTACTTTTCTTTACTTCTAAACTCAGTTTCAGATAATCTAGCTTTTTTCAATAAACCTAGAGCTTATGATTCCTACTAGAACTACCTTACTTGTTAGTGATTGTTTGCGAGTACTTAAAGAGTACTCATGGCTTTGTCCCTGGCTATTCCCGTGGCCACACTATGAGGAGGACTACCAGGATGATCGATAGCAGGAGGTCTACGACAACTAGGATCATCTCGCATCGTCAGCATTGCCTGTGACCCTGAAGATGGAGCCCCTACTACGTTTATTTTCCGCTGCTTGATTTGTATTAAGACTGGATCACGAGATCCTTTATTTGTAAGACCTTATTATGGTTTGTAATGGATGATGTACTGTGGTACCAATTCTGTTATGTATCACAAAAATGCTAATCCTGGGATTGCGAGGTATTGCATAACAGGCATCTGGGATTAAAAATCCGGGTGTTGACAAGTTGGTATCAGAGCCATCCTGACCATAGGAGGCCCTAGTTAGAATGGACGTCCGAACAAAAAAAACTTTGTTTCAAAACAAAAGAAGTGAGTATTTATGAAAACCTATTCCCACTCTTATCCTTGATTCTTTCAAAAAAAAGTCTTGTTCCTCAAAAACTTCTTGCATTCCTACATAAAATTTGACACACTTGATCACCTCACTAACTTACTCACCCTAAATTCTTATAGATGGAAGTCCAGTATTATAAGTTCTACCAGCTGGGCAATGCAGGCCAACTGATCTTTGAGAGGGATCTAGATGCACTATCAGAGTATCTTGAGCGCCCGCATCCGGAATTCTTCGGGGCCCAACTCAATGATCACATAGGAGGAGATCTACAATGGCTGATAGTTGCAGATCTCAGAGGCAAGATGGAAGAACCCTCTTCAGAGAAGATCCAATTCACCTTGCATGAGAACAACTGGCTAGATGGATTAGCCAGGGCTATGCATGAAGCTCTTGCCTGTCTGTGTGGGAAAAACATCAACTAGATCCAGGAAACTCACTTTGCTCACTTCACAAGGCGTGATTCTATGGGAATGCCCTTGGAGATGCCAGGACACCCAGAGCTGAAAGGTGGCCAATCTTCATGTTGTATGATAGGCACAAGGAGTTGGACAACGCCCATGCCTATGCCAACCACAACCATGCCATTGCAGCCAAGAAGGACCAGACCTTCGCCATTCTCGTCAAGGAACACCAATCACTTTGTCGTCAGCGTGACAAGAAGGATCGCACCATTGATCATCTTCGCACGAAGGTGGCTGCTCTCGAGAAGACCATCCGTGAACAGGAAATCCAGCTTGAAGCGAAGGAGGAGGAAGGTGAAGATATCCAGGGAGATCTTTACTCTTACCTAAGTGACGACAACGACTACTTGGAGGATGATGCCATGGAGTCCCACACTGATGATGATGATTCCGACTTCATTTATGATGATTAGCTACACTTGATCACTACCGTAGGAATAAGTTGTATCGGTCCCACTATATTGTAGTTTCACAGAATGGTTCTTAAAACCATCTATTTTCTAATTGTGTTGTGGTGTGTGTTTGTATTGTGTGCTTTGAATAAATGAATGAATGAGAGGAAGTTGTTAGTTTGAAAAACCTAAGTCAAACTCAAAGCTTAAAGCTTTTGAAACAAAACCATGAACCCTAGAGATTTCCCTCTTATCTCATTATCTATCTCAATCTTCAGATGACTCATGGAAATCCCGGAGGAAGTAGTTTATCTCAGGACCCAATGCTACAGATTCTGCAAATGCTAGTTTCTGACTGTGAAGCTAGTAGAGCCGAACGCCAAGCCAACTTAGCCACTCTTCAACAGATAGCTTAGATGGCCCACAATAATCAAGGTCACGGAAACCAGGATGACCATGGATCCAAGCTCAAGAACTTTCAGAATACCAACCCACCTATCTTTAGTAAGTTTGAGGATCCCTTAGATGCTGATGACTGGCTACAAACCATGGAGAACAACTTGGAGGTCGCAGGAGTTGAAGCCAATGAAAAAGTACTGTTTGCCACCCATTATCTGGCAGGAGATGCAAGAGCCTGGTGGAATAGCACCCGTACCATGAACGAAGGTCAGATGATGACTGGGGAAGCATTCAAGATCAAATTCAGTCGGACCCATGTGCCCCAAGGTTTGGTCACCAGGATGAGGGATGAGTTCAAGGAACTGAAGCAAGGAAGGATGACGGTAGTTGAGTACCGTGAAAAAATTCCGTCACTAGCTATATATGCCCCTGATGAGATTAACACCAAAGCAAAGAAAAAGGAAAGGTTCCTGAATGGATCACATGATGAGATGCAGACTGTGTTAGTCAACATCCGTTTTGCAGATCTGGAAGAACTAGTAGATTTTGCCATTCAGATGGAACAGAAGATTAACCAAGCCAATGACAACCATAAGCGTCGCATGATGCACCATCATGGATCCCACCATACCTAGAAGTATCGCCCCAACCCGTCTGCAGGATACGCCCCAAGAAACAACAGACCCCCTATGTCCCATCCAAACTATCCCAATCATGGCGTAGGAAACTTGAGGTCTGGAGGAAACCACAAACAATAACCTCGGCAATTCCAAGAACTTCAACCGTGCACCGCCCAAGTCCAACAACAACACCAACAACAACAATACTGCCCCAAGGACTAGAAGAAATGATGTGCCTGTTGCAGGAAAAGACAAGTCCCAGATTACTTGCTTTGAATGCGGAGTCAAGGGTCACTACTCCAATGAGTGCCCCAAGAAGCTTGTAGCAGCCACCAATGTTAATGCACCCACTCAGCAGCAACGTCGTGTTCAGCCTAGAAGGATATTTGCCCTAGGGAATTCTCTCAACCGCAACCGCCGTCTGTTCCACATGAATACTGAAGAAGCTCAAGAAGCACCCGATGCCGTGCTAGGTATGTTTTTTGTTAACTCGATACTTGCAAGAGTGTTGTTTGATTCTGCACCATCGCACTTGTTTGTTACATAAGAATTTCCATGCACTAGTAAGATTCAACCCACAAAATTGAAGCATGTTATGATAGTTCAAATACCTGGTTGAACCACCAAAGCTAGAAAAAATTGCAAGGTTGTACCTATCAGAATCCAGGGAATAGATTTTTATGCTAATCTAATAGTACTTGGAACCAAAGGTTTGGAAGTAGTACTAGGAATGGATTGGATGTCGAAACATAAAGGATTAATCGACTGTGCTAAGAAAGCCATAACCATGACCAGTAGCTCTGGAGTATCAATAGAGCATGTATCTGAGACTTTGCCCCGTCAATTCAAATGCAAAAAGATTCTAGCCCAACCAACTCTAGACCAAGTCAGAGTAGTCTGTCAATACCACGACATATTCCCGGATGAATTGCCTAGTATGCCCCAAAATCGGGATATCGAGTTCATCATTGAACTAGTTCCTGGAACTGGACCCATAGCTCAAAGACCTTATAGTATGAACCCATCTGAATCAGTGGAGCTGAAGAAGCAACTTGATGCTATCCTAGAGAAAGGTCTGATTCAACCAAGCACATCGCCATGGAGATCACCTGTTTTGTTTATGGATAAGAAAGATGGAGGTAACCGTTTGTGTACGGATTAGCGAAAGCTGAATGATGTCACCATCAAGAACAAGTACCCACTGCCGAAGATAGAAGATCCGTTTGACCAGTTGACTGGTGCTTGAGTGTTTTCTAAGATTGATCTTAGAACTGGTTATCATCAACCCAAGATTCGTGCAACGGATATTCCAAAGACCGCCTTTACCACCAGATATGGATTGTATGAGTACACGGTCATGTCTTTTGGATTAACCAATGACCCCGCTTATTTCACGAATCTGATGAATACGATTTTTATGAACTTCCTGGATAAGTTTGTCGTTGTTTTTATCAATGATATTCTGATCTATTCCAAGGCATAGGAAGACCATGAGCTACACCTGAGGACCATCCTTGAAACCCTAAGAGAGCATCAGTTGTATGCTAAGTTTAGCAAATGTGAGTTCTGGTTGAAGGAAGTAGGATTCCTAGGACATATTGTGTCAGCAGTGGGAGTCGTTGTCAATCTCGCCAAGATCAAAGATGTTGATGAATGGAAAGCCCCAACCACTCAAACCCAAGTCCGTGCATTTCTCGGATTAGCGGGATATTACCACAAGTTTTTTGAAGGATTTTCGAGCATCGCACGACCGATGACCCAGTTGTTGAAGAAAGATAAGAAGTTTGATTGGACGGACAAATGTGAAGCAATTTTTTAAGAACTCAAGAAGAGATTGATTTCAGCCCCAATTCTGATTATGCCAGATATCAAGAAGCCTTTTGATGTGTATTGCGATGCATCCGAGATTGGTCACGGATGTGTGTTGATGCAGGAAGGCAAAGTCATATCATATCTATCCAGACAACTGAAGCAGCATGAGCAAAACTACCATACCCATGACCTTGAACTAGCAGCCGTAGTTTTAGCCTTGAAGACATGTCGTCATTACCTGATGGGTAATCACTGTGAGATTTATTTGGATCACAAGAGCCTGAAGTATATTTTCACATAGAAGGAGCTAAATATGAGGCAAAGGAGATGTATAGAGTTAATCAAGGATTATGACCTTGACATCCACTATCACCCCGGCAAAGCCAATGTGGTAGTGGATGCTCTTAGCAGATTGCCGTGTAGATTAAACACCATGATAAAAGAAGCCTATCCAAGTTTGCATGAAGAGTTGGAGTAGTTTAGAACGGAGCTAGTTAGTGAAGGATTTTGAGCTAGCATTGAACTTCAACCCACTTTGATCAGTCACATCAAGGAGGCACAAAAAGGAAATGCATTTATCGACGGAATGAAGCGTCGTATTGGTACAGGGAAGGTACCCGGATTCATCGAGGATGAAGAAGGAGTTTTGTGGTACAAAGGACGTATCTGTGTGCCAGCAGATTCCGAGATGAAGCAAGTTATCAAGAAGAAAGCTCATGATAATCTTTATTCTATCCACCCCGGAGGAACGAAGATGTATCAAAATTTGAAGGAGCAATTTGGGTGGCACAAGATGAAGAGGGAAATCGGAAGCTACATAGCTAAGTGTGATATTTGTCAGTGAGTCAAAGCAGAACATCAAAGACCCGCAGGACTTTTGCAACCATTGCAGATTCTATAATGGAAATGGGTTTCTGTCAGAATGGATTTCATCACCGGCTTGCCTAATTCTAGTAGAGGAAATGACTCTATTTGGGTCATAGTGGATAGACTGTCCAAGGTAGCCCATTTTATACCTATCAAGACCACCTACAAGAGTTCGAAGCTAGCAGAGCTATACATTCCTAGAATCGTCAGTTTGCATGGAACCCCTAAGACCATAGTGTCAGATCGAGGAACCCAGTTTACCTCAAGATTTTGGCAGAAAGTCCAAGAGGGATTAGGAACCAAGCTGAATTTCAGCACAGCTTATCACCCGCAAACCGATGGACAAACTGAAAGAGTCAACCAAATCATAGAAGATATGTTGAGAGCTTGTGTGCTAGAATATGGATCAAAATGGGAAGATTGTCTGCCTTTCGCAGAATTCTCATACAACAACAGTTATTGATAAGTTGCAAACGTATCTATATTTTTTGATGTTCCATGCTTGTTTTATATCTACTTTCTTATGTTTTGTCCACACTTTGGAGTACTTTTACACATTTTCCGGAACTAACCTATTAACAAGATGCCACAGTGCCAGTTGCCTGTTTTCTTCTGTTTTTGGTTCCAAAAAAGCCAGAAAATGAATATTCTCGGCATTTGACAGGACAAAAGCCAAAGTCGATATTTTACCGAAAGACTCACGGAGCCAGAAGACGAGACGGAGGGGGGCCAGGGGCTGGCCACACCATGTGGTGGTGCGGGTCCCCATGGCCGCGCCACCAGTTGGTGTGGGCCCCTGGTCCACCCTCTGACATTGCCTCTTCGACTATAAGAAGCCTCCCGATGAGAAAACCCTCAAAAATCCAACCTCCAGCCACAAAAAGTTCTGCAGCGCTGCCGCCACCGAACGGGAGATTCGGGGGACAAAATGTCTCTGTTCCGGCACCCTGCCAGGATGGGGAAGTGTGCCCGGAGCCATCTCCATCGATCTCCACCACCATCTCCATCGCTGTTGCTGATTCCCATGATGATGAGGGAGTAGTTCTTCCTCAAGGCTAAGAGTTCTACCAGTAGCTTTGTGTTCATCTCTCTCTCTCTATGCATGATCATATTGTGATCATGAGCTTTGTAATCAAGTAGATCTACCTTGCTACTCAAGTGCTTTAATACATCTCTGCTCTCCCCATGTGTGTGAAAGTGACAGCGTGCACACCATGGTGGCAGTTAGGCTAGAGATTACAAATACTTGTGATGAGTTATACTTTGAGTTGGTTGTCTCTATGAAATTGTGGTGTTTGTTGGAACCATCTAGCCCTCAAGGTGACAGTGTGGGGTTATCTAGATGGGGAAAGCGAACTTTGAGGAGTGTTGTTATAGCCCTACCATGGATTAGAGTGTCAAACCAGAGAGTAGTTTAGATTAGTATCATGAAGAGAAGATATTTATATGAGAATGTTCACTAGTGAAAGGATGATCCCTAGGCCTTGTTTCTAAGCATTGAAACACCGTTTGCAACTAGATCTGTTACATGTGTGCTTGCTGCCATCTTTATGTCAGTTTTCCTTTAGTCTCTTCCATGCCATCAAGCTATTTTCAGGCACCATTACCACTTATAATTATCCATACCACTTGTATTCACTATCTCTTTGCCGAACTAGTGCACCTATACACCTGACAAGTGTATTGGGTGTGTTGGGGACACAAGAGACTTCTTGTATCTTGATTGCAGGGTTGCTTGAGAGGGATTACCTTTGACCACTTCCTCCCTGAGTTTGATAAACCTTGGGTAATCCACTTAAGGGAAAACTTGCTGCCGTTCTACAAACCTATGCACTTGGAGGCCCAACAACTGTCTACAAGAATAGAAGTGCGTAGACATCAAGCTATTTTCTAGCGCCGTTGCCGGGGAGGTAATGTAAAAGGTACTCACATCCTCCGATGTGAGTGCTCGAAGTTATTTCCTTTAGATTCTGCAATTTTGTCTTTTTGTTTCTTGTTTTCACTAGTTAGGCTTAATGGAAAACAACAAAATATTAGAGAGCTTTATAGCATTTATCTTGAGTTAGGACATGAAGTGTTTGAAGAGAAAATTAAAAAACCTATGGAACTTTATTTGTATGCTAATAGCAATGTTGTTAGTATGAATTCTTTGGACACCATTATTGCTAATGGTATGGAAAATTCTAATCTTGGGGAAGCTAGTTTTCATGAAAATGATATTTTTAGTTCCCTAGCTTTGGAAGATAGATATTCTATTGCTTATGATGATACCAAACCTCCAATATATGATGATTACAATGATGAATATGATATTTTCAGTCCACCTACTATTGAGGAGAAAATTAATGATTACAATATGCCTCCTATATTTGATGATTATGGTGATGAGAATAATAATGATAGCTATTTTGTAGAATTTGCGCCCACCATAATTAATAAGAATGATTATCCTTATGTGGAGAGTAATAATTATTATATGCATGTGGCTCATGATAAGAATGTTTTATGTGATACTTATATTGTTAATTTTATTCATGATGCTACTGAAAGTTATTATGAGAGAGGGAAACATGGTTTTATGTATCTCCACAATATTAAGTTTCCCCTCTTTATGTTGAAAATTTTGAAGTTGCACTTATTTTGCTTTCCTATGCTTGTTGCTTTGTGCTTTCATGACTTGTTTCTTTACAAGATTATTTTTCATAGGTAGTGGGTTAGACTTAAATGTGCTTTGAATTTGCTTCTTGATGCTCTCTTTTACTTCAATTCATATTTCTTATGTGAGCATCTTCTCAAACTATCATGCCTAACTTAAAGGCATTAAACAAATGTACTTATTGGGAGATAACCCAAAAGTTTTAGTTGAGTCTTGGACGTTATTTCTTTTGTAATAACCTCTCCTTATCATTTTTGTGTGGTTTTTGTGCCAAGAGTAACCTCTAATGAGAGAGAAGTAATGCTTGGGAAAGTTGCTGTCCCGAAACAGATTTTTGTGCTTCGCTGTAAAAATTTGTGAAAACTCTATGTATGTCGGTTTGAGCTGTAATTGTTTGTGCTTCTGCCCCAGGTTGTTACCAAACTTTCGTTAGTTCAACACTTTTCGATTTGAGCAACAGAAGGTCTTTGAAAATTTGGTTTTTACCTGCTGGTCTGTTTTGACAGATTTCTGCCATTATTTGGATTTGCCTCTTAATCTCTTTCTCTTTGAGTTCTCTTTGATCATTTGAACTTTTTAAAGGAAGTGCTACAGTAGCTTGTGTTTTAATGGAAGTTTTACTTGTGTTGAAACTGAACCAAAAGACTTATTATCTTTTGAATGCACTAATGTTGCTAATGAAGATTGTGTGAAGTTTTGTATGAAGGAAATTTTCAGGTGTAGGGAAAGAATGATGTAATGAGATGAAGAATGGACAAAAGCTCAAGCTTGGGGATGCCACCCCGTGTCACACCAAGAAATATTCAAGAGGTACAAGCGTCAAAGCTTGGGGATGCCCAAGGCATCCCCTTCTTCATCAATAAAAATCTCAGGTTTCTTCCAAACACTTTATTTTTATTGTTTCATGCACAATTGTGTTGTTCTTGGAGCGTCTTCACTTTGATTTTAGTTTTCTTTTGTTTGGTTTTATTAAATAAGTTGGTTGGATCCCAACACACTTCTTTTGGAGAGAGACACACCCAGTTATTCATTGCCTAGAACACTCTAGTTTTCATTCTTATTGTTTTGTGAGTGTTCTCTTTTGCTAGCACTCTGTTTAGCCTTAGTTTTCTTGTGCTTTCAGCTTAGAACTTTTTAGTTATTCTTTGTGTATTTGTGAGACAAGCTCACTGATCTTTATTTAGTATTATCTTTGTGAGTTGTTTCAAATATGTCGATTGGTGTTGGAAGAGAGTAGAAAGCTTCATGCTTTAGTGGTACAAAAAGGAGTTTGTTTTTGACTGTGACTTAGACTTTATCATGTCATGCTTGATATTGTTTTGGATTTATGCTTAGTGATTTTTGCTGTAGCATGACATGTTATAAACAATTTAGATTGCTTAATGTGCCTTGAAAGAATCATGCGTTGTTTTAGCATATAAAAGCATAATATTGTGGTAATCTCCTTTAGTGCTTTATTTGGTTTGACTTGGCGCATTCTCACACCATGTTAAGACTATTCCAAGTCACCATAGCCTCTATGATCTTTCAGTTTTCGACTTGTAATATCACTTTATGCTTTAATTAATGATGTTTTGTCGCATTGCATGATTATGGCCATTATTGCTCTCTTAGTTGGTCGCTCCTAGACTTTTGCTAGCCTCCATAACCAAGTATGAGTTCCACTCATGCATCCAACTCCAAATAAAACCAAGTTATTCCAAAGAGTCCACCATACCTAGCTATTAGCATTTGCTATTCCAAGTATATTCATGTTTTTATCTACCTTTCGTATTAAACTTGTTATGAGAAAACTAGTGATTAAAGCTCTCACGAACTTGATGGCACACTTTACTTTTCTTGCCCCTAATAAACTTGAAACATTGTGTCGTCTATGTTGTATATGCTTGCACTTATATGTTAGGGATTAGCAGAACCATGATGTCATGGGGAACGCTTTCAACATTGCACTTTTACATTGTACCTAGTTGATATCATGCTCTTTTGTCTATGGATGTCGTCGGTGTGAAATGAAAGGGGAGCTCGTAAGTCCATGGAGTTATGTATGTGTGTTAGAGAAATGCCTGGGCTGCTGGTCTAATCCATGCCTAATCATCATGGAAACCTGCAGCGTAACCATAATGAGCAATCTATCAAGCATTCTTCTTATAAAAAAAGAGATAGAGATTGAGAAAAAGAAAAAAAGAAAAAAAGAGATGAGAAGAGAGGAAAGAGAGAAAAAGCACCATTTTCCCATGGTAAATAAGAAGATTGCTGAGATGCTTGTTGTCTGCTTGCCTTGTCATTTTGATATGGGGATTCTTCTGTATCATCGGGCAAGGGGTACCCCGTTGGCGGTTCTCTATGATACATATGTACTTACTATGACAAGAACTTATCGGTAACTAAACTTGAGTAGCATGAGGAGCGACCCTCATATTCAAGGGACATAAGATTTCCAACTTACACTTTGTCAAGCATATACTCCATAGTTTGTTCACTTTCACCTTAATCACTTCAAGATTCTTATGATAGGGACAAGGAGAGCTGAAAGCTAATAATTACCATAATTTTTGGAAGCTCTTTATGAAACTTGAATCCCTCCTTCCTTCTATGAAGGCCTTTCTTTTACTTTTATGTTGAGTCTCCATCTTATATCTTTATGCACCTATTAAGAGAGCATAGTGGCCATTCTTAGTTTAATGTGCATTGTCCCAAAACTTGTTGATTGAGATTCATAATGTTGATATTGCTTGATCTTGAACTATTTGTATCTAGTCACCCTTATGAACTTTGAAGGTGTCCTATGCATTTATGTTTTGCTACTCCATGAGGGACAAACTGAACGCCACTTGCTATGTTTTCTATATGTGAAACTAACAAACGTCTTTCAATGCATTATTATTCATGATCTTTGTTTGTATCCTTTCATGTTGCATGCATAGTTACTATGTCTTATTGTTAGAACTTCATCTTTCATGCTCATGTTTAGAGTACTTTGATCCTAGCTTTCAATGCTTGCAAATGGTATGATCTTGATTGTGATGGTGCATGTCACCTAAAAAATTATTCTTTTTTATCACTTACCTACTCGAAGACGAGCAGGAGTTAAGCTTGGGGATGTTGATACATTGCAAATGTATCTATAATTTTTGATGTTCCATGCTTGTTTTATATCTACTTTCTTATGTTTTGTCCACACTTTGGAGTACTTTTACACATTTTCTAGAACTAACCTATTAACAAGATGCCACAGTGCCATTTGCCTGTTTTCTTCTGTTTTAGGTTCCAGACAAGCTAGAAAATGAATATTATCGGAATGCGACCAAACAAAAGCCAAAGTCGATATTTTACCGGAAGACTCACGGAGGCAGAAGACGAGACGGAGAGGGGCCAGGGGCTGGCCACACGATGTGGTGGCGCGGGTCCCCCTGGCCATGCCAGCAGGTGGTGTGGGCCCCTGGTCCACCCTCTGACATTGCCTCTTCGCCTATAAGAAGCCTCCCGATGAGGAAACCCTAAAACATCCAGCCTCCAGCCACGAAAAGTTTCACAGCGCCGCCGCCACCAAAGGGGAGATTCGGGGGACAGAAAATCTCTGTTCAGGCAACCTGTCGGGACAGGGAAGTGCCCCTGGAGCCATCTCCATCGATCTCCACCACCATTTCCATCGTCGTTAATGATTCCCATGATAATGAGGGAGTAGTTCTACCGGTAGCTATGTGTTAATCTCTCTCTATGAATGATCATATTGTGATCATGAGCTTTGTACTCAAGTAGATCTACCTTGCTACTCAAGTTATTTAAAAAATCTCTGCTCTCGCCATGTGTGTGAAAGTGATAGCGTGCACACCATGGTGGCACTTAGGCTAGAGATTACAAATACTTGTTATGAGTTATATTTTGAGTTGGTTGTCTCTATGAAATTGTTGTGTTTGTTGGAACCATCTAGCGCTCAAGGTGACAGTGTGGGGTTATCTAGATGGGGAAAGCGAACTTTGAGGAGTGTTGTTATAGCCCTACCATGGATTAGAGTGTCCAACCGGAGAGTAGTTCAGAGTAGTATCATGAAGAGAATATATTTATATGAGAGTATTCACTAGTGAAAGTATGATCCCTAGGCCTTGGTTCTAAGCATTGAAGCACCGTTTGCAACTAGATCTGTTACATGTTTGCTTGCTGCCATCTTTATTTCAGTTTGCCTTTAGTCTCTTCCACACCATCAAGCTATTTTCTGGCACCGTTATCACTTATAATTATACATACCACTTGTATTTCACTATCTCTTCACCCAACTAGTGCACCTATACACTTGAAAAGTGTATTGGGTGTGTTAGGGACACAAGAGACTTCTTGTATCTTGATTGCAGGGTTGCTTGAGAGGGATACCTTTGACCACTTCCTCCCTGAGTTCGATAAACCTTGGGTAATCCACTTAAGGGAAAACTTGCTGCTGTTCTACAAACCTCTGCTCTTGGAGGCCCAACAACTGTCTACAAGAATAGAAGTGCGTAGACATCAGTTATGAAGCCAGTTTGCACATGGCCCCATTTGAATTTACATATGGAACAGAGTGTCGTACCCGTTGAATTGGTTGCAAGTAGGAGAGAGTCAGATTTTCGGACCCGACCTCCTACGAGAAGCCGAAGAGAAGGTTCACAAAGTCCATGAACACCTCAAGATCACCCAATCTAGACAGAAGAGTTATGCTGACAAGAGACATCGAGACCTGACCTTCAACGTCGGAGATTTTGTGTATCTCAAAGTATCGCCCTTGAAGGGAATGCAATGTTTTCAACTGAAAGGGAAGTTAGCACCCAGATATATTGGACCCTTCAAGATTTTGAATCGCTGAGGAGAAGTATCATATCAACTGGAACTACCAAAGGAGATGTCATCCATACATAATGTGTTTTGTATCTCGTTACTTCGTAAATGCTTAGAAGTTCCGAAGAAGACTGAAGTATTCAAGAACATCGATCACCGAGCAATAGATATCAACAAGGATATGACGTATCGTGAAGTACCCACTCGTATTTTGGAAGAAGCCTTCAGAATCACCAAGACCCGGAATATCAAATTTCTCAAGATCCAGTGGAGCAAGCATACTGACGAAGAAGCTACTTGGGAGCAAGAAGATTACATTAGGACTGAGTTTCTAGATCTCTTTAGTTCCTAGTATTTCTTAAATCTCGGGATGAGATTTTGTTTAAGGAGGGAAGGTTTGTAACACCCCAACAATACTAATCAAGATTATCAAGTTCTAATCACCCAAGTTTAGGGTTAACAGAAACTTTTATTACTAAATTGAATATCAGTGCATGTGTGATTTGCATTAGTGTATGATTGAGTGAAATTGCCATGTTTGATTGCTACAAATGATAAGGAGTGGTTTAAAGATGAATACTACATCATCTAGGCCAATTACAAACAAAATCTAAAGAAAAAGAAATCAAATATGAATCAAATAAGCAAATGGTCATTTTGACCAAAATTAACCACTAGGCCACTTTGTGAGTTCCTAGTAAAGAATTTCTAACAGAAACATGTCCATTTCTTTTCACCCCTTGCTAGACCAAGTAAAAGTGAACCCAAGCCCACTTTAAAAACTCATAGAAACTATTTTCAAATCTATTTAAAGGACAGTTCAAAATTGAATCAAGTTCATATGGTAAGATCACCATTTTGCAAAAACCACTCAAATCAATTCACCTTGACAAACCCAAGCAACCAGAGACTACCAAGCATAAGTTTAGATCACTCACCAAATTTCATTCAAAAATTTCAAACTTAAGTTCATGTGGCCATTTGGTCGAACACATTGCAGACACTAATTAAACTATGCCTAACTCCACTATTTGGAGCAGTGATCACTCGACCATTTGCCCCCTTTGCACTCCCCTGTCTCCCCTAGCATCTAGCAGCGCAAGACACGCACCCCCTTCGCACCACACAAGTTGATGCGTCAAGTTGGCCGCGGTCGACCATGAACTCAGCACCTGGATGCGCCGCCCTTGTCCATGATGTCCAGGAGGCAGGCCACCGTCCACCGCCACCCCCTGTCCAGCCCTCGACAGCAGGAGAGCCATGGACCACCAGAAAATCGTCGTGCCCACTTTCTCTGCGCCATGCCGAGAGCACGCTAGAGCGCCGCAGCCAACCAGCTCGCACACGCCGCGCCTCGCCTCTTCGCGCATGCACACCCTCGCCATAACACCAGCTAGCTCCCAGACATCCCCGTTCGCCACCACGCGACCCGTAGCCCCCGTGCACCATCTCGAACACCGCTAGCTCCGGCAGAGCACTGCCCATGCCCGACCATTCTCGACCGCCCCGTGCCGCGCCTTTAAGCCTGTGATGTCTGCCAGGAAGCTCCGTGTCTCCCCCTACCATCAGCCAAGTTGATAGCTCGTTGTACCGCTGTTTGCCGGAGAAGCCAGCCCGTCCTGCTCTGTCCCTCTCGCCGGTGTATAAATGGAGGCCACCCCCGCCTCAATTCACCACACCATGTCAATCCCCACTCCTCACAGAACCTCCCAAACCCTTTCTAGGAGCAAGGCGAGCACCAGCCCGCCGGAATTTGGCCAGAGTCCGCCGCTGTAGAGGAGAAGAGGAGCCGCCCCAAGAGCCATCGCGACCACCGTTCAAACCGCCGTCGTCTACAACATCATTCGCCCCCATTGCCGACCTTAGCTGGAGCTCTGGTGAGCCTCACACGACCCCCACCACCGTGTTAGGGTTCAGTCCTCGCCAGAGCTGTTCGACGTAGGAGATGAAGCTCAGTCGTTAGATTAGCTTCTAATCGCACGGCCTAGATTGAAAGATACTGTTTCAGTTAGATAGAGTCATTGACTAGTGGGACCGTTTTGTCAGCAGCCCGCTACGCCACGCTATGCATATTGGGCCGGCCCAGTTAGTTTCCCGCGCAGAGCCCAGTGATTCAAATAGTTATTTTCCATTTTAGTTAAAACCAATTTCTATCAGTAGATTCAAAAATCGATTCAAAGAGATTCACTAAACCAAATTGCATGATTCCAATTTTTTTAGAAAGGTATTCAAATTATCTATCAAAGCCCGTTGGATTCAAACCATTTGGAGTTATAGATCACCTATAGTAAAAATAACAAGACGGAGATTTTTTAAACTTCAAACAGTTTTGAAAAATCAACCATAAATGCTTTTGAGTTGATTCTAACTCTCAAAATCACATTTGACAAGATCTATCTGAATATGCAAAAATATTTAGGTTTACATGCAGTGACATTGGACTAGTACGAAAAGAATGCTATTTAGGCATTTCTAGTCACTTTAATTCTATTAAATGATAATCTTAAATTTTATAAAATATGACCACACTTTAAACCACAGTCCCAAGTATTAGGATATGTGGTGATGACATGTGTAAACATGATCCCATATTTTAATTAGAGAATATTAAATATTAAAAATTTTCAATGAGTAGAAATTATTTTTTTAAAATAAGACAAACAAGATTAAGTTTTTATTTCATGTGATGATTGTGATGATGCTAGATCATCAAGTGTGAGCCTTAGTGTGCTAAATATAAATAGTTAAGTATTGTTTGGTGATTGTGTACCCCGTATTCATTTATAGACGATAGTACCGACCCGGGATACGAGGAGGAGGAGTACTACCAAAAAGAAGAAGAAGAGAACTTCAACCACTTCACTACTCAAGGCAAGCCTAGCACTACAAGTTAACTATGCAAGCTAACACTTGCAAGTTTCCTAACCATGCAAGCTAGAACTATGCAAGTCATCCTTGCAAGATAACCTATGCAAGATGCATTAGGCATGCTTGGTTATCCAACTTTGATTATACCAATCCCAAGTTTTACTTGCAAGCATTATTCTTTTACTATACCAAAGTTCTTTACTTTTATTTAGTGCTTTGTGAGTATTGGAAAAATAGTATAGATACCATAAAGAGTATAAAACTAGGCCTAAGTAGTTATACTTAGATGTCATTCCAAGGCATGAGATTAGAGTTGGATAGTTACCCTTGATTAGCACCCCTCATTAGTGAATACTCTCAACTTTAGTGGCTAGTGCTAAGCATAAAAGTTGATCACTTTAGATGGGAATACTTGGTGAAAAATATTATGAAAACCTTGGAATGAGGATTCATTCTATTGAAATGTTTTGAAATGTGTTATCGACACAAAAGGATTTGATGATGAAAATGTTGAGGCATGAGCACTAGCCCTTTATAAAAACTGATGGTTGGGTTCGGATGCGATACCATTCCAATTTTACCGTACAATGTCAACACCCGGATTTTTAATCCCAGATGCCTGTTATGTCATACATCGCAATCCCAGGATTACCATTTTTGCGAGACATAACAGATTGGATATCACAGTACATCATCCATTGCAAACCATAAATAAGGTCTTAGACAAATAAGGATCTCATGATCCAGTCTTAATACAACAAGCAGCGGAATAAATAATAAGCGTAGCGGTGGGGTCCATCTTCTAGGGCACAGGCAATGCTGACGAAGGAAGATAGTCCTAGTTATCATAGCCACCTTGTTGGCCGTCATCTTGATAGCCTCCTTCATAGTCTGGCCATGAGAATAGCCAAGGACAAAAGCCATGAGTACTCTTTAAGTACTTGCAAACTACCACTAACTAGTATAGTTCTAGTGTAAATGCTAACTCTAAGTTTACTATAAAGTTAAGTTTGAAACCTAAGCTGAGTTCTGAAACAAAGAAAGATAAAATAAAGTTCTAGAATCACTTACGTTGGGAAGCTAGTGTCATAACCACAACCCTGTTTTGGTCAAGTCAAGATTCATCATTCATTTCATAAGTCATTTTGAAAATATCTGACAACAAAACAGTATGGCCACTCCAAATGTCCATAACCGCGGACGCGGCTATTCAAATAGTTTGACACTCTACAGAGGTGGTACACTTTCACCACAAGATTCGATACATCTTTCAGGGATAACCCTGAATCTTAATACTTAGTATCCAGATAATCAAACATAACATTTCCTTCACACACCCTAGTATAAGCACCTCTCCTATGAGCATGGCCTCCCAACCATGAGCATCTGTCATCTTGGGCACTGCATAGGTGGACAACATTGAGAGGTAGCCTCAGCTCAAACCTCTCCCGCAAGGGAACTAATACTAATGCATATAAACTTCCGGCTAAGCCTAACCCAATTCAGGTATTGTGGTTGTATGGTAAATTTGGAATCGTATCGCATCCGAATCCAACCATCAGTTTTGTAAAAGGGTTAAGGCTCATGCCTCAACATTTTCATCATCATAACCATTTGTGTTTATCAACACATGTCAAAGCATCTCAATAGAATGACGCATCATTCCAAGGTTTTCACAATTCATTTTCACCAATTATTCCCCATCTAAAATGTCTCAAGTTTTAATTTAGCTCTAAACTACTAAGTTAAGAGTGTTCACTAATGTGGGATGCTAAGATCAATATCATGTCATAGAGTGACATCTAAGATTATCTAGATAGGTCAAGTTTTATACTCTTTATGCTACCTTCAAAACAAGTAAAGGACTTGGTAAAGTAAAGAAAGTAAAACTTGGAAATAAAACTTGTGGTAGGTAATAGTCAAGGTGGTATAACCAGAGTATGTCTAATGTCTTTGTTTGGGTTATCTAGCTTAATCCTAGATTCCTAAGTATTATACTTTCAAGTGTTAGCTTGCCTTGGTTAGTGCAGTGGTTGAAGTTTTCTTCCTCCTCCTCCTCGAAAGCTTGGTTGGTATTATCATCTATAAATACATACGGAGTACACAATCACCAAACAATGCTTAACTAGTCTACTTAGCATTCTAAGGAACACATTGGATGATCTAATATTATCGCAAGCATCACAAGGTTTTATTAACTAGTTTCATTCTTTTTATTTCAGAAAAGTAATTTCTCATTGAAAAAATCTAAGATTTAATATTCTCCCATTAAAATATGGGATAATATGGACACATGTAATCACCACGTATTCTAACATAAGGGAATGTGATTTAAGGGTTGGATCATATTTACTTTGGTTTAAGTTTAATATTTAATGATTTAAAGTGACTAGAAATGTCTATATAGCATTATTTTGGTACTAGTCCAAAGTCACTACATGTAAACCATAATATTATTACATATTCAGATAGGTATGGTTAAATGTGATTTTTGAGAGTTGGAATCAACTCAAAAGCTATTATGGTTGATTTTATAAAAAATGTTTTAATGTGCAAAAGGTTCTATCTTGTTATTTTTACTAGGAGAGATCTCTAACTTTAAATGAATTAAATCCAACGGGCTTGGATAGATCTTTTCAGTAGCTTTCTAACAAAATTTGAATCACTCAATTTGGTTTAGTAGATCTTCTGGAATTGATTTTTAAACTAAGGGCCAGAAGTGAGCTCAAACTAAAATAGAAAAATCCACATTTGAATTCACGGGCTAGCGCGGGAAAACTAACGGCAGCCTGAAGGAAAGTTGGTGCTAATGAAAACTGAAATCAGGGGGGTCCTTGGGTCGACACGTTAAATGAGAAGCGGTACGGGGCACTCTCAGCGCTACGATTAAAAGGGGGATCGACGGCTGAGGATCGTCGTCCCCGGCGAACAGGTCACTGGCGAGAGCTAACCCTTGCGGCTCGGTGGGGGTGCAATAGGGGCATACCAGGGCTCCAGCTAGCATGGCGATGGGAGCGATCGAACATGCTGTCGACGGCGGACTCAGGCATGGTCGCGGCAGCTCCTGGGATGGACGAAATCGATGGCACCTCTCCTCCTCTGCTGTGGCAAGCTCCGGCTAAATTCCGGCGAACGGCGGCTCGCCTTGCTCCAGGGATGGTGTGAAAGGCTTAGTGGAGAGAGGGGAGTGAGATGGTGTGAGTAGTTTGTGCTGGGGAGGCCTCCTTTTATAGGGCGACGAGGGGACCGAATGGCACGACGGTGAGCTTGTCGGTGACGTTGATACATGCGGCTAGAGGCATGGGCGGCGTAGGCGGACGGTGTCCTGCCTCCTAGCGGTGCTCTACGGCTTCAAAGCGCGGCTAGGGGCGGTGGCGTTTGGTCGGGAGCGTCCCGCGCTCTGGGAGACAGAGGCGGTGCTCGACGGGGCGCACGGCGACTGTGGGTTGCGCTGCAGCGCACGCCCATGTCTGGCAGGGTGCTGGGGTCGAGGCGGAGCGGCGTGCACGGTATTGGGTCGAGGGGCGGTCTGTGGCATGCTAGCGGCTAACGCGCTCTGGCGAGCTCACAGAGAGAATGGGCGGCGGTGCTAGGGTGTGGTCCAGGGCCTGGCTGGGCTTGGGGAAGGGGCAAGGAGGTGCGGTAGGGCTAGGCTGAGCTAGTGGTAGTGCTGGAACGGCGCGACACTGTCTGTGGCGGTTTGCCCATGTTTGGCCGGCGGTGACCAAAATGTGGCGGCGCTCCACTGCTGCTGTGGCTAAGGAGTAGGCCGGTGAGGACTTGGTTGGACTTAGGGCGAACAGGGGAACCAAATGAGGGCTTAAAACTCGACAATGCATTGATCTACAAACAGTATAAGTTAGGCAGAGAAATCTTGACTGCCACCTATTCGACACAATGGCCGTATGAAAGTTTTATTTGAATTTTGGGCTGATTTTTGGTGGAGTGGTTGATCACATGCTTGATCTTCTAGGTGTGCTTGGGTTTTGAAAATGGAGCTCATTTGAGTGGTTTTTGAATAAGTGGTATCTTCTCATATGAACTACATTCAATTTTCAATTGCCATTTAAAATTAGTGTTTGAAAGTTTTTGGTCGATCACAAAGTGGGCCTTGGTACATCACTACATGTACTAGCAAGGGGTGCAAAGATCCACATTTTTTTCTGTTAGGATTGGAGTTCTAGGAATAGCCAAAGTAGGCATGTTGATTAAAATGGCACAAATGACCATTTGGTTATTTTATTCATTTTGATTTGTTTTTCTTTGGGATTTGTTTGGGAATGATCTAGATGATGATTATTTCACCTAAGAATCATTTTACAATCAATGGATCACTTAAACATGGCAATTCAAATCAACTCCTAAACTATATGCACACACATATGAATGCTTTAATATTTTTAATTGGAAAAGTTTTTGTTAACTCTAAATATGATGATTTGGATCTTGATCACTTGGATTAAAGTTTTGGGATGTTACAAACCTTCCCCCCTTAAACAAAATCTCGTCCCGAGATTTACGAAAGAAAACTAGGAAGTAAAGAGATCTGGGAACTCTGTCCTAATGTAATCTTCTCGCTCCCAAGTGGCTTCCTCTTCGATATGGTTGCTCCACTGAATCTTGAGAAATTTGATACTCCTGGTCCTAGTGGTTCTATAGGCCTCCTCCAAGATACGGATGGGCACTTCACGATATGTTAGGTCCTTGTTGATCTCCACAGCTCTGTGATCGATGTTCTTGAAAACTTCAGTCTTATCCGGCACTTCCAGGCATTTGTGATGTAACGAGATATGGAACACATTATGGATGGCTGACATCTCCTCTGGCAGTTCCAGTTGATACGATACTTCTCCTCGACAGTTTAGAATCTTGAAGGGCCCGATATATCTGGGGGCTAACTTTGCTTTCAGACTAAAGCATTGTGTTCCCTTCAATGGAAAAACCTTGAGATATACAAAATCTCCGTCATTGAAAGTCAGGTCTCTCCTTCTCTTGTCAGCATAAGTCTTTTGTCTGGACTGGGCGGTCTTGAGGTGCTCACGGACTTTGTGCACCTTTTCTTTGGCTTCTCTTAGAATGTCGGGTCAAAAGATCTGACTCTCTCCTACTTGCGACCAATTCAAAGGGGTGCGACACTTTCTTCCGTATAGGAACTCAAATGGTGCCATTTGCAAACTAGCTTGATAACTGTTGTTATATGAGAATTCTGCGAAAGGTAGGCAGTCTTCCCATTTTGTTCCATACTCTAACACACAAGCTCTTAACATATCTTCTAAGATTTGGTTGACTCTTTCAGTCTGTCCATCAGTTTGTGGGTGATAAGCGGTGTTGAAATTCAACTTGGTGCCTAATCCTTCCTGGACTTTCTGCCAAAATCTCGAGGTAAACTGGGTTCCTCGATCTGATACTATGGTCTTGGGGGTTCCATGCAGACTAAAAAATTGTAGCAATATACAGCTCTGCTAGCTTCGAACTCTGGTAGGTTATCTTGACAGGTATAAAGTGAGCTACCTTCGACAGTCTATCAATAATGACACAGAT
This sequence comes from Avena insularis, assembly GCA_023614405.1. Lineage (NCBI taxonomy): Eukaryota > Viridiplantae > Streptophyta > Magnoliopsida > Poales > Poaceae > Avena > Avena insularis. The sequence goes on from CM042692.1 coordinate 232,227,901, forward strand.
TGAGTCATTTCCCCTACTAGAAGTAGGTAAACCGGTGATAAAGTCCACTCTGACGGAATCCCATTTCCATTCCGGAATCTGCAATGTTGCAACAGTCCTACGGGTCTCTGATGCTCTGCTTTGACTCTTTGACAGATGTCACACTTGGCGATGTACTGCCAATTTCACTCTTCATCTTGTGCCACCAAAATTGCTCTTTCAAATCTTGATACATCTTCGTTCCTCCGGGGTGGATAGAGTAAAGAGTATCATGAGCTTCCAGCATGATAACTTGCTTCCGAATCACGGCACACGACACGGCCTTTGTACCACAGCACTCCTTCTTCGTCTTCAGTGAATCCAGGTACCTTTCTTGTACCAATACGACGTTTGATTTCGTCGATACTTTCATTTCCCTTCTAGGCTTCCTTGATTTGGCTAATCAAAGTGGGTTGAAGTTCAATGCTAGCTAAGAATCCTTTGTTAACAAGCTCAGTTCTAAACTGCTCCAACTCTTCATACAAACTTGGTTGCTTCTCCGTGATCATGGTATTTAGCCTACACGGCAATCTGCTAAGAGCATCCGCTACCACATTGGCTTTGCCGGGGTGATAGTTAATGTTAAGGTCATAATCCTTGATTAACTCTATCCATCTTCTTTGCCTAATATTCAACTCCTTCTGAGTGAAAATATACTTAAGCTCTTGTGATCTGAGTAAATCTCACAGCGATTACCCATCAGATAATGACGCCACGTCTTTAATGCCAAAACTATGGCTGCTAACTCAAGATCATGGGTCGGATAATTCTCCTCATGCTGCTTCAGTTGTCGGGACAAATAGGTGTTAACTTTCCCTTCTTGCATTAATACACATCCGAGACCAATCTTGGATGCATCACAATACACATCAAGCGACTTCTTGATATCTGGCATGATCAGTATTGGTGTTGATATCAATCTCTTCTTCAGCTCTTGGAAACTGGCTTCACATTTGTCAGTCCATTCAAACTTCTTGTCCTTCTTCATCAATTGGGTCATGGGTCTGGCGATGCTCGAGAATCCTTCGACGAACTTGCGGTAATATCCCGCCAATCCGAGAAATGCACAGACTTGGGTTTGAGTGGTTAGGGCTTCCCATTCTTCGACATCTTTAATCTTGGCAGGAGCAACAGAGACTCCTCCGGCAGACACAATATGTCCTAGGAATCCTACTTCTTTTAGCCAAAACTCACACTTGCTGAACTTGGCGTACAACCGATGATTCTAGGACGATTCTCAGATGTTGCTCATGCTCTTCTTCTGACTTGGAGTAGATAAGGATATCGTCGATAAACACAACGACAAACTTATCTAGGAAATTCATAAAGATCATGAGATTTATGAAATAAGCAGGGGCATTGGTTAATCCGAAAGACATGACCGTATACGTGTATAAACCATAGCGAGTAGTAAAGGCGGTCTTCAGAATATCCGTTGCACGAATCTTAAGTTGGTGATAACCCGACCTAAGATCAATCTTTGAGAATACCTGGGCTCTAGTCAACTGATCAAATAGATCCTCTATCTTTGGCAAAGGGAACTTGTTTTTGATGGTGACGTCATTCAACTTTCTGTAATCGGTGCACAGACGGTTGCCTCCATCTTTCTTGTCGACGAATAACACTGGTGATTTCCATGGCAAAGCGCTTGGTTGAATCAAGCCTGTTGCTAACATGGCATTCAACTGCTTCTTCAATTCCACTAAATCTGAGGGGTTCATGCTATAGGGCCTCTAGGCTATGGGTCTGGTTCCGGGGATTAGTTCGATAATGAACTCAATATCCCTATCCGGGGGCATACCTGGCAATTCATCTGGGAATACGTCGGGGTATTCATAGACTACTCGGACTTGGTTTATGGTGGGTAGGGCTAGACTCTTGTTGCACTTGAATTGACGAGGTAAGGTTTCAGATATATGCTCTACTGTTACTCCAGAGCTACTGGTCATGGTGATGGCTTTCTTAGCACAGTCTATCAGTCCTTTATGACTTGACATCTAGTCCATACCTAATACTACTTGCAATCCTTTGGTTCCAAGTACTATAAGGTTCGCATAAAAATATATCCCATGTATTCTGATAGGCACAACTTTGCAAATTTTTCTAGCTTTTGTACTTGGTCCAAGGATTTGAACTATCATGACATGCTTCAAGTTGGTTGGGTGGATCTTACTAGTGCATGCAAATTCTTCGGTGACAAATGAATGCGATGCTCCCGAATCAAACAATACTCTTGCTAAAACTGAGTTGACAGAAAACATACCCAGCACTACGTCTGGCGCTTCTTGGGCTTCTTCGGCATTCATGTGGAAAAGACGGCTGTTGCCGTTGTGATGGTTCCCTAGGGAAAATCTTCTCCCTGGTTGAACACGACGCTATTGTTGAGCTGGGGCATTCACATTGGCAGTGGCTGCAGTCTTCTTGGGGCACTCATTGGAATAGTGACCCTTCACTCCACACTCGAAACAGGTGATCTGAGACTTGTCTTTTGCTGCCACGGGCACAGTATTGCTTCCAGTTCTGGCTGCAGTGTTGTTGTTGTTGTTTCTCTTGGGAGGGGCACGGTTGAAATTTCTGGTGTTGCCGGAGTTGTGGTTGTTTCCTCTGGACTTACATTGTCTCCGCTACGGTTGGGGTAGCTTGGGCGAGACATGGGGTTCGGTTGTTCCTCGGTGTATATCTTGGCGAGGGGTTGGGACGGTACTTCTGGTGACTGCTGGATCCAGTTTGCTGCATCATACGACGTTTGCGGTTGTCGTTTGCCTGGTTAATCTTCCCTTCCATCTGAATTACGGAGTCAACTAGCTCTTCGAGATCCTGGAAACGGATGTTGACGAGAATAGTCTGCATCTCATCATGCAGTCCGTTCAAGAATCTCTCCTTCTTCTTGGCCTCCGTGTTGATCTCATCAGGTGCATATCTGGCAAGCGACAGGAATCTGTCACGGTACTCCACCATAGTCTTTCTGCCTTGCTTCAACTCTCTCAATTCATCCCTCATTCTGGTGACTAAGCCCTACGGCACGTGGGTGCGGCTGAACTTGATTTTGAAGGCTTCCCATGTCATCACTTGACCATGGTTCATCAGGCGGATGCTGTTCCACCATGCTCTTGCATCTCCTGCCAAGTAGTGGGTGGCAAAGAGAACCTTCTCGTTGTCATCAACTCTGGCTACTTCCAAATTGTTCTCCATTGTCTGTGACCAGTCATCAGCATCTAATGGGTTCTCGGAAGTGCTAAAGATTGGGGGATTGGTATTCTGGAAGTTTTTCAGCTTGGATCCTCGATGATCCTGATTGCCATGGTTTTGGTTGTTGAGAGCCATCTGGGCAATCTGTTGCAGTGTTGCTAGATTAGCTTGGTGCTCTGCTTTGCTTGCTTCTCTATCTGCGATGAGATTCTACAGGATCTGCAGCATTGGGTCTTACGACGAGCTGCTCCCTCCTTGGTTTCCACGAGTCATCTGAAGATTGAGGTAGATAAAGCGGTAAGAGGGAAAGTTCTAAGGTTCATGGTTTTGATTTTAAAGCTAGACTCAGTTTTTGCAACTAACTCCATTTCATTCATTCAAACAAGCACACGATACAAACACACACACCACAACAAGGAAAACAAATGGTTTTAAGAACCATTCTGCAAGCTACGATGCAGTGGGACTGATACATCTCATGCTACGACAATGCTCTAGTGCATCTACTCATTGTCGATGAAGTCAGAGTCCTCATCGTCAGTGTAGAAGTCCACGGCATCCTCCTCTAGAAAGTCATCATCATTGCTGAGGTAAGAATCCATGTCTCCCTAGATGTCTTCACCCTCCTCTTCTTCCTCCTTTGCTGCACGCTGAGCTTCTTGCGCCTTGACGGTCTTCTCGAGGTCGGCCACCTTCTTGCGAACACGGGCGATGGTGCGATCCTTCTTTTCGCGTTGGAGGCGAAGAGACTAACGGTCCTTGACGAGCAGCGAGAAAGTCTGGGCCTTCTGGTCGGCAATGGCACGGTTGTGGTTGGCAAACTCCCTAGCATTATCCAATTCGTTCTAGCGATCGTACAATAGGAAGTCAAGGTTCTCCACTTGATGCTTCAGCTCCGAGTGACTTGGCATCTCCATCGGCATTCCCATGAAGTCATGCCTTGCATAGTGAGAAAAACGGATTCCTTGGATTTGGTTGACACTGAGGGCACATAGATGTGCGAGAGCTTCATGTATTGCCCTGGCTAATCCATCCAGCCAGTTGTTCTCTCAGACTGAGAATTGGATTCTCCCGGACATTGGTGCTTCTATGCTTCCTCGAAGACCAGCGGTGACTAGCCACTATAAATCTCCTCCTGGGGGTCCTGGAAGTTGAGATCCAAGAAACTCTGGATGCGGGCGTCCCAATAACTCAGACAGTGAATCTAGATCCCTCTCGAAGATCAGCTGGGCTCCGTTGCCCAATTGGTAGAACTTGCTGAACTAAGTCTCCATCTACAAGAATTAAGGATGAGGAAATTAGTGAAGTGATCAAGTGTGTCAAATTTTATGTAGTCATGTAAGAAATGGAGGAACATGAATTTTTGGGAAAGAAAAAATTCCCAAGGGTAAGAAAGGAAATAATTTTTCATAAATACTCACTTTGGTTTTGAAATTAAGTTTTTGTTCGGATGTCCATTCTAACTAGGGTCTCCTATGGTCAGGATGGCTCTGATACCAACTTGTCAACACCCTGATTTTTAATCCCAGATGCTTGTTATGTCATACATCGCAATCCCAAGATTACCATTTTTGCGAGACATAATAGATTGGATATCATAGTACATCATCCATTACAAACCATAAATAAGGTCTTACACAAATAAGGATCTCATGATCCAGTCTTAATACAACAAGCAGCGGAATAAATAATAAGCGCAGCAGTGGGGTCCATCTTCAGGGTCACAGACAATGCTGACGAAGGCAGATAGTCCTAGTTATCATAGTCGTCCTGCTGGCCATCATCTTGATAGCCTCCTTCACAGTCTGGCCATGAGAATAGCTAGGTTCCAAATCCATGAGTACTCTTTAAGTACTCGCAAACTACCACTAACAATTAGTATAGTTCTAGTGTAAATGCTAACTCTAAGTTTACTATAAAGTTAAGTTTGAAACCTAAGCTGAGTTCTGAAACAAAGAAAGATAAAATAAAGTTCTAGAATCACTTAAGTTGGGAAGCTAGTGTCATAGCCACAACCCGGTTGTGTTCAAGTCAAGATTCATCATTCATTTCATAAGTCATTTTGAAAATATCTAACAACAAAATAGTATGGCCACTCCAAATGTCCATAACCGTGGACGCGGCTATTCGAATAGTTTGACACTCTGCAGAGGTGGTACACTTTCACCACAAGATTCAATACATCTGTCAGGGATAATCCTGAATCGTCATACTTAGTATGCAGATAATCAAACATAACCTTTCCTTTACACACCCTAGTATAAGCACCTCTCCTATGAGCATGGCCTCCCAACCATGACCATCTGTCATCTTGGGCACTTCATAGGTGGACAACATTGAGAGGTAGCCTCAGCTCAAACCTCTCCCGTGAGGGAACTAATACTAATGCATATAAACTTCCGGGTAAGCCTTACCCAATTCAGGTATTGTGGTTATATGGTAAATTTGGAATGGTATCGCATCCGAATCCAACCATCAGTTTTGTAAATGGGTTAAGGCTCTTGCCTCAACATTTTCATCATCATAACCATTTGTGTTTATCAACACATGTCATAGCATCTCAATAGAATGACTCATCATTCCAAGGTTTTCACAATTCATTTTCACCAAGTATTCCCCATCTAAAATGTCTCAAGTTTTAGTTTAGCTCTAAACTACTAAGTTAAGAGTGTTCACTAATGTGGGATGCTAAGATCAATCTCATGTCATAGAGTGAAATCTAAGATTATCTAGATAGGTCAAGTTTTATACTCTTTATGCTACCTTCAAAACAAGTAAAGGACTTGGTAAAGTAAAGAAAGTAAAACTTGGAAATAAAACTTGTGGTAGGTAATAGTCAAGGTGGTATAACCAGAGTATGTCTAATGTCTTTGTTTGGGTTATCTAGCTTAATCCTAACTTCCTAAGTATTATACTTGCAAGTGTTAGCTTGCCTTGGTTGGTGCAGTGGTTGAATTTTTCTTCCTCCTCCTCTTGGGAGAACTCCTCGTCCTTGAAAGCTTGGTTGGTACTATCGTCTATAAATACATAGGAGTACACAATCACCAAACAATGCTTAACTAGTCTACTTAGCATTCTAAGGCACACATTGGATGATCTAATATTATCACAAGCATCACAAGGTTTTATTAACTAGTTTCATTCTTTTTATTTAAGAAAAGTAATTTCTACTCATTGAAAAATCTAAGATTTAATATTCTCCCATTAAAATATGGGATCATATCGCCACATATTCTAACATAAGGGAATGTGATTTAAGGGTTGCATCATATTTACTTTGGTTTAAGTTTAATATTTAATCATTTAAAGTGACTAGAAATGCCTATATAGCATTATTTTGGTACTAGTCCAAAGTCACTACATGTAAACCCTAATATTATTACATATTCAGATAGGTATGGTAAATTGTGATTTTTGAGAGTTGGAATCAACTCAAAAGCTATTATGGTTGATTTTATAAAAAATGTTTGAATGTGCAAAAGCTTCTGTCTTGTTATTTTTACTAGGAGAGATCTCTAACTCTAAATGAATTAAATCCAACGGTCTTGGATATATCTTTTTAGTAGCTTTCTAACAAAATTTGAATCACTCAATTTGGTTTAGTAGATCTTCTGTAATTTATTTTTAAACTAAGGGCCAGAAGTGAGTTCAAACTAAAATAGAAAAATCCACATTTGAATTCACTGCCAGGGGAAACTAATGAAAAGCCTAGTGGCGCTCCTAGTGCGTGCGTAATGACAAGCGACGGGGGTCCCGCAGGTCAGCGACACGTTAAACGTGAAGCGATACGAGGCACTCTTAGCGCTACGATTAAAAGGGGGATCGACGGGTGAGGATCGTCGTCCCCGGCGAACAGGTCGCTGGCGAGAGCTAACCCTAGCGGCTCGGTGGGGGTGCAATAGGGGCATACCAGGGCTCCAGCTAGCGTGGCGATGGGGGCGATCGAACGTGCTGTCGACGGTGGACTCAGGCGTGGTCGCAGTAGCTCCTGGGGTGGACGAAATCGATGGCGCCTCTCCTCCTATGTTGCGGCAAGCTCTAGCTAAATTCCGACGAATGGCAGCTCGCCTTGCTCCGGGGATGGGGTGGAAGGCTCGGTGGAGAGAGGGGAGTGAGATGGTGTGAGTAGTTTGTGCTGGGGAGGCCTCCTTTTATAGGGCGACGCGGGGACTGAATGGCAAGACGGTGAGCTCGTCGGTGACGTTGATACAGGCACCTAGAGGGATGGGCGGCGTAGGCGGACCTTGGCCTGCCTCCTGGCGGTGCTCTATGGCTTCAATGCGCGGCTAGGGGCGGTGGCGTTTGGTCGGGAGCGTCCCGCGCTCTAGGAGACAGAGGCGGTGCTCGACACGGTGCACGGCGACTGTGGGTCATGCAGCGCGCACGGCCGTGTCTGGCGGGGTGCTAGGGTCGAGGCGGAGCGGCGTGCACGGTATTGGGTCGAGGGGCGGTCTGTGGCATGCTGGCGGCTGACGCGCTCTGGCGCGCTCTAGCAAGCTCGCAGAGAGAATGGGTGGCGGTGCTGGGGTATGGTCCAGGGCCTGGCTAGGCTTGGGGCAGGGGCAGGGAGGTGTGGTAGGGTTAGGTGGAGCTAGTGGTGGTGCTAGAACGGCGCGGCGCTGTCTGTGGTGTCTTGCCCATGTTTGGCCGGCGGTTACCAAAATGTGGCGGCGCTCCACTGTTGATGTGGCTAAGGGGTAGGCCGGTGAGGACTTGGGTGGACTCAGGGGGAACAGGGGAACCAAATGAGGGCTTAAAACTCGACAATGCATTGATCTACAAACAGTATAAGTTAGGCAGAGAAATCTTGCCTGCCACCTGTTCGACACAATGCCCGCATGGAAGTTTTATTTGACTTTTGGGATGATTTTTGGTGGAGTGGTTGATCACATTCTTGATCTTATAGGTGTGCTTGGGTTTTGAAAATGGAGCTCATTTGAGTGGTTTTTGAATAAGTCGGATCTTCTCATATGAACTACATTCAATTTTCAAATGCCATTTAAAATTAGTGTTTGAAAGTTTTTGGTAGATCACAAAGTGGGCCTTGGTACATCACTACATGTACTAACAAGGGGTGCAAATATCCACATTTGTTTCTATTAGGATTTGAGTTCTAGGAATAGCCAAAGTAGGCATGTTGATTAAAATGGCACAAATGACCATTTGGTTATTTTATTCATTTTGATTTGTTTTTCTTTGCGATTTGTTTGGGAATGATCTAGATGATGTTTATTTCACCTAAGAATCATTTTACAATCAATGGATCACTTAAACATGGCAATTCAAATCAACTCCTAAACTATATGCACACACATATGAATGCTTTAATATTTTTAATTGGAAAAGTTTTTGTTAACTCTAAATTTGATGACTTGGATCTTGATCACTTGGATTAAAGTTTTGGGATGTTACATACAACCACAATACCTAAATTGGGTAGGGCTTAACTGGAAGTTTATATGCCTTAGTATGGGTTCCCTCATGGAAAGAGGATGAGATGAGCCTACCTCATGAGTGTGAATGTCCACCTATGTAGTTCCCAGGATGGTAGATGGGCATGGCTGGGAGGCCAAGCTCATAGGGAAGGTGCCTATACTAGAGTATGTAATTGAAAGGTTATGATTGATTATCCGCATACTAAGTATGATGATTCAGGGTTATCCCTGACGGATGTATCGAATTTTGTGGTGAAAGTGTACCACCTCTGCAAAGTGTCAAACTATTCGAATAGCCGCGTCCGCGGTCATGGACAGTTGGAGTGGCCATACTGTTCCATCGTCAGATGTTTTCAAAATGACTTATGAATTGAACTATGACTTTGACTTGACCACAATTGGGTTGTGCACATGAAAACTAGGTTCCCACTTAAGTGCTTTAGAACATTAACTTACTTTTCTTTACTTCTAAACTCAGTTTTAGATAAATCTGGCTCTTTGCAAATAAACCTAGAGCTTATGATTCCTACTAGAACTACCTTACTTGTTAGTGATAGTTTGTGAGTAGTTAAATAGTACTCATGGCTTTGTCCCTAGCTATTCCCGTGGCCAGACTATGAGGAGGACTACCAGGATGATGGACAACAGGAGGTCTACGACAACTAGGATCATCTCCCATCGTCAGCATTGCCTGTGACCTTGAAGATGGAGCCCTGACTATGTTTATTTTCCGCTACTTGATTTGTATTAAGACTAGATCATGAGATCCTTTATTTGTAAGACCTTATTATGGTTTGTAATGGATGATGTACTGTGGTACCAATTCTGTTATGTCTCGCAAAAATGGTAATCCTGGGATTGCGAGGTATGGCATAACAGGCATCTAGGATTAAAAATCCGGGTGTTGACATCCCATATCCTAGAATTTGCATGCCGCCAAATTTGGCCATATTTTGAATACGATCGAAGAGGAAGTAGTATGAAGAGTATGGTTCGATCATCTCTTCTCTCGAGAAGGAGCCAACCCGACTATTTTCCTTACTTAATTTTAGGGTGCTTTGTGCTAAATGTATGGACCTCGATGTAATTTTATTATTCTTTAGGTTCTTGATGTAAAATGTAGTCCCACCATCCGTGTAAAATTTGAAACTAAAAGTAAGTGGTAAAATTTTAACGAATTTAAGCTTAGTTGTCAATTTTTTTTGAGGGTAAAACAGTAGGGCAAAAAGACCCCACTGCAATTTTTATATATTGTAGAGAGTTACAAAAGAATATTTACAAGACTCATTCCACCTCAAAGAAGAGGGATAAATTCTAATCAGCTATCTCCTGTCTAAATTAGTTTCAATCCAAACCTTAAGGCTCTGATAATACTTCTTCTTAATTCTAAAAAGGACCCATCTTAATTCCTGGGCTACAATAGCCTTCTAGGTCTCAATCGATGCATGCTGATTATTGAAAATTTCATTATTCCTGCAAATCCAAATGCCCCAAGTTCCAAGTAGCAGAATTTCCATTGAAAAAGGGACATTGAGGTCTTTTTTAATACTGACTAACACTTCAAAGATAGTTGGATCAGCCAAATTGACCTGAGAAATTTCAGCCCAACAGGCTCTTGCAAAAGAACATTCCCAAAACAAATGTAGGCTGGTTTCTTCACTATTGCAGTACGGAAGACACAAGTCATAAGATGCTGCGAGAAACATTTCCTTTTAGGAAGGTTTCTAGTGTTGAGTCTATCAAAGAAGAGCCAAGAAGAATTTGTGTTTTGCCGACAAGAAGATTTCCATAACCAAGAGAAATGTGGTCCCGCTGGTAACCAGCTAAGGAGCAGTAAGCCTTTTTCACCGAATAATTACTGCCCCAAATGTAAGACCAACAATCAGAATCCCCTTCCCTGCCAGAATTGATAATTTGTTCAAGACTTTGAGTACAAACATTCTTAGATTTCAAGCCGAATGGCCAAGGTCATGGCCATATCTCCATCATACTTTATGCTGATGATGATCGCAGATCCAAGAGTTTGCATGACGCCAAATTTTGCCATATTTTGAAAACGATCGAGGAGGAAGTAGTATGAAGAGTATGGTTTGATCAGCTGCTCTCTCGGGAAGGAGTCGACCCGATTGTTTTCCTTGCTTAATTTTAGGGTGCTTCGTGCTAAATGTATGGAGCTCGATGTAGTTTTACCTTTTTTGGTTCTTGATTTAAAATGTACTCCCACCGTTCGTGTAAAATTCGAACCTAAAAGTAAGTGGTAAAATTTAAAGAAATTTAAGCTTAGTTGTTAATGAGTATAAACCTTCTTGGATTTCAAGCCAAACAACCAAGGTCATGGCCATATCAACATCATACTTTTATGCTGATGATGATCCCACATCCAAGAATTTGCATGCCGCCAATTTTGGCCATATTTAAAAATGATTGAAAAGGAAGTAGTATAAAGCATATGGTTCGATCAGCTATTTCTCGAGAAGGAGCCGACATGATTGTTTCCCTTTGTTTAACTTTAGGGTGCTTCATGCTAAATGTATGGACCTCGATCTAATTTTACCTTTGTTTAGGTCACTGATGTAAAATGTACTCCCACCGTCCGTGTAAAATTCGAACATAAATGTAAGTGGTAAAATTTAAACGAATTTAAGCATAGTTGTTAATGAGTATAAACATTCTTGGATTTCAAGTTGAACGGCCAAGGTCATGGCCATATCTACATCATACTTTCTGCTGATAATGATCCCACATCCAAGAATTTGCATGCCGCCAAATTTGGCCATATTTTGAAACAATCGAAGATGAAGTAGTATGAAGAGTATATTTCGATCATCTACTCTCTCGAGAAGTAGCCAACCCGACTATTTTCCTTTCTTAATTTTAGGGTGCTTCGTGCTAAATGTATGGACCCCGATGTAATTTTACCTTTGTTTATGTCCTTGATGTAAAATGTACTCGCATCGTCTATGTAAAATTTAAACCTAAAAGTAGTAAAATTTTAATGAATTTAATCTTAGTTGTCAATGAGTATAAACATTCTTGGATTTCAAGCCGAATGGCCAAGTTCATGGCCATATCTCCATCATACTTTATGCTGATGATGATCCCAGATCCAAGAATTTTTATGCCTCCAAATTTAGCCATATTTTGAAAATGATCAATGAGGAAGTAGTATGAAGAGTATGGTTCAAGCAGCTGCTCTCTCGAGAAGGAGCTGACCTGACTGTTTTCCTTGCTTAATTTTAGGGTTCTTCGTGCTAAATGTATGGACCTCGATGTAATTTTACCTTTCTTTAGTTCCTTGTAAAATGTACTCCCACCATCCGTGTAAAGTTCAAATGTAAAAGCAAGTGGTAAAATTTAAAAGAATTTAAGCATAGTTGTCAATGTGTATAAAAATTCTTGTTATTCAAGTTGAACGGCCAAGGTCATGGCCATATCTACATCATAGTTTATGATGATAATGATCCCACATCCAAGAATTTGCATTCCACGAAATTTGGCCATATTTTGAAAACCCAATCGAAGAGGAAGTAGTATGAAGAGTATGGTTCGATCAGCTGCTCTCTCGAGAAGGAGCTGACTCGACTGTTTTCCTTTCTTAAATTTAGGGTGCTTCATGCTAAATGTATGGATCTCGATGTAATTTTACCTTTGATTAGGTCCTTGATGTAAAATATACTCCCACCATCCATGTAAAATTTGAACATAAAATTAGTAAAATTTTAACGAATTTAAGCTTAGTTGTCAATAAGTATAAACATTCTTGGATTTCAAGCCGAATGGACAAGGTCATGGCCATATCTCCATCATACTTTATGCTGATGATGATCCCAGATCCAAGAATTTGCACGCCACCAAATTTAAGCATATTTTGAAAACGATCAGAGGAAGTAGTATGAACAGTATGGTTCAATCAGCTGCTGTCTTGAGAAGGAGCCACCGTGCAGTGCACTGCGAACTAAGGTAGTGCAACATAGAACAACAAGGCAGTGCATGGATGGTGCACTGCCTGGACAGTGCATAGTACACTGCCTGGACACCGCGTAGTGTACTGCGAACTAAGGCAGTGCAACACAGAACAACAAGGCAGTGCATGGAAGATACAATTCCTGGAGAGTGTGTAGTACACTTCCTAGACACCGTGCCGTGCATTGCAACCGAAGACACCATGTACTAGACCAAAAGGCAGTGTAACCTACGCATCAAAGGTAGTACGAGGAAAAAAGTTCGTCGAAACATATCAACAATGGATCTAGATTTGAAGATCTAGACGCGACTAGCAAGATTGTGAAAACGGATATCGATTTGGACTCTCCGTTTGAAAGATATCACAGTTTTCATGTTCAAATCTACAAAAAGAAAAGGAAAAAGGACCCGCGACCCTCTCCGCATCCACCACGTGTCACATGGGAGAAGGCTGGTACAACGCGTGAGGCACTCCGCGCCCGCCACCTACAGGCAGCAGCAGCGATGCGGCCGCAACCTCCTAGGAGCGCGCCGTTTTTCTAGCCAATGGTAAAGTTTAAATGAATTTAAGCTTAGTTGTTAATGAGCATGAACATTCTTGGATTTCAAGTCGAACGGCCAAGGTCATGGCCATATATGCATCATACTTTATGCTGATAATGATCCCACATCCAAGAATTTGCATGCCACCAAATTTGGCCATATTTTGAAAACAATCGAATTGGAAGTAGTATGGTTCGATCAGCTGCTCTCTTGAGAAGGAGCCGACCCGACTATTTTCCTTGCTAAATTTTAGGGTGCTTCATCCTAAATGTATGGACCTCGATCTAATTTTACCTTTGTTTAGGTCCTTGATGTAAAATGTACTCCCACCGTCCGTGTAAAATTCGAACCTAAAAGTAAGTGGTAAAATATAAACAAATTTAAGTTTAGTTGTTAATGAGTATGAACATTATTGGATTTCAAGCCGAACGGCCAAGGTCATGGACATATCTACATCATACTTTATGCTAATGATGATCCCAGATCCAAGAATTTGTATCCCGCCAAATTTGGCCATTTTATGAAAACGATCGAAGCAGAAGTAGTATGAAGAGTATTGTTCGATTAGCTGCTTTCTCGAGAAGGAGCTGACCTGACTATTTTCCTTGATTAATTCTAGGGTTCTTCATTCTAAATGTATGGACCTCGATGTAATTTTACCTTTTTTGGTCCTTGATTTAAAATATACTCCCACCATCCATGTAAATTTCGAACCTACAAGTAAGTTATAAAATTAAATGAATTCAAGCTTAGTTGTCAATGAGTATGAACATTCTTGGGTTTCAAGCTGAACGGCCAAGGTCATGACCATGTTTACATCATAATTTATTCTGGTGATGATCCCATATCCCAGAAATTGCATGCTGCCAAATTTGGCCATATTTTCAGAATGATCGAAGAGGAAGTAGTATGGACACTATGGTTTGATCAGATGCTCTCTCGAGAAGGAGCCAACCCGACTATTTTCCTTGCTTAATTTGAGGTTGCTTCATGCTAAATGTATGGATCTCGATGTAATTTTACCTTTTTTGGTCCTTGATGTAAAATGTTCTACCACCATCCATGATGTTCCCATAGTTGGTAGTAGATGGGCGAATCTTTCCATGGTGAATAATGTTGCCACTGGTGTTTCTAACCATTAGGAAAAAGAAAAAACAATTTTCCAAGTTATAGGAGTGTATTCTATGTATAGCAAGTAGGAATAATATGCATTTTCTATAGATAAAAAAGATCAAGAAAATAAATTAGGAGCACAAAGGAGGCATCTCGAGAGAGCAGCGAAGAGGAGTTGAAGGAGAGGCGATATAAGAGCAAAGTTGTGATGGCTTCCTCACACGAGATACAGGGTATAGTCACCTAGTAATACATGTAGTAAGGAGTAGTAGTAAAAGTACTACTCCCTCTCATCCAAATTAACATTCTAAAATTTGTCTAGATTCAGATGTATATAGCACTAAAACATGACTAGATATATTCAAATCTAGACAAATCTGAGAACATTATATGTATCGGAGGGAGTAGTATATATGAACTCAAAAAAAATTGTGTTTTCTCTCTCCTTCAGTGCCTCATCACCATCCCCACATGCAAAACAAATTTTAGGACATTGCGAACTTTTTTCTTCGGCATGGTGTGATTTTCCTTGCGATTATGCCCTAGCTACCAATAGGAAAAAAACACTAGCACCTCAAACTAGCATCTATCATTGCGGGTCAGAGCATTTAAGAAATATATCTAATTTTCTGTTATTATTCCTTTTTTCATAAGCATCTATGTTAACGTCCCGCATTAGTTTTGCCCTAATATATTGGGTCAAAGGAGTCGATTCGACAACCACAGGAGAACCACCCACCCCCATCTTTTTTTGCTGAGAAACCGTGTGTCCCTCATCATCTTCCTCTACCGCTCTAGCTGCTTGTGTACCATTGTAGACCCTCTCCACCTTTGTAGAAAGTTAGAAATTGCCAACCCATCCCGACTAATCTTCCGCAGTACTCTTCCCCGGAACGACATCATGAGAGATGAAGAGTAAGATATATGAGTGCTATAGCCAGGAAATGGGATTGGGGAACCTCCACTACGGACCGCTGAGCAACATCACCAGTCGTGCCGATGTTTTGAGCCCTGCTCGCTTGGCTCGCGGCATGGTTGGCATGCATTGAGGGATTGCGGAAGATCCTGGTCTCCCATTTGGTTTGCCCTCCCTACTTCACTCTAACCCACAAACATGGCCACTAGACCGTGACGAGTTTGTAAAAAATAGTTTTGCATCATTTTTGTAGGATTCAAATCCTTAGATTATTTCCTATGGATTGCATTTGGATCAAAGGAATCGCGGTAACCAAATTCTTCTGAACTGCAACCCCACCCATGCTTAAATCCCGTAGGAATTGGAACATCTACTTGAGCCTCAACTCTCATCACGTGTGTAGGATCAAAACATGCCTTTCATGTAGGTAGTTCTCCTACATTTTACAATCTCCTAGTTTTCACCGCCAAACATGTGCCTATGTTCTCAATCCTGTGATCCAAAGAGGCCCAAGACTTTTTCTTCAGTATCCCCCCTCTCCCCACCAAACATACTAAACTGAAAACACAAGAACGACTAGGATTGTTGATACCCATAACGGAAGGTGTATTGGCCAATCAAGGCTATCCTTATATTTTAAGTTTCATGTGTTTGACAAAAACAAGATTTCTATAAAAAGTTGGTTGTTTGGTTTACATGAATAGAAAAACATAGGATTCCTTTAAATCATGGTAAAATCAAAGGCAATCCTCACGGGATAGTATATTTATGATGTTATTGTGTCTCTTGCAACCTCATTCTTGTTCTTTGTGTGTGTAGGAATTTGAAAATGAGGTCCAGGTTGGATATGAAGAATTGCATATGAATTTTGGAGGATTCTAAACCATAGGATTTTGGAAGATATAAAATTCCTATGGAGTCCGTTCTTAGTTCCCATGCCCTCCATTCCATAAGAATCTAAACATGAGCTCCAACCTCATTTTATTTATCCTTTGAGAAGTCCATTGTGCGCACACTATATTCCTGCAAAACTCTTGTGTTTGTTTCTTATTCACCATCCAAAGACACCTGTTACAAAATTCCTATGTTTTTAATTCCTAATATTAATTTACTATACATGCCATGCCAATCCTGTGTTTTTCCAATTCCTACATTTTTTAAAAACCATTAATCGAAAGAGGCCACTAATCTTGTTAATCAATCATAGGAAAATAGCATGCATTTTTTTCCTCTGGTCCATTCCTCTGACCCAAACGGCTGAATAGTGCCAGCATAGGAAGCTTTCCTATTCCTACACTTTTTCTTTAATGCAAACAAGGCCTTATTCCTTGGTCTGTTTGTTTGCATGCATGATTTATTCATCACATTTTTGAATCTATCAGATAGTAGTTTTTCCACGAAGCTAGCTAGCAATGCCTCCTTTGTCAAACACCTTGCATGCCCCTATATACAAAGAAAATCTATTGCAGGGCACTGTCGCGTTGCTGATGCCCCTAGACAGTCCAACAGTAGAAGCGTTTGCACCAATTGATGATGACATACCCAAACCTTGGGATGATGAAGGATTTGAAAACAAGAGTCGTTGGGTTGGTACCAACGGAGAATGGATTGCGATTGCAAAGCACCTAGGGCGCTGGTACCTCCAAAACGTCTACAGTATGGCACGTATCGAGATGTCATGTGTGCAACGTGTTGATATTTATCCATCGAGTAACCAGTGTTTCCCCGCTCGCCATGCACTTACGGCTACAAGCACACGAGTATCGAGCTGCCAAAGATACAAATAAAAGAGAGATCATATATATTTGACAACCAATGGCACTACAACGTGATGGCGATGTTTGAGAAATTCATTGCTGCCATATATTTTCCTAGTGACAGGGACTGGATTATCCTTCGGAATGACTATCTTGCACCAGCAATTTCTGTCGATGGCATTGCCACGAGTCTAATAAGTTGTTCTATTGATCACATATACACGGTGACACAACCGCGAGGAGATGTTCTGGTCTGGGAACCAAACAAGTGGAGTGAGTCCCATTATTTAAAAGTAAATTTATAAATTACTTACAACTGCATTGTTCGTGATACTTTTACTAACTTAAATGCACACATAGGTATACTTGCAGGTCCGCGTGTCATACAGGATCCAGTAATTGAAGATACTGCATTATGCAGCTGGTACTTGGCAAAGCTTGGCTCAGATATCCTGTGGATTCACACCAGGGGAGCACGAACCAGCAGCCATGGTGATCCTCTATCATACATGGGTAGAGAGCTGCTCTCTTATCCCTCGCTCTACTTCTATGTTTTCCAGAGGGTCCTTTATCTTAATGATCCTATAGCACCAGACTGTTTCAGAAGGGATAATCTTGAAGGGAGGTTAGCATTTGTGGGAATCAAACATCCATTTATCATCGAGCCCCCTAAATCCCCGAACCTGTTGTTGCCGATTGTGTGTTTGCTACACACGTGCCTGCCAACATCGCCCACAGCCAATTCCAGACTGGAGCCGCATGCACATCAATGGGGGGCTGCCATAGGTTCATCAGTTCACTACACGGGAGTAGAACATAGGGAGAAAATGTTCGAGTCACCAATGTAGTCCGTGTTAACCCTGCCTCGTTAGGACTATGTGAAGTTTGTCCAATATGCAGAAAAGCTGATTATGAGCATTTGCAACATCATTTCTATAGCTAGTAGTTGTCTCCATGTAATGTACAATACTACATACATAGTACTTTCATAGTGTATTGTAGAATCGTCACTTGCAACATCATTTCCACTATTGCTTGTACTAGGCACCATTTATGTAATATACTTTCATATTATGTGTTTGTTGTTTCCCTATTCAAGCACTCAAGCTACCGTGCCCAATTTTCTAGGCTATTAATTTTGGCATTACAATTAGTAGTACTATATTGGTGGTTGTTGGATTTGCTATATGTTGGATATTGCGGGAAAGGCAAGCTTTCTTTTTTCAAAAGCATACATCGGACCTCGCCGCAATTATTCCCTCACCAGTCCCAGCCCCAGCTCTCTCTCACACAACACTCCTTTATTGCCATTGCGCTTCCCTCCATTGATGACCACAACCACCGCAACTTACTCGTCTTAGGCGAGTCGGCTGTGGGTAGAGGGCCCTGCAACCTCATCTATAGAGCCGTCGCATCCCTCAGACATCATGGTGGCAGTGCGGTATGTACATAATCCCCGAAACCCTTGATGTTGATGATGAGATGCGGTCAAACTTTTATTAGCGATTGGTTAACATTGGGTTGGTGTTGAGTAGTTCTCATTTAGTGCATTTAACCCATTTGTATACTATAGTACAATTTTACACATACAAGCTAGTTCTGGGGCTAAATCAATGGTGAACTATAATAATAAGTTCAAATTTTGTATTTATCGATCCATGACTGATGATGATTTGGGAGGCCACTCAGCATGTTTTGCTTGGTTGGTCTCAGGGGCAGAGGTCCCTTTACTTTGGGTAAGTTAGGGCAGTTGTTACTCTACCCTGATTTTTGCCAAAATTTCAAATATATGTATGTATCTCTAGCGGCAGATAGAGCTCATCATGTTTGTCCATTCGTCTGTTCCTAGGTATTCTGTATTTGTACTGCTTGATAATAAACTGCACTAATGTGATGCCTAGATCTTGGCGGTACTAATATAACCAGCGTTCATGCTAGCTAGAGTTAAGACTATGTGTACTTCGATAAGAAAATTTATCCACTTTACTTTCTTAGATGATCTTGTATTGTACTTTATCAAATAATATTTTTTTCACAAATATTGACAGCTGGTAGAGACATTATCTATCCACAGGCATTTTTTTGCAGTGTTCGGGTAAGAATCTCAAGCTTGGAGAGACTCATCATCGAAGAACAGCCCTATGCAGTCTGGATGGAGGGGCGAGCGAGAACATCCACGTGGAGAACACCTGTGACGAGTTCTGCACGGTGCTGTTAATACCGGCAGGTTTAGACATTCAAAGGATACCTAGCTCCTTTTTGCCAACATTTAGCTGAGAGTATCCAGAGGCCATCAAGCTGAAGATATGCATAGCCTGCCGCTAGGACGTTGACCTGCAGAAGCAAGATAGCAAGGTTATCCTTGACAAAGGATGGCTAGATTTTTTCAAAGCATATGAATTGAAGGTAGGGTACTTTCTAATATTCAAGAAGCTTGCCACCACTTCCTTTAAGGTGATATTATTTGATCATGATAAATGAGAGAACGTGATCAGATGTGCAGCTTATCACCCATCATTTGAGGAACAATTTACTATATCATAGTGTATTAAGGCGGTGACTGTTCGCTTCTAATTATAACTATTCTGTAAAGATGTGGTTTATAACTATACCCCTCTATTCATGCATTGTGTTGGAACACCGTGGTACTTGATCGCGCTAGGCTCCAATGTGGAGATATTTACTGTACTATGTTTGCAGCAAAACTGCAATACAAACATCTAGTGTACTACTGCTAGTATTGTACTAACTCTGTTCCATAGTATAATCTTTTTAGCAAACTAAACAATCATCTTGTTAGTTCCACCACATACAAGAGTTGTAGTACCTAACAGTCAAGTGGGTAGGTGTAGTACAACTCATGTATGCAGCAGAACTAACGAGTTGATTGTTCGTTGTACTCTACTGCTAGTAGTAGTATTGTACTAGTACAAATGTACAACTACTAGGTACTATTTTTTTAGGAAAAGAGAAGTTGTAAATAAACATCATTTGGTCAAACATGACAGTAGTAGTAACTCTAGTCGGCATGCATAGCAGCATGCCAGCCTAGCTGTAATGCCCCAGGATGTGACATGGTTAATTTAGTGCATGGCAGCATGCCAGCCTAGCTATAAAATGCGCAAGGATGTGAGATTGTTAATTTAGTGCATTGCAGCGTTCTAGTCAAGCTATAGTAGGCATCCTGGATGCTGCTTCAAAGGCCTTGCAAAAAAACCTCATTCAAAGAGCCATCACATCTTCACCATCTCGATTGTTAATCCCCACTCGCCAACGCCGCCTAGCCTCATTTGGGATCATCTCTAGTGCACACGTCGCACATTTCCTTCACCATCTCGCCTGCTGCATCGGATCTTGGAAGCCGATCCACCCATCTCCGAAATCCCCCCCAACTGTCATACTCTAGTCCGACCTCTTCCCCCAATCCATCTCGATGTCGCAATCGATGCACAACTGGCTGCACAATGTCTAGAGCAAGGTCGACGACGATGTTGAAAACAAAATTGCTATGCATATGGACACTACTAGTGCCAGACGGCTGTCCACATGCCCCAATGAGATGTACCGCCAAGTCACTAGCAAAAAAGGTAGCACATGCCCTAACGACAAGTGCGGGACATTAGTCCCCTACAACGATGTCTACGACCACATAATATAGTGCTTTCATGGCCAGTAAGTCTGCATGGAGCCTAGATGCGAGTTCGTCACCTTTTTGGTAGAGCTAACACCTATGGTAGAGCTTCTCCACCACCTCAGAGTTTCTCACTCGAGGACTACGGCCATAATGCCCTGTAGCCATAAACACTGGGAGTCATCTAAGACGGTGCCCATAAGAGACTCGCGGAGAGAATATATCGTCGGCATCAGGAAATAGGGCACCATGTTCGTTTCCCAAATTGAAGGCCACACCACGGACATCGTCACATCCCCCAGGTTTTGTCAGTTCATGGCATGCGAACGCCGTTGTACAAGGTGAAGCTTTGGTCGTTGTCTCTGTGGCATGAGATCCATGCGGTCGAAATGGTGGCGACATCTGAGCTGAGGAGCAGGCCGTCATCGACCGAAATCGCCCTAGAAGGGATCACATCATACTCGTCGCAGTCGCGGTGTTACCTAGAAGCTTCTGAACCATTCGTCAGATTTCCATGTGGATTAGGAGTATTGCATCGACAAGTTTCAAAAGTGAGATAACACATCCAAATCTTCTTGTGATGATCCCAATGTTAAGATATGTAATGTCGTACTAATTAATTACTACTTTATGTTGCTGACATATTCAATTTGTATGGGGAGAGCTGGAACAAGATTGCGGTAATGTATACCTATTTCCAATGTACGTTGCTGACATAGTGGGCCCACAGGCGATGGTGTGACAAGGAAAGCATAACAGGCAAGAAAGAAAGGGCAACCCAGCCAGCACTTGGATACGATGTTGCATTATGCTGAGTATTTTGTATGGACGTCTGCTACTGCTAATCTATTTTGTATTAATACATATGTACTGGTACTTGTTCAGATCGACAGATCGAGTGCTGAATATGGACTCTCTTTCCTTTTGAGTCATGGCCTTGCTACAACTATTGAATTTCAATGTATGCATTGCTGAATCAGTCATTTCTTTTGGCCATTGTCTGTAGAACTGAATCAGTCAAGTGGTGTTGAATATGAAATGGGAATCTGTCGATATTTTTTTGATCTTATTCTGTTTTGCTGAATCTTTCAAATGCTACTAAATATGTCAAGTGTTATGTCTTTAATATAACTAAAGTATTTTCTAGAACTAAGATTGATGTACTGGTACTTGTTTATATCAAGTGAAGTGGATGGTCTTGCTTTTCTTTTTAAACTTGGCCTTGTCACAATCGAGATGAGGCTTGGGCATTTTGGGATGCATATATGGGGGTCACACATGTATTGATGAGAAGAGGAGGTTTGCACACAAAAGCATACTTGATCGTCAGTTTTGCTTGCTCCAATGATCAAGTGTGTTTGGAGAAAAGGGCAAACTGATCGTGCGACAAGGGTTTTAGAGCGAAAACATGAAATAGTTCCCTCTATACTGCTATTGAATTTCAGTGTCTGTATTGCTTAAAAAGGTCACTTTGGAATGCTATAGAATCGGTCAAGTGATGCTGAATAGGAAGTAGGAATCTTTCAATATTTTTTATCTTATTCTATACTGCTGGATCTTTCAAATTCTACTGAATTTGTGAAAAGTTATGTCGCTTCTTCTGGGGTGCTTGCACTAGAGCTTTTGACTGCGTGTCATCGGAACCGTTGGATGTGTGTTCGAGAGAGATGAGAGGATACCAAGTGAAGTCATTGGATACCAGTCTAGTTTTGGCGCACACGGTCTGTGTCCCTGGTTCTTTAAATATTTTTACACGATTATTAGTCAAAACAATTATTGTTTTTTTCCTCCAGTAGTGACTTCTATGTTCCGAATCTGACCGAGCCAGAGCACAATATAAATTTTACTAACAAGGAGGTAAAATCTAGCCCATTTAGCCCCTCTTTTGCCTAAAACAATTTAATTCGGCGTTTTAGGGGTCTGGGGACTTGCAGACCACAGCCCATTTAAATTTTAGAAAGGAGCCCATGGAGTATAGACCATTGAGTATAGAACATGTAGAATAGCTCAAAATCTTTAATGCTGCTTTTTGGAATTACCCGTTTTGGAACAAGGTAGCGCTAGAGAAGAAAAAGTCCAGCATACACATGATTCTTCTAGAGAGAGACTGGCATAGGGGACCAACCATCCTGAATAAACAGTTGATGCAGCGAGCAACACAATCAAGTTCGGAACACAGCGAGCAACGCAAAACAATTCATCATATACATGTTTCTTCTAATGAGAGGATGACATGTGGGGCCCAGCTGTGTGATTAAATGGTAGATGCATCGAGCAACGTTATCAAGTTTGGACCAGGGTAGCACGAGCGCAGGAAAAAAATTACATCATACACATGATTCTTCTAACGAGAGGCTGACATGTGGGATCCAGTAGCCTGACTAAACGGCAGAAGGATCGAGCAATTTTATCGAGTTCACATTAGGGAGGCACGAGCCAAGGAAAAAATTCCATCATGTACACGTTTCTTCTAATGAGAGGATGATATGTGGGACCCATCAGCGTGATTAAGCGGTAGATGCATCGAGAAGCACTATCAACTTCAGAACAGGGTAGTGCCAGCGCAGGAAAATAAATCCATCATACACACAATTCTTCTAATGAGAGGCTGACACATGGGACCCAGCAGCCTGACTAAACAGCAGACACATTGAGCAATGTTATCAAGTTAAAATCAGGGAGGCACGACCGAAAAGTATGGTCCGCTAGAGACACTGACGTCTGGGACCCACACACCTCAAAAGACTTCAGCGAGTGAACATCGTGCAAAGAACCGAAAATCTAGCTTCTGCGATGCACCAACTGAGCTTCCTCCATGTTTTAGCGGTTTCGTCGTAGTAGAGGGCCACGAAATCATAAAAAAAAATTCCATCGGCCATGGTCGACCCAAGAAATTCGTCACCGAAGATGTGCCTTCTATGATGACTGACGGGCCAAGTCGTTGCGGATGGACACTTTTCTTGTAGTGAACGGTCAATATTCAAAGTTATTTGTACACTATGTAGTGGTAAGATAAGATAACAAATACTATCAATAGTATCTTCTAGATGATAGAATGGAAAAGAGGATCCAACAACTAGAAGCAATGTTAGGATTCACGGGTCATGAATCAACGGTTAATATTCAAAGTTATCCATATACTATTTATAATAGTGGGATGATAAGAAATGAAAGACTATATATCATGCTAAACTATAAAAGAAGATCCAACGGCTGACAATGTTGGGATTCGCAAGTATTGATCCAACGGTCAATATTCAAAGTTGTTCGTAAATTATATAGTGGTAAGATGCAAAGACTATCAATAGTATCTTCTAGATGATGGAATGGAAAATAGGATCCAACAGCTGGCAAAAAGAAATGTGTGGATTCGTGGGTCATGATAAAATAGTCAATATTCAAAGTTATCTGTAAACTATATATAATAGTTGTAAGATAAGAAAAGGAATACTATCAATAGTATACCTTCTCGATGCTAAAATGGAAAAGAAGATCCAACAGCTGGCAGTGTTGGAATTCGCGAGTCTTGATCCAACGATCAATATTCAAAGTTATTCATACACTATAGGGTGGTAAGATAAGATAACAAATACTATCAATACTATCAATCTTCTATATGCTAGAATGGAAAATAAGATCCAATGGCGTGCAATGTTGGGATTCGTGAATCTTGATCCAATGCTCAACGAATAACTTCTAGTATGACCATTGGATCAAGACTAGTGAATCCCAACGTTGTCTGTCGTTGGATCTTATTTTCCATTTTAGCATCTAAAAGATACTATTGATAGACTTTAGCACGATGGACACTATCACAAACCTCAAAGCACACTAGCTTCTCCAACATTCTATAATATTCTCCATCGTTTCTCTAGACCATGTTACCAAAAATTTCAAGTTATATTAGGTATATCTAATCAATGTTG
Source organism: Avena insularis (assembly GCA_023614405.1). Classification (NCBI taxonomy): domain Eukaryota; kingdom Viridiplantae; phylum Streptophyta; class Magnoliopsida; order Poales; family Poaceae; genus Avena; species Avena insularis. The sequence continues at coordinate 232,252,392 of CM042692.1, forward strand.
ACTTCTACATGATACAAATACAAGAACCAAATATACCCATACTCTATAGATGTCGATCAAATTTATAATTTTTTGAGATTTACCTATTATATAATCTTACCACTATATAGTGTATGAATAACGTTGAACTTTGACCATTGGATCAAGACTAGCGAACCCACACATTACATTCTGTGGGATCTTCTTTTCCATCATAGCGCATTTTATAATGTTCATAGAACTAAAGACTATAAGTAAAGTCTTCTATGTGCATGCTAGAGTGGATACAAGATCCACACTTAGCAATGTTGGGATTTGCCAGTCTTGATCCAAAGGTCCAAGTTCAAATTTATTCATACACTATATATAGTACTAGTAAGATTATATAATAGGTAAAGCTCAAAAAATTATAAATTTGATCGACATCTATAAAGTATGGGTGTATATTTGGTTCTTGTACTTTGTATCATGTAGAAGTCAACGATTATATTAGCTATCTAACACTTGAAAATTCTAGTTACATAGTTTAGAGAAATGAGGGAGAATATTCTAGGATGAAGGAGAAGTGTGTTTTGAGGTTTGTGCATAGCATTCATTGTGCTGAATACTATCAATAGAATCGTCTAGATGCTAGAATGGAAATGAAGATCCAACATCTAGAAATGTTGGGATTCACGAGTCTTGATCCAACGGTCAATATTCAAACTTATTCATACACTAGATAGTGGTAAGACAAGATAAGAAAGACTATTAATAGTATATTCAATATGCTAGAATGGAAAATAAGATCTAACGACTATCAATGTTGGGATTCGTGAATCTTGATCGATCCAATAGTCAATATTCAAAGTTATTCGTAAACTATATAGTGGTAAGGTAAGGTAACAAGGACTAATAATAGATGCTAGGTTGGAAAATAAGATCCAATAGCTAGCAATTTTGGTCAATATTCAGAGTTATTCATACATTATATAAGATAACAAAGGCTATCAATAGTATCTTCTAGATGATGAAATGGAAATAGGATCCAATAGCTAGCAGCAATGTTGGGATTCGCGGGTCATGATTCAACGGTCAATATTCAAAGTTATCTGTACACTATATATAATAGTGGTAACATAAGATAAAAGTGTAACACCCCTAGTTTTAGTAATCCTTATTTAGTGTTTGTCTGTGCATCATGAGCATTAGATCCATCCCTTTGGACTAAAAATCTGCATTGATAAATAAGTAGGGGAAACAAAACCCTAAACCATATTTTCCCTCTTCATCTCAAATACATTCAAATGGCATTTTGAATTTCGAAAAATGACAAAAATACATGGAACCCAAATTGTTATAAGGGGTCTCTGTTATACTTCCATATCTCAAAAAAAACTTCTTGCACTTTTGAAGTTATGCAAAATAGATTTGAAATTGGTTTTCAAATGAAAAAGAGATAACAGAAAAGGAAAAAGATTTCTAAAAAAAATACAACCAGAACTGCAACTAGGCCTAGCCCATCTCGCCCTCTTTCCCTCTCCCTTCTCTCTCTGCCGCCTAGTGCAGCGCGCAGCGGCCCACTCCCAGCCCAAATGCAGCCCAGCCAGTCCGGTACCCCCTGCCGTCTTTCTCCTTCCTTCTTCCTCGCTAACGGAAGCTTCTACGTGTCAGCCACCTCGCCGTCGATCTCCCTTGTGCTACGATGCTCGCCGCCGCTGTTGGACGCGAAGATAAGATCGGCCACGTCCTCCTCCGTCTCCCATACCCGTCTCATCTCTTCTCGCCCTCTCTCTCGTGGTTTCCCTTGAAACCTAAGCTCCCCAGCGACGAGCCTCATCTCGCATTTTGTTCCCCCCTAGCCCCAAGAGGTGCTGAACTCTCAACTCAAGGCAACTCAGCCCCTAGCTCCCGAGCCGACGGTGTCCTCGGGTGTTTGTGTTCCCACCCCCACCCGAGGTAGGACTCCCCCTCAAAGACGACGGCCCTCGCTAGGCCGCCGAACGCTGTGTCTCTTTTGTTCCCAGCCCACCCGAGGTGCCTAGGAGAGCCAAGAAAGACGACGGCCATCTTCCCTGAAGGAATCGACCTCGCGCGCCATGATTCGACGCAACGGTCTTCATCCTCTCCAACGCCATTCGTTGTTGATTCGCCTTCGTCTGGCCTCCACGAGCCTCATCGACCCCTCCATCGCAACCCCGGTGAAATTCTGGTGCCCATGCACCTCTCCGTCCTCTCCCTCGTGCTCTGGTTCGTGCTGCCGACCACCACCAACGAGCGCTGCCGTCAGACCTCGTCAGTGTCGTCGCTCCGGTGACCTCCCAAAAGCGGTGCCGCCTGTTTCTAGCCCAGCGCCGCTAACCCCATCACCCTGCACGCAACATATCGATGCAGGCTTGCTCCACCTAAGAGCACCACCATTGATGTTGTCATGCCGACGTCAGCGTGAGGTCATAAAGTCTCTTATGTTATTAATATTTTGTAATTATTTTCTGTAAATAAAAAATGCTGATAGGTGGGTCCTACATGTAAGATATTTAATCTTTTTCATAAATGTTTTCTGAAATGATTAAATATATGACATGTGGGACTAAGTGTAAAATAATTTATATAATATCCAAAAATGTTTAATTGTTTTAAATATGATTTAAAATGGATTAAAAATGGCAAAATCATAACTAATTCATTTTAAATCAGCAAAATATGTATAATATATCAAAATGTTCATAAAAATGAGAGCTACACAGTAGACTCATAATGATGCATTGTTAAGCCACTTACATGACAAGTTTAATTAGATGAACAAATTGAACCCCGAAGGTAATTCCGAGGTTCACCCAGAACTAGGGTTTTCACCCTTCGGACCCTATTTAAAATGACCAAGCATGCACTAGGGTTCATTACAACACACTTTAACTTGTCATATCATCATCCTTGCTTGAGCATTGCATCAATGCCATGTGTTGATTGTTGCTTTCCTTTCTAGTGTTTTTGCTTCTTCTCGGTAGACCTCAGAGTTGATGTGAGAAACGAGATCGAGTCCAACATTGAAGAGCGAGATCAACACCATAGAAGGTTATTGACTAATGACGCCAAGCAGATGAACCTGAAGTTCTATATCGGAGTATCAATAGGCAAAGGCAAGCAAAACCCCACACATGATATAATCCTATGATTTCAGAGTATTTCATTCTTGCCACGTGCATACGATTCCAAAGTCTTTTATTGATAGATACAGTAATCCTATTTGATGCATGTTACCTTTGTAGCCTATATTCCCTGATCCACTGCTCCTAGCATAACTAGGGTTTGGCGTATGAGCTTCGCTAGAGCTGCTATATTCGTTGTGCTTAGCCAAGCTTAGTTGTTACCGCTGGTCCATCTGGTTGATGAATCAGAGCTACGAATGAACCTAGTTGGATAGGATAAACATGCTAAGGCTTGTATGGGAGGCCACGTCGGGTTGTGGTTTTTGCAGTCCCATACTTGCCACCACAAGGATCTGAGTTCTTGCCTCTTGAACCAAGACGAGCGTACAGCCACAACGTGACTAGAAACCCCCTCGACCAACTAACTTGCCTAGTAGATTCGATGAGTCACATAGTTTAGGTGTTCCATTCGACATATGCATTCTGGTCATTCTTGAAGGAGGTGCATTCATACAGGTAGGTAAGCGTGGCTAGGAACAAGAGAGGCATGGCCTCCGTAATCTTGAACCATGCGCACATCTCTAGGGACCGACTTTAAGACTTGACCCGTTACAATGACATCTCCTTAGGGTGTGACTCATGGTCTCGACGAAAGCAAGATAAAGGTCATGGTCAACCACTCTCTACCGGCCATCCAAGGAAGAGGGATAATGTTAACTGGCACTAAGAATCAGTTGGTACCGATACGGTAAAGTTGTGCACCCCTGCAGGGTTATTAATCTTTTCGAAAATACGTGTCCACGGTTATGGACGACTTGGGAACGAACGTAAAGATCATAGAGAACTATAACCTAATCATAAAACTTGGAGGTTCAACGTGTGCTTAAGGATGCTTCCTCGGGTATCGAGGGGTTGATCCTAGTTGGTAGGTTCAGCTAATAAAGATTCAGTGGATATCAAAGATGATCAAAGCTAGTGATATCACTTTCTTATCCCCTCTTAAAAGATTCTATTAGTCGAGCTTCTCCTCTCTCTTTTATAAGGAAAGATAGCTTTATGAAAAATAACCCCACCAGCCATGAGACTTGTGGAGTACACCCTGTACTCAGCCTTGCTTTGTTGATACTTCTGCAGCAGGTAAGTGTTGCCATAGAAGATGAGATTGTTTCGGCATCGACATTGACGAGTAGTTTGGGGTTCCCGGTCGGCAGCCTGGAATCTATGGATTGGGAAATCATCGTTATGCTTTAGGACTCTTAGGCCATTTGTTAAGTTTGCTAAACTTAATAGCATAATTTGCCTTCCATTGTTTGATGTTTGTGGTTAGTGACCTTTGCTTGTAATAATTTGGTTCTTTGCTCAGCTATGAGCTTGTTGTAATAAATTTTATGTCGTAGGGTCACTGTAATGTTACCAATTATTTCTCTGTATGCTTCCAAGATTTAGGTTAGGCTTATATCAGACAGAGTTCTAGGATTTGTCTAGCCCTAATCCTGGGGTGTCACAGGTTTTCGTATCAGAGCAGTACTGACTGTAGGAAAACATTTCTACCGGTCGATGTTGAGTCTAGTGCTTGTGAAAACTATTTGAAAGCTGCAAAGTATTTGCGAAAACTTTGGTATGCTTCTTTTTCTCCTTATCCAGTTTCACTCTAACTCTAGTTTATCTTACCTTACGTTGACTTTGAAAAGTTTGCTATCTCGTCTCGTCTTTCAAAGCTTAGGTGCCTTTTAGACATGTCGATTCTTAACCAATTGACCTAGTGTTGAGCCTCTAAAGTCAGTTGTGTGTGTGTTCCTTGTTTCCCTTTGCTCTGCTTCAGCTGAAAGGTTTCTTTCTATCATGATCTCTCTATCTTATGGACCCACAGCATTATGTTGATGGTTCCATAGTGATCTGTTCTAGGCCTCGAAGTTTCCTTTCGCCACGTGTGCCTCCTTTTCATTTGTCTCGGTACTTCAGAAGTTGTTTCTTCTCTTGGAAGCTACCTCGTGGTTACTACCTTGTGGTACCCTCTGTACTACTAAGATAGTAGTTACTCCTTTCTTTGGATTTTAACCCTTGGACTTGAACCAAAGATCCCTGATTGTGCTGGATTCTGGTGTTGTGAATCTTGTACATGAAGTTGACCTTTAACCCAAGATCCATTTTGTTGATTCCTGTTGTTAATGTTTAAACATTACCCCAGGATGGCTAGTACCTTCTAGTACAGCCTTCAGGCTTGTGGTTATTGTCGTTATTAAATTACGACAAACAAAGGACCTCCCCTACCACATGCTATGGCAGATGTTCCTTACTAGAACCAAATAGATCATGACAAGAGTACTCCTCATGAGTCTCACTTGTATACTCGTGACTCTGCCACACCTTCCCTTCTCTATGCATCGGTCCTTGGAAGATTGTTGACTTATGCATTCATATCTCGAGATTGCATCCTGAGCATGTTCCTTTTCCCTTGTTGTTTCTGACATTTGTCTATCAGTTGGTAGCCAAGTAGTAATGCGCGTTGGTTTCTTCCGATGCAAGATACTCTTGTGGTCCATCCTGACAGACCATTTCGGGATGTCAGGAGAAACAAACTCTAGTACCTTGTCATATCTAGGACCAGGTCAAAGTGTTGTAATCCACAGATCAAGAGGCATTGATTAGTTTCTGTCTGCTCTTCATTCGAGTATCACACCCTTTATACTAAGAGGTTGTGCTAAGTTTCACAACCCTCTTAATGAAGTGATGCTCTTACACATATTTAACTACCCTTCCTCCAAGCTTTCAGGCTCGTAAATGATGCGTCTGTGTAATAATGTGTCCATATAATATTCTTAGCAATCATTATTGCTCCGAACTCCAAGGACATTTGTGTCATCTTTAGCGTGATTGCTTAAGCTATCACTAAACAAAGTTGGACTGTGCTACCAAGTCTGTTGCTCGGGTACACTCTCCTCGATCAAAGAGTTAAGCTCATGCCGAAGCTCCGAGACTATGTCTTCTTGCCTTACTAAGCAAGTTTCCTCTTGAACCAAGTGACATAATGGTGGTTCATGATATTCTGGACGTCTTTCTAGAAGTATCGCCATGTTTCCACGTGACCGTGTTTGTCAAGTTCTGGAGCAAGCTAGTTCTTTGAACAGCTCCTTCTCCAGGGATCTCTTCTGGATACCCCTGAACTAGTTGGTTGAGCTTAAACAACAACTTGGATAGTTGTAAGACAAAAGTTCTACCAGACTTGTTCCTCCTAAAGGGATGTCTAGTTTTGTTCGTGTAGAAGAAGGATAGTATCTCCTTTATGGATATGTTATCTTCTCCCGTCTTTGATTTGATTTGGGCAATCGTCAAATCAAACTCGGTCCTAAGGTCTATCCTGATGGTGTATCTATTCGTGATGTTTCACCTAGGTACATCTTCAAGTCCTTTGGTCTGACCAATGTTGTTGTTTTGTTCATACCACATGTGAGTCTATCTTCTTGGAGTATCGTGATAAGTTTGTTGTTGAGCCCATCGATGACATCCTTATCCTCCCCAAGCCAGACATGATTCATATGGAATAGTTGGCATTAATGTTGGAAACTTTTTGAGAACTACCTTCGTGTTATTTCAAAGTATGTGTTCTGGATGTTACAATTGACTTTCTCCGATTCACGTGTAATAGTTGAAAGTTGTCACCATGGATTCAAGAAGAATTATCTTTGTTTCCTCGGGAATTATTTCAAGTCAGTCAAGCATGTGCGAAGTACACTTGATGTGGTTGGTTGATACCTTCACATTTTGAGAAGATTCTTTAAGCACGCTAAGCCACTGACCGATTCGTTATGGAAGAGAAGTTCTTAAAACATCAGTATCCTCCTAAATTCTTCCCGACAAGGATTCATTTGTATTACATTCCAAATAGTTCAAGTAGGTGCAATTATCTTTGATAACTTGCTAATATATGGGTTTTGCAATCTAGCTCATCTTTTGAAGCTTGACAATGTATTCCATATCTTGAGAATCTAGTAACATTACCTCTGTGGTAAATGTTGCAAGTCTTCTATTCAGACATGATGAGTCTGAAGTATCATTCCACCTAACCAAATCTGAATCTCAAGCAGATATGATGGTTAGTGTTCATCAAGGTTTTTGACATAGGTCTCTTTGAAAATCCAGCAAGATTGATGTAATGGTTGGCACAATTAGCCGGAAGACCTTTTGTCACATTCTATTGAATCAGCAATAGGAACCACTCTTCATGAGGCATCTTCTATGATTCGATATAGGAGTTGTTCTTTTGGTTTCCTTTGTAACCGAAGTCTGACCTTTACTTGATGTCTACTTTCTCGAACATGAAGGAGAACATTTAAAGTAGTGCTGCTCAATGTATGTCGGTCGAACATCTAGACCCTTTTATGTTGGCAAGCATCTTGTTGTGCCAAGTAGATGAAGTCTGAGAATGAAGTTTCTTTTTCCTTGTGTCATCAGGAATCTTATGTATTCATTTAGTGGTGTAAAGTGATATCATGATTGTTGGCAGAGATTTTGATAGATCCGGCTGAATAAAGAGTTTCCTTCGGTGCCTCTAGCATGTTCGAAGAGCGACTATGATTCGGATAATCAAAAGTTCTTCTTGTTACATGTTCCTTGTGACTCTTATGAGTCCTCTCCAGCAAAGAAACCTTTCTATCTTGACCTTCTGTTGAGTGAAGAGTGATCCTTCTGTATAAAAAAGTAGTTCAACAGCTTGGTTCTCTGTATCTATGTATCCATTAAGGCTCTACTTAAGCCGTCTAGTAGAGGTTCATCTATTGAAGTCTGTGGTTGTGTTCTTTCCGTTGTATGCTCTTCTCTTTAGAAGCATAAACTCTTCTGAAGTTCCATGGTCTCAGTCCTTATGAAGACCAGCTGTCTAACAACTTGAAAACTGTTTCCTTTTGTTTCTCTATTAGCTTGAAGTGTTTCATGCTCGTTGCTCTAGAGATGTTATGAAACATCTATCCGTGAGTTGACATGAGATACTCTGTTTGTGGGTTGTGTCTTTCCCTCTCCTCTTTAGTATGTGCAGATACCTCGTAAAAATGAAGCGCTTCATTCATTCAATGATGGTGGCAAGGATCAACCTCTTCGAGAAGATCATCGAAGTCTAGTGTAACCCTGTTCCTTCTATCTTCCTACCTAGGAATCCCGGGACGAGATTCTGTTAAGGGGGATAGAACTGTAACACCCCTAGTTTCAGTAATCCTTATTTAGTGTTTGTTTGTGCATCATGAGAATTGCATCCATCTCTTTAGACTAAATAAAATGTTCATTGATAAATAAGTAGGGGAAACAAAACCCTAAACCATATTTTCCCTCTTCATCTCAAATACATTCAAATGGCCTTTTGAATTTCAAAAAATGACAAAAATACATGGAACCCAAATTGTTATAAGGGGTCTCTGTTATACTTCCATATCTCAAAAAAACCTTCTTGTACTGTTGAAGTTATGCAAAACATATTTGAAATTGGTTTTCAAATGAAAAAGAGATAACAGAAAAGGAAAAAGATTTCTGAAAAAAATACAACCAGAACCGTAACCAGGCCCAGCCCATCTCGCCCTCTTTCCCTCTCCCTTCTCTCTCTGCCGCCCAGTGCAGCGCGCAGCGGCCCACTCCCAGCCCAAGTGCAGCCCAACTAGCCCGGTACCCCCCTGCCGTGTTTCTCCTTTCTTCTTCCTCGTTGACGGAAGCTCCTGCGTGTTATCCGCCTCGCCGTCAATCTCCTTCGTGCTACGATGCCTGCTGCCGCTGTTGGACGCGAGGATAAGATCGCCCGTGTCCTCCTCTATCTCCCCATACCCGTCTCACCTCCTCTCGCCCTCTCTCTCGCGGTTTTCCCCTTTTCCCCCAAAACCCTAGCTCTGGCCGCCGACGAGCCCCACTGTTCTTGATCTTCCCTAGCCCCCCTGAGGTGCCCAGGAGCTCCGCCTCAAGACGATGGCCATCTTCCCCAAGGAATCGGCCCCACGGGCCGTGAATCGACACCATGGTCTTCATCCTCTCTGATGTCGTTCGTCGTCGATTCACCTCCGTCTGGCCTCCACGAGCCTCAATGACCCCTCCATCGCAACCCCGGTGAGATTCTGGTGCCCATGCACCTCTCCGTCCTCTCCCTTGTGCTCTGGTTCGTGCTGCCGACGACCACCACCGAGCGCCGCCGCCAGACCTCATCAGTGTCTTTGCTCCGGCGACCGGTGCATTTATTTCGCCTATTGGCCCAAGCGATGTCCAACAAGTAACCTAACTTAACCTCAGTGCAGCAGATCGATGGGGGCTTGCTCGACCTGAGAGCACCTCCATTGCGGACGTCATTCTGACATTAGCATGAGGTCATAAAGGCACTTCTGTTATTAATGTTTTGTAATTATTTTCTGTAAATGAAAAATGCGGACAGGTGGGTTCTACATGTAAGATATTTAATCTTTTTCATAAATGTTTTCTGAAATGATTAAATATATTATATGTGGGACCAAGTGTAAATTAATTTATATAATATCCAAAAATGTTTAATTGTTTTAAAAATGATTTAAAATGGATTAAAAATGGGAAAATCATAACTAATTCATTTTAAATCAGAAAAATATGTAGAATATATTAAAATGTTCATAAAAATGAGAGCTACATAATAGACTCATAATCATGCATTGTTAAGCCACTTACATGACAAGTTTAATTAGATGAACAAATTGAACCCCGAAGGTGATTCCGAGGTTCACACAGAACTAGGGTTTCACCCTTCGGACCCTATTTAAAATGACCAAGCATGCACTAGGTTTCATTACAACACACTTTAACTTGTCATATCATCATCCTTTCTTGAGCATTGCATCAATGCCATGTGTTGATTGGTGCTTTCCTTTCTAGTGTTTCTGCTTCTTCTCGGTAGACCTCGGAGTTGATGTGAGCAATGAGATCGAGTCCAACATTGAAGACCGAGATCAACACCATCGAAGGTTATCGATTAATGAGCCAAGTAGATGAACCTGAAGTTCTATATCGGAGTATCAACAGGCAAAGGCAAGCAAAACCCCACACATGATATAATCCTATGATTTCAAAGTATTTCATTCTTGCCACATGCATACGATTCCAAAGTCTTTTATCGATATATACAGTAATCCTATCTAATGCATGTTACCTTTGTAGCCTATATTCCCTGATCCATTGGTCCTAGCAGAACTAGGGTTTGGCGTATGAGCTTCGCTAGAGCTGCTATATTTGTTGTGCTTAGCCAAGCTTAGCTGTTACCGCTGGTCCATCCGGTTAATGAATCATAGCTACGAATGAACCTAGTTGGATAGGACAACATGGTATGATTAGAGATGGACGTTAAACATGGTACGGCTTGCATGGGAGGCCACGTCGGGTTGTGGTTTTGTAGTCCCATACTTGCCACCACTAGGATCTGAGTTCTTGCCTCTTAAACTAAGACGAGCGTACAGCCACACGGGGCCTGGAAACCCCCTCGACCAACTAACTTGCCTATTAGATTCCATGAGTCACATAGTTCGAGCATTCCATTCGACATATGCATTCTGGTTGTTCTTCAAGGAGGTGAAGGAGGTGCATTCATACAGGTAGGTAAGCGTGGACAGGAACAAGAGAGGCACGTCTTCCGTAATCTTGAACCCTGTGCACATCTCTTGGGACCGACTTTGGGACTTGACCTGTTACTGCGGCATCTCCTTAGGGCGTGACTCATGGTCTCAGCGAAAGCAAGGTAAAGGTCGTGGTCAACCACTCTCTATCGGACTTCTAAGGAAGAGGGCTAATGTTAACTAGCACTAAGAATCGTTGGTACATATGGGTAAAGTTGTGCACCCCTGCAGGGTTATTAATATTTTCAAAAAGCCGTGTCCACAGTTATGGATGACCTGGGAACGGACGTAAAGATCATAGAGAACTATAACCTAATCGTAAAACTTGGAGGTATAATGTGTGCTTAAGGATGCTTCCTCGGGGATCGAGGGGGTGATCCTAGTTGGTAGGTTCAGCTGATAAATATTCGGTGGATGTAAAAGATGATCAAAGATAGTGATATCGCTTTCTTATCCCCTCTTAAAATGTTCTATTAGTCGAGTTTCTCCTCTCTCTTTTATAAGGAAAGATCTTTACGCAAAATAACACCACCAGCCATAAGTCTTGCGGAGTATGCCCTATACTCAGCCTTGCTTTGCTGATACTTTTGTAGCAGGTAAGTGTTACCATAGAAGATGAGATCGTTATGGCATTGACATCGATGAGTAGTTTTGGGTTCCCGGTCAGCAACCTGGAATCTATGGATTGGGATATCATCCTTAAGCTTCAGGACTCTTAGTCCATTTGTTAAGTTGGCTATACTTAATAGCATAATTTGCCTTCCATTGTTTGATGTTTGAGGTCAGTGACCTTTGCTTGTAATAATTTGGTTCTTTGCTCAGCTATGAGCTTGATCTAATAACTTTTGTGTCGTAGGGTCACTGGAATGTTACCGATTCTTTATCTGTATGCTTCCGAGATTTAGGTTTGGCTTATATCAGACAGAGGTTTAGGATTTGTCTAGCCATAATCCTGGGAGTGTCACAAAAAGAAAGACTATCAATAGTATCTTCTCGATGCTAAAAATGGAAAGAAGATCCAACGGCTAGCAAAGTTGGGATTCGTGATTCTTGATCCAATGGTCAATATTCAAAGTTATTTGTACACTATATAGTGGTAAGATAAGATAAGATAAGATAAGAAAGACTATCAATTAATACTATCAATCTTCTAGATGCTGGAATGGAGAACAAGATCCAACGGCTGGCAATGTGTTGGAATTCGCAAGTCTTGATCCAATGATCAATGAATAACTTCGAATATTGAGCATTAGATCAACACTCGTGAATCCCAACATTGCCAGTCATTGGATCTTCTTTTCCATTCTAGCATCTAAAAGATACTATTGATAGTCTTTAGCACAACGAATACTATGCAGAAACCATAAAACACACTTCTCCATCATTCTAGAATCTTCTCCCTCGTTTCTCTATACCATGTTACCAAAATTTTCAAGTATATTAGGTATAGCGAATCAATATTGACTTCTACGTGATACAAATACAAGAACCAAATATACCCATACTTTATATATTGTTGGGGATATACTTTCCGGGTATCCTCACAGTTCCTCACTGACTAGGGTGGCCCACTTCGGGTTACAGCATTGCTTCACGGGCGGCCCAGTCAGGGAGAGAAGACGGAGTCCAATCCGGCTACGGGAAGGCCCGGAAGACTTACCGACTTAGGCCATGATGTTACTTGTAGTTCAATATGTACTCTATAACAGACTCTTAGTCGTAGCCGGATAGATCTCTCCTGTAAACCCTAGGCCAGATATCTATATAAGCCGTCCTAGGGAGAGCCTTTAGGGCATAAACTCAATAGTCTACAATCTCAACTCGCACAGGCAAAACCCTTGTAACCCATATTCCGGCTCTGCCGTATTACTGGATTGCTAGCAGGAGTAGGATCCGTCCAAAGCCGGCGGATTCAAACCTGGGTAAACTTGTGTGATCACCATCCCGAAATACCGTACGTCTCACCCCCCTCTCTTCCACACACCACGAGGACCCCCTCATGGCGTACTTGTCATCAATCTGACGATAGTTGGCGCCCACCGTGCGGCAAGTGAGCTTCGGATCTGTGTTCCGAGCGGAATCTGCAAGAATCGGCATCGGCAAGACTATCTTCGTCGGTCGCATCCTCTACGCCAGCGATGTCCCTCTCATCGTTCTCGACGAGACTTGGATTCCGGCAAAGGAGGCCGTGACTGCCTACACAATCATGTCTTTTGGCGAGATCGATGTTTACATCGGTTTCGCTGAACCTGCCCAACCCACCCCAGCGGTGATGATAGAGGATGCCAGCGACGTCCCTCTCATCGTTCTGGGTCCCCTTTGTCCATGGAGGCAGTAGAGTTCCGGATCTCAGAAAACCCTAATCCCACCCAGCCCGCACCAATTGCGGAGACAGTGGAGAAATCCGAACCTGAAGAAGACCTAGCGGTCAACGTCGAATCTGGAGTGGATCTCCCCAGAGGAGCCAGATCCCAGATCGACCCACCCGTGGAAGTCGAAATCCAGGAGGAGCATATCAACGACACTGATTCTGGCTCTGATGATGCCGGAACAGACAGGCCTTTCCTAAGGTATACACTACGACGTATGATACTGCAAGGCGAAAGCACAGATCCAATCCTCGAGACCGTCAAAAGTTTCGATATGGCTGATCGCGAAAGCCGCAGGTACCTCAGGAAGCACGCGTCGCACTTCGTCGGATACGTGGGATCCAGATCCGGCTCTGCCGATGCTGGAGAAAACGCCGACTCGGTGCTGGAGGCAATTGGAACAAACGCCGACGTACCCGCATCCTCGGATGAGTCGATGACGTCAGCAGATTTCTGAAAGTTCTCCGCGGAATATGAAGAGGAGTATAACTCCAAAGCTGCAGAAGAAGGAGAAGCCATGGATGAAGGATCCGGGGAACACTCTCCCAAAGCGTAGGATGACATGGACCCCGGAGACAATCCCGAAGTCCAAATGTCCAAAAGTACCGATCAGAGCTTGACTTTGGGAAACGGGCCCAAAGCCGTCTTTGCTACCGGCGCTACCAAGAAGGCAAAGAAGAAGAACAAGAAAAATAAGACCCCGGCAAAAGGCCCTCTTACAGAGGAAGTAATTGCCGAGGAATACAAAGAAGACTCGGATGGAGCACTGATCCTAGACGAGCTGAAGAAAGAAGCATCGGTGGATGGACACGTGATCACTGAAGGTGCGCGTAAACTCATCGATGTGGCATTAACTACACCTATCCCTACAGCTGCAGAACTTACTGCAGATGATCTGGATGAAAGGTCCCAATCCCTAGAAGCGCGTCATCAACAACTCCTCGATGAAGCCAAAAACATCGCGGGGGAGAAGAAACGCATGTCGAACAAGGAGTACATGTCTCGTCTGCATCAAAAGACACGGAAGCGTCACATAGATGACAACCAATTCCCCGCGTGTCCTTTTGGAGATGAGATGGGGAAGCCATGGAAAGATAGCAACGGAGATTGGGTATACCCAACACCAGTACAAAATACCGTGGCAGCCCGAGAAATTCTATCGGCTAATCCAGGACCAGAGGAGATCTGTTTGGGTATCAAGCTACTCAACAAGGGACTGGAGCAGCAAAATGTCGCCCTGTCTGGAAGTCAAAAACTGGTCTCAGATGCTGACCAATATCGCATAGATCCGGCATTGGCTGACGTAAGACCCCATTATGTTTCGGAGCAGTATTATCGCCCCGAACGACGAGAAGACAATTATTCAAGAACCGGATCATCAGGATAGCATCACAAAACCACACGCGGTTGGGGCAATGTCGCACCAGCAGCCGAGAAAGACGCCATCGCTGCCCTGAATCCGACGAATCCTCCCTGACGAGAATCTAAGGATCAAAGGGGAGAAGATAAAGAGAAACGTCGGGAGGAGGATCGTCAGAGAATGCCGCCTCCTAGACATGAGAACCGTCCGGCTGAGCCTCACTATTGTGGGAACGACGGACGAAGGAACGACGGAAACCATGTAGGTACAAGCCGGCAGGGGGCTCGTCGTAGTCAAGACCCTCCCCGAAATTGGAATAATGACATTCTGGATGGAGGCCGGCGATCAGCCGGAAACTATCCAGCTGCTCCACCTCTCCACCACACAGTCATCACAACGGCTCCCATGGAGGGAAAGCAGGACGACATGGCGGAGGAGGTGGTGGAAGAAGCTGAAGTCCGGCTCCACGGCACCGCAGCCACAGCCGGCATTCGAGACGATCTCTATCCCCGAATGATGCAAGACACAGGATTAACTCCAACATAGAGGCTCGGCGCTATGAAAACGATGACGTGTACATGGGCCCAAAGTGCTTCGGTCCATGCATCAGAGCTACAAAATTCCCGGAAGGATTTGCTATCTCAAGACATATCCAAGCCTACGACGGCATTGCTTGGCCAGACACCTGGTTACAGGATTTCTTCCAAGCTTGCTGCATCACCAAAGGCGGAAACAGCCTGATCGCAACCCGATATCTCCCACTTATGTTGCGGAAGACGGCATGATCATGATCAATGAACTTCCGGCAAACACCATCCATAACTGGTATGATTTACAAAGCGCGTTCTTTCCCAATTTCGAAGGCACATATCGGAGGGCCTGTATGGTTGGAGACCTACAGCGTTGCACCCAGAAAGCCGGAGAAACTTGCCGGGATTACCTCGGACGATGGATCGACACCAAGAACTCCTGCGAAGGAGTAAATGATCAAACTGCGATTGAAGCTTTCATTGCAGGTCTCCCTATTGGTTTACTATGCCATCGCTTGAAGTGTGACAAGGTTACCGATTTGGGAGAGATGATAGAAACAGCAAGCAAGTATGCAGACGCTGACGACGATGCAGAAGGACTACTCAATGCCCTAGCTGTTCCTCAGTCGGCAAAACAGCCAAAGCAACAAGCTCAGAAGCGCAAAAACACCTCGGAAGAAAAACCCAACGCGGAAACAACGGTAGTCACTACTGTTTCTGGGTCTGGAGGACGAGGAGGACGTGGCGGAGGCCGCGGGCGTGGCCGTGGGACATCAAGGGTACAAGGTAGAGGAGAACAACAACTAGACAAAACCTAGTCTTGGGCCGACATTGCCAATAACCCATGTGTGCATCACCTAGACACCAGTGGGGGCTCGTCCCACACCAACGCTGAATGTCGTTTCAACGACGACATCAAAAGAGATGACACCGCGGGCTACAAAGCTAAGCGGAAGAAGGGAAAGAAAAATCCCGAAAAAGACAAACAGACCAAGGAGGATTCCAACATGGAAGAAGCTGATGCTTCAAATCCCAAGTCGGAAGGGAAGAAGACTTTTCCCACCAAGAAGGACACTTATGTCACCTTCCTCGGGTCTCAACCAGCAAAGGTCAAAAAAGCAGTTCTACACGAGCTCAATACAACAGTTCCGGCTGTCCCCCAGTATCTGGACTGGTCGGAATTGGCAATCATGTTTGACCGCGATGATCATCCACCTAAGCTACACAGGCGAGGAAAATACGCCTTAATCGTCAACCCACTTATTGACGGTTATGGTTTCTCCAAGACCCTCATGGACGGTGGTAGCAGCATCAATACTCTCTATGTTGAAACGCTACACCGGATGAAGATCTTTGAGACACAGCTGAATCATAGCTCTGTGATTTTTCACGGAGTTGTCCCAGGAAGACAAGCTAATTCCCTGGGAGAGATCACTTTGGATGTTACCTTTGGAACTCCAAAGAATTATCGAACGGAGGCACATTTCTTCGAAGTGGTCTCGTTCAAGAGCACATACCATGCTATATTCGGACGTCCGGCTTACTGGGCTTTTATGGCTCATCCATGTTACATTTATAATATGATGAAAATTCCAGGTCCCAACGCCGTGATCACCATCAGGGGAGACCCGAAGAAAGCGCGAGAGTGCGAGGATGGAAATGCTGCCTTTGCTGAAGCCATGCTGCACGCCTAGGAGTACCAGGAGATCAAGAAGAGCATAGATCCGTCCGAGATGCCCGCAACGAAGAAGGAGGTTACCAAGCCAAATCCGGAGTTTAAGGCATCAGAAGAGACGAAGAAAGCACCGTTGAAGGAAGATGACCCCTCCAAGGTGACCCAGATAGGCGTAGGCCTAGATAGCGCATAGGAAAGCGCGCTCGCCAAGTTCCTCCAAGCAAATCAAGATATCTTCGCATGGCAGCCATCTGACATGACCGGAGTACCTAGGGAACTTGCCGAGCACTCTCTAAATGTAAACCCAAACGCTAAACGCATCAAACAGTCCTTACGACGGTTTGGCAACGAAAAGCGTAAGGCAATAGCTAAGGAACTAGTACGGCTCGAGTTAGCCGGATTCATAGAAGAGGTCATCCACACTGAGTGGTCGGCCAATCCTGTAATGGTCCCTAAAAAGGACACCACTGATTTAAGGATGTGTGTTGATTATACTGCCTTGAACAAGGCTTGTCCAAAAGATCCGTTCGCTTTGCCTAGAATTGATCAAGTTATCGATTCTACAGCAGGCTCGGAACTCCTCTGCTTTCTCGATGCATATTCCGAGGTTATCACCAAATCCAGATGAAGGAATCTGACAAAGTCAAAACTTCATTCATAACCCCCTTCGGAACCTTCTGTTTTGTTACGATGCCCTTTGGGTTGAAGAACGCAGGAGCTACGTACCAGCGCATGATGCAGCGTTGCCTCCACGACCAACTCGGACGCAATGTACATGCATACGTGGATGATATCGCGGTGATGTCTAAAAAGAAGGAAACACTCATTTTCGGCTTGGAGGAAACGTTCGCCAATCTATGAAAATACAACATCATGCTTAACCCGAAGAAATGTTTCTTTGGAATACCAGCCAGAAAATTGTTAGGCTTTATCGTGTCTCAAAGTGGCATAGAGGTGAACCGTGACAAAATCAAGGCTATACTTAATATTTCCAGGCCAACTCGCCTGAAGGACGTACAAAGACTAACTGGTTGCATTGCTGCGGTTAGTCGATTGTAACCAGCTTGGTGAAAGAACCGCACCATTATACAAACTCCTGAAGAAAACCAAGGATTTTGTCTGGACTGACGAAGCTGAAGCTGCACTGCAAGACCTGAAGAAAGTACTCTCATCTGCTCCTATCCTCGCAGCGCCGGAACCTCAGGAACCGATGTTGCTTTATATTGCTGCGACAAATAAGGTCGTTAGTATAGTCATGGTGGTGGAGAGACCAGAGGAAAATCAGGAACACTTGGTGCAGCGTCCGACTTATTTTGTCAGCGAGGTCTTGACAGAATCAAAACAGCGATAGCCGCACTATCAAAAGTTGGCTTACGGTGTTTTCCTAGCATCTCATAAGTTACGACACTATTTTCAGGAGCATCCAATTACCGTGGTGAGCAAAGCTCCCATGAGAGACATAATCAACAATAGCTACGCCATAGGACGTGTCGCCAAATGGGGCATAGAGCTCTCAGGTTTCGATATTGAGTATAAACCTCAGACAGCAATCAAATCCTAGATCCTTGCCGACTTTGTCAATGATTGGACAGAGCTGAAGGAGAACATGGTCCTCCCTGAGTCGGAATACTGGACCCTCTTTTTTGATGGGTCTAAGGCTCGAGAAGGCTCGGGGGCTGGCGTGGTGCTCAAATCACCCCAAGGAGATAAACTATTATACGTGTTGCAGATCCACTTCACAATGACAAACAGTATTGCCGAGTATGAAGCACTGCTGCATGGAATCCGGATTCCCAAGGATATTGGCATCCGACGTTTGATGTGTTACAGAGATTCGGATCTTATTGCTCAGCAAGTCTCGGATATTTGTAATGCAAATAAGCACATGGCAGCATACAAAGTCATCGTGGATGATCTATCTAAATCGTTCGAAGGGTTTGAAGTTCAGCGCATCCCTCGAGCAGAAAATGAGGAAGCAGATGCACTATCTCGAATAGGCTCTGCGCGGAAGGAGGTCCCGCATGGCGCATTTTTAGAGCACCTCAAAGTTCCCTCAATAAAGGGAGTAGATGAGGAATATCCGACCAAATCCGACTCACCTTTAATAGCAGTTCTGGCTGTAATTCCCAGCTGGACTCAACCCTACCTTGATTATTTGGTAGATGGCAAATTACCCAAAGACGAGGTGCTGAGCCGGCAGATTATCTGACGAGCAAAATCCTATACTATTGTTAGGGGTGAGCTCCATAGCGGAGTATTTCTGGGGTTTTTCAGCGCTGTGTATCTCCGGAAGGAGTGGAAATCTTATGGGAAATCCACGAAGGCGAGTGTGGTCACCATGCTGCAGCCAAATCTTTAGTGGCAAAAGCTTTTCGACATGGTTTTTTCTGGCTTACAGCTCAGGCGGATGCCGAACGGTTAGTCAAGACATGCAAAGGCTGCCAAAAGTACGCCAAGCAAGCTCATGTTCCGGCTGATTAGCTGCAAACAATACCTATAACATGGCCTTTTGCGGTATGGGGGCTTGATATGGTAGGACCCTTTAAACGAGCTCCAAGTTATCCACATGGATAAATTCACCAAATGGATCGAGGCTAAACCTATTACTAGTTGTGATGGAGCAACAGCCAAAAGATTTGTCGAGGATGTTATAATCCGATATGGTTATCCACATAGCATTATCACGGACAACGGGAGTAACTTTTCTATGGGAGAACTGGCTGAATTCTGCGATGAGCAAAATATTCAGCTTGACATTGCGTCAGTCGCACATCCACAAGCTAACTGACAAGTTGAAAGAGCAAACGGTTTAATTCTACAAGGCTTGAAACCAAGACTCGAAGCACCACTACGACGTGCTGCGGGGGCTTGGGCAGAAGAACTACCTTCTGTAATTTGGAGTTTACGAACAACTCCGAACAGGTCAATAGGATACACACCTTTCTTCTTGGTCTATGGCGCAGAAGCAGTTCTTCCTAGTGATTTGATTCATACTTCTCCTAGAGTTGCCGCATATATCGAGGAGGATGCCGAGATTTCTCGACAAAATGATCTCGACTTAGTCAAAGAAGTTCGCGTCGTTGCTGAAATGAGATCTACAGCCTATCAGCAGAAGTTATGCCAGTATCATAGCCAGAGAGTCCAAAATAGATCTTTCAATAAAGTTGATTTGGTCCTCCGGCTTGTGCAACAAAGAAAGCACAAACTTTCCCCAATATGGGAAGGGCCTTTTTTAGTTAGTCGAGTATTGCACAATAGATCGTACTGCTTAACTGACATGAGGCCAGTCAAAGAAAGACCTGCTACTAAGAAGAGAAAGAGAGCTAGAGGCAGTACAAATCCGGATGAGTTAGTCAGACCATGGAATATTGCTCAGCTACTTCCCTTTTATTCTTAGTTTATACTTCTTTGTAATCATACATATGTACATGTTTTGTGAGAAATAAAAGTTTTGGTTGCCTCAAGTTTTTCTAAGAAGTTCTTAAACCATCTTATTTCCGAATGATCATGTCATAGTCGAAAATCCTAGAATGCTTGAAAGTACTTTATGCTCATGTTCGTTCTAGTCTAGATTTCCGATTTCTAAAAACTGCTACCTTCGGGTATAACTCTAAAAATTTCTAGTCTTTACTTTGGTTATTTATCTGATTGCCGAATGCGGGCATTTTCCGAGTAGTGAATTGTTGGTACTGGAAGCCGGCTTTGTTTCCGAGTTTAAACTGGTTTAGCAATTGAGCTCCGTTGCTCGGCAAAGTTTCTGGCTGAAGGTTTAGCCGGCTCACGAAAGGGACGAGGCAGAAAGCCAGATAAACGATAAGTCGAGACAAAAAATATAAGTGCTTGTGAAAACATTTCAGGCACACAAAAAAAAGTCTAAGGACAAAAGTGCTGAATAGATAAAAAACTTAGCACTAACAAAAAGTCATAGTACTTAATATTTACAAAACGCATCATGTTCTTTCACAGAATAATACATAAGTTTGTGGTCTATGATGCAGGAGGAGATGAAGGATCTACTGGCTCGCTGGTCACTCCACCTTGATATCGTTCCGAGATATCCGCATCCGAGTTGGTGCGTTCATTGTCGGAAACTTCTCCGGCTTCTTCTACAGGAGGAGGCGGAGTATCCATGCGGGTGAAGAAGGGGATCTCTTAGCTGGTCAGATCAGCTACGTGGCACCCATATCCAGCGCATGAGTGCATGATGGCTTGAAGGTCCTGCTCCTGGCTGTCTTCGTCTACCTTGCAGTACCCTTTAGTCACTTGCCATATTTCCATGTTTCCATGGTGGCTCATGACCATGGAGAGGGCATTCTGTGGCGATCTGCCACAGGACATATTCCAGTCCCGAACAAGCTGCGGCATCTTCTTGGCCCTGTCCCGCACCTCAAAATCCGACATGCTTGGCATGTCCGGAATCCTGAGAGACTCGCCAATGTCCTCAAGGGACTGGCAGTAGTCATGAAGAAGATCACCAACTTGGGTAAGCCGGTGAGTGCGGGGCTCGGACAAGGAAGAGTCCGATAACTTTAGAGGACCTATACACAAAACAAGTCAAGAAAAATCCGACATTGATAATAGTCGAAGAAAAGATAAGTCAGAAAGGTGGAACGTACCAAGAATGACGTTGTCAATCTTGGTCTTCTCCTCCCGGAGACTCTGGAGTTGAGCCCGGAGCGCCTGGGATATATCCTTCTCTCTGCCAAGCTCATTCTTGAGGTCCGAGATTACTTTATCTTGAGCGGCAATCTTGTGATCGCGCTCTTCAGTGGCCATGGAGGAGGATTCCAGGACTTGAGCTATGCTCGTTTCATGATCCGCCTTGAGCATATCCAGCTCTTGGCAAAGTCCCTTGTTTTCCACCACCAGGGTTTTGAGGTTCTCGGCCTCTTCAATCATAGCGATGGATTGTTTCACCAACGCTGTAAGACAAAAAGAACAACAGTTCAGAAAAATTCGACATAGAAAAAGCAAAAGACAAGGTTTGAATCTCGAAATATTTACCTTCATCATCATCCTTGGCTACCTTGAGCTCAGCATTTTTAAGCCGAAGATATTTGATCTCTCTCCGCTTATTACAGACATTGGACAATAATTCCTGGTTATAGGAACATACTTTCTGTAAGTCAGAATACCCAAAGTCAGAAAGCTACTTAAGACTCGGGCTAATATTTTTACTAAATATCAGCACGAGCCTTGGGGGCCACACTAGTTCGTTCTTTGGCATCCTAATGAAAGCATAAACTCGGATTCTATATCCTACTTCATGCTTGGGGGCTAGAGCATATGATATAACATAATGTAAAAACAAGAGTTGGAATTCCGACTTACATATTGCTCGTGGGTGAGTTTGTCTAAACCCGCGTTCACTTCAGCTGCCAGCTTCTCGGCGAGAGTAAGAGGGATCACTAGAGCTGTTGGAAGCTCGCCAGTCCTGATCCTCTCGTCAGGAAGGCGGAATTGAGTGAGAAGGTCGGAGAACTTGACGTCCTCTGCTTCTTGTGCCTCCTCTTCGGGGGATAGATGGCTTTTGTCTAGGACTTGCCTGGCTAGCCGCTGGATCTCCTCTACAGATATATTTCGGGTTAGGCCAAATTTGGCAAGACCCGGACTGTTGAGGAGGTTTTCGGTGAAGACTTCTGCCGAGGGATGATTACCCGAAGAGGGTTCACCCTTATCTTGACCTAACGCACTCGCGGTGACGTCAGTATGCGACCCAAGGATCGACGGCTCTGCTTGAGGAGCCGGATCTTCTGCAATTACCGGAGAAGGGATGATCGCCGGAGTTGCAGAAGGTTGAGGGACCGGAGTCGGAGGAGCCACGGCAGGGGAAGCTATTGTAAGCTTCGTCTGGTGCAAGGGCTTCGAAGAAGTCCCCTTCCCCTTGCCCTTGATGATTGATTTTGCTCTGAGAAAGTAGTAAAGTCGGAAACATTACATCTCGGAAAGAAACTTGAGTAAAGAACAAAGGCGGAAAAGTTGTGACAGAAGGTTACCTCTTCACGACTGGCACCTCCTTTGTGGCAACCGCTACTGTCAGAGCTTTGCGCTTCTTGAGCGCAAGATCCGGCAGTGGAACCACTTCCACCTCCTGAGAGAACTCCGGAGGGTATCCTTCAAGCGGAGCAAGTTCTGACTCGGGGATGTCAGCAAGATGAAAACAAGAAAACATATCAGCATTGCAATGTAACTCGAAGATAGAAACACATAAAAGATGTGATGATAAAAGCTACCGGAACCACGGGGTTTTCCGCCTTGTTCATGTCCAGAGAAACCTCTAGAATCCGCCTCTCGATCCGCTCCTTGATCAGCCACTTGATTTGGCTTATGTAGCCTTGAGTGGTGTAGGCCTTGGGGCTGATGCGGAGGGAGTCGGTCAGGGAAGACGTGACGAAATGCATCAGTCTATCCCTGTGGTACTAAAGTGGCTGGATCTGGCGTGAGACCCACCACTGGACCAAGTCGGATCCCTTCAGACCATTGTGCTTGATCAGATATTCGATCCGCCTCTTAGCGAGGATCAGATCATCTGTGAGAGCTAGGGCAGCCTCGTCCCAGGAAGGTTGGGCCATGGCGGCTCCATCGACAAAAGTCGGCAAAGCAGTAGCTTTGCCAGGAGCCAGAATATCCCTATGGTAGAAAAAAGTGGCTGGCCATTGCTTGACCGAGTCACTGGCAAAATTTTTGGGATATGCCCGGTCTCGTCTAAGAGAAAAACTAATAGTGCCGGTGATGTAAGGAACACCGGCAGTGATGGAATTCCTCCGGACATAAAGTAAAACCAGAAGAGAAGCAAACTCGGCCTAATGCCGAGAAAGCCCTCGCAAAACTCAGCATATGCACTCATTTCTAGAAGAGAATTGGGAGAAAGATTGTGGAGTTGAACTCCATAGTGATCTATCACCTCGGAGAAGAATTCTGAGGGAGGAAAGGACAAACCTCGGTCCAGATGAGTACCGAAGTGAACTCGCTCGCCCTCGTGTGGGTTGGGGACGGTTTCGCCGGAGCCGCTCCGCCAGTCGCCGGCGACGAGCAGCCCCTCCTTCTCCACATTCTTGAGGCCTGCCTCGTCGAGGGCGCAGCGGATCCAGATTCCCCTGTAGCTTTCCTTCTCCGTTGTATCTTCCGCCTTCGCCGCCGCCGCTACCGCCAAACCGGAGGAAGAAGATGAAGAAGCCATTTTTCTCCGGTGATAAAGTGACCTTAAAGGGGCGGTGCTGGGAGTTTTCTGTAGGGGAAGGATGAGGAGGCTCTGTGCACGCAGGAGGATTGGGAAGAAAGGAGACGGCAAAGGACTGGTGGAAAGGAGAAGAGGAAATCTAAACCCCTTATATCCACCTACCTGCGCCAAGATTCGTGCAATCGCTACAGTGCAATCGCCACGCATCGTGGAAAGAACTGGGACCCGCACGATGATTGCGTCGCCTCGATCTCCACGCACGCATTGAAGCGGTGCCTCGGTTCCGCGGACCCCGGACCCACCAACGGTCGTGCTGACGGAACACTGTCAGATGACGTGACTTGACCATGCTTGTGTCAGGTGGCGTTAGAGACCAAGTTCCGTCTTAGTTTGAAAATGAGCTGGAAAATCCGAGTTACCAACTGAAAGGTCCAACTTATTTTTTGAGACCCGGATCGTATCTTTTGTTGTGAAGTTTGAGGAACCCTTCAAGATTCTGCAAGCCGAAGATCAAGCTAGACGATGATAAATCCGACTTTGGATCTTGGAGGCCTCCGGGGGCTGCTGTTGGGGATATACTTTCCGGGTATCCTCACAGTTCCTCACTGACCAGGGTGGCCCACTTCGGGTTAGAGCATTGCTTCACGGGCGGCCCAGTCAGGGAGAGAAGACGAAGTCCAATCCGGCTACGGGAAGGCCCAGAAGACTTACCGACTTAGGCCATGATGTTACTTGTGGTTCAAGATGTACTCTGTAACAAACTCTTAGTCGTAGCCGGATAGATCTCTCCTGTAAACCCTAGGCCGGATATCTATATAAGCCGTCCTAGGGAGAGCCTTTAGGGCATAACCTCAATAGTCTACAATCTTAACTCGCACAGGCGAAACCCTTGTAACCCATATTCCGGCTCTGCCGTATTACTGGATTGCTAGCAGGAGTAGGATCCGTCCAAAGCCGGCGGATTCGAACCTGGGTAAACTTGTGTGCTCACCGTCCCGGAATACCGTACGTCTCACCCCCCTCTCTTCCGCACGCCTCGAGGACCCCCTAATGGCGTTCTTGTCATCAATCCAACGACATATATGTCGATCAAATTTATAATTTCTTGAGATTTACCTATTATATATGTTACCACTATATAGTGTAGAAATAACTTTGAACTTTGACCGTTGGATCAATACTCATGAACCCAAACATTACAAACCATTGTATCTTCTTTTCCATCATAGCATCTAGAAGATTCTGTTGACAGTCTTTAGAGAAAGTCTAGCAACATGCCTATATTTTCTCACCTATGTGTATATGTAGGGGCCTTCCCTAAAAAATATTCTCCTAAATTTTGCTTTTTGCTAGGAGCAACCCTAAATTATCTCCCCTATATCATAACCGCAATATTTTAATAGGAAAGAGTGCACTTTATCAATTTGTTTTCACACATCAACTAAGTCATCCATGTAGGTCCCACAAATAGGGGAGGTTGTGGTCCCCTTTGATGCACCACAAAATTATGACTGGGCCATTGAGTGCGGCAAGCAGAGGTAGCATTCCATCACATCGCTTACCCTAGTATTCATCATCGATATTTGGTAATCTGCCACATTAATCTCAGATCACCTCCTTCCTATTTATTCTCTCCCCTTCCATGCACCAAACCATCTCTAAGCCCCCACTTCTAGAAACCATCTTCGTCCCTGTCTATCATCCATGGCCACCTTCCGATTGCCGCCCGCTGTACCGGAGCGCAAAGACCCCAACATCGCCGCACATGAGGACAATGCCCTACGCATTTGGGCCTTCTCCCTGTGGAGCACACTATGGTAGCTGGCGTGTGCCTTCCTCAACACCAAGTACAGTCACCGAAAGTACCATATATACAGCCTCCACAACAATCCGGACAGGATGTTGATGGTCAAGTTCATCAAATTTAGGGATGCCCATCTCCTCTACGGCCAAGCCTTCCACTGCGGTTGCGAGATGGTAGTGTTCCCCAACAATGGAAACTTCATCCACAGTATCCTCCTAGAGAGACCGATGAGTTAGGAGGTGCCGCTTCCTTATCCGGAGGTGCCGATGTCTAACAAGCTGCCGCTAGCGGCACCGACAAGGTGCTTGGAGGTACCGGACCTACACTAGTTCAGCAATGAGTCCTATATATGTAAACTCGTGATGTTACTACAAGAAATGTGCTAACTGGTGACCCCAAATATTGGTCATAGAACAGTCATAGTAGCCCATCTATGACCTTTCTATGACCAACAACAGTAGGTCACATAATAAGGGTCACAATAGACAACTCACAATGTTTTTTTTGAATTGGTCATGGACTACTGATACGTTTGAAACGTATCTATAATTTTTGATGTTCCATGCTTGTTTTATATCTAGTTTCTTATGTTTTGTCCACACTTTGGAGTATTTTTACACATTTTCTAGAACTAACCTATTAACAAGATGCCATAGTGCCAGTTGCCTATTTTATGCTATTTTTGGTTTTAGAAAATCTAGTAAGGAAATATTCTCGGAATTGGACCGGACAAAATCCCAAGTCAATATTTCACCAGAAAGAACACAGAGTCCAAAGGGGAGACGAAATGGCGCACCAGGGCAGCCACACCTGGTGGCGGCATGGCCTAGGGGTGCACCACCGGGGGGTGTGGGCCCCCTGGCGCTCCACCGACCTTGCCCCTTCGCCTATATATTGCCTCCGGGATGAAAACCCTAAGTACCCGATCAAAATTTCACGAAAGAGTATGTAGCCGCCGCCATCTCCATCCCTAGATCGGGAGGGATCTGAAGCTCTTCCTGGCACCCTGCCGGAGGTGAGAGATCACCCTGGAGGCCTTCTTCATCACCATGACTGCCTCCGGTGTGATGGTGAGTAGTTCATCCCTAGACTACGGGTCCATGTAGTAGCTAGATGGTTGGTTCTCCTCCTTTGTGCCACCATGTTTAGATGTTGTGAGCTCCGTTCATGATCAAGATCATCTATTTGTAATCTTACATGTTGTGTTTGCGGGGATCCGATGGATATTGAGATTCTATTTCAGATTGATTATTGATTCTATCATGTCTATGTTATTTGTGATATTGCATGCTTTCCATTGTTAGTAGCTATCTTGGCTGAGTAGATGCTAGCAACTCCAAGAGGGAGTATTTATGCTCGATAGTGAGTTCATGCCTCTAGGAATCTGGGGAAGTGACAGAAATCTCTAAGGTACTAGATGTGTTGTTGCTACTAGGGAGAAAATAGCAATCCTTTGTTCATGGAACAATCGTATTGTTTACTTTACACACTTTGCTTAATGCAATTATATGTTGCTTGCAACTTAATACTGGAGGGGGTTCGGATTGCAACATGAAGGTGGATTATTAGTCATAGATGAAGTTGGATTACGGTCTATGTATAATGTTGTAATGCCCAATCAAATATCATAGGAGTCAAGATGATTAGTATATGCATGTATGCTTTCTTGGTGTCTGTCAATTGCCGCGCTGTAATTTGTTCACCCAACATGTCAATTATCTTAAGGAGAATCACCTCTAGTGAACTATGGACCCCGGTCCATTCTTTACCATCAATCTACAAGTTATTTAATGTTTTTTGTTTACTTTTCTGCAAGCAATTAGTATCTTCCACACAATACGTTTAATTCTTTGTTTTAGCAAAACCGGTGAGATTGACAACCTCACTGTAAGTTGGGGAAAAGTCCTATGGTTGTGTTGTGCAGGATTCCAAGTTGGAAGACAACACCTTGGGGTTGTTTCCTTGCTCCTACTGGTTCGATAACCTTGGTGTCATCACTGAGGGAAAATTTGCTGTTGTTCTCATCATACCTTCCTCTTGGGCTTCCCAACGAGCTCATCACTTTTTGAGCCATCAAGCCTATTTTCTGGCGCCTGCCGAGGATTCAAGGACAACTTCACAAGGGGACTCCTTCATAACTAATCTCTTTACTTTGTTTTTAGTTTTCCTTAGTTTATTTTCTTCTTTGTTTGCTTGTTTCTTTATCAAAAACATAAAAAAATTAGTTGTTCTATTTTGCTTCCTTTATTAAAAACACAAAAAATGACTACTCTTGAAAATACTAAGTTGTGTGACTTCACTAGCACCAACAACATTGATTTCATGTGCACACCTATTGCTCCACCTGTTCCTAAAGCTACTTTCTTTGAAATTAAACCTGCTTTGCTCAATCTTATTATGAAAGAACAATTCTCTGGTGTTGGTACTAGACATGCTGCTGCTCACCTTAATAACTTTGTTGAACTTTGTGAGATGCAAAAACATTGGGATATAGATGGAGATATTATTAAGCTTAAATTGTTTCTTTGAGAGGAAAAGATAAAGAATGGTTGTTATCCCTAACTACAAATAGTATTGATTCTTGGACTAAATGCAAAGATGCTTTTATTGGAAAATACTATCCTCCTGCTAAGATTTTATCTATGAGAAGTGAAATAATGAAATTTAAACAATCTGATAATGAACATTTGCTCAAGCTTGGGAAAGAATGAAATCTTTGGTAATGAATTGTCCCACTCATGGACTGACTGCTTGGATGATTATCCAAACAATTTATGCAGGATTGGATTATGCTTCAAGAAATCTGCTGGATTCTGCTGCTGGAGGTACCTTTATGACCATTACTTTGGGTGCTGCAACAAAGCTTCTGGATAATATGATGGTTAACTATTCTGAATGGCACACTGAGAGAGCACCATAAGGTAGGAAGGTAAACTCTATTGAAGAAACCTCCTCCTTGAGTGATAAAATTTATGTTATTATGTATATGCTTGTTAATGGGAAAGCTCATATTGATCCAAATCATGTTCCCTTAGCTTATTTTGTTGCTCAAGAAGAGCAAGTTGATGTCAACTTTATTAGAAATAATAATTTTGGCAACAATGCTTATGGTAATAAGAAATTATAGGCCTTACCCTCCTAATAATACTTATGGTTATCATAGTAAATCTGGAATGCCTAGTGAAGAATGAATTTTAGAAGTTGAAAGAGCCACTAAAAACTTCATGCAAATGCAATATGAACAGAATAAATTGTTTACTAAAACCATGGATGAACAATCTACTATTTTGAAAATTATTAGTCATCAACTTGAGAGTTTAAATAGGGAAATTCCTAGCTTGCAATTAAAACTTTCTAATGCTAAAATAAATATATCATCTTTGTCTGAAGCACAATCTTCTTTGATTAATAAAATGGCTGCTAAACCTAAAACTATTGAAAACCCCTTTGCTGCTACTAATACCATACAAGTTAGAATTGATGAAAATGTTACACTGTTAGCTGAATTGCATGCTAAGTGAGAAAGAGAAGATGAAATTGCTACAAATATTCGTGTTTCTACTATCACCACCTCTAATGCTAATGCTAGCAATCCACAAGAAGTTTCTTCTACAACAATACGTAAAACCAATGGAACCTTTTCTAATAAAAATGCTGAAATTCTTCGAAATTTGGGAAACAATAGCTCTACTACTTTAGATGATAATTATGATTTTTACCTTGATGGTTGCAATATCTTTGAAGTAATTATGTTCCTACAAAAGCTCGCTAAAAGTCCTAGTGCTAGTGCTATGAATATGGCCTTTACAAAACACATTACTGATGCTCTCATAAACATTAAAGAAGAAAAGATGAAACATAAAGCTTCTATTCCTATGAAATTAGAAGATGGTTGGGAACCCATCATTAATATGAAAGTGAATGATTTTGATCTCAAAGCTTTATGTGATCTTGATAGTAGTGTTTCTATTATGCCTAGAAAGATTTATGAAATGCTTGATTTGCCACCATTGGAAGATTGTTATTTAAATGTCCAACTTGATGATAATGCTAAAAAGAAACTCATGGGGAGTGTTAATGATGTTCTTATTATGGTTTACAATGCCTATGTCTTTGTTGATTTCTATGTTTTGGATGTTGAATGTAATGCTTCTTGTCCTATTATTTTGGGAAGACCTTTTCTTAGAACTGTTGGTGCCAATATTGATATGAAAGAAGGCACCATTAAATATCAATTTCCACTAAAGAAAGGTATAGAACACTTCCCTAAAAAGAGAGAGAAGATTCCTTTTGC
Organism: Avena insularis; assembly: GCA_023614405.1. NCBI lineage: Eukaryota > Viridiplantae > Streptophyta > Magnoliopsida > Poales > Poaceae > Avena > Avena insularis. Next base: position 232,282,315 of record CM042692.1, read on the forward strand.
CTCTCCTATTAAAACAAAATTTTCTCTTAAAGCTTCTTCATTTGAGAATACTTGATTCTCTTGTTGCTTCTTATGCCTAGCTCAAAGGTGTTAAAGAAAAGCACTTATTGGGAGATAACCAAAATTTTGTTAGGAGTCTTTTGTTGAGTCTTAGAAGTTATTGCTTCAGTAATAACCCCTCCTTATCTTTTTTGCGTGGTTTTTGTGCCAAGAGTAACCTCTAATGAGAGAGAAATAAGATTTGGGAAAGTTGCTATCCCGAAATAGATTTTGGTGCTTCTCTGTGAAAATTTGTGAAAAATCTCCATACGTCAGATTGATCTGTAATATTTGGTGCTTCTGCCCCAGGTTGTTCTCTAACTTTCATTAGATCAAAACTTTTTGATTTGAGCAACAGATGGTCTTCGAAAAAATCAGATTTTACCTGTTGGTCTGTTCTGACAGATTTCTGCCATTATTTGCATTTGCCTCTTATCTCTTTCTCTTTGAGTTCTCTTTGATCACTTGAACTTTTTAAAGTAAGTGATACAGTAGCTTGTGTTTTAATGGAAGTTTTACTTGTGTTGAAACTGAACCAAAAGACTTATTATCTTGAGTGCACTAATGTTGCTAATGAAGATTGTGTGAAGTTTTGTATGAAGGAAATTTTAATGTGTACGGAAGAGTAATGTGATAAGATGAAGTATGGACAAAAGCTCAAGCTTGGGGATGCCACCCATGTCACCCCAAGAAATATTCAAGAAGTATAAGCGTCAAAGCTTGGGGATGCCCAAGGCATCCCCTTCTTCATCAATAAAAATCTCAGGTTTCTTCCAAACACTTCATTTTTATTGTTTTGATGCATAGTTGAGCTGTTCTTGGAGCGTCTTTGTTTTCGTTTTTAGTTTTCGTTTGCTTAGTTTGCTTGAATAAGTTGGTTGGACGCCCTCGTTCATATATGATAGTTTTCAAATAAGTTGATTTGGATTGGAAAAGAGTAGGATAGTTCATGCTTAAGTGGTATAAAAGGAGCTTGTTTTTGACTGCGGCCTAGGCTTTGTCATGTCATGCTTGATATTTTTTTGGCTTTATGCTTAGTGATTTTTGATGTAGCATGACATGTTATAAACAATTGAGATTACTTAATGTGCCTTGAAAGAATCATGCGTTGTTTTAGCATATTAAAGCATAATATTGTGGTATTCTCCTTTAATGCTTTATTTGGGTTGACTTGGCGCATGCTCACACCATGTTAAGACTATACCAAGTCACTATAGCCTTTATGATCATTTAGTTTTCGTCTTGTAATATCACTTTATGCTTTAATAAATAATGTTTTGTCGCTTTGCATGATTATGGCCATTATTGCTCTCTTAGTTGGTCGCTACCAGTCTTTTGCTAGCCTCCATACCAAGTATGAGTTCCACTCATCCATCCAACTACAAATAAAACCAAGTTATTCCAAAGAGTCCACCATACCTACCTATTAGCATTTGCTATTCCAAGTATATTCATGTTTTTATCCACCTTCCGAATTAAACTTGTTATGTGAAAATTAGTGATTAAAGCTCTCACGAACTTGATGTCACACTTTACTTTTCTTGCATTTAATAAACTTGAACCATTGTGCCCATCTATGTTGCGTATATGTTTGCATTTTGTAAGTTGTGGATTAGTAGAACCATGTTGTCATGGGGAACGCTTTCAACATTGCACTTTATTTAGTTCATATCATGTTCTTTTGCTTATGGATCCCAGTGGTGTGAAATGAAAGGGGAGCTTGTAAGGCTCATGGAGTTCGTATATGTGTTCGAGAAACGCCTGGGTGGTTGGTTTAATCCATGCCTAATCATGGTGGAAACCTGCAGCGTAACCATAGTGAGCAATCTATGAAGCATCCTTTATAAAAAAAGAAGCCTATGCAAATAGGAAAGAAGAAGAAAAGAGAGAAAAAATAAAAGAAAGAAAAAAGAACTATGCAAATAGGAAATAAAAGGATGCTAAGATGCTCATTGTCTACTTGCCTTGTCATTTTGATATGGGGATTCTTCCGTATCATCGGGCAAGGGGTACCCCGTTGGCGGTTCTATATGATACACATGTACATACAATGACAAGAACTTACTTGTGACTAAACACGATTCTTACTCGTAAGTAAGGGGCATGAGATTTTCAGCTTATAACTTGTCAAGCATATCCTCATATTTGTTCACTTTAACCTTAATCACCTAAAGAAGCTTATGATAGGCGAAATGAGAGCTGAAAGCTAATAAGTACCATAATTTTTGGAAGGTCTTTATGAGACTTGAATCCCTGCTTCCTTCTACGAAGGCCTTTCTTTTATTTTTATGTTGAGTCTCCATTTTCTATCTTTATGCACCTATTGAGAGAGCATAGTGGCCATTCTTAGTTTAATGTGCATTGTCCCAAGACTTGTTGATTAATTCATAACTTTGATATTGCTTGTTCTTAAACTATTTGTATCTAGTCACCCTTATGAACTTTGAAGGTGTCCTATGTATTTATATTTTGCTACACTTTGAGGGACAAGCTGAATACCATTCTCATTATATTTTCTATATGTGAAACAAACAAACGTATTTCAAAGCATTGTTATTCATGAATCTTTTGTTTGTACCTTTTCATGTTATAACATAGTTTCTATGTCTTATTGTTAGAACTATATCTTTCATGCTATGTTAAAGTACTATGATCCCAGCTATGAATGTTATAAATACCTTGATCAAGATTATGATGGTGCATGTCACCTCAAAAATTATTCTTTTTTATCACTTACCTACTCGAGAACGAGCAGGAGTTAAGCTTAGGGATGTTGATACGTTGGAAACGTATCTATAATTTTTGATGTTCCATGCTTGTTTTATATCTACTTTCTTATGTTGTGTCCACAGTTTGGAGTATTTTTACACATTTTGTAGAACTAACCTATTAACGAGATGCCATAGTGCTAGTTGCCTGTTTTCTGCTGTTTTTGGTTTAAGAAAATCTAGTAAGGAAATATTCTCTGAATTGGACCGGACAAAAGCCGAAGTCAATATTTCACTAGAAGGAACACGGAGTTCGGAGGGGAGATGAAGTGGCGCACTAGGGCGGCCACACCTGGTGGCGGCGCGGCCTAGGGGAGCGCCACCAAGGGTTGTGAGCCCCTGGCACTCCACCGACCTTGCCCCTGTGCCTATATATTGCCTCTGAGACGAAAACCCTAAGTACCCGATCAAAATTTCACGAAAGAGTCTGTAGCTGCCGCCATCTCCATCCCTAGATTGGGAGGGATCTAAAGCTCTTCCCGGCACCCTGCCAGAGCGGAGAGGTCACCCTGGAGGCCTTCTTCATCACCATGACTGCCTCTGGTGTGATGCGTGAGTAGTTCAACCCTAGACTATGGGTACATGTAGTAGCTAGATGGTTGGTTCTCCTCCTTTGTGCCACCATGTTTAGATCTTGTGAGCTCCGTTCATGATCAAGATCATCTATTTGTAATCTTACATGTTGTGTTTGCGGGGATCCGATGGATATTGAGATGCTATTTCAGATTGATTATTGATTCTATCATGTCTATGTTTTTTGTGATCTTGCATGCTTTCCGTTGTTAGTAGCTATCTTGGCCGAGTAGATGCTAGCAACTACAAGAGGGAGTATTTATGCTCGATAGTGGGTTCATGCCTCTAGGAATCTGGGGAAGTGACAGAAATCTCTAAGGTACTAGATGTGTTGTTGCTACTAGGGAGAAAACAACAATCCTTTGTTCATAGAACAATCGTATTTTTTACTTTACACACTTTGCTTAATGCAATTATCTGTTGCTTGCAACTTAATACTAGTGGGGGTTCGGATGATAACCTGAAGGTGGATTATTAGTCATAGATGCAGTTGGATTACGGTCTATGTATAATGTTGTAATGCCCAATCAAATCCCATAGGAGTCAAGATGATTAGTATATGCATGTATGCTTTCTCGATGTCTGTCAATTGCCCTGCTGTAATTTGTTCACCCAACATGTCAACTATCTTAAGGAGAATCACCTCTAGTGAACTATGGACCCCGGTCCACTCTTTACCATCAATCTACAAGCTATTTACTTTTTTCTATTTACTTTCCGCAAGCAATTACTATCTTCCACACACTACGTTTAATCCTTTGTTTCAACAAAACCAGTGAGATTGACAACCTCACTATAAGTTGGGGAAAAGTTCTGTGGCTGTGTTGTGCAGGATTCCAAGTTGGAAGACAACACTTTGGGGTTGTTTCCTTGATCCTACTGGTTCGATAACCTTGGATTCATCACTGAGGGAAAATTTGTTGTTGTGCTCATCATACCTTCCTCTTGGGGTTCCCAACAAGCTCATCACTTTTTGAGCCATCAACTACTATGAAAAAAATAGATGGCCATAATGTCCATGACCAAAATCTTGGTCATGGCATTCTAGCCTATCCACGTAAGCTAAGATGACATGAAATCTGACGTGGCCACAAATTCAACCCGGTCCAGTTTAGTATTTTAAATGGGCCTAGCCCAACAATCATCATGTTTATTACTATCAATTTTATTCACCTACACGGGCCAAGCCCAACAGTTCAACCTTTTAATTTTAGGGCCGTGACCTTTTTACATATAATTTCATCCAAATTTTCAGCGTTTCAATTTTGTCCGGTCCCACTAGTCAGTAGGTCCCAATTGTAAGATGCTCAAATTGGGCCCACTTGTAAGTTTTTAATTTTCCCCTCCTACTAGTTATCAGATTTTATTAACAGCTAATGATTTTCAGGATCAACAAACACATGAAATTATTCTGATTCAACAAGGCCAATTAAAGAACAATATTTCATATAATAGCGATACATTACAATCATGCATAGTTCGCATCAGATATCTAGCTACCAAAATATAAGAAAGTCAGAATATAGTAACAAGGTACCAAAATATAAATATGTGCTTGGTTCCAGCTTTCTTCGAAGTACTCTTCCACCAAGGCGCCCATCAAGTTTGGACGACTCCCTGTACGAATTCATGCCATGTCTCAGAAACCTTCTAGACAACATATGCTACCGACAAAACAAGTGAGCACCAGTATACAACAGGTTCAACAATGTAATGCAATAGAGTGAGAGTGCATCATGGAAACTAGAAGATATAGCAATGTAATGGATTAAACTACAAGCTTACTGCAGCTCAAAGTGGTAGTAGCTAAAAAACAAGCATTTTTCAATCCCATATTGTACTTATTCAATTAATCTAACAAACAATATTTTGTGTTACCAAAAATTTAGTTAAAACAACCAGTGCATCAAACTTCTAACAATGGTGGAACAAATACCAGGGCATCAGCGCATCCATTCCCATAGCTCGACACTTTAGAGATGCAATATAATAATTTTAATCAGAAGTCAATTCTACAGAAACCTGAAAAAGCTAAAGTTGGTACCATAGAAAATCATTCTAGTAAACAAAGTTATCTAGTTTTACTTGTGGACACTGTTCGGATCATGTATCATATTACAGTATTGTGCACAACTGAAACTTGGTACCTAAAATAAGAGCCTACATGGTTGCGCTAATAGGAACTAACTACCACTGCCACGCATGATCAAGTCTCACACATATATCAAGCCCCACATCAGTCAGTTTATCAAGAAATAAAAATAATTCACCAGTACAAAGAAAAGCTAAATACTGGAGTAGAGATATGAGCACAAGAGGTACCTCTATAAAGTTGTATTGAATGGCCGTCTCAACCTAAGTAGGTGAAACATCAGCAAAAACAATATCTGGTGCTAGACATTTCCATCAAGACAACAATTAATAAATAAACGCCAAAGATAAGCTTCCTCATTTAAGAAAAAAAAGTAAAACAAATGACTCTTTTATTATACTTACTACCAACTACTACCTCCCATTCTAGTTTTGTAATACTTGATGTTTTGAACATGATTTCAGATACAAATGCATATGTGCATGACCAAGCTCCTTCTCGACAAATGCATAAGTTTATTTGTTAATGAGTATGAACATTATTGGATTTCAGGTCATGGCCATATCTATATCATACTTTATGCTAATGATGATCCTAGATCCAAGCATTTGCATCCCGCCAAATTTGGCCATTTTTTGAAAACGATCGAAGAGGAAGTAGTATGAAGAGTATGGTTCGATTAGCTCCTTTCTCGAGAAGGAGCTGGCATGACTGTTTTCCTTGCTTAATTCTAGCGTTCTTTGTTCTAAATGTATGGACCTCGATGTAATTTTACCTTTTTGGTCCTTGATGTAAAATGTACTCCCACCGTCCATGTAAAATTCGAACCGAAAAGTAAGTTGTAAAATTAAACGAATTCAAGCTTAGTTGTCAATGAGTATGAACATTCTTGGCTTTCAAGCCGAACGGCCAAGGTCATGACCATACATACATCATAATTTATGTTGATGATGATTCCAGATCCAAGAATTTGCATGCTGCCAAATTTGGCCATATTTTGAGAACGATCGAAGAGGAAGTAGTATGAACACTATGGTTCAATCAGCTGCTCTCTCAAGAAGGAGCCAACACGACTATTTTCCTTGCTTAATTTTAGGGTGCTTCGTGCTAAATGTATGGACCTCGATGTAATTTTACCTTTTTTGGTCCTTGATGTAAAATGTTCTCCCACCATCCATGATGTTCCCATATGGAGTAGATGGGTGAATCTTTCCATGGTAAACAATGTTGCCGCTGATGTTTATAACCATTAGGAAAAAAGAAAAAACAATTTTCCAAGTGATATGAGTGTATTCTATGTATAGCAAGTAGGAAGAATATGTATGTTCTATAGATAAAAAAGTGCAAGAACAGAAATTATGAGCACAAAGGAGGCAGCTCGAGAGAGCAGCGAAGAGGAGTTGAAGGAGATGCGATATCTGAGCAAAGTTGTGATGGCTTCCTCACACGAGATACATGGTATAGTAACCTAGTAGTACTTGTAGTAAGGAGTAGTAGCAAAAGTACTACTCCCTTGTAGCACCCCGGTAAAACCACTACTAGAAAATCGCGTGATATTTTATTTTTATGCATCATCATGACCACATGCTCATGTCATCATGTCACATTGCATTTTTTGTGCATCATCATGCATATGTTTGCCTAAAACTAATTTCTAAAAGCCCATCTTTATTTTATAAATATCCCCCATCTTTATTTCAAATCAAAATCCCAGTCTTTTTCGGATGTCTAGTTTGTCTTGAAACTATTTGCAAATGTCTATTAAAAATAAAATAAATAAAAATGTTTTGTCCGGAGTGGCAGTCCAGCCGGTAATGCTAGAGGCCAACTGGTGAAACCGCCTACCACCTGGCCCAAATGAAACACTAGTCTAAACCCTAATCTAGCTAACCCACCCCCACCTATCCCGCCGCCTCACACCGAACCGCACCCGTAGACGGTACACACACCACACCGCACCTACTGCTGTGCGCACAACGCACGCGAGCAAGCAACGTTGCAGCCCGCCGCACCGACACGCCCGCGCACGACCCAGTGCCCATCAACCCCACGCTCCCGAAACCGTTGCCCGCATCTGGCCCCACCACGCACGTCGATGCTTCCCCGACGCTACCGTCCCTCGTCTCACGATCCCGTCGCCCTCTCTGCTCACGAGCAACCGCCGCCGCCACCTCCCTCCCAGGCTCGCGCGCGCCGCTGCCTAGAGCCCGTGCGGCCTGCGTCGCCGGCCCGCCATCTCCTCCGGCCGTCTGAGCCCCTTGCCTATGCCGTCCCACGCGACCTTGTCTGCCAGGAGCCCGCCGCTCGACCAGAACAACAGCGTCGCTCCGCAACCCTCCTCCCGGCCGTGTCGCCCGCCCTCCGCCTCGAGCCCATCCATCACCGCGCCGGCCCGCGCCGCCACATGCGCACCGAGCTCGTCGATCTCGCTACGGCGCCTCGGGCTCCTCCTCGATGTCGAGCCCTACTGCCCTCTACCTCTCCTGCTCAAGTCACAGTGTCGTCAGGGGCCCGACGACCTCGACCGGGTCTTCCTCGCCTCTGGCCGCTTGAGCATGTTCTCGGCCACCGTCAGCTCCGTGCATGCTGGCCCTCTCTGCCCTGTCTTAAGATCCTCCTCGCTGCCAGGGACATGCGCCCCTTCGCCTACGACCCTACCTTCTGCAGGTCGGTGGCCTCGCCTCCTATAGTGCTGCGCCGCTGCACCCACGGCTCTCTGTCCTCCGCCTGCCTAAGGTCGTCATCAATGCCACCCTTTCTGCGTTGATGTACCCTTGTTTTCGGTCTGCGTGAACCCTCCCCTTGAACTTTATGTTTGTCACCGCCCCTGCAGACAACGCCCCAATTTCCACAAGTGTTCTGTCTGGATGATCTATGGGTGGGGTGTGGTGTGGATGACAACAGTGTGAAAATGCGTGATGCCACCTGAGGAGTACCGAAGTCCCACGAAGTTCTCCATTCCGGTTTTTGCTAAGATCTTCCGAAGACCAAGGGTGCCCGATCTTGGACCCGATGATCCGAGGATGGAACCAGCACCCTCAGAACCGCCAAGCTCTCCTTCGCGGATCCAAAGCCTAAACCTAGATCAAGATGGATCCCGAAGACCGATCTCGAACCCCAAGATCTCCGAACGCCTAACATGTGATCCCCTTTTCCGAGACCCCTATTTTATAATATATTGACATCTACTTGCTGCATATTAAATTGTTCATGATGGCATACATATTTTATGGGTTGGTGTTACTTTGTTGATTCACCTAAAATAAATATGGAGACCATATGCGGGCTATTTTAGTCTTATAGTGACTCCATTTAAATTTACATAGCAAATCGATGCCATGTTTTGCCCTGTTAAGACAACATTTAAATTGCGGGGTATCTCAACAACATGAACCTCCTAATTAAATTATCGGGACCCTAGTTCCACTTAATATTGCTTAGTTGCATCGCATCTTTGCCATGACATGCATCATATCACGAACATGCCAGATCTTCTGCGTATTATTAAATAGTGCATCCGATGTTTCTTTTAGTGCTTTGCTTATTCATGGATTAGGCCATTGAATGGATGTGAGTATCGCCAAGTTCTTCAGATATGTATCTTTGACAGTGTTTTCCTAGGCGAGCATTCTCCCCTTTCTACCTATTTTGCGTTTATAGTCTTTACTTCCTCCTGTTGATCTATTGATATCCATGTTGCGATGCTTTAGTCTTTCCGTACTCGTGATATCCCTTGCAGCCTTTATATTGCCTTGGACAACTCCTATTACCCTTTGTTGGTAGATAGTCGGCCTTGCGTGTCGTAGTCGCTTGCTCAGGTGCTGCTTTGTGTCGTCAAGTACCACAGTTGTTGGAAGGTTACCATATGCTTTATGTTGCAGATGATCATGACTTAATTACAACATGATATTAAAATTCTGGGAATATATATAACTAATGTAGAGGCACCGGTGGGCAATAACTAATATTTCGTTCTTTCATGCTCACTTGTGTCCCGTAGGCCCCGAGTACTTGATACATGTTGTTTGATTATTCACACTATCCACATACGGGAGACCCTATGGATCCCCCTTTGCTTTATCTTGCTTCAAACTTTATTTCTTGGGGCCACAAACTAATTTGGGCTTTATTACTATCTTGTACTTATGCCATGCTTTATTGCTTTATTTACGATTATGCGTGGAGCACCTGTACTATTTTGGAACGTGGAATGTTTTTGCGGTATTGATAAGCCCAGTCACACTTTCGGGTTCCTAGTCGTTTATAGCCATTGACACAAACCCTGGGTCCGTCTCGGAGCCGGCCAACTTTGTTGCGGGTAGCTTAGTGGGGTGGCCCCCTGAAGGCTGAAATGATTTATGAATCCTGTGAATTCTTTGTCGTGAGGCCTCGTTGCATTTTATTTGGTTCTTATCGAGGTTGAATGTCTGTGTGTTGCTATTTGTGCACCCCTGCAGGGTAAAACTTTCTGAAAGTCGTGTCCGCGGTTATGGATGACTTGGAGCACACTATCTCGATCATAGACAACTATAACTAAAGTAGTGCTATAAATTTGACTATGGAATGACTAGTAATCAGCTACACTATAATGGAATGAGTAAATAAAAGTGCCAACAACTCCTGGATATGGGATGTCTCCTGCTAATGGTACCTGACTAGTAAATATTGCAACTACAATGGAATGGTTAACTAAAATTGCCCACTTCTTATGATATCAGGATGACTCGTGCTATCTATATCTTACTAGTAAGTGCTGCAGCTATAATGGAATGAATAAAACTGCGAACTGCATGAGTTCCTCGGTTTGACTTCCTCGTTTGGCCTTGAGGGGGAAATAGCAGGATGGGTATGATTGGTATTATAATCAGGTTGATTCCACATAGGTCTTTATTATCTCTCTCCAATAGCCGACAGTGGTATCGAGTCTCTATATGTTGTTTAGTGCATGCTTCGCTGCCGCTTCAGGCCACCATACCTATGTAGGCGAGAGCCGACGAATTCTAGACTCGATGTGTACTGGCCTCAGTACTGACTGCTCCCTTTTCCTTTGCCCTTTGTCGGCACCTCTTTTTCTTGGACAGGTATAAGCTCGATGTCATTAGCAGGGTTACCCTTACGGCTTGGCCTGAGGAGGGCTATGGACGACATTGGTTATTCTTCAGGGCTCTTAGCCCCATTTGCATTTTATCCGTACTCGGATGTTGTATCGTTTTCAAGTTGTTTTGGATCTTTGTATTATATATCTGTATTCTTGACTCATGGAGTCGTTGTTGTATATATATGTTCTAGGGGTTCCATGGTGAATTATTGTGTAATGGTATTACTTCATTCTCCACCCGCACTCAAGTGCTTGGTGGGCATCTTTGAATCGTTTCTATGTGGGTTTGGCGGAAACCGCTAAAACTTGCATAGGGCCGATTCGAGGGTGTTACATCCCTCTCATCCAAATTACGTTCTAAATTTATCTAGATTTAGATGTATCTAGCACTAATACATGACTAGATATATTCAAATCTAGACAAATCTGAGAACATTATATGGATCGGAGGGAGTAGTATATATACACTTAGAACAAATTGTGTTTTTTCTCTCCTTCAGTGCCTCATCACCATCCCCACACGGAAAACAAATTTCAGGACATTTCGAACTTTTTTCTTCGGCACGGTGTGATTTTCCTTGTGATTATGCCCTAGATACCAACAGGAAAAAAATAGTAGCACCTCAAACTAGCATCCATCATTGCAGGTCGAAGCATTTAAGAAATATATCTAATTTTCTGTTATTATTCCTTTTTATAAGCATCTATGTTAACGTCCTGCGTTAGTGTTGCTCTAATATATTGGGTCAGTGGAGTCGATCCGACAACCGCAGGAGAACCACCCCCCCATCTTTTTTTGTTGAGAAACAACGTGCCCCTCACCGTCTTCCTCTACCGCTCCAGCCGCTTGTGTACCGTCGTAGCCCCTCTCCACCTTTGTAGAAAGGTAGAAACCGCCACCCCATCCCGACTAATCTTCCGCAGTACTCTTCCCCGGAATGACATCATGAGTGATGAAGCATAAGATATCTGAGCGCTATAGCCAGGCAATGGGATTGCGGAACCTCCACAACGGACCGCTGAGCAACATCACCAGTCGTGCCGATCTTTTGAGCACCGCTCGCTTGGCTCACGGCATGGTTGGCATGCATCGAGGGATTGCAGAAGATCATGGTCTCCCTTTTGGTTTGCCCTCCCTACTTCACTCTGACCCACATGGCCACTAGACCGTGACGAGTTGGTAAAAAATAGTTTTGCATCATTTTTGTAGGATTCAAATCCTTAGATTATTTCTTATGGATTGCATTTGGATCAAAGGAATCGTGGTACCCAAATTCTTCTGAACTGCACCCCCACCCATGCTTAAATCCTACAGGAATTGGAACATCTACTTGAGTCTCAACTCTCATCACATGTGTAGGATCAAAAGATGACATTCATGTAGGTAGTTCTCCTACGTTTTACAATCGCCTAGTTTTCACCGCCAAACATGTGACATTCCTATGTTCTCAATCCTGCGATCGAAAGAGGCCCAAGACTTTTTCTTCAGTATCCCCCCTCTCTCCTCCAAACATACTAAACTGAAAACACAAGAACAACAAGGATTGTTGATACCCATAACGGAAGGTGTATTAGACAATCAAGGCTGTCGTTATATTTTAAGTTTCATGTGTTTGACAAAAACAAGATTTCTATAAAAAGTTGGTTGTTTGGTTTACATGAATACAAAAACATAGGATTCCTTTAAAACATGGTAAAATCAAAGTCAATCCTCACGTGATAGTATATTTATGATGTTATCGTGTCTATTGGGACCTCATTCTTGTTTCTTTGTGTGTGTAGGAATTTGAAAATGAGGTCCAAGTTGGATATGAAGAATTGCATATGAATTTTGGGAGATTCTAACCCATAGGATTTTGGAAGATATAAAATTCCTGTGGAGTCCCTTCTTAGTTCCTATGCCCTCCATTCTATAAGAATCTAAACTTGATCTGCAACCTCACTTTATTTATCCTTTGAGAAGTCCATTATGCTCACACTATATTCCTGCAAAACTCTTGTGTTCGTTTCTTATTCACCATCCAAAGACACCTGTTACAAAATTCCTTCGTTTTTAATTCCTAATATGAATTTACTATACATGCCATGTCAATCCTGTGTTTTTCTAATTCCTACATTTTTAAAAAACCACTGATCGAAAGAGGCCACTAATCTTGTTAATCAATCATAGCAAAACTGCCTGCGTTTTTTCCTCTAGTCCATTCATCTGAACCAAACGGCTGAACAGTGCCAAGATAGGAAGCTTTCCTATTCCTACACTTTTTCTTTAATGCAAACAAGACCTTATTCCTTGGTGTGTTTGTTTGCATGCATGATTTATTCATCACGTTTTTGCATCTATCAGATAGTAGTTTTTCCACAAATCTAGCTAGCACCCCCCCTTTGTCAAACAACTTGCATGCCCCTATATATGAAGAAAATCTATTACATGGCATTGTTGCGTTGCTGATGTCCCTAGGCAATCCAATAGTAGAAGAATTTGCACCAGTTGATGATGACATACCCAGAACTTGGGATGATGAAGGATATGAAAACAAGAGTCGTTGGGTTGGTACCAACGGAGAATGGATTGCGATTGCAAAGCACCTAGGGCGCTGGTACATCCAAAACGTCTACATTATGGCATGTATCGAGATGCCACGTGTGCAGCGTGTTGATATTTATCCATCGGGTAACCAGTGTTCCCCGCCCCCAATGCACATACGACTACAAGCACGCGAGTATCAAGCTGCCAAAGATACAAATAAAAGAGAGATCATATATATTTGACAACCAATGGCACTACAACGCGATGGCGGTGTTTGACAAATTCATTGCTGCCATATATTTTCCTAGTGACAGGGACTGGATTATCCTTCAGAATGACTATCTTGCACCAACAACGTATGTCGATGCCATTGTCACGAGTCTAATAAGTGGTTCTATTGATCACATATACGCGGTGACAGAACCGCGAGGAGATGTTCTGGTCTGGGAAGCAAACAAGTGGAGTGAGTCCCATTACTTAAAGGTAAATTTATAAATTACTTATAACTGCATTCTTCGTGACACTTTTACTAACTTAAATGCACACATAGGTATACTTACAGGTCCGCGTGTCATATAGGCTCCAGTAATTGAAGATACTGCATTACGCAGGTGGTACTTGGCAAATCTTGTCTCGGATATCCCGTGGATTCACACCAGGGATGCACGAACTAGCACCCATGGTGATCCTGTATCATACATGGGTAGAGAGCTGCTCTCTTATTCCTCACTCTGCTGCCATGTTTTCTAGAGGGCCCTTCATCTGAATGACCCTATAGCACTAGACTATATCAGAAGGGACAACTTGAAGGGAGGTCAGTGTTTGTGGGAATCAACCATCCATTTATCATCGAGCCCCCTAAATCCCTGAACTTGTTGGTGCCGATGTTGACGAAGCTATGGTAGTGTTTAGAGCAGACTGTGTGTTTGTGACACATGTGCCCTGCCAACATCGCCCACAGTCAATTCCAGATTGGAGTCGCATGCATGTCAATGGGGGGGCTGCCATATGCTCATCAGTTAACTATACTGGAGCAGAACATAGGGAGAAAATGTTCGAGTCGCCAATGTAGTTCGTGCCAACCCTGCCTCGTTAGGACTATGTGAAGTTTGACCAATATGCAGAAAAGCTGATTATGAGCATTCGCAACATCATTTCTATAGCTACTAGTTGTCACCATGTAATGTACAATACTACATACATAGTACTTTCATATTGTATTGTAGTATCATCACTTGCAACATCATTTCCACTATTGCTTGTACTAGGCACCATGTACGTAATATACTTTCATATTATGTGTTTGCTGTTTCCCTATTCAAGCACTCAAGGTACCGTGCCCAATTTTCTAGGTTATTAATTTTGGCATAACAATTAGTAGTACTATATTGGTGGTTGTTGGATTTGCTATGTGGTGGATATTGCGGGAAAGGCAAGCTTTCTTTTGTCCAAAGGATACATCAAACCCCGCCACAATTAATCCCTCACCAGCCCTAGCCCTAGCTCTCTCTCACACAACACTCCTTTATCGCCATTGCGCTTCCATCCATTGATGACCACCACCACCGCAACTTACTCACCTTAGGTGGGTCGGCTATGGGTACGGGCCCTGCAACCTCATCTATAGAGCCGTCGCATCCCTCAGACATCACGGTGGTAGTGCGGTATGTACATAATCCTTGAAACAATTGATGTTGATGATGAGATGCGGTTATACTTTTATTAGTGCTTGGTTAACATTGGGTTGGAGTTGAGTAGTTATCATCTAGTGCATTTAACCCATTTGTATACTACAGTACAATTTTACACATGCAAGCTAGTTCTAGGCCTAAATCTATGGTGAACTGTAATAATAAGTTCAAATTTTGTATTTATCAATCCATGACTGATGATGATTTGGGAGGCCACTCGACATGTTTTGCTTGGTTGGTCTCAGGGGAGGAGGTCCCTTTACTTTGGGTAAGTTAGGGCAGCTGTTGCTCTACCCTGATTTTTGCCAAAATTTCAAATATATGTATGGATCTCTAGCATCGGTGGCAGATAGAGCTCATCCTGTTCGTCCAATCGTCTGTTCCTAGGTGTTCAATATCTATACTGCTTCATAATGAACTGCACTAATGTGATGCCTAGACCTTGGCAGTACTAATATAACCAGCATTCATGCTAGCTAGAGTTAAGACTATGTGTACTTCGATAAGAAAATTGCTCCACTTTACTTTCTTAGATGATCTTGTATTGTACTCTATCAGATAATACTGTATTTCACAATTATTGACAGCTGGTAGAGACATTATCTGTCCATAGTCATATTTTTGCAGTGTTCGGGCAAGAATCTCAAGCTTGGAGAGACTCATCATCGAAGAACATAGGAGAGCCCTATGTAGTCTGGATGGAGGGAGAGCCAGAACACCCACGTGGAGAACACCTATGATGAGTTCTGCACAGTGTTGTTAATACCGGGAGTTTTAGACATGCAAAGCATACCTAGCTCCTTTTTACCAACATTTAGCGGAGAGTATCTAGAGGCCATCAAGCTGAAGATATGCATAGCCTGCCACTAGGACGTTGACCTGAAGAAGTATGGCATCCCACAAAAACCACTACTAAAAAATCGCTGTGTTTTTGTGCATCGCATCATCATGACCGCATGCTCATGTCATCATGCCACATTGCATTTGAGCATCGTCATGTCATCCTGCATTTGTTTGCCTGAAAGTATTTCCAAAAATTCTATCGTTGTTTTCTAAATACACTGTCTTTAGTCAAATCCAAAACCCCGGTCTCTTCGGGATATTTTATTTGTCTAAACCAGATTACAAAAGCCTTTTAAATAAATAAATAAAACTTGTATTATTTTTGGGAAGCAGCCAGCTAGGCCCAAAAGCCCAGCCGGCCACCTCCAGATCAAACCCTAACCCACACCTACCCAAACCCTAGATCCCCACCACCCCACCTACTCCCCACAACCGCCGCCACCACCCTGCCTCGCACCCGCGCTGACCCAGCGCCGCACCTGGCCCATCCCGTGAGACCCACCATTGTGACACGCATGCGAACCACACGCAGGCCCCAGCGACACAGCCACCTCCCGCACGCAGTAGCCCCGCCCCGACGTGCCCACCTCGGATCCTCCGCCTGACGCGTGAACCGGCCCCACCTCTTCGCTTCCTCGCGTCGCTCGGACGCGATCCCCTGCACCCCGCCTCTCTGTCTCACCCACCAACCCCCGCGAGAGCCTCTCCCCGCTGCCGCCAAGCGCGCTCCTTGCCTCTTCTGCTGTGCGCCAAGCCCATAGCCGCGCACCCCCTCATCAGCCGAGAGGACCTCCAGCTCCGCCGCCGCAGCTTGTCGGCCTCGACCACATCTCCGACCGCCCCGTCCGTGCCACCTCTTCGGACCCGCATGCCGCCATCCTCTCTATTGAGCTCACCGCTAGGGCCTCATCCCCGACGACACGGACGCGCATGGCCCCCTGCTCTCCAAGCCCGGCGTCATCCCTGCTTCCCTGCTCCACCGCTGTAGCGGTGCTCTCCGCCGACCCACCCGTCTCCGCGACCGAGCCGCTGCATCGCGTTGGCCTCTGCAACGAGTTGGCCACCACCTGCCCGCTCGTCCCCGCACCATGCCGCCGTGCTCCTCTTGTCGACGAGCTCGTCCTTGGCCCCGCTGCTGCGACCACCCTCCCTCTCTTCTGCACCATCCCCAACCCGTCCCGCACCGCCATGGACCTCCTCGGCGTCGGTGCTCCTCCGCTCCGCCCCATGCGCATCTGCCAGCCGAGCCGCCGCCAGGGCCCTGTCCTGCCCTTATTGTCTTCTGAAGCCCAGCCGCCACCATGCCCTCCACCTCGTGAGGTAGCCTTCCTCGCCATTCTCGGCCGCCGCCAGGAGCTCCAGACATCTCCATGTCCACTACCGCGCTCAGGCCCACGCCATCCCCAGCTCGTATGCGTCATCCCGTGGGTGTCCTCCTGCCATTTTGTTCGGTACATGAAGATGTGTGTGCCTGTGTTTGTCGAGCAAGTTCCCCTTTAACAATACCCGAGACCTCCACGGGGACAAGTAGTACTAGTTGGGCAATAACTTGATGCAGATACTAGAGAGAAGATCTACATCGACAATATCGACCTCGATGAGCTTTTGGGCATCGATCCTCAAAGTCCAGCACTGACGAGTGAAGTCAAGAACGCCAAGTCCTTCGTCACGGAATGTTGAGCTCTCCCTCTAGAACCCCAAGATTGTTCCCCTGGACCGCCAAGATCTCCAATCAGAATCCGAGGATGCCGAGACCCCGGTACGACAAGACCTCCTTCCCGCACCGATGCCCGAGGACCGGACTCCAAGGTCGCCCACACAGAACGCCAAGTTCTCCACCTTAAACACCATGACCGTCTACACGGACCCGAAGACCACGGATGCGACAAGATCTACTCCGTTGTCCGAGAACGTTCCCACCGAGACCGATCCCCGTTGAACCCTGTTGAACCCCGAACCCCCGGAACCAAGATCTTCCGAACCCAGATGTGTGACCCTAAGCCTCTATTTTTATAATATGACATATACCTGTCGCATCATTAAATCATCATGCTTGCATACATGTCATCTGGTGGGTTGGGTTAAATAGTCGATTCACCTAAATTAAATATGGAGTCCATATGCGGGCTATTTTATTCTTATTATGGCTCCATTTAAATTTATGTAGCGAACCGATGCCATGATTGCCTTGTTAATTCCACATTTAATTGCGGGGTATGTAAATGACTGGAACCTATTAATTAATTGTCGGGACCCTCGTTCCGCTTAATACTGCCTAATTGCACCGCATCTGCATCATATCATAAGCATGCCGGATCTTCTGTCGTAGTATTAAATATTGCATCCGGTGTTTCTTCTAGTGTTTGCTTCTTCGCGGATTAGGCCGATGAGTTGATGCGAGTATCGACAAGTTCTTCGGATATGATCCTTCGGTAGTGTTTCCCAGGCGAGCATTCTCCCCCTTTCTACCTATTTTGCATTTATAGTCTTTCTTTCCTCCTGTTGATCTATTGCTATCCGTGTTACGATGCTTTAGTTTCCGTGCACCAATTAAATTCCTTGCAGCCTCTATATTGCCTTGGACACATCCTATTGCCTGGTGTTTGATAGACAGTCGGCCTTGCGAGTCGTAGTTGCTTGCTTAGGTGCTGCTTCACGTTGTTGTCGTTCCACCGTTATTGGAAGGTTGAGACATGCTTAATGGTGGAGATAATCATGACTTTAAATACAACTATTAAACTGTTGGGATAACTAATGAAAGAGGCACCAATGGGCAATATATGCTATTTGGTTTTTCATGTCCACTTGTGTCCCGTAGGCCCCGAGTACTTGATACCTGTTCCTTGATTATTCGCACTATCCAGATCCGGGAGACCCTATGGATCCCCCTTAGCGAGAGCTTGATTCATTTCTTATTTCTTGGGGCCACAATGTAGTTTGGGGCTTTATTACTATCCTGTACTTATGCCATGCTTTACTGCTTTATTTACGATTGTTCGTGGAGCACCTGTACTGTTTTGGAACATGGAATGTTTTCGCGGTATCGACAAGCCTAGTCACACTTTCAGGTTCCCAGTCGTTTACAGCCATTGTCACAAACCTTGGGTCCATCTCGGAGCCGGCCAACTTCGTCGTGGGTAGCTTAGTGGGGTGGCCCCCTGAAATAATTTATGAATCCTGTGATTGCTTTGTCGTGAAAGCCTCGTTGGGTTTTGATTTGGTTTTTCCGAGGTTCATCGTGTGTGTGTTGCTATTTGTGCACCCCTACAGGGTAAATCTTTCTGAAAGCCATGTCCGCGATTATGGACGACTTGGAGCACAGTATCTCGATCATAGACAAGCATAACTAAAGTAGTGCTATAAATTTGACTTAATATGTGACTAGTAATCAGCTTCACTACAATGGACTGGATAATAAAAGGGCCAACAACTGGTGGAATTGGGGTGTATAGTGTCATGTTATACCTGCCTAGTAAGTATCGCAACTCCAATGGAATGAAATAAAAGTGCCAACAACTGCTGGGTTTGGGATGTCACATGCTAATTGTATCTGACTAGTAAGTACTGCAACTACCACTAAATGGTTAACTAAAACTGCCCACTACTTATGCTATTAGGATGACTCATGCTACCTATATATCTGACTAGTAAGTGCTACAACTATAATAGAATGAATAAAACTGCCAACTGTGTGAGTTCCTCGGGTTGACTTCCTTGTTTGGTCTCGAGGGGGAAAACCAGGATGGGTATGATTGGTGTTAGTATAAGGTTTGGTTCCGGATAGGTCTTTCTTATCCCTCTCTAATAGCCGACAAATGTATCGAGTCTCTATAGGTTGTTTAGTGCATGCTTCGCTGCCTCTTCAGTCCACCATACCTATGTAGGTGAGAGCCGCCGAATACTAGCCTCGCTGTGTAATAGCCTCAGTACTGACGCTCCTCTTTTTCCCTTCGCCCTTTGGTCGGCACCCCTTTTTGTTTAGAAGGTACGAGTTCGACGTCGTTAGCAGGGTTACCCTTCCGGCTTGGCCTTGGCAGGGTTAAGGACGCCATTGGTTATTATTCAGGGCTCTTAGCCCAATTTTCTTCTTATCCGTACTCGGATGTTGTATCGTTTTCAAGGTGATCTGGATCTTTGTATAGCATATCTGTATTCTTGACTCATGGAGTCGTGTTGTATATATCTGTTCTGTGGGTTCCATCATGGACTATTGTATAATGGTATTACTTCGTTTTCCACCCACACGAAAGTGCCTGGTGGGCGTCCTTGAATCGTTTCTATGCGGGTTTGGCGGGAAGCGCTGAAATCTGCATAGGGCCGATTCGAGGGTGTTACAGAGTGGTATCAGAGCTCAGCAGTTGCGTTACCCCACTGGTCCAGCCTGTAGGATAACCTAGATAACGGCCGATGTAGAGTGTCAAAACTATTTTTTGCAAAATCGGTTGGATAGATCTAATTAGCTTTGTTTTTACTCCTTGCCCCTATGCTATTCTCCTCTTACCTTTGCGGGTTTGGAATCTGTTCTCTTACCTTTCTTCAAGTCCAGGATTTCTCGTGGTTGGGTTCCGTCGTACCTTCAGGGTTTCGCTTCCTCCTTTGGCAACGGTGTTTCTACCTTCGGACTACATGCTATCTGAGTGATCCTTTATCTGTGGTACCATTCCTTGTTCCTTGTTTGTGCCTTCCGGTGTTTTCCGACGCGACGACATCATCTACGCTAGATCCGATGCAGAGCCTGCATAACTCCTTTGTTCCGAACCTCGATTGTCGAGATCTTCAGTCTGATTCTGAGAATGGTTGCACGCTTTTCTACTGATTGTGCAGAGTAATAGTTTGGGTGCGTGATGGATTGGCCCCCATGCCGACTACTCACTCTATTTGCTCGTGTACATTGAAGTGGATGAGAATGCATCGGTTCTCTCTTTCTATCGAAGTTAGAGGTGGCTTTATTTGTGGATACCTTTACCTTCGTCCTTTGTTTCCTGGAGTGTTCTCTCGACGATCACGGACAACGACCTCTTGTTAGTGGTGTCGCGAGCATCTACACGAAGCGAGAAGATTCACATCGCCGACCTTCTTCCCGGTACCACGAGGAGGATCTCGAGGGCGAGATCCCTTGATAGTGGTGTCGAATTGTGGCATCCCGCAAAAACCACTACTAGAAAATCGCTGTGTTTTTGTGCATCGCATCATCATGACCGCATGCTCATGTCATCATGCCACATTGCATTTGAGCATCGTCATGTCATCCTGCATATGTTTGCCTAAAACTATTTCCAAAAAGTCTATCATTGTTTTCTAAATACCCTGTCTTTAGTCAAATCCAAAACCCCGGTCTCTTACGGATATTTTATTTGTCTAAAACAGATTACAAAAGCCTTTTAAATAAATAAATAAAACTTGTATTATTTTTGGGAGGCATCCAGCTAGGCCCAAAAGCCCAGCCGGCCACCTCCAGATCAAACCCTAACCCACACCTACCCAAACCCTAGATCCCCACCACCCACCTACCACCACGGCTTGCACCCGCCCGACCTAGCCTCACCTAGCCCATCCCGTGAGACCCACCAGTGTGACACGCACGCGAACCACACACAGGCCCCAGCGACATAGCCACCTCCCGCATGCAGTAGCCCCGCCCTGACGTGCCCACCTCGGATCCTCCGCCCGACACGTGAACCGGCCCCACCTCTTCGCTTCCTCGCGTCGCTCGGACGCGATCCCCTGCACCCCGCCTCTCTGTCTCACCCACCAACCCCCGCGAGAGCCTCTCCCCGCCGCTGCCAAGGGCGCTCCTTGCCTCTTCTGCCGTGCGCCAAGCCCGCAGCCACGTTCCCCCTCGTCGGCCGAGAGGACCCCCAGCTCCGCCACCGCAGCTTGTCGGCCTCGACCGCATCTCCGACCGCCCCGTCCGTGCCACCTCTTCGGACCCGCGTGCGTCCATCCACTCTGTTGAGCTCACCGCTAGGGCCTCATCCCTGACGACACAGACGCGCATGGCCCCCTGCTCTCCAAGCCCGGCGTCCTCCCTGCTTCCCTGCTCCACCGCTGTAGTGGTGCTCTCCGCCGACCCGCCCATCTCCGCGACCAAGCCACTGCATCTCGTTGGCCTCTTCATCGAGCCGGCCACCACCTGCCCGCTCATCCCCACACCACGCCGCCGTGCTCCTCTTGCCGACGAGCTCGTCCTCAGCCCCGCTGCTGCGACCACCCTCCCTCTCTTCTGCACCATCCCCAACCCGTCCTGCACCACCTCGGACCTCCTCGGCGCTGGTGCTCCTCCGCTCCGCCCCGTGCGCATCTGCGAGCCGAGCCGCCGCTAGGGCCTTGTCCTGCCCTTGCTGTCTTCTGAAGCCCAGCTACCACCACGCTCTCCGCCTCGTGAGGTAGCCTTCCGCGCCGTTCTCGGCCACCGCCAGGAGCTCCGGACATCGCCATGTCTTCTACCGCGCTCAGGCCCACGCCATCCGTAGCTCGGATGCGTCATCCCGTGGGTGTCCTCCTGCCGTTTTGTTCGGTACATGAAGATATGTGTGCCTATGTTTGTCGAGCAAGTTCCCCTTTAACAATACCCGAGACCTCAACAGGGACAAGTAGTACTAGTTGGGCAATAACTTGATGCAGATACTAGAGAGAAGATCTACATCGACAATATCGACCTCGATGAGCTTTTGGGCATCGATCCTCAAAGTCTAGCACTGACGAGTGAAGTCGAGACCGCCAAGTCCTTCGTCACGGAACGGCGAGCTCTCCCTCCGAAACCCCAAGACTGTTCCCCTGGACCGCCAAGATCTCCAATCGGAATCCGAGGACGCCGAGACCCCGGTACGACAAGACCTCCTTCCCGCACCGATGCCCGAGGACCGGATGCCAAGGTCGCCTACACGGAACACCGAGTTCTCCACCTTGAACGCCATGACCGTCTACACGAACCCGAAGACCACGGATGCGACAAGATCTACTCTGTTGTCCGAGAACGTTCCCGCCGAGACCGATCCCCGTCGAACCCTGTCGAACCCCCGGAACCAAGATCTTCTGAACCCAGATGTGTGACCCTAAGCCTCTATTTTTATAATATGAAATATACCTGTCGCATCATTAAATCATCATGCTTGCATACATGTCATCTGGTGGGTTGGGTCAAATAGTCGATTCACCTAAATTAAATATGGAGTCCATATGCGGGCTATTTTGTTCTTATTATGGCTCCATTTAAATTTGTGTAGTGAACGGATGCCATGATTGCCTTGTTAATTCCACATTTAATTGCAAGGTATCTAAATGACTGGAACCTATTAATTAATTGTCGGGACCCCGGTTCCGCTTAATACTGCCTAATTGCACCGCATCTGCATCATATCATAATCATGTCGGATCTTCTGCCATAGTATTAAATATTGCATCTGGTGTTTCTTCTAGTGATTGCTTCTTCGCGGATTAGGCCGATGAGTTGATGCGAGTATCGACAAGTTCTCCGAATATGATCCTTCGGCAGTGTTTCCCAGGCGAGCATTCTCCCTCTTTCTACCTATTTTGCATTTATAGTCTTTATTTCCTCCTGTTTATCTATTGCTATCTGTGTTGCGATGCTTTAGTTTCCGTGCACCATTTAAATTCTTTGCAGCCTCTATATTGCCTTGGACACATCCTATTGCCTGGTGTTTGATAGACAGTCGGCCTTGCGAGTCGTAGTTGCTTGCTTAGGTGCTGCTTCGTGTCATTGTCGTTCCACCGTTATTGGAAGGTTGACACATGCTTAATGGTGGAGATGATCATGACTTTAAATACAACTATTAAACTGTTGGGATAACTAATGAAAGAGGCACCGGTGGGCAATATATGCTATTTGGTTTTTCATGTCCACTTGTGTCACGTAGGCCCCGAGTACTTGATACCTGTTCCTTGATTATTCCCACTATCCACATCCGGGAGACCCTATGGATCCCCCTTAGCCAGAGCTTGATTCATTTCTTATTTCTTGGGGCCACAAAGTAGTTTGGGGCTTTATTACTATCTTGTACTTATGCCATGTTTTACTGCTTTATTTATGATTGTGCGTGGAGCACCTGTACTGTTTTGGAAAGTGGAATGTTTTCGCGGTATCGACAAGCCCAGTCACACTTTCGGGTTCCTAGTCATTTACAGCCATTGTCACAAACCCTGAGTCCATCTCGGAGCCGGCCAACTTCGTCGCGGGTAGCTTAGTGGGGTGGCCCCCTAAAATAATTTATGAATCTTGTGATTTCTTTATCGTGAAAGCCTCGTTGGGTTTTGATTTGGTTTTTCCGAGGTTGATCGTGTGTGTGTTGCTATTTGTGCACCCCTACAGGGTATATCTTTCTGAAAGCCATGTCCGCGGATATGGACGACTTGGAGCACAGTATCTCGATCATAGACAAGCATAACTAAAGTAGTGCTATAAATTTCACTTAATATGTGACTAGTAATCAGCTTAACTACAATGGAATGGATAATAAAAGTGCCAACAACTGGTGGAATTGGGGTGTATCGTGTCATGTTATACCTGCCGAGTAAGTATCGCAACTCCAATGGAATGAAATAAAAGTAAGTACTGCAACTATCACTGAATGCTTAACTAAAACTGCCCACTACTTATGCTATCAGGATGACTCATGCTACCTATGTCTGACTAGTAAGTGCTACAACTATAATAGAATGAATAAAACTGCCAACTGTGTGAGTTCCTCGGTTTGACTTCCTCGTTTGGTCTCGAGAGGGAAAACCAGGATGGGTATGATTGGTGTTAGTATAAGGTTGGTTCCGGATAGGTCTTTGTTATCCCTCTCTAATAGCCGACAGATGTATCGAGTCTCTATAGGTTGTTTAGTGCATGCTTCGCTGCCGCTTCAGTCCACCATACCTATGTAGGCGAGAGCCGCCGAATTCTAGCCTCGCCATGTACTGGCCTCAGTACTAACGCTCCTCTTTTTCCCTTTGCCCTTTCGTCGGCACCCCTTTTGTTTAGTAGGTACGAGTTCGACGTCATTAGCAGGGTTACCCTTCTGGCTTGGCGTGGGTAGGGTTATGGACGCCATTGGTTATTCTTCAGGGCTCTTAGCCCAATTTGCTTCTTATCCATACTCGGATGTTGTATCGTTTTCAAGGTGATCTGGATCTTTGTATAGCATATCTGTATTCTTGACTCATGGAGTCGTGTTGTATATATCTGTTCTGTGGGTTCCATCATGGACTATTGTGTAATGGTATTACTTCGTTTTCCACTCGCACAAAAGTGCCTGGTGGGCATCCTTGAATCGTTTCTATGCGGGTTTGGCGGGAAGCGCTGAAATCTGCATAGGGCCGATTCAAGGGTGTTACAAGAAGCAAGATAGCAAGGTTATCCTTGACGAAGGATGGCTAGATTTTGTCAAAGCACATGACTTGAAGGTATGGTACTTTTTGATATTCAAGAAGCTTGCCACCACTTTCTTTAAGGTGATAGTATTTGATCATGATAACTATGAGAAGGTGATCAGATGTGCAGGTTATCACCCATCATTTGAGGAACAATTTACTATATCATAGTGTATTAAGGCGGTGACTCTTCGCTTCTAATTATAACTATTCTGTAAAGAGGTGGTCTATAACTATACCCCTCTATTCATGCATTGTGTTGTAACACCGTGGTACTTGATCGTGTTAGGCTCCAATGTGGAGATATTTACTGTACTATGTTTGCAGCAAAACTGCAAAACAAACATCTAGTGTACTACTTCTAGTATTGTACTACCTCTATTCCACAGTATAATCCTTTTTAGCAAACTAAACAATCATCTTGTTAGTTCCGCCACATATAAGAGTTGTAGTACCTAACAATCAAGTGGGTAGGTGTAATACAACTCACGTATGCAGCAGAACTAACGAGATGATTGTTCGTTGTACTCTACTGCTATTAGTAGTATTGTACTAGTACAAATGTACAACTACTAGGTACTATTTTTTAGGAAAATAGAAGTTGTAAATAAACATCATATGGTCAAACATGATAGTAGTAGTAACTCTAGTCGGCATGCACAACAGTGTGCCAGCCTAGCTGTAATGCCCCAGGATGTGACATGGTTAATTTAGTGCATGGCAGCGTGCCAGCCTAGCTATAAAATGCGCTAAGATGTGAGATGGTTAATAGTGCATTATAGTGTGCCAGTCAAGCTATAGTAGGCATCCTTGATGCAGCTTCAGAGGACTTACACAAAAACCTCATTCAAAGAGCCATCCCATCTTCACCATCTCGATTGTTTATCCCCACTCACCAACGCTGCCTAACCGCATTTGGGATCGTCTCCAGTGCACGCTTCGCACATTTTCTTAACCATCTCGCCCGCTGCATCAGATCTTGCAAGCTCATCGACCCCTCTCCAAAATCCACCCAATAGTCATACTCGGGTCCGACCTCTTCCCCCAATCCATTCCGATGTCGCAATCAACGCACAACCGGCTGCACAGCGTATAGAGCAAGGTCGACAATGACGTTTACAATGAAATTTCTATGCATCTGGACACTACCAGTGCCGCCCGAATGGCCACATGCCCCAACGAGATGTACCGCCAAGTCGCAGGCAGAAATGGTAGCACATGCCCCCAACGACGACTGCGGGACATTAGTCCCCTACAATGACGTCTACGACCACATAATCTGGTGCTTTCATGGCCAGTAAGTCTGCATGGAGCCTAGATGTGAGTTCGTCACCTTGTTGGTAGCGCTAAGACCTATGGTAGAGCTTGTCCACCACCTCAGAGTTTCCTAGTCGAGGACTGCGGCCATAATGCCCTGTAGCCACAAACACTGGGAGCCATCTAAGCCGGTGCCCATAAGAGGCTCGTCGGGAAAAGATATCATCGGCATTAGGAAATAGGGCACCGTGTTTGTTGCCCAAATTGAAGGCCACACCACGGACATCGTCATATCCACTAGGTTTCGTTAGTTCATGGCGTGCGAATCGCCACGGTACAAGGTGAAGCTTTGGTCGCTGTCTCTGTGGTAAGATAAGATATATAGTGGTAAGATAAGATAGCGAAGACTATCAATAGTATCTTCTAGATGATGGGATGGAAAATAGGATCGAACAGCTAGCAGCAATAAATCCGTACACTATATATAATAGTGGTAAGATAATAAAAGGAATACTATCAATAGTATATCTTCTCGATACTAAAATGGAAAAGAAGATCCAATAGCTAGCAATGTTGGGATTCACGAGTCTTGATCCAACTATCAATATTCAAAGTTATTCGTACACTATATAGTGGTAAGATAAGATAAAAAGATTATAAATACTATCAATCTTCTATATGCTAGAATGGAAAAGAAGATCCAATGGCGTGCAATGTTGGGATTCGCGAGTCTTGATCCAACGCTCAACGAATAACTTCGAATATTGACCATTGGATCAAGACTAATGAATCCCAACATTGTCTGTCGTTGGATCTTCTTTTCCATTTTAGCATCTAAAAGATACTATTGATAGTCTTTAGCACAATGGAAACTATGCACAAACCTCAAAGCACACTAGCTTCTCCAACATTCTAGAATATTCTCCATCATTTCTCTAGACCATGTTACCAAAAATTTCATGTAATATTAGGTATATCTTATCAATGTTGACTTCTACATGATACAAATACAAGAACCAAATATACCCATACTTTATAGATGTCGATAAAATTTATATTTTTTTGAGCTTTACCTATTATATAATCTTACCACTATATAGTGTATGAATAATGTTGAATTTTGACCGTTGGATCAAGACTCGCGAACCCACACATTACAAACTATGGGATCTTCTTTTCCATCATAGAGCATATATAATGTTCATAGCGCTAAAGACTATCAGTAAAGTCTTCTATATGCATGCTAGAGTGGATACAAGATCCACGGTTTGCAATGTTGGGATTTGCCAGTCTTGATCCAAAGGTCCAAGTTCAATTTATTCGTAAACTATATATAGTACTAGTAAGATTATATAATAGGTAAAGCTCAAAAAATTATAAATTTGATCGACATCTATAAAGTATGGGTGTATATTTGGTTCTTGTACTTTGTATCATGTAGAAGCCAACGATTATATTAGCTATCTAACACTTGAAAATTCTAGTAACATAGTCTAGAGAAACGAGGGAGAATATTCTAGGATGATGGAGAAGTGTGTTTTGAGGTTTGTGCATAGCATTCATTGTGCTGAATACTATCAATACAATCTTCTAGATGCTAGAATGGAAAAGAAGATCCAACATCTGGAAATGTTGGATTCACGAGTCTTGATCCAACGGTCAATATTCAAAGTTATTCGTACACTATATAGTGGTAAGATAAGATAAGAAAGACTATCAATAGTATCTTCAAGATGCTAGAATGGAAAATAAGATCCAGCGACTATCAATGTTGGGATTCGCGAATCTTGATCGATCCAACAGTCAATATTCAAAGTTATTCGTAAACTATATAGTGGTAAGGTAAGGTAAGGTAAGAAACACTAACAATAGATGCTAGGATGGAAAAGAAGATCCAAGAGCTAGCAATTTTGGGATTCACGAGTCTTGATCCAATTGTCAATATTCAGAGTTATTCATACATTATATAGTGGTAAGATAAGATAACAAAGACTATCAATAGTATCTTCTAGATGATGGAATGGAAATAGGATCCATCAACTAGTAGCAATGTTGGGATTCGCGGGTCATGATTCAATGGTCAATATTCAAAGTTATATGTACACTATATATAATAGTGGTAAGATAAGAGAAAGGTGTAACAATCCTAGTTTTAGTAATCCTTATTTAGTGTTTTTTGTGAATCATGACCATTGCATCCATCTCTTTGGACTAAATAAAATGTGCATTGATAAATAAGTAGGGGAAACAAAACCCTAAACCATATTTTCCCTCTTCATCTAAAATACATTCAAATGTCCTTTTGAATTTCGAAAATTGACAAAAATATATGGAACCCAAATTGTTATAAGGGGTCTCTGTTATACTTCCATATCTCAAAAAAAACCTTCTTGTACTTTTGAAGTTATGCAAAACAGATTTGAAATTGGTTTTCAAATGAAAAAAAGAAAACAGAAAAGGAAAAAGATTTCTGAAAAAAATACAACTAGAACCGAAACCAGGCCCAGCCCAGCTCACCCTCTTTCCCTCTCCCTTCCCTCTCTGTCGCCTATTGCATCACACAATGGCCCACTCCTAGCCAAAGTGCGGCCCAGCCAGCCCGGAACGCCCCTGTCATCTTTATCCTTTCTTATTCCTCGCCGACGGAAGCTCCTGCGTGTCAGCCGCCTCGCCATCGATCTCCCTCGCGCTATGATGCCCGCCGCCGTTGTTGGACATGAGGATAAGATCTCCCGCATCCTCCTCTCTCACCCATACCCATCTCATCTCCTCTCGCCGTCTCTCTCGCGGTTTTCCACTTCGGCCCTTAAACCCTAGCTCTTGCCACTAACGAGCCCCGCCGTCCCCTGTCTTCCCTAGCCCACCCGAGGTGCCCAGAAGCTCCGCCTCAAGATGATGGCCATCTTCCCCGAAGGAATCGACCTCGCGCGTCGTGAATCGAAGCCACGGTCTTCATCCTTTCCAATGCCATTCGTCGTCGATTCGCTCCCGTCTGGCCTCCACGAGCCTCACCGACCCCTCCATCACAACCCCGATGAGATTCTGGTGCCCATGCCCCTCTTCGTCCTCTCCCTCGTGCTCTGGTTCATGCTGCCGATGACCACCACCGAGCGCCACCGTCAGACCTCGTCAGTGACATCGCTCCGGCGACCTCCCAGAAGCGGCGCCGCCTGTTTCTAGCCTAGCGCGATGCGCTGAGTCCAGCGCAGCTAACCCCGTCACCCTGCATGCAGCAGATCGATGGGGGCTTGCTCGACCTGAGAGCACCTCCATTGCTGACGTCATGCTGATGTTAGTGTGAGGTCATAAAGGCTCTTCTGTTATTAATGTTTTGTAATTATTTTCTGTAAATGAAAAATGTTGACAGGTGGGTCCTACATGTAAGATATTTAATATTTTTCATAAATGTTTTCTAAAATGATTAAATATATGGTATGTGGGACCAAGTGTAAAAAAATTATATAATATTCAAAAATGTTTAATTGTTTTTAAAATGATTTAAAATGGATTAAAAATTGCAAAAATCATAACTAGTTCATTTTAAATCAAAAAATATGTATAATATATCAAAATGTTCAGAAAAATGAGATCTACACAATAGACACATAATCATGCATTGTTAAGCCACTTACATTACGAGTTTAATTAGATGAACAAATTGAACCCCGCAAGTGATTCCGAGATTCACCCAGAACTAGGGTTTTCACCCTTCGGACCCTCTTTAAAATGACCAAGCATGCCCTAGGGTTCATTACAACACACTTTAACTTGTCATATCATCATCCTCGCTTGAGCATTGCATCAATGCCATGTGTTTATTGTTCCTTTCCTTTCTGGTGTTTCTGCTTCTTCTCGGTAGACCTCGGAGTTGATGTGAGCAACGAGATCGAGTCCAACATTGAGGACCGAGATCAACACCATTGTAAGGTTATTGACTAATGACGTCAAGCAGATGAACCTGAAGTTCTATATCTGAGTATCAACAGGCAAAGGCAAGCAAAACCCCACACATGATATAATCCTATGATTTCAAAGTATTTCATTCTTGCCATGTGCATACAATTCTAAAGTCTTTTATTGATAGATTCATTAATCCTATCTGATGCATGTTACCTTTGTAGCCTATATTCCCTGATCCACTGCTCCTAGCATAACTAGGGTTTGGCGTATGAGCTTCGCTAGAGCTGCTATATTCGTTGTCCTTAGCCAAGCTTCGTTGTTACCGCTGGTCCATCCGGTTGATGAATCAGAGCTACGAATGAACCTAGTTGGATAGGATAACGTGGTATGATCAGAGATGGAAGTTAAACATGCTAAGGCTTGTATGGGAGGCCATGTCGGGTTGTGGTTTTTTGCAGTCCACTAGGATCTGATTTCTTGCCTCTTGAACCAAGACGAGCATACAGCCACACGGGGCCTGGAAACCCCCGCGACCAACTAACTTGCCTAGTAGATTCCATGAGTCACATAGTTTGGATGTTCCATTCGACATATGCATTCTGGTCGTTCTTGAAGGGGTGAAGGAGGTGCATTCATACAGGTAGGTAAGCGTGGCCGAGAACAAGACAGGCACAACCTCCATAATATTGAACCCTGTGCACATCTCTAGGGACTGACTTCGGGACTTGACCCATTACGGCAGCATCTCCTTAGGGTTAGTATGATTGTAGCTAAGCTTAATTGTTCAGATAAAAAATGATGCCACATTACAGTACCAAGTGACAAAGGATGAAATTTGAAGAGAGATGGGGAAATGAAACTAAAGCAGCAATGGTATAACAACCAAAAAGTATATGACAATGGACTAGTAAAACTACTTTACGAAAGCCAGTAAGTGTATTCATCAGGAAAAATCTATGGGGAAATAATTTGTTAGTCTGAAAACATTCGGAAACATCTTGAAAACTAGAGAACAAAGAAGACTCATGCAAATTATCAAGGAGTTACTACTTGTGTTTGGGCAACTAGGCAAAGAACATAATCTTAGGTAGTGATGCTGAAAATAGCTTAGAAAGACAACAACACGCACGTAATATTATCATAAACATTGGGACATAAAAAAGTGTCCAGCTTCCATTTGATATAGAAAAGGCATTTGGAGGAGTAAACAATCCTACCAACCCAATCGTGGTAATAAAGCTCGTAGCAAAGGAACCATCAGTAAGCCGCACAAGGAGGCAACACTTATCAACACCTAGACATGGAGAAGTGGAAAAGAGCTCTTATTACAAAATAATCACAACATAGAACTTGACCAACAAACACGCCATTAACTAAAGAATAATTAAGTAACAAGAAAGCAGCGCGGAAGCAGAATTTTTTTATATAAGCAACTTTAAATATCTCAACGCCATTTATAAATTATAGAAATTCTAAATAACAAATATGCAAGAAGTTTAAATTGGTACTTTGTGAACAAATAACCAGATCCTTTTAACATTATACACAAGGCACACTAATCAGAACTAGTACTAAATAATTTTTTGACTAATGCAGAGGAAAATGGTAAGATTAGGTTGTGCTATGTTGACAGTACGAAAGAATGGATGTCAGCAAAACAGTAAAATGATATGAAATGTCGACTCGTAGATTCTAGCTAGTCAAATAAACCAAGTCTATCAGTGGTAGCTTGATAGGTAGCTACTGTTCTGTGAGATATTACATAGTATCTTGTTTTTTCCCTTGCAATTCAAGAGTGAATACGTACCTTCTTCGTTCTCCCTTTCCTAAAATGGAGGTATATTTTTTGTGCTTATTCTTACATTTAATAAGATGGTCGAAGTTATGGCAGCTAATATGGCCAATGAGCCAATCCTAGAAATGATTCCAACCTAGGCCTAGAGAAATATTTACTATCCCATCAGAGTATTTTAATTCCAAGGCCTAACTAGTCCTATAACACAGAAAAAGGGGAAACGAGATTGAGAACCTCTGAACGAGGCACACTACATGATGACCATGACCTCCTTCCACAAGGACCCTAGCAGCCAAGTCCCACACCATGTGGAACAGCAGCACTAGCTCGTCCATCACTACGAGCACCGCCTCCGTGGATCCAGTACCTGTAAATGAGATAGGGGAGCGGATCAGACTCCGTTAGATGGAAATAGCCAACTAGATCTAACATGAGCAACCAAAAGGGAATTAAAGAAGCTTACAAATGGATCGAACAAAGAAGAAATTTCGGACCGCACCAGAGAGTGGCCACTGCCTGCACAACATGCCTCTTCCTCACCATGGACCATGAGAATGGCTCTTCCTTTCCATGGACCGCGAGACAGATGGAATCTAAGGGCCTATAGCGGGTGGCTCCACTGCTGCTAGTCACAAAGGGAGAGGCTATGAAAGCAACGAGTTACCCATGGTCATAAGACAGCAGGGTGAGGATACGGCTGTGGGAGAGAGACAATGGGAGGCGGTGTGGTAGGGGATAGAGGAGATGGGACTCCATCTTAGGACGAGGAAGAGAAAAGAAGTACGAGAGAGGCGGCGGGTTCGGGGGATGAGGGGCCAAGGAAGGAGAATGGGTCAGGAGTCACTGAGAAAGAGATAATGATGGGGAAGTTGAATTAGGGTTTGGTAGCTGGCTGCAGCTGTTCTTGGGCCGGTCCATTTTTGCTACCTCCCCTATTTTATTTTTAAAATATTTTCTACAGTATTAATTTCTCTTACTCCACATATTTTGCTGGACTTATCTAAAAAAACATCTTTTTGCTAGACAAGAATGGACGTAGGATGTTGCGGGTTTGAACCCCATGGTCTCCCATTTTTGTTCGATTATTTCTCACGTGCGAGTTAGTCTGCTTGGCGGGTACGTAACTCGGTTTAGTGAGGCTCCATGTGTCAAGTGGAATAGAGGGGCCCACATGTCTAGTCGTTGGTATGTGGTTTGCACATGTCAATTGGGTTTGGTCCCACATATCAGGGGTCCCACATGTCATATAATATATTGTATACTTGACTTCGTAATGAACACATAAATATGTGAGTTCCACATCTCTGTGGTACATTACAACGTAGTGTTATCTTGACATGAAAGAAAAAATACAGACATGGAAGTGACTCGTAGGCAAAACTGCTGACATGGCCGTCCAATCATTACACCGCACCATATATTATCACACATGACCAATTAAATTGGTCGTAATCGATTAAAAATAAGGTCGTTAGTTAGTGCTATCAATTTTACGACCAATTCATGTAAGAGAATTATGACCTTGATGCTAAAAATGGTGATAGTTCATCGGGGTTTGGATCCTCCCAAATGCCTTACGACCATTTGGTTCGAAATGGTCATGGATCTATGACCAATTTAGACACGGTCACTAGGAGAAGGTCACAAGTTAACACATTTCGTGTAGTGTGTTATATTAATGGTTGAATGAAGTTTCTTTTGGTACTATTGTACAAAAACGTTTCTTTTGGTACTACTCACTGTACCCTGTATATCTTGTTCGGAACCCATCCTAGCTTTGCTCTAACATCGCACCGCCTTCAAATCCTCATCTTCGGAGCTCTCTCGCTGCCTATGTGCTCATAGTCTCTTCTCGCTCTTTATTTTTTAACAGAAAAAGGAAATAAATTCTTCTTACTTTATTTTCAGAAAATAAATTCTTTTCACTTGGAAAATTGAAATTGATTCTTTTTTGTTTTTAATATTTTCGATAGTTTTCAAAATATAGCCAACGACATGCAAATTCTTGGATATGGGATCATCAACATAAAGTATGATGTAGATATGGCCTTGACCTTGGTCGTTCGCCTTGAAATCCAAAAATGTTCATACTCGTTGACAACTAAGCTAAAATTCGTTTAAATTTCACCACTTACTTTTAGGTTAATATTTTACAATAAGGACCTAAAAGGGGAAAAATCACATCGAGGTCCATACATTTAGCACAAAGTACCCTAAAACTAAGAAAGGAAAACAATCGGGTTTGGATCCTCCTCGAGAGAGAAGCTGTCGAGCCATACTCTTCATAATACTTCCTCTTCAATTGTTTTTAAAATATATCCAAATCTATCGATATTCAAATTGTTGGTTATGGGATCATCACCATAAAGTATGATGTGGATATGGCCTTGACCTTGGTCGTTTGGCTTGAAATCCAAGAACGTGCATACTCGTTGACAACTAAGCTTATATTTGTTTTAGTTTCACCACTTACTTTTAGATAAGAATTTTACACGGGTGTGGGTGTACATTTTACATTAAGGACCTAAAAAGGGAGAAATTACATTGAGTTCCATATGTTTAGCACAAAGGACCCTAAAATTAAGCAATGAAAATAGTTAGGTTTCGCTCCTTCTCGAGAGAGTAGATGATCGAGCCATACTCTACATACTACTTCATTGGATTATTTTCAAAATATGGCCAAATCTGTTGACATTCAAATTCTTGGATAGGGGATCAACAGCATAAAGTATGATGTAGATATGGCCCTTGACCTTGGTCGTTTGCCTTGAAATCCAAGAATGGTTCATACTCGTTGAAAACTAAGCTTAAATTCGTTTAAATTTAACCGCTTACTTTTAGGTTAGAATTTTACATTGTTGGTCGGAGTACATTTTACACCAAGGACCTCAAAAAAGCAAAAATTACATCGAGGTCCATACATTTAGCATAAAGCACCCTAAAATTGAGCAAAGAAAATAGTCGTTTTGGCTCCTTCTTTGATTGTTTTCAAAATATGGCCAAACCGGTTGCCATGCAAATTCTTGGAGATGGGATCATCAATATGAAATATGACGTTGATATGGCCTTGATCATGGTTGTTCAGCTTGAAGTCCAATAATGTTAGGCTCATTTACAACTAAACTTAAATTCTTTTAAATTTCACAACTTACTTTTAGGTTACAATTTTACGCGAGCGGTGGGTGTACATTTTACATTAAGCACCTAAAAAGGGAAAATTACATTGAGGTCCATACATTTAGCAAAAACTCCCTAAAATTAAGAAACAAAAATATTCGGTTTCGTCTCCTTCTCAAGAGAGCAGCTGATCGAGCCATACTCTTCATACTACTTCCACTTCGATTGCTTCCAAATATGGCCAAATCTGTCACCATGCAAATTCTTGGATATGGGATCATCATCATAAAGTATGATGTTGATATGCCCTTGACCTTGGTCATTCGGCTTGAAGCCTAAGAATGTTCATACTCGTTGACAACGAAGCTTAAATTAGTTTAAATTTCACCACTTACTTTTATGTTAAAATTTTACACAAACGATGGGAGTACATTTTACATCAAAGACCTAAAAAAGGAAAATTACATCAAGGTCCATAAATTTAGCACTAAGCACCCTAAAACTAAGCAAGGAAAACATTCGGGTCCGACTCCTTCTCAAGAGAGCACCTGATCGAGCTATACTCTTCATACAACTTCCTCTTAGATTGTTTTTAAAATATAGCCAAATCTACCAGCATTTAAATTCTAGCATATGGGATCATCAGCACAAAGTATGTTGTGGATATGGCCTTGACTTTGGTCATTCATCTTGAAATGCAAGAATGTTCATACTCGTTGACAACTAAGATTAAATTCGTTTAAATTTCACCACTTACTTTTAGGTTAGAATTTTACATGGGTGGTGGGTGTACATTTTACAATAAGGACCTAAAAAGGGGGAAATTACATCGAAGGACATACATTTTGTAACATCCCAATTTCAGCACCCCTGATTAGTTGTCCAGAATGCAAAAATCAGGGGAACAAAAACCTTTTCTTCTTAAGTGATGTAGTATTTGCTTACTTGCTAGTTAGTGTTTATGTATCTGACTGTGTATTGGACGATATACTCGTTACCTCACCCTCTGTTGGCAAAATCTATTTAACAAAACTATCTTGGCTCATTTTACATATTCTCAAATGTTCTTGCATTTCAAAAACCTGAGACAAGATGCCTTGCAACCCTAAAAAAATTAGTTGCTTCTATTGATAAAATTATGGAGATCTATAAGATATAATATCCTTATGTTTTCAAGACAGAACCTTCAAAATAATCTTACCCCTAGGCTTTCCAAAACCTTTTATAAAACCTTGAACTCAAAATACCAAGGGACTCTTATATACTTCAAAACATCACCTTTTCAAAGTACCCATCCTTATCTCAATCTAGGCTTGATTATAACCATAGTAGAAGATTGGTATGCTTGCTCAGATGAATTGTCTTGATCTGCTGTCTGATAATTTGCCTGGATCTGCTGCTTGATTGCTTGCTTAGGAAGTAGTATGATCTAATCTAGGAGCTCCTTCTCTAGGAACCAACTAAGTTACGAAATACCTCACCCTAAGAAAATTACCAAAGCTTTATATAACCTCATGTCACTAAGGTGACTATCTAATCCATTAACTAGATCAACTCAGAGTAAGTCCTTTCTAGAAGCTTCCAAGTCCATGAAGACCAACCCCAAGCAAGGATGGTTGCTACTCAATCTACAGTTCAAAATCACCCATTTCATGATGATTTGGGACCTTGAACCAATCAAAAACTTTAACCCTTGTATTCTAGACAAAAACCCTAAATTTGCCAAATTTTTCTATCTAGAAAAATGTTGTCAATATCACATCTTTGAGTCTCCCTCATTTCCACCCCTTGTGCATTTTTGGAAATGCACTTGAATCATATTGCAAACCATCTTAAGGACGACAAAGGCCCACTCTTGCCCTTGGCTATATCATGCTCCACCACACTTATTCTTGATGGTTTTGTAGGCAAGGAAATAATTTTTTCTACAAATCTTATCAACTAGCCAACTTTTGCAGAAGCTCCCATCTTCATACTGTTTACTATTGACAAACACTTGGTATGGTTGTGCTCTACTCATGAAGATCTATCCATACCTACTTAACTTGTTTCAATTGGAGCTCTGTCCTTCCAAAACCCACATTGTTTTCAAGGCTAGTTGATAATCCATTTTGGCACCCTTAGTTTATTCAAAGTTTGTCATAAATCCTTGGAAAGATCAATAATGATCAACCTCAATTGTTTGCTTCATGGTGATATACTTAACTTAATCTATCTATCCATATATCCCATGACCCAAGGAGAACTCTGAGCACCAAAATCCAACAAGGTTTTGTTGGCATAATATTAACTTTCCCTAGATCATCTATTCCATATTCTCACCCAAAATCAAGTTGGATTGCCATAACCCAAAGGTTCCAAATTATGGATGCACCTTACTTACATCATCTACCTTGGATACAAAGATTTATCAAATATTATTATGACTTAGAACCTATTTAATTATTTTAATGAACAAACCCTCCAAAACTCCCTCCATAAAGGAAAGTTTGGTTTTTGCCAAAAAACTTCTCCAACTTAGGTCATATTTCATTCCTTTATATCATACCCTATCTTGCAACTTCAAAAATAAGTATTTTTGAAATAGTTTAATACTTCTTTTTGCCTATTTTTTTATATATCAAAAATGAGAAAATAATTACTTTAAATACTTTTATGCCTCAATAAATTCTGAGAAAATTATCCAATGTTTGAATTGATGTTTAAGATCATCTCAAATCAAAATCCCACCTGGCCAATTCAAAAATATCAAATCAAATCCTGAAAACCATTTCATCCCTTTTTGAATACTTGATACAGAAATACCAATTAAATCAAGGACTCGTATCTTGATCCCACTCATCTATCAGCAACACAAAACCACACTGCCAAGATCATCTTTTGAGAACATTGCCACAATCAAGCAATACGGCCAAATGGGATACTTGTCAAAAACTTGAACAAAAACCGATCCAAATCCTGTCAAACATGTCAAGCACTCCTCTTAGGTATCACCCCCTTCTCTAGTCGACTAGCCCTATAGCATAGGCACTGTAGCACCCCTCCTCTTTGTCCAATGTGCTTGGATGTTTAGAGAGACAAGTGGTGTGTCTTGTCTTGGCCTTTAAAAAACTTGCACAGCTTCAGCCCTTCCCTCTCTATCCCCTGCCAACCAAGGGATCCACATCACCCCACTTCACCGCCCAGGAGGCCCAATCCCCACTCACCACCTCTCCCCATACCTCTCCATGGAACATGTCCACGATGAGCCTCGCCCTTTGGGTTATAAGGACAGAAGCTTCCCCAGCACTCCTCCTCCTACTCATGTGTTTCCTTCTACTCCCACCTACCACCCCAAAGCTCCACTTTTCCTCCCCTGCTCTGCTCTGTCCGTGAGAAGAAGAAAAAGGCCTCCTAACCAACCTACAAGATCTGAGCATAGCTCCTTATCCTCCGCTCCCCTCTCCTTGCATGTCGCATTTTTTAGATCCCCATGCTCCCCTGAATCTAACCCTGTTCACCGCTTGCCCTAGGAAGGCCCCTCTAAGCATCTCCGGCGACCTCCCGAATGCCTTTCGCTATCGTCGTCGCGTGAGCAAGCTCCCAGCGCCAACCCCATGCTGCCACACCTCTCCGGAGTCGCCGTCCTGCACCGCGTCGCCCTGCAGCCTCCCCTGCACCGGATACCACCCCTAGGTGACCCCTGCGCCGCCCCGCTCACCTCTACGGTTCTGCCACTATAGGACCTTTTCTCTGGGAATGACGACGAAGAGCCATTCGATCCCACTAGATCAAATAGTCCCCATACCCCCATACCTCTTCTCTTATGTCTGCAGCTGACGAATGGGTCCCGCTTCTCTGTTTAAACCGCTGGCTCCCGCTTGCTACCTAGCCTAGTGGGCCGACTCCATGCTCCGTGGCCCATTTCGATGCCGATCGCCGGCCTGCTGCCCCTGTCCTTTTTCCTTTGTTAAAATGGAATTCCTCTAGGCCTTAAATGGACTAAAAAGTTTAATGCAAAATAAAAGTGAGAACCACCTTACTAATGCCAAATCTAAATTTTCACTCATGCGTTGCCATTTTTTGAAACATTCAACATGGTTGGCTAGACCAGAATCATATTTGTTATTTTCTAGAAATTTATCTCTTAACATGTTTCAGTCTCAACCATTAAATCATTAAAGGAGTTCCACAGATCCAAATATGGTGATTCCAATTTATTCTGGTAGGTATTTGAAGTACTTAGCCTAGGACCTTGGACTCATGGTAATTGGAGCCTTAAATATCCAATAGCAAAATTAACAAATACACCTCATTTCTATCTTTAGAAAATTCCAGGGCCAAATTATGGAATTACATGAGTTAATTCCAACTCCAAGTGAAGTAGTACATAAATACCTAACAAAAACCAGTAGATCAAGATTTATTGATTCCCTGGTGAATTTTGGTCATTTAAAAACCTCGTTGTAGGGTTATCCCACCAAATAAATAGCCTCCGTAGATATACAACTCCTAAAGTGGTGAATCCAATTTATGCAGATAGGTATTCCAGATATCTAGCACGTGTCTTTGGATTCACATCAAAATATTCTTCAGTTTAAATCTAATAAAAAGACAAACTTCCTATAGAATTGACTTTGGAAATTTTTCAAGGGAATTATGTTAATTATTTTGAGGTGATTCCAACTCTCAAAATTCACAAAATAAAATATATACAAAACCATCCGAAGACAAATTTATTTGAGCTCCAGATATTTTCTGGTGAATTATTCACCAAACCAAGGAATATTTACACTAGAATAATCATAACTAAGTAAATAAAGTGATAAAATCATGAAACCACTTTTGGTTGACTTGTTATTTCAATACCTAGCTCATGATATCATTTTTATATATTGATATCATACAGACCCAAGCCCTAGTTCAACCCCCCCCCCCCAATTTAGGTGGTTTTGGCAATTAAATCATAAAGAAATTTCACAAAGGCAATTATAGTATTTCCAGGTGTTATACGCTCAATCTATCAAAGACTACTAAATTTAGTAATGTGTTGAATGTTTTTTGTTGTCTTCTATTGATGCGTGTATGCCTTGTGTTGATTGTGGCCTTTGTTTGTTTGCATGTATTCTGTTTGACGATGATAGGTACGATAATATCGAAGACCCTATGAAGATGATTATTATTGGTATTTATGGTATTCTAAGAAGTCGAGGGATATATTGTAATATGGCTGATCATAGCCAAGCCACCTTCTTGCTCATAAGCCTTGTCCTACTATTTTACTTATGCATGTTTTACCTTCCGTTTATGAAAATTGCATTGTTCTATTATATGAAGATTTATATCTGGTAGTGGCTTGGATCCTCCAAACCATTACACATTTGTACTACTAAGTATAACCCCCCGTGATGACACCAACTCGTCTCTAGTATGTTAGATGGTGTATAACACCATACCTGTAGCATCCCAATTGTCTAACAATTGTAATGCTACTTGGTCTAGTAAGATAATGGCTACTTCCTATATATAATTGTTGCATCATAATTATATCATGCTCATGTCATCATGCCACCTTGCATTTGAGCATCATATAAAACCCTTTTTGTTTTGGTTCTTCTCTCATATGCATTATTAATTGTATTTACCTCTTGATATTGTATTTGGTTATTGATATATTGTTTAAATGCCCAAGTTGAGTTGGGGGCATATCTTTTATTCAACTCCATCACCTTTCCTTGTCACCACCTTATACTTCCACCATTCCAATAACCCATGAGCTTGTAATTCTTTTTCTTTTGATTTTTATTCTAGCTCATGTGGGTTGGGTGGATCTAAAGCTATAAATCCGTAGCTTGGTCCTTACTCCATCTTTTGAGGATGCACATAATAAATGCCATGAGATTTTATTCTATTTTCACAAGATTAACACATGGCATAAATACTTGCATGGGCCATGCAACCATCACCATCTTTTGTCCTCCTTTGGTTTTATTTGTTTTTGAGTGGATCATCTTCTCATCTCTCTTTTTCTCTCAATCCTTTCTACCTTGCTTTGTTTCTTGCCTTGTGCCATCAAACCTCATCCACCTCTCTTGTGTAGTGCCATGCAAGACCATCCCCATGACCATCTCCTAAGCACATGCTTGCTCATGCTCATGTGGTTACACCCATCTTCCTCTCTCACCTCACCCTCTCATCTCACCATGCCGAGGTGTCCTCTCTCCCTGGCCCCACTTGGCCACCCTCTCTCCCTGGCCCGCACCCCAGCCACCTCTCTCTCTAACCCTAAACAAAACCCTAACCCAAGACTACCCCTCTACCTAACCCGAGGCCACCATCTAACCTAACCCGAGCTAGTCCTTCCCTCTCTTCTCTTCCTCACGCTGCCCCACCTGCAGCCTCACCGCCATTCTAACCTACCCTAGGCCGAAGCCCTACCCCTAACCAAAAACCCTAACCCGAGCCTACTCCATCCTACCCTAGCTCTCTCTCTCTCTAGCTCTCTCTCCCTGCCACAGCAGCCCCACCCGACGACCCTAGCTCCGAGTCGGTCCCTCCTCTCGCCCTAGGCCCACTGGCAGCCAATCTGCTGTCCCCAACGACGGGCACGTGAGGGCAAGGTGGAAAGGTGGCCGAGCCACCTTTTTTTCCACCGCCGCGTCCCCCACGGCATCGCCTCCCTCTAGGCTCGCCCTTATCCCCTCCCCCTCCTTCCTCTGCCTTACCAAACCACCCCTGGCCTCGCGCCGCAACCGTCTCTCCTCCCCCACTACCTTTCTCTCCACCGGCCGGCGACCCATCGGTCTCCACCGTCCCCCCTCTTGCAGCCGGTGGCGAGGAGCTGTGGTTGTCGAGGAAGGACGAGGACCATCCTCTGCGTCGCCCCGTACGTGCCAGTAAGGAGGAGAAGGCCCAGCTCACCGGAGAGAACCCTCGCCGCTCCGCCGCAAAACCCTAGCTCCGGGTCGTCTGCAACCTCGCCGCTCCGCAGCTCCCTGCCTCGATCCGAGCCCTCCGTCGAGCCCGCGGTGAGCCCCTGTACCTCCCAGACACCCCCCTCTTCGCTGTCGTTGTCTGGCCGCGCTGGACCATACACCAAACACCCTCTACGCGCCGGCGGTCGCTGCGTTCACTCGGCGTAGCGCCTCGCAGACGGCATATCTAGCCCCCATCCACCTTGCTGTCACCAACCCTCAACCGCCGCTTTGGTTACCGCCTCCGCGCGCGAGCCCCAGGTCCCCGGATCGAGTTCCCCCACAAGCGCTCATTGTCATTTAAATCGACTGGGTCAGAGAGAGAAGAACAACAGTACGGGCCGGTGGTCGTTTGCAAATAGCCCCTCCTTTTTATTTTCGCCTCAACCCGCGGTACACCGAGCCCCACCCGTCAGCCTCTCCGTCCGTTTTGCAATTAAGCCCCCTAGTTCTCCAGCCTCAACCCGCGCTCCCTTCGCCGCGACACGTGGCTGACCCTCCCCTCTCGTTGTCATGTGGGCCCGGCCCCACCGACGGACCCACCGGTCAGCGACCTGGGCTAGCTAAGGCCGCGGTACAGAAAACCCTTCGGTGCGCCTGTTACCGCCAGATCAGCCCGGACCCACTTGGCGGTGTCAGTGGCTAGGTCTGTGTGAGTACAAAATGGTTTCTGCTTGCTGTTTAATTAAAACCTTTTTCAAAATTGTTTAAATTCAAATTCAAATCTGTTTTAA